>CAMAPE010000035.1:4527500-5908750 GCA_945859875.1 Cuscuta europaea | reverse complement strand
TTATTGATAAAATTTAACTAAATGGTGTACATTCCAGTGCCTAGGGACCTCTTTCCCGTTGGGGCGTTTGAGTTTGTAAGTCCCGGGTTTGATGATGGCTGCTATGATGTAGGGGCCTTCGAATTTTGGTGCCAGTTTTCCTCCCTCGGTTGGTTGGCTGGCTTCCCTCCTCCGGAGGAGATAGTCCCCCACTTGAAATTCCCGGGTTCGAACTTTGGCGTCGATGTAGCTTTTAACTTGCCTTCGGTAGTTTTCTGCCCGGATGAAGGCCTGCTCCCGGCGTTCTGAAATGAGGTGCAGGTCGAGGGCCATGTTGCTGTCGTTGACCTCGGGGTCATATTGGATCACTCTTCGGGTAGGAAGGGTGACTTCCGTAGGAGCTTTGGCTTCAAAACCGTAGCAGAGGGAGAAGGGTGTTTCACCTGTAGCGCGCCGAGGGGTAGTGCGGTAGGCCCAGAGGATGTTGTGAAGTTCTTCCACCAGCCACCACCCTCGGCCTCCAGCTTTTTTTTGAGGCCCTCGAGCAAGGTCCGGTTGGCGTACTCTACCTGCCCGTTGCCTTGAGGGTAGGCAACGGAGGAGAAGGTGTGTTTGATGCCCCATGCCTCCAGAAGGGCACAGAAGGGGGCTGCCTCAAATTGTGTTCCATTGTCGGAGATGATCTGCTGGGGGACGCCAAACCTTGTGAGGATGTTCTTGAGGACGAAGTGACGGCACTTCGCCTCTGTGATGCTGGCGAGGGGTTCAGCCTCCACCCACTTGGTAAAATAGTCGACGGCCACAATGATGTATCTGTTGTTGGAGGTACCCCTCGGCAGAGGGCCCATCGAGAAAATGGGACAGATGTACTGATGGGGGCATAGTTGACCGCTGGCCTGCCGGGGGCTTTCTGGAAATGTTGACATGCGGTGCACCTCCGGGCAAGGTCAGCACAATCCCTGGCCATGGTTGGCCAGAAGTAGCCCTGGAGAATGAGCCTTCGGGACATGGAGAAGGGTCCCTGGTGAGCTGAGCAAGTGCCACTGTGCACTTCCTCCATTGCGACCTCGGCTTCATCTGGATGAAGGCACCGAAGTAGCGTGCCATTGTAAGATCGTTTGTAGAGCATTCCATCTTCGATGGTGTAGCTGGGAGCCCTCAGCTTTGTCAGTTTAGCGCGGGCCTCATTCCCGGGTAGCTGCCCTGTGGAGATGAAGGCGGTGATATCTGAAATCCAATCCTCCTGACGTTGTTGTATGTTCATCACGGGGCTTGCATGGATGCTTGAGAGGCTGAGTTCCTCGATTTTGGCAATCTTGGAGATGTGCTCGGGGGAGTCTGCCGAGAGTTTAGATAATATGTCGGCCTCGGAGTTCTGAGCCCTCGGTATTTGAGTGAGAGAGTGTGCCTCAAATACCTTAAGCAACTCCTTGGCCGCTTCCTTGTATTGTTTCATTCTTCCTTCCTTGGCCTCATATTCTTCGGAGATTTGGCCAACGACCAACTTGGAGTCGCATTTGATGTGGATCTGCCGAGCCCTCATGTTGGCAGCCAGCCGAAGGCCACATAGGAGGGCTTCATATTCGGCCTCATTGTTGGAGACTTTGAAGGAGAAGCGGATTGCATAGTAGGCCCTGAAGCCCTCGGGAGTAATGAGGACTACCCCTCCCCCGCATGCTTTGGTCACGGATGAGCCGTCAGTGTAGAGGGTCCACCAGTCGTCCGAGGTAGCCGAAGGCTCCCCGTCCGTGGCTGCCCTTGCTGTGCATTCCGTCACAAAGTCCGCTAGGGCTTGGCCCTTGATGGCAGGCCTTGGACGGATGTCAATGTTGTATTGGCTCAAGAAGATAGCCCATTTAACCATGCGGGAGGAGCTGGTGGGGCTCCTCATGAGGGCGCCGAGGGGTTGATGAGTGAGGACCTGAACGGGGTGAGCCTGAAAGTAGTGGCCCAACTTCTTGACAGTCCAAACGATGGCCAACACCGTTTTTTCCACAGGGGAGTACCTGAGCTCGGCCTCCCTTAGGGTCTTGCTAACGTAGAAGATGGCATGTTGGATGTCGTCTTCCTCCCGGATGAGCACAGAGTTGATGGCTGCCGGGCTAACCCCAAGGTAGAGGTAGAGGGTCTCCCCTACCTTGGGTTTGGAGAGCACAGGGGTTGAAGATAGATATCTTTTTAGCTCGTCGAAAGCCCCCTGGCATTCTGGAGTCCATAGAAAGCCAGCCGTCTTCCTCATGATCTGGAAGAAGGGTAGAGACTTCTCTGCCGATTTAGATAGGAAGCGGTTGAGGGCTGCCAGGCGGCCCGTCAACCGTTGAACTTCCTTCACGTTGCGTGGGGGCTCCATGTTGATGATGGCCTGGATCTTCTCGGGATTGGCCTCAATACCCCGTCGGCTCACCATGTAGCCTAAGAATTTGCCCCCTTGGACGCCGAAGGTGCACTTCTTCGGGTTTAGCCGAAGGTTGAATTTTTGCATGATGGCAAAAATTTCCCGGAGGTCGTCAGCATGACTGGAAGATTGCTTGCTCTTGAAGATCATGTCGTCGACATAGGCCTCCATGGTGCGCCCTAGGACGGCTTGAAAGACCCGGGCCACTATCCGGGTGTAAGTGGCCCCTGAGTTCTTTAGGCCGAAGGCCATCACTAGGTAGCAGAAGATGCCCTCGGGAGTCATGAAGGCAGTTTTTTCGGCGTCCTCCTCGTGCATGAATATTTGGTGGTACCCTCGGAAGGCATCGAGGAAGGACATGATTTCACACCCCGCGGTCTCATCCACCAATTGATCAATGTTTGGTAGCGGGAATGGATCCATGGGGCATGCTTTGTTGAGATCGGTGTAGTCCACGCACATGCGGAAGGTAGGGGGCTTCTGGGCGAGGACCACATTTGCTAGCCATGAGGGGTATTTCACCTCCTTGATGTGCTTGATTGAGAGGA
Source organism: Cuscuta europaea (assembly GCA_945859875.1). Taxonomy (NCBI): domain Eukaryota; kingdom Viridiplantae; phylum Streptophyta; class Magnoliopsida; order Solanales; family Convolvulaceae; genus Cuscuta; species Cuscuta europaea. The sequence goes on along the minus strand of CAMAPE010000035.1, from coordinate 5,905,828 downwards.
GCATGGCGACCTCCTTCTTCACGAATTCCCTCCTCTCGGCGGAGAGGGGTCTCCTTCGTTGTTGTACTGCTTTTGCCGAAGGGTCCACCGAGAGGCGGTGGGTGATGACCCTTCGGCTGATTCCCGGCATGTCCTCCGGCCCCCATGCAAAGACGGTGGAGTAGGCGCGGAGGGCGTCGGTGATACCGGTCTTCAAATGTTCAGGGAGCTGGGCTCCAATCTTCACGACTCTCTCCGGCTAGGCCGGATCGAGCGCAAAGTCTTCTACGTCCTCGGCCTTCTTTTCTCTTGGTCGACGGCTCCGGTGATGGTGTCAACACGGAATTCCGTCTTGCTGACCTTCTTAGTGACCTGAAGATAGCAAGCGCGGGCAATTTTTTGGTTCCCTCGGGAGTAGCCAATGCCCCCCTCGGCGGGAAACTTGAGGCAGAGATGCCTCATGGAGATGATGGCTTCGAGGTCCTCGAGGGCTGGCCGGCCGAGGATGATGTTGTGAGTGCAGTCAATGTTGACGACGACGAACTCCACCTCGAGCTGGGCTCTATGGAGCCCGTCGCCGAAGATTACCGGGAGGGTTATTACCCCCTCGGAATCAATAGTATCGCCGGTGAAGCCGGCGAGAGGGGTCTTAATGGGCCGAAGGGACCCCCTCTCCAGATGCAGCTCTCTGAAGGTGCTGAGGTACATTACATTGACGGAGCTGCCCGTGTCAACGTATGTTCGGTGAATGATGGTGTCGTTGATCTCCGTTCGAATCACCAAGGCATCCCGGTGAGGAGAAGAAGTAGGAGGGAGATCTGCGTTGGTGAAGGTGATGGGTTCCTCCCTCAATCGCTTTATCGGGGGCATATGAGTGACTTCCCCTACGTAAAGCGATTGAGCCCACTTCTTTCGCTGGCTGGTGGAATCGCCCCCTGTGTTGCCACCAGTGATCATGAGGATGTGGCGTTTTTTCTCCTGGTAGTGGGGGTATTCCTCCTCCTCCTCTTCCAAGTTTCCAATCTCCCTCTTCTTGCCGAGGGGGATGGTATTCGGGTTTACCCAAGCGTTCACCTTCGTGTGATGCCCTCGGGGAGGCCCCTGATGAGAAGGTCCCTCCTGCCGAGGGCTCTGGAAAAATTGGGACAGGTGCCCCGCTTGTATTAATCTCTCGATGGCCGTCTTCAGTTGATGGCAGTCATCGGTCCTGTGCCCCTGGTGCCGATGGAAGCGACAGTATGGGAACTGAGGGTTGATAGCGTGTACCTCCGGGGGTGCACGAGAATCGCGTTCAACGAGGCCCCTCTCCTCTGCAAAATCGAGGATGATGCTGACGGGGTGCGTCAATGGGGTCCGAGGGCGGTCCAGGAGAATGGGCTGGGCCCAAGTCTTAGGGTTGCTCCTATAACCTCCCCCGGGCTTGGCTTGGCCTTGCCGAGGGCGGTCATCAGAGGGTCCCGAAGCCTTGGGGCGATTTGGAGGAGCCCCCGGCCCTCGGTTGTGCTTGTTGTCAGCCCTCGGGGGCTGCTGGTCCGGATGCTGGTGATACTTCTCCACCTCCTCGGCCTCAGCATACCGGTCCCCCCGCTGCAGGGCCCTTATGTAATCGCGAGGGGGTTCAATGATGAGGCTCCTTGAAAAGTTGCCGGTGCGGAGGACGGTTTATAGGAGGGCCAGGAGGGTCCCGTCATCAGCACTGTCGACCTTGTCGGCCTCCGTCCTCCAACGCTCTAGGAAATCCCGAAGGGTCTCATCCTTCTTTTGGCGTATTGTTAGGAGGTGGGAGAAGTGCTTCCTTGTGCGACGTCTCCCGGCGAATTGTGTCAAGAATCGTTGGGCGAGTTCTTGCCACGAATCAATACAGCCCTCGGGCAGCCTGTTGAACCATTCGTATGCTGGTCCCTCTAAGGTGGAGAGGAACCAACGACACAAATATTCGTCTGACGCCCCCACCATCATCATGTTGTTCTGGTACTTGCTGTAATGTTCCTGGGGGTCCGTTTTCCCGCTGTAGGGCTGTATGTGTTGCCCTCGGTATTTCTCCGGGATCCGGGCCGCCAATACCCTTGGGGTGAATGGCGTCCGAGTCCGGAGCTGGATGACGGGTTCCCCGGAGCCCTCGACCACCTTCTTCTGTAACTCCTCCATTTTGGCCATCATGGCCTCGTATTTGAGATCCGAGTGAGGGGTGGAGGTGGTGGCGCGAGCTTTGTTGGATTCCATTTCGTCAAGCCGGCGCTGGAGGGCCGCAATAATCTCGTCCCGGGGGTCCCTCGGGAGGGTCTCCGCCCCCTGCGAACGAACCCGGGCCGAGTGGGCCTGGTTGATTTGGTGCCAAGCATCATCGGCATGAAGGTGTGCCTTGCCTTTGTCCTGAGGGGGACGCTCCTCGTCTGCCCTCGAAACAGATCCCCCGCTTTCCTGGGGCCTTTGGAGTGCTTTCCCCCCGAGGCGGTCTTGGACCCCTCGGCGGTCTGGCCCTCCTCCGAGCCGGTTGAGGGCGGAAGTACGGGGCCTCTCCCTGTTGTCATTATGGCGGTCCCGGGACTGAACTTCCTGGGAGGATGTTTCTTGGGCCACCACCCCTTCGTCGTTTCTCACCCGAGGGGTGGGATTTCCGAAGGGGTGTGGCAGAGGGGGAAGTATGATATTTTCCCCGATCTGAGGGTGAGCGGGAGCCAGGGTGCCGAAGGCACCCGGGGTCTGGGTGAGCGTTTGGATGAAGGCGGAGAGCGCCGATTGTACGTCGATGGTGAGAACCGGAGGGCTGACTTGGTCATCGCTCCGGTTTTTCTTCTTGGCCTCGATGCCGAGGCGGGCATCGGGGGCGTTTTGTTGGATCTGAAGGCGTAGGTCGACAGCCGCCTGTTCCAGCCCAGCGAGGGCACCGCCCTCGGGAGCCCTGTGAGAGGCTTCGGGGGCGTTGACGTCGCCGAGGGGCAGGTTCTTGTCCTCTACGTTCTTTGAGTTGGCACGTGTTGTCCTCATCATTTTGATAGAGGGCTAGTGTTTGTGTTTGGTCGAGGGGGAGGGTTTCTTACTCGATTGTTCAACCTCTCAACGAGAGCACCAAATGATGGATAGTCTACCCGGGGGTATATATCCGAAGGGTTATTACGGGGAATAACTTAGAGAGAAGTCAGAGCGAACAAGTAAGAGAGAAAGTGTATATTCGATATATATTCAGCGTTTTCAGCGTGGTTACAAATGGGGAAATGGGGTGCTATTTATAGTAGCAATAAATGCCGGGCAGGGACACGTGTCAAGCGCTCATTGGCCGAGGGGTCACCTCAACTGGTTGGCGCTGGCAGCCGCATGTGGCCGCATTTAATGCGGCTGTTGGATGGGACGTCTTTGCGGGGTACGGTGATCTGTACGCATGTGAGGCAGATATCTTGTCGAGTGAGGTGCCTTCGGCTATAGAGCAGTAACCGAGGGCTCTCCCACCCGATGGCACCCTGGTGCCGAGGGCTCACAATGCCGAGGGCTACTGTTTTCGCCGTTTTCTCCCAGTTTCCTAATTTGCTTGAGAAACCCGCTCTGTGATAATTTGGAGCCTTCGGCCAGGGGACCGAAGGCACCCCTGTGCGTTGTGCGGGCTGCTCGGTACTCTGGGCGCTGTGATTTGGGCCTGTTGGGCCTTTTGGGCCTGTTGGGCCTTCGCTGGAGTAGTAGGAGTCTGTGGGCCGGGGGTTCCCGGGCCGTATACTCCATCAATACATGTTGTAATTAGGTTTGACCTTTTATGGATTTGAAATAGCGGGTCAACCTAGGGTTGACCGGTTGTCCAAGGGCAACCGGCGCCGGTCATGCATAGAATCGGCGCCGGTTTGAGCGGGTTTAGCCCGGATCATATTATTTGACTACGAACCGGCACCGGTCAGATTTGAACCGGTACCGGTTTGGCCTTACTTTGTGTTGGAAAAATGTGTTAAAATTGCATTAAATGGTGATTTTGGGGCAATTATTTGAGTGGGGTCCACTTCCGATTTGGGTCGGGTTAAAGTGGTTTCGGATTGTCCTTGTTAAGGGCTACAATTCGATATATGGTACACTGAAAACGGATAACGGGTGAATGAGAAATTGATTCTCGAAGTTCACTCGTTGAAATGGAAAAACTGGGAAAATGATGAGTTTCTAGTGTGTTTTATGACTTTTATCCCACATCGGAAAACTCAAGGGATTTTCACCCCCTTATAAAGGGAAGCCTCTTTTAAGGAGTTAAGATTCCTAAAGGGAAAGACTATCTCTTACGCGCAGGGGGGGGGGGGGGGGTGCCAATCAAATCCCGAAACGGACAAGAAAAACCCGTTTTGTTTCTTCCCGTTTTGTTTTTTCCCGTTTTGTTTTTCCCAGGACCAGAGTTGCTCGAAGTCTGGTGGCTTCGTACAAAAGGCTACAGCTACTCTGCAAATTCCTCCTGCAAAAGGCTGGCAGGTGCTTTGCAACAAACACACGGTTTGACAACGCACAATACATTCCTCACGAATTTCTTAAGCTAAAAACACCTACAGCTACTCTGCAAATTCCTTCTGTGTTCATATTTGGTTCTCGTTCGCTGGAACTCTTGTTTGTGTGCTCAAACATTAGTTCGTAGTGATCGTATCCTGGGAAACGATTGTTGCAACGCTCCTAGCACCGTGGGAGGCAACAAATACGTTTTAAGGACATCGTGCGTAGCACGAGCTTTGACTAATTCTGCTTCATCTCCTTTCTTGTTTTTCTCTAGTCATTTTATTTAATTAATTAATTTTAATTAAGTTCCTTTATTTTCCGAAACACACCCAACACTTTGCCTATATGCTAATTTTATTTCATGAATTGCATGAATGATTTTGCTTAGGCCTTAAGACTTGGTCTAGTCTTGTTTATTGATTATGATATACGCCCTATCGAGTATGATACGTGGTAGATCATAGGACGGGTGGAGTACCCAAGGATCGGGCGGCATCCTCAAAACTCGGTTATATAGGGTGGAGTACCCAAGGATCGGGCGATATCCTCAAAATTTGGTTATATAGGGTGGAGTACCCAAGGATCGGGCGGTATCCTCAAAACTCGGTTATATAGGGTGGAGTACCCTAGGATAGGGCGTGTATCATCAAAACTCATAAGTTACTGTTTAGTCATTCAGGACCGGGCGATGTCCTTATGATTATTTGATTTGGACATGAGGAGTCCTATACATTCATAGGTCTATGGGTGGGCTGGGGTTTTAAGACAAGGACATTGACTACCGTTATTTTTCACAAATAAACAATGACCTACGGGTCGGGTATTTCCAAGTGTATATAAGTACTGATATGTATTTTGTAACTTGGGGTAAAGAAGTAATAGTATATGTATCACCCTATGTTTGGTCTTATACTTGAAACGTTAGTTACTCTACATTTAGCTTGCTACTCGCTCGGTACTTGTACTGACCCCTTCGGGGGGGCCCACCATTTCAGGTTGAAGCTAGAACGCCTGTTGACTACACTTTTGCACGAGTGGAAGAATCTAGCTAGAGGAAGACGTGGTTCGTGCTTCCTTTATTACTTTAAAATCATAAACTATGCTCAAGGATATTTTTTGTATTATTACATTTTTTTGGCCTGCGAGCCTACGATTGCCGTATGTGGCTTATGATTGACCGTGAATATTTTCCGCTATTCATTCAATCTATGATGTGATGTTTTTATGTATGTTTACTTACTGAGTATGGTGTGAACGATGTTCATGAACGCCTTGTGTGATTTTGTGAGGTTGACTTGCGAGTGACGTCACTTAATCACACGGCGGTTGTACACACACTTAGATGCGGTCTGGGGCGTGACAATTAAGTGGTATCAGAGCCATCTCAGTTTCTAAACTATGTAATCAACCTCTCACATGAAGTTTTACAAAAGGAATTTCACCGAAAACCATGAGCATTGTATTTTGACGTTTATAGAACTATTGTTACCTAGGTTGCAAGGTCTCTAGTTGTTAAGATGGTACCCTTAACAATTGGTATGGCGGTGACTTGGGCCAATACATGTCTATAACGTTTTCCGTCAGTTGACATTGATTGGAGTCTAATGACTCGTTCGAATTCCTTTTCAGAAATGGAAGGTAGACGTATGCCGACAAGAAACAATCCGAGGGGGCAAACACCGGTGGCTTCTATTGGAGCTAGCTGGGCCGCATCTCGGGGCTCAAGAGGTGGAAGAGGAGGCCATGGAGGCCGTGGAGGTCGTGGAGGCCATCGTGCCCAAACTGTGAGCGACAGTCATGTAAGCTCGGCGTATGAAACTAACACATTCAGTCTTCCGGGATTAAAAAAAATACATTAGGTCTCTTATGAATAAAATATATTTTTAAGTATAATTGTACATAGTTTAGTAGATTCTTTGTTTGCCTTCAGCAATTAAAAAAAATAGCAGATTCCCTCAATCTTGCTTCTTTAGCTAGAATTTCAGCACATTCAGTCTATTCAACTCATTTCAGTGTTTCTAAATTGGATCTTAAGCTCTCATTTTCGTTACTAAATTGGAACTTCAAATAATTTTCGTTACTCATGAGCAACTCCGTGAAGGTAGAAAGAATCATTGGGAGCAAGACCTCTCTCTTTTCCACTAAATGTGCCTAGCGGGATTTGAACCTGAGACCTTCGCTAGGACACAGTAACCTCACATCCAGTGAGCTGGAATGGTTGGTTAGCATTTGTATTACTTGTTCTATACAAAGATGAAGATATTTATGAGATGGTCAACTGTCAAGTGTGCACGTAGGAGACTAGGCGTGCAGATAGATTTTAGTGAATAGGAAAGTATATTTATATACTTCATCCGTCCTGCAATTAAGTTACCACTTTCCTTTTTGGGCAGTCTCTAAATTAAGGTCACGCTTCCTTACTTTTTTTGTTTGGCAAATTATCTACATCAAAACAGTGTCAAACAGTGCAAAAAAGTGTCGAAAAAGTATAAAAACAATGCAATTGTCAAAACAGTAAAATTTATCTCTCGTTAATTTTTTTTCCTTAATATATGTGAAATTCATCACGTAACTTATTAGGGGACGGAGGGAATATATAGAGTTTTGCTAGAGATACCCCATTTGTTACCTCATTTGTACCCCTTCCTATATTTGTGGTTCACAAAAGTCCAACACATTAAATGAATTGCTCCATTTTAATAAAGTGCTTTTGTGAACCACAAATATATGGAGGGGTACAAAATGGGGTGACAATATCATTTGTGATATACTCCGTATATATACTTGGATTCGTATCCATAACACATACCAAGAACTCCGTATACGTGAGTAGATTAAAAGGGAAGACGCTATTTCTATAAATAGCATTCCACCAACTAATACGGAGTAATAATTTATGAAGATAACCCTAATTAAGCTGTGGCCTCGTTTTGGAAAACCAGCATATAAGGAAAGGATGAGACATAAAAGGAAACGACAGAGAGAAAGAAAGACAGGGAAAGAGACAGTGGAGTTGGCGTCGTATTCTTTGTAGGGTTAAATAAACACTCTCGCTGACCAATTGAAGCTCGAAAACGCATTCTGCCAGACTTTTTTTTTGTATACTAGCTACGGAGTACTCTTAGTATAACATGCACGTCGAAATAATAAATTGTATAATTGGCAAGTACCTTGCTGTCCGTTGGTCTCTTAAAGCATTCCTCGTGCTAAACTGTGCACATTGCACACATGTCATGAAAGATAACCACATAAATATTGATAAATAAATTATCTCTCTCCTTATTTGAATGATTTTGTTCAATTTTGGTAATTCTTTTTAATAATGTCAACTGCAATGTCTATATCTAGACGGTCTCCTTGACATTGCAGAGAAAAACTTACCAAAATTGTATAAAATCATTTAAATAAGGAGATAGATAATTTATTTACTAATATTTATGTGGTTATGTCACATGTGCACCGTGCACATTATTGAATTGGAGATGATCTTAAAGAGAAGGTTACAAGTTTGAACGTTCGAGTCTCATTTCAATCAAGGATATTGACATTAATTGGAGCAGATATTATAATAGGTTTAGAGGGACATGTAAATATTGAAATGTATGCAAAAAAAGGAGAATGTTTTTTAATCACATAATCCCTCCATATCAAAAAAAATCTCACTTTTCTTTGTAAACCGTGACTAAATAATCTTCTTATTTCCTATTATACCTTCAATAATTTATATTTCCTTTCACTATTCATAATTTCACCCACTTTCAAAGTGGAAATATCTTTTTGTTACGAAGGTAGTATGTTTTAGTTTAAAAGGAATTGACAAACCGTTTTTGGAAATATAATTAGATTAAAAAAATTGGTAAAATTTGTGAGACACATATAGTGCTAGCTATTTAAAGAATTAGAACAGATGCTATAATAGAAGTTTTGCCAAAAAACTATAATTGTCAAATTAAGAACTTCTCTCTTCCTCAATTCGTCTCCATATCTTAGAGGGAGAACTCCACAAAGAGGACCAAGACATGTTTAATTTCCAAAATACGGAGTAGGAGTTAATGTTTAAAATTTCATCAATAGAACTTATTATTTGTAACTGGATAAAAATAACCTTCTGAGGTTGGGAGCATTACTGCTGCTGGCGTTGTTCGGAACCTAGGTTTTCCAGACAACCTAGGTTTTCTCAGGGAACTAGGGGTAATTAATTATATTAGTTATATTAAGCGTAGAAATGTATTCCCTAATATTTAGTCGTATTTAAGGAAAATAAAACACAGATTTCCCTTTAGGAAATACTCCTATATTTTAGTCCTATTAAGTAATATTATCTATATCTAAGAACATCTCCAATGAAACAATGTGTAGAAAGAGATAGATACATAAAAATTAATGAATGCTGTGCAGTATATCTCTTTCCTTATTTGAATGATGTTATCAATTAAAGGTATCTTTTTCAGCACAACGTTAAAGAAAACGTCTAGATGTACGTGTGATTGATATTCGTGTTAAAAACAAACTAAGGTTATAGAAGATCATGAAAAGAAAGAGAAAAAAATTCTTTAATTTTACTTTATATGACCATGTCTCTCATATCACATATGCATTGTACATGTTATTAATACATTAGAGATGTTCTTACGTTTTAATTTAGTGCTACTAATGAGTTGCGAAATCCGGGGTTAGAGGAAAACTAAGATAGGTTGGACAATAAAACATGAGTAAGAAAGTGTGTATCAAATGTGGCAAAATAACAGTACCCAGACAATAATTGGAAATCATTTTCCATGATTAGAGATAGATTGGAAGGTGCTATTTATAGAGAAATATAAGACTTAAACCAGTCAAGATGAGGAACTTAATAAGAAAATGAAAATGAGACTAGTATGTAAGTCTTGTCAGAAGCAATGATTGTGATGTGGGGTGGGTATGACTCGGGTAATTGATAAATTTTTAAAAATCGCTTGTTCCATAAAACGGGTAGATTCAGTCTAATAATGTAGAATTATTGCTTTCGTAAAATTCTAGTTATGGTAGAAACTCTTGTACTCAGGGGTGGCAGCGGGTCGGATTTATACCTGTGAAGGCTCATCCGTCGTCCACCCGTTATTTTTTCATAGTCCACCCACCCATCCATCATCCATTAAAACTTACATCCACATCCAATCCATCCATCATGAACGGGTTATCGGGTGGATCGGGTGAGTAATGGGTGAATGGTCAAACTTGAAAGAAAATAAATAAATTATAAAGAGAAATCGTGACAAAAATTAAGAATTCATTGAAAAATTACTACAAAAACTTTAGCAATTAAATATATTATAATCATTAATTCACTTTCGATGATACAGAAAGAGTTAATTGTCAAGCAAAATAGACATATAACATTTTGCAGTTCAATTGTCACTTCTTGAAACTCTCCAATTGTCTTTATTTCACCAATTCATATATATGTGTCTTCTCCATCCTGTCATTATTGCTAAAAAACATAAAATTTGTCCTGTCATTATTTCACCATCCTCTCTCCTGTCAAACAACGAGAGAGGGGCAGAGGGCCAAAGCAGGAGCCGGTCAGCAGCGGAACTCGAAAGGGATGGCTGGACGGGATTAGGGGATTTAGGGCTAACAGAATTAGGGCTAGGCTCCTATTCTAGTCGCTTCAATGCTACTCCGTAGTTACGTAGTATCTGCTAATATATTAATATTAATTATTATTATTATTATTATTATATATTTCTAAATAGATATTATAATATATACATATACATATAGGGAAGAGATCAAATAAAAAGAGGTTCTCCTGTACAAAGTGTGAACAATTGCACTTTTTCTTCACCGCGTTGCACTTTTGCGTGTTTCTGTTGCACTTTTTCGCGATGAAAAAAAACTTCATTTTAATTACGAAATTGCCACCGCGTTTTTGATCGAATTTAGTTCACTTTTGGCTCATTTTGAACCATTAGATCTTAAAATGAACGCACGAGATTAATTCTCACTTTGCATGAGAAGACCTCTTTGTATTCGAACTCTCCCATATATATATATATATATATATATATATATATATATATATATATATATATATGTGTGTGTGTGTGTGTGTGTGTGTGTGTGTGTGTGTGTGTGTGTGTGTGTGTGTGTGTGTGTGTGTGTGTGTGTGGAAGAGATCAAATAAAAAGAGGTTCTCCCGTGCAAAGTGCAAACAATTGCACTTTTTCTTCATCGCGTTGCACTTTTGTGTGTTTCTGATGCACTTTTTCGTGATGGCAAAAAACTTCGTTTTAATTACGAAATTGTCACCACGTTTTTGATCAAATTTAGTTCACTTTTGGCTCATTTTGAACCATTAGATCTTGAAATGAACGCACGAGATTAATTCTCACTTTGCATGGGAAGACCTCTTTGTATTTGAACCATCTCCTATATATATATATATATATATATTTTTTAACCCGGTAGGCAAACCACCGAAATGCTTAACTTACTAACCTACAAACTCAATAATATGCACTACTTTGAACTTCAATATGCAGTACAAATAATGTAAAGATGCACTCTTTGAATTTCAATATGCAATACAAATAATGTAAATATGAAACTGTTATTTTCTGGCTTGAATATTATGAAACACTTTGAACTTCAATGTGCAATACAAATAATGCAAAGATGATTTGAATGGGAGGACTAGTTTGTATGTGATCTCACCCCTGCATCTTTACATTATTTTTACTGCATATTGAAGTTCAAAGTGATGCATATTATTGAGTTTGTAGGTTAGTATTTTAAGCATGGTTTGTATTTGATCTCTTATATATATATATATATATATATATATATATATATATATATATATATATATATATATATATATATATATATATATATATATGCGGGTCAGCGGGTGCGGGTGAATGGAGCTGGTGACGGAGCGGGTGACGGGTCGGGTGATGGGTTGGATGAGTGTTCATCGACGCCCGATCCAACCCTTCTTTCAATCCACCTGTCATCCATTTTTCCTCCATATTTCTTCGGGTTTTCGTCCATATTTTCGGTTCGGGTTGATCGGGTATCCGCGGGTGCAGGTGATATTGCCAGCCCTACTTGTACTATCAGACTCTATTATTAATTATATATAGCTCATAGGACTACCAATTCTGGTAAGCCTGACCATTATTCTCACATGGTATTAAGAGCACTAGGGTTTTCATAAATAAAAAAATTTGGTCACTCCCTACGTCGCAACAAACTTCCACAGCCATTGGCACTACCAGTGTCGGACGTCCACCACTTACCTCCAATATAGCGTTGCAGGATTCATCATCTTTTCACGGCTTTGAGAGAAAAGGAGCAGATGATTCTTTATCAACGTTCCCGGGAATCTTCACCGTCTTCCCCAACCTTTTTTGCGCATCAACAAGGCCAACAGCCAGAGGGTAGCATATCTCGATCTAAAGGCTAGTTCCAGTATGGTTGGGGACGCTGTGGCAGAGGGCATGGCCAGCGTGGACGCGATTGTGGGTAGTTTGCTGGTCATCACTAGTAGTCGCAACACAACTCTCTTCCCTATGGCAGTCCACAACAGTTTTTCTCGTCTCCCCCGATCAGCAAGGGTACGGATCGCCAATGCCACAATAGGGTTTTCTCGGACAGCTTCACCTTTGGGTAACCATCGAACAATTTCTTATATTACAGTTTATTCATCTTCTAATGTTCATGCTCTTTCATCTATGATTACTAACTATGCTTCTGTAGGTTCCCCTTCTGTGAATGACATGTTAGGCTTTGTACCCTCCCCCATTGTGTGTCAAATTTGTTATTCTACAGGTCATTGTGCTTCTTCGTGTTCATCTCGCTATGCGTCTTCTTCCAAAAATGCTTTCACGGTGCAAACTAGTGAAACTGATCCATCTGTTGTTTGGTGTAAACACGGTGGCATTTTGGTAAATATTGTGAAATGTGAAAATGTGCAAAATACAAGCTTCGTTGTGCAACATGTTGGGGTAAATGTGGTGTTCTCACGTTCTCACGTTAAGCATTATTTTTATTTGATCTTTATTATATATATATATATATATATATATATATATATATATATATATATATATATAGAATAAAGACTGTGTGTGTGTAGGGGATAGTTCAAATAAAAAGTGGTCTTAACGTGCAAAGTGCAAAGTTTGCAATTTTTCATGTTTCGCTTGCACTTTTTATTGCTTGTGTTGCACTTTTTCGCGGTAGCTCAAAAAATTGATTTATTTACAAAACTGCCACCGTTATTTTGGCTGAATTTGGCCAAAATCAAAATGGTCAAAAAGTGCAACGCAAAAAAAGAAAAACTGCAAACGAAACATGAAAAAGTGAAAACTTTGCACTTTGCACGGGAAGACCACTTTTCATTTGAACTCTTCCCTATATATGTATGTGTGTGTGTGTACATACACACACACACACACACACACACACACACACACACGCACACACATATATATATATATATATATATGGAGCGATTCCGGTAAGAACGGGCCCTCATGAGAGAAATGAGAATGAATCTGGACCGTTGGATGGTATTATGTGGAACTGAATTGTACATTCGGTGAAACTGAAATGTGCAATAGATGATTTTTAAATGTGCAGAATAAAAATGTAAACTCAAGTGTGCATTAGGTGAAACTGAAATGTGAGGAATAATGAATCTGGACCGTCGGATGGTATTCTGCACATTTCAATTTCACCTAGTGCACATTTCAATTTCACCTAATACACAATTCAGCTTCACATAATGACACTGTATCAAAACCTTTGTGCTGTACATTTCAATTTCACCTAATGCACATTACACTTTCATCTCACGTACACTGAATTTCACTTAAAGCAAATCTAACAGCTCAGATTCATTCTCATTTCTTTCCTAAGATCATGTTCATATTTGAACCAAACCCTATATATATATATATATATATATATATATATATATATGTGTGTGTGTGTGTGTGTGTGTGTGTGTGTGTGTGTGTGTGTGTGTATGTGTGTGTGTGTGTAGGGTGCGGTTCCAATGAGAACAATGCTTAACGTGAGAACATTCACGTTTAAATCAATGTGGTGCACAAATGAGCTCTTCTGTTGCACATTTTCAATTTGCTCGAAGTAAGCCTCTATTAAATAAACACGGTGACATTTTGGTAAATATTGTGAAAATGTGAAAAAGTGTAATATACGAGCTTTATTGTGCAACAAGTTGGGGTAAATGTGATGTTCTCACGTTCTCATTTGATCTGTATTCTATGTATTTATATTTTTGTTCATATGAGAACACTCTTTAACGTAAGAAGTGAGAACAAATCTCAACCATCCAAAATACACATACATTGAGATGATGTGATGAAAAAATACAAGGGCATTTTTGTATCATCATTTTATGTCAATTAATTGTAACCCACATTGCAATTAATACGTGTTACTCAATTTAGGAAAGGAGAGCCTAATTCCATATCCTCTCAAAGACTACATCTAGAGTATGGATCACTATCATTTATATGATAATAATTTAGTTCCACTTACCATTTCAATATTACTAGTATATACTCCATATCATATACTATCGTATGTATCAACTTCTTCTTTTTTGTGCACTATATTACAAGTATATCATTCACCATTTTTTATATCTTTCAACATCTTTAATTTTTTGTGCATTAGATAATAGGTATTGTGTATTTCAATTGATTGCATTTTTAGTGTATTAATGTAATGATATTAATAACTTGTGCATTAAATTGTAATTTATTTTTGATTCATTTATTGTGCATCAAATACAATTTGTAGTGTGTTATATCCTAACTAAGAGTAAGGTGATCGGTTCATGTGCTTTCAATATTAGTTGTTGTGTGTGATATTTATTCTTGTCTTTTATATACATAGTATTAGTTTAAGTTGTGTGAATTTCTTATGTGTTAGAAATTAATTAGTTTTAAATTGTTGTGTGTCAGATACTGCTCTTTGTGCATTAGATATTGGATTTTGTGCTTAAGATATTTATTATAGTTTTTCTTATACGTATTGTGTGTTAGATAGTTGTTCTTGTGTGTTAGATATTAGTGGTTGTGTGTTAGATACATATGCTTGTGCATGAGATAGCTGAAGATGTTTGTTGTGGTTTATTCTATACGTATTTTTTTGAAAGGAAACTGGCATAATATATTAAATCAAAAACTCACAGAACATCCAGGAGAAGTTGCAAAACATAAATGTAATCTCCGAGACTAACCTCCCTCTAAATAAACATAACCAGAAGCCCACCGCCCCCCTCACTTCTTCATCAAACATAGAATAGTCCACCCGAACAGGAGCGAGACTAATCGCTGAAAATGTGAGAGCTTTAAGGCTGTTAGCGGCTGAATCAGCCTGATTGCCTCTAAACACAAATCTATCAACTAAAGTAAACCAAAATAAGAACCTATCACCCTTATTATTTGCCTTAATAAATCCAAAATAAAGATTAGCAAATAGGACATAGCAAAAATAAATAAAAAGCAGTTGTGTCGCCATCTTTCGGGCCTTAGTCGCGAACATTCTTTGAGGCGGCGGTTCAGGAGGGGGACGAATCATCCACATCCCATCTTCTTCCTCCACCGTCTGAGGCAGCCAGAACAACCATGTCGATCCCTCAACAGTCGATCGAAACCCAAATTCACCTCATTTAACTAGGGCCCCTACCGCCAACGTTCCACCTGGATCAAACACAATTGGTACAACTTCCATCTCAATCGCCATTAGAACCAGCATAGCCAAACTAATCATCTGACTATCAGGCCTCACAACCCTCGCCGCCACCGATCCGCCACCACCTCTGAACCCATTGACAACTCCCATGTCTCCCGATTCTCACCCAAGAAACTGTTGTGTCTTCCTCCGATGATGCCCTTCGCCAGAAAAACTAAATCTCACGCTTCCTTTGTCGGAAACCTCAATCTACCACCGAGACCAAGCGAGAAAACCAGGCTGCCGCGCGAATCTCTTTCTAGACTAGCGACTTCGTCTCCGATCTAGAGGGATGAATCGACTGCCCTCTCCAACCGAACCTTCGATCGCCGATCGATCCCTGCTAACAACCATCGATGGAATTGAGATCGCTTGCCTTCAGACACACGAGCCGCACTGCACCGGTGAAGAGTCCGGCCGTCGCCCACCAAACTAACCCTAGACTATGCTAGGCACAACCGGCGATTTGCTTGTGTAGGAAACTTAGATTGTTAGAGAATTGTTGGCAAACGGCGATTAAGTCTTAATAAACCGAGCTTTTGGTAAAACGTATAGTCTCTTGAACCAACAAGCTACTATTGGTAAATCAGGATCTTAACGGTCGTGTCTTACCCCGCACAATTTCTTGTTATTACGCCGTTGTGCGCCGTAAGGCCATGCGCGTGCTTGGTGTTCATGAGTGCTCTAGAAGTTTTATCATGCTTCATAGAGGCGGTCCCACCTCACACTCATATAGGTGATATCATCAAGTGTGTACCGCTTTTCCACACCACCCTTAAGTTAAGGGCTATGATAATCATTAAGAGCTTTTAGCTCACCCTCTCAAAGAATGCGGTTTCTAGCCTATATCTCACATCATGGAAATGGACAATTTTATTTAGGCTAGCAGAACTAAATGGAAGACTTGTTATTACCCATATGAACTTGTTTCATTGGATCTTCAATCACACAAGTTGGGTTCTCATCTCCATTTGTTTCAAAGTGACACTAATCTCATTTCCTTGGATGTTTCGGTTGTCATTTTTCGTCCTAGGGATTCTGTCAAAGGTGTAGCTAATTCCTTCTGACTTCACAAAATTAATGGAGATAATTTCATTCTCAAGCATCATTTCACCACTTTTAAGGGTGAATGGATATCCACTATTTTAATTTATATCATGCGAGTCGACTCAGATGTCGTCGTTGTATCCCGATAATACAACCGATAATTCTCAATAAGAAATAACATCGATGTGACCCCTTAGTACATCGGATAATTTTCAATAAAATATATACCATCATTGTATCATTATAATAGAGTGGATAATTCTCATATAACATCATTGTACCGCTCTAGGACAATGGATATTTCTCAATAAAACGTATCATCGTTGTATCAATGGATTACAACGGATAATCTCAATAAAAATACCATAATTAATGGTACCTCTCAAATATCTCAATAACCGCCTCAACGCAGTCCAATGATCCCTACTTGGGTCATGAGTATATGGACTCAATCTTCCGACAACAGAAACTATGTCGGGTCTAGTATAATTTATAAAATGTAATAAACATCCACTAATTTGGGAATACTCATATTGAGCCTAGCGATCACCTTTTTTTATATAAGTGCATATGAAAGTCATAAGGGATACTCACGGGTGTGACATTAAAATGTTCAAACCTCTTTAGAAGTCTATCAGCATAATGCTCTTGAGATAGTATAACACCATCATCCTTCCTTGTGACTTTCATATATACCCAAAATCATTTTTGTACCCCCAAGTCTTTCACACTAAAAATTAACATATCATCCACATACAAGCAAATTATAATGCACACACCATTTTTACATTTAGTGTATACGCACTTTGTTTTCCTGACCACTAACCACATTACCTTCCGGTTGCACCATATAAATTTCTTCTTCCTCTAGTTCACCATTTAAAAATGCAATTCTAATATCCATTTGATGAATAAAAAGTTTGTGAATAATTCAAAAAATTCATCATTAAAAGATTAATTTTCTTTTAATGGATAACTATCACTAGAGGGTTGAACGGTCTTGTGTTCAATTTTCAAAGGAAACACATTCTAAAAAAAAATCCAGCATTTTTGTTTCATCGACGTATAAAAAAAAATCACACATGCATCATTTAGTGTGTGCACATTCTCCACATTAGCACATTAGCACACTATTTCTTTCATTTAAGAAAATAATATATATGCTCCACTATTTCAATTTATGCAAAAATAGCCAAGAGTTATAAAGCTCATTTTCACTCAATGAGAGGAATAAGAATATAGCTAAGCACCCCCACAATTTTAAATATTTAAAAACAGGTGCATAGCCCTTCTAGAATTCATAGAGAGATATTTTATATCTCAACCTTTATTTGTACACGGTGAATTTATCAAAAACTCTCCTTTTACATTTAAATAAGATAAAATTTAGTTTATCTCGAAAAATCACCAATAAATGTGACAATGAACTTTTACCACCTCTAATCACAGTGTAGATGCTCTAATAAAATTTATATAAATTCATCAGATATTCACAATTTTCTAGAGGTGCTCCCATATCACACTATATATCAATTTTAGGATATTTAGGAGTTTCATATATCAAACAAAAATAAAGATCAACTTAAAATGACATGTAAAACATCAAATCTATTATATCACATAACACAATAATTAACCAACCCTTAGTACGCAAAAGCATCATCATGCAACTTTCAAAAATTCTAAGCACAAAAAGTCCATTATTACAATAGTCATTTCCCACAAGAACATCATTTTTGGTCATAACAAATTTCTCACAACCAAAAGAAATTTTAACCCCAACTGTTCCCAAGAGACAAACGGAAACCAAATTAGTCCGAATCTCGGGCACATGAAGCACATCATTTAGTGATAAAGTTTTTCCCGATGTGAGCTTCAGAAAAACTTTTCCTTTTCCATGCACCTTAACGGTTTTAGAGTCAGTCCGCTAGGTACACGAGCTCTTCACCATCCCCTATAGGAGTATAGGAGGAAAAAGCATTTTTGTGTGCAGACATATCCGACGCCAAATACTTTCTTGAGATTGTTGGTGAAAATTGGCCAGATAAACCTGCAAAAAGGCGTTAGAAAAATAATATAGCTCGAGTCGCGTAAACGTTGTCCTCAAGAAAGTATTTCCGACTAGCGAAAACTTTTCCTCAAGATAAAACGAGCTCTTCGGCGTAAGCCGGTAACAGAACAACGAGATTAAAATAAAATTAATCCAGCATAGTAAGTGGGTAGAAAATATATTTTGTTAGCTACTAAATATGAAGAATAATATATTTTTCTTAGGAGCAAAAAAAATGATTGAAGCCTGAAGGCCAAATCTTCTTCCCCTATTTGTCTCTACGCACACATGCATATATACAATATGCCAACAAATGCAAATGAACGTTGGAGTACAATGATTATTACACATTAATGATAATGATGGCTAGCAGCTCGCAAAACGTTCTAATAAGAGCTCATAGTTGTTGTTTGGAAACTGCCCGTTAAGCTTTCAATGAAAATTAAATTCTAGCATTTTAAAACCATAAAGAGATGACAGGTTAAAAAATGAAGAGAAGCTATGCACTTATAGCTACGTGGACTATAAAATTAATTGGATAAAATTTAAAGATAAATATGAATATAAGAAGTAAAATATTAATTCATTTGAAATACTCCTATTTTTCTAACACATGTTAGGAGCTTTTGACGGGAACTGCAATGTGAAATCCGCCGTTTGAGGTTATTGCCGGTGGGATAAATTATTAAGAATGTTTTTAATGATGTTTAAATTATGTCCATAAAATTTTAGTTTAAAATTCAATCTGTTAAATAAATTATTGAAAGAACTATGCATTTGTTCTCATTCCTTACAATAAGAAGTATTTTTGTTTCTTATATATAAAGTGTGAGCCCTTTGTAGCCGAAGTTCAGAAAAAGTACAAGTGTTTTTCTCTTGTTAGGAGGTTTTGTAAAACGCATGAATAAAACACATATATATTTCCCCTTGTAGTAGCTTTATGACACGT
Organism: Cuscuta europaea; assembly: GCA_945859875.1. Lineage (NCBI taxonomy): Eukaryota > Viridiplantae > Streptophyta > Magnoliopsida > Solanales > Convolvulaceae > Cuscuta > Cuscuta europaea. Next base: position 5,886,596 of record CAMAPE010000035.1, on the reverse strand, counting down.
CGGTGGCTAAATCACGGGAATAACTTGCCACACGAAATCCGCATTTGAACTTGTTTACAACTACTATGGATGCAAGTCATGTAACAATAAACTATGTAGAGAATATTTGGAATTGATTCTACTTTTGCTTCTTTTTTAAAAGTGAAAGTAGAATCAAAATCAATTTCTAAGGATCTTCTCAACTTCTAAAAACTGCTACTAAGAGCTATTTTAAGTCTCTGGAAGTACTTCTGCAGTTTCACTTCAAACACCCCACTATCTGTTTTTGCTTTCTGAAATAGCAGAAACAACTCTCAGAAGTAGATCGAAATACCCCTATGCATGTAAAAAGTTTGGAACTTCTTTTGTGGAATAGTTGAGAACAATTTTGTTCACCCCTCAAAAGAGGGCGAACATCACCCCCACCCTATTGGGCTTAGGGATGGACCGGGCAGGGGTCGGGTCGGGCCCTGAACCGGGATTGGGCGGTACTGGGGATTTGGGCTGAAGGCCCGGTACCGGCCCGGGTTTAAACCGGTACCGACCAGGTCCGGATCGGGTCGTTTTAAAAAAAATATTCTTCTCTAATTTATTCCTACCCCCCCACCCCCCCCCACCCTTCAACCCAGCCAAAACACCCAGCCCAACCCACCTAGCAGCGGCCCAATGTCAAAAACCCCCCAAAAAATGGTTCGGACCAATCCTGGACCGACCGGTCCGGTCCACTAAACCAAGGTCCCGAAGCCCGCCCCATTTTACCCTCGGTTCAGGCCCCAAAGTCCGGTCCGGATCGGGCAGGCCGGGCCAATTACACAGTAGCGGTCCGGGCCGAGTACCGGGTCAATCCGAACCGGCTCAATCCATCCCTTATTGGGCTGCTACATGACACGACAATTATTTTAAATTGTTATAACTTTTTCATTTTTGGTTTAATTGTTTAAAAAAATATATCAATATTTTTAATTTTTTATGATCTTTCATATGATACCAATATTGTATATGTAAAATCAAGAAAAAAAATTCCAGCTAGAAATGGACTTAAGAAAAAATGATTTTTTCCTATTTTTTTATATGCAATATGGATATTATTGGAAAGATAATAAAAAGTTATTAAATCTAAAAAAGTTATAATAATTTTAAGAAAAAAGATAATTGTAATGCCAAATGGCATGCAATTGATGGAGAGGGTGATGTTCACCCTCCTTAGAGGGGTGAAGTGGTGAACAAAATCGGAATAGTTTCATGTAGGGGTGGACTCGGGTTCGGGCCAGGTCCAGGTCGGGCCTAGGCCCGGGCGGGCCGGCGGTTCAGGAATTGTGGACCCAGGACCGGCCCAGATAGCCACCGGGTCCGGTCCAGGTCAGGGCCGGGCCTCCGGTTTGGGTATTCTTTTTTTTGCTTTCCTAACCCACCCCCACCCTCCCAAACCCCCAAACACATCCTAAACATCAAGCCCAACCCGAGTGGAACCCCAAAAATGAAAAAAAAAATCAATTCCGCCCGGGCCTAACCCGGTCGGGCTGGTTCACCAAATGTGAGACCCGAGCCCGGACCCGCCCTACCCCCCGGGGCTAGGCCCGACCCGGACCCAGACCCGAGAACCGGGCCGATCCCAGTCCCGCACAGTAGCAGGCCAGGGCGGTCCACGGGCCGGGTGGCCCGACCCGTGTCCAACACTAGTTTCATGGTTTGGATTCTTTGTTTGGACTGGACTAATTCATTTTGATTGCCAGAATCCTTAAAAAAGACGTGACATCTCAAACAACTTACCTTAAATTTTAGATACCCGGTTTCTTGGTTGCATGAAATTAGGGATGGATTCGGGCCGGGTCGGGCCCGGGTCGGGCCGCCGGTTCGTATCACATGGGCCCGGGACCGGCCCGAGGGTTGGACGGGTCCGGTTCGGGCCGGGCCACCCGCCCGGGTCACGGGTCGGGCCACCCGCCGGGCCGGGCCGGGCCGGGCCGGGCCGGTTAAATATTTTTTTTAAAAATTTATATTTTATACTTTATAGTTTTATACAAGTATTAAAAAACAAACTTCAAGTGCATTTATTTGAAATGAAATAGGAACTACATTTGAAAATTAAATAGGAACTATAATTGTTTTTAATCAGAATCTCCGGCATAGGTAGAGCCACCCTCTGTTGTAGATTCATCCATAAAGTGTTGGGATGGAGTGATGTCAATTTCTTGAGCTCTACGTGCTGCTTTCAACCAATCGTGGTAGCATATAAGCATCTCAAGAGATTCAGCGCTCAACCTCGTTCTGGTTTGTGTTAGAACATTGCCAGCCGAACTAAATTCTTGTTCCACGGCAACCGTTGAAACCGGCATTGATAGCACTTGCTTAGCCATCTTTGCTAAAATCGGGAACATTCTTTCTTTTTCCTTCCACCAGTTTAGTACGTCAAAATCATCATCTTCTTCAAAATCAACATCATAAGTTAAATACAAAGAAATCTCATTAATTGTGCTTTGTTGCGTAGCGGGAGTTGATTTTGTTTTTTTAATAAGATTGGCAAACGTAGATTTGAAAATTGATTTTCCTTTAGATGATGTTTGTGTCGGGGGAGGGGGCGCATTGCCATATTGTGCATGAAACTCATTGAATAATGCATAAAATATATCACTAACCTCATTGTATTCTTTTTTCGGATCAATTGGGTTGTCCTCATACATTGGCAATGGACCAAAAAAAGCAGCATAATAATAATTCAAACATTCTTCTAAAGAACCAAGTCTAAAACGAGGATCGAGAACAAATGCAATACCATAAATATGCGGAATATGTGAATAATATTTTAAAAACTTTTCCTTCATAAAACCAGCAAAATAACTCATATAATCAGTATTCTCAAATTTTGAAAAAGCACCAGCGAGATTAACAGCTTCACGAATAAATTGGTTTGAGGTAGGTTTATAAACATGACTAAAAGTTTCAGTTGCATTATTAAAATATATCAAAGCATTACAAATTTTTTCACAGGTGTCGATCTCAGCCGAGTTTATAATATAGTTATCATATTGTTTCATAAAAGCAGGAAAATGTTGTTTATATCTAAGAAGAACTCCAATTAACTTATAGGTACTATTCCAACGAATAGACAAATCTTTTGGAAAAGCCACATATCTCTCACCTCTTTCTATCAAATAATCATGCCATTTTTTCTTAAGTTGTCCATTACCCCAAATACGTCTAATCCCCCCCTTGACTACCTCCAACGATGCTCCCAACGCTTTTAGACCATCTTGCACACATAAATTTAGAACATGACATGCACATCGTTGATGAAAAAATCTACTCATCAAAGAAGTAGAACCACACAATTCACGCAATCTAGGAATAGCAGCAGTATTATTAGTAGCATTATCAAAACCAATAGCAAACACCTTATCAATTAAATTATACTCAATTAAAATACGTTCAATCAAAATATAAATATGTTCAGCGGTGTGACGATCATTAAATTCACGGAAAGCAAGAACACGTTTATGCATATGCCAATCATTATCAATATAATGTACAGTCAGACCCAAATAATGTAAACTATGATAAGTATCCTCCCATATGTCAGAACATACAGTAACACGTCCATCAAAGTTTGCAAAATAATTTTGTAACCTTACCTTTTCCGCACCATAAAGCCTTGAAATTTCTTTCTTAACCATTTTGCGACTATAACCTCTATATTGCGGATTTAAACAAGTTTGTGCATAATCACGAAAAGCAAGACTTTCAGAAAACAAATAAGGCAAATTTTCTTCAACAAGTAAGTTAGTCATACCTGTCAAATTTTGTGCATCATTGTATGATAAATTACCAAAAGCTTGTTGGTTATTTGCAAACCTCGATATTTGCGTTTTCTTCCCCGTTCCGCCGCCTAATTTTGCATACTCCATCGGGTGTTTGGACTTAAGGTGTCTTGTGGCGGATCCGTATCCGCCGGAAATCCCCAAGCTATAGTTTTTCTTGCACCAATTGCAAGTTGCGGTCCAATTCCCGGTGTTCGGGTCCTTCCACTTAGAAAAATTATTAGCCATTAATTCAGATTTACTTTTTTTTGTACCTGTTTGGGATGAGGCTGCTTGGTCGGCGTCATGGCTGCCGCCACCCTCCTCCTCCTCGTCGTGGCTCTCCGGAATTGCTTCCTCCACATCGTCGTCCTCGTCCTCGAGCTCTTCTTCGTCAATGGTCCTCGGTTGGTCTTGAAAAAAGCGGGAATTATATCGATGCAATTCTTGTTCTAGTTGTTCGTCGGTCATCGCATCCCCATCCCTCCTTACGTAACCCGTATCAAAATCATCTTGACTTTGAGATGAAGAGCCGATATGTGATTTACCTTTGCGGGATCTCTTCCTCGCAAGCTCTTTCGTTCGGTTGCGCTCGAGGTTACCCATATCAACCGAATATCTAGGACGATCCATCTAAAAAATGTAGCGATTAAAAAACTAATTAACTATTTATCTAACTATTAATTCGAGTTATAGCAAATTAAGTAGTGAATTAACTAGTTTTGTGTACAACATATTTTTTAAACTAGAGTCAAATGTAGCAATTAATAAAAAATTGTAAAAAACTAATTAACTATTTATCTAAATATTAATTCGAGTTATAGCAAATTAAGTAGTGAATTAACTACTTTTGTGTACAACATATTTTTTAAAGTAGAGTCAAATGTAGCAATTAATAAAAAATTGTAAAAAACTAATTAACTATTTATCTAACTATTAATTCGAGTTATAACAAATTAAGTAGTGAATTAACTAATTTTGTGTACAACATATTTTTTTAAACTAGAGTCAAATGTAGCAATTAATAAAAAATTGTAAAAATGTAATTAACTATTTATCTAACTATTAAACAAGAGTCAAATGTAGCAAATTAACTAGTAATTAAACAAGTGTAAATAATAGAATAATTTCGTACCTCTTTCGGACTTTCGGTCTTTCGGATGAGAGTAATAGAATGACTTCAAATTAATTAGATATAATTCCAACTATATTAATAGATATAATAAATATATAAGTAATATATAATTAGATAACAAATATAAGTAATATAATACTATTTATATCTATTTATAGTTTATGTAAGTAGATAATTAATATAAACTATAAATAATAAATATAATATATTGGAGAATGGAGAATAAGAGAATTAGAGAGTAGAGAGTTAAGAATAGGATTTAGGAAGAATTGGAGAAGAGATGAAAAAATGTTTAAGATTAAGAGTATTTATAGGTTTTTTTACCCCCACCCCCCACCACCCCCCACCCCCCACCAGCCAACCCCCCCGGACCCCCCTTTACCCCACCCAACGGCTATATAGCCGTTTGGGTTGTCCCCAGCCCCACCCCCAACGGCTAGTAGCCCAAACCAAAAAAAAAATTGTTTTAAATTAGACCGGGACCCGGGCCCGGGCCCGACCCGGCCGGGCCGGGTCACAATAATCCAGCACCGAGCCCGCCCCGCCCCTTCCCCACGGTTCGGGTCCATACCCGGTCCCGGACCGCCCGACCGGGGCGGTCCCGGGCCCGCACAGTACCGGGCCGGGCCGGGTCACGGGCCAGGTGGCCCGAACCGAATCCAACCCTACATGAAATAGAAGGGGAGGACAACAATTTTTTCCACATTTTATCGAGATATAAAAGCAAAACATGATCAGACTAACAAAACTTCAATAGCTTTCAAGTTTCAACACTAACGATACAGGGTTTTGTTATCAAGATGGCCCTTTCAACAATACACCAAGTGACTGAGATTTGGTTGTTCCTTTTTCTACATGTCATAAAAACTCGTTAGCTCATAATCTCGACCAGTACATGTTCTGCTTCACACAAGTTCTCGTTCAACAGTTTTGGGGCAAAAAGGGCTATCAGCAATGGGTTTCTTCTTAAACTCTGGATGAAATCATCATGGCTGATCCTCCCATCATGATCAGTATCCAGAAAGTTGAAAATATCATGGACCTGTTTTATTACCACATGTTTCTCCAGCAGTTAATTACTAGACTGATGTATCAAATTGACAGGCAATGTGAAATTATGGGATACAGAAATGTGAGTCCCGGCCATCTGGCTGGAATCTGATTAATAACTTTATCTTCTAGATTCCATCTCAACGGTTGAGAAGCAAGGACTTGCTCACTTGGATAAGAATTCTCTAGTCTGGGGTTTGAACAGGTCCGCTTAAGTTTGTGATCTAGAATCTAGATGGTCTGTTTGATGTTATGTGTTTTATATATATATTATTATTTAATACGTAGTAATAAATATTGGATGTTGTTGTACTAGTCTGGTCCAATGAAGAATAAGTGCAACTGAACAGAGTAATTTCAAGACCAATGTATTGCCACTCACCTCGTCTTTGCTCAGGCTCAGAACTGATGGTTTAAGAGATTCTTCCAGCTGACACACACACACACATAAGGTACATATCAGATTCAGGGTATTTGAATAAAAGGAGTATACCATATTTCTTGAGAAAAATGCTAGATTGCCACGATAGGTTACCAGATGGGCAAGATACGCTCTTTGAAATTAGCAATGTACCCATACATTTATGAGTCTATAGTTCTATGGGGTCAAGAAAATACTCCATCCATTTTGTAATAAGTGAAGTTTGGAGAGTTTAGTAATTTTGCAGAAGTAACATAGATTTGGAATATCTAGGTACAATACAAATTCATAGAATTTAAAATTGAAGTCACTCAACTGGGTCATATGGCATTTAGGCTAAACCATACGATAAGATGTAACTTTTCAATCAGTTGGCTAGTTCAACCAAAAGTATTACTAACACATAATTCTCAATTTAACTTTCTAATGTTTTCCTGATTTGTCCTTCATTAATATCCTCTATTTACTTGCTTTTTAAAGTATAATTGTCACAGTATGAGTCGTTTTCATTAATAAAAGCAATAATATGTCTTGAGCTAATACTCCATATTATTTAAGGGTCTTTAAAGTATTCTAATGTCTTTTTTATAATTTGTAAAAGATACCCTAAATCAACTCTTATCTCAGGTGGTGAAACTCATGTAGTTGTACATGGTGCTCATCTACCATTATCCATTCGAATGAAAAGCATGGGGGTGGGTGCACAAACCTGGTGATCCAATACGTAACTTTTCCCATCAACATCACATCTTTCAAATGCCAATTCACATGCCCGGCAAAAAGATGGTTGTTTCAGAATGTGAGCTGATGCAACCAAGAACTGAAAGCAAAGAGTTTCCGCTCATGACATATTTCATTATCTTTCTACAAAAGGACCAGTGTGGTCAAAAAATCACAAATAATTTCAAATGTGCAACCCCAATTCCCAATGTCAACGACACATTACCGAATAGGATATGGATGACGATAGTGAGAAGAGCAAGGAGCCGAGGATGTTACCTGCTTGAATGTTATTCGCCCGATCTTTTTAACATCAAAAAAACGGAATATCTGCCAATGTCCAATACCAAAGAGTAAGACTCGACAACATAAAACACCCAAGGAATATGTTCACCCAGCCTAACAAATTTTAAATTAATGTCAAACCAACTTCTGTTGGCAGCAAACTTCCATTGGCATGAGGAAGAAATGGAACATATGGAGTACACATACTTTAAAAGGATTGTGAGGGTATATAAAAAAAATTATACATGTTTGACTTCCTTCCTAGACGACCTCACCATATCGGTATAGCTAATTGTCTAATTGCACAAAAGAAAGTAAAGAAAAATAAAAAGGGATGTACAATCACTGAGCAAACCATACAGAGAATCATAACATAAGCCAAGAGGTCCAAGATAACAATACTTAACAAAATATAATCTAAGTGCGTATAAATAACATTATCTGTCTGGTTAAGAATTCACATAACAGAGCAGTGACTACAAAATATTGATAACTGATGGAAAAGGAATAATATAATTTTACAACATAAAGAAACAAAATAGTAAACACCCTATGTAATTTAATAACCTTTTCAGATAGTCCACATGGCTTGAGCCTTAGAGCCTTGAGGAAGTCATGCATTTTAACTTGTCCTCTGCAAATAGAGAGAAGAGGATTAAAAACACAAGTCATCAACCACAGGCAATGCATTAAATTAAAGGCACTAGCAGCAAAACCAAATGCCAGATATGGAGTACACATAAATGTCAACTCCCCTCTCCATGCCACCCCAAGAGCGTACCTGCTGTTAGGACTCATGGAAAGGAAAACATCAAGAAAGCTTATAGCCTCTAAGGTGCTCACATGAAAGGCCTGAAAGAAAAAAAAAACAGAGATGTAGTGATTTTTACGCTGTTCACACTGCCATTGGAACTAAAATTAGAACTACGGCACACATAGACATCGTAATTGTTAAGTAGCACTCCAAGTAGGTCATTAATGTCTAATGGTTACGTAGCTAACATGGATTGATAAATTATAATCTCTATTAATCAGATTCATAAGTAGGATAGACAGACTAAATGGTCCTGGCTCAGGTCAACAAATCATGTCCGATATGGACATATAGAGCCCTTTTACTTTTAGTAAGAGGCTTAAAATGGGTGAAGTGCCTGAATCATCATCATCACCATCATCATCATCATCACCCCAGTGCCGCAACGGCTCCCACCTACGGTGCAGGGTAAGGGGGTTGGATGTATGCAGTCTTACCCCTGTACTAAAGCACAGATAGACTGTTTCCGGATGACCCATAGTGAAAATCGCGTCAAACAATTGCATGGACCGACTACTGCTTCATAACAAAGAAGCGCCGATAGTTTAGTGAGCCATTTTGCTTTATTCCATCATATTCCCAAGCCAAAAATTAGTGTCTTTGGCTCCATTGCAAATAATGGAAAGGTGAAGTGGCTGAATCTAATGAAATTATTTAAGCTACAATTGGAATGAATGAATTCACTGAATCTGCAAAATGACGAAACAAACTTTACTCATAAAACAAAGTAGAAAACTAAAATAGTCATTTCCATCAACTTTAGTGTTACATTTTCTCATTACTAACCAACTCAATGTCCGAAGTCAAGGAATTAGTGTTTGATACAAAACCTGGTGGATAATGCCAATAAGACAAACAATAAAGCTACCAAACGGCCACATAATTAGTTCTATTTACATGCACAAGATATTCAAAACAAGTCGAGGCAAATGTCCAATTAAACGCTAGTTTCATTATATCAACTGGAATAGCAAACTGTTAATTTGCAATGGTCGTGCGTGCACCCTACGAAACCTAGTGTGTTTCAGTAACCACAGAGAAAGTTATTATAGACACACACAAAATGACTTAAAACTTATTCAATTATTTCATGATGATGTCTTGTTTAAGTGCGAAAAATTGCAAATGAAAAAAATAGGCATAACACAAAGGCACCTGAGTAACATCATCAGTCATCACATAAAGAATTAATAAGGCATCACAAAAGAACTGCATAATCTGCAAATTTTAACTAAAAACATAGAAGGAAAAAGTTGTCCACTTGGCAAAAATGAATCAAGTATGAACTCACTGATTTAACCCACGCCATTTCAGCCATATAGAGAGCAGGGTTTTCCTGAAAATCATAAATTGGTAATCAGGGTTAAGATATCATAACTATAGCATTGCATATGCTGAGTTCAGCTTCTAGTATCAAAATTACGGTTTTAACTTGTAACAATCGCATTGTCCAAAACTGTATATTTGGCATTGCATATATCAGATATTATAACTGAAGCATTTTATATGTTGAGTTCAGCTTGTAGCCTTCTATAATAAACAACTTAATTCAGCAAATACATCACTTCTAGCACGATCGCAAGATATATGAAACATCTGATAGTCATTTCCTTAATCCACAACTTCATGTATATCAAAATTATGGTTTAAACTACTCGTATAGTCCAAAATTGAAGTTGATATGGTACTCATTGGGCAATTTTCTAAATCGGGGTTATAAGAATTCTCATGCAGCACAAGAACGATTTATTACTACGTAAAAGAAAGGAATTTAATCTTCTTTAGAATCATAAAACACTTGCACAGAAAAAGAGCGTGTGAGTTGGCAAACAGATACAAATATATACCTGCTTGTACTCAGCAGCTTTCATCAGAAGCAAAGCATCAGCATAAGAATGTGATGTTTGTAACACATTCAAAGCACTGGCCATGGCATTGCCAGTCTGCATTTTACCCAGATATTATTAATATCTAAATATAAGGCATTATAGTTGTTGGTAATATCTGGACTGCCAAATCATACACACATACAGTGCGCTCAGTGCTCACTATGCCCCACATATGTCTCAATTGATCACAAAACAAAGAATATGATTTCATAGGAGCTTTTATATTTCCGAATGGACTGGTAAAGTAAAGAGGGAAGTGTTAAAAAAGGACTTGCAACTCGGAAGAAACAAGAAAGTACCCCGAGGATGGAATATATACAACTTACATTTTACATACAAGATGAGCATACTCTCGGAAAGTGAAGAATACTCATGGATTGTAAAAGAAAATGCAGTCTATTGGTCAGTTTTTCATTAGAAGAATAAGGAAGCAGGAGGTACCCTAAAAGAAAGTAGAAAGACTTCAGTATAAATCCAATGAGGTAACTTCTAGAGACAAACCTATCTTTTCAATAGTGTTTCCCACTTCAGTTCATTTTGTAGAGAAAACACATGGCAGGCTTATACTGAGCTTTCCATTATACTTTAGCATCATTTACAAAAAAAAAAAAGAGATGAACATATAATAACTTTGAATAGAATAGGAATAACACAAGTGCCATTTTGTAGTTCAGGAGTAAGAATATCACAAAAAGTAAAGTATAAGTCATATGGCTTAAAGGAAGGGAAAATCTTTTTCAGTACGCTACACAAGCACAGCAAGAATATTTCAAAGGTTAAAGGTCAAGCAACATATTGCAGATTTGCAGTAGTCTAAAGTCAAGAACAAGCATCCATTCCAAGGAAAACTTTGCCCCATTACTAGCCAAATAAGTAGGCACATAGATGTTGTGCTTTCAATACACACACACTGACACACACATACATAGTACATACATATATACCATACATGCATGCATACAGATATGAGATATGCATACATACATATAAAACAAATCAAGAAAACCAGAAAACTTTCAATAACACCTTGTCACTTTTATGGAATAAATTGTTAGTTAAAATCACGCAAAAATAATGTTTAAATCAGACTTGACTCACCCTCTGAGCAAAATGAAAAGCATTTTCCTTTCGATTCTCAAGTGGGAATACAATGGGAAGGTATTCAACCTACATCCAATAAACAATTACAGAAGGGCAGTGAAACATAGTTATGGCCTGAGAAAAGTGATAAATAGAACAATCACGGTCAAGTTCAGGCTCGTAATTCCATGAAGAAGTAATATGTACTCCTTGAGCATAATCATGTCATACAAACATAAACTGTGTTCTGTTTAGAATATATACCTCCATGAAATTGTGAAACTGTGTGAACATTCTAAACATCAACTTTGACAAAGAAATGTTCCCCCTGGACAAATCACAATAGTAATGAGGCTTTAATAATAAATTAAAAAACAAAATATGTACGCCCATTAAGAAATTTATTATACAAAAATGATGCATACCATGACTGGTCAAAGTGTACATATGGGTAGCGAACAATAACCGGCTGAATAGGAAACCCCGGGATAAAAGCACCCAATTGGAAAGAAATAATAGCTCTTCCATTGGTAGTTGTGCCTTCAGGAAATAAAAGCACTCGTGGAAATTGATGGTGAGAGGCCTTTCTCTGTATTCAGATCCTTGAAAAGATATTTCTGTATCAAATCGCTAATATATATAGATAACATATTTGATGGCTGCAACTAATTACCCATTCAAAAACATTTAAACTTTGATAAGTAGCTGACAGAACTATTCTGAAGTCATTTCCTTCCATTTGAACTCTACATTATGTATGCAACTTCGAGTGCAGTTTATTTAAAGATTTAGTGATGATACTTTAGACGAATAAAATTCCAAACTTCTAGTGTGATTAAGCTGTATCTATTTCTCTGTGCATGTCAACTGAAGAGCAATTAAAGATACTAATTTTTTTACCTTTATTTCTTTAACAGCATTCTTCCTTGAGCACTGTGAAAACTTATCTACATATATCACCTGCACATTAGAAGAAAATGGAAAAGTTCATATTTAATTTGTAAACACATTTGCATACTTGCTATGCGAGGATAGACCAAATTATTTGTCCTGCATAGTAAATGGAAATAGATAATGATCCTGGTATACATTTGTCATCTTATTCGTTTTAATAACCAGGTAACACAGACAAAAGAATGGAAATAAACGAATACCTGCATAGCTCTGATTATGGTTCCAACAAATGGCATCGAGTCATGGGATTGTGATGAAACAATAGTAGGGCACAATTCATAGAAATAGAAGATGGGGTCAATATATGATACGTGATTAGACACAACAATTGGAGCAATCTGTCTTGTTGCAGGTTTCCCTTTTCGCTTTATCCATTGATAGCTACAACATAAAAATGGAAAAAGAATGAGATATAATGAATTAATGAATTTGTTGGTACTCAGTTGTAATGTTGTAGACAAAGAAGCTACAAGAAAGCGTCTTAATAACTTTAACAAGTTGGGTTATGTCTTTTAATGAAATTGCTCAAAATAGGAGTGAAACAGGGAGAATGTTCAAAAATAGGACTAAGTATGTTTTGTTGTCAAAATAGGAGTTGTTTAGTCCTACTAAAAGAATAAAACTGAGGTCAGATACAGTATAGGCATTCAAATACTTAAGATGACCAAGATTCTTGGAAGATCTGTCCTTAGTATTACAATGGTTTTATCATATTTTTATATGTATGCAGTGTTCTAAACGGCACTGGAAGGCAGGCACTAGGCCTGAGGCAGCGAGAAAACGCCATGCATAGTAGAAAGGCATGGAAAAGGGGTCAAATTGAGAGTTGACCGTCCTCATGCTTTCTGAGTATTTAGTCTTTCTCTTCATATAGGCCTCAAAAGGTTTGGCCTTGACGAGCTTGACCATCCTCATGCCTTTTGAACATTGTATATAAGCACTCATTGCAAACATTTGGCCTTGACATTGATGATCAAATACGGACAAACAGTCATGAAAGGGCTTCATTGATGATCAAATACGGAAAAACACATGTTATCAGATATTAAAAAAATACTCCCCTCAAGTGCCTCAACACAATATAACAAATTACGAAGTAAAAAACTTTATTGTCACCTTGACATATCAGACGCGAGAAGCTGAATAAAAAATTGGTCATTACTCCTAGAATAGTTTTTTTTAAAGCTGGTTCTGAAAATGCCAATCATTACTCCTTATTATCATGCATAGTAGAAAGGCATGGAAAAGGGGTCAAATTGAGAGTTGACCGTGAAAAAGTGTTGCGCAGGTAAAACACTTTATTATCACCCCTATGAAAATTGGTCATTACGCCTAAATCACTCTTTTGTAGCGAGACCTACTTCTGAAAACTGAGAACTCAAAAAAAAAGTTTTCGGTAATCTTTATATTAAGCTTACCCAAAAGAGAAGAGGATACACCGGGCGCTAATACGGGTAACCCACATCAGTTTCGACCTCCATTTGGGCATTGGATTATGCCTGTCTTTCCAGCCAAAGAGAGCAATCTGGGTTGCCACATAACCAACCATCAAGAAAATACAGAAAATCGCCAGCCGAAGAAGAGCAATGGGCAGGCAAATCGCGATCTTCACCCACTCATACACCCCCTCGATCCCCGCCGTGTGGTTCTTAAACGGGTCAACCGTGGTAGGCTCCGGAGACTCGAACGGGTGCGCCCCAATGAATCTGTACGGGTTATCATCCACCGACACCAGGCCGTCGGCGCGGTTTCCATCACCATTCGTGCTCTGGATGGCGGGCTGAGGGGGAGGGGGATAGTCGTTAACGGCGACGATCGTGTGGGGGAGACCATCGGAATCGGAGGGTCGGAAATGGGTCTGCGGCGGTAAAAGAGGCGTTGACAAAGAATGGCCCGGCATTTGTGGATGTCTATGCGTTGTGATTCCGAAATCTCAGTAAATAACTGAAGTTCGACCCCAAAAGAAGTAAAGAAGTGAAGCTATGGAAAATGAATAAAAAAATACTGACCATATTTTTGAGTTCATGGTTGAATGCCAAATGGCTTTTCTTCATTTGGTGCGTTTATTTTTTGGGCGATAATTTTCGCTGACCACGTGCATTATGTCCTAATTTTCTTTTTTTTACACTTGTTACTACGGTGAAATTTGACGAAAAAACTTGGCCAACAAAAAATTTGACGAAAAATATTACTCAAACAAATGATTCAGACATGCATATCATACAATTAGGACGGCAAAGTTGGTTTTTGAAAACAAACAAGGGAAAAACGTCAATTGCGCTCTCTTACTATGCGCGATCCGTCAATGAAGTCCTCGTACTTTGGAAACACTCAATTGAACCCGTCAACAATGAAAATCCCGTCAATTAGGTCTACATAACCGGATGCTTCCCGGTTAGCCCGTTGCTCGCTCACGTGGACATCGCACATTGAGGGTTCCATTGCTGACATGGATTAAAAATTTCCACATCACTTAATGACTCTATCCTTTCCCAAATAACACCGCTGTAGGAGGGCGCAATTATAGTGCATGAAATCATTTAAGAAATTGTTAGGTCCCTCTAAGATTTTGATGATGCATAGTGTTGGGATATTGATCCAGAGGCCCAATACTCGGATCAAGAAGGCCCAAGATACCTGGCCCAAGCAACGGACCCATCACGCTATGATAAGATAATCAAGGCAGAATTCATGCCGAACGAGATTCGGCCCAAATAAGGGTTGGCCCAGTGAGAAGACATACTGAACGGAGTTCGGACTATATATTATACTTGGGCCAATTTGACAGCATCTTCAGCATAGCCCAACATCCCGTTCGAGCAACGGCCAACCGGCAAGTGGTCAGGTGCAATTAATGCCAGATTGTGACATCAGCAAGTGGAAACATGGGTGACCAAGTCGGTGGAACAACGGCCAATCAGCATAGGGCAGCCCATGCTCTCCATTAGTATAAATAGAAGGTTTTAAGTCATTGTAAGGGTTAGCATTTCAATACTCAGGCTCTAGAATAGCATCATTGCTCTTATTTCTTGTATTAAAGCATTGTTTCCGACCTACCGATCGGGAAATTCCTTGTAATCAGACTGGTTAGTTAATACAAGTGAGCTTTCGAGTATTAGTGAGTTCATATCTTATATTTTTTATACACTTTGATTCTGTGACATTCCTGATATATCCAAAGTTCGTGTTGGGCTTTCGGATCTTGAAGATCGGCCGCTAACTTCCGAGCGGCAGAAAAAAGGATCTGGCTGTCATCTCGATCGCTGGCCAGGGCCTTCATTTCCTTTTCGGCCGCAAGAAAGGCCTTGTGATAGTATACACCGGCCTGAAAACGAGATTGCAATAAAAGTCAGATAAGGTAAAACATGAAGAATAGAAAGGCATGGATCAGAATGAGGTGTACCTTGAGTGCTTCATGGTGACCTGCTTCGAAAAGATCCGACCAGTGGGTCAAGATCGTGAAGCTCGGGGGAACCTTGATTGCAGTGTGACACCACATAGAAGATGGCATCAGCCCGAACAGATACCTCCCTTCTGATCTGGGCCCCATGTTTGAAAATTCGACAAACATCCGATCATCAATCGGTGCGTCAGAAAGAGCAGGAGTTGATGTTTTGGCAGGCGCCGATCTTTTGGGTTCAGCCTCCGGCCCGGTCAAGTCAACCACGTGGTCGATCGGGATCAGTTGATCACCATCATTCCCCTTGCGTTTCTTCCGAATTTGCTCCGCAAAGGCACGATCGACTATCATTTTCTCCTTGCCTTTACCAGAAGAAGCCGTCAGGGTAGCGGAAGAGATAGAACGCCGGACAGGTATGGGGGATATCACACCTGCAAAAAAGGGAAATAAGAGACAAAGCTAAATTGAAAGAAAGAAGGACGATCGGGTTAACACCGTATTACGCTTACCAATTCCGGCAGATAACATGTTTGAAGTAGTGACAAAACTCCGGAGACTTCGGGTTCCTCCCATCCGCAAAGATTCAGCTTGGGAGCGTAGAACGACATCTACCCTGGGCTGGGAATCCCGAATGGGATAGGCGTTCCACCTATCTGGAAATGGCAGAGAATCACCAACCCGAACAAACAAAAAACGCTCCTCCCAGTCAGCCGGCGGAGTGAGATTTTCTGTGAACAGCTGACGATCAGAACGAGCTACCAGCTTCAGGTACCTGGTCATCCAATAAGGCTGATAGCAGTAGTGGTGAAGGAACAGGTCGACGCTTGGAGTGATCCTCAACTCGTGGCATCGAATAATGAAGCCTGTAAGAATGCGGTAAGTGCTGGGCACGAACTGAGCGGGTAGTACAGAAACCCGGCGTAAGAACTCCACAATGAATGAATGGAGAGGGAAGCGAAGCCCAGCAGTCAGAGCGTCAAGGTGCACTAGCACGTGCCCCGGTCGGTGCCTCATCGGGTGCCGAATGAATCCAGCATAGTATTCCCTTGGTGGGGGCAATAATTGGCTAAGTTGTCGTTCGATATCTTCTGGGAGGCGTTGTTTTTGTTTGCGGATACGAGTGAAGTGTAGAGGAATGCGGGGTGGCCGCTCGGGCATCCTCTTGTTATAGACCTGGACGTCATCACCTGATAGGCATCCATCATCTTGTGGTTGTTCGGTGTGTTTGCCTGCCTGAGGAGTGCCGGGTTTAGGAGTTTGGGAAGAAGAGCCTTCGGCCTTGTTACCAGCAGATCTTTTACTTGGGCGAATCAACGGCATCTCTTCAGATTCTGAGCTAGAAGGGTAATACATAAAAACACTGGAGAATATTTGGGAATTCTAGAGAGAGAAGCTTGAAAGTACGCAAGAGAATTTTGGGGATTCTAGAGAGAGAAAGCTTGAAAGAAAAGTGAGGAAACAGCAGGAGAAATTAGGGGAAAGCACCTCTATAAATAGGGAAAGTGCCACACAAAAACCCTATTCCATGAGCAACACGTGGCATTAAGTGGTTACGATTAATCAGGAGCATTTATGGTTCATCTTTGGGCACGTACCCCGAACGGGCTTGCAGAGGATTAATAAAGATCACGGGGAAATGGCTAAAATCTACTTAGATCATCGATTACCGAATGACGTACGGGCTTACAGAGGATTAGCAAAGATCACAGGGACTGGCTGGTCAGAAAAACTGCCAAGTCCTAAAAATTGATCTGAAGCCCGAACGGCAACCAACATACGAAGAAGCCCAAGTGCGAAGAAAACCAAGAAAACGGCTAAGTCCTAAGAATTGATCTGAAGCCCGACCGGCTATCAACAACGTAAAAGATTATCTGAAACCAGAATGTGCTGTCATAAAAAATGATCTGAAGCCCGAACGGCTGAGTCCCAGAAAGGAGGGGGTTTATCCTTGGTAAATTAGCAGAACCCTCGAATGCCCGAACGGTAATCATACAGTACTAGGAGTATTAAGTAAAAAATTGATCGTCCTACAGACCGGGCCGAATCCCGAATGGGGAGCAAGCATTCAATAAACGCAAAAAAGACAGTATGAGGTGTTTTGTGCAAAACAAAAGATCTGTATTCATCGGTTCTACTGACCGGGAAGTACAAGCTACTTGAAGAAAAGAGAATTACAACGATTAATTAAAAAGTAAACATCTATATTATTGGCCAGGGGCCATTTCCTCTCCATCTTCATCCTCGTCTTCATCATCATCAGACGGGGGTTCAGGCTCTCTCCCAGCAGCCCGATCAGCTTCCCGTTGCAGATTTCTCTGAAATTTCTCAAATTGAGCTTGTATAATGTCATCCTGGGGAAGATCAGAAGCCTGAACCGGCCTCCCAAGATTGTTTTGAAGTTGAGCGACAAAGGGACGTAGCAGGACCTGGCCGATCTTGGCACAAAGATCTGCAACGATGGAGTCATTCCATTTCTTGGCCTCAGGATCCTTGTCCAAAAGAGCCACCCCTGCCGAGAGCCGACCAGCACCTCTAGGAAAACCCTTCAGGTACGCTCCAAAGGCGAACGGGATTTGCGTCCTTGCATGATTGTCCTTAATGATGGAGAATTCATCAGAGGATTTAAATGTTTCCCGGACAGCGGATAGATCCACATTCACTTCATAGGGGCCGTCCGGGATGCTGGAAGGCATCTCCTCAAACTTGATCTATGCGGCCTCGGCAGCAATGACCTTTGCTTGGGAAGCAGCAAGTTGGACCCGAAGGGTACCAAGCTCAGCATCCAGCCTTTGTTTTTCCTCCGCAAAAGCCTTCCGTTCGGCTTCCAGGGAGGTGATGGCGGCAGCAGCGGTTTGCTCAGCAGAAGATTGAGCAACAATTAGTTCCCGTTCCTTGGCCAGACGGGCTTCCCGCATTTGCAAGGTGTACAAACCCATCTACAAAGCATCGTTCAAGAGTTAGTACTGATTAACAGAGAATAAAATAAAAACAAAGCGCAAAAAAATAATATACCTTCAGTGCGGTCAAGGCCAGGCATTCTTCGGATTGCTCGACCGGCAACTGGGGAAGGGAGAAATTGTTGAACCAGGAAGATATCGACCAGATCTGGCTCGCGGTAGAACCAGCCCTTTCTAACACCTCATGAACAAGATCCGATAGAGAGATCCGCTCGACCTGACCAGTGATATGGTCGGTATGAGTCCCGCCTACGTTCGAGGGTCCCCCCTGAACGGAATCAAAGTGTTGGGGGAACTGATGCAGTTGATCAGAACCAAAGCGGTCATCGATCATCATGGCGTCAAAATGATCATGACCGGAGAATTGCTGAATAGGCTCCGGTTGCTGGACGGTCGGTGCAGGTTCGGATTGAGGAGCAGCGGTAGTGGGTGAATCAGCTCTTGGATTCCTCTTCATTTTCTTCTTCCGTTTCCCGATCCCGCCAGCAAGGAGTACACGGCTGTCATCCATAGTAGCGTCTGGATTGGGAGCTGAAAAATGACAAAGGGGAATGTTAGTACCGAGCGGCCTTTAGCATGTGAGAAACTAGTAACAAGAAGGGAACGTTTCTCGCACGGGAAGGACCGCCCGGACTATGGCACTTGATTCTCAAAACAAGTAAACCCAAGAGAACGGGCAGTACCTATCCCGGCTTTAACAAGCCGATCGGGAGTCAGGTAGGTCATGATATCACAACACTTGTCCTTCTCCACAGCGAGTACGTCCTTATAAATTTCCTCAGTGAGAACCAGGTCGGGAGTCTTGCGAGGAAAGGCGTTCCATTTATGAGGGATCAACCCGTCTGGGATAGACACGAAGAAAAACCTATCTTTCCATCCCTTGATTGAGGTTGGATTGCCTTTGAATAGGATGTGGCCCGTTCGGGAACTAGCAGCTAGGTACCCATGAGTTTGTTGAGGGGCTACGTTGAAAAATTGATGAAATAAATCTAAGGTCGGCGAAGCACCGACATCTTTACAATGACAGATGAAGCCCGCCATTGCCCGATAGGAGTTCGGCATGACTTGGACAGGTATAATTTCATAAAAATTAAAAAATGAAATAAAAAAGGGGTGTAACGGGAATCTAAGCCCAGCCCTCACTGAATCGAAGTGGACCACGGTCATCCCAGGGGCGTGACGTACGGGATGAAGCCCAGCGTGCAATCGAAAGTCCACTGGGTCTGGGATTAGGGCCGGGATTTCGGCCCTATTATTGGCGGTCAATTTCTGCCGTCTTGCCCTAATTAAACCTAAGTCGAGGGAATGACGGGGAACATATTTTGGCCGTCCAGCCGCCATTAAGGCCATTTCGTCCTCAGATTTTGTGCCATCAGAATCTTCACTGGAGCAAGAAGAACTGCTAGAAGAGTCGCCTGTCTCCGCCCTAACTTCCGCCGTCGTTGCCTTGGAACCTTCATCAAAAGGGACGATGATAATCTCCACATCACGGTCCTCCCCTTGAGAAGCCATTTCCGAATCAGAACGTTGTTGGGAATTCATCTCGACCGAATCAGGGATGAGGCGAGGAAGCAAGGGAGGGAGAATACCTGAACGATGAAGTCTGCGAGAAATCTCAGAAATCAACAAGGCGCAGAGAATTGCAGAATCGAAACCCGGATTTGAGAAGTTAAAGGCTAATTTATAGCCTTGAAACCGCCGTGTCAAGAACCAAACAGGGAGCGACACGTCACTAGAAGCATTTAAGCTAAACGCGTGTCTAATGAAAAGACTAAACGACGGTTACCATGATGAATATGGGGAAATGAAGCGGCAGCGGTCAAATCGCAGCATGGGGAACTGATTACTTCTGTACCCCGATCGCCATTCGGAGTATTACGACATTGGTATTCATACTTCCTAATGCACTCACTATCGTTCGAGACATCAAAAATGGGGGACTTGTGTTGGGATATTGATCCAGAGGCCCAATACCCGGATCAAGAAGGCCCAAGATACCCGGCCCAAGCAATGGGCCCATCACGCTATGATAAGATAATCAAGGCAGAATTCATGCCGAACGAGATTCGGCCCAAATAAGGGTTGGCCCAGTAAGAAGACATACCGAACGGAGTTCGGACTATATATTATACTTGGGCCAATTTGACAGCATCTTCAGCATAGCCCAACATCCCGTTCGAGCAACGGCCAACCGGCAAGTGGCCAGGTGCAATTAATGCCAGATTGTGACATCAGCAAGTGGAAACATGGGTGACCAAGTCGGTGGAACAACGGCCAATCAGCATAGGGCAGCCCATGCTCTCCATTAGTATAAATAGAAGGTTTTAAGTCATTGTAAGGGTTAGCATTTCAATACTCAGGCTCTAGAATAGCATCATTGCTCTTATTTCTTGTATTAAAGCATTGTTTCCGACCTACCGATCGGGAAATTCCTCTTGTAATCAGACTGGTTAGTTAATACAAGTGAGCTTTCGAGTATTAGTGAGTTCATATCTTATATTTTTTATACACTTTGATTCTGTGCCATTCCTGATATATCCAAAGTTCGTGTTGGGCTTTCGGATCTACAGGATTTACCTTCAACACGTAGTTTATAGACAAAAACACTTGATCATGAACTCTGAAGAAGAAGTGTCAGTAACAAAGAAATGAATTAGAGGTACTCAGTGACAGAAACCAAGGTATTCTGATCCCAACAGAATAGATCGAAAAAGTCTGATTGCAACAGAAAGTCTCGAAGTATTTTGTTAGGATCAGAGAACCTCAGTAATGACAACAGAGAACCTCAGTGATGACATGTCACGCCCCGGACCTACCCGGACACGTCAACAACCCGTCGTACAGTACGAATAGTCAACCGCAGTTCTACACATCCATACTATACAAGGCGTCTGGAATATCATTCACACATAGTACATCCATAAACAAACATAATGTAAAAACATTCATTAAAGCAGTGGAAACAATATTACAAGTGTTCAAGTCACACTTGGCATAACTAGGCATACAAGCCTCCAAATGATTGTTCAGAAAATAATATCCATGAGCATTATTATAATTATTTTTGAAACAGAATGGAGGAAGCACGAACCACGTCTTCTCTCCTAGATCTTCCCGAATCCACGAGCCCTAATAGCAAGCTCAGCTCCTACCTGAAACTGTGAGGTGGCCTCCCCCGTGAAGGGGAGGTCAGTACTTGGAAGCATTTGACAAGTACAATGACAACTATACTAAGTATAATCAATGTTTCAATTCCCAAGACCCTCAATCTAGGGTGATATATATAGGCCATAACCCTCGGTTACCCCTTCTAAATTAATATACTTACTTATATAAAGTCAAGTAGTCGGTCCGTGGGCCCATATTCATTTAGAATTCACCATTTTAATTCTCTGTGACTACAAGTCACGACAATCCCATAGGGTTCCCTCGAGTCCCGATTGTATAGCAAGGGCTCAGCCCAACTACATTTCTATACAACCCTTCAACTCAATTTAATACATTAAATTAAAATTGTATGGCAAGGGCTCGGCCCAACTACGTTTCCATACTAACCATAACTTCGTGGTAAGGGCTCGGCCCAACTACGTTTCCACGAAGGTCACAATACATGGCAAGGGCTCGGCCCAACTACATTTCCATGCAATCCTAGAGTCCGACTCTAGTTTATTTTCATAATCCAATTCTCAAGCAAATCCTATGCCTAGAATCAATTCACTTGGGTAGCCTTTAGGCCTACCCCTAACACACTTTAATGTTCATACAATTTGACCCTAAAGTATCTCTTAAGACTTCTTAAGGCATCTTTATTCATAATCCTATCTCTTAGGATTAATTCCATCATTTATTTCTATTAATCACCCGACTAGTATTTCAATACTAGTCGGATAATCTTAGAACAACCAAGTTCTTAATTCATAGCCAAATAATTTATCTCAATTGATTTTCCAATCCAAATATGATTTAATCTTAATATCAAAAATATCACTTTTATCCATTCATGAATTTCTTACATGAAGTAAAAGTATATTTTATCACAATATTTTCATAGTTAATTCCGTTTTCATGCCATCCCTTTCATATCACATAATCATACACAATTTCTTCCAAATCTGTATATCATGCTTCATTTACTCATATGCAATAGTATTTTCATTTAGGCATTATTATTCATTAATAATCCATGAAAATCACATTTAATACCTTAGTTAATCTTATGAAATTAACACAACAATTATAAGCAATATAGTCAGTCATCCTCACCTTATGAAGTGCTGAAATAGTTGCCTTTGTTAAGCCCTTCGATTAATCCTCATCCTAAACCGATAAGAAGGCAAAACTGAACTGCCTGGACAAAAGCCGGGTGGCTTTCACCAAATCCGGGCGGTATTCGTCCGTCTGCAATTTCGAGCAGGTCCTCTTAAGTGGCGGTTTCCGGCGATTTCGACTCCTGTCAATTCACCAACCCTTCTAAGTTAAACATCAACACTTAATATCAATATTTTACACTTTTTAAACGTGTAGAACCCACGGTTTAATCCACCATATGATTTCTTAAAAAATCATACACAAAAACTAGTTAAAGAACTATTTGTGTTCTTACCTCAAGCCTAGCTTTTTCTCCTTGGACTTCCCTTCCTTCTAGCCTCCTCCAAGCTTGTAGTTGAGAGAGATATTTCTAGCCCCTTATCCCCTTCTCAATAGTTCGTATGGTGTGGAGAAGAAAGAGGGAAGATGCCTTTTCAATCAAAGGCCAAAAAAATAGATCAAATAACATGCTATCAAGGACATGGGGTGTATGAGTTTGTCTCTACCCACCCCCTCATGTGTAGCTCGACCCTATCACTCCCTTTCTGTTTCATTCCATTATTTGGAGCTCATAAGTTGTGTAGGAAAAATCCCCAAGTGGGTGTAGGAAATCCTTCCCAATTATTCTTGCTATTTTTGGCAGGTTGGGTCAAAATAGCATTTGGGTTGCCCAAACATTTTCCTCAATCTCGGTTGGCATTTTATTGGACTTCTATAACTATTATGATGAACCAACTAAATATTTGGTAGTCCATTCTCAATATTATGGACCCGATAAATTATTTAATTAATCATTTATTAATTAAATATAACATCCTTTTACACGAACTCATTCACTAGAAAGATTCAAATACATACCAAATTTTAAATTCAAGTACATCCGGGTGCGGTGTCACATGACAACAGAGAACCTCAATACTGGCATCAGAAAACCTCAGTGATGACAACAAAGAACCTCAATACTGACATCAGAGAACCTCAGTAATGACAACGGAGAACCTCAGTGATGACAAAAGAGAACCTCAATATTGACATCAGAGAACATCAATGATAACAACAGAGAACCTCAGTATCGACAACAGAAAACCTCAGAGTTAGACCAGAAAAGCTCAAAACTACAGAACCAATAATAGCTATGGACCAATCCATCTTGGCCTAGATGGTTCAAGATGGACTTGGATGCCTAAATTAACTCAGAAGGAGCCCACCAATCTGTGGGTTCCTAACTCTTGTTATTGATGAAAGCAGGAAGGTGTTGGAGCAGTAGCACAAGAAGCTTGGTATATTGACTCAGGCTGCTCCAGGCACATGACATGCACCAGGAGGGTGTTATCAAACTTCATACCAGGAGAAGGACCAAAGGTTACCTTTGGTAATGAAGAGAAAAGAGGAGAAACAAAAGGAACATGAGAACTGAGGAAATCTGGACTTGTGATCCAAAATATATCCTATGTCAAAGACCTGAAATTCAATATACTCAGCACAAGCCAATTATGTGATACTGGCTATACTGTGGAATTCTCAAAAGACACATGTTCGATCAAAAACATTCTCACTAAAGAAATCATACTCACAGGGAGGAGAAAGAAAGACATGTACATTGTAAATTGGAACACAGCCAAACAAGGAATCTATCTTATCTCAAAGGACAACTCAAGTCTATGCTGGGAATGGCACAACAAGTTGAACCACCTCAATTTTAAAATAATCAACAAGCTCTCAAGGAAGAAACTGGTAGAAGGATTACCAGAACTGGATTACAAAAAGAACCATCTCTGTAGTGCTTGCCAGAAGGGAAAGCAAACAACGACCTCATTCAAAACAAAAATGACAGCATCATCAACAAGGCCACTAAACCTTCTACACTTAAACTTGTTTGGACCAGTTGAGCCAACAAGCATAAGTGGAAAAAGGTACACTCTTATGGTCATTGATGACTACTCCACATTCACATGGACCATCTTTATGAAGAAAAAGAATGAGACTGAAAGCAAGCTTCCTGAACTGATGAAGCTGATTCAAAATGAGAAAAGTCTTCCTATTCAAACAATAAGATCAGACAGAGGAACTGAATTTGTTAATCAGGTCATCACTCACTTCTGCAGCAGTTCTGGAATCCAGCACCAACTATCAGCAGCTCAAACTCCCTTACAGAATGGAGTTGCTGAAAGAAGAAATAAAACCTTGAAGGAAGCAGGAAGAACCATGATTGAAGCTGCAAACTTACCAACAAGATACTGGGCAGAAGCCATTAATACCGCATGCTACACACAAAAGAGAAGTCTAATACATAAGACTTATTCAAAGACTCCATACGAGTTATGGAAAGGAAGAAAGCCTAATATCAAATATTTTCATGTGTTTGGTAGCAAATGCTTCATACTAAACAATGGAAAGAACTATCTCAGACCTTTTGATGCAAAATCTGATGAAGGGATCTTTCTGGGATACTCTACAACATCAAGGGCTTTCAGAATTCTTAACAAAAGAAGTCTCATTGTAGAAAAATTAATTCATGTTGTCTTTGACAAAGAATCTCAAGAACAAAATGAGGAAGGCAGTAGCCAGCTGACTTCACCAAGCATTGATAGCCCCCTCAGTAATTCAAAACAAATCAATGGACCCTGCCTAAAACTACCTCAAGAAGAAGATGAGGAAGAAGAAAAAGAAGAACAAGAAAAGGAGGAAAATCAACAACAAATGTGTGATCTCATGTGGCTAAGCAAACATCCTCAATCTCAAGTTATTGGAGACATCAACCAAGGAGTACGACCCAGAGCTGTTGTTCAAAGGGAATCAATGTTCTCTTGTTTTATCTCATAAGTAGAACCAAAAACAAATGAAGAAGCTCTAAAGGATCCAGACTGGATACTTTCCATGCAGGAGGAACTAATACAGTTTGAAAGAAACAAAGTTCGGTATCTAGTTCCTAGACCCCAGCATCAAAATGTAATTGGAACAAAATGGGTATTCAGGAACAAAAATGGATGAAGAAGGAATGATCATCAGAAACAAGGCTAGACTGGTTGCAAAAGGATACTGCCAAGAAGAGGGAATCGACTTTGATGAAACATTTGCACCAGTAGCCAGACTAGAGGCCATCAGAATTTTTCTAGCATATGCATCCCACAAACACGTCCCAGTATATCAAATGGATATTAAGAGTGCATTTCTCAATGGAATGCTTGAAGAAGAAGTCTATGTAGAACAACCACCTGGTTTTGAACTTAAGAATGGAAAGGATGAAGTCTACCGTCTCAGAAAAGCCCTTTATGGACTCAAGCAGGCCCCTAGAGCATGGTATGAAACTATATCCATCTTTCTCCTACAAAATGGATTCTCAAAAGGAAAGGTAGACAAAACCTTGTTCAAACATCAAGATGGGCCATACATTCTTCTTGTACAAATCTATGTTGATGATATCATCTTTGGATGCTCAAACCATGTTCTCTGCAAAAAGTTCTCTGCTCTCATGCAATCAAAGTTTGAAATGAGCATGATGAGAGAGCTAAATTACTTCCTAGGATTACAAGTAAAGCAAACTACAGAGGGAACACTGATCAATCAGGCTAAGTACACCAGAGATCTAATTCTCAGATTTGGGGTTGAAGGAAAAACGTCAGTAAGAATACCAACAAACACATCCCAAACAATGGGTTCTGATGAAGATGGCAAGAATGTTGATCGTACACTATACAGAGGTATAATTGGATCTCTGCTATATCTAACTGCAAGTAGACCAGATATCTCTTACTCGGTAGGAGTATGTGCAAGATATCAATCTCAACCAAAGGAAAGCCATCTCTTCACAGCAAAAAGAATTCTCACATATCTAAAAGGAAACCCAAATTCAGGTCTGTGGTATCCCAGCAATGGAAACTTTGAGCTACTTGGATACTCAGACTCGGACTTCGCCGAATGCAAAATTGACAGAAAGAGTACCTCAAGAACTTGTCAAATGCTAGGAGGAAGACTTGTATCATGGTTCAGCAAGAAACAAAACTCCATTGCCACCAGCACAGCTGAAGCCGAATAATTGTTGCAGGAAGTTGTTGTGCCCAAATCCTTTGGATGAAACAACAACTACTGGATTATGGAGTTGAGACAAAGGAAATCAAGATCCTATGTGACAACACTAGTGCAATTGCCATCGCTCACAATCCTGTCATGCACTCTAGAACCAAACATATTGATATCAGACATCACTTCATCAGAGAGCATGTTGAAAAGAAGAATATAAAGCTTGAGTATGTTCCCACTGAAAACCAACTTGCTGATATTTTTACCAAGGCTCTAAGTGAAAACAGATTCAACATGCTTAGACAAGAACTTGGTATGATTGATAGTCACAGTTCGTGAGCAAACAGACAAGTCTGCTGATTATAAGCGTCTTACTTCTCTTACGGAGCATCATGTAATTGTACAACGTCCTAACAACTTAAGAGCATCTTGTAATCAATGGCTTATTCAGGCAAAATAGCACAGTATAGAGCTGATACTCAAGGGGAATCACATTAAGGAGGAACCAGTCAAGATAATATGTAGAGCTCATTCTACACCAAAGAGCTACTTACAATAAAGAGGTACTAGTGATGATGCCAAAAAGGGAGAAGCAAGAAAGAAAAGCAACTCAGCAAGAAAGAAAGAAGAGAGCCTCAACAGAAGAACAATCTGCAGAAAGAAGCATGAACCAAAGTGGTACTTTCTAAATCTCCAAAAACATTTATTTTCTTTGTTAGTTTTGACATCATCAAAAAGGGGAAAATTGTTAGGTCCCTCTAAGATTTTGATGATGCATAGTTTATAGACAAAAAAACTTGATCATGAACTCTGAAGAAGAAGTGCCTGTAACAAAGAAAAGAATCAGAGGTAGTCAGTGACAGAAACCAAGGTATTCTGATCCCAACAGAATATATCAAAAAAGCCTGACTGCAACAGAAAGTCTCGAAGTATTTTGTTAGGATCAGAGAACCTCAGTGATGACAACAGAGAACCTCAATACTGACATCAGAAAACCTCAGTGATGACAACAAAGAACCTCAATACTGACATCAGAGAACCTCAGTAATAACAACAGAGAACCTCAGTGATGACAACAGAGAACCTCAATACTGACATCAGAGAACCTCAGTGATAACAACACAGAACCTCAGTATCGACAACAGAAAACCTCAGAGTTAGACCAGAAAAGCTCAAAACTACAACAGAGAAGCTGAAGGTATTCTGAGTACTCTTGTCACCTACTCAAAGAGTCACGGGACAAAATAAACAAGTGGACTACAGAATATTTCAGAATCAACCCATACTCCTATATACAAGTGGAACTGCAGAACGCTTCAGAATCAACCCATACTCCTATATCCAAGTGGACTGAAAAATGTTTTGCTTTATAGAGTCAAACCATACGATCACATACAACTGGAAGTATGGACTGAAACAAGAAAACAAAACTAGCAACACAGGCTACTCCAAACAAGACAAACGGAGGACACACTGAAGATAAAGGATCAAGTGGATGCTTCAACGATCAAGATTGAATCTCCTCAGCCAACGAGAGATATTCAACAAACTCAAAGTCTATAAATAATCAAGGAATGTGAGGAAGAAGAATCAGCGAGCTTAAGTGCAAACAAAGCAATCACACTCAGATTATCCTGCAAAAGATAAAGTGCTAATCCATCACTTTACTCTTGGCTCGTTCACATTTATTTAAGCTCTTAGACTAGTTCACAATGATATATTCATACTAGAGCTTAAGATAGTTGGTGAAAAAGTTGTAACAGCTTTGGAAAGAATTTGTGCTGCAAATCCAAAGAGTGGGTAGAACAGGACATGAGTAACTTTTGAATCAGACTGATTCATTAGTGAAAACCTAGAGGCTGGAGTAACTTGGAGTGGTGTGTACTCCTAGTGAAAACCTGATAGTTTACGTCTGTGATCAAGGGTAAACTAGTCACTAAGTGTATTGGTCAAATAGGTTAGTGGAAATCCATCTATAGGGTGGGATTGGACGTAGGAAGATTACACCACCTCCGAACAAGGATACATTTGTGCGTCATTACGTTTAAAGCCACTAACCATCAAACTAAAAAGCCTCAGAAAATTTCCAGAAAACAGATCCTACTCAAAAGTCAGTCCTTACCAAATTTCTAGTGTGTTTGTCCAAAAAGATAAAAACTTCCGCTGCCAATTCTAAACCTCTCAAAAGGTTCCAAGGATTACACTCATTCAGAGGGGAGTGAACACCTAAATTAAAAAGACTTAAAAGTCTATTCACCCCCCACCCTCTAGACTTTTATCAAGGACCTTCAGAAATGAAATGCAAGAATGTCATGTGAATCATCTTTTTATAGATCTTATATATTTTTAAGAATAAATCAAAATATGAAACTTGCATTAATTCAACTATCCTACTATATACAAATCTGAAGTGGAAAAGCAACCACTTTCCCACTCATTATCCCGAGTCGAAAACGAGTCATAAAAAATGAGTCTGGGTTTGCACGTTTTGTCCACATTTATTGAGGGCATTGCGTTGTTTCAAATTTTTGTGATTTACGAAGTAGTAAGATCCGTGTAAGTGAATCATTTAATAAATTACGATTCCTAAGCATTTATTACAAAATTGAGTCTTATATTTATCTTGTTTTTGTGGTCAAATGCATAAAATGCATACGATTTCCTCAAACGTAAAACATCTTTGATTTTACAGCAGCAATTATCGGGGTAGGTTAATTGATTCAGGCCATTATTCGTTGGATATTACATGTCAACGCAAAAGACAATATGATGAAACATACGAAGAACTTTGGAATTGTAGCTAATAGAGTGGGAGTGTGGTCTCTAATAAAAGTTGCGGACCACACTAAGTCCACATGGTCATTGGCGTGCAAGTAGTTATAGCATATGAGATGCCTCCCCAGTCTAGAGGACACCAGATGGAGATTGTATTTCATAATAAAGCGCTAATTTAGATTCTTATATGTTCTCAACACAATAATATATGTTTTACTCTAAGTTCATGGCATGTTAGTTCATGAGAAGCTCATGTTTTACATCTATGGTCGCATGGTAGGGAGTCACAATTCAAGGAGTCATGAAAAGTCCACAACTGCCATTGTACAAGTCTAGACTAACAGAAAATGGATTCCATGCCATCAGAAACCTCTTAGTGCTGGACAACTACAACACTTACAAAAGAACATCGCACTCATACATTATGGAGTTCATCAGCAACACACAACTTGGTGAATACCAAATTTTGAAGTGAAGCATCCCTCACAAGGATTGAAGTTCATATTCTTACAAAATAACATATTCATGTTTTGCATTGATAATGAATGATAACGAATGATGAATGGTCTCTATAAGAATATAAAAATATTAGCATATAGTAAATATTAAAAATAACAGAATTTAATTCGGTTTTATACAAAAATCATTATTATCTCATAACATATGTCATATTCTACCTTTTCAAGATGAGTGAGTGCTCATGTCATGCATTCTTTTTACTGGGGGATGTCATACATGTGGGAAATGATGTTGTGGCTTCTTGATAGATGCATGCTATTGGTGTCACTCAAATTATAGTCACTTTTACTGCATGAAGCCAACAAACAAAAAAATGTTACTCCGGAGTACTTATGCAAAAACTGTGCAACCTGACTCGATGCATCTCCTATATTACCAAGAAGATCTGATCAAATTTTAAAACTGAATAGAAAGTACTTTAATGAAAATATTGATGTGTATTTCTTTTGATTGGATTAATAGAGCCTAACTTCACTAAGAATATGTATTATTTTGGCATGGATATGTAACAGAAGTCATGTGTACAATGCATGTAGTGCTTGTATGATTTTGGCATGGATATATAATAGACGTGATGTGTACAATGTATGGTTTGATTGAATGATATATATGGAATTATATGAATATTTGTGAGCACATATGAATGATATATATGGAATTATATGAATATTTGTGAGCACATATATGTGTTATAAGCAGAATATAATTGACTATGCATATAACAAATCCACATGATAAATCAACCATAGTCAATCATAAAAAAGAAGTTGAAGACATAACTAATTAAGGTATGATGACAACCAGTATATCTAATGGGGTGAAAGTGTATAAATTTAGAATAATAATTATACTAATTGTTTTTTATTAAGTGTTAATATATAGATAAGTACAAAATCTATTTAGGCCAAATATTTAATCTGTATTGTTAAGTGTGGATGTGATTTAAAGAGCACTACTATAAAAATGCCGAATTGCAACGGAACCGTGCAACAAACTCGTACTCATTGCAATAATGCAAGGACAAGTGCAATGAAATATGAAGTAGTTGCAATATTGCAATGGATATTGCTACAAAAAATATATTCATTGCAAACGTGGCCGGGAAAATATATTGCAACAAACTTTGCAATAAGAAAATAACATTCTTGCAATAATTGCAAGAAAAATTGCAATGCCATATTGTTTTGTTGCAGAGATATAGATTTGCAATGGATTTGAAGCGGAAGACCCGTTGTTTGCTAATATTGTGTTGCAATGAGCTTCTATTGCAACGCCAATCGACAACATAGCCAATTTCGTTGCAATTTGTTTTTAGAAAATATTAATTTTACATTGTGATTATTATCGGAATTACAAGTTCTGAAAAATTTCTAATACAAACCATATGGTAGCAATATTTTCCCTTTTATCTACTCCATGCCCTGTATTGACTAAGTTTACATACGTACATAATACACAAGAGTAGAGTTGCAAGCTAAGTACGTTTTTAAAGGAACTTATTCATTTTATGGCAATTTGTTTTCACATATATTTTATTTTTTTATTTCATCAAAATACAATTGAAAATAATTTCTTCATAATTAGACATATCACTAATAATTATAGCACAAGTTCATCATAATTTAGTCGACTACATAACCTCTAAGGGTGCTAATTGGATTGGTCAATGTCCAAAATCATATCAAACTTGAGCAATTGTAAAATACACATATACAAAATATTTACGAGACTAAACTTAATAATCCCATGTAAACCTTAACCGGATCAGATCAGAGAAGACTCGATGTGAAAATTTCAATTCAATTAAAAACATCCTATATTAAGACAGAAAGGTGTCATTCGTTAATGTTAAATAAATTGTTTTTTCTAAAATATGTATAATAGTATATAATAAGTTCGACTTAAAATAAAGAACTTAATCGGGTGAATATAGCAGTAATTTTTTAATGTATTAAAAAATTGAAGTTATTTAATCACTTTGATATAAAATTAAAAATTAGTCAATATGTTTGTCATAAAAAACAATTGCCTAATAAATTTTTACTCGGAAACTTACCTATTTTCATTTGAAGATTAAATAAAGTGATAATATAAAATATATATTTTTTGGCAAAATGATAATATAAAATAAAATACTATTGATTAATAGTGTGATAACTACTAACTCACTGATAGGTAGAACTAAAAGCGTGCAAGCTGCTCGCCAACTATTCGATGAAATGTCTAAACGAGGAAACAAATGATTTTTCAAAATTAATACTTCTCTATTGATGGTTCGTATAGTTCTTACTCAGGATCCCTTGCTAGATCATATACTTGATCTCATTCTCCTACTTATCATTGAATTTCTCTTTATCATAAGTAGAGAAAAGGGTCGAAAAAGGTCTTCTACGTTGAATGCTATATATGTCGTGTGACTTATAGTTGGAGGGTGTGTATGTTCCTTACCCATACTTTTAGAGCCTGTTTGGTAATACCCAAATCGGTTTGATTGGTTGATTCTGCTAAAATTTATGAAGTCCTGATTAAAGTCGTTTGATTGTCTGATTCTGCTAATTTATGAAAAAAAATTATATCTAAAATGTATTTTATTAATAAAAGAAAGAAAAAATAATATGAAAAACGGCTAAAATGATCATCTACAGTAACATCAGTCGATATAGCCAGAAAAGTAACTTCAACCTTACGTTTCCTTATATTACACAATTCAGCCCGCAAGATAAATAAATTACGTGTTTGGTGAAAAAGTTGACTCATAAGCCTATAAGTCGAAAAATACCAAACATGTTTGACAGAGTATATTCTAGAGAGAGGTGAGAGCTAGAGAGAGAAGTGCAAGTAAATGCTTCAATAGAATGATTTTGTAACCCCTATAACTACCTCTAGAGGAAGTATTTATAGGAAAAATACGGGATGGGCTCCCAAGCCTTGGGCTTGGGAGGCCCATTTACAACTGGACCGCTATTGGGCCGAATACAAAGTAAATGATGGGATACATAAATGAATAAATGTAAAATCTAGTTCTGCGAGACTTCCGTGGCCGACGGGGGTCTGGCCGACGAGGGCACGACCGATGAGGACACCCTGATTCCCTGGCTTCAGGATCATATTCTGAGTCGGTCCCTCTTCGGCCGATGAGGGTCCTTTGGCCGATGAGGGCACTGCGTAGTGGCTTGTACTTTCTGTTCCTCTGAGTATGTGGGTCATGGGGCCTGGGCCCATATACTCCATCAGGAGTCCCCCACTCTCTAAGCTGAGATGCAGACAAAGTGAAGGAGAGTAGATTTCTGTGCCTGATGCTTTTGGCCGATGTGGGACCACGTTGGCCGTTCCCTGTCGTGGCGTTTGGTGGCCCTATTCTGAGTTTGGCCGTTACCTTCCCCTTGATGTGGGCGATGAGCGTTCCGGTCATGGGGGGCCGATGAAGACATTCTTTCCTTCTCACGAACTTCGGTGGCTGGATTTTGTTTTTTGGGCCGAGGAGGCCACTGCGGTTGCGTTCTTGCTTGAAGACGACGAGACTTCTTCATCTTGAGTGTCCGTTAAGGGTGCTGTTCACTCCTTCTGACCGTTGGTTAAAGTTCGTACTGTTGGCCGAAGAGGCCATTGGGGCTGCCTTTTGGTTGGGCGATGAGCGCCATTTGTCACGAATGGCCGATGAATGGTCGTGCCCACTCGTGACAGTTGGTGGCTGCTCTTCGCTCTTTCGGGCCGAGGAGGCCCTTGTGGTTGTCTCGTGTTCGAGGATGATGAGTGTTCTTTTGTTCCCAGGTAGCCGGTGAAAGTGTTGTGTGGTTTTTGGCCGAAGCGGTGTTGTCCGTAGTCTGGTGTTCACGCTTGAGGACGATGACGGCACTGATCTGGGAGGGAATTCTTTGTTCGCTAGCTTTGCTGCGGCCGATGGTGCACCACGATGTTATGGACGTTGTGGTGCATGTCTAATGTTGTGGTTGTGGACTTAGTATATTTTTGGATTTCTTTGATTTTGCCCTGATTTGCAAAGGGCGGTGTAGTCCCCCAGTCCCCCACTGCTTCAGGCCGAAGAGTAGGTGAGGGGTGAAGGAGTAAAGGATGTACCCAGGCCGAAGCAGACTCTCGTGTACCCCTGAATCCAATTCCTTGGTGATTTCCTGGTCAAGGTAACCCTGTGGGAGAACCCTTGGACGCAGGTCGCTTTCAAGAAATTATCATCAGGGTTTTATACAGGGTCGATGGCGTGGGGTTTTCTTGGCGGTTTCACCGCCGTGGCCGTTGAGAAAGCCATGCGATTGGCATTCTGTTCAAGCCGATGTGGACGTGCCTTGGGATGTGATCTATCCATTTGAAGTATCTCTGTGTTGAGGCCGATGCGTGCATGCTCTACTAGTGTGGCCGATGAGTGGTTGGCTTATTAGTGGTGAGCTGGTGTTATGGAAGTGGGCCTGACCCGACTTCTGAACCGGTGCCCAGCCCAATGGGCCTTGAGGGTGGTGGCCGTTCATGTGGCCAATGGGAGGTTGCCACGTGTAGTGACCGTTGGGGGGAAGGTCTATAAATACCCCCCCCCTTCGAGGAGGTTTCCCCATTGCGTTCCTGAGATAACGAAGTGCTGCTGAATTTTCTAGAGAGATAAAGTTCTTGCAAGGGTTCTTCGTGTTCATCCAAACTTCAAAGGTTAGTTCATCGAAACTTCCCTCTATAATTTGCCTATTTCGCTTCCTAGGTCATTGATTCCTTGTTAGTGGAGATAGACTCTTAGATCCAAAGTAGGAACATCTAGGCTCTAGTTGACTGTTATAATGAAGCCTTTGGACGATGAGTACTACCCATACGACGATGAACCTTCCGCTAGGTCCCTTGATTACCGGGTGGTGGAGGAGTGTTGTGAGGAGATAGAGGAGTTGAGCTCCTTCAAGTCAGGGGAGGGTGAAGGTGAGGACGAAGAGGCCACCTCGTCGTCTGATGGTGAAGAAGTAGGGGCTTCACGTGTTGTGGACGGAGCGTCTACATCGGCTGCGATCCCCTGCCCGAAGCCGGTTTCTGCTGTGAAGGGAGCTGCTCCGATAAGAAGGCGGCAGCCGAAGAGGGGTCCAGGTTTCTCTTACCTGGATCTCAGCAATCTTTATCTGATTAAGCCGGAGAGTAGTGCGGCCGACTACCTGGTGGTCCAGATGTACGTGGGGCCGTATGGGCGGGTTAGGGCACCCAAGTCGACGGATCACGTGTTGAATCCACCTCCGGGGTATTTTGGAGTATACCCCATGAGCTTCGCAAAGGGACTTAGGTTTCCCCTTCACCCCTTCATCACGGAGTATCTGGATATGGTGGGTCTCTCTCCGGCCTTGCTGACTCCCAACAGCTATTCGCTCATCGTCGGCTTTCTTCTCCGCTGCGATGAGCTAGATTTTAGGCCGACAACGGCACTATTTATGAACCTGTACCAGATTGGCCGAGGAAGCCACAAAAACTGTGCTGGCTACGCCAATCTCCAGCAGCTGCCGAAGAAGAGGACTTTCACCGATCTCCCTTCGTCTATTCACGGATGGAAGAGCAAGTTCGTCTTCGTGTCCTTGGGTGAGGACGGTACGGAGTTTCCTTCGGTTGGTCACGACGGTAAATTCACCCTGCATGACGTGCCGAAGAGCAGTATTCTGGATGCCCAGGTGGCGGTGTTTCTGAAGGGTGGGCCGAGGAGCGTGAAACATTACATCACGGAATACAAAATGACCGCCCTCGGCTTCATGAGGTACCATGTTTATGGTGACAAGGAAGGTGATCTCGAGTTATGGCCGAAGATGACCACCACCTTTGAGGAGGCCGACGGCCCGGATATGGGCATTCCTGCTGATGCCGATGGTAATACCTTCTCTGGCGTCTTCGTCTATGTTTTCTTTTATGTTTTGCTAACTGTTTGGTTTCCTTGTTGTGCAGACCTTGCTATGGATCGCAAATCCGTCATGGCCCTAGCAAAAGCTAAAGCGAAAGAGGAAATGGCCGCAAAGGAGGCCGCGAAGGTGGCCGCTGCGAGCGGCGTTCCATCAAATGCTGATGCGGCGAAGAAGCCGCCAACCCAGCCGAAGAAGAAGCGTCCTGCTGATGACGGCCAGAAAAAGCTTACTGAGGCCGACATGCAATCCAAGAAGTCGAAGAGGGCTTCCCCTCTGGCCGATGCTGGTGCCGGGGGTGTGGCCATACCGGATGACGATGTCAGGGGCTCTAGTGCCGTTGTTGTTGTGGACGCGGTTTCGGTCCCTTCTTCGGCGATCCTATCTCAGCCACCGCCTATCGGCCAGGAGCCGCGCAAGCAAAGGGCCGAAGAGGAGCTGGCTGACGGGACTTATAAGCTCGAGATAGAGTACCCCGTGAAGGGCGGCGTCTTCAATGACGCCGTTGACGACCATGAAGTCCTGGCCCAGTCTGTCCCGGTCGAGGATCGGGCTTATCTGAGGAAGCTGGGTCCCGTCAAGATTTACGACGGAGGCATGGAAGCTTTTGCGTCGTTTGTGCCAGGGGTTTTACGTCGTCCTCATTTTCTCATTTCCTTTTTTGTTTTGTTGCAGGGCGCTCTCATGCTGATGGAGAGCCACAAACGGCAAGAGCAGGAGATTGCTCGTCTAAGGGAGGCTGAGAAGAAAGCTGCCTCGGCCGAGGAGGCTATGGCCTACCTGGACCGGCTTCGGGAGGAGGTGAAGGCCCTTCAGAAGGGTGTTGACGAGGCCGATGTGGCCTACCGGCTGGTAGCGGCTGACCGGGATGACGCTCTGAGGGCCAGGGATGAGGCCCTTCGAAGCCGTGATGAGGCCCTGTTCCGGGCCGAAGACGCCGCCAAGGCTCAAGCTGATTCCGAGAGGGCCGCTGAGAAGGCCGTCGACGGTGCCATCGAGAGGTTCCTGGCTGAAGGCTAGAAAGCCGACGAGCACCGGCCCTGGTGCTACGAAGTTGTGGCAGATCGGCTCGAAGATTGGGACCAGAACTGCCCTGCTGGCCAAGAGTACTTTGCTCGTGAGATGGCCGGCTACTACAACATGGGCCATCAGAGGATGCAACGGCTGCTATACCGGAGGCTGCACTGGGCGTTCAAAAAGCTGAAGTTCACCAAGAAGTGGACTAAGAAGAACCTGAAGCTTCCACGGCTGATGAAGGATCCTGAGGCCGAAGCGAAACTTCCCCCATCCGAGAGGCAGGATCCGATGCTCAGCTCTTCTATCGGTTCACCTGTTTATTCCGACGATGAGGCTATGGCCGATACTGCCGTCTCTTCGGCAACTGAGGCCAACGAGGGTACCAGGACGGAGGAGGTCGAGGCGGAGCGGGTGGCCGATGAGATCGTTCCTGAGAGTTGATCGGCAGACAAATCTTCTGCAATTTAGTAAGGCTGTTGTAACGCCCCTTTTTTGTAATGGCCATTGAGCCCTCCTTGTAATGACTTTATATCAATGAAGTATGTTTTTGCCTTATCATGTCTTTTCGTCGTCCTGTTCTCCCTTTAGTTTTGTTTTCAAGTTTTTCATAATTTTGTCTAAGTGTTTGGAATTGGGACTTAGATAATTCTCTAAGTATCAGGGGTTCAAGTGGGTGGGTGTTCGCGTCGTCTTGGTGTTACGCCCCCTTTCACTTTTGCCCGATACTTTGGAAAATTCCCTAAGTGTTGAACCATATGCCACACATGGTGTTCTTTTCGGCCCGGCGTTCTCTTCGGCCCCTTTGTTCCCATGCCCCCTATCTAAACAGGAGGTCGCATCTGATTTCTGTACTTGTGGCCGATAAGGGTACCTGACCTTTGTTTCACCCAACCACTTTGGTTAGGATTTTATGGGTGCATGCTCCTTCATTGACACTTTCGTCGTAGCGGGTGGCCGCTTCGTCCGCGTTGCCCGTTGGTAGTGTTACCTTTGTATTCAACTGATATGTACTTAGCCAAATGTGTGGCTGATTTGTGGGGATTTATTTTTACTGCTCGAGGCCGGCAAGTGCGTGCAGTCCTCGGCTTCCCTCTTTTTTTTTCGTTCCCTATTTCGGGGAGTGTCCTTCTTTCAGGCTTCGGCCGAAGGGGTCGATAGTCCTCCGACCGGTTTGGACTTCGTTTATAACGTCCATGATCTCAGGGGGGGTCCCGTCGCCTATTTATGACGCGGGCTAGACTTTTGGTTGGTTTCCAACGGCTGCCGTTGCCCAACCCTGAGTTTGGGGATTTTGTCACCTCGGCCATGATTTCAGGCCTATCGTCCTGCGATCAGGCGCGTGGACGACACGATGAACTTCCCGTTTCAAGACGTGGGCCGTTTGCGGGCCCATCGTCCTGGGGACGTCGTCGGCCCTGCCTGAGCGTTTCGCTCTAAGGGGCCGGTACGACGTGCTCTTTCAGCTGGGCCTAAACCTTTCGCTGATACAAAATACAATGGGGCATACCTGAGCTTTTCGCTCTAAGGTGGCCGATGAGGGCGCCCGTTAATGTGCTACTCAAACTCCAAGAAATCAAAGGAAACGTGATTTTCATTCATAAGTTGCGGATGCGAAGCGCCACATCGGCCATGCCTGAGCCTTTCGCTCTAAGGTGGCCGATGAGGGCGCCCGTTAATGTGCTACTCAAACTCCAAGAAATCAAAGGAAACGTGATTTTCATTCATAAGTGGCTCAAGGCCGAGGGTGATGTTCAATCAATGACCCGTCAAGGGGTGAGGGCTCTGCCAGCTGCACCTCCTTCGGATTATTGATAAAACTTCACCAAATGGTGTACATTCCACGTTCGTGGTACATTCGTCTCGTTTGGGCGTTTAAGCTTGTAGGTGCCGGGTTTCACCACGGCACTGACGATGTAGGGACCTTCATATTTCAAGGCTAGCTTGACCCCTTCCGTCGGCTGACTTGCTTCCCTTCGGTGGAGGACGTAGTCCCCCACTTGGAATTCCCGGGAACGTACCTTGGCGTCATAGTATGATTTTACTTGACGTCGGTAGTTCTCCGCTCGGATGAATGCTTGCTCACGTCTTTCTTCGACCAGGTGGAGGTCGATCTTCATGTTTTTCTCGTTGACCTGAGGGTCGTACTGCTCCACCCGTCGGGTGGGAATGGTGACCTCCGTGGGTGCCTTTGCTTCAAAGCCATAGCACAGGGTAAAAGGTGTTTCACCCGTTGCCCTCCTCGGCGTAGTGCGATAGCACCACAGGATGTTGGGGAGCTCTTCGACCCAACTTCTTCCTGCGTCCTGTAGGTTCTTCTTCAGCCCCTCCATTATAGTTCTGTTGGCATTCTCAACCTGCTCGTTGCCTTGAGGGTAGGCAACGGAGGAGAAACAATGCTTTATTCCCCACTCTCGAAGGAGCTTCTGAAAGGGCACCGCTTCGAACTGGGTGCCGTTGTCGGATATGATCTCTTGCGGGACACCAAAGCGGGTGAGAATGTTCTTGTGGACAAACTTCTGACACCTAGCCCCCGTGATGCTGGCCAAAGGTTCCGCTTCGACCCACTTGGTGAAGTAGTCGACTGCGACGATGATGTAGCGGTTGTTGCCAGCAGCTCTGGGTAGAGGGCCGACCAGGTCAATCCCCCATCTCGAAAATGGAATGGCAGTGCTGACTGGGGCGTAGTTGACGGCTGGCTGACCAGGGGCCCTCTGGAGCACCTGGCACGTGGTGCATTTCCTGGCTAGATCCGCACAATCCCGCGCCATCGTCGGTCAGAAATAGCCCTGGACGACGAGACGCCGGGACATACTAAAGGGGCCCTGGTGTGAGGAGCAAACACCACAGTGAACTTCTTCCATGGCCACGTCGGCCACGTCCTGGTGTAGGCATCGGAGGAGAGTACCATTATAGGATCTGATGGATCGTCTACCCGGGGGTATATATCCGAAGGGTTATTACGGGGAATAACTTAGAGAGAAGTCAGAGCAAGTAAGTAAAAGTAGAGAGAGAGTGTATTCAGTATGAATGTCGTTTTCAGCGTGGTTACAAATGAGGAAATGGGGTGCTATTTATAGTAGCAATAAATGCCGGGCAGGGACACGTGTCAAGCGCTTATTGGCCAAGGGGTCACCTCAACTGGTTGGCGCTGGCAGCCGCATGTGGCCGCATTTAATGCGGCTGTTGGATGGGACGTCTGTGCGGGGTACGGTGATCTGTACGCATGTGAGGCGGATATCTTGTCGAGTGAGATGCCTTCGGCTATAGAGCAGTAGCCGAGGGCTCTTCCACCCGATGGCACCCTGGTGCCGAGGGCTCACAGTGCCGAGGGCTACTGTTTTCTCCCAGTTTCTTAATTTGCTTGAGAAAGCCGTTCTGTGAGAATTTGGAGCCTTCGGCCAGGGGGCCGAAGGCACCCCTGGCGCGTTGTGCGGACTGCTTGGTACTCGGGGCGCTGTGATTTGGGCCTGTTGGGCCTGTTGGGCCTTCGATGGAGTAGTAGGAGTCTGTGGCCCGGGGGTTCCCGGGCCATATATTCCATCAGGAGTCCCTCACTCCTTTTGCCGAAAGGTACTTGAGGGAAAAGGAGTAATTTGTGCTTGCCCTTTGATGTTGTCCCGTCGTGATCTCTGAAGTTGGTGAGGAGTTGTTGCTTTTATGTCCCTGCCGAAGGCAGTCCCTCAGTTACCCACATGTCGGGACTTGAGGGCTTGCTTTGTTGTTTGTTGGAGTTTCTACATCTTTTGTAATTTAATGATTTTCCCGAGGGGGTCCTCCAGTCCCCCACTCCTTGAGGCACTTGTAAAGTGGTGAAAAGGAGTAGAGTAGTTGCGTTGCTGTTGTGGGCCGAAGGCTGTCGTTTTTTCGTTTCATTTTGGGGGGATGCCTCGTTAAAAACCTCATTACGAAAAACCCTTTGGGAAAAAATCCTAATGAGGGAAAAAGAGTGCACCGAATTCCCCCAATGATGAATCGAAAATGTCAAACCTTGGTATAAAGTGGAGAATGACGGGAATGCCGAAGGCTCTCTCTTCTGAGGGCTCCTGTGTTGATTAGCTGAAGGCTTGCTGTTGATGTCCTGGTGGCGCCGAAGGGGAGCCCCTCAATCCGGGGATCGAGGGCCTGCTGGATGAGGGCGATAATGGAGTTGTTACCGGGGGGTCCACTGTTTGTTGATTAGTTGGTGATGAAGATACCCGAGGGCTCCCATTACCTGTGTGCCATGGCCATCCGTCAACGAGGCACTCCCCGGGGGCTACCCGGTTTTGCAGTGCTGAGGGGGAATCCCCGAGGGGTGTCCTGATATGAAGCCTCGGGTTTCTGAAGGAGTGATCCCGAAGGCGGCTGTTATGTGCTGTGCGGGGCACAACCCGGGGGCACTTCTGAGTGAGTGTACCCGGAGGCTATCCTTGATGAAGAGGAGTGAAGTAGAAAACCCGGGGGCTTCCAGAATATAGCTGTTGGAAATATAGTCGTTGGAATATGTAACGACAGGACATAGCCGTTGGGGGGGTGGCACACGTGGCGTGTGATGGCTGGCTGTTCGTGGGTGGCGTCACCGGTTGGGTGAAACGACGGTGTGTAATGATGACGGTCCGTCCGGAGGCCCGGAATCCAGGCCCAAGCCCGGATTCCATCGCCTATAAATACCCCAAGGCCAGGGCCATTCCCCGCTGTGCGAACTCAGTTGTCTTAGCGAAGCTCTGCCAAAAAATCTAGTGAGAGAAACTCAGGCCTTCGGTCAGAACTTCTGCTTTCAAGGTCAGTGCCCGCTTTCCCTTCACCTCTTAGCTACCTGTACCGTGCCCTTAGGTTAGGAGATAGAAAATTTAGAAAACACTAGCGTCTACGAGCCTTCGAAGTAGAGTCAGCATGTCGTCCCAGAGTGATTCTCAAGATATCTCGGGGGCGCCCTCGGTGGAGGATGAAGTCCTCTCAGACGTGGAGTCCTCAAGTGCAGAGTCCTCGGTGGGACAGGATGCCGTCATTGCCCTGGAGTTGCAGAAAGCCCTCGTAGCTGAGGCGGAGGCCGAGGGCTTTGAGCAAGAATGTGAGGATGAAGAGTTGGCCATCGCCTGGCAAGCAGCTGAAGAGGAGGCACAAAGAGAAAGCGAGAGGGTCACCGTTGCTGTGTTCCCCCCTCGGGGTGCCGGGGAGGCCAGCACCTCTCGGCCGCTGAATGCGGTCCCCCTCCGGGTGGCCCCCGGAAAGAAGAAGGCCAAGGCCGCTGTTCCCAAGAAGAAGGGCAGCGTAGCAGATCAAGGGAAGCCCCTCGATATGCCCGAGGGGTACTCCTATCTCAACACCGCCGCATTGGAGATCAAGTCGAAGGTTGATGCGGCGGACATCTATGTCACCCAGCTTCACGTGGGCCCCTCGGCCATCGTGGTGACACCGGGTCCAGATGACGTTCTCTCCCAGGCTCTCGAGGGCTGCATTGCGGTGCACGTCCTCTCAGTATCCATGGGGCTCCGCTTCCCCCTGCACCCCTTCCTCCGGGAGTATCTTCGGTTCGTCGGTCTGGTTCCCTGCCAGCTGACCCCGAACAGCCATTCTTATATCACTGGCTTCCTTCAGCTTTGTAAGTCCCGGGGGGTGACGCCTAACCCGGACCTCTTCTTCCAGAGCTTCAACCTGTGCCGGGGGGGGGGGGGGGCACGCGAATGCCGAGGGATTCGCCAATCTGCAGCAGGTGTCCGTGTTCAAACTCTTCACTGAGGCGCCCTCCTCGAACAAGGGGTGGAAGGACCGGTGGTGCTATGTGAAGCTAGCCGAGAGTCCCTTCCCGAGGGAGCTGCGTGACCGCTTCAGGAGGCACGAGAAGAGGAGGAGCGCCGCCCTCGAGAAAGATGGCAGGATTCTGGCCATGATCCCGGAGGGCCGGGACAAGAATATCTCCATCAAGGATTGCACCAAAGAAGCAGATCTCTACACCCTCGGGTTCCGGCGGTACCGGTTCCTGGGGGAAACTGATGAGAAGTTCCCAGTGTTTGAGGGAGCCTCCGGAGGTAGTAGCCGAGGGCTTTAGAATTCTGTACTTAGTTTTCTTTTTTCTTGGATGTCATTGTCCCTTCGCTTAGACCCGTCGGCCTAACCCTTTGTCATATTTTTTGCAGGTATCCCCGTCTCCATGGTGAACGTGAAGGGCCTCGCTCGCCTGAAGAAACAGGACCCGAAGGAGTCGGGACAGGGCAGCCAGAAGCCCGCCACTGCCCTCTTCAAGAAAGCCGAGGGCGATGCTGCTGCCGGCAAGAGGAAGGCGGCGACCAAGGGGTCCCCCCCGGCTACAAAAAAGCCGAAGAAGGGGGATATCGCCGAGAAGGAGCCCCCGGTCATCATTGCTGATGAGCACCCCGCCTCTGGGGTGCATGTGGAGAAGCCATCAGGTGAAACGCCGGCGGGGGCAGAGGGGTTGCTGCCTGAGGTCCTCCAAGTTTCGTTCCCGAGGGGGACATCCCTGGCCAGCGGCGCTGTTGACCCGGGGGCCATCT
Organism: Cuscuta europaea; assembly: GCA_945859875.1. Lineage (NCBI taxonomy): Eukaryota > Viridiplantae > Streptophyta > Magnoliopsida > Solanales > Convolvulaceae > Cuscuta > Cuscuta europaea. The sequence goes on along the minus strand of CAMAPE010000035.1, from coordinate 5,843,124 downwards.
TGAGGGGCATAACCCCTGAGACTGATAGGGCTGCCCTCGGGGCCTATAACGATGCGGCCCTCGAGGACCACATTCTCCGCTCCTCCCTTTCTGTAAGTGTTTACTCGGCTTTCTTCCTTTTCTCCTTTGATTATATTGTGCAATTGCCTTTAACCGTTTTGGTTGTTGGTCTGCAGGCTTGTCTAGCCCTCGGTGAACATGCTCGGAGGCTTCAAGAATGGCGCCTCCATAAAGCAGAGCAGGACGCCAAGATGAAGGAATGCATCCTCAAAAATAAGGAGGCGGTGAAGCTGGGGGTCAGGCTGGAAGAGGAGCTTCGGCAAATGGAGCTGAGATTGGAGGCTGCAGAGAAGGGCAAGGCTGATGCTGAGGCCGCTGCTGAGGAGGCCAGGAGAGCTGCCCCCGGGCTCTTTACATTTGAATGCGCCTTATGTTTTGAATGTATGCCTTCTACTTCTTGAATGTATGTTTTAGGACTTAGAATGTCTTCTGATTGTGGCTTGCCCCCGGAAGCCTTCGTTAGCTGGGCGCCCTCTGATGGATATGCAACCGAGGGTTCAGCAGCAATTAGGACTTAGAAATTTTTTCTGAGTGTAGCACAGCATGAGGCCTTCGGGCGTTTGTAGTAACCCAAATCCTAGGACTTAGAAAAATTTCTAAGTGTAGCACACCATAGGGCCTTCGGGTGTTTGCAGTAACCCAAATCCTAGGACTGAGAAAAATTTCTAAGTGTAGATTTCCCCTTGAGAGCCTTCGGGATATGGCATCCCTTCCTGATGTGTGAATGTTGGACCGAGGGCCCAATGCACAGGACTTAGAGATTTTTTGCAAGTGTAGTATGTCATGTAGCCTTCGGCTACTGTGGAGCCCCAACTGAAATATTGAATAGGCCGGGGGCCAATTCTTTAGGACTTGGAAAATTTTCTTGAGTGTTGATTCCTTGTGTACTGTAGCCCTCGATTGATAGGTAGCCTTCGACAATTAGGTCCCTTGAGATGAGGGTGAAATATGTAGGACTTAGAAAATCTTCTAAGTGTAGAGTTTCCCTTGGGAGCCTTCGGGAGGTGGCATCCCTCCATGATGTATGAGTAGCTGACCGGGGGGGGGAGGGAATATGCAGGACTTAGAAAATATTCTAAGTGTAAAATCTCCCTTGGGAGCCTTCGGGAGATGGCATCCCTCCTTGATGTATGGCCTTCGACTGTCATATTCCTCTAGCTGCAATACTGACTGAGCCGGGGGCCCATCTTTAGGACATATAATTTTTTTTTTGTTTGCAAGTGTTGTTGTATCGCATAGCCTTCGGCTATTGTATTCCCCTGGTTGTAATGTTGATTGAGCCGGGGGCCCAATTTTAGGACTTGGATCATTTTCAAGTGTTGTTTCTTTGTGTAGCCTTCGGGTGATAGGTGCCATCTGACTCTGCATTACTTTGCGAGATGCCTGGGGGCTACTAATTTAGGACTTAGAATATTTTCTAATGGTGTTGAGCTTCCGGATGTAGATCCCTTGTGTTGTATTCTCTGGCCGAGGGCCAAATATGTGTGGAATCCTGTTGTTGTGAAGAATGCCAACGATGAGTGTGTGCCCTCGGCATAATTTTTAAAAGGTGTAGATTTCGACCCTTGCTGAAGCCTTCGGTGCCTGTGTGACCGGAGGTGACCAGGCAGTGGACTTAGCCGTTTCCTGATGATATTTGTTTGAGTGGTATCCTTCGGGAAATAGGAGCCTTCAATTACCGGATGTGTCCCCGTGGGGAGCCCTCGGGATGTTGTGATCTGTTGGAGTGTACTCTTTGATTTCTCGCTGAGTCTACTCCCCTTCACCCCCCCCCTTTTTTTTTGGTTGGTGGTGAAGGGAAGGCATCAAGAAACTTGGTTTCTTGGTAAGGCTGGGCCTATTAGGAGACCATCAGAATACACCAATGGCTCTCCTCCCTCGGGTTAACCTTCCGAGTTCCGAGGGGATCGAGGGACGTTTCCTGGGCACAAGATATGGTGGTCCGTAACCTGCCTCCCCTTGGGGGATGGCGCGGAAAGCGCCTCATTTTTGAAAGTCGTCCCCTCAGCGCTAGACATAGTCCGTGGTCTGCCACACCCTTGGGGTGGTGGCGCGGGGAGCGTTTCGGTTTGGAAGTCGAATCCTGGGCATTTCTCATGCCTGTCATACCCTGGGGGTAGTGACGCGGATAGCGTTCCGTTTTTGAAAGTCGAATCCTGGGCATTTCTCATGCCTGTCATACCCTGGGGGTAGTGACGCGGAAAGCGTTTCAAGGAAGGGTTTTCATTTGCACACTAGTTGCAAATGGCCGGGGGCACTACGTGCCGCCGGCACCGATGGTGGCGCCTTCGGTATATGCGTCCTCGTGGGGTACGGCTTTTAGAAACAACACTTGGTGTTAGTTTCGATGTGTAGCCCCCGGTACTTGGTACCGAGGGGTCTTCTGTAGGAACACTTGGTGTTCTCTTTTGTCGTAGTTGATGTAGGCGTCTACCCTCGGTACTTGGTACCGAAGGGTCTTCAAATGAAACACTCGGTGTTTCCCAACAGATGTTTGGAAGTTGATAGGAGAGCATATCCCTGGCACTGGGTGCCGAGGGGTCTTCTTTGAAACATTTTGGTGTTTTTTTTTCTTCGTTTCGATGTTTGATGATGGAGGTGTACCCTCGGCACCTGGTGCCGAAGGGTCTTCTGTAGGAACACTTGGTGTTCTCATCTTTTCTTTTTTGATGTTGAAGGTGGGGATGTACCCTCGGCACTGGGTGCCGTAGGGAAATGAAACACATGGCGTTCCTTGTTGTTGGTGATAGGAGTTCCTTCCCTCGGCACTTGGTACCGAGGGGTCTTGACTGAAAACACGTGGTGTTTTCACTGATGTTGTAGGTGTTGATGGCGTCCGCCCTCGGCACTTGGTGCCGGAGGGGGTTTTTCTCGTGGTGAGGCGGTGGGCCTGTAGTCAGTATGAGGGCTTGATGTCTTGAATGTATCTTCATTCTTCGAAATTGGAGGCCTTGGGCCATAGGATAGTACATTCACTAGTTATGAGGGCTTGACCGCTCTTACATTATTGGTAAAATTTAATTAAGTGGTGTACATTCCAGTGCCTAGGGACTTCTTTCCCGTTGGGGCGTTTGAGTTTGTAGGTCCTGGGTTTGATGATGGCTGCTATGATGTAGGGGCCTTCGAATTTTGGTGCCATTTTTCCTCCCTCGGTTGGTTGGCTGGCTTCCCTCCTCCGGAGGACATAGTCCCCCACTTGAAATTCTCGGGTGCGAACTTTGGCGTCGATGTAGCTTTTAACTTGCCTTCGGTAGTTTTCTGCCCGGATGAAGGCCCGCTCCCGGCGTTCTGAAATGAGGTGGAGGTCGAGGGCCATGTTGCTGTCGTTGACCTCGGGGTCATATTGGATTACCCTTCGGGTGGGAAGGGTGGCTTCCGTAGGAGCTTTGGCTTCAAAACCATAGCAGAGGAGAAGGGTGTTTCACCTGTTGCTCGCCGAGGGGTGGTGCGATAGGCCCAAAGGATGTTGTGGAGTTCTTCCACCCAGCCACCGCCCTCGGCCTCTAGCTTCCTTTTGAGGCCCTCGAGCAAGGTCCGGTTGGCATTCTCTACTTGCCCGTTGCCTTGAGGGTAGGCAACGGAGGAGAAGGTGTGTTTGATGCCCCATGCCTCCAGAAGGGCACAGAAGGGGGCTGCCTCAAATTGTGTCCCATTGTCGGAGATGATCTGCTGGGGGACGCCAAACCTTGTGAGGATGTTCTTGAGGAAGAAGTGACGGCATTTCGCCTCTGTGATGCTGGCGAGGGGTTCAGCCTCCACCCACTTGGTAAAGTAGTCGACGGCCACGATGATGTATCTGTTGTTTGAGGTACCCCTCGGCAGAGGGCCCACAAGGTCTATCCCCCATCGAGAAAAGGGGACAGAGGTGCTGATGGGGGCATAGTTGACCGCTGGCCTGCCGGGAGCTTTCTGGAAATGTTGACATGCGGTGCACCTCCGGGCAAGGTCAGCACAATCCCTGGCCATGGTTGGCCAGAAGTAGCCCTGGAGAATGAGCCTTCGGGACATGGAGAAGGGTCCCTGGTGAGCTGAGCAAGTGCCACTGTGCACTTCCTCCATTGCGACCTCGGCTTCATCTGGATGAAGGCACCGAAGTAGCGTGCCATTGTAAGATCGTTTGTAGAGCCTCCCATCTTCGATGGTGTAGCTAGGAGCCCTCAGCTTTGCCAGTTTAGCGCGGGCCTCATTCTCGGGTAGCTGCCCTGTGGAGATGAAGGCGGTGATATCTGAGATCCAATCCTCCTCACGTTGTTGTATGTTCATAACGGGGCTTGCATGGATGCTTGAGAGGCTGAGTTCCTCGATCTTGGCAATTTTGGAGATGTGCTCGGGGGAGTCGGCCGAGAGCTTAGATAATATGTCGGCCTCGGAGTTCTGAGCCCTCGGTATTTGAGTGAGAGAGTGTGCCTCAAATACCTTAAGCAACTCCTTGGCCGCTTCCTTGTACTGTTTCATTCTCCCCTCCTTGGCCTCATATTCTTCGGAGATTTGGCCAACGACCAACTTGGAGTCGCATTTGATGTGGATCTGCCGAGCCCTCATGTTGGCAGCCAGCCGAAGGCCACATAGGAGGGCCTCATATTCGGCCTCATTGTTGGAGACCTTGAAGGAGAAGCGGATTGCATAGTAGGCCCTGAAGCCCTCGGGAGTAATGAGGACTACCCCTCCCCCGCATGCTTTGGTCGCGGAGGAGCCGTCAGTGTAGAGGGTCCACCAGTCGTCCGAGGTAGCCGAGGGCTCCCCGTCCGTGGCTGCCCTTGCGGTACACTCCGTCACAAAGTCCGCCAGGGCTTGGCCTTTGATGGCAGGCCTTGGGCGGATGTCAATGTTGTACTGGCTCAAGAAGATAGCCCATTTCACCATGCGGGAGGAGCTGGTGGGGCTCCTCATGAGGGCGCCGAGGGGTTGATGGGTGAGGACCTGAACCGGGTGAGCCTGAAAGTAGTGGCCCAACTTCTTGACAGTCCAAACGATGGACAACACCGTTTTTTCCACAGGGGAGTACCTGAGCTCGGCCTCCCTTAGGGTCTTGCTAACGTAGAAGATGACATGTTGGATGCCGTCTTCCTCCCGGATGAGCACAGAGCTGATGGCCGCCGGGCTAACCCCAAGGTAGAGGTAGAGGGTCTCCCCTACCTTGGGTTTGGAGAGCACAGGAGGTGAAGATAGATATCGTTTGAGCTCGTCGAAAGCCCCCTGGCATTCTGGAGTCCATAGAAAGCCAGCCGTCTTCCTCATGATCTGGAAGAAGGGTAGAGGCTTCTCCGCCGATTTAGATAGAAAGCGGTTGAGGGCTGCCAGACGGCCCGTCAACCGTTGGACTTCCTTCACATTGCGTGGGGGCTCCATGTTGATGATGGCCTGGATCTTCTCGGGATTGGCCTCAATACCCCTTCGGCTCACCATGTAGCCCAAGAATTTGCCCCCTTGGACGCCGAAGGTGCACTTCTTCGGGTTTAGCCGAAGGTTGAATTTTTGCATGATGGCGAAGATTTCCCGGAGGTCGTCAGCATGGCTGGAAGATTGTTTGCTCTTGACGATCATGTCGTCAACATAGGCCTCCATGGTGCGCCCCAGGACGGCTTGAAAGACGCGGGCCACCATCCGGGTGTAAGTGGCCCCCGAGTTCTTTAGGCCGAAGGCCATCACTAGGTAGCAGAAGATGCCCTCGGGAGTCATGAAGGCAGTTTTTTCGGCGTCCTCCTCGTGCATGAAAATTTGATGGTACCCTCAGAAGGCATCGAGGAAGGACATGATCTCACACCCTGCGGTCTCATCCACCAATTGATCAATGTGTTGGTAGAGGGAATGGATCCATAGGGCATGCTTTGTTGAGATCGGTGTAGTCCACGCACATGCGGAAGGTAGGGGGCTTCTGTGCGAGGACTACATTCGCCAGCCATGAGGGATATTTCACCTCCTTGATGTGCTTAATGGAGAGGAGCATGGCGACCTCCTTCTTCACAAATTCCCTTCTCTCGGTGGAGAGGGGTCTTCTTCGTTGTTGCACTGCCTTTGCCGAAGGGTCCACCGAGAGGCGGTGGGTGATGACCCTTCGGCTGATTCCCGGCATGTCCTCCGGCCCCCATGCAAAGACAGTGGAGTAGGCGCGGAGGGCGTCGGTGATACCGGTCTTCAAATCTTCAGGGAGCTGGGCTCCAATCTTTACGACTCTCTCCGGCTGGGCCGGATCGAGCGCAAAGTCTTCTACGTCCTCGGCCGGTTCAGCCCTCGGCCTTCTTTCCTCTTGGTCGATGGTTCCGGTGATGGTGTCAACACGGAATTCCGTCTTGCTTACCTTCTTAGTGACCTGAAGATAGCAGGCGCGGGCAATTTTCTGGTTCCCCCGGGAGTAGCCAATTCCCCCCTTGGCGGGAAACTTGAGGCAGAGATGCCTCAAGGAGATGATGGCTTCGAGGTCCTCGAGGGCTGGCCGGCCGAGGATGATGTTGTGGGCGCAGTCAATGTTGACGACGACGAACTCCACCTCGAGCTGGGCTCTATGGAGGCCGTCGCCGAAGATCACCGGGAGGGTTATTACCCCCTCAGAATCAATAGTGTCGCTGGTGATGCCGGCAAGAGGGGTCTTAATGGGCCGAAGGGACCCCCTCTCCAGATGCAGCTCTCTGAAGGTGCTGAGGTACATTACATTGACGGAGCTGCCCGTGTCAATGTAAGTTCGGTGAATAATGGTGTCGTTTATCTCCGTCCGAATCACCAAGGCATCCCTGTGAGGAGAAGAAGTAGGAGGGAGATCTGCGTTGGTAAAGGTGATGGGTTCCTCCCTCAGTCGCTTTACCGGGGGCATATGAGTGACTTCCCCCACGTAAAGCGATTGAGCCCACTTCTTTCGTTGGCTGGTGGAATCGCCCCCAGTATTGCCACCGGTGATCATGAGGATGTGGCGTTTCTTCTCCTGGTAGTGGGGGTATTCCTCCTCCTCTTCTTCCAAGTTCCCAATCTCCCTTTTCTTGCCGAGGGGGATGGTATTCGGGTTTACCCAAGCGTTCACCTTCGTGTGGTGCCCTCGGGGAGGCCCCTGATGAGAAGGTCCCTCCTGCCGAGGGCTCTGAACAAATTGGGACAGGTGCCATGCTTGTATTAACCTCTCGATGGCCGTATTTAGCTGATGGCAGTCATCGGTCCTGTGCCCCTGGTGCCGATGGAAGCGACAGTAGGGGAACTGAGGGTTGATAACGTGTACCTCCGGGGGTGCGCGAGAGTCGCGCTCAACGAGGCCCCTCTCCTCGGCAAAATCGAGGATGATGCTGACGGGGTGCGTCAATGGTGTCCGAGGGCGGTCCAGGAGAATGGGCTGGGCCCAAGTCTTAGGGTTGCTCTTATAACCTCCCCCGGGCTTGGCTTGGCCTTGCCGAGGGCGGTCATCAGAGGGTCCCGAAGCCTTGGGGTGATTTGGAGGAGCCCCCGGCCCTCGGTTATGCTTGTTGTCAGCCCTCGGGGGCTGCTGGTCCGGATGCTGGTGATACTTCTCCACCTCCTCGGCCTCAGCATATCGCCCCCCCCCCCCCCCCCCCGCTGCAAAGCCCTTATGTAGTCGCGGGGGGGTTCAATGATGAGGCTCCTTGAAAAGTTACCGGTGCGGAGGACGGTTTGTAGGAGGGCCAGGAGGGTCCCGTCATCAGCACCGTCGACCTTGTCGACCTCCGTCCTCCAGCGCTCCAGGAAATCCCGAAGGGTCTCATCCTTCTTCTGGCGTATTGTTAGGAGGTGGGAGAAGTGCTTCCTTGTGCGACGCCTCCCGGCGAATTGTGTCAAGAATCGTTGGGCGAGTTCTTGCCACGAATCAATGCAGCCCTCGGGCAGCCTGTTGAACCATTCGTATGTCGGTCCCTCTAAGGTGGAGCGGAACCATCGACACAAATATTCGTCTGACGCCCCCACCATCATCATGCTGTTCTGGTATTTGCTGTAGTGTTCCTGGGGGTCCGTTTTCCCGTTGTAGGGCTGTATGTGTTGCCCTCGGTATTTTTCCGGGATCCGGGCCGCCAATACCCTTGGGGTAAATGGCGTCCGAGTCCGGAGCTGGATGACGGGTTCCCCGGAGCCCTCGGCCACCCTCTTCTGTAACTCCTCCATTTTGGCCATCATGGCCTCGTATTTGAGATCTGAATGAGGGGTGGAGGTGGTGGCGTGAGCTTTGTTGGACTCCATCTCGTCAAGCCGGCGTTGGAGGGCCGCAATGATCTCGTCCCGGGGATCCTTCGGGAGGGTCTCCGCCCCCTGCGAACGAACCCGGGCCGAGTGGGCCTGGTTGATTTGGTGCCGAGCATCATCGGCATGAAGGGATGCCTTGTCTTTGTCCCGAGGGGGGCGCTCCTCGTCTGCGCTCGAAACGGATCCCCCGCTTTCCTGGGGCCTTTGGAGTGCTTTCCCCCGAGACGGTCTTGGACCCCTCGGCGGTCTGGCCCTCCTCCGAGCCGGTTGAGGGCGGAAGTACGGGGCCTTTCCCTGTTGTCATTATGGCGGTCCCGGGACTGAACTTCCTGGGAGGACGTATCTTGGGCCACCACCCCTTCGTCGTTTCTCACCCGTGGGGTGGGATTTCCGAAGGGGTGTGGCAGAGGGGGAAGTATGATATTTTCCCCGATCTGAGGGTGAGCTGGAGCCAGGGTGCCGAAGGCACCCGGGTTCTGGGTGAGCGTCTGGATGAAGGCGGAGAGCGCCGATTGCACGTCGATGGTGAGAACCGGAGGGCTGACTTGGTCATCGCTCCGGTTTTTCTTCTTGGCCTCGATGCCGAGGCGGGCATCGGGGGCATTTTGTTGGATCTGAAGGCGTAGGTCGACAGCCGCCTGTTCCAGCCCAGCGATGACACCGCCCTTGGGAGCCCTGTGAGAGGCTTCGGGGGCGTTGACGTCGCCGAGGGCCAGGTTCTTGTCTTCTACGTTCTTTGAGTTGGCACGTGTTGTCCTCACCATTTTGATAGAGGGCTAGTGTTTTGTGTTTGGTCGAGGGGGAGGGTTTCTTACTCGATTGTTCAACCTCTCAACGAGAGCACCAAATGATGGATCGTCTACCCGGGGGTATATATCCGAAGGGTTATTACGGGGAATAACTTAGAGAGAAGTCAGAGCAAGTAAGTAAAAGTAGAGAGAGAGTGTATTCAGTATGAATGCCGTTTTCAGCGTGGTTACAAATGAGGAAATGGGGTGCTATTTATAGTAGCAATAAATGCCGGGCAGGGACACGTGTCAAGCGCTTATTGGCCGAGGGGTCACCTCAACTGGTTGGCGCTGGCAGCCGCATGTGGCCGCATTTAATGCGGTTGTTGGATGGGACGTCTGTGCGGGGTACGGTGATCTGTACGCATGTGAGGCAGATATCTTGTCGAGTGAGATGCCTTCGGCTATAGAGCAGTAGCCGAGGGCTCTTCCACCCGATGGCACCCTGGTGCCGAGGGCTCACAGTGCCGAGGGCTACTGTTTTCGCCATTTTCTCCGAGTTTCTTAATTTGCTTGAGAAACCCGTTCTGTGAGAATTTGGAGCCTTCGGCCAGGGGGCCGAAGGCACCCCTGGCGCGTTGTGCGGACTGCTTGGTACTCTGGGCGCTGTGATTTGGGCCTGTTGGGCCTGTTGGGCCTTCGATGGAGTAGTATGAGTCTGTGGCCCGGGGGTTCCCGGGCCATATACTCCATCAGGATCGTTTGTAGAGTTTGCCATCTTCAATAGTGTAACTTGGGGCCCTGAGCTTGGCGAGCTTGGCCCTCTCCTCGTCTGGGGGTAGCTCCCCCGTGGTGATGAAAGTGGTGATGTCGGAGATCCAGTCCTCCGGCCGGTGTTGGATGCACAAGATGGGGCTGGCATGGATGCTGGACATGCTCAGCTCCTCGATCTTGGCCAATTTGGAGATGTGCTCCAGAGTATCCGAGCTAAGCTTGGAGAGGATGTCGGCCTCGGCGTTCTCGGCCCTTGGGATCTGTGTGATCTCGTTTGTTTCGAATGCCTTCAGCAACTCCTCTGCTGCCTGTTTGTATTGCTTCATCCGGCCTTCCTTTGCTTCGTACGTACCCTCAACCTGGACCACTACCAGCTTGGAGTCGCACCTGATTCTGATGTGCTTGGCTCTAAGGCCAGCGGCGAGTCTGAGGCCGCTGAGGAGGGCCTCATACTCGGCTTCATTGTTAGATACCCTGAAGTTGAAGTGGATGGCATAGTAAGCTCTGAATCCTTCAGAGGATATGAGGACGACGACGCCCCCGCATGATTTCGCGGCCGACGAGCCGTCGGTTAAGAGGATCCATGTGTCATCCGGCTCTGGCCCGGAGGTGGTAGCGGTTGCCTCCCTTGCCGTGCATTCGGTGACGAAATCGACCAAGGCTTGCCCTTTGATAGATGGCCTTGGCTTGATCTCAATCTGAAATTGGCTGAGGAAGATCGCCCATTTCACCATCCTTGAGGAGCTAGTGGGGCTCCTCATGAGTGCGCCAAGGGGCTGCTGGGTCAGTACGTGGAAGGCATGGGCTTGGAAGTAGTGCCCCAGCTTTTTCACCGTATGGATGATGGCTAGCATCGTCTTCTCAATGGGGGAGTACCTGAGCTTGGCCTCCCTGAGTGTCTTGCTGATGTAGAATATGGCCTTCTGCACCCCTTCGTCCTCCCGGATGAGCACGGAGCTGATGGCCGACGTGCTCACCCCCAAGTATAGGAAGAGGGTTTTGCCGGGTTTGGGCTTGGAGAGCACTGGTGGGGATGAAAGGTACCTCTTCAGCTCTTCAAATGCTTCCTGGCACTCTGTCTTCCATTTGAAGCTGCTTGCTTTGCGCATGATCTGGAAGAAAGGGAGTGACCTCTCAGCTGATCTGGAGAGGAAGCGGCTTAAGGATGCCAACCGCCCCGTTAGCCGCTGCACCTCTTTGACGTTGCGGGGTGGCTCCGTGTTGATGATACCCTGTATCTTCTCTGGGTTTATCTCAATGCCTCTCCAGCTGACCATGTAGCCGAGGAACTTGCCGCCTTGGACGCCAAAGGCGCACTTCTTGGGGTTGAGGCGGAGTTTGAACTCCTTCATGATTTCAAAAATTTCCCGGAGGTCGTCAGCATGTGTGGTGGCTCGCTTGCTGTTGACAATCATGTCATCGACGTATGCCTCCATCGTCCGGCCGAGGACTGCTCTGAAGATTTTGGCCACCATCCTGGTATAGGTGGCGCCAGAGTTTTTGAGCCCGAAGGCCATGACGAGGTAGCAAAAAATCCCTCCGGGGTCATGAAGGCCGTCTTCTCAGCATCTTCTTCATGCATGAAAATCTGGTGGTATCCTATGAAGGCGTCGAGGAACGACATCAACTCACATCCCGCCGTCTTGTCCACCAATTGATCAATATCGGGGAGAGGGAACGGGTCCAGGGGACACGCCTTGTTCAGGTCACTGTAATCAACACACATTCTGAATGTCGGCGGCTTTTGGGCGAGGACGACGTTGGCTAGCCACGTCGGGTACTTCACCTCTTTGATGTGGTTGATTGAGAGGAGCATGCTGACCTCCCCTTTGACGAAGTCCCTCCTGTCGGCGGATAAGTAGCGCCGCTTCTGCTTGACGGGCGCGGAGGCTGGATCGACGGTCAGCCGGTGGGTGATCACCTGCCGGCTGATGCCTGGCATGTCGTCCGGGCCCCACGCGAAGATGACGGCGTATGACCGTAGGACGAGGACGGTGGCGTCCCTCTGGTCCTGTGGGAGTTGCTTCCCGATTCTGAGGACCCGCTCCGGCCGGGAGGTATCCAGGGGGACCTCCTCGACCTCTTCGTCCGGTTCGGCATGCGGTCTTTCCTCGTCCTTGGCAGCGGCTGCTGTGATGGTGTCTATCCTATGTCCTCCCCGCTCGCCCGGCCTCGTTAGCTTGAGGTAGCATGCTCTGGCTATCCTCTGATTTCCTTTGGCGTAGCCGATGCTGCCGTTGGTGGGGAACTTCAGGCACAAGTGTTTCATGGAGATGATGGCCTCCAAGTCCTCCAGTGCTGGCCGCCCCAAGATCAGGTTGTGGGCGCACTGGAGGTTGACCACCATGAACTCCATGTCAATCTTGGCACGGTGGGAGCCGTCGCCGACCTCCACGGGGAGGACTATCGTGCCCTCGGCGTCGATAGAGTCCCCGGTGAAGCCGGACAACAGTGTCTTGATCGGCTTTAGCAGAGCTTTGTCCAGCTTCAGCTGCTTGAAGGTGTCCAGGTACATCACGTTGATGGAAGTATTTATAACCACCTCTAGAGGAAGTATTTATAGGAAAAATACGGGCTGGGCTCCCAAGCCTTGGGCTTGAGAGGCCCATTTACAACTGGACCGCTATTGGGGCGAATACAAAGTAAATGATGGGATACATAAATGAATAAATGTAAAATCTAGTTCTGTGAGACTTCCGTGGCCGACAGGGGTCTGACCGACGAGGGCACGGCCGACGAGGGCACGACCGATGAGGACACCCTGGTTCCCTGGCTTCAGGATCATATTCTGAGTCGGTCGCTCTTCGGCCGACGAGGGTCCTTTGGGCGATGAGGGCACTGCGTAGTGGCTTGTACTTTCTGTTCCTCTGAGTATGTGGGTCCTGGGGCCTGGGCCCATATACTCCATCAAGGTTCTTAATCATAAGATCTAATACACATATCTTTTTTTATTTAGTTACATCATCATCATGTAAGGGGGCGGACGCAGCCACACCATGCACTAAAGCATAGAGAGACTATTTCAAGATGTGAAGATCACATCATAAATTGCATGTACTGACTGATGCTTCATAACAAAGAAGCGCAGACATTTTGATGAGCCATTTTGTTTTATTCCATAATATCCCAAGCCAAAAAATAGTCAATGTTTGACTCCATTGCAAATGATGGAAATTTTACTTTAGTTGCATGTTGTAGGTTAATTCCTCCAACTCCAAGGGCCCAACACGCCCCCTCTATGGAATTTTAGTGTGTTATGTGTTATGTGAATGAAAAGGCACAAGTATTTAGAAAATAGACAACAAGTGGGTCGAGGTCGTATTAGACAATAACGAACAATTACAGCATACTCTATTGAAAGTCGAGGCTGAGTGTTTAATATGATCTATGAATATAAAGAATATAGGTTAGTGCTAGTAAATACAAGTTGTCAACCCCTAACAATGAAATAAATGCTACTATTTATACTACCATGAGGTAGGTGGTAGTGGTGATGTGGATGATCATGAGTACCTAGCCTTGCAACCACAAAATCTTGCACATCTGGAGCATTTAATGCGTTTCCCGGCAATATCTATGCTTTCCCGCCAAATATCATGGACATTCCTGTATGAGACCTTTATGATCCCTGAGCCAGGTAAGTGCAAAGCAAGGATGCCGCCCGGTGCTTGACGAGCATCCCAGTTGAGGCCTTCGTTGACTGCCTGGTCTAAATGGGTCAAGGTATTATAGGTGACGAGCGTCACGTCGCCCGAGACGCGACGAGCATCGCATGGGCCTTTTTTACTCTTGCCACTTTTTCCTCACGGGGTATTGGGTCAATTACCCCAACATTACATAAATCACTTTATTAGTTGATTACCTTTTAGTCACTAATTTATTAAATCATCCACTGATTAACTCTAATATTTTTTATTTTTGTATTTTGTCAAGCTATTAGTTCACTATGTTGTTCCTTTAAATCACAAAACGAGGTATCTTATTAAGTCATTAACTCAATTAGTTTATGCGTTTATGAAGAATGATTTGTGTGGACTAACATGGAGTCTTTATCCATTTTATGAACTGAACTTAATGACTTTTGTATTTTTTTCCCTCAAGTTCTGGTTATAATGTTTAATCTTTTATGTTTTCGATATGTTGAAACTTTCATACTTTAATTACGTCTTATGTCTTATCTTTTTTGTTGCCGAAACATATGTCATAGGTCACTTGTTTGAACGATTATGTTTAATGTAGCAGAAATGAACGAGTTCACTTTACAAAGATTATACAGTAATACTTTTTAGTAACGAAAAAACAAGAACCGAACCGTAATATAAATTAAATAGATTAAGATTCGAACCGAACCAAACCGAACCGTAAAACAACTAGATTTGCTACTTAAATTTTAAGAATAATTGTATTGTTCTAAAATGTTCAAAACTATGAGATGTTAATAAATTAGCTACAGTGAATGTAAACGAAAATTTTTAACCGAAGGACCCAATTAATATAGATTAAATAGATTAAGATCTTGTTTGGTGACCTTGTTTTTCACCTCATTAGGCTTATCAACCAACTTTTTTACCAAACACGTAACTTTTAATTTCACGCGCTTAATTTTCACCTCAGTAGTTGATACACACACACATTACATCATTGATTTTGTTTATGTATAAACGAATATATATTTTATTATTCTTCGAATCAAATACATAGTTATTTGTATTCGTATTTGAAAGATGTTTGAACAAAAAATCTGATTCATAACCGTATTTATATTATATATTTTCAAATTTAAATCATAATTTATGAATCCAAATCACAAATCGAATAAAAATTATTTATTTTGTTTACAACACTTACTCCTTTTGATACTTCTAATCTATTACAAATGGACTTGGAATGTGTATACGTAAATATATATATGTGTGTGTGTGCTCACGCGCTACACTTTGAAAGTATAACTAGCTTTTAAAAATTATTATAGTATTATTACCATTAATATTACTACTATTATTGTTGTTGTTATTATTATTAATAATATCACTATTATTAATCGAATACATTTGATTAACATTCGAATCAATTATACTGATATTTGATAACAATTCGTATCAAATTTAGTATTTGTATTTGAATTTTTCGAATTTGAATTGTCTTATACGAATTCGAATCCCGAATCGAGCATAAATTATTTGATTCGTATACAACCCTAATTCTTAGTGCCTGTTTAGTCATACTCAAATCGGTTGTTTTGACTGATTTTGCTGAAGTTTATGAAATTCTGGCTGAAACTGCTGGATTGGATGATTTTGCTTATTTATGAAAAAATTATATTTAAAATAGATTATATTAATAAAATAAAGAAAAAATTATATGAAAATAGCTAAAATGATCATCTACAATAACTTCACTCAATATTATCCAATTATATTCTTTGTATAATTATCCTTTACGTAGCTTATTTGTATTAGGATATTATCCTTGTATATCAAACCTTATCACTTGTAACAACCTGGAGCTTCTCAAGCTCTAATACTACGTATATATATCTAGCTACATCAATATGATGAGCTATGCTTTTTTGCCATTTATTATCTTTCATGGTATCAGACGCCTCAATCTTTTGATTGATCTCCGATCCATTTACGATGCCATCATCTACTACCTCTGCCTCACACCTCATACCCACCCAACATGATCTTTCCCAGCTCATATCTCTCAATGCTTCTTCCCAAATTCCAATCAAATTATCTAAAGATGGCAGCAACTATTCATCTTGGAAATCACAACTCACTAACCTATTATTTGGTTATGATCTCCTGGGATACATCGACGGCTCCACCCCCTGCCCGACTTCCTCCGATGCCAATCGCTCCTTGTGGTTACGTCAAGATCGACTAGTTTTACTGGCTATTCAGTCCACAGTGTCTGTCACTATTAGCCCTATCATCAATTCCTGCACCTCTTCTTCCTCGGCATGGACAAAGCTTGAGTCCAGCTTTGCTAACAGCTCCACAACTCGAATGCTCTCTTTGCTCTCCTCTTTGATGACCACAAAAAAGGCTGGCAAATCCGTTGCTGATTATATGGCCACCATGCGCACTTTCATCGACGATCTCGCCACCATAGGTCACCCTCAAAGCACTGGTCACATTGCTTCCTATATTCTCACTGGATTAGGCGGCGAATACAAAGACCTGGTTGGCGCACTCCGTGTCCAACCTACTCCTCCTTCGTTTGAGCAATTACGTGACTTTCTTATTGAAGCTGAAATTCTTGCCGGAGATCAGCCCACTAGCTTTGATGTCCCTATTACGGCGCAATACACTCAACGACGTGGTTCATCTGCTAAACCACGAGGTCGTGGTCGTGGTCGATCTCCGTATTCTGCATCCATACCTCATTCCCAGGGATTTGGTTCTCCCGCTGCTACTTGTCAATTGTGTGACAAACCAGGCCATACCGCTAAGACATGCTACAGTCGTTCCCCCCTGCTGCTAATGTTGCCTCCAGTACTACTACTAGTTCTTCCCCTTCCAATTGGCTCCTGGATACTGGTGCTACTCACCATATCACTTCGGACCTCAACAACCTTCAAGTTCACTCTGACTACAGTGGCCCTGACTTAGTAATGCTTGGTAATGGTAAAAGTCTCTCTATATCTCATACAGGTTCCTCGGTTATTTCTTCTCCCCACTCTCATTTTAAACTTAATAACATTTTGTGTGCTCCACATATTCATACTAATCTCATCTCCGTCAATCAGTTTTGTAAACAAAACTGTACCTCTATTGAATTCTCACCCGACTCTTTTATTGTGAAGGATCTACTCACGGGGGAATCCTTGGCCCGCGGCCGGAGTGAAAACAATCTCTATGTTTGGCCTCGTTCCACTCGTCCTCAAGTCAATCTCACAGTCTCTCAATTATGGCATTACCGCCTCGGTCATCCATCTGCTCAAGTCCATCGTCAATTATGTCCCCAAAATAAACCTGTTGACTCATGTGATTCATGTATTCAAGCAAAAATGCATAAATTACCTTTCTCTTCTTCCTCAATAAAATGTACCCGTCCATTTCAGTATTTATATACCGATGTATGGGGTCCATCCCCGGTTACCTCAATTAATAATGAACGATATTATGTTCTATTTATTGATTACTATTCCAAATACACTTGGTTATTTCCGCTCAAATATAAATCAGATGTTTATTCTGTCTTTGATAAATTTCGTGCTCTCATTGAAAATTATTTTAGCACAAAAATTCAAACTCTTTATAGTGATGGTGGCGGTGAATTTCAAGCTCTCACACCTCTACTCTCCAAACATGGAATTGAGCATCTCAAATCTCCCCCATATACACCTGAACATGTCGGTTCTGCTGAACGTAAACACCGTCATGTTACTGAAACAGCTCTTACCCTCTTATTTTATGCCGGGGTCCCACTCAAATTTTGGACCTATGCATTTCAACATGCATCATATCTCATAAATCGTCTCCCAACTCCACTCTTATCTCACCAAAGTCCATTTTCCAAATTATTCGGAGACACTCCTAATTATCGGACTCTTCGTATTTTTGGATGTCTTTGTTATCCCTGGCTCCGTCCATATAGTAATCATAAATTACAACCTCGTTCTCGTCCTTGTTTATATCTCGGTTTCTCCCCCACACATCATGCAAATTACTGTCTTGATTTATCAACAAATCGTATGTATATTTCTAGGCATGTAATTTTTCATGAACATATTTTACCCTGTAAATCAGCTAATACTCCTCTCACCGTTCCTCCACATATACTTGAACAATTCTATCCATCTCTCACCCCCCAAACGGCCACCACTAATTCCTCCAGCAAATCTGCGCCACATTTACCTAGTCAACACTTATCTCCTCACCTTGTCATCCCTTATCCTTCCACTACTGATCCACCTTCCCCCACAAATTCTATCTCTCCACCTCACCTAAATAATACCCCACCAACCTCTCCACTCAATAATACTCCACCAACATCTCCACTTAATAACAATATCCCATCTACGTGCATTAATTCTAATGCACCCCCAAGTCAACCCATATCCTCACCCAACATCCCACCTCCCACTCATTCCACCCAACATCCATCTACGTGCATGAATTCTCATGCATCAAGTAAGCCTCTTCTCTCTCCCCGTATCACCCGTTCTAAAAACAACATTTTCAAGCCTAATCCAAAATATGCCTTGCATACTACACTTCAAACCCCTGCACCAGTTGCTCCCACAACCTTCAAACAAGCAAATCTCCTTCCTCATTGGCGCACTGCTATGCAGGAAGAAATCACTGCTCTTCATAAAAATCAAACATGGTCTCTTATACCTCCTGATTCCACACAAAATGTTATTGGTTGTAAATGGGTTTTTCGGGTTAAGCAAAATTCTGATGGTTCTGTTGCACGATATAAAGCAAGGCTTGTTGCCAAAGGTTTTCACCAACGCCCTGGCGTTGATTTTACTGATACTTTTAGCCCGGTTGTTAAGCCGACTACCGTCCGAATTGTTCTCACTTTAGCGGTTACTCATCACTGGCCAATTAGACAATTGGATGTTAATAATGCTTTTTTACAGGGCACCTTATCTGATAAAGTTTTCATGCAGCAACCTTTCGGTTTTGTTGATCCAAATCATCCTAGCCATGTTTGCCTCCTCCACAAAGCTCTCTATGGTCTGCGTCAAGCACCCCGGGCATGGTACTGTGAACTTCGCACCTATCTCCTCGCCTCTGGTTTTACTAATAGCAAAAGTGATGTCTCCCTCTTCATCCATCATACATCGGGCTGTCTTCTTTTCCTCTTGGTTTACGTGGATGACATCATCATCACGGGTAACTCTGAATCTACTGTTCTATCATTTATTACCCGGTTGGCCAGTCGGTTCTCTCTCAAAGATTTGGGCTCCTTATCATATTTTCTTGGTTTGGAAGCCTTACGCTCATCATCAGGACTTTTTCTCAGTCAACACAAGTATACCCGTGACTTACTTAGTCGTACCAACATGCAAGATGCCAGTTCTGTACCTACACCTATCTCCCCTAATGACCATCTATCATTGAAAGATGGTGCTGCCCCTTACGATCCCAAAGAGTACCGTAGTGTTTTAGGTGCTCTTCAGTACTTGTCCTTCACCCGTCCAGATATCAGTTTTGTAGTCAACAAATTAGCCCAGTTTATGCATTGTCCCTCTACGCTCCATTGGCAGGCTGTTAAACGTGTCCTTAGATATCTCAAAGGCACAACTCATTTTGGTATTTATATATCTGCTCATACTCCTCTCTCTTTGCATGCATTTGCTGATGCCGACTGGGCCGGTGATACTGATACACGTCACTCTACTTCTGCTTATGTCATCTTCATTGGCCGTAATCCCATTAGCTGGAGCTCAAAAAAGCAAACTACCGTTGCTCGTTCATCTACTGAAGCTGAATACCGGGCCATTGCCGGTGCCACAGCCGAACTCACTTGGATACGTAATCTTCTTAAAGAATTGCACATTTCTCCTCCCCGTGCTCCTACTGTTTATTGTGACAACCTAAGTGCTACCTATGTGTGTGCCAATCCAGTGTTTCACTCACGTATGAAGCATGTTGCTATTGATTTTCATTTTGTCCGTGAACAAGTTGCTAATGGTTCTCTTCGAGTTGTTCATGTTCCCACTCACGACCAACTTGCTGATTCCCTCACAAAACCTCTTCATCGGAAGTTGTTTCTCTCTCATCGATCCAAGCTTGGCATCCTCCCCGGATCCCTTTGCTTGCGGGGGCATGATAGAATATAATGTCTATATTATTATTCACGTATTATCCAATTATATTCTTTGTATAATTATCCTTTACGTAGCTTATTTGTATTAGGATATTATCCTTGTATATCAAACCTTATCACTTGTAACAACCTGGAGCTTCTCAAGCTCTAATACTACGTATATATATCTAGCTACATCAATATGATGAGCTATGCTTTTTTGCCATTTATTATCTTTCAGACGACACTACTGGTTAGATCTAAAATTCACAACACTAAACTTGTAAGATGATTCTGTATAAAGCATCGGCATAACGGGCCTGCCGAACAACCATAAAATCTGATTGTAATATGTTGAAAGTAGTATACGAGTAATACGACATCAATTACATAAACTCATACCAAAACTAAAAAACAATATTTAATCCAAAGTAGGAAAGACTAAAATAATGCATTAATATCTCAAGTCTCAACACATTCCATAATAAAAATTAGAAAAGTTATCCAAAATAAATCAATGATTATTAATGTTTGTTGCAACTACAAAAGATACGTAGGCTAAAACTTCACTCCTCCATTCCTCCTCCATTCCGGCAAATGAAAATAAATCAGTTTTATTGTACTCCCAAAAAAAGTCCAACTTAATCAAAAGATACTAATTTTTCACGTATTTCCAAAAAACAAGTTACAACAAAGTAACTAATTTTTGGTAACTAAGCTTTAAAATATGGATTTTATTCATAAAATTTACGTCAATGTAATGAAATAAGTAATGCATGTTTGCAATATATATACAGTAAGTGAAGTGAACGTGTGTTAGTGTGTAGTAATACTAACCATCATCATCTCTCAATAATATTTAAGTATTTCAATTTACAACTTAGTATATCACAAAATTTAATAAAATAACTAACCATGTAAGATGCCAAACAAAAATTAAGAGGCAAGTGCATTGCAGATCATGCAGTGTTTATTTTCGACCACTGCATCATTTTGTCTATGTTACAAGTTACAACAAGAGTTTTGCATTTAGCTATTTATTAGTGAAGTCCAAAAGGCCGATATGAACCACAACTTAAATACAAATGGGCATCATTAGAAGCTAAGGCAGGTCATTTAAAAACCCTGCCTTAGAAGCTAGTTACTAATTTAAAAACTCCTGCCTTAAAAAAACCATTAGTATAACATTGCTGAAAAAAAATAAAGTAGCATACAAGGTAGGATCCCGAGGGCATGTTCAGTGGCTCAGTGCTAAATAGCATTTGCAGCTGCAAAAATAAGCATACAAAAACCATAAGATAAACAAAATAATAATTTATGTGTTGCTTTAATTAAATAAAGACTTACATTTTTCCATTTCTTCAATTTCTTTATACAACTCAAGGTCTTCATCACTTAGATCTTTATAAAAGTTGAACTCCTCCGTTGTTAACCAATCATTAGTGCACACTAATGCCTCCACCATTTTGGGTCTCAAACAACTTCTAAAAGGATCCACAACTCTTTTCCCCAAACTAAATGCGGACTCACTGGCAACCGTTGAACTTGGAATTGGAAAGATATACTTGGCAATAATTGAAAGATTTGGGTACCTAGTTTCGCTCCCTTTCCACCATTCCAAAAGATTGAAAGATGGATTAGATCTTTTTTCAATCTCATCACATAGGTACTTTTCAACCTCATTCGATATCTCTTGAAGTTGCTCTTCTTCATTTTGTGCTTCCACATCATTGAACAACTCATCCCAAAGGTCATCACCTCCACCACTCTCTCCACCATCCACTTGCACTTGCAAGATTTGTCTGTCCACATTCAAGGTTTCACTCATTCCCTTATACTCCACCCACAAAGCTATCAAATATTTTTTAATTTTCTCAATGAAGTCTTTGACCTTTGTGGGATCACTTTGAATCTTTTTAATGCTCACTTTAATCATTTGGAATTTGTTTCGAGGGTCCAAAACATTGCTAATGAAAACCAAAGGATTCATATCATTCCAATCCCCCCAATATTTGTCAAATTTTAACTTCATTGCGCTAGCCACCTTGCTTAGAGTTGGGTCGGACTTATCACTCACCTTTTTTTCAATCTCAATTTGGAGGGAAATCATTGATTGGTAGATCAATTGAGAGGTAGGCGTTTTTGTGGCACTCAACTCTAATGTAGCATCATAAAAGTTTTTCAAAAAGTGCACAAAAGCCCGTGCATTCTCCCAATCTAAAGCAATTGGTGGTCATACCCTTGCTTCACCCTTTTTATTTTTCTCAATAAAATAACTCACAAAAGGAGACCACTCTTCGGTCATCCTTTCAAACACCCTTCTATATTTCAAAGCAACATCGAGCATTTTGTAAGTTGCATTCCACCTTGTTTTGACATCCATTAAATGCATATTCCAATACTTTGAGTGCTCCCATCTGCCAACTTCCTCGAACCTTTGGTACAATGGTTCCAATAAATACTCCTCGTTTTAGGTGCTACAGGAGGCTTTTCTGTTAAACACTCAGTTGTTCGCTTCCGGCTAGAAGTACCATTCTCTGTTTCATATTCAAGCATGGTCGGTGATTCAGCTGGACTGGGCAGCGAGTGAGATGATTCAGATTCCATTAGCAATGCTGAAAATGTAACAAATATCATCTTAATCAATTCTGGAAAATACATTTAATATAGTTGAAAATATAAGAATCTTGCCAACTTAATAAATTGGTGAAATCACTGGCTTTCTCAGTGGTACCATGCTAACTCATTCCCGGTTTTGTTAATGTTTAGACCCCCCGATAACAAGTATATGGTAATGTGTGGAAGAGCAAAATTTGATCCCAAACAGTGAGGATGGCAGACCCTTTTATAACACTTAGGTGCGCGAAAATAAAAAAGTAAAGTACTTCTACATTTTAAAATACAGCAAAAAAAGATTGCAGGTCTTATTTGAATCAACAACTCGAAGTGTACGACCAAAGGTCTTATTTAACTTATTTGCAAAGGTCTTTCTACAGTTCGAATCAACGGTGGACAGGTCTACCACACACTATAGTAGAAAGATTGGAAAAAAGATTGAAAGAAATATGGGTGGGTTGAGGATTCATAGAAAAGTGACAAAACCTGCAAATTTAACTAGTAACCGTTGGCATGGGCTGTAGCTCGAGGGTGCTGCGGACTAAGCTATGAACGACTAAGCTGTGGAAGAAGAAAACTTCAAGCTACAGCTGCGGACGAGTGAAGAAGAACGGCAGAAGAGGCGAAGAGTTGCGGACGAGCTGCGGACGAAGCTGTTGTTTACTTGATTAGGGATTTGGTCTCTACTCTCTAATCCCTGCACCCAAGCTGCGGAGAAGAGGCGAAGAGCTATTAAGATTTTGGGCCTTGATATTTTACTAATTTCATTTAATGGGTTTGGGCCGTTTAGCCCTAATAATTTACAAATTCTATTTCGGTATTTCGGTATATACCGTACCATACCAATAATTAACGGTATTTCGGTATAACCGAAATACCGAAAATTTAAAACCTACATACCGTTACCGTACCGAAGTGACCCCGTATGGTATCATACCGTACCGAATTTTTCGGTATACCGAAAAGTTCGGTAAAATTGGTATTTTTCGGTACGGTATGGCCGGAATACCGAAATTTCGGTATATTTTCCCACCCCTATTTAGATCCCATAGCATTGTAGTGTATCAAAGCGTACGGCAAGAAACACTTCACCCAATGAGCCATTTAAAGTCTCACAAAAAGTGAAATAGGAATTGCGTATTCAACCCGCACAAATAAGTGAAATAACTCAGTTTAGTGGTGAGAAATTTGGAACAATGATCAAGGTTCAAAATCCGCAACGACCGTGTGGAGGTTACAACTCCTGCGTGCTGGGCTGGACCTCTGGTGCGCACGGGTAAAAGGCCTACCATCATTGGACCGACTGAGTCACCGTGACTTACATCCTCCCAAAAATCCTGTCAGGTCGGGGTGTGGGGGGCTCCTGGGGTGGAAGATTCCACCTTTTGGAACAACAAGGAATTGTGTATTCACCTTCTCGATAATGAACAACGCAAGATTCTTATTGTTGGGATAATGGGCCAGGTCCAAGATTATCGGCCTGTTACACCCGAGCTTTGGCCCGAACAAGCTCCAGACACAACCCGCTAACAAAAATTGGTCCGAGATTATTTGCTTATTAGCTGGGTCAGCTGTGTTGAGTAATAAGAATCTCAGTGGACTGGGCTAGGAGTTGTAATAGGCCCAAATATATGGGTTGTAATAAGCCTATTGTATTGCATGTATAAATACCTAAGTCAGCAATAAGAATTTCAGATTTGCTCCCAAATTAACTCTCTCTCTCTATCTCTCTTTCCGTTAGTATCATAACAAACTAATAACTATCGCCATAGCCTATCAGTGGTATCAGAGCTTCAGCGATCAACGATCATGGTGCAAGGAAGTAGTAATGTCCTAGGGAACTTACCGGTGCTCGACTCAAAGAATTTGAACTGTTATGAACGGTGGAGCGTGAAGATGAAGACAATCTTTGGATTCCAAGATGTTCTTGATATCGTAAAGGAAGGGATTCCTGAAATTGGGGCAAATGCGACTGAGGCGCAGTACAGAGAAGCCAAGAAACGAGATTGCAGGCTCTTTTCTACATCCATCAGTGTGTGGATGAGGCGAATTTTGAAAAAATAGCCTCGGCTTTTTCAGCCAAGGAAGCTTGGTCCATTCTTGAGTCTAGCTACGCTGGTATTTCCAAAATGAAGATGGTGAGGCTTCAGACTCTGAGGCGTCAATATGAGTTACTACGGATGGAGGATGTAGAAACTATTCATACATATATGAACCGGATAATACAAATAACCAATCTTATGAAGACTTGTGGAGAAGAGTTGAAGCCAAGATCCATTATTGAGAAGGTATTGCGTACCTTACCCTCTAAGTTTGATATCATTGCGGTCAACATAGAAGAAGGGCGTGATTTGGATACTCTCAAAATAGAAGAATTACAGGGAACATTAGAAGCTCATGAACAACGACTAAAAGAAAGGGAGACCGTTGCACAGTCTCGCACAGACCAAGCACTCTTAACCCAATCCACCAAGAAACAAGAATCCTCCAGAGGAAGAGGAAGATGAAGTATGAGGGGTCAAGGAAGGGGCAGAAGAGGTGGTCGTGGAGCTCATTTTGGTGGCAGAGGATAGGATAATTCTGAAAATATATTCTAGTTTGGGAGTAATCCAAGAGGAGGTTTCAGAGGTGCGAGAGGAGGAAATATGAGAGGTCAATTCAGAGGTGGTTATAATACAAGAGGAGGAAGAGGAAATTGGCATGGTACACAAAATCAGAAGAAACAAGATAGACCCAATGTGCAGTGCTATGTATGCAGCAAATATGGGCGCTACTCCTATGAGTGTTGGTACAGAGATCAGTCTGGAGATAAACAAGAAGAGGCAAATGTGGTAGCTCAGAATGAAGGATCAGATGAGGAAGAGGTGTTGCTTATGACAACTACTTCAGAGGGTGACAAAATTGTGAGGAATGCATGGTACTTGGACACGGGATGCTCAAATCACATGTCTTGTGGGAAGGACTAGTTCTTGGAGCTAGATGACACCACCAAAAGTACAGTGAAATTTGCTGATAATAGCACTGTAAATTCCGAGGGAAAAGACAAGATTCAGATTAAGTGCAAGAATGGTAAATATGCTCTCATTTCTGATGTATTGTTTGTGCCTAAAATGAAGCATAATTTACTTAGCATTGGGCAGTTGCTTGAGAAAGTCTATAGTATTCATATGAAAGACAAATGTATGAGGATTTATGACTATAATGGCATGTTAATTCTAAAGGCTCCATTGGCAGCTAATAGGACCTTTAAAATTGACATGAATGTGAGGAAGTCTGTATGCTTTAGGTTTGGAATATAGGAGGACAGTTGGCTATGGCATTATAGGATGGGACATCTGAATTGGAAGAGTCTAAAAACACTAGCTGATAAGGGAATGGTCTCAAGACTGTCAAAAATAGAATGTGGAGAGAAGTTATGTGAGTTGTATTTCAGGGAAACAAACTAGGAAACCATTCAAAAGTTGGATTCCAACGAGAACTACACAATTACTGGAGGTGGTATATTCAGACGTGTGTGGGCCTTTTGATTGTCCATCTCTGAATGGAAATATGTAGTTTGTCTCGTTTACTGATGATTTCAGCAGGAAGATGTGGATCTACCTCATAAGGCACAAGTCTGATGTATTCTCAGTGTTCAAAAGGTTCAAAAGTATGGCTGAAAAGCAAAGTGGCATGTTTCTGAAAACCATAAGGACAGATGGAGGGGGTGAGTATGTGAATGGAGATTTTAAGGACCTCAATGAAAAAGAGGGCATTGTTCATGAGGTCACTGCTCCATATACACCACAACATAATGGTGTATCTGAGAGGCGTAATAGGACAATGTTGAACATGGCAAGAAGCATGCTTAAAACCAAGAATCTTCCACATGGTTATTGGGGTGCAGCTGTGACTAATGTAGCATACCTTTTGAACCTATGTCCTACAAAAAGGTTAAGGTACATTACTCCTGAAGAAGTATGGACTGGAGAAAAATCTTCAGTAGGCCATTTGAGAGTGTTTGGGTTAGTATGCTACAGACACATCCCAAATGAGAAGAGAAGAAAGTTAGAAGATAAAAGTGAGAGGCTGATTCTAGTGGGGTATGATCCAACTGGTACCTACAAACTTTGGAATCCAGTTGAGAATACATGTGTGATAAGTAGAGACATAATAGTAGATGAATTAAGCAGCTGGAACTGGAAAGATGATAAAGAAGATGGGAATTCAATTCCATTGCTTAACACTAATTATGAAGACAAATTTGAAGGTCATACTTATCACAATGGTTCTGGTACAGAACCAAGTGGATCTGATCCTACAAAGCCAGTAAGAAGCAGAAGGATACCAACAAGGTTGGAAGAGTATGAGTTGTTCCCAGATAATGTCATCAATGAGGATGGCGACTTGGTTCACTTTTCCTTTTACAGTGAACAAGAACCTATAACACATGAAGATGCAATGAGGGATTCTAAGTGGCTAGAAGCTATGAAGGAAGAGCTGAATTCAATAAGCAAGAATAATACTTGGGCATTAACTGACGTGCCTAATAACAGAAGACAAATCACGCTGAAATGGGTATACAAACTAAAGAGGAAGCCAGATGGGTCCATTGCAAAATACAAAGCCAGATTAGTAGCAAAGGGATTTCAGCAAAAGCAAGGTGTGGATTATGATGAAGTTTTCTCACTTGTGGCTAGATTGGAGACAATAAGGGCAGTAGTGGCAGTAGCAAGTTTAAAAGGATGGCTTTTACATCAAATGGATGTAAAGTCAACATTCCTAAATGGTCCGCTACAAGAAGAAGTGTATGTAGCACAACCACCAGGGTTTGAGATAAAAGGCTCAGAAAAGAAAGTGTATAAGCTCAAGAAGGCTCTATATGGGCTTAAACAAGCTCCTAAAGTTTGGAATAGGAGAATTGATGGTTTCTTGAGCAAGCTGGGTTTCAATAAACGCAATGTGGAGCATGGTGTGTATACTACAGTGCAGAATGGTGATTTACTTATTGTTTGCCTCTATGTAGATGATCTACTAATTACAGGAAGCAATAGAGTTCATATTGATGAATTCAAGAAGAAAATGCAAGATGAGTTTGAAATGATTGATATTGGGAGTCTGACTTACTTTCTTGGTATGTAATTTGTTCATACTAAGAAAGGATATCTTATTCATCAAAGGAAGTATGCAGAGGATGTGCTTAAACGATTCCAGATGCAGAATTATAATCCAGCTATGACACCATGTGAAACTGACTTGAAGCTTGGAAAGTGTGAGAATGAGGAATCAGTTGATCCAACACTCTTTAAGCAGTTAGTTGGAAGCCTAAGGTATTTGTGTTCAAGCAGACCTGATATTGCTTATAGTGTTGGACTGATCAGCAGGTTCATGGATGATCCAAAGATGCCTCACTGGATATCAGCCAAGAGGATATTGAGATACATAAAAGGGACACTAGACTTTGGTATATTGTTGTCAAATTCAGTTGATGGAAAATTTTCAATATTAAATAGATATGCAGATTCAGATTGGGCTGGGGACATCACTGACAGGAAGAGCACAACTGGATACATATTCATGATTAGAAATGCTCCTGTTTCTTGGTGTTCAAAGAAACAACCTGTAGTTGCACTATCTTCATGTGAAGCTGAATATATTTCAGGTGCTTATGCTGCGTGTGAAGCTATGTGGTTACAGAAATTAATGGGAGAAATGCAGATCAAGACTGGGAGTGCACCATTGCTGAGGATAGACAATCAGTGAGCTATCCATCTAGCAAATAATCCAGTGGCACATGCAAGGAGCAAACACATTGATATTCGCTTTAACTTTCTCAGGGATCAAGTAAATAAAGGAAGACTGACTTTGGAGCATTGCAGTACACATGAGTAGTTAGCTGATATCTTGACAAAGCCATTGAAGATTCAGTTGTTTTTGAAACTTAGAAGTGCTTTGAATATGTGTTCTTGTACTGAGATTCAGGGTGTGTGTTGAGTAATAAGAATCTCAGTGGACTGGGCTAGGAGTTGTAATAGGCCCAAATATATGGTTTGTAATAAGCCTGTTGTACTGCATGTATAAATACCTAAGTCAGTAATAAGAATTTCAGATTTGCTCCCACATTAACTCTCTCTCTCTTTCCGTTAATATCATAACAAACTAATAACTCTCGCCATAGCCTATCAGGCTGGCTCATTAGTGTTAGTATCAGCTCTTAGATTGGGCCAAGCCCATGTAGCCTTTTATTATTGGACTTGTTGTAAACGCTTATAAATAGGCCATGCAATCCTCCTATAACCGAAAGCTATTTTCACTATATTGAATTGCTGTCAATTTCTCTAATCGGGATATTTTCTACCAACATTTATGATCGTCGAGACTCTCACTACTTGCTACTCTTTCGAAATGGTTAGCCTAAAGAAGGGGTTGTAAGTTGGAAGTGCAATACTTGAATGAACTTGCATATGATTGATAAGAATGACATAAAAGAGAAATATTGAAAAATAGAGCATGCCGATAGGTTTCAGACATTTAAGTTTTGTAGTTATAGAAAAATATAAAATAAAAAATGGAAAAGGGATTAGTGTTTGCTTATTTGGTATCCAGAATCATTCCAATTTGATATTTTTGAGAAAAGGAAAAAAGAATAGTAGTGCATATCCTTCATGAGTCGTAATTAAAAGCCATTATTGATAGAAGGATCAAAATCACAACGAGAGGTAGATAAAAATAGATTTTTTGTATCTTTTTTCTTCAAAAAAAGCTTACAATGGGTTGCAATGTGTTTGAGTTTTTTACATTACACTCTTCGTCCCATAAAACTTGGTCAAATTCACTTTTTATTGGTGAATGATATTAAACTTTAGACAATGATTCCAATTATTATATTTGTGAGAAATTTATAACTTTCATACTTTGATAAAAGTATTTTTAACAAAAAACATTTTCATATAATTTTCACATTTTAAATAATTTCGCATAAAAAAATCATCAGTCAAACTTGACTATTCATTGACAAAAAAGTCAATATGGCTAATTTATGGTTTATGGGATGGAGAGAGTAGTACTTATTAAAGAAAGCAGATACCTTGAGGCCCTAAAGTGCAATAATCTTCTGGTAGTATGTTCATTACATTTTTATTTATGTATTTTGGATTATGTTTTTGAAGCTTGTATCATGTTTGTGATATACAAAGTAGTATGATAAAATATAGTAGGTGAAAAATTTCAAAAACACAAATTTATTGAGCAAATAGTTTCTGTGTTGATGGTGAATGCAACCTGATTGAATTACAATGCATCACATTAGTATATTGTATTTTAAGAGTTCAAACATGTGTTGATGAGAAGATAATGTTGATGTTTTTATGTTATGTGATTGTATTTGAATGTGGAATGTGAAAGATGATAGGGTGCATGAATTGTATAAACTATTTTAATTTGAAATAATTTATTGACAAAAAATAAATATTAGTGTGTTAATAGGATTAGTTATATTCACATTGTGCTTTTTTGTGGTAGAAGAATGAAACAAGATGTAACGTTTATAAAACAGGGTATAAATATGTGGGAAATAGTGAAATATATTCTATTCAATGATATATAAAATAACAATTTTATTCAATCATGGTGAACTGTTAAATAGTGCAATGTGTGAATCAATAATTATGTGCATAGCACATCTATTTATGTGTCTCAAATTGGATTATATATTCATACATGAGTGCATCCAACATATTTTTGTGGTAGTAATTTTGTACAACACGCAATATGTCTACAATGCTAGGTATTTAGATATATAGAAGTGCACAATGAATTGCTCTAAGTAGAATATAACAGTAAGGCGCAAAAGTCGAAGAATCTTTAATCACACCGTTATCATTTTTAAACCCTTCTAATTACACACAATATATTTAAACTAAATCACGATATTCCTTGTCCTTAAAGCAGCTCAATGATGATACCAAAATAACTCAATCATTCATCAATCCATGTAGAACCTACTTGCGTTTTCAATGTCCTTGTTTATCTCTTGTTGATCGTAACATTCTCCCACATTTAAGAACTCAATATATACTCAAATCGGGTGAAATTTGTAACTAATTGATGTTTTATGTGTTACATGTGACCGTATGAGTATTATACGCAAAGAAAAAATGAGCAAGAACAACAATCATATGTGCATATGAAACATGATATGTAGCATCCTGAATATACAATGGATAAATAACAACAATGGGCGCATAGCACGGGGTGTAAATCTAGCTAGAGCAACGCTTCGATAATGTGTTGATTCAGGGTATCGAATAGGCTCTTAGCACGGGAGGGGGGGGGGGGGAGATTCTGAGCTTGATTGAAATTGGCTTATGGGTGCAACAGGGACATTGTGATCCTATGTAGGAGTGATTGTAATATCCGAGATCAGCTTACACTAAAAGAATTAATTGTACTAAATCTACCAACAAAAGTGCACATTCCATTAAGGAGTTC
Organism: Cuscuta europaea; assembly: GCA_945859875.1. Lineage (NCBI taxonomy): Eukaryota > Viridiplantae > Streptophyta > Magnoliopsida > Solanales > Convolvulaceae > Cuscuta > Cuscuta europaea. The sequence continues at coordinate 5,812,534 of CAMAPE010000035.1, read as the reverse complement.
ATCTACTAAGTACTCCACATTTAAATGTACTTATATGAGAGTAGTTTAGGATGAGTGATCCATAGTTAAGTTTCTCAGGTCGTGCATTAGTGAACACAAGTGCATGATAAATGCATTGTGAGATCAGGGTGTTATAGGAAACTAGGAAAGCATCAGAAGTACTAACCTCCGGCCCGGCATGCGGGGCCAGGTTGTTACTGACACAGTTCGGAGGTTGTTACAGACACAGTTCGGACATATGTGTATGTGTGTGGGTGTTTTTCGTCTCACAACAGACAGATCACACATGCTGACATACATACTCCATACGTTCTATTTTAATTGAGAGAATGAGTTTAGCGTTATTCAAATATGAAGCAATCTTTTGAATTAATTTTATAAAGTTATTATGTAATATATAAAATACTATTTTTATTTGTATTTCAAACAAAATAATGTATTTTTAGGTTTGAAAAACAACTTTATAATTACTAGCAATGGGAAACTAAACCAAAAACATATAAGGATTAATAAAAATTAAAAAGACTATGAATTTCTGTGTGATCATCCTACCAAGAACCAACCTTTGTGTAGACACAAAATCTCATCTCACATTCATAATAGAAGTGTGAAAATCGCTCGCCTAAAGAGCGAGAAGACCAGCTCTAATTAAAATTTTTGAATAGAATCATACAAGTGAATAATGTAACGTAACAATTCCACTAGCAAGCCAACCTCCTGCTGAATCCTAATGGGAGTACGTGAGAGTCCCACTCGGAGAGTGAAGTTAGAGTCTTAAAGAATGTGAAAGTACGTGAGATTCCCACTCGGAGAGTAAAGTTAGAGTCTTCCTGTAAAAAAAAATCAAGGATGCCTCACACTCTCATGATGTAAATGTGAGTTAATAATGCCTTCCTTCGGAGCGAGAGGAGACCATTCAAAAAGATTACTCACTAGTTTAAGCAATAGATGTAGAGGGAAATAGTTCCAAACACATAGTGAAATGAGTTGCATGTTTACTTATAAAATATCTCTTATACATCGCATTGTATAATACAAAGTACGTCACATCATCATATTGAGTCACTGTTTTATGAGTCTATAAGTGACTGCACAAAAATCTTATAAGCTCGTATGGTTGGAAGAGGTCGCGTTGTGTTTCCCCAATAGACGGGGTTGTTAGCCCCACAATTGTGAGATGATTTGAGGAGCATGATAACTACTATAATAAGAAGTCGATGGCGGAAGATTTACAATGAGAAACGCAATCAAAGAAATGAAGAAATACGCACCAATTTAAAGAAAGTCTAGATCCATGACTGAGAAGAAATTAAACTATCTGCATGGAAAAAAAATGCCAAAATTGACACAGTGAAACAAAACCCTCCAAAACTTAGTGAGATATTGAAGCAACAAAGTTTTCTATACTGAAAGTGTTGATTATTGTTATTTTTTATATATTTTTATTAATTTATGATAAATTTATATTGTTATTGTTTTTATAGACAAATGATATTTCTAGGATTCTATCCCAATTAGTATCCAACTACCAAGTTCTATTGATGAAGCTATTTTGAACTATATTTTAAAGAAATATAGTTCATGTATCCAACTACCAAGTTCAAAGAAAGAGTACAATATTTTAGTTTGTGCAAGTGTATCATGTATGCATACCATTTTTACTAAGAGTTTTTGCCATATTCGATCCCCCGACTATTGTGTCATTGACACTTTTGGTATTCGACTTTTAATTTTTCTAGTTTTAGTCTTCGACTATTGTATTAGGGACACTTTTAGTCCTTGACTTCAAAGTTTTCCACATTTAGTCCCCTGAGTATTATCAAATTGACACTTTTAGTCCTTCCACTATTAATTTAACACAATAAGTGGAGGACTAAAAATGTCATAATTATAATAGTTGAAGGACCAAAAGCGTCACTTTTATGAAAGTCGGAGGACCAAATATGGAAATTTGCAAAGACGAGTACCCAAAGTGTCTGTAGCGCAATAGTTAAGCACTAAAACTGGAGAAAATCGAAGTCGAGTACCAAAAGTGTCAATGACATAATAGTCGGAGGATTAAAATTAAAGTGGCAAAAACTCTTTTTACTAATGATGAGTGATTGAAAGTACAATCACAATTTTCTGCAATTTTTATGATTATAGGTATATATATATATATATATATATATATATATATATATATATATATATATATATATATATATATATACACATATATATAATTTAATTTGAATGGGACATTTGTGTCTTTTGCGTTGTAGAAATGCACGGAGTTACACAGATTCTCCGAAATCGCTATCACACATTACACACGACAAGATCTTGGGATTTCATTGGTTTGCTTCCAACTGCCACTAGAAATATGACGGCTGAGAGTGACATTATTGTTGGTGTTCTTGATACAGGTAACCCACTCATATATACATGAATCTTCATTTGTTGACTAATATCATGATTAAGTAACGAGCTTGATTTTGTATCTTAGCTTGATATTATAACAACAATAATAGTTGTAATATTAATAACAACAACAACAACAACAATAATAATATTAATTATAATAATAATAGTAATAATATTATTAATAACTTTATATGGGACAGTATATCGAAACAGGTCTCCATGTTAGAATTGTTTATGTCTAACTTTCTTCCAAATTAGATCTCTTAGGGAGTGTTCGCATGTGCTTACAAAGTATTTTTGTGCTTTTTTTGATGGAAAAAGCTAAAATTGCATGTTTTTAAATGTCAACTTCTACTTATTTTTAAGAACTTTTAAATGGAAAGCTAAAAGCAGAAAGAATTATGCTTTTAAATGTTTTCACCTTTTTATTACACCAAAAAATACTTTTTCATCAAACATCCTAACTTTTACTTTTCAAACTCACTTTTCTTTTTAAACACTATCAACTTTTATTGTTAATCTATTTTCATATAATTTCTAGAAAAATACCTTTTTTTAAAGTAGAAACAAACGCAAATACTTCCTTAACATGTCCACCCAGTATTTGTAGAAGTATGTGATATAATATTTCATGTGAGATTTGTAAACAGTGATAAACAAGCATAAAATTGAATAGAACATAGAAAGCTATGAATATGATTACATAAATCTTCAATGAAATGGTCTCTAAGGTATTAGTATCCTTTTTATTGTATTTTCTCGCATATATAGTATATGTTCGGTTAAATATTAATATTCTTAATTAGGATAAGTTTCGAACATGTCGTATCCTTCTTGGGAGTGTCATTCGGTATCCTTAGTAAATCTTAGATGAATGGTAACAAAGTGAAATTTTAATTAAAAACACGTTAATTAAAAAAATAATGTGTAAATGATTATAATATTCTTATGATCATTTATTAATAAAAATGCATTCACGAGTGTGAAAAAAGATTGACATTTTTTTAGTTATATACATTTTATTATGTATTCTAATATAATGTACTTTTGTGGTGCATATATCCTTCTTTTGTATATTTGGTACATATTTATTCCAATGTTTTTATTTTAAAATTTTCATAATTACAATAATGCCACATTGTTTGCTACTTACAATTTAATCTCTTCTCGTGTAAATTAAGCGTGAATTACTTCGCTTTTCGTCATATGTGGTACATTATTTCATACTAGATTCACTTTCTGCAACAAAGAAAGCGTTTGATTTATTTATGAATAAGTCATCACGCTTATCATCCAACATTTTAGTGGTTTTTTGATATATTTAAAGTCATTAAATCATAATATTAATGCTCAAGATTTATTCTTACTTTTCATGAGAATGACTCCATTTAATTATTTTATCCAAGATTTAAAACACACAGAGACACTATTATGATTAAATTAACCACAACCTTCTTGGCCAGGAATCACACCTCAATCAAAAAGCTTTAAAGATGACGGTGTAGGCCCTCCTCCAAGTAAATGGAAGGGTAATTGTATTGGTATTGGCAACTTTTCATGCAAGAAGTAAGTTCGTTTGAACTGGACTATGCTGCCGCTACGATTATATTACATTGATCGCTTTAATTTTATCTACTCGTAAAAAATAAATTGTTTGTTGAGCCGATTTAATTCATAGTCATAAATCCCAAATTAGGAGTTATACAATACAAAACTGTAAAAGTTGAAATCTATGCTTCCTATATAGTTTTGTAGGAATAAAAAGATATGAATTGTCAAAATTACTTTTAGTGGAAACTTGTAATTAATTCAAAATTTCATCGTAAATACACAGAATATCAATAATATTGTCATTTTTATAAAAGATTTATTATATTTTGCTATTTCATTCGTAACAATAACCATTGAGATTCTCATATTAATATTAAAAAAAATATTAAAACAAATATACCAGAATAATATGATAAAAACTACTTCGTATATTTCAAAATAGCATTGGCATCTAGTAAAAATAGTGACATACCATGTAATTCTGCGTTAAAATAATAATTCCATTTACACATTGAAAATTTAGGCATTGTCATAACCGAAATTGTGACATTTTCCAATCAAAATCATGGTACTTTCTAGTCAGGTTATGGTATTTTCATATGGAAATGTAAAAAATGAAAAAAAAAACAGAAAACTGAGAAAAACGTTTTTCAAATAAAAAATCACGGTAAATATTATTGTTTCATTAATAAAGTTGAAGTTGAAAAATATTGAAAACAATAAAAAATAAAAGAAAAAGTGATGAATCGGTTGAATCATACAAGAGGGGAGGTGAATTGTCCGCATGTAGAAACTATGGCGGCAATTTTTGCAATGTTTAATGCAAGACAAAAGAAGGCAGAAATTAAATACACATAGATTTAACGAGAAAAAAATCTTTTGTCTCAAAAGGGATTAAAAAAACACTGACCTCTCTCGGAAGATTTAACGAGGAAAAATCTTTTGTTTCAAAAGGGACTAAAAAAACATCGGCCTCTCTCGGAGGAATTTGAACTCTTTACTAAAAGCCTTTAAAAACAGGTTACAAGATAAACTCTCATTGTGTAGCCTTTAGCAACAAAACTCTAACCTCTCTAGGTAGAATTTTTGATACCTTATCTTGTGGATAAGGAGTCTCTCAGCTTACAACAAACCCCTCACTTCACACCCCAATCCTAGGAGGAAAATATTTCCAATTGTTCCTCTCAATCCAATACAACAATAATAATAATAGCAAGGAATAGAACCGTTAAATGAACTATCACTTGCACTCTCTCTTCAAGGGCTTCCTCGTGTATAACTCTCATTCAAGTAAAAGCGCCACTTTCTCCATGCTCAAGCTTGGGTATTTATAGTGATGTCTAGGAGCTGCCGAATATGTATGTCATTAAGAGCTTTTCTTGTCGGCCGAGTTCTCCCTTGTTGTGTCTTTCCTTTTGAAAATTGATTCTTCTCTTTGAGCATTATATTGATCTCCTTAAATGTTCTGAATCAAGATTTGCAACGATTTATATGCTTTTAAATATCTACGATCCTCTTATTTGGAAAGCAATATGCACACATATTTGATTTAAAAGAGGTTTCTTTAAAAAGAGATATTGTGCATTAAATTATCTCTTGATTTTTGAAGGAAAATGATTTATTCGTAAATTTCTTTAGACTTAGATGCATGAACATCTATTTGAAATTGGAAAAAATCCTTTTATTTGGAAACTTGCTATATGAGATAGATCTCATAGTTAACCCACCGTTCGTTTAACTTCTTTCCTTTATTGAAAAAAAAAATCCTTCCTTTGTATGATATTTGATCGTTCCCTTATGAGAAAAATCCTTTTTAGTTTAGCATAAGTCAAAACCGAATTTGAGAGGAAAAAGAAAGATATTTTTAAGTGAACGGAATTAATTATTCCTGAATAAGCATCACAATTCTAGGACAAGTTCTAAGACATGTTCCATAGCACGAGTTAAATTATTTTCCCGCAATCACTTATAAAACAAAGGGGTTGCTTCGTGCACCCCCACAATTCCTTAATGTAACCATGGGTGGATAAATTTGGCCTTCTTAATTATTAAAATTAAGTACAATTAAAATGTTAATTAAAATTGCTTTGCGCACCCTCCACAGCTCCACGCTCGGCTCCCTTCTCCCTTGTCCATATCAATTTTGCATTAAATATACATCCAATCAAATGCTGCAATGCGGCAAGTAATTCCCTTTTTCATAAAATGTCATAACCTTTTCATTTTTGCTCTAATTTTTATAAAAATTTTATCAAATTAAATATCTTTTTATGATCTTTCATATGACACCAATATTATATATGTAATTTTTTTTAAAAAAATCTGGTCAATTTTCGTAAAAGGTCGATAAATGTATATTTACTATTATTTAAATCTAGTGTAGTCAAATATGATTCTATTTATTTGAATCTATCTGGTTCGAAATCAGTTCAATTAAAAAACATCCTAAATACCATTCACACCATAAATCTAGTCATATAACACATGTGACCATAATGTGGAATCAACATGGTGATGATAGAGTTTTAAAAGGCAGGGGCCTCCATGTTTGAAATTAGTCAAACAAATAAAAAATGAAGATAATTAGTTTACTAGAGTTAAAAATGTTACTTATTCAATTATATAATTTAATATAGAACTTCCAAAAAAATATAATAGGAAGTATAGAATTGTGCAAAGTTAAAAACAAAACATTTATGTTTTTATAATATATAATGTTTATATCAATCATCCAATACAATTGTAACGGGGTCTCTTATAACATTACGACATTCTGTAAACTGTTTAATTCGATGAAGAAGTGGAGTACCTCATCCTGTAACACTAGCATCATGTAGTAAGACCATGTCGTAATCACTAGTGGCAACAGAACATTGTCATCAAGCCAAATCTGTGCATCAACAGAAGTTGTCATTTTATAAAATATGTTAATGTGAAAATAAAAAAAGGTAATGTGAAAACAAAATGGAACTATAAAATATTGTTTGCTTACAGCTATGTAGTGTTGTTGGGGATGAAGCCGAATAATGCAAAAAACTGTCTTCAGAGGACTACTACCAGGAGGAGCGATCATGGGCAAACAAGTGACTGGTTCGTGGAGGTCAAGATGCACTACAATAACCTGGTATAACGTTGCAAAGATCAACCCTGTGTGCTGCATGTGTATCCAATGCGGGGGTGGTGCAGGACTGATGTAGTAGTCTATTTGCTCCCGCAAGTCATCAATAGTGTCAAGAAAGCATATAGGATCGTACAACCCACGATGATGATCTAGCCTTCGAACTCTAACCCATTCGTTTTCTCCCCATCCTAAAACTTCTGCAAATGAGCGATATCCGCAATGTCCATCTCCAATAACGTCCACAACTTTACTAATATGCTCAAGCACGAATGTCTCAACATCATTACCGAAATTAAATTGCATTCGATTTTGATTCCCTTTACTATCCTTGCCAAGTCCACAAGACTCATGATGTGATATGGTACCCTTGGATTTTTTGTATTTTTTCTCGGTGTACTCCTGTCACGCCCCGGACCTACCCAGACACGTCAACAACCCGCCGTACAGTACGAATAGTCAACCACAGTCCGACTCATCCATACTATACAAGGCGTCTTGAATACCATTCACACATAGTACATCCATAAACAAACATAATGTAAAACATTTATTAAAGCAGCGGAAACAGTTGATAATAGTGTTCAAGCCACACTTGGCATAATTAGGCATGCAAGCCCCCAAAGTAATTATTCAGAAAATATCATCCATGAGCATTGTTTTAAATTGTTTTCAAAACAGAAACGGAAGAAGCACAAACCACGTCTTCTCCCTTCGATCTTCCTGAAGCAACGGGCGGTGGCAGCAACCTTCAAGTTCTACCTGAAACTGTGAGGTGGCCTCCCCCGTGAAGGGGAGGTCAGTACTTGGAAACATTTGACAAGTACAATAGCAACTATACTAAGTATAATCAATGTTTAAATTTCTAAGACCCTCAATTCAGGGCGATATCACATTATAGGCCATAACCCTCGGTTACCCCTTTTTGCTATTTAAATCATACTTACTTTATATGAAGTCAAGTAGTCGGCCTGGGGGCCCATATTCATTTGGAATTCATCATTTCCATTCCCCCATGACCGCAAGTCACGATAACCCCGTGGGGTCCCATCGAGCCCCAATTGTATAGCAAGGGCTCGGCCCAACTACATTTCTATACAATCCTCTAACTCAATATAACACATCAAAATTGTATGGCAAGGGCTCTGCCCAACTACGTTTCCATACCAACCATAACTTCATGGCAAGGGCTCGACCCAACTACGTTTCCACGAAGATCACACATACATGGCAAGGGCTCGGCCCAACTACGTTTCCATGCTAATCATATTACATGGCAAGGGCTCGGCCCAAGTACATTTCCATGTCATCCTAGAGTCCAACTCTAATTATTTTCATAATCCAATTCTCAAGCAAATCCTATGCCTAGAATCAATTCCCTTGGGTAGCCTTTAGGCCTACCCCTAACACACCTTAGTGTTCATACAATTCAACCTTAAAGTATCTCTTGAGACTACTTAAGGCATGTCTATTCACAATCCTACCTCTTAGGATTTATTTCATCGTTTATTTATATTAATCCCCCGACTAGTATTTTGATACTAGTTGGATAATCTTAGAACATGCCAAGTTCCTATTTCCCAATTGACATTTCACTTCAATTGATTTTCCAACCCAAGTATGGTTTGATCCCAATATCAAAAATATCACTTTAATCCATTCATGAATTTTATACATGAAGTAAAAGTATATCTCATCACAATATCATCATAGTTAATTCCATTAACATGTCGTTCCATTCATTTCACATAATCATACACAATTATTCTAGATTTGTATGTCATGCTTCACTTACTCATATCAATATTATTTTCATTTAGGCATTATTAATCATTAATAATCCATGAAAATCCCATTTAATTACCTTAGGTAATCTTATGAAATTAACTCACTAATTATAAGCAATATAGTCAGTCATCCTCAGCTCGTGATGTGATACAATAGTTGCCTTTGTTAAGCCCCTCGATCAATCCCCGTTCTAGGCCGATTGAAAGTGAAAAACTGGATTCCTGGGCCAAAGCCGGGCGGCTTTCACGAAAGCCGGGCGGCTTTCGTAGTCTGCAACTACGAACAGCTCCTTTGGAGTGGCGGTTTCCGGCGATTTCGACTCCTATCGATTTGCAAACACTTCTAAGTTAATTACCACCACTTTATATCAATATTCTACACTTTTAAACGTGTAGAGCTCATGGTTTAATCCACCATATGATTCCTTAGAAATCATACACAAAAACTAGTTAAAGAAAATACTAGTTGAGCTCTTACCTCAAACTCAAGCCTTTTCTTTTTGGATTTCCTTCTTCCTTTGGTTCTTCAAGCTCAGGAATATTCTGAGATCTTCTCAAGTCTCCTCCCTCTCCCTCTCTTGTGTGAGTTATCCGAATGATTAGAGTAGGAGTGGGGGAGTATTCTTTACTCTCAACCCAATCACTCTCATGAAGAGTCCAAAGGAAATTAATGGGTGAGTGTGAGTTTGTCTCCATGAGGCTTCCCCTATTATTTGATCAATCAGCACCCCTAAAACGTGGGGTGGCCCCCACTTATGTGGGAGGTCATCCCATTATGTTCCGGTGTGTACAATCGGCCCCGAAAGTTGTATTTCTCGGCCCGTTTTAATCATATTTTATTTTATCGGACCAAATAAAATATATCACGCGTTCCCAACAATTTTGGGCCTTTAGAATAGATGTACATTCCCCAACATTAATTTAGGAGTCTCCGAAACTCATTTCGGGTTGTTATCCGCTAAATCACCAATACCGGTAATTGGGCCCCGTTTGACCAACCGGTCAACTCAATGCCTTTCTTATGGCCCAAATAAAATATCCAACTCCATATAGATGTCATCTAGACCAAGATGAATATAATATGTGGTTCGGGAATTATCGCCCCCCCCCCCCCGGTCCGGGCGTGGGCCCCACATGTAATTTACTATTCACGTAAAAGAAATAATAAAAATTTACAATTACGCAATTTCATAAATCACCCTTCAAGGTTTATTACATAATTTACTAACAGTAAATATGCTTGGGGACGGTGCTACAACTCCCACGCGCTTGGGTCTCGAGTGGTTGATTTTTTTGGGCCTTCCCTTCGTTTCATGAATCGGTGGCTCTTTCATAGTATTAAATTTTGGATTTCTCATCTCATTCCAGTTTGCATGAAGCCTTTTTTTCTTGTGCTGACATACGACATGATTGAAACTCATCAACTATGGTTTTCAGGACCACATCATCAACACTTATATCACCGGCCTTGTCATTCTCTTGTTCCTTATTTACATACCATTCAACTTTTCTCCGAAATTCATGTACCATTGATGGATAAGTCTCTCACCAAAGATATCTCATGCTTTGTCAATTTGCCAGCAAATGCGTGACCCAATAAGCTCGTTGGAATAATGTGATTATGAAATCCACAATTAACCTGCAATTGCCATAATTTCCGCTCCACTTTCCTCCCATATAATGCAAAAGGGCAATCACTTTTCTTTGTTCTCGATGCTTTCTTTCCTTTGTCTTGTTGCACCCCTTGTGCTTTGATTTTTTTGCAGTTCGATACTTACTGAATTTTTCACACGTGAGAAGTACATTACCAAGTTTTTGGGAATTACTTGGCCTCGATTTTGCAACAGTTAATATCATGTTTCTCTTTTGGGCCTCTACTCTATCCCAATTCATCATAGACTCACGATCCGTCCAATTTTTATTAGTTTGAAAGTCTTCCGAAAAATTATGTGAAGTGAATGGTTGTGCTTCTTCAACAGGATCAAAATTTAATTTTTCTTCGACACGAGTCAAACTGTCATCGTGAAAAATAAGGCCGACGTACATGTCACTATCATCCTGCATGTATCATACGAGTAATTGATAAAAACAAATAATATGAGATAATGTACTACAAGCAAACTGCATTTACATTTAAACTTTTACATTGGGTGATTAGGCCGATTAGTCCTCTACAGTTAAGACCGGCTAGGCTAACTAGCTAGGCTGATTCGTAGTATTAAATTAACATTCTAAAATATAGAGGAATACATTTATTAAGACACATTAATTTATAACTATACTACCATTAATGATGTTTTTAATTGAATTAAAATTTTAAAGTTTAATCAAGTCTGGTATGAGCTCATTCGATTTGATCTGTTTAAATTTGGTTTGGCCTAGTGTAAACTCCATGTAGCAAGTTTCTGCCCTATTTACCCCAGCCCCCCCCCCCCCCCCCCCCGTAAAAACAAAGTAAAAGTAATGGACACAAATGTGATTATGGTAATTTTAGTGACTATAATTTTATTCAAATATTGCATCATAGAGATTTTAAAACTTACACATAGTAACTTAAAATAATCACATAGATTTTTTCAATTAATATCTTAGGGAAAACCTCTAAAAATAATAACTAAAATATACTTTCTCGACTTTCAAGAACAGAAAATCTTTTTAAAAAGTCTAAGCATTTAGATTCATTTAATTCTATCTGATTTGATCTAATCTAGTGCATTGTTACTAATATTTAAGTCGGATATACTATAGTCTGTTATGAGACAAAACGGGTTGACGTGAAAATATTCATTACACTACAAAATTTAAACATGTTTAAAAAATTACTTTGTGTGTTGTGGGAGACGCAATAGGCACAACTATTTAACAACCACATATTCATAAATAGAACATCTCAGGCTAATATCCAGTCACCAACTGGTATACATAAACGTGGTTGTCTAGTGTCGGTTTAAAAAAAACAAATGTGTAAGAGTGCTTGCATATTGCATAATCCCAGAAAAAAATATTAGTGCGCGCATAATAGATATAATATTCACCATCGACATTCTTTTAGATGTGATTTTTACTGAGTTCTTTTTTTCACATGGGATGCGTGATGTTTTTCATTGATCTCGAAAAATATGCAATAATCATCAAGTACTTTTGATGAGAACTATCTAAAAGTAACAAGTCATATAGACTTGATTGGTCGGGTGGTTGACCCTTAATAAATATGTTTTGCTAGAAGTTTTGCAAATGCAACATTTTTATGCAACCGGAAAATAGACAGCATGAGTAAATTTCTACCAAACCATAATCACTTAAATGGCCCGCATTTTGGTAGATGAGTCATCACATATCACATTGTATTGAAAAAATGAGATATCTTTATTGTTCTTTCCTTAGCATATGTGGACATGTCTCGATTCTATTTTTGCTAATATAAGGAGTAAACTTTAAGAAATAACTGACGTGCCTTCTACTATATCTATAAGGCATAATGAAAGGTAAATATTTCTTCTCGTACTTTAGAAGATTGATATTGTTTTTCTATTTATCAATGCTAAAACCAACAACTTACATTGTGTTGGATCTCATTTCATCCTTTATTCGAATAATTAATAACCTAAATGAGTTATTTCAAAGTTTGTATGAGTCAATGACCACTTTGACTCATAACCTGCTTAAATATGCATTTTCTTGTGCATTTATTAGATGCAATCTAATATTTTCTATCCCATTTTTATAGCGAGTTTCCATGTTAAAAAAACATTGAGGGTACCTTGGTGGACATTGGCGTCCTCACATTGTGAGGGTTCGGGGAAGCCCCACAAAGGTATATAAGGCCATTCTTGTTACTTTGACAAGAGGCTGCTCATCAGATTCAAACTCATGACATGACTCCATTCTATGTGAGGACATGGGTACAATTGTTTCAATCACCACAATGTGCTAAAACACCTATTTGTCACAGATTTCAATAATTTACAAATGTCACCCATATACCTTAGAGTGCTATGACCCCAAGTTGACTGTGGTACATATCATTCTACTATTTTGTGGATATATTCCTTTGTATCCATTCTTTTATGAATAAAATTCATAGATATGCATGTAATGAATTCGAATGCATAAACATCTCAAATATAATTTCAGATAGAACAATGAGATGTTAAATTAATTAAAAATCTCAAACGAATATAATTTATACCAAACTTTAAGACTTGAATAAAAGTCTAATTAGAAGTAGTAATGTTCATATTTATAAACCTCATGAAAGAGTAAAATAAAAAAATGGATAAACCCAATAATTAGAGAATATTCTTATTCTCAAAATAGTAGACAATCATGAAACTTAATTTATATTCTCATGCAGTGAATCTCTTGTTCTTTAGAGATTCCACGAAGATAAAAACTAAAAGTATATTTTCAAGTTATATATATCCTGACGAGATAATCACATTTAATCCTCTTATATTAAGGGATTTACTTTAAAATTTATATTTTCATTTTTTTATTTGGAAATTTCTTTATCCAAATAACTCTTGGGAGGTTTCTTTATCCCAAAAAAAATATTGTAATTGCATTTCAAAAAAAGACACAATAACAATAAACATTATTCACTAGTGCAAGCTTAAAGCTAGTTAGTTACATAATTATTTAATATATACTGGTGCATTAGTATCTGTCTAGAGAAGTATGTGTAAAAATGGTTAATTTTTTTCTATCAAATTAAATAAGCTTTTGTGATTTGCTTTTCACAAAGTGTGCCGGAGTAGCATTGAATTCTAAAATAAGCGTTGAAGATACTCAAGTTCATTTGAGTGCATAATGTCAAACTCCGGACAAATTGATTGGTCAATTAAATTTGTAGAATCTTGTGTGTAAATTCTTTATCACACAAATAATTAATATAGAAAACTGAAATAATGATACTCAAATCCGTCCGAGACCAAAATGCCAAATACAAGTTGAGATGATCAACCATCTTAAAAAAATTTACATGATCATGAGTACATTCATGATCAAGTTTATATGATATAAAACAGAAACTTCTGTATAAACAAAATCGATTCTTTGTGTGAAAATTCTTTATCACAAAAAAATAATCATGAAGGTATGTCTCTTTGTAGACAATATTTTACAATGCATCGAAGCGAAGAGATATATATTCACCTCCTTAAAAAAATCATAGAGATTTTTATAGGATGTTATATGGTGTTTTTAATATAGAAAGTATTAATATTTGTCTAATGAACGGATTAGGCATAAAATATAGTAATCTTACGTGATTATGGTTCCAACTATATGTAAGTGACATATAGCATTATGGAAAAATATAATCACATAATATGTATAAAATAATTAAACAAGTGCATAATATGATTTTAATTCCAACTATATGTATCTAACATATAGCTTTACGGAAAGTATAATCATATAATCATATAAAATACATGAAAATAAGATTAATTGTGTGATCTTTGATTCCAACTATATGTATATAGCATATAGTTTTACGAAAAAGTATGATCACATGGATGTATAAAAACGAAGAGGGATGCATAATGTGATATTGATTCCAACTATATGATTATAACATATAGCATTACGGAATTATAATAAAAAATTGCATCTATCTCTCTCAAAAAAATGGATGAGGCATATCATCAAACACTTGGTGTGCAAGAAATGGATCTCAAAAAAATGACAACTTAATCTCATAAAAAAAACAATGATGTTCATCACAATGGTAAACATGATGCAATATGTCATATACATAAGATTCTGCAATGATTTTTGAGTAAAAAAATACCTCAACAGAGATCCAGGAAATGGTGAGTCGCAGGCTAGGAAGGGAGGAGGCCGGGTGACGGTCGGTGCGTTGGGAGGCGGCCAAGCGTGGCTGGATTGCTGACGGAGCGGCTGGACTGGTGGAGGCGCGGTTGCGGATTGAGTGTAGGGAGAACGGGAGAAAAAAATAGGTTTAAGGCTACGTGATGTAGGGAAGTGAGAGGTGTGTTCATTGCATTAGTAAGCCCCTTTAAATAGGAGGGATTATGGTTTTACAAGGAATGAGTCAATGGGCCAATTAGCTGAATACATATAATCCCTAGATACACTTTCTATGTATAACGAATGATCATTAACCTAATTTTCTTACGCAGAACCAAGGTTATCGGGGCGAGATATTTCAAGCTGGACAATGTGACGGTTCGCGGCGAGATAATGTCACCCATAGACGTGTCCGGGCACGGAACACACACCTCATCCACCGCAGCAGGGAGGGCGGTAAACGGCGCAAACTTATTCGGGCTGGCCGGAGGAACGGCAAGAGGAGGGGTGCCTTCAGCTAGGGTGGCTATGTACAAGGTGTGTTGGGCTAACAGAGGGTGTTCAGACCTGGACATCCTGGCTGGGTTTGACGCTGCCATTGCAGATGGAGTGGACATTATCTCCATCTCCATAGGCGCCGTCTCCGAATCTTATGAAACGAACTCGTTGGCCATAGGGTCATTTCATGCAATGAGAAGAGGAATACTGACAGTGGCTTCAGCCGGGAATGAGGGGCCTGCCTATAACACTCTCTATAACCATGCGCCGTGGCTCCTCACTGTGGGCGCAACCGGCACTGACAGGCAGCTCAGAAGCGATGTGGTGCTGGGTAGTGGCCGCGGATCAACCATTTCTGTAAGTTTAATTTACATGCATGCATGTTCAACTCACTCATATACGTTCTCTAGCGGTAAAAGCTTAAAATTTCATTATATGACGCATTAGGATGTTTTTACTTAGATTGTAATTCATCTCAGACCAGACCAGACCAAACCAGATCAGACCAGACCAGTTCAGACCAGACCAGATCATACCATATTTGGATAGTTATAAAAATACAAAGAAACCAGACCAGACTAGACCAGACCAGATCAGACCAGACCAGCAAATTACAGTCCAAGTAAAAACATCCTTACGCGCATTTTTTAGTTTTTATAGAATAAGCCCATAATAGGGGCGCGAGTAATTTGTTAATGGAGAATATATTCATTGAAATCATTGCCTAAAGTTTAACACGTTGACTTAGAAAGTAAAATAGAGGTAAAACATGGACAAAATTCCTAAAAAAGAGTAAGTATGTTTATTCCCGAAATCACACGTATTTATCCCGATTGAAAAAATAAAGTGATTATAACTTTTCAAAATAGGAGTGGGTGAGAGACATTTACAAAATAAAATAACAGTAGTCCTATTTATGATATTGGTGATGTTTGGTACTCGACGTCTGGGGTGAAAATGTCGTTTTTTAAAACGGGTAAGCGCCGATACTTCCAGCATTTTGGGCAGAAAACGCCAGAAAACAACACCCCTTTGTTCTTGTTTTCAGTGGCGGAGACAGAAAAACGGCTCAGGAGGGTCGAAACTCAACCTATGTATAGAATGAAAATGGTGAAACGTTTTTAAACAATGTCCGAGTGGAATATTTCACATGCAGTTTAGATAAATAGGCACTCGTAGCACTAAGATATATTGTCTTTGAACTGTTTCTGAGTCGTGTCACGTAAGTATTGAGTGAATTATACCTTATTTTTATAATTGGGAAAATAATCTATAATATGCATCAAATTTTGCCGATTTTACGTTTAGATAATGGTGATTTTCTAGAAGTCATAACTTTTTACTCGTGATGAGTTACGGGAGCCGTAATATATCAAATCGAAGATATTTCAAGCTCTCAACGGGGTCGACTGACCACCCTGACCCCACGGCTCTGCCCCTGCTTGTTTTAGTCCTACTTAAGGGATTTTATTATAATACATACTTGTAGAAAAGTTGTAATGTCACATATACTTCCTATAACCTATAATTTATGCTTATACCACATGAGGTCAAAGTGTACAATATAATACTCCCTATTATAGAACTAATAACCATCACATGTATGAACTAAGAGGATATTTGTCTCTTATATTTGATCCACATCCCACAAAATTATGTCATTTTTTATTTTTTTATCAATGATATTCAACTTGAGTTTATAGCAGAGGCGGCTTTGAGGGCAGTTGGGCCAGGCAACTGCCTTGGGCCTCAACTACCAAGGGGGCCTCCAAAAAATTCTACTCCGGTATTAGTATTAGGTGTTATTCGCAGACCGTCAATACACCAAGCGGCAACTGCAAGCAGAAATCAGCTTTATAGTTCACTTTTGACTATTCGTCCTTCATCAAAGTTGTAGCTAATGAAGTCTTCTATCCAACACAACTTGCAAAATTGGATTTGAATCATCCAATAAAAATATATGAATAAAATGGTGGAAGGTCGCATTCTGAAATCTCAACAGAGATTGTCTGACTTCATCGTCTGTTTTCACCTTGCTTCTCTAAGATTCTCACAATGGTGTCTTCATATGATTTTTAGCCCTTGAAGTTGGATTTCATATGAAACTTGAATCATGTTTTTTGGATGTTCCTAAGAAAAGATACGCTTGATCGATTGACAGAACGTCATCCTGTTCGTTGTTTTCAAGCTCTATTCGTCTTATTTTGATCCCGTAGCCAATTCTAGAGCTCTTTTGTCTTCAAAACTTTGTCTTTAACACCTCACTGATCTCCAATGCTCCTAATCAACTCTAAAATGTTTCTCAACTCGTCCCTATTGCTTCTCAAACACCGGTGCCAGGCTCAAATTCCCTGATTTTGACTCCAAAAATACCAAAACTCGAACCAACGGCCGGTAAATATGACTTGAGCTAAAAATTGAGACTTATGACACCTTAAAGTTATGAAAAAACTATCAAAAGCCGATCTCAACACGCATCAACGTCCAACACAGACCGCTAATCGACTACTGTATATATGCCTCACTGCTCGCCGTCGACATGGGTCCTTGGTTAGTGAATCAACTAAATAAGACTCTTCAGCTCTTCTCTCCGAGTCTCGTTCTTGAAGTCTCTTAATACTTTTACAAGTACAAGTTTGCCTTGTGTTTTGAATAAGTTTGCATTTTAAAATTTATCCTTTTGAATATTACAAATATTATATCGTGGACTTTGAATATGCTTTTTTTCATAAGGCGATTTTTATTCAATTTATCTGATTTTAAAAGTGATTTGTACATAGTAAATATTTTTCGTCTGGGGCCTCCAAAATGCTCAAGCCGCCTCTTCTATAATTAAAGAAGACATTACGTATTTATTGATGATGCATTTAGGGAATGGGAGTGAACACGTATGAGCTACAACATAATAAATCATATCCCATAGCAATGGGAGTGGCGGTTTCCAATTCGACCTCAAGGGAAAATGATTCTAATGCCATGTTTTGTGGAGAGGGATCAATGGACCCGGCAAAGGTAGAGGGTAAGATTATTTACTGCAAGGATGGTGGTGGACTGGATGCTGATTCAGTGGTTAAAGGTCTTGGAGGGATTGGCACAGTTATTGAGAGCGACAATTTTCCCGATACTGCTCTTGTTTTTATGGCCCCTGCTACCATAGTTAATAGCACCAATGGCCAAATTATTACTGATTATATCAACTCAACAAGGTATGTATCATCACATCATGTACGTAGTAATATAACAGTCCCTAGCTTCTTCGTTTCAAACCCTGACATGATCTTGATCAATTAATTATTTACTATGGTTCCAATTTACTTAGCCATTTTTGACTTTTTCGGTCAAAGTTGATAAATTTTGACCAATTATTTAAACTAATATATATTTATGCAAAATTTTATAACTTTATACTTTTACGATAGTATTTTTAACAAAGAACATTTCTATATTCTTAATACTTTCTCTATATAAACATATAATTGGTCAAAGTTAGACGTCATTGATTTGAAAAGTCAAGTTTGGCTAACTAAAATGTGACGGAGGGAGTAGTACGTAGTACGGAGTATATTTTTATATGGGAAAATTTCAATTTTCGTCCTGTAACATTCGATCATTTTCATTATTAGTCTCGTAACTTTAGTCACTTGCAAATTTGGTCTGGTAACTAATTGGTATTTGTGATTTGAGAACTTTTCTCAGAAAAGTACACTTCCCGCCGATAGTATACCGGAAAAGATGTCATCGATGGTGGAGTTTTCTGGCAGAAAGTTCTTAAATTGCAATGATTTTATTAGTTACAGGACTAAATTTGCAAATGACTAAAGTTACATAACCAATAACGATAATAATTTAAAGTTATAGGACTAAAATTGCAAATCTCTCTTTTTATACTCGTATAGAAGTTATAAATTTTACTTCGTATGGAGTATATTTTTATGAAAGTGCTTTTAACAAATGTTAACCGTTATTTATTCATATTATAAATATTTTCTTATACACATATAATACTTGTATACTCTGTATCATTGTTCAATTTAAAGTTTAAGGAAAAGTTTCCGAAATAGGACTAAATAAATTTTGAAATTTCAAAATAGAATTGTTATGTTTTTCTTCTCAAAATAGGATAATATGACAATATTTACTCTCATTACTGTCATTAATGCCAAAAAGGTACAGTACAAAGTACTACATTAATATGATGCGAGAATAGGGGACCAAAATGCTAACATCTTGCATACTTCTTTTATATTACACATTTTGACTTGGCACGGAGATTACTACTTCAATACTACTCCATAATATATTATTATGTATGGAGTACTACTACTACGTACTACCTCTGTCCCATAAAATTCTTCTCACTTTGACTTGGCACGGAGATTAAGAAAGTGAAAATGTATGATTGTTGTTGTGTACGAAAAAAGTGAAATGAATGTGAACCACATAAATTGTCCAAAAATGGTAAGTATGAAGAATTTTTTGGGACGGCTCAAAAAGGAAAGTGGGAAGAATTTTATGGGATGTAGGGAGTAGTAATTATGATGGAATAACTCCTCTTCAAAAATATAGTGTTGTTATAGATTTAATATTTTCCAAAACAGCTACTCTTAAAAACTATAGTGTCTTTACAGATATGATATTTAATTTAATGTGTTATTGAAAAACTATAAGTGTACTGCAAAGTATAAAAATATTTTGCACTACTATACTACTAGAGCAAACACAAGATGGGGGCAAAAAAAATTACAAGACTAATTAAAAAATTAAAAATGTTGGGAGGAACCAAGGCCCCCCTGAACATATGATAGTATTTTCAATGATAAATAATGACTCTGTCTCTGTCATTAATGATAGTATTTTTCTATCGTGATAATATTTTTCAATCATGAAAATAATGACTCTTATTTAGATAAGAAAAAATAGCGATCCTATTTTGAAATTACAAAATTTGTTTAGTCCTATTTATTGCAATTTTGCAAAGTTTAATGCTTCGGACTCGATCTGTATATTTTATCAAAAAATTAAAGTCAAAGATGACAATTGGCTTGCTTGTTATAGAGACGAATTCATGTATAATGTCCTACACTTTTTTATTTTAGGGGGGTTAATGTCCTAAATAAATACGGAGTAATTTTATGGTTTATGAGCCCGTATGGTGACCCTTTTTTTCGGCTTATCAGCCAATTTTTTCACCAAACATGTAATTTTTGATTTCGCGCGCTGAATTTTGTAATAAGCAGAAAAATAAGGTTGGAGTTACTTACTCTATTGGCTAAAGTTACTGTAGAGAATCATTTTATTTATTTTTCATATAATTTTTTATTTAATTTATTAATAAAAAATATTTTAAATATAATTTTTTTCATGAATCAACAGAATGAGCCAATACAGCACAGCCACTTCAGCCAGAATTTCATAAATTTCAGCAGAATCAGCCAATTCAGCCACTTTTAGGGTATGTTTGGCAAATGGCTTATCAGCCAGCTTATAGCTTGTTTGACCCATTTCAACTGTTTGATAAGTCAAAGAAGCTAATAATAATGTTTGGTAAATGGCTTTTAAAATTAGCTTGTTGAGTTTGAAAAGCTGAAAAAATGGATTGTGGAAAAAGCTAAGGGGAGCAGCTTCTTCATTTGGCTGGTTCAATTTACACTATCAGCCATTTCGAAAGAGCCAATTTTACCAAACAGTTATTTATAACCAGCCAACATAACCAATCGGTCAAAACAGCTAACACAATCAGCTGTTGCGAAACAGCTGACACAACCAGCTACCAGCAACAACTAACAACCATTTACCAAACAAGGCCTTAGTGTTACCAAACGGGCTCATAGCTTACCTCAACTACGGCCTTAATATCATTAAAACTTTAAACACGTTTCAAAATTAGCTACTCTATTCCAATGAATAATCATTTATTTTAGCTTAATGATCAAGACCTCAGGGATTGTTTTTATATTTCTACAGTTTAAAATATATGTAGCGTTAATAGATTTAGACTATTATTGCAGGTCAGCATCTGCGGTAATACTCAAATCAAAGGAAGTTAAGGTTAAGGCTCCTTTTGTGGCATCCTTTTCATCCAGGGGTCCGAATCTACAAGTAAAGCGCATCCTGAAGGTACGTAGTCATGTAAAAGAGGTTCATTATCTTGATTTTTACTCTTATACGTAGTATAAGTCTGGTCTTTTTTCTATTAAATACGGTCTGAATTAAGACGTATGTCTAAGTTAAGATGTCTGTCTTGATTAAGTGATACGGAATATATTTGTATACGAGGTTGTTTATTTGGTATGCTGCATAAACAGTCTGAATCGAGTAAAATAATGAATTTAGTATTATTCTCAATTTATAATGTTAATGAAAAACTTCATTTATTAGTGCTCTGTATAAATCTATTGCACAATCAATTTGAAAAAAATGACAGAAAATTAAATAGCCCCTTAGTCTATTAAGCCAAGTCTTACATAAATTGTCAATTTAATCTAGTCCGGTTTGATCTGATCTTGTCTTGAAGCGCTACCAATCCTTAGTGTGTTTTTCTTTTGCAAAATGTAAATTAATTGATATTAAAAAGGAGAATGAGATGCAAAACCGTCAAATTAAAGGTTACACTGGGATGAGACACACACTTGGAAGATCGCTCAATAGCTACCCAACGTCTTAACCCCGTAGTATGGTAGACTCCACCAACGAAAGTGTTGCACTTGCTACTAAACTAGGAGATAAAAGTAACTAAAGAGTTTTGAGAATGAGAACAAAAATAAAAATAACGAGTTCCAGTTTTTCCAACAACGGTACACAAAGTATAACGAAAAGTCCCATCTTTTGCTTCAGTATCAAATAACCACTTGCTTGCATTGAATGGGCAGCCTGATATTATGGCTCCTGGGATTGACATTCTAGCATCATACACCCCTTTGCAATCGATTACTCGTCGGAAAGGCGACACAAAATATTCACAATTCAATGTATTTTCGGGTACATCAATGGCATGTCCTCACGTTGCCGGTGTTGCCGCCTATGTCAAGTCTTTCCACCCTGAATGGTCTCCTGCTGCCATCAAATCTGCTATCCTTACTACTGGTAATATAATTACAAAAGTTTGTTTGTACACACTCGTTTTTGTCTGTGCATGGAGAATTTTTATCATTTTTAATTTGTATGTTGAATTGTCTGCGACACGAACTAAAGATATTGTGACGCAGAAAAAAGTGAATTGTTGTGTCACAGAAAAAAGTGTCACAGTATCAGAGATAATACATTCACTTTACAAAAGCTGCGTGTACACTGGGAGTGTACAACTTAGCGTGTACACGAATCATTTTTTATATAGTTATTAATTATATAATGCTGCCAACCATTGTTTCAAGCTACCAAATTATTGTTATGCTTCTAGCTTGTCTTCAATATGGTGATTCCTTTTAGTGTGATTGCAACTGCGTGCTGCAATGCTCGAAATCGCCTATGCGGCGTGGTTAAAACTAAGAATATGTAATTGATATTTTAAGTGAAACCATCTTGCTGTTCTAAGTTCTAACTACTTGATAATTTTTCTTTATTTAAATTTTGATACAATTATTCACATTTGGTGGAAATGTACCAAATTTTCCCAACACACACCATTCACCATAGGCCTAATGCCCGTGATTTAGACTAGCATTAATTCGATTCTCAGATCATCGTTCTGAATTCATTTGAATGTCTTCTCGATTCTCAAAAAATGAATGTACAGCAACGCCTATGAGCTCCACGGTGGACAGGGAAGCGGAATTCGCATACGGGGCGGGACAAGTGAATCCAACTCAAGCAAGGAATCCTGGACTTGTGTATGACATGGAAGACGCCGCAATGTCGTACGCTATGCTCTTGTGCCGCGAAGGCAGCGCAAATTCCTCTTCATTGTCCAATTTAATAGGCGGGGACGTCGATTGTTCCAAACTTCTGCGGGTTTCCGCTACAAACGACAACGGAGAAGATATCATTAACTATCCCACAATGCAACTCGCCTTGAGTGGTGACAATAAAACCCCCACAACAGTGGGTGTGTTCAAGAGAACAGTCACAAATGTTGGGATGGCTAGATCTTCATACACTGCCACAATTGTTGGAGCTCCAAAGGGTGTGGAGATAAGTGTCAAGCCTATGTCTTTGTCTTTCAATAGTGTTGGACAGAAGCTGAATTTTACAGTTGTGGTGAAAGTGAGTTCCATCTCAAACTCAGTGCCACTGGTGTCTGCTTCATTGACATGGAGAAGCAATGGATATGTTGTGAGGAGCCCTATTGTCATTTACAACTCAAGCCAATATTCCTGATCTGTCAGTGCCATGTTTGGAATTTAATTTAGTTGGCAGGAAACAATTTTATATACGGAGTGCTAATTTTGGATTACGAGATTATATTTACTTCAGACCAGATTTATTATTTATTACTTCTTTATCATATATCTTTGTTACATCAAACATCTTTTGCTTCCATCTTTTTTTTGTTCGATCAATACTCCGTATTTAACATTATGTATTCTTTAATTTTTTGAAATATGAGTTGTTATGTTCAGTCAAACTTTTTATCTGATGGCTGGGTGAATTGTATAGAAACCCTTCATCAAATTTTATATTAAAATCATTTTTTGACATTACTACTCTACTCACTTTTGCAAATATTAGTATTTACTGTACAGTAATTGTCCTAGATTGGAGAAAAAACAATGTGATATTCCAAACTAATTAAGGTTGAGAACTAATTTTTGTCTCTGATAATGTCTCATAATGACAAAATATGATAATGTAATTTCCCGAAGACATTAATTTACTCATTTTTTTAAATTTCACCTTATTTTTATTCATATTTTAGAAAAAATTTGTTATGTTATCATCCCGTGTATATACAATAATTCATGCTCACTTCATTAAGCCAGCTCTAGCTGTGGGTGTAGATTTTGCCGAAGCTATCATGATAACTACGCAATGATTTAAAAAAAGTGCATAGTGTGCACTACTACCATTCAAAAATAAAAACGTACACTACTATAGTTGGTTTGTTACCAAAAAATCTAAAGATCATATCTGATAGTGTAACATCATCCTAACCACTCATATTTTTAGTGGGACGTAGGGGCAGATCTGACATAGGGCCAGGGAGGGCCTAGGCCTCACCTCAAAAAAAAAGAAATTACTAGTATATATATATATATATATATATATATATATATATTATGTACTGTGAAGAAATGGTATAATTAGAACAAACGTCTTATTGTAAACAAAAGTTATGTTGGTGTGATGACAGAGGCGTGATTGTGCAGTGTAGAGGTTATGTGTTCGATTCTTAGCTGGTTTTTTGTATTTTAAATCCAAGTCCAGGAACATGCTATCTTACACAAATCAAGTCTGAATTTTAATTTTTGAATACTAGGATGCAAAAATTAAGTAGTCCAACTAATTGGGTTTTATTAGTCTGAAAACCCAATTAGTTCAATTGATTGAGCTTTTTGAATATTGTCCTAAAAATTAATTATTTTAATTCATTGGGCTTTTGAATATTGACCGAAAAAATAATTAGTTGAATACATTGGATTTCGTATGTGAAAACAAGTTTTCTTTACATAGAGTATAGATTTTAGAGTAAAAAATTGGTTTATCTTGTTTCCGAGAAACTAACCTAAAAATTGGCACTAAACATTTGAGTAACCGATAAAACTTCGGTTCGATATCTATGACTTTTAAGATAATTGTATTGTCGGTTCTGTAATATTCAAATTATTCTTTGACATTTCTATAATTTACATTTTGACTTCTAAGATATTATTATACTGTACTACATTTTGACATTTTTTTATAATATACGTTATTTAATTAAATTTTGACCTCACCTAAACGTAAATGCTAGATCCGCTCCTGGTGGGACACCCCACTAAAAATATTAGTGGTTAGGATGGTGCCACACTACTCATATGGCTCCATAAGGGGCTCCATAGATCTACTCTGATTTGTTACGCAGAATTGGATGATAATTAAAATATGAATCTTTGATTTATAACACTTTTTCTTCGATTCTCATATCTTATGTAAACTATTGTAGGACAAATACATCAATATGATCTTCTTCATAAATTAAGTTTCCCAAACGAAGGTTGCTATATACTACGTCTAAGTCAAAGAGACTCTAAATCATAGTGTCAAACAAACAAACAACAATCGAACCTAGCTAGTGCTGATGTTATATCAAGACGGTAGACATATTTTGTCCTAAAAAGTTAACCTGATATGAGTACTAGCATTTTTCTTATATATGGAGTATTAGTTTACTACTTCGTACTTCATACTCCGTATTTAATACCAAATGAATGTGAGACAAATACTGCAATTAACTTCTTCCAATTTTCATTTTATAAACTCCCCCACCTTTATGAAATCTCAAGTAGTCAAGTACATCCTCAAAAGGTGCAAATAGTTGTCGACTTGCCATTCTACTAAGCATGTCGAGTTGAGAATGATGAAAGAGCAATAAAAAATGGAGTGTACGCGTAGTGTATAGTGGGTGGACACAATAAATTGTGCTTCATTTTCACTTTACAATCATTTTTTCTCTGAGTTATATGCCCATGCCATGCGTTCTCAAGTTGTCAAGTGGTTAGCCCAGGTAACACCATTATTTCACTAATAATCTCATTAAATAAAATTGGGGGTGGGGCTGAAACGGTTGAAATGGTGATTAAAATGAGTCAATTTTCTGATTACTGAAATATTTAAATTTGTTTTGTCAATATAATAACGAAAAAATGGATACTGCTATATGTAAAAAAACATTATTGAGCCAAATATAATTTTTTAGTTTAAGTATATATTACAAAAAAACTTGAGCCCAATCCCTCTGTCCCTAAAAATTTAACTTTCTTATTGTTGCGGTATTGGGTCCAGGCCCAAATACACCTAGACCGCTCAGCTAGTGTGCAGTCCCAATCCCCACTCACTAGGGTCGGGATTTCCCGCTCAGACGTCCTGCCCAGAAACCGCCTGTAACACTCTTGCTCCGCAGGACCCGAGTTAGTTACTCGGGACCTCAAGTACTATCCTCACAAACCACCACTAGCCTTAAACACGCACTTTGTCCTCACTCAAGCACGCCCTGAGAAACTTCCCAGGGGGCTCCCATCCCAAGACTACTCTCGTGCAAGCACGCTTAACTTGGAGATGCACCTAGTTATCATGAGTAGTACTATTAATCATTTCAATTAAATCTCAAATATTACAATCACCCCCACTTAGGATGGCAACGTTCTCGTTGCACCCACAGCATAATCTCAATAAATCCCCAGAATCCTCCCCTGCTAAGTGTGCGCCCGGTATCCAACGGGTCACACACTGTCACAGGGTTGCTCTGATACCACCTGTAACACCCCATCCCGCAGGGCCCAAGGTAGTTACTTCTAGATACTCTCTCGACCTCTAGTACTGTCCTCACAAACCACCACTAGTCTTAAACAGGCAATTTGTACTCACCTGTGCACACCCTAAGAAATTTCTCAGGGGGTCACCCATCCCAAGACTACTCACGTGCAAGCACGCTTAACTTGGAGTTCTTAGCTGATGAGCTCCTTTAAAAAGAGATGCACCTTATTGTTAAGCGTAATACTATTAATCATTTTCAATTAAATCTCAAGTATTACAATTACCCCCACTTAGGATTGCAACGTCCTTGTTGCGCGCAGAACCAAGTCAGTATTGATGAGGCAATAATGCAGTCTTGTGCAAATATGGACATCGAAACATGACAACATCATTAAGTCACTTGACTCCTAGGTTGATGATCAGAACAAAACTATTAATATTATCACATAGTTATTCACTTCTAGATGCTTGAGGCAATATTGAAACAAGCATAAGGCTGCAGACATAAAGGCCATCAAGAATTGGGCTAGACAAATTCTTAAAGGCTTAAATTATCTCAACAGTCACAATCCACATATCATTCATAAAGACCTCAAGTGTGATAACATATTCATCAATGGGAATCATGGTGAACTTAAAATAGGAGATTTAGGATTGGCTATAACAATGAACTCGTTGACATTTATTAGTTTGGCATGTGTTTGTTAGATCTCATAACACTTGAATATCCCTACAGTGAGTGCAGAAATCAAGCACAAATCTATAAAAATGTTACTTCGAGTATAAAGCCTGCAGCTTTGGATAAAATTGTGGATTCTGAAGTAAGGCATTTCATAGAGAAGTGTTTGCTACCAACATCTGAACGTTTAAGCGCTTCACAGGTCTTGAAAGATCCATTTCTTTCATGTGTTACTACCACCTTAAAGGAACTCATGCCTGATGTAATGCAGAACTCGGATGTAATGCTGAAGTCTGATACTCTCTCGGTGGAAATAGACCCCCGGCTCTAGAAAGTTATCTGATGTTGCTTGTGTAGAAAGCATGACTGAAATTCCTCAAGCTTCCGAGTTTGTAAGATGCAATGGGAAAAACGAGTTTCGGCCGAGAGGGGAGAAAATGACGACATGTCCATTTCTTTCCGTCTGCGCATTACTGACAAGAGTGGTAAAGTGAGGAATATCCATTTCATGTTTTACCTTGATCACGACACTACTGTCTCAATTGAAGAGTTCCTCAAGGTGAAATTATCTTCTCTATATGATGTTGGAGTATCAACCACACTTAGTGAGCATAAAAAATACTTAACAGTGATCTCCTCAACTGGGTCATGGGATGCCATATCTAACGATATGAATGGTGTGTGTGTTTCCTCTCTCTCTCTCTGTAGCTGACGTGGATTATGATAAAGAACAATGGCATGATCTAAAGATGGAGATTGATGCCATTGACATGCATTATTATCAATGTTGTTGAGAACTTATGCGGATGAGGGAGGAGGTAATTGAAAGTGCTAAACGGAAATGGACCACGAAAAAAATTTGTTCCACTTGATATGATGCCTTCCTTCGTACTAGAGTTTGTGTAGTTAGTGCTACTTCTTCTTTGGATTTTCTTTTTACCAAAAGCAGAAAATATTTTTGCTACCTCCTGATTATACAAATTGTTGTTGTGTTTTATTTTCCCCTACTGTCCCATGCCTCCCAGGTTTGTTTAAAAGAATTGTAATACATGAGATTAATTTAAATGGATTGAGAGTACTACTCATACCAACAAGGTGCATCTCCTTTTAAGAGAGCTCATCATCTAATAACTCTAAGTTAAGCGTGCTTGCACAGGAGTAGTCTAGAGATGGGTGACCCACTGGGAAATTTCTCAGGGCACGCACGAGTTCCGGGTAACTACCTCGGGTCCTGCGGGTCCAGTGTGTTATAGGTGGTATCAGAGCAACCCTGCGACAGTGTGCTGACCCGTTGGATATCGGGCGGGCACTTAACAGGGGATTCTGGGAGTTGATTGAGATTGATTTATGGGCGCAACGAGGACGTTGCGTTCCTAAGTTGAGGTGATTGTAATACATGAGATTAATTTAAATAGACTTATAATACTACTCATACCAACAAGGTGTATCTCCTTTTAAGAGAGCTCATCAGCTAAGAACTCTAAGTTAAGTGTGCTTGCACGAGTGTAGTTTTGGGATGGGTGAGCCCATGGAAAGTTTCTAAGGACGTGCATGAGTGAAGACAAAGTGTGTGGTAAAGACTTGTGGTGATTTGAGAGGACAGTACTAGAGGTCTGGACGACATTTAGGAGTAACTACCTTGGACCCTATGGGGAGGGGTGTTACTAGGCACGGGACTTGGAATCGTAAAACTGAGAAAACCGATCCCAACCGAACTGAATATTCCGGTTTGGTTCGGTTCGGTTCGGTTCCTATACTTTTGGACTTCAACATTTTTCGGTTCGGTTCCTATAGCATTTGATCGGTTCGGTTCCGGTTCCTAGGCAGGAACCGAATTTCTTCACAATGCATGAGTAATCTTCATTTGAGGTGCTTCTGAGTGGAAGATTTTGATGAAATTTTGTGAGGTTCTTGTTCATGAATTACTGATTATGTCCACCAAATTTGAGCTTAAAATTCAATCGGAAAGTCAGTTAAATAAATTATTGAAAAACACTACGTCAAAATACATATAAAAATCGCAATGTTTTTCAATATTTTATTTAACTCACTAGATTGCATTTTAAGATGAAATTTGGTGGATATAATCTACACTTCATGTAGAACATGCTCATAAAATCTCATCAAAAAGGTCTACCCAGAAGCACCTCAAATGGAGGCAGACGGCGTTCCGGGCGGAAAATTCTTCTCAAGAATATTTGTCTTGCATAATATACCTTATATATTATGGACTAGGCCAGTAGTTGTTATTTTACTACTTTAGTCCACTTTTATATTTATTGTTTGTTTGTAATTGTATTTTTTATTTGAGTTCACCTAAAAAGGAATTAATATTTTGCTGATTACGTTGCTATTTGTTCATAGTAATTTGCAAATATTATCGGTCAATTTATTATTACGTACTTTTTTACTTATGGTGCATTACTAGTAAAAGAATATTATTTTGGGGTTGAACTACCTAATATTGGATGTGTATCTTGGAGCTATTAAACCTTTTTGCTTGATAGTTTATGCCTATTTTAAACCTTTATGTTTTTTGTTGTTTAAGCTTAAAGTTTGCACTTTAATATTATTGTGATATTTGAACATTGGTATATCATGTATGTATAATGTAATGGTCATAATTTCATGATGATTTGAAATTTGAATGTTTTTATGTAACTGAAAGTAAAATGTGTTCATTTTAGGAGGATAATAAATTTCTATAAGGAACCGAAAAAAGGTAAGAACCGAACTGATATTAACTAGAACCGAACCGAATTTGACAACTAAATTTTTAACTAGAACCGAACCGAATTTAATGCCTATAATTTTTAACAAGAACCGAACCGGTCCCAGGCCTAGGTGTTACACCGCCGATCGGGATAATCCTGATATTTGGTGTTTTCTCCGTTGTTATTGACTGCATAACGGGAAGCTCCTCCAAAGCAACTGGCGGGGAATCAAGATTTGGCGGGAAACGAATTTAATGCATTAGATATAGAGAACTTTGTGGTTAGGGCTCATCAACTCAAGGCTAGACACGTCGCCCTCTACGCCTATCACCTTGTAGTCTAAATACTTGCAATTATTTCATTGTAAGGGGCTGTCAAACCTATGTACTATAGTTTAGACTTCTCTCTGGTTCTTTTGTAATCACTCAATGTTAAACAAGGGATTGAGATTCGAGCTCGCTAAGGTGTATTGTAATCATTCCAAGTCCATAATAGAACTTGGCCCACATTAGCTCTCATTCTTTCTTGTTATTGTTTTTGCTTTTGTATTGCTTTACCGAAACACTTCAATCAATAAAAGATCTTATGAACGTCCAAAAGACTGTGTTGAGCCTTTGGACCGTGAGTATTCAACCTCAATGCTTAATTGCTTACTTTTCTCAAATGAAAAATATCACACTTCTTGTTGGAGCTTAATTGCGGTTGGGTGGTTATCGGTCTCTTCCGCTCACCACAAGCATTCATTCCAACTTGGAGAAGCATTTACTGGATATCCATAATGTATAAATTGCTTTAGACATCCATATCATGTATTAAATTTATTATGTAAACAATAGTATAAAGATGAAATTAAAGATGAAATAGACATGTGACGCCAGAAATTGCGGGCAACCCTTTAAAGGAGTGGATATTAAATTCGGCTGATGGAGAGACCCTATAATTTAATTGGACAGTTTCTGGTTTCGAACAAACTATTTCACGGGCCCAAACCATGTTTGACTATTCTAATTTTTTTCCCACAAAATCTATAATTTTAACATAAGGTTTTTAAATTGGAGTAGTTTTGGACTTGGATAAAACCTAAATATACTAGATCAGACTTAAACAAATCATATTAAATAGATCAGAAAGCTTCAGTCTAACAAGATCAGAAAACTTCAGTCTAATTAAAAACATCTTAAACTTTTAAAAATGGGCATGCAATATGATTATTTGTTAGATCCATACTATACGATAGTATAATACTGCTACAAAATGAAGTAAAGACTAATATATGAATAAAATAAATGTAGCAGATAAAAGGGAAAAATAATTAAAATACCCCAAATTTTGAAGGGGTGTGAGATAAGCACCCCAAACTTGCATATGTAATTTAAATACTCTAAACTTTTTATAAAAAGTTATTTTAGCATCATGGTCACGTATTATTTCTTTCAAAAATGTTAATTTTTGTGTTGATTTTATAATTTAAAATATTTTAGTATTCATGGATTCAATTAACATTCTAAACTTTCATTGTAAAATAAATTGTATTAGCCTCCGGAGTAATTAGTTTATTAAGTGAGTAGTTATATGTGACATGGTGTTTAAAACTTTATATGAGTGATGTATATGAGTGATGCTGAGCGCCATAAATAGGTAGGGGAAGAAGAGAGAGAGCAATAGTGCATGACTTAACTCATTTCTTTCAGCCGGGACAGCCCATTAAAAAAATGATCTTCAAGACGTTCTTGATCTTGCTAGCTTCACTGGCTGCAATTTCAGATTCTTCACCGGAAGAGCATCAGGAACTGTATGTGATTCACATGGACCAGCAGGCCACGAAGATGACGACATTCTCGAATTCCTTTCGCACTCCCCGGAGATGGTACGAGGATGTGCTCAGCTCAGTCACTACTCAGTCCTCTGCTGCTTCCCGATCACCGCCGCCTGAATTGCTCTATGTTTATGACACTGCCCTTTACGGCTTCGCCGCAAAACTCTCCAGTAGCCAACTTGAATCACTCAAACGGATCAACGGCTTCATATCCGCCATCCCGGATGAAATCCTGACCCTCCACACCACCCATTCGCCTCGTTTCCTCGGTCTTAGGAACGGGAAAGGTCTCTGGACAGCCCGAACATTAGCCACCGATGTGATAGTAGGGGTCGTGGATACCGGAATATGGCCCGAGCACGCGAGCTTCCGTGACGATGGAATGACCTCTTCTCCCTCTCAGTGGAAAGGCGCGTGTGAGGCGGGATCACGTTTCGCCCCATCAAACTGCAACAACAAGCTCATAGGAGCAAGGATCTTTTACAAAGGATACGAGGCCATTGTGGGAAGAATCAATTGGGACAAGGAGTGTAAGTCTCCCCGGGATTCGCAAGGGCATGGAACACACACCGCTTCCACCATAGCGGGGGATGTTGTGGGAGGAGCAAGCCTCCTAGGCTTGGCGAACGGATCGGCTGTTGGCATGAAATACACATCAAGAATTGCAGCATACAAAGCTTGTTACTTACTAGGCTGCTCAAGCACTGATGTCTTAGCTGCCATAGATCAAGCTGTTCTAGATGGAGTCGATGTCATATCCCTCTCATTGGGAGGCTTATTACCAAAACCGTTTTACACCGATAATATCGCTATAGCTTCATTCGGAGCGATCCAGAAAGGGGTCTTTATATGCACATCAGCAGGGAATTCAGGGCCATTGGATTCAAGTGTTGGCAACACTGCACCGTGGATCATGACCGTCGCTGCTAGCTCCATCGACCGAAGCTTCCCCACCATCGTTGAGCTTGGCAATGGAAACATTCTTCGCGGGCAATCATTGTACTCTGGCAAGCCTACAAAGCTGCTTCCACTAGTTTATGGCAAAGGTCAGTAATCTTAATTCCTCAAATATATCAATAACTCCTCATTTGATCTTAATTGAGCTCAATTTCAGTTCAATCCTTAAAAGTCAACCTGACAGGAAGAGCTTTACACTTCCCTTATATAGCTAATTTTGTAACACAAGTGCATTTGAAACTTATTATATGATTGATCAACCATCCCCTCACAAAAAATGCAGGTGGAAATGGTGCAGAATTTTGCATCAATGGATCCCTGTCTTCAAGGCAGGTTAAGGGAAGGATTGTGGTTTGTGAAAGGGGAAGCAATGGCAAAGCTGAGAAAGGAGAAGTGGTGAAAAGAGCTGGGGGAAGTGGGATGATAATCCTAAATAGAGAAACAGATGGGGAAGAGGTTTATGCAGATCCACACTTGTTGCCCGCCACTGGTTTGGGAGCTTCACCGGCCATTGCTATAAAACAATACATTAATAACACTAATAATTCAATAAAAACTGCAACTGCTTCCATTAAATTTTTAGGCACTGTTTATGGGAATCGGGCCCCAGTTATGGCTTCATTTTCATCTAGAGGGCCCAGTGTGGTTTCCCCAGAGATCATCAAGCCCGACATAACGGCACCCGGGGTCCACATTTTGGCAGCCTGGCCCGCGAATGTCGGGCCCACATTGCTCAAGAATGACATGAGGAGTGTGGAATTCAACGTCCTTTCAGGGACTTCTATGTCTTGCCCTCATGTTACTGGCTTAGCTGCCCTTCTAAAATCTGTCCACACAAACTGGTCGCCCGCCGCAATAAAGTCCGCTATAATGACTACCGCTTATACCCTTGATAGTAGGGGAGCCCCCATAACAGATTTTGTTGCGGGGAACTCCACGTCAGCTACCCCTTTTGTCTTCGGGTCTGGCCACGTGGACCCTGAAAAGGCGGTTAATCCCGGCTTAGTTTATGACATTTCAACCCAAGATTACCTCAACTATTTATGCGGGCTGAACTACGATTCTACCCAAATTACACTTGTTTCCCGAAGAAAATTCACCTGTCCGATAGTAAAAATTCCTCACCCAGGTGATCTAAATTACCCGTCTTTCGCGGTGAATTTTTACGGCGGTAATTCCAGTTACTCTTTCAAACGGGTCGTGACGAACGTTGGGACTCCTAGAAGCGTTTACGCCGTTTATATAACGGAACCAGCCGGAGTGTCCGTGGTGGTGAAGCCTAGAGTGTTGAAGTTTAAGAAGTTGGGGGAGAAAATGAGTTATAGTGTTACCTTTGGAAGACGTGGTGGGGTTAACCATCACTCATTTGGATCCCTGGTTTGGAAGTCAACAAAGTATGCTGTTAGAAGTCCCATTGCAGTCACCTGGCTATAGATTATGCACTTGGCAAGAAGATTGTATGATTCATTTCAAATTAATTTATTTTATTTTAAATTATCAAAGTTTATGAAATCTGTAATTATTGGAGTATTAGACTATAGTTTAACAAGGCTAACTAGATCACAGTTGGTCACAACTAAATAAATTATTCATTGGTCACTTTTATCAATTTATTTGTTTGCTCTCAATAGGTTGGACCTAACATATTAGTTAACCAATAAAATGGTTCTTTCACAAAACATGTTAAAAAAATCGTGAGATATTCCTTGGGTATCAAAATTTACCAGTTTTTAGTCTATATTTTATGGCATTTTCAAGGACCACCAATGAATACCTCAAGAAAAGCTCCAAACAATTCAATCCGACAAACTAAAGAAAAATGTGGATCTGCCTATTCTAAAACCGTCAAATATGTACAATAAGTAATCAAACCCAAAATTTTAATAGTGATAGTAAAATGTTATAATAATAATGATAACATTTTTTTATTAAAGGTTATTATTATTATTATTCAGACATTGTTTGCCTACGGTCTATCACCATTCACCACCAACAACATCTCTCGAACTATACTTAGCTATTGCATATTATTCTTTTCATATCTTCCCTAAATTCTTTTATGGGGTATATTTACTTTTGGATCTAAATATACTCTTTGTTTTCATTCAATCTTTATAGAACCCAGAAATGTACAAAGCGGAATTTTTGCATTCTTGCCTAAATGTGTATTCGGTTGGATAGTGCTGTTTTTTGGAAGCTCCTACAATTTGGTCTTTGTCCAAATCCTTTGCAGCAATTCAGATTGGAATAAGCGTATTATTACCTTTCTGATTTTCATATATTGGTGGAAAACATCGAAATAGATTTGTTCTAAAAGATTCCAATTAAGATTAGGGAATCTCAATTGATATCTTCTGCATACCTCTTGGTCATTCATGTAAGATTTCATATTTTTCATATAAAAATGCAATCTTTATGCAAGTATTTGAGAAAAAAGATATGAAGCCCCTTTCGAAGATCCTCCATATCGCGATGAAATGGGAGATTAATTGTTTGTAATTATGCCAAGAAGATAAATAAGAAAATGTACTGTATATAGTGATGGAGAACTATAATAATACCCAATCTACATACCAGTATGGTAATGGTAATGCCTATGGGTATCCCACCATCCCACCTGGAAATCAAGGCTACCCTCCATACCCATACCCCCAATACCATTATTATCCACACCCTTACCCAAACTATGCATTCCCACCAGGGGTCCCATCTCCCTCTCCAGCATCAGCTCCTAGTGGATACCAACAAGGGACTGTAGAATATGGATACCTCCCAGCCCCAACACAATCTCCCTCATGTGTTGTTCCTTACCCATACTACATTTATCCTACTCCTCCTCTTCCTAGTTCTTCCCTTCAATATCAACAACCATCGAGAGGAAATGACTTTCCCATCCTTCAAAGACAAAATTCGTCCTTTTCAAGATTGGAGACGTCTTCTATATCATCCAGTCCCCATCACAGCCCTTCTTACTCAAACTCATCAGTTGAAACAGAACACAGTAAGGGTTTGAGGCTTGTACCATTCACTACCTGTAAAACTACTGTGAAACCTCTCCTCATGCATGGGAATTTGGATATTTGGGTTTACGAAGCGAAAAACCTCCCAAACATGGACTTGTTCCATAAAACCATAGGTGACATGTTTAATAAGCTTCCAGGGAACATGAGCTCAAAGATTGAAGGACACATGAACCGAAAGATCACAAGTGATCCCTATGTCACTATTGCACTGTCTGGTGCAACAGTGGGTCGGACCTACGTGATAAGCAATGACGAGAATCCAACATGGATGCAACATTTTAATGTGCCAGTTGCACATTATGCTTCTGAAGTGCATTTCATTGTGAAGGACGATGATGTGGTTGGGTCCCAGCTTATAGGGACAGTGGCAATTCCAGTGGAAAACATACACGGAGGGGCGAAAGTTGAGGGTTTCTTCCCAATCCTTTCAAGTAATGGGAAGCCATCCAAGGCTGGTGCTGTTTTGAGCCTCTCAATCCAATACACACCCATGGAGCAACTGAGCATTTACCACTACGGAGTTGGAGCAGGCCCTGAGTACACTGGGGTACCCGGGACCTACTTTCCACTTAGAAAGGGTGGGAAAGTCACTCTTTACCAAGATGCACATGTGCCTGATGGAAGCCTTCCAGGTCTAAAGCTTGAAAGTGGGATGGAGTACGTGCACGGTAAATGCTGGAATGATATCTTCAATGCACTAAGAAATGCCCGGAGAATGATCTATATAACAGGATGGTCAGTGTGGCATAAGGTCAAATTGGTGAGAGACGATTCTTCCATGGAAACTTGTACTTTGGGAGAGTTGTTGAAGTCAAAGTCACAAGAAGGGGTGAGAGTGTTGCTTCTCATTTGGGATGATCCTACCTCAAGAAACATCCTAGGATATAAAATGGTGAACTTTTTAGATTTTTTACTCATGGGGTTTGAAAGTTATCTGCCTTGGAAACGTTCCTCATCTTATTAATTGCTATATGTGCAGGATGGAGTCATGGCAACCCATGATGAAGAAACTCGTCGTTTCTTTAAACACTCTTCTGTTCAAGTGCTTCTTTGTCCCCGTGTTGCAGGAAAGCGCCATAGTTGGATGAAACAAAGGGTAGTTAGCTGAGAATGTGATTTTCACATTGAATCGATATAAAATAAAAATCAATGTTTAAGGTCTTAGGTTGGGCTACAAGATAGAACCTTAAGTGTTAGATTGGGCATAACTCACCTCAAAAGGATACTCAAGAGGTAAGGTTTTCCTCATACATATATATTAGTGACATTAGGTTTGGGTAAGTATGCCAAATAAGTAAGCAAATCCCAGTCGAACCAGACTCTGATAGTATATTGAATTGGGTCTAAATCAATTCAAAAGTATTTTTGAAGGTAAGATTTACTTCATACTTATTGGCCACAAATCTAGTAAACAACCAATTTGCGACATTTAATTATATGTTAAGACTGTGTGATAGCATGAGAGTAAAGTAAGCTCAATGAGTCATTCTATCCTAGCAAGTCTGAAAAAAAAACAAAGATACGTAAAAATTTGTTTATGATCCAATGAATCACTACAATTTTTTGTTAGCAATAGATAAATATTCATTGAATATTTATCTTATGTTAACATTTTTAATATGAAATCTCGTCTTAATATTTCCAACTGCTGCAGTTTTATTGGTCTACCCGATTTCCAGGAGGTTGGAGTAATATATACACACCATCAGAAAACTGTGATAGTGGATACTGAGGCTTCTAATAATAGAAGAAGCATCACAGCATTTATCGGGGGGCTTGATCTGTGTGATGGGAGATATGATACTCCGGATCATTCTATATTTAGAACCCTACAGACTTTTCACTCAGATGACTATCACAATCCAACATATGCAGTAAGATTCTAATTCCTAAATATCTGCCATATATTTAGCTGCCATTATATATAGATAGTGATTCAATCCATTTAACTTAGCAAGGGAATGTGTCTTGCTGTCCAAGAGAACCATGGCATGACATGCATTGTAGAATTGATGGTCCGGCAGCATATGACATCCTGACCAATTTTGAGGAGCGTTGGCTTAAGGCATCAAAGCCTCGAGGCTTTAAAAAACTAAAGATGTCATATGATGATGCATTGCTCCGAATAGAGAGAATGCCCGATATTCTTAGTCTTTCTGATGTTTCATGTGTGACTGCAGATGATCCTGAAGGTTGGCATGTGCAGGTAAGAAGCTCTCTCAGAATGATTTCAAGGTTATTAAACTTTAAGGCTATACTTGGTTCCGGGAACATAGTAGAAAATTTGATTAATGATTCTATAAATTTTGTGAGCATTTGAATTTCCTAGTCTATAGTTCTGTATATATTGACAGGGGCGGACCCACCCTAGGGCTAGGGGGTGCCCGTGCCCCTGCGGTGATATATATATATATATATATATATATATATATATATATATATATATATATATATATTGGAAAATTCTGAGGTCCAGCATCTCCCGGTCCAAACGCCGTCCGAATACCGCCGTTTGGTATGGATAAACTAGACTTGATGAGGAACATGCTCAAAAAAATTCATAAGAATATTCCTCCGGGAACCGCCCTAAACGCCGGTGTTCGGACGGCGTTCGGACAGAAAAGTGCTGGACAGAAAAGTTGAGGAGATGAGTTAATATTAGAGATGAGTTGAGGAGACGTTATTTGAGAAAAAGTCCTTGCAAACCGCGTGACTTTAAATTTCCACAAAGTGATTTTAATGGGTGCAACAGATCATTCCAAAAATAGTGGTTTTATTTAAAATTTATAGTTTTGTTTATTGCTATACTCGTGATGTATATGATTTTTTTCTAGACTAGTATATCATTTCTTTGTTATTGTGCCCCTGCGAGTCACGAGTCCTGGTTCCGCCACTGTATATTGAATATATATATATATATATATATATATATATATATATATATATATATATATATATATATATATGTATATATATATATATAGACAGAGAGAGAGAGAGAGAGAGAGAGAGCTTGAAAAATATATAAAACTAATTTATTGATTCCAGTTTTTTCTAATTTTCTTTCCTTCCCCCTCCACCTCATTTTCCTCCCTATATTCTTCACCTAGCTTTTTTCAGGTTCGAAACAGACCCTTGGTGTTCATGGCACCAGCTTACATCTGTTTATTCATTCTCGTGCAGATATTTCGTTCAATTGATTCCAATTCAGTAAAAGGCTTCCCCAAGGATCCTAAACGAGCTACAACAAAGGTCAGAGCAAGACAAATATGAAACCATTTCATTTCATAATTGTTTCTTTTCCCTCCTTAGTTAAATTTCTTGAGACTGTTCAACAGAACCTGGTATGTGGAAAAAATGTCTTGATTGACATGAGCATACACACAGCATATGTGAAGGCCATCCGTTCTGCACAGCACTACATCTACATAGAAAACCAATACTTCATTGGTTCCTCATACAATTGGAGTCAATATAGAGACGTTGGTAAGAAAAGTTCTTCTTTTCAATAAACATAAGTACAAGATCTTCATTCTTGGGTAGTTGAACATTAGATTTCCCAAGCACCGTGTATCTTAAAGACATCATTGTTACTTTCCTTGTGAAGGTTTCAGCCTTTCAGGTTTTATTCTCATACTCTCAATTCAATTAAGATTGATAGTAAGTTGTATGGGTACTATAGATAGCAACGATAAGTAGTGTATGCGGAAATAAAACTTAAGGTTCTACTTTTTTGGTTGTGCTTTCTAATCTATTATAGTATCTGTTCTAGTTAAGGTTCTACTTTTTGAAAGGTGCCAACAATTTGATTCCGATGGAAATTGCACTAAAAATAGCTGACAAAATAAGAGCGAATGAAAGATTCGCAGCATATATTGTCATCCCAATGTGGCCAGAGGGTAATCCAACTGGTGCTGCTACACAAAGGATTCTTTTCTGGCAGGTACAAAAGTAACAACTCAGAGGTGAAATTTCAAACTAGATGACATGACTAGTTGCTTCAGGCAGAGAAAGCTTTGATTAGTTACTGATGATGTTATGTTGCAGCATAAGACAATGCAAATGATGTATGAGACAATTTACAAGGCCTTAGTAGAGGTCGGACTTGAGGATGCATTTTCACCCCAAGATTACTTGAACTTCTATTGCCTTGGCAACCGTGAGGCTCCAGGTCCAAGTGATGCCTCAGGAATTGACAATAACGGGCAAGCAAATACTCCACAGGTATATTTCAACTGTTTTAATTTCAAACTATGGTGAATCATTTCCTTTGTCACATTGTTTCTCATTTTTCCAATGTTATATGGAGCTCGCTTTTGGAGTTTACAGAAATTGGAGATTTGAAATTGCTTATGTGAACCAACATTATACTGTTCGTGTTTGTTGTAGTAGTGATGGACCCGATGGTATCTTTGCATTTATTAGCTTCTCAATAGATGTTCTTGAAATTCTTCTTTTTACTACACTCCTACCCCTCAATTGCATTACTACTACAATGGTGTTGCAGTAAGTTACAATCATTTTCTCGCCGTTGCCGTTTGGTGGGATTTGAAAAGTGCAAAACCGAGAACCAAACCAAGATATGTATTTCATTTTTTGTTCAATTTTCTGTGAGCTTGGGTGAGTTTCAGCTCATTTTGGAATGTCTCAGTCAATGTAGTCAGTTTCTAAAGCATAAATCATAAACTGAACCTTCTTTGATTTGGTCAATTTTGGTTTTGGCTGGCTCAATTTCAGTTGGTTTGATTTGTCAGTTTTTTAATATCCAACCCTAGTTACATCAATATTCAAATTTCAAAACTATTTCCAAGATTATTAGTGGCCATTCGTACCTGCTATTTTTAAACAATAAAAAGCTGAAAAAATCCTGGTGGGTCCCTCAATCGTACTCTCCTTTGTTGGATTCAGACCCTTAGCAGGAAAAACCGAAGATTCATGATTTATGTGCATTCCAAAGGGATGATTGTGGATGATGAGAATGTGGTCATAGGATCTGCAAACATAAACCAGCGCTCATTGGAGGGGACAAGAGATACAGAGATTGCAATGGGAGCTTACCAACCTCACTATACATGGGCAAGAAAGCGATCAAGTCCTGAAGGGCAGGTATTGCAAACATAACAAGGGCCTTATTTGGCAAATAACTGTTAGCTAAATGTCCTAGGCTCCTAGCTGTTATGACAGTCTAATAGCACTATCAAAAAGCCATATTGTTTTAAGCCATTTACAAGCTTGGGAGGTAAAAGCCGCTTGTGAGAAAAAATCTACAAGCTTTTGTGAAAAGCTTTAAGCTTTTTGTAAAATAGATTTTTTACCGAATAAGCTCCTCCTATAAGCCATTTACCAAACTAAAAGAGGTAGCATTTTCAGCTTTTGAAAACCTTAACAATGCCAAATAAGATGTAAGTTAGAAAGATAGATCAACCTGTAACAACAGATCCCCTTCATGGCTTCATGTGTGTAAGAATATTTGCATTGTTCAGATTTATGCGTACAGAATGTCTCTGTGGGCTGAGCATCTGGGAGTAGTAGACGAGTGCTTTAAACAACCAGAATCCTTAGAATGTGTTAGGCGCATCAGATCAATGGGAGAAGCCAACTGGCAACAATTTGCAGCAGATGAAGTGACAGAAATGAAAGGGCACCTCATGAAGTACCCTGTCCATGTTGACCGCAAGGGCTTCTGGGTTCCCAGGCTTCCCAGACGTTGGAGGTAGCATAGTTGGATCATTTCTTGCTATTCAAGAAAATCTCACAATCTGATGACCTTGTCATTTTTCTTTTTTAGAAAAAGCAATAATTACTCACAAAAGCATCCACGGATAATCTAGTTTATAGTGCATTCATACATTTATTCATATGAATAATGTACAGAGAAAACGTATTTGGTCTTATTTGTACAGATTTTGGACAAGACTAGAAGTATCAAAATATACAAGAAATCCCAATGCTCCAGATGAGAGCATGACATAGCTTATTCTGTTTATAAGTAGAATTTGTGGCTTTAGACTTATCCAGAATGGTACTGAATGCCATTCCTTTCATAAAATTCATCAGATCAGCCAGATAACCCTGACAAAAGGGGTCCTAAGTTGCAAATAAAATATATCCATGGGTAGCCCATCAAAAGAGGAAAGTGAGAACAAAACTTGGCAAAATAAGATACACTTTACTCAGTAAAATTCATTGCACGATTATTGTAGTTCAGGCAACTATTGGCCTATCGGATACAACAAAATTGATTTAATCTTAACTGAAATAGGCCACTTAGAATGTCACTGATTTCTTTAAACAGTAATTTTACACATTATGCTACATCCGTATTAGGAGCCAGAGAAATAGGTGTACCGAGTCTGGGCTCCAATAATTAGTTCAACAAGTTTTTCTGCACATAAAAAACATATTATCAATGGATAATTCCACGAGTAAGACTAAAACGTAACACAGTTTTCAGGAACACCAATGTTGTCTATGAAAATAGGACTTCTGCACTCCTAAAAAAGAATGGGTATTCTGCTTTAGAACTGATTAAGTCTTGCTTTTAGCAAAAATCAAGGATATTTATATTTCTGCACAAGACGGATGTTTTACTCCTGTTTGCTGTATTTTTTATTTAATTCAGCAGGGGCAAGTTAGGTTAGTTACAAAATTACAAAGTCAACCTCATTCTAGATGCATTTAGCATTTTACTGTAAACAAAAAACACAGCATACCCAAAGCTTACTTAATTCTAATTTGTAAAAAGCAAACCTGTAAAAAAACCAACAACAGGAACAAATTCTACGAGCTTTTGAGTACTCTCAAGTCTTTGCCTGAAATAACCAATAGCATTACTGCATGAGCACAATTTCCCCCAACCAAGTTGGGTTAGGATAGAAAAATATTATACAAATTGTAAGAATTGACAATTGAGAATAAAAATGTACCGGGTATATCTAGTGAAAAATGGATCTCTCATAACATAAAGTGCCCACAGCATCTTCCGCCTTTTCATCTGTACCAAACATCCAAACCACATGAACTACACCATCTTAGCATTTTAAAATAGGGAGTTTTACTATAATATTACTAAAATAGAATTCATGGACAAAAGTATGACCACTGGTAACTCTCACTCTGCAAAAGTATCACTATGGTCCCTTCTATTCTAAATTGATCATCCTCACATTCACTACCCTCAATATGAAACTATGGCTCACTGTGTATCTATTAAAAGTTGCTTTTGTCCATTTTTTAAGTCACATATTTGTTTTTATTTCTAAAAAGCTCAAGTTTCGATGTAACAAACACTTCTAACCTCGTCCTTCTCAGAGTTGGAAAGTTGAAACTGCGGGGTTTTACTCCTCTTTGGGCACAAATTGATAAAAGAGAGAATGCAATTTCCAATGACATCCACAGCTAAAGAAGTGACCCAAGGAAACCATGATCGAGCCCCATGCTTCCTTACCAATAATACATAAATAAGAGGTCTTAGGACAAACATGACCTCCCCTGTCAAAAACAAGCTCCCAGGAAATCCTTTCTCATACAAGAAAGTTGAAAGAGTAGGTTTCATCACCATGGCTATAGTGACCATATGCATAAGAAGAAGAAGAAAGGTGAGTTAATAACTTAATATGTAAACATGCAGTCAAACATCATTATTTACCGGAGAGCCAAAAAAGAATTAGTACGTGGAGGCTCCATGATAGCTTGTTGGTGTTGAATCCTATGCAACCACGTTGGTTCTGAGACCATCCTAGCTTGTTGACCAAAACTATTTAGGGCAGATAACGCCCTTCCTTCAAGATTATATGAGTTGGGCCCACGGAAACCCTTTGGATTAGGCATTTTTAGGACTCCATTCCTTTCATTGAGACTAGAAAGATCATTATTGTCTTCAAAGTTTTCAGTTTCGCCACCACGCAAAAGCATCTTATATCCACTACTCCTAAAAACAATCAGCCTAACCAGTGCCCTGAATTACATAAAAGAAAAAAGAATTAAATATTCAATATGTGAAATTAACCTTCTTATCACACTCTAGACAAAGTGGCCCCTTACTTGACAGCCTCTGCAACAGCTATGAAATTCCATTTCCGCTCTTCTCCACACATTTGTTCAGCTGCAACTTCAACCAAGGTCTCCAAGTCCTTCAACAATGTAAGGCATAATGACAAAGGGAGAAAAGAGGGCTCTGGAGAAGGTGTTGTTTGTATGCACTTTGGAGTTGTCTCGATTATGTGCTCATTTATGGTAGTCAACATTCCCAGAATTGATGATACTACAAAGTTTAGCTTAGTTTATTAATTAAAAGTCTAAACAACAATGTAAAAGAGTAAATATAAACATGACTTTCGTGTTTTATATCTTCAGGAGAAATGTAATATGAGAAACATTCAGATGGTTAGAATAATTCTCTACTCGATGGTTAATAAGCATCAAGAAGAAGCTTAATGTTACCAAAAGTTCACAAAACCTGCTTCTGGCCCAGTCTCTGAACGTCCAAACTCGTCTGGAAGAAGCCACGTCAATCCCTGGAAACAAATTTGATCGGAATGGAAAAATTTTGATCACAAGCACAATCAAGAAGAGGAAAGCATAAGCATGACAGTACAGTGATAGTCATATTTAAACTCTTTAGCTCATTTAATGAGCTAACAAATCAACTAAAAAAGGAAATATGGACAAACCTTGACGGGAGTAAATCTAGAAACAAGATATAATCATAGATTCCGGAAATCCAACATCCAAGTCATTACAGAAGAAGAAAAGATGTGCAACAGAGCAGTAGAGCACATGTATACATCTCACTGAGTGAGCTTGTAGTAGAGGGCTTACGTTAATTAGGGAGCCCAATTGCCGTACAAAATCTCGGTTGGTTCTAACCCATCTCTTGTAAGCCTCCATAGTCTCCAAAGGTTGAATCTTTGCTTGGATTGTTCTCGGCTAATCAGTCGAAACTGAGCACTATTGACTTTTAGAGCCGCTA
The DNA here is from genome assembly GCA_945859875.1 of Cuscuta europaea. Classification (NCBI taxonomy): domain Eukaryota; kingdom Viridiplantae; phylum Streptophyta; class Magnoliopsida; order Solanales; family Convolvulaceae; genus Cuscuta; species Cuscuta europaea. The sequence goes on along the minus strand of CAMAPE010000035.1, from coordinate 5,767,812 downwards.
GCACGCCGGAATCAAACCCCAAACGAAAATAAAAAGGAACAAGATCGGTCAAGGCGGTGCGCCCAAGGAACTTGCGATGGTGGAGAGAAAGCGCCCTGCCTCAATATGGTTTGAAGTCCAGGAGCATAGTAAGTTAGTAACGCGAAATTGAGACGGATGTCTTTACTCTTGAATATGGTTTGAAGACAAAGAGCATATAGTCTTTTTTTAATCGAGAAAAGTATAGTGTAGTAACTAGTAATAGTGCAATTGGGATTCAGTGTTACCCTAATTTAGTCCATCCGGCTGTTAGGGCATTCAAAATGCATAGGTGGCAGACAGATTACTCATATGGCAAACCGACACTGGACCCGATGATAGTTAAGCATTTTTGCAAAACCCTAGTTTCTCGAATTGAAGAAACAGACGGTTCTAATTTGTCTGATAACATAAATATTCTCCTTCAACTGTATAGATTAATTAACCCTAAATTTAAAGTACTCAAAGGCGGTTTTGTACCATTTGCAAGCAATCATAAACAAGATGCTCTATCAGGACTTCGAGAATTGCACTTTTGTGAAGAACGGCTCACCAAAGCACTTAAACACCGAAGAAGAATGTCAATCACAATTTTCCTCGTTTGTGGCCTTGAGAGACCTTAGCTAGAACCAAGTGTTGAAGAAGGGGACAACGTATTACAATGAGGAATTCAGCAAGTTCTGCGATCAGGAATGAGTTTTGTTATTACCGCTCTGAACTAGAATATGACATGGCCGAAACAGCTTCTCCGAGCGTTCTTCATCTCCGCTAAGTGCATGGCTGCTGCATCTGCTCGTGTTCTCATTCTTCCTTTGGTGATTCTTAGGGTTCAAGAATATAGGCCTTTCGAAGCTCACTTCATGGAGGATGTTTTTACGAATAGGTCGAGGCCACCCGGTCGGGTTAAGGTCGTGGTCATGCCCAGGTCAGAGGTCACCTACTCAAGTTGACTTGGACGCCACTATTTACCACACAAACGGCTAATATTTATCACCTAGGCGCAGGGGCGGACCCAGGAAAGTCATTTTGGGGGGGCGAAAATATTTTTTGGGGGGTCAAAATACTTTTTGGAAGAACAAAAATCATTTTTCGTATATATATACACTAAAAAAAATTTGTTGGGGGGCGGTAGCCCCCCTGGGTCTCTACTACGGTCCGCCCCTGCCTAGGCGTTTTAAACTCCCTAATAGCCCGATGAACTAAATTAACACTCCTTTGGCGATTTAATGTACCTCTGAATCCCAATTGCACAATGATGTACTTTTTACTCCCTCGCTTACAACTTGATGTACCAAATTGACACTTTTCTCTTTTTTAATCCATAGATTTTTCAATGAAGAATTCTATTAACTTTTAAATTTGTGAATAAGTTTATAGGCTTTTAAAAAGTTTATAGACTTTCAAAAAGTTTATAGACTTTCAAATCTGAATCGTCACTTCCGGTCATCGAATTTTCATCTAGATTGTCACCACGATCTGCATGTCCACCTCTGTCACTAGAGTTCGCCACCGTCATCATCGGACTGATCCACCAGCAAGACAATTACTTTGGTTATGCAAGGGAACTAGAGACAATTAATTATATTAATTAATTTAATCAGGGTAGAAATGTGATATTTAGTCCTATTTAAGGAAAATCAAACATATCATCATACTTTGGGGAAAATGCTACTTCTTATGTTTTAGTCCTACCGTGAAAAATTACCTCTGTATAATACTCCCTCCGTCCCTCAAAGTTTGTCATAGTTTGACTTCACAAGTTTTAAGGAGATGAATTTGACTTTACACTGTAGCGACCCTGTTTTGCACTGTTTGACACTGTTTGGTATAGATTTGTTTACCAAATAAGGAAGTTGAAAAAGTAAGACAAACATTTTGGGACATCCGTTTCGGGAAAGTGTGACAAACTTTAAGGGACGGAGGGAGTATGATAAGAAACAATTAAATAAATAAATGAAAAAAATGTAATTCATCTAGCGACGCATAGTCTACATGAATAAATGAAACAGAAGAAACTAATTTTTAATTATTAAAAAGAAAACTCAAAGGTTCGAGAATGCTCAACCAACTCGGTATTTTATGAACAATTGTTAATTTGTTATATTACATAACTCAATGAGTACGAACATTAATCATTACACAAGTGTTACACTCATTGCTACATGTGGTACAAGCATATGTGCAATCGAGCTTTTCTTCTTAAAAATTGTTTTCTTTTCATTTTTAGCTTGTTAAATTTTGTATACTTATTTACGGTTATATATTTATTAATTTGAAATTATATTTTTATGTGTTAGCGGTTTAACGATGAAACACAGTGATAGTTAAAATATATTTTTTTCTTAATGGTTAACTGACAATGTATCAGAATTGCACCGATGTAATACTATCAATTCTTATATCGGTTTTTCTAAAAATTCTAGAACCGAATCGATATGGAATTAACGGTTCTTCAAATGGTTCCTAATTTTCTTTCAATAACCGAACCGATCTCACCCCTACATTTTTCTTCGTAAGACGTCGTATAAAATATCACTTTTTAATATTTTTTAAGTGTATCTTGTGTATCAGTGATTTTATTTATCTTGTGTATCAGTAATAATGTAGAATCTCCTCGTTTAACTGTATTTATCGTAAAATGATAAAAAATCAAAATTTAACGTTCAAATCTTGCATATTGAGATCATCCCTGAAACCCACCTCCCAAACCGGCTGGTACTAATCCATGACTTGTTGGCAGGTTTGTAATCCCGGGTAATAATTAGCCAAATCTGCAATCAGATCTATGCGTACTTGTGACGAGTAGAAGCCAACTGAAATGTCCATGGAAATCTTTTGTGAGGAGAAGAAACAATTGCAGATAATTAATGTACTAAGAATTGGTTAAAGGTGCACGAGAATTCATGATTTTAAAAGTCAATAAGAATGAACAGAAGTTTGAATACGCCTAGACTTTTATAAACTTTTTTTTATCATGACTTTTATAGACTTTTAAAAGTCTACATTTCATACATCTAGACTTTTAAAAACATTTTAAAGTGCACATTGAATACAACTAAACTTTTAAAATCCATGAACTTTTAAAATTATGCAACTAATTTCTAATACAATACACCCCTTAACAGAAAAAGTTAAAAAGTTACCGGATAAAAAGTGATTATTTGATTTAATTCTATTTCATGAAATAAGATATGTAGTAATAAGTTTCTATGATTAATTTTATTGCTAAAAGTTACATACGTTTCTCAGATGATATTGAGCATTACGTTGTTTCTAAAAAATATTATATATTTTTAGAAAAAACTGTAATTATTTGTTGTGTCAAACATACAACTATAAACTTATCAAGACTTTTTAAATGGTACTACGTACAAAAGTTACAAGGCTTATGTCTACCAAACATGCACTTAGAGTGTTTTTAATTGGATTGAAATTTTTCTGATTTCATCCACTCTGGTATATTCTAGTATGTCTAAATCTCTTCGGGTCGAGTCAAGTCACATCGGTTAAATGTCTAGTCGATGTATTTCTATCATTGTCAAAGAGGTTTGATACGATCTCTTTAAGTTTGATACAGTTTGTCTGAAACTAAATATATCCAAGTAAAAACATCTTTATAAATTGGTACACGAAAATGAACCATCAGGATATTAACTTATGTTTGTTTTAGTGAAACAACCAACAAGCTGAAATGTTACTATATACAAAGTGAAGCGGAAAAGCAGACCATTTTTCCGCCTAAAGATATGGGTCAAGATTCAATAATAAAGTGTCAATCTTATCAATGGAATCACTAATGTTTTGTGTAGTCTTCAATTTTGCTACAAATTTAACTTTTAATACTTCGAATAATAATAAGTATTTTGTAAAACTAATATTTTGTACTACTCCATATTATAATATGGAGTATACGATAGTATGATTTGTATCCTAATTTATATATTTTTGTAATTTGTTTTTCGAATAGAGCAAATTTCTTATCATGCATTGCAACGATACAATATTTGAAATAATATGTATCTTATCCTTTATTATTCACAATGTAATCATGTAACACAATTTCATGATTTGGTGTAATCATGAAAACTCATTTGTACGTTGTTGTAAATAATATGTATCTTATCCTATATTATTCACAATGTAATCATGTGACAAAATTTCATTATTTGGTGTAATCATGAAAACTCATTTGTACCTTGTTGTAAATAATTGAATACTCTTGTTGTAAACTCTTCTATACATATCAAGTACTTGGATATGTTAAACATTGTTAACAATATGCTTTGATTCTTATAACATTTTGATTTTTAATATCCTTTTCTTTTCTTTCAATATGTTTATGCATTCTATTTATATTAAAACTATCATATACTCCGTATTATTTTACAAATATAAAGAAATAAGGTTTTCCTAAATTTTTTCTCGTGCAACTCACGGGTGTAAATCTAGTTGTTTTCGAGCACGAGATAACTAATGTTCAAGTTATAAACGAGTTTTCAATTTAAAAGGGTCAAAATATCTTGCATAAAGTAATAGTAATAATATTTACTGGTATAAATCAGTGTAGATATCACCCTTTCAAATAATGCTATAACGAGCGAGATGACCGATGTCTAGACAATATATGTGCAAAATACATATTATATTTGTATATTTGTGTAAAAAGAAACTCAAATAATTACTGATCAAATGTCATACAATTTGACTTACTAAATTACTAATACAAAGGCATTAACTATATTAAACAAAAGGAGAAAATAATTTTGAGAGCATTCCCTAAATAGGAGTAAAAAAATTTGAAATTCCAAAATAGGACTATCATGTTTTTTATTCCATGAACAACAGTAAATTTCTGCCAAGTTTGACATTACTAGGCTTTAAACATGACATTTTTTCCAAACTTGACAGAGTGACTCACATTTAGAGAATACAAACATGAAAGTCCTATTTTGAAATTTCAAAACGTTTTTACTCCGATTTAGCGCAATTTCTTAATAATTTAAGTAACTTACCTCTAAACATAAAAATTAAGCTCCTCATAATTCTCGATAAATCAACAATCATTAATATTTCATTAAAAGAAAATTCACAATTGTTGGGATGCCTTGAACTACCTTAACATGGAGATGTACCATGTAGATTATGTTTGATCTTAGTTTATATTTTAACTTATTTTAGTAGGGTTGTTTTGTTCGTCACGTGATTGGTAGGGTGTAAGTGAGGTTGTTTTTTACTCCAATAACACCTAAAAGTAAAAACATATTTTTCAAATTGCGTAAAAACTAATACTGAAGTAGATCCATAATTTATAACAGCGCTATAGCGCCCGCTATAGCCCCTGCTAGAGGTGCTATTGGTAATCGCTCCGCTATAAGCAGTCTGGATTCAGGGGCGGCCCAGGACAGTGGCACCCGACCCAATGGCACATGCCCCTAAATCTTGAAGGTCCAAAAAAAAAATGTTACTAGTAGTATTATTCCCATTATGTAATTCAAATTTCCAACGCTATGTAGCAGCGATACGAGTACGCGGAAACGCGGAAACGAGTACGGGGATACGATAAAACCATAAATTAAAAGGTATGATACATATACGGGGTCATATGTATAAATATTATAAAAGTTATGGGGTGTATTTATAGATATTAAAAGTTATAGGGATGTATTTATAAATGTTATAAATACATTTTATTGTGAAAAAATATACATATATTTGATGGAGTATATGGCCCGGGAACCCCCGGCCCACAGACTCCTACTACTCCAGCAAAGGCCCAACAGGCCCAAATCACAGCGCCCAGAGTACCAAGCAGTCCGCACAACGCACAGGGGTGCCTTCGGACCCCTGGCCGAAGGCTCCAAATTGTCACAGAGCGGGTTTCTCAAGCAAATTAGGAAACTGGGAGAAAATGGCGAAAACAGCAGCCCTCGGCACTGTGAGCCCTCGGCACCAGGGTGCCATCGGGCGGGAGAGCCCTCGGTTACTGCTCTATAGCCGAAGGCATCTCACTCGACAAGATATCTGCCTCACATGCGTACAGATCACCGTACCCCGCACAGACGTCCCGTCCAACAGCCGCATTAAATGCGGCCACATGCGGCTGCCAGCGCCAACCAGTTGAGGTGACCCCTCGGCCAATGAGCGCTTGACACGTGTCCCTGCCCGGCATTTATTGCTACTATAAATAGCACCTCATTTCCCCATTTGTAACCACGCTTAATACATATCGAATATACTCTCTCTCTCTTACTTGTTTGCTCTGACTTCTCTCTAAGTTATTCCCCGTAATAACCCTTCGGATATATACCCCCGGGTAGACTATCCATCATTTGGTGCTCTCGTTGAGAGCTTGAACAATCGAGTAAGAAACCCTCCCCCTCGACCAAACACAAAACACTAGCCCTCTATCAAAATGGTGAGGACAACACATGCCAATTCAAAGAACGTAGAAGACAAGAACCTGGCCCTCAGCGACGTCAACGCCCCCGAAGCCTCTCACAGGGCTCCCGAGGGCGGTGTCATCGCTGGGCTGGAACAGGCGGCTGTCGACCTACGCCTTCAGATCCAACAAAACGCCCCCGATGCCCGCCTTGGCATCGAGGCCAAGAAGAAAAACCGGAGCGATGACCAAGTCAGCCCTCCGGTTCTCACCATCGACGTACAATCGGCGCTCTCCGCCTTCATCCAGACGCTCACCCAGAACCCGGGTGCCTTCGGCACCCTGGCTCCAGCTCACCCTCAGATCGGGGAAAATATCATGCTTCCCCCTCTGCCACACCCCTTCGGAAATCCCACCCCTCGGGTGAGAAACGACGAGGGGGTGGTGGCCCAAGAGACATCCTCCCAGGAAGTTCAGTCCCGGGACCGCCATAATGACAACAGGGAGAGGCCCCGTACTTCCGCCCTCAACCGGCTCGGAGGAGGGCCAGACCGCCGAGGGGTCCAAGACCGCCTCGGGGGGAAAGCACTCCAAAGGCCCCAGGAAAGCGGGGGATCTGTTTCGAGGGCAGACGAGGAGCGTCCCCCTCGGGACAAAGGCAAGGCACCCCTTCACGTTGATGATGCTCGGCACCAAATCAACCAGGCCCACTCGGCCCGGGTTCGTTCGCAGGGGGCGGAGACCCTCCCGAGGGACCCCCGGGACGAAATTATTGCGGCCCTCCAACGCCGGCTTGACGAGATGGAGTCCAACAAAGCTCACGCCACCACCTCCACCCCTCACTCAGACCTCAAATACGAGGCCATGATGGCCAAGATGGAGGAATTACAGAAGAAGGTGGTCGAGGGCTCCGGGGAACCCGTCATCCAGCTCCGGACTCGGACGCCATTTACCCCAAGGGTATTGGCGGCCCGGATCCCGGAAAAATACCGAGGGCAACACATACAGCCCTACAGCGGGAAAACGGACCCCAGGAACATTACAGCAAGTACCAGAACAGCATGATGATGGTGGGGGCGTCAGACGAATATTTGTGTCGTTGGTTCCTCTCCACCTTAGAGGGACCAGCATACGAATGGTTCAACAGGCTGCCCGAGGGCTGCATTGATTCGTGGCAAGAACTCGCCCAGCGATTCTTGACACAATTTGCCGGGAGGCGTCGCACAAGGAAGCACTTCTCACACCTCCTAACGATACGCCAAAAGAAGGATGAGGCCCTTCAGGATTTCCTAGAGCGCTGGAGGACGGAGGCCGACAAGGTCGACGGTGCTGATGACGGGACCCTCCTGGCCCTCCTACAAACCGTCCTCCGCACCGGCAACTTTTCCAGGAGCCTCATTATTGAACCCCCCCCCCCCCCCCCCGCGACTACATAAGGGCCTTGCAGCGGGGGGGACCGGTATGCTGAGGCCGAGGAGGTGGAGAAGTATCACCAACACCCGGACCAGCAGCCCCCGAGGGCTGACAACAAGCATAACCGAGGGCCGGGGGCTCCTCCAAATCGCCCCAAGACTTCGGGACCCTCCGATGACCGCCCTCGGCAAGGCCAAGCCAAGCCCGGGGGAGGTTATAAGAGCAACCCTAAGACTTGGGCCCAGCCCATTCTCCTGGACCGCCCTCGGACACCATTGACGCACCCCGTCAGCATCATCCTCGATTTTGCCGAGGAGAGGGGCCTCGTTGAGCGCGACTCTCGCGCACCCCCGGAGGTACACGCTATCAACCCTCAGTTCCCCTACTGTCGCTTCCATCGGCACCAGGGGCACAGGACCGATGACTGCCATCAGGTGAAGACGGCCATCGAGAGATTAATACAGGCGGGGCACCTGTCCCAATTTGTCCAGAGCCCTCGGCAGGAGGGACCTTCTCATCAGGGACCTCCCCGAGGGCACCATACAAAGGTGAATGCCTGGGTAAATCCGAACACCATCCCCCTCGGCAAGAAGAGGGAGATCGGAAACTTGGAAGAAGAGGAGGAGGAGTACCCCCACTACCAGGAAAAGAAACGCCAAATCCTCATGATCACCGGTGGCAATACAGGGGGCGATTCCACCAGCCAACGAAAGAAGTGGGCTCAATCGCTTTACGTGGGGGAAGTCACTCATATGCCCCCGGTAAAGCGATTGAGGGAGGAACCCATCACCTTCACCAACGCAGATCTCCCTCCTACTTCTTCTCCTCACAGGGATGCTTTGGTGATTCGAACGGAGATCAACGACACCATTATTCACCGAACTTACATTGACACGGGCAGCTCCGTCAATGTAATGTACCTCAGCACCTTCAGAGAGCTGCATCTGGAGAGGGGGTCCCTTCGGCCCATTAAGACTCCTCTTGCCGGCTTCACCGGCGATACTATTGATTCCGAAGGGGTAATAACCCTCCCGGTGATCTTCGGCGACGGGCTCCATAGAGCCCAGCTCGAGGTGGAGTTCGTCGTCGTCAACATTGACTGCGCCCACAACATCATCCTCGGCCGGCCAGCCCTCGAGGACCTCGAAGCCATCATCTCCATGAGGCATCTCTGCCTCAAGTTTCCCGCCGAGGGGGGCATTGGCTACTCCCGGGGGAACCAAAAAATTGTCCGCGCCTGCTATCTTCAGGTCACTAAGAAGGTAAGCAAGACGGAATTCCGTGTTGACACCATCACCGGAGCCGTCGACCAAGAGGAAAGAAGGCCGAGGGCTGAACCGGCCGAGGACGTAGAAGACTTTGCGCTCGATCCGGCCCAGCCGGAGAGAGTCGTGAAGATTGGAGCCCAGCTCCCTGAAGATTTGAAGATCGGTATCACCGACGCCCTTCGCGCCTACTCCACTGTCTTTGCATGGGGGCCGGAGGACATGCCGGGAATCAGCCGAAGGGTCATCACCCACCGCCTCTCGGTGGACCCTTCGGCAAAAGCAGTACAACAACGAAGGAGACCCCTCTCCGCCGAGAGGAGGGAATTCGTGAAGAAGGAGGTCGCCATGCTCCTCTCAATCAAGCACATCAAGGAGGTGAAATACCCCTCATGGCTGGCGAATGTAGTCCTCGCACAAAAGCCCCCTACCTTCCGCATGTGCGTGGACTACACTGATCTCAACAAAGCATGCCCTATGGATCCATTCCCTCTACCAAACATTGATCAATTGGTGGATGAGACCGCAGGGTGTGAAATCATGTCCTTCCTCGATGCCTTCCGAGGGTACCATCAAATATTCATGCACGAGGAGGACGCCGAAAAAACTGCCTTCATGACTCCCGAGGGCATCTTCTGCTACCTAGTGATGGCCTTCGGCCTAAAGAACTCGGGGGCCACTTACACCCGGATGGTGGCCCGGGTCTTTCAAGCCGTCCTAGGGCGCACCATGGAGGCCTATGTCGACGACATGATCGTCAAGAGCAAGCAATCTTCCAGCCATGCTGACGACCTCCGGGAAATCTTCGCCATCATGCAAAAATTCAACCTTCGGCTAAACCCGAAGAAGTGCACCTTCGGCGTCCAAGGGGGCAAATTCTTAGGCTACATGGTGAGCCGAAGGGGTATTGAGGCCAACCCCGAGAAGATCCAGGCCATCATCAATATGGAGCCCCCACGCAATGTAAAGGAAGTTCAACGGTTGACGGGCCGCCTGGCAGCCCTCAACCGTTTTCTATCTAAATCGGCGGAGAAGTCTCTACCCTTCTTCCAGATCATGAGGAAGACGGCTGGCTTTCTATGGACTCCGGAATGCCAGGGGGCTTTCGACGAGCTCAAAAGATATCTATCTTCACCTCCTGTGCTCTCCAAACCCAAGGTAGGGGAGACCCTCTACCTCTACCTTGGGGTCAGCCCGGCGGCCATCAGCTCTGTGCTCATCCGGGAGGAAGACGACATCCAACATGCCATCTTCTACGTTAGCAAGACCCTAAGGGAGGCCGAGCTCAGGTACTCCCCTGTGGAAAAAACGGTGTTGGCCATCGTTTGGACTGTCAAGAAGTTGGGCCACTACTTTCAGACTCACCCAGTTTAGGTCCTCACTCATCAACCCCTCGGCGCCCTCATGAGGAGCCCCACCAACTCCTCCCGCATGGTTAAATGGGCTATCTTCTTGAGCCAGTACAACATTGACATCCGTCCAAGGCCTGCCATCAAGGGCCAAGCCCTAGCGGACTTTGTGACGGAATGTACCGCAAGGGCAGCCACGGACGGGGAGCCCTCGGCTACCTCGGACGACTGGTGGACCCTCTACACTGATGGCTCCTCCGCGACCAAAGCATGCGGGGGAGGGGTAGTCCTCATTACTCCCGAGGGCTTCAGGGCCTACTATGCAATCCGCTTCTCCTTCAAAGTCTCCAACAATGAGGCCGAGTATGAGGCCCTCCTATGTGGCCTCCGGCTGGCTGCCAACATGAGGGCTCGACAGATCCACATCAAATGCGACTCCAAGTTGGTCGTTGGCCAAATCTCCGAAGAATATGAGGCCAAGGAGGGAAGAATGAAACAGTACAAGGAAGCGGCCAAGGAGTTGCTTAAGGTATTTGAGGCACACTCTCTTACTCAAATACCGAGGGCTCAGAACTCCGAGGCCGACATATTGTCTAAGCTCTCGGCTGACTCCCCCGAGCACATCTCCAAAATTGCCAAAATCGAGGAACTCAGCCTCTCAAGCATCCATGCGAGCCCCGTTATGAACATACAACAACGACAGGTGGATTGGATCTCAGATATCACCGCCTTCATCTCCACAGGGCAGCTACCCGAGGATGAGGCCCGCGCTAAACTGGCAAAACTGAGGGCTCCCAGCTACGCCATCGAAGATGGGAGGCTCTACAAACGATCTTACAATGGCACGCTACTTCGGTGCCTTCATCCAGATGAAGCCGAGGTCGCAATGGAGGAAGTGCACAGTGGCACTTGCTCAGCTCACCAGGGACCCTTCTCCATGTCCCGAAGGCTCATTCTCCAGGGCTACTTCTGACCAACCATGGCGAGGGACTGTGCTGACCTTGCCCGGAGGTGCACCGCATGCCAACATTTCCAGAAAGCTCCCGGCAGACCAGCGGTCAACTATGCCCCCATCAGCACCTCTGTCCCGTTTTCCCGATGGGGGATAGACCTTGTGGGCCCTCTGCCGAGGGGTACCTCCAATAACAGATACATCATTGTGGCCGTCGACTATTTTACCAAGTGGGTGGAGGTTGAACCCCTCGCCAGCATCACAGAGGCAAAGTGCCGTCACTTCGTCCTCAAGAACATCCTCACGAGGTTTGGCGTCCCCCAGCAGATCATCTCCGACAATGGGACACAATTTGAGGCAGCCCCCTTCCGTGCCCTTCTGGAGGCATGGGGCATCAAACACACCTTCTCCTCCGTTGCCTACCCTCAAGGCAACGGGCAAGTAGAGAATGCCAACCGGACCTTGCTCGAGGGCCTCAAAAAGAAGCTGGAGGCCGAGGGCGGTGGTTGGGTAGAAGAACTTCACAACATCCTATGGGCCTACCGCACTACCCCTCGGCGCGCTACAGGTGAAACACCCTTCTCCCTCTGCTACGGTTTTGAAGCCAAAGCTCCTACGGAAGTCACCCTTCCTACCCGAAGGGTGATCCAATACGACCCCGAGGTCAACGACAGCAACATGGCCCTCGACCTCCACCTCATTTCAGAACGCCGGGAGCAGGCCTTCATCCGGGCAGAAAACTACCGAAGGCAAGTTAAATGCTACATCGACGCCAAAGTTCGCACCCGAGAATTTCAAGTGGGGGACTATGTCCTCCGGAGGAGGGAAGCCAGCCAACCAACCGAGGGAGGAAAAATGGCACCAAAATTCGAAGGCCCCTACATCATAGCAGCCATCATAAAACCCGGGACCTACAAACTCAAACGCCCCAATGGGAAAGAAGTCCCTAGGCATTCGAATGTACACCATTTAGTTAAATTTTATCAATAATGTAAGAGCGGCCAGGCCCTCATAACTAGTGAATGTACTATCCTATGGCCCAAGACCTCCAATTTCGAAGAATGAAGATACATTCAAGACATCAAGCCCTCATACTGACTACAAGCCCCAGGCCTCACCACGAGAAGAACCCCCTCCGGCACCAAGTGCCGAGGGAGGACACCATCAACACCTACAACAAACAGTGAAAACACCACGTGTTTTCAGTCAAGACCCCTCGGCACCCAGTGCCGAGGGTACATCCCCACCTTCAAAAAAGAAAAGATGAGAACACCAAGTGTTCCTACAGAAGACCCTTCGGCACCCAGTGCCGAGGGTACACCTCCATCATCAAATATCATCAAAGAAGACCCCTCGGCACCCAGTGCCAGGGATATACTCTCCTCTCAACTTCCAAACATCTATTGGGAAACACCAAGTGTTTCATTTGAAGATCCTTCGGTACCAAGTACCGAGGGTAGACGCCTACATCAACTACAACAAAAGAGAACACCAAGTGTTCCTACAGAAGACCCCTCGGTACCAAGTACCGGGGGCTACACATCGAAACTAACACCAAGTGTTGTTTCTAAAAGCCGTACCCCACGAGGACGCATATACCGAAGGCGCCACCATCGGTGCCGGCGGCACATGGTGCTCTCGGCCATTTGCAACTAGTGTGCAAATGAAAACCCTTCCTTGAAACGCTTTCCGCGTCACTACCCCCAGGGTATGACAGGTATGAGAAATGCCCAGGATTCGACTTTCAAAAACGGAACGCTATCCGCGTCACTACCCCCAGGGTATGACAGGCATGAGAAATGCCCAGGATTCGACTTCCGAACCGAAACGCTCCCCGCGCCACCACCCCAAGGGTGTGGCAGGCCACAGACTATGTCTAGCGCCGAGGGGACGACTTTCAAAAATGAGGCGCTTTCCGCGCCATCCCCCAAGGGGAGGCAGGTTACGGACCACCATATCTTGTGCCCAGGAAACGTCCCTCGATCCCCTCGGCACTCGGAAGGTTAACCCGAGGGAGGAGAGCCATTGGTGTATTCTGATGGTCTCCTAATAGGCCCAGCCTTACCAAGAAACCAAGTTTCTTGATGCCTTCCCTTCACCACCAACCAAAAAAAAAAAAAAAAGAGGGGGTGAAGGGGAGTAGACTCAGCGAGAAATCAAAGAGTACACTCCAACAAAATCACAACATGCCGAGGGCTCCCCACGGGAACACCTCCGGCAATTGAAGACTCCTATTTCCCGAAGGATACTACTCAAGGAAATATCATCAGGAAACGGCTAAGTCCACTACCTGGTCACCTCCGGTCACAAAGACACCGAAGGCTTCAACAATACAAAGGGACTGGACTACCCAAGGTCCACTAAACGGTACTTCAAACAAACACCGAAGGCATCTGTTATGCACAAATACCGAGGGCTCTTTCCCCATGACAAGGGTCAAATTCTACAACTTTTAAAGTGTATGCCGAGGGCACACACTCCTCATCGGCTTTCTTCACAACAACAGGATTCAACATCAATTTATGCTTAGAAAAATTCTAAGTCCTGAAGGAGCAGCCCCCGGGCACCCGAAGGCTACACAGGGAAGCAACACTTGAAAAAATTCTAAGTCCTAAAGATTGGGCCCCCGGCCCAATCAATATTACAGCCAAGGGAATATGGTGGCCGAAGGCCATGCAATACAACAACACTTAAAAAAAAGGGGGTATTCTGTCCTAAACGAGTAGCCTCGGGGCATCTTGCAAAGTGATGTGGAATCAGAGGGCACCTATCACCCGAAGGCACCCAAGGAAAAATTCACACTTAGAATATTTTCTAAGTCCTACATGCTTTCCCCCCGGTCAACTACTCTTACATCAAGGAGGAATGCCATCTACCGAAGGCTCCCAAGGGGGATTTTACACTTAGAATATTTTCTAAGTCCTACATGTTTTCCCCGGTCAACTACTCATACATCAAGAAGGGATGCCATCTCCCGAAGGCTCCCAAGGGAGACTTTACACTTTGAATATTTTCTAAGTCCTACATGCTTTCCCCCCGGTCAGCTACTCATACATCATGGAGGTAGGCCACCTCTCGAAGGCTCTCGAGGGAAACTCTACACTTAGAAGATTTTCTAAGTCCTACATATTTCACCCTCATCTCAAGGGACCTAATTGCCGAAGGCTACCTATCAATCGAGGGCTACAGTTCATAAGGAATCAACACTCAAGAAAATCTTCTAAGTCCTAAAAGAATTAGCCCCCGGCCTATTCCATATTACAGGTGGGGCTCCACAGTAGCCGAAGGCTAAATGGCATACTACACTTGCAAAAAAATCTCTAAGTCCTGTGCATTGGGCCCTCGGTCCAACATTCACACATCAGGAATGGGCGCCATATCCCGAAGGCTCTCAAGGGGGAATCTACACTTAGAGATTTTTCTAAGTCCTAGGATGTGGGTTACTACAAACGCCCGAAGGCCTCATGCTGTGCTACACTTAGAAAAAATTTTCTAAGTCCTAATTGCTGCCGAACCATCGTTTGCATGTCCAGCAGAGGGTGCCCAACTACCGAAGGCTCCTAAGGGCTAGCTACAATCAGATAGTATTCTAAGTCCTAGACATACATTCAAAAATACCGAAGGCATACATTCAAAGGAGAAGGCATACATTCAAAACATAAGGCGCATTCGAAGATGAAAAGCCCGGAGGCAGCATGCATTTCATCAAAAACAAGAGTAAGTGTGAAATTACAAGCAGGCCGAAGCCGAGGGATGAATAATGTCATCACTACAAATATATGTTTACATGATAAAAAGTACATATCAAATCATGTTACTCCCGGGGGCCGCCTCCCCCGATGGCTTCGAGGTCACTTCTGCGTCGGCCTCAGGTTCGTCGCCCTCGGCTTCCTTCATGAGATCAGAGTCCTCTAGGTCTGGCCTCTCGACATCGGGGGGAAGAGGAACGCGGATGTCTGGCTGCAGGGGGGAGCCCGTATGCTGCCGGGTCAAAGTCCTTTGGCTCGATCTTCAAGTGGCGAGCCATCCTCCGATAGATGAGGGCTTGAGTGAAAAACTCGCCCCCATCGTAGTATTGTTTACCCTTTCGGGAAACCCACTCCACGCCAGGCCCATCACACCACTAGTCGACCGAGGACTCGACGACCGAGGACAGCCATTGCTTGTGCTCCTCGGACCGCCATCCCCCTGCCAAGAACCCCGAGATTGCGTCCTCCCGGGCTCTCTCGACGGCTTCAACCTTCGCGGCCTCGGCTTCCTTGGCAGCTTTCTCCAAGGCCTCAGCTGCGGACCTCTCGGCTTCTGCCCTACCCCGATCCGCGGCCTCCGCCCGCAGGGTCATCTGCCGAAGGCTCTCCTCCAGCATGGCCATCTGCCGAACAGCGTCTGCATTCTGGCGGATGAGCTCCCGCATCTTGGCCTCCTGCTCGGCCTTGCGAAGGCGCCACTCCTCTAGCCGCCGGGCTTGCTCTCCGAGGGCAATGCAGGTCTACAAAAACAAAGGGGTTAGCAAGGCCAAATATGGTTTCTTAGCTCCAAGTAAAAAGGAAAGAAATAGGCGTAAAAGACTTACTATGAGGGAGGACCGGAGGATCCTGTCCTCGAGGGCTTCGTCTTCATCAGCCCCGAGGGCAACCCTGTCAATCTCGAGGGTAATGCCTCTCAGAAGTGCCCTCGGGTCGGTCGTACCGTTCATCACGGCCGTACCAGCCGGGAGGGAAACCATGAGGACCTCGGAAGATGGCCCCTGAACTCCCGGTGGCACCTTCGCCACCTGCATGTCCTCATCTGCCCCGGGGGCAGGGCCTTCATCAACAATGATCACCGGGGGGGATTTCTTCCCGGCATCCCCGGTCTTGGGCTTCTTGCCCTCGGGATCTCTGCCCGAGCCCTTCCTTTTGGCGGCAGCAGCAGCATCAGTGCTTGGGCCCACCGACGGCCCCTCCGGTTTTTTGAAGAAGTCACCGGCGGGTTTTGGGACACCGGCGTCCGTCCCCCTCGGGCCCTTTGAGGGTTTCTTCTTCTTCAAGTCTGCAAGGCCTCTAACATTCATCATTTTCACTGGGACACCTGCGAAAAACAAAGGAATGGGGTTAGAATCGAGGGGTCGCTGACCGAGGGCACAAAGAACAAAAAGAAAAAGAAAAAAACACGAACAGGATAAGCTATGTGCTAAGGGACCTCGTAGACTACCTCCTGTTCCCCCGAAGGCCTCAGCAAAAACGGGGTACTTCTCATCCGCTTCACCAATAAATCGGTATCTCCGAAAGCCGAGGGCGTAGAATCCCTTGTCGACAGTATAGTCTTTGATGGAGACCTGCTTGGTGCGACCCTCCGGGATTTTCGCTATCACCAGGCCGTCTTTTTCGAGGGCGGCGCTTCCAACCTTCGGATGCCGACGGAAGCGATCCCGAAGTTCCACCGGGAATGGGTTCTCAGCAACCCTGACATAGCACCAGCGCTCCTTCCAGCCCTTGTTTGACGAAGGCGCCTCCGTAAACAGCTTCCACTTGGCCACCTGCTGCAGGATGGCGAAGCCCTCGGCATTCGTGTGACCCCCTCGACAGAGGTTGAAGCTCTGGAAGAACAAGTCCAGGCTGGGGGTCACCCCTCGGTCCCTACAGAGGTTTAAAAAGCCCGCCACGTAGGAATGGCTATTAGGTGTCAGCTGGCAGGGCACCAAGCCAACGAACCTCAGGTACTCCCGGAGGAAGGGGTGTAGCGGGAACCGAAGGCCCATGGAGACCGACAGCACGTGTACTGCAATGCACCCTTCAGGCGCCCGAGAGAGCACATCGTCAACTCCCGGCTCGATCACCTCGGCCGAGGGCCCTACATGTAGCTGCGTCACGTAGAGGTCCGCCCTGTCCGCCTTTGACTTTATCTCCAAGGCAGCCGTGTTGAGCCAGGAATACCCCTCCGGCATATCTACGGGTTTCCCCTGATCAGCAGCTATGACCTTCTTCTTGGGGACAGCCGCCTTGGCCTTCTTCTTCCCGGGGGCCACCCGGATGGGAACCGCGTTCAGCGGCTGGGAAGTACTGGCCTCACCAGCACCCCGAGGGGGAAGGACGGCCACAGTGACCTTCGCCCTCTCCTTCTCCTCCTCCTCTTCAGCAACTTGGACGGCGAGGGCCAACTCTTCATCCTCGGCAGTTCGCTCGAATTCCTCCGCCTCGGCCTCAGCCGTCAGATCCTTCTGCACCTCAGTGGCGAGGGCTGCATCACCACAATCCGAGGGCTGACCACTGCTTGACTCCACATCGGAGATGCCTTCGTCCTCCATCGAGGGCGTCCTCGAGATGTCCTGAGAGTCACTCTGGGACGACATTCGCACCCTAGTTCGAGGGTTCGTAGACGGTAGTGTTTCCTAACTTTTCTATCTCCTAAACTAAGGGCACAGTACATCTATGCTAGAAGGAGAAAGGAAGGGAGCACTGACCTCGAAAGCTGAGTTAGGACCGAAGGCTGCTGTTTCTCTCTCTAGAAAAATTGGCAGAGCTTCGCTAACAGGTTTTTCGCACACGGAGGAATGCCTGACCTTGGGGTATTTATAGGCGATAGAATCCGGGCTTGGGCCTGGATTCCGGGCCTCCGGATGGACGCCATCATTACGCACCGTCGTTTCACCCAACCGGTGACGCCGCCCACGAACAACCAGCCATCACACGCCACGTGTGCCATCCCCCCAACAGCTATATCCTGTCGTTACGTATTCCAACGGCTATATTTCCAACGGCTATATTCTGGAAGCCCCCGGGTTTTCTACTTCACTCCACTTCATCAAGGATTGCCTCCGGGTGCACTCACCCAGAAGTGCCCCCAGGTTGTGCCCCACACAGCACATTACACACGCCTTCAGGATCACTCCTTCAGATCCCCAGGGCTGCATATCAGGGGCACCCCTCGGGGTTTCCCCCTCAGCACTGCAAAACCGGGTAGCCCCCGGGGAGTGCCTCATTGACGGAGGGCCCATAGCACACAGGTAATGGGAGCCCTCGGGTATCTTCATCACCAACTCATCAACAAACAGTGGACCCCCCGGTAACAACTTCACTGCTGCCCTCATCTGGCAGGCCCTCGATCCCTGGATTGAGGGGCTCCCCTTCGGCACCACCAGGACATCAACAGCAAGCCTTCGGCAAATCAACACAGGAGCCCTCAGAAGAGAGAGCCTTCGGCATTCCCGTCATTCTCCATTTTTCACCGAGGTTTGACATTTTCGATTCATCATTGGGGGAATTCGGTGCACTCTTTTTCCCTCATTAGGATTTTTTCCCAAAGGGTTTTTCCTAATGAGGTTTTTAACGAGGCATCCCCCCAAAATGAAACGAAAAGCGTCAGCCTTCGGCCCACAACAGCAACGTAACTGCTTTACTCCTTTTCACCACTTTACAAGTGCCTCAAGGAGTGGGGGACTGGAGGACCCCTTCGGGAAAATCATTAAATTACAACAAAGCAAGCCCTCAAGTCCCGACATGTGGGTAACTGAGGGATTGCCTTCGGCAGGGACATAAAAGCAACAACTCCTCACCAACTTCAGAGATCACGACAGGACAACATCAAAGGGCAAGCACAAATTACTCCTTTTCCCTCAAGTACCTTTCGGCAAAAGGAGTGAGGGACTCCTGATGGAGTATATGGCCCGGGAACCCCCGGCCCACAGACTCCTACTACTCCAGCAAAGGCCCAACAGGCCCAACAGGCCCAAATCACAGCGCCCAGAGTACCAAGCAGTCCGCACAACACACAGGGGTGCCTTCGGACCCCTGGCCGAAGGCTCCAAATTGTCACAGAGCGGGTTTCTCAAGCAAATTAGGAAATTGGGAGAAAATGACGAAAACAGCAGCCCTCGGCACTGTGAGCCCTCGGCACCAGGGTGCCATCGGGCGGGAGAGCCCTCGGTTACTGCTCTATAGCCGAAGGCATCTCACTCGACAAGATATCTGCCTCACATGCGTACAGATCACCGTACCCCGCACAGACGTCCCGTCCAACAGCCGCATTAAATGCGGCCACATGCGGCTGCCAGCGCCAACCAGTTGAGGTGACCCCTCGGCCAATGAGCGCTTGACACGTGTCCCTGCCCGACATTTATTGCTACTATAAATAGCACCCAATTTCCCCATTTGTAACCACGCTTAATACATATCGAATATACACACTCTCTCTTACTTGTTTGCTCTGACTTCTCTCTAAGTTATTCCCCGTAATAACCCTTCGAATATATACCCCCGGGTAGACTATCCATCAATATTATTATCTGACGTCTACCCATTCATGGCATTGTAGCATTTACATTTTCAAGATACTTAGAAATAAATTCATATTTTATCTCATATACACTAGTGCATCTCGAAATATACATGTAGTCAATAAGTCATTAATTTAAAATGAGAAATAAGTCAAAAGGCTACAATTTTGAAATTAAAAATGTAAGTACTCAAAGTTCCAGAATAATGAAGATAGAAAACAATATTTTAAAAGTTGTAATACATATTTCCGTTGGAGCTATTAATTTCTGGGAATAATTATAAGAAGGGATAACAGGATGAGTAAATTAGAGATGAGTTAATTATGAATATGCCCATTAGTTGTGTACCACATAAAAACAAGGTAAAATTATGGGAGTTTTACCTAAATAGGACTAAATAAAAGGATAATTGCAACAATAGGAGTTTAAAGTTTAAATTCCCAAAATAGGACCAACTCTTCCTATTTTACCCTCTCCTTTGTCCTTCTTAGGATGTTTTTACTTGGACGGTAATTTGCTGGTCTGGTCTGGTCTGATCTGGTCTGGTCTGGTTTGTACTGGTCTGGTCTGGTTTCTTTGTATTTTTATAACTATCCAAGTCTGGTCTGGTCTGGTCTGGTATGGTCTGATCTGGTCTGGTCTGGTCTGGTCTGGGACGAATTACAGTCCAAGTAAAAACATCCTTAATAGTATTCTTTAAACAATTATTATAAAATATAAAAAAAATAAAAATAAAAAAATAAAAATCGTAAAAAATAAATAAAAAATATACAGACCTCAACCACCACCTCAACCACCTTCCAGCACCGCCACCTCTGATCACCGGAAAAGATTGCCAGGTTGGGGGGGAGGGAATGTCATCATGATGACAATTTTGAAGAGAAAGCTAGATATTTTCAAAGAATAAAAATGCCATCTTCATGGCATTTTCAGAGAAATGTGGCATTTTTTTCACAAGATGGCAATTTTTTCCGGCGACTGAGCTGGTGGTGCTTGGAGGTAGAGGAGGCGTTGGCAGTGACCCGCATATTTTTAAATATTTTTTAGGTATTTTATTTTATTTTTTAGACTTTTTAAAGGTTTTTAAATATTTTATTTATTTATTTTAAATTTTTCCTTTTTTATTTTATTTTAAATCTAATAACATAAAAGAATTTGAAATGATATACCTGGAAACCACAAAGCCCTGAGCATTTCGCCAAAATAAATAGACACAAATTATCATTCAAAACAAAGCCCATATCATAGCATAAATAAATGAGTTCAAATCAAACAACATTCAGTTCAAACAAAAACATTCGGTTCTTACAAAACATAGAGGTCAAACAAAACATGCAACAACAACAAATACAATTTCTCAAACCATCAAATGCTTCCACGAGCACAACAAAATCATTGTCCAAAACATGGTGCAAAATAAAACATAGTTTTTATTATTAAAATCATAAGAGAAATATCATCTCATTTCTCCAATTTGACAATCTTTCTCATCTTATTCAATGAAGAGTTGCATGAGGAATCCCCAATCAAATCCCTCTTCAATCTTTCTCAAGTGCTCGCATTCTTGTGCTCTTCGTTGTTGGCTTTTCCGTCATGAGGGGTAGTAACTTCACCTTGTGAAGAATATGCCTACACCATCGAATAAGCTAAAACTCACATCAAAATGATTATTATAACTTAACTTCAACAATTTTACAAAGATGTAATCAAAATAACTAATGTCAATTCTATAATTACCTTCTCATAGTGAGACTCAACATGTGCATCTTGGACATGAAATCAGATTCCTATATAAGATAAATAGATTTTTTATTCCCTCCAAACTTTATAAAAATTATTTTACATTTATACTAATAATTAAATAATTTGAAAATTAATAAATCTAAACTCAGTGGTGAACCTGACCATCATCCATGTTAACATTGAATTTCTCAATAAGAACTTCATCTCTTGTGAATTTCATCACACTGAAAGCTGAATTGTAGTTTCCAATTTGTTCCTCCCTAATCTGAACCTTGAACAACATTGACACATCTACAATTGCCTCTATCTCAGCTGAACATAACTCTCCTCACATCCACTCTGATAACAATTAATTACAATCCAGCTAAACAGATGTAGTAACTAATTTACAACTAAAATTCAGTAAAAAAACGAATGACACTTACGCTTAACATCATGTTTTGACACTCAACCGCATCCTTTCCAAACATTTCTTGCCCAACATTATCCCAAATGAGTAAAGGTGCATTTCCAGTGGAATCAATCACTCGGTTTACTACTTTATACCTATTGCATTCACGTATTTGCTTTGACAACATTATGTTTTTGTTATTTTTTTGTTTTTTTTTGGTATTTAAATCGATCATAGTTTATAAAATATTTATATTGAAAATTATTATCACCTTGGAATCCCATCAAAATAAGGTTTTGCGGCATTTGGTGCTGTAAAATTTTGAACTGGATTTTTCCAGTTTCTTGCGGCATTTAGTGCATGAAAGATACCATCAATTTGTATCGCTTTCAATTGCCACGACCTTGGCATAAATCCAAAAGCTTCCAATCTGAAATCATTTATGTTCATCTCTTTAAACAACTCTAATAATGCAATGATGTAAACATCAATCACCCACAACTATAATGGTCTTAAAATTACATCTCGAGTCTCGTACAGTTCTTCTATTGTTTTAAGTGGTTGCTTCAAACCATCAAGATCCTCAGAAATGCTCATTTGTTTGTCTGTAGTTACTGAAATAGTGCGTATCAGCTGAGTGAGTATATTCACTTCCTGCAAGCTGTTTAAACACCCAACATGCTATAGTTATATCACTGTAACTAACCATAAAGGAGATCTGGATAAATTTTCAAACCTGTTCTTGAACTTTTCAAATTCAACATCATCTCCATTGATGACAACACGCGTGACATTGTAGTTGGTTGATATTTTTGGTTCTTCATATGCACATAGACGACCATTAATCCAATTTTTATTTTAACTAACGAATGGGAACAAAAAAATATGAATCATCTATAACATACTAACCTCTGAATATTCCCGCGTGACAAAACTGTAAAGTCACAATGACTGGTTCAGTCTGATCATCGCCTATATAGGGAAGAATTTGATCAACAAAGTCATCCCAAAGCGTGCATGACAATTGATTCAACCTGTATCATTTCACACCACTTACAGTTATACATATGTGCCAAGTAGAAAACATGCACTAAAAAAATAAACGTCAGAATAAAAATTAGGGAACCTTGTACCTTGCAAAGTGACTTCTATCAACCTATGACGACGACCATTATGAATCACTTCTCGAACCGCCTGCTTTGAAACAACTTGTCCAATAGCATCTAGTTTTTTTGCACACGACATTATTACGAAGTTTTTATTATACCATAAAATCAAAAATATGAATTTTAACAGTAATGTACTCACCAAAAAGCTCAGTCTCATTTATCATTCTCACATTCAACAATGATTCAAATCTCTTGAACTTATACACATGGTTAGGAAATGCATCATCCTCATAATTGATAACCTCTGTCTTTTCATAAAATATCATCTTAAATTTATTGTCCGTTGTCTTACACTTCTTTCCATCATTCGCAACAATGAAATGACGGACAACATACAAACATCGCTCCTTAAGAATTTGTCTATATTTAGCCATCTGTGCGATCCTTATTGTTGCATGGATTCAAGCACCCTACAACGAATACAAATTATCAACTTCATTAGATGGACAAACTCCACAAATAAATAATAATATTCAAATAAAGAATGTAATTATTACCTCATTATCATGGAATACACATTCCAATCCTCTAATGTCACCTGTGTCGCTTATGTTGTCGTACACACAAAGCAAACGCAGACGAAGTGCTCAATGCGTGTCCCTAGGCGTAATATCCTTCACCAAACCAAACGTTGGAGACATCTTCAAGCAAAAAAAAAATCTAAGCAAAATTATCAGAATTGTATGAATAATTGGCCGCAAAAAGCACTTCAATCGGAAGAGATTAATTTGATTGGAAGAGTGAAAAAAAACATAAGGAAAAATTCATACGTCGACAATAGTTGTTTGGCTAGCATAGAACACTTGTTGGCAAAAAGGTTGGTTTGGTGGTGTCACTCGATGGGCTATTTATATTAGAAGTTTTTTCCCATTCAAAGCTCGGTCATATTGAAGAAACGTTTTTTCCCATTTAAAGCTCGGTCCCATCTATTCTAAGTCATTTTGAAGCTCGGTCCAATTAACTATGGAGTAAAATTCCCATTTAAAAAATTATGTTTTAGTGAGATTCTAAAAGTCACTTCCATTTTTTATACTCTTCGGAACTCAAAAAGTTACTTCAATTATTGCTTTAGCATTTATTGTTGTTCTAGCACTTATTATTGTTTCACTCAATAAAGCTTTTTTTGCACTTATTATAAAGCTTTTAGTATTCCGTATTCTAAGGCCTGTGTGCCATCTATTTTTTAGAAACGTTTTTTCCCGCCCAACACCCCTTGTCCTCCCTCCTTGAGAATTTTGTGTTTTACTATATTATATAGATTTTATTATGTAATTATTTCGAAATTTTGAAATAATAATTACCAAAAAATGGTAAGCATTTCCAATACAGTAAGGGAAGGTATCCGTGCTTCATAGTTCACACGCATCCACCCCATCGACAAGCGAATCGCCCTCTGCAAGCGAAAAAACAGAAAACGGGAGACGGGCTGCTGATGAGGTGACGACCACTACCGAACGCGGAAAGCCGACCACTGTCCAGTGCCCGCACCGCACCACGCCTCCCGTCCGCTAAGTCGCTCAACCTGCGTCTTCGCTGAGCCGCCTAGCGTGTCTGACCGTGTCGCCAGGCCGCTGAAGTAGTGAATTGTTGATTTGCTGAAGGACGTAAGTTTACCTCGTTGAAAGTTATTACTTTTCTTATTTTTTTTGGTATTATTATTATTATTTATTAATCTTCTTGATTATTATGTGATATTGTGATTGAGTTGCTGATTTTAATTATCTATTAAGCCTACGAATCTATATCAAATTTAACAAATTAGGTTCTTATTTTTTATTTTTTGTAATTAATTGATGAAGTAGTTAAACTAATTATATTTAACAAACTGGTATAACTATGATATAAGTAATTATAGCATGATTGCAGGTAGCTTAAGGCTAATTATCTTAAAAGTAGTATTGTTTGGATAAATACCTGATAAATACCTGATCAAGCATTTACTCCCAAGTCCCAAACTTCCATTGTGTGACCCATAAGAGGATAAGAGTAGGATAAGAGTACAACACTCTTATTCTCATAAGAGGATAAGAGTACTCTTCTGCCAATTGAGTAAACATTTTGTTGTTTCTCCAAATCTTGTTAAAGAAACATATTAACCACTCCACACCTCTCTCCCAAATTTCTTTAGGCCTCAATTAGTATGACATCTAGACTGATTGCTTTTTTCTGCCCAATCCATGAATTAGTATAGTCATTTATAGAAATAAGCTCAATTTTAACAGAGCAAAACAATGAATCCATAACAATAGTTGCCAAGCCTTTTTTCACAATTAGGGAGTGTTTGCAAGGGCTTAAAAACAGAAATTTGGGTGGGGAAAGCTAAAATGGGTGTTTTTAATACCAACTTTTACTTATTTTTAAGTAGTTTTAAATGAAAAGCTAAAAGCATGGAGAGTGATGCTTTTAAATGCTTTTGCTTTTTATTACACCAAAAAACACTTTTTCATCAAACACTCTAACTTTTATTTTTCAAAATCACTTTTCTTTTCAAACACTACTGACCATACTATTAATCACTTCTCATATAATTTCCAAAAAACACTTTTTAAAAAGTAGAAGCCCTTGCAAACACTCCCCTAAGCGTGTATTGATGAAAATGGATGTATGGTAAAGAGGAATGATTAAAAAAAACCTCCTGTCACATTGTCCCAATTTATCACTCAATATTGGTAAAGATTTGATTTTAAAGGAAAAATTATCCCAAGAATGTAACAGCTACCCTTTTCCTCCACCCCCGGTGTGGCCTCAAAAAAATCATTTCTCTCCATCCATTTTGTTCTCTTTGTTTTTGTGTGTTGCGTGGGCTCTATGCAGCATTGTATTTACTATTTATTGTCTTGTTTTGATCTAGGTTTCAGGGTTTCGTAAGCCAATACCAGTATCACGAGATATGAAACTGACTCTCGAATTCGGGTATGTTTGTATCTACACAATATATGAATTCATGAAATTTTTCCTGCACTGGTTCTCTTTAGATGAAAAACGTTTTCCAAAAAGGCTTACCTAAATACAAGTCAATACAAACAACTCCATTCCATGCTCCAAAAATGTTTTTACCAAAAATTCCATTCTATGCTCCGAAAAATCAGAAACATACAATGGAGAGCTTTCATTAATTTCATATGTTTCTGATTTTTTTCGGACTGTTTTCATTATATTCTTGTCCATCAATAAACCAAGCATCAAGTAGCTAAGATGCATGGAAACGTCAAACTATGTAGGTTTCCCCGTTTCTGAAGCGTTGGAGTGTTTCCAAATTAATAAAACGTGAGAAACGCGTGTTGGGCTCATTTCTGTAATATGGGGAAGTTGAAACGCGTTTTAGCTGCATTTCAGAAACTATCTGCTGAGGTTGGGAAATTTTGAAGTCTAAAATTACTAACTTACCGATAATAGGCTTCATTAATTTCCCATCAGTAGACTCCTTCCTTCTTAGGAACTCTCAAATTCACACGTCTCTGCCACTGATTTATGCCCTAACCCCTATAAATTACATTAAGCCCTTTGGTCATGTTCATCGTCTTCAAGCTTCAGCTGTACGAGTATACGTCATTACTGTTCACTCGCTCAGCGTCTTCGAGGTTCATGCTTCGTCGCTTCAGGCTGCGTCTCAGTCACTCAAGGAGTCCAAATTTAGTTATTAATCGCTCTGTTTTTCTGTATCTGCGACTTTGCTCCGCTTCTCTGGTTTGTTGATTACAAATGAATACTGTTGCTCTGGTTTTGTTTTTAGATGTGACCGTGTTTGAAAGACCCACACCTCTTACCTCTTATATATGTAAAAGTTTGAGTATTCAATTTATTTGGCATTATTTTGATACTCTTATTGTGATTTGTTTTGTAGTTAACGCACGGAGTAAATTTTTTTAATATGCTTTTGATATTTTGATTTATTTTATTGATGTTGCATTTTATATTTGTTATGCATTGGTATGTGAACAATTTCTAGATTTGAGTTTTCTTGATGAAGTATTATAATTATTAATGTTATTATTATTAGTGTCATATATATTTTTTACAAAAATATCCCTAAATTTTTATATTTATGTGTTTCCCCCTCGTTTCGTTTCTTATATTTTCTAAAAATCCCGTTTCCCACGTTTCCTGTTTCCCGTTTCCATGCAACTTAGTCGAGTAGTATTTAGATTTAATAGAAAATGATTATTCCATCGTGTTTAAGCATTAAATTTGTAATAAGCTCTTTTTGCATTGTATATGTGAAGTAACGTGAACACAAGTTGCTCAGCGGAACAAGTATTCAACTCATATGGAATCACCCCGGAACCCATCACAAAGTATATGATGATGTAGTCACAATTGGTTAGAGTGTATGTTTTAAAGGGAAAAAACTACCCAAAACCCATTTGGTTAAGGTCCAATTGTTTTTCTTTTTTTAGACGTGGGAATTGTCCAACACATAGTGTGGGAAGATTAAACCTATTACAATGTGGCTAGTGAATGAAACATGTTCCCCACTTCTTTTGCTCATAAGAAATTCTTGCTTAAATAGGCTTCTCAATTTTCCATCGCTGTGTACTTGAAGATTTTGAATTATTGTATTTCAATTTTTAAAATTGTCTGGTTGTGTTCTTCCGTGCTACTTGGAAATCTTCATTGCAATGTACAGAGGTGGATTGGAACTTCTTTGCAATTCTATGAAGATACATGAAATCTCCATTACACCTGAAGATGGTGGGACAAAGGTGAGTCCTATTGATTGTGATGACTGTCCTCTCTCTCTCTCTGTTTTTTTTACTCCAGGGGGCGTCTGGGGAAGGGGGGCTGGGGGAGCCTGGAGTAATCTAGGCTTAAACTCATTGCATTGAGTTTCGAACCCGAGACCTCCCGTAAGGGAGAGTGAGTCGGCGACCAGCTGGGTTGGACCGCTTCCTCATTCTAAACACTTGATTCATTTTATATTCTTCCTTGTTCCATAGTTGTGGTATGTTGTGTTATCTACTCGCTGAGTACTCGCAACTCTGCGGTGGCCTTGCCGTTTAGCATTGTGACTCGGCGTGTTTTGTCTTTCTGAATTACTTGCCGGGTACTGTCACGGACTTATTCTCGAACCCGTGCGGCACTAGCAACACTCACTCAGACTATGCTAGTCAGCCTAACTCTTGCGGAAACTAGGACACCGATAGTGGAGAAACTTGTATAAAGGCTTTATTGCTCTCAAGCTTTCGATGATACAAATGAGCCAGCCATGAGGGGTATTTATACTTATCCTCCTCCTCAATGGACGGCTTAGATCTACTTGATCTAACGGCTACAATTGAATTCTAGAGTATTCTATACAACTCTATGAGATTCTAGAGTATTCTACTCTATTCTATACAGGTGTACACTTATCTACATGAGTCTAGAAGGTTCTCTTAGCCTCCAGGATTCTGCCCCTCTCTCTTAGGCATCTCTAGACTCCATCTCGCCTCCAGGTCTCAGTATGCCGCGGCCTATGCCCCTTAATGCCGCGGCGTTCAGGAGAGTCGTGACATTCTCCCCCACTCAATCTCACGACGTCCTCGTCGTGGTCTTCCTGTAAGCCTCTATCAAACCCTTGTAGTTCCACAAGGTTAACTCGTGTTCCCAACTTGCCTCGCTGTCCGGAGCATCCTTCCACTTGATGAAGTACTCCACGTAGCTCGGATGTGCGCCTCTCCTCGGAATGACTCTATGAGCCAATATCTCTCCAACCTCGCGCTCGGGAACCTTTGTTATAGCTGTCGGTGCTCTCTTCGAAATGCCCCTACTCGGATCCTCCTTATCTTCCTTGTAGGGCTTAAGCAAGCTCACGTGAAACACCGGATAAATCTCCAAGTGTGAGGGTAATGTCAAGCGATAAGCAAGCTTACCAACCCGCTTCTCTATGGGAAACGGACCCTCATATCGCCGCACCAACCCCTTGTGCAGCTTGGCAAACGTATGCTTCTGGTGGGAAAGGAGCTTTACTAGTACTAAGTCTCCTTCCTCAAACTCCAAGTCTCTCCTCTTAGCGTCGGCCCACTTCTTCATCTTCTTCGAAGCCTTAGCTAAGTATGCCCTCGCCATGTCGGCCTTCTCATGCCATCCCTTGGCAAATTTGAACGCGGATGGACTCGGACCTCGATATCCCACGGCCAAAGAGTGCGGAGTAGCCGGCTGCTGTCCCGTGGCAATCTCGAACGGACTTGCCCCCGTCGACTCACTCCTTTGCAAATTGTATGAGAATTGAGCTATGTCAAGCAACTTTGCCCAATCCCGCTGGTTTGCACTCACGTAATGCCTTAAGTACAGCTCCAACAAGGCATTAACCCTCTCGGTTTGGCCGTCGGTTTGGGGGTGAAAGCTCGTAGAGAAGTTAAGCTCGGACCCCATTATCTTGAACAGCTCCATCCAAAACTTCCCGGTAAAACGGGTATCTCGGTCGCTTACGATGGTCTTCGGTATGCCCCAATACTTTACCACATGCTTGAAGAATAAGCGTGCAGCATCTTCAGCGGTGAACTTCGTAGGGACAGGTATGAACACTCCATACTTACTAAACCGATCCACCACGACCATGATGTTCCCACACCCCTCGGACTTAGGCAAACATGTGATGAAGTCCATAGATATGCTCTCCCACGGCTTCTCTGGTGTGGGCAACGGCTCCAGCAACCCTGCTGGCTGTTGTTGATCCACCTTGTCTTGTTGGCACACAAGACAAGTATTCACATACAACTTCACCTCTTCCTTCATTTGGGGCCAATAGTACGCACGTTCTATCAGTGCCATCGTGCGTCTAATTCCGGGATGTCCAGCCCATCTCGAATCATGGCATTCCTTGATGATCTCTTTCCTCAATCCTTGCCACTTCGGCACATAGATCCGATCTCCCTTGGTCATGAGCAACCCCTCTCTAAGCCAAAACTGGCGTGTCTTCCCTCGACTTGGCAACTCCATCAAACTCTTGGCCTTTGGGTCATGCTCCAGTCCCTCCTTGACTCGATCCACCAAAGGAAAACTCGGGCTTGTGATGGCAGCTAGCTCGGCCTTCCTACTCAATGCGTCAGCCACATTGTTCGTCTTCCCCGGCTTATACTCCATCACAAAGTCAAACTCTGCAAGAAAGTCTTGCCACCTTGCTTGCTTCGGCGTCAACTTCTTTTGATTGAGGAAATAACTTGTTGCCACGTTGTCCGTCTTCACCACGAACTTGGACCCCAACAAGTAGTGCCTCCACGTCCTCAAGCAATGCACCACGGCTGTCATTTCTTTCTCTTGGACCGTATAGCGGCGCTCAGTATCATTCAGCTTGCGGCTCTCATAGGCAATGGGATGCCCTTCTTGCATCAATACTCCTCCTAGAGCAAAGTCTGAGGCATCGGTCTGGACTTCGTACGGCTTTGTGTGATCAGGGAGTGCTAGGACAGGCTTCTCGGTCACAATTCTCTTCAACTCCTCAAATGCATGTTGGCACCTCTCGTCCCACTTCCATGCAACTTTCTTCTTCAACAGATCAGTGAGTGGAGATGCTATAGAAGAATAGCCTTGAATGAACCGTCGGTAATAGTTTGCAAGTCCAAGAAAGGATCGTAACTCGGTCACCTTCTTGGGCGGCTCCCATCCGCATATTGCCTCGATCTTCGCCTTATCCATCCGGATCTTGCCCCCTCCAACAATGTGCCCAAGGAACGTCACCTCCTTTCGAGCAAAGGCACATTTCTCCTTCTTCACATAGAGCTCGTTCTCCCTCAACTTCTGGAACACTTGCCTTAGGTGATCAATGTGCTCCTCCAAAGTCTTACTATAGATGACTATGTCATCCAAGTAAACCACCACGAACTTGTCCAAGAACGGCTCAAATACCCGATTCATGAGGGTGCAAAACGTAGCTGGAGCATTCGTGAGTCCGAATGGCATTACAAGGAATTGGAAGGAACCATACCTTGTCACACATGTGGTCTTCGGCTCGTCTCCTTCGGCAATCCTTACTTGATAGTAGCCCGACCTCAAGTCCAACTTTGAGAACCACTTTGCTCCTCCAAGCTGATCGAACAAGTCCGCAATGAGTGGAATCGGATACTTGTTCTTCACCGTAATCTTGTTTAGCGCCCTATAGTCGATGCACATACGCAATGACCCATCATGCTTCTTCTGGAACAACACGGGTGCGCCATAGGGTGCCTTGGATGGTTGGATGTATCCCGCATCCAACAAGTCCTTCAACTGCCTCTTCATTTCTTCTAACTCTGGTGGGGCCATCCTATATGGCACACCTGCTGGTGGTGTAGACCCGGGGATCAACTCGATCTTGTGGTCCACATCTCTCTTGGGCGGAAGTCTCTTCGGCAACTCAGACGGCATCACGTCCTTGAACTCCACGAGCACCTTGGCCACTCCCTCCGGCATACCACTTGTCGGCACTGGTTCCTCCTTCAAGATGGCTAGGTATGTAGGTTGCCGCTTCCTCATGCCCTTGGCAAGTTGCAAGGCCGAGATTTGCTTGGACTGAATCCTCTCCTCTCGGGATAGCTTCACCATGCAAGTCTCGCCCTCCTTCATTATGCACATAGTGTTGGCAAACGGAATCGGTATTGCCTTCACCGAATCCATAAACTCCATGCCCAACACGATAGGATAGTCGTCCATAGGAACGACCGAAAAATCAATTAAGCCACTCCACTCGCCCAAGGTAACCCTAACCCCACGAGCCACTCCATAGATTGATTTAGGTTGCGAGTTGACAGCTTTCAACCAACCATGGTCTTCAACATAGGGGATGCCCAATCTCTTTGCCTCTTTAACTTCTAAGAAGTTGTGAGAAGCACCAGTGTCAACAAGGGCTTTAGTAGTTTGTCCACGTACCTTAGCTTCCACGAACAAACGCCCCTTCTTCTCCGTCTTGGTCTTGGTTACCTTGGCCTGAATGGCATTGAGAATGTGAAGGGAACCCACCATAGCTTCCTCCCGTTCTCGTTCCTCCCTTTCTTCAACTAAGGCCGAGAGCTTGGCCTTCTTCGGACAATCCTTTGCCTTGTGTGGCCCATCACAAAAGAAGCACTTCAACGGTCTCTTCTCCCATGTCTTGGTCTCCTTTGTTCCCTTGCTCTTGTCAAAGTGTTGGAAACCTTCTTTGTGTGGACGGTGGTCTCCCCCACTCTTTTCCTTGCCCTTCTCCTTAGTCGGTGGCTTCACCTTCTCCGGCTTCTTGAACTCCACCAAGGACTCGGCAATAGCAATGGCAGTGTCGAGATCTTGAGCCCCACGCCTTTGGACCTCGATCTTAGCCCAACCTTGCAACCCATCCGTAAAAGCAAAGAAAGCTTCCTTATCAGGATAGTCAGGGATATCTAGGAGTACCTCAGTAAATTCCTTCACATACTCACGCAGGCTTCCCTTGTGTTGCAAACGCCTTAGCTTAGCTCTCGCCTCCTCTTCCGCATTCATAGGGCAGAACTGTTTCTTGAGTTCACTCTTGAACTCCTCCCACGTGTTTATAGTGCAAAGACCCTTCTCTCGGTCCCCGTACTTCCTTCTCCACCACAACATGGCGGTATCCTCCAAATACATGGTTGTCGTGTCAACTTTCTTGGTATCATCAACAATACCAAGAGCCTTGAAGTATTGCTCCATACTCCACACAAAGTTCTCTATCTCCTTAGCATTCCTAACCCCTTTGTATGTCTTGGGTCTAGGAACATCAACCTTAGAGGGAGTAGGACTTACCTCACTTGACGACGTGCTTCCTCCTTGCACGACCGCCTTCTTGCATAGGACCAGCTCTTCCTTGGTTTCCACCAACTCGTTGGTGACCTTCTCCAACTCCTCCCGCAGTGAAGCAACCATGGTCATAAAAGTCCCCTCCAAGCTCTTGACCTCGGAAAGACACCGGTCGAGGATCTCATTGACCGCTCCTTGCACCTCCCCTCGAAGATCTTCACCATTCTTCGCAAGTTCCACGATGCGTTGGTCGACTTCCTCAAACCTTTCTTCCCCATCGGCTATGGCAAGCTCCGCCTTGGCTAGCCGAGTCTCCACCTCCGTCATGGCTTCTCGAGACTTGGACCTTCTCCTCTTGGTTTGCTTCCCGGCATCCATGTGAGTTGTCTCGCTATCTGAACCGGCCATCTCTTCTCAAGGACACGAAACCAAAAACCTTGTCTCTGATACCAACTGTCACGGACTTATTCTCGAACCCGTGCGGCACTAGCAACACTCACTCAGACTATGCTAGTCAGCCTAACTCTTGCGGAAACTAGGACACCGATAGTGGAGAAACTTGTATAAAGGCTTTATTGCTCTCAAGCTTTCGATGATACAAATGAGCCAGCCATGAGGGGTATTTATACTTATCCTCCTCCTCAATGGACGGCTTAGATCTACTTGATCTAACGGCTACAATTGAATTCTAGAGTATTCTATACAACTCTATGAGATTCTAGAGTATTCTACTCTATTCTATACAGGTGTACACTTATCTACATGAGTCTAGAAGGTTCTCTTAGCCTCCAGGATTCTGCCCCTCTCTCTTAGGCATCTCTAGACTCCATCTCGCCTCCAGGTCTCAGTATGCCGCGGCCTATGCCCCTTAATGCCGCGGTGTTCAGGAGAGTCGTGACAGTACTCAGCGAGTTTCTTAACTTGGTGAAAATTTTGACTCGGCTAGTTATTTGGCAATTACTAAATGTTTTTTTGGGTTAAATCTGAAAAGTTTAAAGTTTAAACTTAAGTGGGATACTATGGATTTTTTATAATTGTCACTCTATTTTCTTGGGATACTATGAAATTTATGAGTAATGAGTGGGTATTATAAAAAATGGAAAAAACTAAGTATTTCATAGATCGGCTCATACAAGTTAGATGAATGGTTTTATGGAAACCTGAAATGTTTATGACTTTTGCTACTTCATCATTAGGTTATTATTACTCCCTCCGTCCCTAATCTTTCTCCCTTTTCGGCTTGGCACATTTATTAAGATAGTGGGATTTGTGTGGTGGAGAGTTGTGCAGAGGAGAGAGAAATGTGTAAGAATGTGTAAGAATGGTTGTGAACCACAATTTTTTTGCTAAAAGAGGGAAGAAGAGATAATTTTGGGACGGACGAAAAAGGAAAGTTTGAAGATAATTTAGGGACGGAGGGAGTATTATTTTATCCATATCTCAGAATTATGCTCCCTCTGTCCCGGGTAAAGGTTCCCGTTTCGTTTTACGACAATCGACTGGCCATAAAGTTAATTGATCCCTATCAATAAAAAAAATATTTTATTGAATAAAATTTATATATTCAGAAACTATATTAAAATTCTTATAAAGTCGCAAAAAAAAATCAAAATTGATAAAAGTTGGATATATAAAATAAAAGATTAAGAACAATTTAAGTTGACCGGATGAATAGTGGATGTGAACCTTACTCTGGGACGGAGGTAGTATAAGACTAATACTCCCTCCGTCCCTTGTAACTTTGCCATCTTTCCTTTTTTGGATGTCCCAAAAACTTTGTCACTTTCCTTTTTAATCAATGAATTTGTGGTTTCTATCAAATCTAACCACATAATTTTTACTTTATTATTTCACTTGTCAGTCAAACTTGGCATAGTTTTGGACATCTATATTTTTAAATTTAATTAGTATAGGGCCAAGTATTCATCATGTAATCCTGAGTACTCAGTCCTACTCACTACTCAGCCCTTGACCGAGTTGCTACCAGATAGCGATTTAGACTACTGAGGTGGTATGTTTCTGTTGCTTCCTTGCCAGGTCACAATGAAATATTTGCTCTCTTGGGTTTGCAAGAATTTGATCAAGGAGAGGCCTGAAATGTTTATTAAGGGAGACACTGTGTAAGTTGTACTCCAAACACAGTTCATTTAGATTAAGACCACATTTAACATTATTGTTCTTTTCAAAGCAACTTGTACCTTTATTTTATTTTTAATCAAGAAAGATGTTCAATGATGTTGAAGAACATATATGAAACTTCATACATTCAAAATGCCTCTTTCGTGATATTTTGTAAACTGCATACATTCAAAATACATTTTCTTTATAACGGTTATTCTTATGTGCAAATTTTAGATTTTTGCAATTTTGATTGTGGGGGGAGATAAATTGATGTATGTATTGGTGAAATTCAATATTTGAAATGCAACGGAGCTCTATTTTCTGGGTATTAACGATTACAAACATTGGAAAGGGATATGTTTTTATCATTAGCTACGTAT
Organism: Cuscuta europaea; assembly: GCA_945859875.1. Taxonomy (NCBI): domain Eukaryota; kingdom Viridiplantae; phylum Streptophyta; class Magnoliopsida; order Solanales; family Convolvulaceae; genus Cuscuta; species Cuscuta europaea. The sequence continues at coordinate 5,732,697 of CAMAPE010000035.1, read as the reverse complement.
CCCCTTGCATTGATATATACTAATATGGATTTTATATATTTATTAAAAAACCACATCAGCAAGGACACTATTTCATTATTGGCACAATCAGCATCATGATTAGTGGTTATCATTATATTGCTCTACACCCATATGGCCATATTGCAAATGTGGGGTAATGGGGTTAAGAATAACTGAAGGTGTTCCACCTTCACATGATTTTATTGCAACACATTTGGAGCATTGAAAAACAGACTGGTAAGTCCAAGTGTTTGAATTAGTTGTGATTTTGCTGCAGGAGGCCAGGAGTCTTAGTCCTCATCAATGATGAGGATTGGGAACTAAATGGGCAGCTTAATGCTGTGTTAGAAGATAAAGATGTCATCATTTTCATTTCAACTCTGCATGGGGGATAAGTATGAAGCCTTTCCAAAATTCCAACTTCTTTTGTCTTCCGCTTTTGTTATTGACGGGTATCAATGAAGTTTGATTTAGCAAAAAAAATCTTTTCCTACCTTTCTTTTTGCTGTTGTAAAATAAAGTTCTTGAATGCATAAGCAGTTCAAATGCTCAGTATGTGTTACTTAAAGTACTTGCGTATGGTGATCACTATTCTTAGGTTTACTCCAAATGTGTAATTGTATTATAAGAGAACCTTAACTACTGTTTCTGCAAAGGCAACTTGGCAATTTGATGTCATCATGAACATGAATCATGATCATTGATAATCATCACATCATAATAAAATGTAGAAATTATCGTAGTGTTTATGTTGCATCTGCATTTCCGCTTGAACTTCTTAAGCAAATTCTTATTTGATACAACACAAGGCACCAGAACACCCCAGGCCGAAGGTTGAAAAAAAAAATCTATGGACAATCAAGAGTCCTGAAGAGGGTGGCCCCACTGGCCCAGTTCTTGGCTGGCCATTTCTTGGTCCCCAAAGCTGATCAACTGTAACCGAGACTGGAATTTCTAATCGCGACTGGTTCTTAGACATTCCAGTCTACTTGTGTTTGTAGCCCAACTCACCAAAGATTATTGAACTGTTTGAACTCAACAAACTCTTGTAACATTTAAGAAAATTGATAGAAAGATTAATACAATTCGATGCATATGAGGAGGGAATATAAGTATTAAGCAATACACAAGTATTAACGGTAAAACAGTTTGGCTCATACTAGGAGCTTCTCTAAGGAATTGAGCTTTGCTTTAAGCAATATAAATGCTAATAGTAAAACAGTTGAGTTCATACTAGAAGTTTCCTTCAACCAGCAAAAAGTTATCCCAAATGCAAAGAATAGGGTAGGGATGGACTTGGGCCGGCTTTTTTTCAAATTGTTGGGCCCGGAAATGGCCCGGGTTGATACCGGGTCCGGGCCTAACCGGGTCGGGCTCGGGTCAAGGTAATTTTTTTTTGCTTTCTAATTAACCCCGACCCCCCCTCCTTCACCCCCAACCTCCAACCCCCCCCCCCCCCCCCCAAACACCTAGCCCTAACCAACAAAAACAAAAAAAAAATGAAAAACCCAAAAAAAAAAAAACCCGGCCCCGAGCCCCCGACCCAAATCGCCCAGGCCGGTTCAACAAATATAGGACCTGAGCCCGGCCCGTCCAACTCTCCCCAACCGGGTAAAAGCCCGGGCCCGGTTAGCAATAACCGGGCCGGTCCGGGCCCGCATAGTGGCGGGCCAGGCCGGTTCTGGGCCGGGTTGAACCGGTTGGGTCCACCCCTAGAATAGGGACTTGAATTTCTGCAAAATGATATTTCAAAATCCAGAATAACTTGTAGCTTCATTTGCTATAAAAAACATGCTCAAAAATCATAAACAACATAAGAGAACTTGAAACATGCTCAAAAATCATAAACAAGTAAACAACTCAAGAACTTGAGCTTCTATAAACACAGTTTTCAGCAATATAAGTATTTATAGTAAAACAATTCAGTTCATACTTGGAGATCTCTCAAAACAGCAAAAATTTAATCCAAACACAAAGAATAAAGACTTGAGCTTCTCGAAAATTACATTTCACAATTCAGAAGAGATAATCACAATCCCAAATCATGGGGGATGCTTGCAATAGAAAACAAAGCACATGTGAGAAAATAGGAACCTTCACACAAAGCTATCTATTAAAAAAGTGTAAAACAAAACCTTTACTTTTATCAAACAGTTCAAGTATTGTAATGCACTTATCATATTGTAATGCACTTACCATACTTTTATCACACAAACCTTTACTTTTATCAAACAGTTCAAGAAAATAGGAACCTTCACACAAAGCTATCTATCAAACAGTTCAATAACCTTTGGTGAGTTGGGCTACAAACACAAGTAGCATGTACTTGTGTGGTGTTTTCTTGGAACATATTCATAGATAAACTTACTTTTTAATGTCAATGTGCTTGCTATTAAGTTTGAACATAGTTTTTGCTGCTGTTTTTGTGTGTTCTGAACACAGTTCAAGTATTGTAATGCACTTACCATACTGCGATACACAGTACCATCACTGAGCAGTTCCCCATATGTGAGAGAAAGTGGTTCGAGAAGGTATAGGGGTGTGAGCAGGTTTAACTGTATGAAGATGGAAACGATGCAACAGGTTGTGACATATTTATGCCGAGACGGAAAAATATCCTTTGGAGTACGTTGTGCTTGGATACCAAGGAAATAATGAATATCTCCTAGACCTTTCATAGCAAACTGACTAGACATCACTCGTATAAAATGTTGTACGAGAGACATAGAGCTACCTGTAATAAGAATGTCATCAACATATAATAGTACATATATAAATGATGCGTGACTGATAACGGTATGTGAACATAGAAGAGTCTGATTGACTGAAAAAACTATGAGAAAGGAGAAACCCACTAAACCGATGAAATCAAGCTCGTGGAGCTTGTTTCAGACCATAGAGAGCCTTTTTAAGTTTACAGATATGAGAGGGATAATGAGGATGAATAAAGCCAGGAGGCTGACACATATATACCTGATAGAGTATATCTAGAGAGAAGTGAGAGCTAGAGAGAGAAGTGCAATGATATGCTTCAATAGAATGATTTTGTAACCCCTATAACTACTCCCAAGGGGAGTATTTATAGAGAAAATTAGGGTTGGGCTCCCAAGCCTTGGGCTTGGGAGGCCCATTTACAACTGGACCGCTACTGGGCCGAATACAAAGCCACTAATGGGCTGTATAAATGAACAAGTATAAAATCCGATTCTGAGAGGTCTTCTTGGCCGACGAGGGCGTGGCCGACGAGGGCACGGCCGACGAGGGCACGACCGACGAGGGCACCCGGGTTCCTTGGACTCAGGACCATAATCCGAGTTGGCTCCTTTTCGGCCGACGGAGGCGTCTTGGCCGACGAGGGCGCCACTCTGTTGTCTTGTGCTTTCTGTTCTTCCGAGTATGTGGGTCCTGGGGCTCAGACCCATATACTCCATCAGGAGTCCCCCACTCTCTAAGCTGAGACGTAGACGAAGCGAAGGAGAGTAGATTCCTGTGCTTTGTTGCCCTTGGCCGTTACCTGTTCCTCGTTGTGGACAGGGAGGCCGTTTTTTACTTGATGTCTTCATTTTGGGACGATGAGTGTCCTTCTTTCAATGGTGGCCGTTGAAGGCACGTTTTGCTTGGGCGCTGATGGCTGAAGTTTGTGTTTGGACCGATGAGGCCACTGAAGTTGGTCCTTGCTTCTAGGACGATGGCCGATGAGGGTGTTTACGCACTCCTTTTGGCCGTCGTTGATTAGCTTTCATGTTTCTGGCCGAAGAGCCCCTTGTGATTTAGTGATGGCGGAGGACGATGAGTGTCCTTGCCTTTGGTGGCTCGTTGGCCGTTGCAGGTGACGTTGTGTGCCTTTGGTCGACGAGGTGCAGTGTGATGCGTGGCCGATGTGGCCATGCTCTGTGGTTACCTTGTTTGCATTTTTCTTTTGTTTTGTTGAGGCCGATGTAGTCCCCCAGTCCCCCACTGCTTCAGGCCGAAGAGCGTGAGGGGTGAAGGAGTTGCTTGAGTCCCCGGCCAAAGCGGTCTCGCCGTAGTCCCCCTGAATCCAACCCTCATGGCGATTTTCTGGCCAAGGTAACCCTGTGGGAGAACTCTTGTGCGCAGATCGCTTGTAGAGAGTTATCATCGAGGGTTATTACGAGGAGCCGATGGCTCTTGGGCTCTTGGGTCCTTTGATCTTGTGGCCGATACGTTCCTGGCCGTTGCCGTCTCCTTATTGTTTGGCAGTTGTGATCTTGGCGAGCAAGTGGGACGTAGTGGGCGCTTGCTGGAATTTGTAAAGCCGGTGAGCGTATGTAGGCCGTGGAGTCCTCCCTGCCAGTGGGCTGTTGATATTGGGTTTGGTCCGTTGGCGACGTGGTCGCCCCCTATTGGTGGCCGTTGGCGTGGCCATTGGGGGGGTGCCACGTGTAGTGACCGTTGGGTGGGGGGTTCTATAAATACCCCTCCCCCTCCGACGAGAAAACGTATTTGTATTCTGAATTTGTCGAAGTGTTGGCCGATTTTCTAGAGAGATAAACTCCCAAGCCTGTTCTTCGTGTTCTTTTTTGTTCAAGGTTAGTGTTCATCGCGATCTCCCTCACTTTTCATACTTTGCTTCCTAGCTTGTTGATCTAGTGTTAGGCGTTTGAACACCCTTAGATCTTAAGTTAGTCTCCTTAGGCCCGTAGTAGTAGTTATGAAGAGCTTGAACGAAGACGACTACCCCTACGACGACCAGCCCTCCACGAGGTCGCTTGACTACGAGGTGCTCGAGGAGTTTGAAGAGGAGATAGAGCGTTTGAGTCCCTACAAATCCGGAGAGCCGGTGGACGAGGAAGGCGAGGACGAGGAGTCCGCCTCCTCTTCAAAGGGTGAGGACGTAGGTGCGTCCCGAGTGGTGGACGGGGCGTCCACTTCTGCTGTCATTCCGTGCCCGAGGCCGGTGTCCGCCGTTAAGGGAGCCGCTAAGCCGAAGAGAGTGAGGAGGCCGAAGAGTGGGCCCGGCATCTCCTACCTGGATCTCACCAACATCTATTTGATCAAGCCGGAGAGCAGTGCGGCCGACTATCTTGTTGCCCAGATGTACGTGGGGCCATTCGGGCGGGTTAGGGCACCCAAGCCGACGGACCATGTTCTTCTTCCACCACCGGGGTACTTTGGAGTGTACCCGATGAGTTTTGCTAAGGGGTTGAGGTTCCCCCTTCACCCTTTCATTACTGAGTACCTGGACATGGTAGGGCTTCCTCCGGCCTTGCTGACGACGAGCAGTTACTCCTTGATTGTGGGGTTTTTGCTCCGGTGTGAGGAGTTGGGCTACAGGCCGACAACGGCACTATTCATGAATCTGTACCAGATCGGCCGAGGAAGCCACAAGAACTGTGCGGCCTATGCTACTCTTCAACAGCTGCCGAAGAAGAGGAGCTTCACGGATTTGCCTACGTCCATTCATGGGTGGAAGAGCAAGTTCGTGTTTGTGTCCATTGGTGAGAGTGGCACCGAGTTTCCCTCCCTCGGCCATACCGGGAGGTTTAACCTGCACGACCCGCCGAAGAGCTCTATTTTGGACGCTCAGGTGGAGGCTTTCTTGGAAGGGGGGCCGAGGAGCGTGAAGGATTACATTACTGAATACAAGATGGCCGCCCTCGGCTTCTTGAAGTACTATGTCTATGGTGACAAGGAGGATGACCTCCAACTCTGGCCGAGGATGACCACCACCTTTGAGGAGGCCGACGGCCCGGATTTGGGCATTCCTGCTGAGGCCGATGGTAATTCTTTCTTCGGCTTTCTGTCTTTATGTTTTTGTCCTTTGCCTTACTAATCCGTTGTGTTTTTCCTTTGTAGATTTTGCCATGGACCGACGTTCTATGATGGCTATTGCCAAGGCCAAAGCGGCCGAGGAGCTGGCTGCTAAGGCGGCCGAGGCGGCCAGGCGTGCCGCGGATGGTGGGAGTGGGGCTACTGCTGATGCGGCCCCAAAGCCTGCTCCATCGAAGAAGAAAAGGCCGGCCACTGACGGCCAAAAAAAGTTAACTGAGGCCGGCCTGAGCGTCTCGAAGAGGACGAAGAGGGCTCCTTCCCCTTCTCCGGCTACTGAGGCCGGTACTCTGACTGTCCCCAGCGTGGACGATGGTGGCCCCGTCGTGGACCTTACTGCTGCTGACAATGCTGCCCCGTCGCTTCCTCTCGTCCAGGAACCACGGACGAAGAGGGCCGGCAAGGAGATTGCCGGTGCCACCTACCAGAAGGTGGTAGAATACCCCGTCGGCGGGGGCGTGTTTAATGATCTCGTCCCTGGCCACGTCGTCCTGGCCCAGGCCATGTCGGCCATCGGGCTTACTTGAAGAAGCTCGGGGACGTGAAGATTTACGAGGGCGGCATGGACCTCCTCGTCCAAGTAAGTTACTGTCCTTATGTTTGTCTTTCTCTTCGTCTGTGTAGAGTCTTTTGCCTGACCTTTGTTTTCCTTCTGCAGAGTGCCTTTATGCTTATGGAAAGCCATAAGAGGCAGTATTGGGAGATAGCTCGCTTGAAAGAGCTGGAGCAGAAGGCTGCCTCGGCCGACGAGGCGGTAGCTTCCCTTGATCGGCTCCGGGAGGATGCCAAGGCGTTGCAGGCAAGGGCTGATGAAGCCGCCGCAGCCAGGGACGATGCCCTGGCCAAGCTCGAGGAGAGCAAAAGGGAGCTCGAGGAGTCCCAAAGGGCGCTTGAGGCCGAGAGGCGCAAGAGCGAGGAGGCCTTCAAGGAGAAAGCTGAGGCCGAGGCCGCCGTCGTGAGGGCTGCTGATGAGGCCGTTAAGCAGTTCCTGGACGAGGGGTGGAAGGCCGATGAGAGGCTTCCCTGGTGCTACGAAGTGGTTGCCGCCAGGCTTGAAGATTGGGGGATGAACTCCCCCGCCGGCCAGGAGTACTTCAGCAGGGAGATGGCCGTCTATTACAACATGGGCCAGGAGCGGATGCAAAGGCTCCTGTGTCGTCGGCTATCCCGTGCGTTGAAAGCCATGAACTACACGTCCGGGTGGGCCAGGCGGAACCTGAAGCTGCCAAAGCTGATGAAGGATCCAGAGGAGCAGGCCAAGCTTCCTCTGTCGGAGCGGGAGTCCCCAATTGAAAGTTCCGGCCTCGGTGAGCCGGACTACACTGAATTTGACTTCCTGGACGATGCCACTAGCGCTGCGGCCGCCGCCGAGGAGGGAATTGACGAGGTTGAAGAGCCAGCCGCGGATGAAGGTGCCCCGGAGGCTTGATCGGCTATTCCCTGTTGTAATTAGCTTTTCAATTTTTTGCCAAATGATGTAACGGCCGAAGTGCCCCCAATTGTAATGAACTCACTATGAATGAAAAGTTTTTTGCTGTCCTGATCGGCTTTCAATTCCTTGTATGCTTGTTTGCCTTTTGTCATTTCAATTCTAAAATTTGTCCAAGTGTCAAGGTCATAACTTGGGTCACCCGTGAGTGTCTGCTACGTCCGTGAGGTAGCCCACCCTGTCCGGTGGCCTGGTCGGCTTGTTTGTCGTTGCTTTACTATCATAACACTTAGGATTTCTTCCAAAAATTTGCTAAGTGTTTTGGATTCTTGTAGCTGTTTCCCTTTCCGGCCTGGTGGCTTGATCGGCCTGCCCATCGTTTCTCTATTATCATAACACTTAGGATTTTTTCAAAAAATTTCCTAAGTGTTTTTGGGTTTTTACAGTTGCTTCCTTGTGGCATGGTGGCCTTGTCGGCTTGACCGGTGGTCCTTGGCTACCATAACACTTAGGATTTTTTCAAAAATTTCCTAAGTGTTTTGGATCCACGAAGTTGCTTTCTTTCCGGCCTGGAGGCTTTGTCGGCCTGACCGGTGCTCCTTTGCTGTCATCATAACACTTAGGATTTTATCAAAAATTTCCTAAGTGTTTTTGGGTTCACTTAGGTGCTTTCCTTTTGCCCTTGATCGTGGTGTCCGCTACGTCCATGGGGTTTAGTCTCTCCCCATTATTGAACCAGTGTCATTGTCGGCCTGTATCGCTGTGTTGTGGCCGATAAGGACACCTTCACCATAGTCTTGTGGACTTTGAATTTTTCCCAAGTACACATGCAGAGGTGTAGGTAGCTAACGGCTTTGTAGTATACTGGTACCCGCTTCGGCTAGAGTTCCTTCATTTGAGTACTTAGATAATTTCCTAAGTATAAATGTTAGGCATTTACTTCTTTGCGGTGCCGCTGCCGGCCAAGGTCTGGCTTGTGGCCGATGAGGGTGCTGGATAAGGAATGGCTTGTCCAAGGAGATGGTCCTGCCTTCGTCGGCTAGCCATGGTTCCTTGTTGAGGAACCCTCTTTTCTCAGGATTTTTTCTAAGTGTTTGGGAAACACTTAAACAAATTCCCAAAGAACTTTCGCTCGACCAACGGCCTTGGTTCCAGTGCCTGCGTCGGCCATCCGAGGTGCTGTGGCAAGTAGGGGTTGTTTCTTGATTGCTTGATCCTTTCGCGGGTGTGATAAGTGCCCGCTTCGTCCTGGTCATCCTCAGGATTGCGATGCCTTGTTTCATACCCAGCGTTGGTGCCTCAAAGGACTATGGCCGATGAAGGTCACCTCTCGCTTGTCACCCAACCGATGCGGTTAGGGTTTTGTAGGCGTGTGTTTCGGCCTTGATTATTCCCTTGTAGTGTGTGGACGTGTCGTCCATGTTACCTGTCAGTGGTACTACACTTGTGTTCTACTGATATGTACTTGGCCTTGTTGGGCCTGAGTTGTGGGGATTTTATTTTTTCATTGCTCGAGGCCGGCTAGTGTGCGCGGCCGTCGGCTTCCCTCTTTTTCCCTTGTATATATATATATATATATATATATATATATATATATATATATATTTTCGTTTCGGGGGTATCCTTCTTTCAGGCTTCGGCTGAAGGGTGTGCTCGTCCTTCGGCCGGTTCGGACTTCGTTTATAACGTCCGTGATCTCAGGGCGGGTCCCGTCGCCTATTTATGACGCGGGCTAGACTTTTGGTCGGTTTCCAACGGCTGTCGTTGCCCATCCCTGAGTTTTGGGATTTTGTCACCTCGGTCATGATTTCAGGCCTGTCGTCCTGCGTTCTGGCGCGTGGACGACGCGGTGAGCTTCCCGTTTCAAGACGTGGGCCGTTTGCGGGCCCCTCGTCCTGGGGACATCGTCGGCCATACCTGAGCGTTTCACTTCTAGGCTTACGGGGCCAGGACGATGTGCTCTCTCAGCTAGGCCTGAGCCCTTCGCTGATACAAAATACAATGGAGTGCCTGAGCTTGTCGCTCATAGGCTGCAAATGCAAGGGGCCTCGTCGGCCATGCCTGAGCCTTTTGCTCTACGGTGGCCGACGGGGGCACCTGCTAATGTTTTACTTTGAATTCTAGAGAAAAAATCAGAACATGATTTTATTCATAAGTGGCTCGAAGCCGAGGGTGGCGTTCAATCAGTAACCCGTCAAGGGGTGAGGGCTTCGCCGTCTGCACCTCCTTCGGATTACTGATAAAACTTCACCAGATGGTGTACATTCCACGTTCGTGGTACATTGGACCCATTTGGGCGTTTAAGCTTGTAGGTGCCGGGTTTGACCACGGCACTGACGATGTAGGGCCCTTCGTACTTCAATGCTAGCTTGCCACCCTCTGTCGGCTGGCTTGCTTCCCTTCGGCGGAGGACGTAGTCCCCCACCTGAAATTCCCGAGAACGTACCTTGGCGTCATAGTATGATTTTACTTGACGCCGGTAGTTCTCTGCTCGGACGTAAGCTTGCTCACGCCTCTCATCAACCAGGTGTAGGTCAATCTTCATGTTCTCTTCGTTGGTGTCAGGCTCATATTGTTCCACCCGTCGGCTGGGGATGGCAACTTCCGTAGGCGCCTTTGCTTCAAAGCCGTAGCACAGGGCGAAAGGCGTTTCACCTGTCGCCCTCCTCGGCGTGGTTCTGTAGCACCACAGGATGTTGGGGAGCTCGTCGACCCAACTACCTCCTGCGGCCTGGAGCTTCTTCTTCAACCCCTCCATAATTGTTCTGTTAGCGTTTTCGACCTGCCCGTTGCCCTGAGGATAGGCAACGGAGGAGAAACGATGCTTTACCTCAAACTCCCGGAGGAGCTCTTGGAAAGGGGCTGCCTCGAATTGGGTGCCGTTGTCTGATATGATCTCCTGGGGGACGCCAAAGCGTGTGATGATGTTCTTGTAAACAAATTTTTGGCATCTGGCCCCCGTGATGCTGGCCAAGGGCTCCGCCTCGACCCACTTGGTGAAGTAGTCGACGACGACGATGATGTAGCGGTTATTCCCGGCGGCTCTGGGCAGGGGGCCGACCAGGTCAATCCCCCATCTGGAGAATGGAATTGCGGTGCTGACAGGGGCATAGTTGACAGCTGGCCGACCAGGGGCCTTCTGGAGTACCTGGCATGTGGTGCACTTTCTGGCCAGATCAGCGCAGTCGCGTGCCATCGTCGGCCAGAAGAAGCCCTGGACAACGAGACGCCGGGACATGCTGAAAGGGCCCTGGTGTGAGGAACAGACGCCACAATGAACTTCTTCCATGGCTGTGTCGGCCTCGTCTTGGTGCAGGCATCGGAGGAGAGTGCCATTATAGGACCGTTTGTAGAGTTTGCCATCTTCTATGGTGTAGCTTGGGGCCCTGAGTTTGGCAAGTTTGGCCCTCTCCTCGTCTGGGGGCAGCTCCCCCGTTGTGATGAAGGTGGCGATGTCGGAGATCCAGTCCTCTGGTCGCTGTTGGATGCACAAGACGGGGCTGGCATGGATGCTGGACATGCTCAACTCCTCGATCTTGGCCAACTGGGAGATGTGCTCTGGGGTGTCCGAGCCGAGCTTGGAGAGGATGTCGGCTTCAGCGTTCTCGGCCCTTGGGATCTGAGTGATCTCGTGGGTTTCAAACGCTTTCAGCAATTCCTCCGCCGCTTGTTTGTACTGCTTCATCCGGTCTTCCTTTGCTTCGTACGATCCCTCCACCTGGCCCACTACCAGTTTGGAGTCGCACTTGATTTTGAGGTGCTTGGCCTTGAGGCCGGCGGCGAGTCTGAGACCGCTGAGGAGGGCCTCATACTCGGCTTCGTTGTTGGATACCCTGAAGTTGAAGCGGATGGCGTAGTAAGCTCTGAACCCTTCAGGGGATATGAGGACGACGCCGCCTCCGCACGATTTCGCGGCCGACGAGCCGTCAGTGAACAGGGTCCACATATCGTCCGGCTCCGGCCCGGGGTTGGCGACGGCCGTCTCCCTTGCTGTGCATTCAATGATGAAGTCGGCCAAGGCTTGCCCTTTGATGGATGGCCTTGGCTTGATCTCAATCTGAAACTGGCTGAGGAAGATCGCCCATTTCACCATCCTCGAGGAGCTAGTGGGGCTCCTCATGAGCGCGCCAAGAGGCTGCTGGGTCAGCACATGGACGGTGTGGGCTTGGAAATAATGCCCCAGCTTCTTCACTGTGTGGACGATGGCTAGCACCGTCTTCTCAATGGGGGAGTACCTGAGCTCGGCCTCCCTGAGTGTCTTGCTGATGTAGAAGATGGCCTTCTGCACCCCTTCGTCCTCTCGGATGAGCACGGAGCTGATGGCCGATGTGCTCACCCCTAAGTACAAGAAGAGGGTTTCGCCGGCTCTGGGCTTGGAGAGCACTGGTGGGGACGACACGTACCTTTTCAATTCGTCAAATGCCTCCTGGCACTCCATCGTCCATTTGAAGCTGTTGGCTTTCCGCATGATCTGAAAGAAGGGGAGTGCCCTCTCGGCTGACCTGGAGAGGAACCGGTTTAAGGCCGCCAGGCGCCCCGTCAGTCGCTGTACCTCCTTGACGTTGCGGGGCGGCTCCATGTTGATGATAGCCTGCGTCTTCTCCGGGTTTATCTCGATGCCTCTCCGGCTGACCATGTAGCCGAGGAACTTGCCACCTTGGACGCCGAAGGCGCATTTCTTGGGGTTGAGGCGGAGCTTGAACTCCTTCATTATTTCAAAGATTTCCCGGAGGTCGTCGGCGTGGGAGGTGGCCTGCCCGCTCTTGACGATCATGTCGTCGACGTACGCCTCCATCTTCCGGCCAAGGACCGCTCTGAAGATCTTGGCCACCATCCTAGTGTAGGTGGCGCCGGAGTTTTTGAGTCCGAAGGCCATGACGAGGTAGCAAAAGATTCCCTCTGGTGTCATGAATGCCGTCTTCTCAGCGTCATCTTCATGCATGGAGATTTGGTGGTACCCTATGAAAGCATCGAGGAACGACATTAACTCGCACCCCGCCGTCTCGTCCACCAGCTGATCAATGTTGGGGAGAGGGAACGGGTCCATGGGGCACGCCTTGTTCAGGTCAGTGTAGTCAACACACATCCTGAACGTCGGCGGTTTTTGTGCGAGGATGACGTTGGCCAACCATGTCGGGTAGTTCACCTCTTTGATATGTTTGATTGAGAGGAGCATGACGACCTCCCCTTTGACGAAGTCCCGCCTGTCGGCGGACAAGTAGCGCCGCTTCTGTTTGACCGGCGCGGAGGCCGGATCGACGGTCAGCCGGTGAGTGATCACCTGGCGGCTGATGCCTGGCATATCGTCCGGGCCCCACGCGAAGACAACGGCGTATGACCGTAGGACGAGGAGGATGGCGTCTCGTTGGTCCTGGGGGAGTTGCTTTCCGACCCTGAGAACCCGCTCCGGCCGGGAGGTATCCAAGGGGATTTCCTCGATCTCCTCGGCCGGCTCCGCATGTGGCCTCTCCTCGTCCATGGCGACGGCGGCCGTAATGGTGTCTATCCGCTGTCCTTCCCTCTCGGCCGGCCTTGTTAGCTTGAGATAGCAAGCTCTGTCTATCCTCTGATTTCCTCTGGCGTAGCCGATGCCGTCATTGGTGGGGAACTTCAAGCATAGGTGCTTCATGGAGATGATGGCCTCCAAGTCCTCCAGCGCTGGCCGGCCCAAGATCAGGTTGTGGGCGCACTGGAGGTTGACCACCATGAACTCCATGTTGATTTTGGCATGGTGGGGGCCGTCACCGACTTCCACAGGGAGGACTATCGCGCCCTCGGCGTCGATAGAGTCCCCGGTGAAGCCGGATAACGGGGTCTTGATCGGCTTCAGCAGGGCTCTGTCCAGCTTCAGCTGCTTGAAGGTGTCCAAATACATCACATTAACGGAGCTCCCCGTATCGATGTAAGTACGGTGGATGATGGAGTCACCGATCTCACATCGGATGACGAGGGCGTCCCTGTGTGATTCCGTACCCGGAGGCAGATCCTTGTCGGTGAAGGTGATCGCCTCCGTTCGCTGCTTCTTTGGCTGGGGGGGGGGGAAACGTGGGATACCTCCCCAATGTAAAGGGATTGGTCCCATTTCTTTCTCTGAGTGGCGGAGTCCCCCCAGTGTTCCCACCAACGATGAGGTGGATGTGATTCTTCTTCGGCGGAGGCTCTTCGAAGTCCTCGTCGTCGCTGAGTCTACCAATCTCCCGCTTCTTCACAGAGGGTTCGCCCCCATGTTTGCCGGTGTTTACCCAAGTGCTCTTGCGCGGGCCACCTTTGACAAACTGGGAGAGTTCCCCCTGGCGAATAAGGCGCTCGATGGCCTTCTTCAATGTGATGCAATCGTCGGTGTTGTGCGACGAGTTCTTGTGGAACCGACAGTATGTGCCGCCCTGTTGGATGGCAAGGATCTCCTCGGCCGGCCGAGGAGCCTGCTCGATGAGGCCGTGCTTCTCGGCATAATCGAGGATGGTGCCGACCGGGTGGGTGAGGGTTACCCCCGGCCGTTCCAGCCTCGGCCGCCAATGGCGGTCTTTCTTACTCTGTCCACCAGAGCCGTGGCGGCCCTGGGCACCCTGGCCGGCCGGGGACGGACCCGGGGCCGGCGAAGGATTTGTCTTCTTGGGGGGATGGCCCCCCTCTCTCTTGTGATTGTGGAGCTCGTCGGCGTCGGCATACAAGCCTCCGCGCTGGAGCGCCTTGGCGTACGACCTCGGGGGGTCGGTGATGAGGCTCCTAGCGTACGGGGAGCTGCGGAGGGCTCCCTGGTACAAGGCGAGGAGGGTGCGCTCATCGGCCCCCTCGACCTCCTCGGTCTCCCTCGTCCACCGATCGATGAATGACCGGAGGGACTCCTCGTGCTGCTGCTTGACAGAGAGGAAGTGGGTGAAATACTTCTTCGCGCGCTTCCTCCCGGCAAAGTGAGTGAGGAAGCGCTGGGCGAGATCCTGCCATGAGTCGATGCTTCCTTCTGGGAGCCCGTTGAACCACTCGTACGCTAGCCCCTCGAGAGTAGAGAGGAACCAACGGCAGAGGTATTCGTCGGACGCGTTCACCATCAGCATGTTGTTCTGGTAACGGCTGAAGTGCTCCTGGGGGTCTGATCGGCCATCGTAGGACTTGATGGCGTTCCCCCTGTACTTCTCAGGGATGGGGGCCGAGAGGACCCTGTTGGTGAAAGGGGTCCTGGTCCTGACCTGGATGATGGGGTCACCCCGCCCTTCGGCCAGCTCCCTCTCCAGGGCGCTAACTTTGTTCATGAGCGCGTTGAGGCCGGGGTCGTTGGAGGCGCCGGCCGTAGGGATGTTGGCCGACTGCTTGGCCTCCATCTGAGCCAGCCTCCTTTCCAGCTGGGCGATGACCTCGTCCCGGGGGTCCCTATCGGCCGCGGCGGCGCCCGTCTGGTTCCTTAGGCGCTCGTTGTGAGCCGCGTTGATCTGGTGACGCACGTCATCCTCGTGCAACTTCCCCTTGCCCTTGTCCGGGCGGGGCTGGTCCACTGTCTGGGACACAGACCCCAAGCTTTCCCTTGGCGAGCCCGGACGAGGATCGCCAATCCGTCCCGCCATCCTCTCCGAAACCGGACGACGGCGCGTGTCACCTAGCCTATTGAAGGCAGAGGCTTTTCCACGCGCTGGGGTCTGCCCGGGCCGAAGAGGAGAAGCAGGGTGGGAGTGGGACGACGCCGTATCCTGGGCCATAACCCCCTCATTGTTGCCTATCTGGACGACCAACGGTTGGGGATGAGGAGGTGGAGTGACGTTTCCCCCGGTCCTTGGCAAGAGTGCGCTGAGGACGGTGGGGTTCTGAGCCAGGCTGGCGATGATGACCGATAGCGCGGCCTGGACCTGCGGATCCACGGACGGAGAGGTCGCGGCCATAGGCTGGGCCGGGGCGTGATCCGTCTTTTCAGCTCGCTTCTTGTCCAAGCCGAGGCGGGCATCAGGGGCTCCGCCGTTGAGTTGGTTGCGGAGGTCCGTTGTGAGGTTGAAGGCCTCCTGGAAGAGGTCCCCTCCGCTGACCTGGTCGGCCGTGGCGTCCTCATCGTGCTCCCTGGGCTCTTGGTCCTCAGGGATGGCTTTGCTGACGAGGTTGCGGTTTGACTTAGTTCTCCCCATGATCAGTGGTTAGTTGTGCTTGGTAGCGACGAAGGGTGCTAACTTGATTGTTCTAGCTCTCAATGAAAGCACCAAATGATAGAGTATATCTAGAGAGAAGTGAGAGCTAGAGAGAGAAGTGCAATGATATGCTTCAATAGAATGATTTTGTAACCCCTATAACTACTCCCAAGGGGAGTATTTATAGAGAAAATTAGGGTTGGGCTCCCAAGCCTTGGGCTTGGGAGGCCCATTTACAACTGGACCGCTACTGGGCCGAATACAAAGCCACTAATGGGCTGTATAAATGAACAAGTATAAAATCCGATTCTGGGAGGTCTTCTTGGCCGACGAGGGCGTGGCCGACGAGGGCACGGCCGACGAGGGCACGGCCGCCGAGGGCACCCGGGTTCCTTGGACTCAGGACCATAATCCGAGGTTGCTCCTTTTCGGCCGACGGAGGCGTCTTGGCCGACGAGGGCGCCACTCTGTTGTCTTGTGCTTTCTGTTCTTCCGAGTATGTGGGTCCTGGGGCTCAGACCCATATACTCCATCAATACCTCTTCAGTAAGATGACCATGTAAAAAGGCATTTTTGACATCTAACTGACGAACCGTCCAGCCCAAAGAAATAGCAACTGAAAGAACAAGATGAACTGTGGTGGGTTTGACCACCGGACTAAATGTCTCAGAAAAATCTATCTCAGCCTGTTGATTAGACCCTTAGGCTACCAAACGAGCCTTATGTCGCTCAACAGAACCATCAGAACGGTATTTTGTTTTATATATCCACTTACAACCAACCACATTTTTATCGGATCACTAGGTACTAAATCCCATGTATGATTAGCAATAAGAGCGTTAAATTCATCTGCCATAGCTGACCGCCAAATTATATTTTTATTTGCCTGTGAAAAACAAGTGGGATCACGCGAGAGAGCTAAAGTGTTTAGTGTAAAAATTGTTTTGGGTTTAAAATACCATCTTTAACTCTCGTGCGCATATGGTGGACATTGGGAGCCATGTCAATGGGCGAAGGGGAGGGAGTAGGATTATTGCCGGATGTGGTGGAGGAAGGGGAGGTTGGTGGGGTGCTATCGCTGGGCAGTGTGGAATCAGGTTTAGTGGAGCTCTGTGGAGAGGGAGGTGGACTGTTGGTTGGGTGAATGCTTGGAGTGGGGGTCTGTGAGAAGCTGCCGCCAGGGAAAGGAACGGGTAATACAACCGGGTTGGGTGATGTGGGTGGCGATGCATGAAGAATAGTGGGTGAGGTAGGGGTTGTGGACTGAGTAAGAGTAGGGTATGGAAAAGTGGTTTCATGGAAAAGAACATCTTTGCTAATATAGACACGACCAATACGGGGATCAAGGCAACGATATCCCTTATAACCCGGGGCATAACCCAGAAAAACACACATCATGCATGGATCGTGCGAATGACTTATTAGAAGAACGTGCTATAAAATTTGGAAAAAATGCACATCCAAAAACATGAAGAAATTGATACTCAGGAGGTTTATGCAAAAGAATCTCAAAGGGAGACACGCCGTGCAAAATTGGTGTGGGCAGACGATTAATAATACATGACATGTGGCCGTGTAGAGTGCATCTGTCACGCCCCGGACCTAGCCGGACACGTCAACAACCCGCCGTACAGTACGAATAGTCAACCGCAGTCCAACTCATCCATGCTATACAAGGCGTCATGAATATCATTCACACATAGTACATCCATAAACAAACATAATGTAAAAATATTCATTTAAAACAGCGGAAGCATTTAATAAAAGTGTCTTAGCCACACTTTGGCAAACATGGGCGTGCAAGCCTCCAAATAGTTATTCAAAATAATATCCATGAGCATTATTATAATTGTTTTGAAATCAGAAAACAGAAGAAGCACGAACCACGCCTTCTCCTCCGAATATCCCGAGCAACGGGCACCGGTAGCAACCTTCAAGTCCTTCCTGAAACTGTGAGGTGGCCTCCCCCGTGAAGGGGAGGTCAGTACTTGGAAATTTTTGACAAGTACAATAGCAACTATACTAAGTATAATCAACGTTTTAATTTCCAAGACCTTCAAAATAGGGTGATATCATAATATAAATAATAATTTATATTTCCCACTTATTATCCTTATAATAAGTAAATTTATTTATTCGTCGGCACACGACCCTTCTTATATATCCCTTTTTATTTATCATTTGCACAACCCAACCCTTGGGTCCTATTATTTCTACGGGACTTGCTACCGCTATCCGAGACCTCGTGAGGCTCCCGGTTCGGACTCCAACATCCCGCCCCTGGACTCATACCCATCATCCCGTAGGAAGGTAAGGCCCTTCGGGGTCCTATCTTATGTGTTACCGCTACCGCAACCTAGTTAGGTCTCCGATTCGGATTCCACCCTAACCCGTGATCACGATGTAAGTCCATGCTATCCAACCCTGCTCTCTAGAGTCGGGAAGGGCCATGGTCCTTACTATTTCCATAATTCAACCGGCTATCCACAAGAATTACCGAACACACCCGTAAGCCAATCCTATACTTAGGATCAATTTAATATTTACATTATCTTGGGTATCCCTTAAGGCCTACCCCTAGTATAACTTAAAGTTCATACTTTTCTACCTTAAAACATCTCTTAAGACTACTTAAGGCATAACATTTCACAATCCAACCTTAGGATCAATCTTAACAACATTTCATTTTAATGTCCAACTAGTATCTTAATACTAGTCAATTTAATATCAACAAACCAAGTTCTCAACTCATAGTCATATAGACAATTCCAACTGATTTTCCTTTGAAAATATCATTTATCTCAATATCCGAAATATCACTTTTAATCAATCATATATTCTAATATGAAGAACAAAGTATATTTCAACACATGTTTCATAATAAATTCCACTTTCAAGTCAACATACTCATAACACATGAACATACACAATTTACTCCTAAATTTGTATATCATGCTCCTTTTTCTCTAGACATTTGGTCTTTTCATTTTTAGGCATTATTAATCATTAATAATCCATAAAAATACATTTAATTACCTTCGGTAATCTCGTGAAATTAACTCACTAATTATAAGCAATATAGTCAGCCATCCTCACCTTATGATGTGCTGAAATAGTTGTCTTTGCTGAGCTTCCCGATAAATCCTCGTTTTAAACCGATGAAAGGCAAAAACCGGTCTGCCTGGGCAAAAGCCGGGCGGCTTTCACGAAAGCCGGGCGGCTTTCATAGTCTGCAGCTACGAACAGCTCCTTTGGAGTGGCGGTTTCCGACGGTTTCGACTCCTATCGATTTGCCAACCCTTCTAAGTTAATTACCACCACTTTGTAACAATATTCCACACTTTTAAACGTGTAAAACATCATGTTTAATCCACCATATGATTTCTTACAAATCATACATGATAAAACTAGTTAAAAGAGGGTAGATGAGTTCTTACCTTCTTCTTAGCTAGTTTTCTCCTAGGATTTCTTCCTCCTAGCTTCCTCCAACTATGGCCTGCCGAGATAGCTTCTTGGAGCCCTTCTCTCTCCTCTTGTGTTGGCTGAATGAGTGGAATGGGAAGGGGGGAGGCACCTCTACTTAATCAAGCAAAATAATGCATGAGTAGGGTCCTAAAAATGGCAATTTTGACTCATGCCATCCCCTCACTTAATGACTCCGCACACACACACTTTCCATGGTCTCCTCCAGCTCCCCCATTGTCTGCTGGAGTCTAAAGGATCGTGGGGTGGCCCCCACTTAGGTGGGAGGTCATCCCGTTATGTCTCGGTGTGTACAATTGGTCCCGAAAGTTGTATTTCTCGGTCTGTTTTAATTATATTTTATTTTATCGGGCCAAATAAAATATATCACGTGTTCCTAATAATTATGGGCCTTTAGAATAGATGTACATTCCCCAACATTAATTTAGGAGTCTCCGAAACTCATTTCGGGCTGTTATCCGTTAAATTACCAATACCGGTAATTGGGTCCCGTTTGACCAACCGGTCAATCCCATGCCTTTCTTATGGACCAAATAAAATATCCACCACCATATACATATTATCTAGACCAAGATGAATATAATATGTGGTTCGGGAATTATCGGGCGGTCCCCGTCCCGCTGTGGGCCCCACATGCAATTTACTATTCACGTAAAAGAAATAATAAAAATTTACAATTACGCAAATTCATAAATCATCTTTCAAGGTTTATTGCATAATTTACTAAAAGTAAATATGCTCGGGGTCGGTGTTACAGCATCAACCCAAAATATTGGAGGAAGTTGTGCCTTTATAAGCATATTACGAGAAAGCTCAAGTAAGTGTCTGTGCTTGCGTTCAGCCACACCATTTTGTGCAAGTGTATCCGGACAAGATTTCCTAAACAAAATACCATATTTAAGAAAATGATTTTGAAAAGAGGTATTTACAAATTCACCACCACCATCACTTTGAAAACATTTGATTTTGCAATCAAATAAGTTCTCCACTAATTTTTGAAAATTGCAAAAAATGACTAAAAACTTCAGACTTGTGGTGCATAGGATAAACCCAAGTATACCTAGAAAAATCATCAATAAAGGAAATATAATATTTAAAACCTAAATTTGATAACACATGCGACTGCCAAACATCTGAATGAATAAGTTGTAAAGGAGCAGAAAAAGTATGAGTAACATCATGAAAAGGAAGGTGGTGGAACTTGCCCAGTTTACATTAAACATAATCGTGTGAAAAAATACCAGTACTAGTAATTAATTTATGTTTCCTAAGAGAAGATAAAACACGATCCCCACAATGACCAAGACGGTTGTGCCAAATGGAACCCGGAACAAGCGTAGTCTGGAGAGCAAGAGAGGAGGGTGGCGGCAAAGGTGCTTTAAAAGGATAAACTGAGTCTCTATTGGATGCCTGGAGAAGTATGGCCCCCGTGTGATTGTCCTTAACAAAAAAAGATTTTTTATTAAAAGTTAAAGAACAATCATTATCCGCACACAAACGTTGAATAGACAACAAATTATATTGAAGGTGTGGAACATGATAGACTGATTTTAAAATAAGTGGTCGGCTAACAGTAGATAAACTGGCATTACCAACGTGAGATACAAGGAGATTATGTGTCACACCTCGGGCTAGCCGGATGCGCTAACAACTGCTGCACAATCTGATTAAGGCAACAACAGTCTACCTCTCTCGAACCATGCAAGGCATACATGAATACCATTCACACAAGTAGATCCATAAACAATCATAACTAAAGCATTTCCAAATACGCAGCAGAAAACAAATACATTTTTAAAGTCAAAGGCCACACAGGGCAAACATGAGCACGCATGCTCCCAAATCATTATAGTTTAAAATAGTTTCCATGAGCATCATTTTATTTGTATCAAAATAGAATTGGAAGAAGTACGAACCACGTCTTCTCTCCGTAGATCACCCAAAGCAACGAGAACAAGAAGCAAGCTCTAGCTTCTACCTAAAAACTGTGAGGTGGCCTCCCCCGTGAAGGGGAGGTCAGTACTTTGAAACAATTGAAAAGTACAATGACAACTATACGACATATAATCCATGTTTCAAACACAAGACCCTCAACATAGGGTGATACTATATTATGGGCATAACCTATAGCTACCCCATTTCAAATCACTTGTATAGTATATATATATACAATTCAAATAGCCGGCCTGTAGGCCCAGTTGTATTTCAAAACAATTCCCTTTAAAATAGCCCTTGGCCTATACTTGCAAATAGCAACTTCGAGATGTTACATCACCCATAGTCTAAACCCAATTCCATCGAAAGGGTTACACATTATATTCTTTGTACTCATCCATATTAGACATACACATCCTACGGTTGCATTCCTTCGTTTTGGGCTTACACACCCAGTATAATATCTTTGATTCATTCAGGGCGTACACACCCCGTATACGCTTCGTTCATTTAGGGATTACATACCCCGTATAATACTTATTCGTTTAGGGCTTACACATTGATTAAATTGGAAATAAAGTTCGGCACCAAACACCGGACGGTTTTTGAGCGGTCCCATGCTTCACGAGAAATTTTTTACGTAAGCCGACCAGTTTTTGCAAATACCGGCCGATGTTTGGTGCCGAACTTTATTTCCAATTTAATCAATGCATATGCCGGACGGTTTTCACCAAAGCTGCCCGACTTTTACACTTATTTAATATTACATTCTGTTTCTTGCTAAATCCGGCTGGCTTTGCCTTAGGCCGACCAACCTCATATCTCTGGATATTTACAACTTAAGTGTGCATTCAAATTAAGTTTTTAAGAAGGATTACCTGTAACGGTGGACGTGTCCATGCAAGAAATTGTCCCCTCATCGTGTAAACTCATCATTGAGTTCTTCTTTGACTCATGGAGTGTATGTTGCTCACGTTATCCCCTCTAGGTCGTGTTCTCGCTTGAGACGTCCCCGCTAGGTTCATATCTCTTATGGTTCCCCCATTAGCCCCTGAAGTAGTGTTACTTCCCCGTTGAGGACAATGGAACTTCGTGTGTCCCACATCCCCACAAAAGAAACACTTCATTGATTCACGACACTTCCCGTAGTGGTACTTATTGCAATTATCACATCTTCGCACCCTAGAGCTTAGAGATTTCACTCCTTGGGGTATGGACCCTTGATTATACATTGACGGTAGCATAGGCATTTTAAAATTTTCCTCCAACCTAATATTTTGCCTTTTGCTTTGATCATGGGAATAAATGATTTCCCACATCCTCTTTCCAGCCTCCTCGGCATTTTTAGCCTTTCTTTATTCCCACATCTCTTCCCTGATAAGGCCTTGTGTCACCACCTCATTAAAAGTCATGCTCTTTTGGTAGGTCGCTCTCTCACGCACCTCCAAATTCAACGCGTTCCAGAAGTGGTCGACCATACGGTCCTCATTCGTCGCATACTCCGGAAGAAATCTAGCCAAGTCTCGAAACTTTTGCTCTAACTGTATGACTGTGTAGTCCTCACCTTGTTTGAGGTTCGTATACTCCCTCCTTTTTTGATTTACTTCAAAGGAAGAGTAGTATTGCCTGTAGAATTCAAGCTCGAAGTTGTCCCACGTGACAACTCCATTGAATTTACCCTTGAAACCATCCCACCATGTTGAAGCCAATCCCTCCAACATTCAAGTGGCAACCCTCATCTTATTTTTTTATTTATTTTTTTTGTTTTTTTTTTTGCCGGGGAACACCTCCCTAATCTTAAGGTTAGGCATCAATTGCATATTGTCGACTGCCTCATTAAGCCTCTTAACCCATTCCGCGGCCTCAGATATATCTCCCGTTCCATCAAACGGTTTACATCCGAGTGCTCTTGCCACTTTAAGATACTTAGAGACCCTTATAATAGGACTCTCAGCACTTCGATTTCTAGTACTATCCCTACGTGCCCCACACGTATTACAACTTCCTCTCTTGGAAGCCACTTGTCTATTCGCCTCTCTTGGCGTCGTTTCTGTTTCAGTTCTCATTCACATTGGTATTTTTCAAATACCTGACTAATTCCATCCAATGAGACATCATTGTCCTCCTCATTATAATCATCACTCTCATCATATGAGGTTTCAAAAGATTATGTTTCAGGTATATATTTCTTCGGACTCCCACGACCTACACACGGTCTCCAAATGTACTCTAGAGTTCCCTCGGTTGACATGCCTAGTGATGGAGTATATGGGTCTAGGCCCCAGGACCCACATACTCAGAAGAACAGAAAGCACAACCAATACGCGGTGCCCTCGTCGGCCGGAAGACCCCCGTCGGCCAGAAGAATGACCAACTCAGAATATGACCAACTCAGACCCCCGTGCCCTCTAGATATATACTCTATCACCTAGTTTCGCTCGGTGCACGCCCTATCCGATTCTTCCTAGTTTTTATGCCTCCACCTCTCGTTTCTGAAAGAAATTTTTAGAATGAGTCATCAGACTCGTTTCAATGTCGACTGACAGACAAGTATTTAAGACACCACTTGACTCAAATCACCGTCATACCAATTGTTAAGGACCCGTCTTAACAACCAGAGACATTGCAACTCAAGTACCAAAGGCTCTTTTAGTACAAAACTTTTTATGCTCATGGTTTCCAAAATGATTTTGAAGAAAACCTGTTTGAGGAACTTCATTGTGAAGTTTATGAACTAAGGCTCTGATACCATTTAATTGTAATGCCTCAGGCTGGCCGAACGCGTTAACAACCGCCGCACAATCCGATTAAGGCAACCACAATCTACCTCTCTCGAACCATGCAAGGCGTACTTGAATACCATTCACACAAGTACATCTATAAACAATCATAAATAAAGAATTTCAAAATACGCAGCGGAAAACAAATACATTTTTAAAGTCAAAGGCCACACAGGGCAAACATTAGCACACATGCTCCAAATCACTATAGTTTAAAATAGTTTCCATGAGCATCATTTTATTTGTATCAAAATAGAATTGGAAGAAGCATGAACCACGTCTTCTCTCCATAGATCACCCGAAGCAACGGGAACAGGAAGCAAGCTCTAGCTTCTACCTGAAAACTGTGAGGTGGCCTCCCCCGTGAAGGGGGGTCAGTACTTTGAAGCATTTGAAGTACAATGACAACTATACGGCATATAACTAATGTTTCAAACACAAGACCCTCAACATAGGGTGATGCTATATTATGGGCATAACCTATAGCTACCCCATTTCAAATCACTTGTATAGTATAAATATACAATTCAAATAGCCGGCCCGTAGGCCCATTTGTATTTCAAAACAATTCTCTTTAAAATACCCTTGGCCTATACTTCCAAATAGCAACTTCGAGAGGTTACATCACCCTTAGTCTAAACCCAATTCCATCGAAAGGGTTACACGTTTTATTCTTTGTACTCATCCATATTGGACATACACACCCCACGGTTGTATTCCTTCGTTTTGGGCTTACACACCGAGTATAATATATTTGATTCATTTAGAGCGTACACACCCTGTATACGCTTCATTCGTTTAGGGCTTACACACCCTGTATAATACTTATCTGTTTAGGGCTTACACACCCCGCATAATATCTTTTATTCGTTTAGGGCTTACACACCGTGTATAATCTTTATTCATGTAGGGCTTACACACCCCGAATATAATCTTAATTCGTGTAGGGCTCACACACCCCGATTATAATCTTTGCTTCTATATCTTTGTTTAGCCGTGGCTTCAACCTCAACAACACTTGTTGAGTTCGAGTAATCATAATCTATCAACCTCGGGCTAGTCTTCATCAAGACTCCCCGGGTGCCGTCATATAGTTCTAGGCAGACTTCACCTATTCCTTTGATCATGACCGTAGTCCATCACTCATTCTAAGTCCATGTCTATCCTATTCAATATCCTAGATAGAGTGCACAATTAACCACTAAGGGTTCATATTAATTTCATCATGGTAATAACTCAAGGACTCCATTCTTCAGATTCATTCACTTTGTCTATCCACATGGGTACACATATATTCCTTTTAAGATCATATGCAAGTCACACATTTATCAACATTTGTTTGCATCATTATAATCCTTCAATATCAATTCAATAATTAATGTATTTCAAGGATCTCTCCCCTCATGCATAGTCTCTTTGCTTATTCATCATTCTATAATCATTTCTCAATTACCATGACCACATAGCAGTCACACATTTTTCACATTCAACTATATCATTTAATATCATCAAAATCATATTTTGATTACTTAGGTAATCTCATCCTCAACTCACGAATTATAAACAATAAAGTGAGTTATCCTCACCTTAAATATGTCCAGCAAGCCTTCCTATTGAAGCCCCATCATTAAAAATTCAATCGGGAATGATCCGAAATGGACTTGGCTGGCAGGGGGCAAAAGCCGCCTGGCTTTTGCAAATGCTGCCCAGCTTTCGGGCCCTGCAGCACGAAAACAGCTCCTAACAATGGCGGTTTCCAGCGATTTCAATTCCTACTGATTCCACGACTCTACTAAGTTAATTGCCACTATTTTATAACGATATTCTACACTTTTAAACGTATAGAACCTCATATTTAATCCACCATATGATTTCTTAAAAATTATACAAAAATAATACTAGCTAGAGGTTATTACCTCAATCCTAGCTCTTTCCCCTTTGGATTTTCTTCGTTGTTGCTTCCTCCAAGATTTGACCTCATGAGAGTGTTCCTCCCTATAGCTTCTCTATCTTGGTTGGTTCGTATGGCTCAAAATGAAGGGGGGAGGATATCATCTCAATCAATTTAGAAATAATGTATGAGTGGGGACAATGAGAGGTGTGGTTTGTCCTCAACCATCCTCACATTCACTTGTCCGCACAACCACGTTGGTTTGTTCCCATTTTCACATTACTTGAGGCTTAGTTGACTTGTAGAATAATCCAAGTGGGTGTAGGAAGTCCCCACCAATTATTATTGTTATTTCTGGCAGGTTGAGTAAAAATTGCATTCGAGTTGCCCAAACATTTTTACCAACTCGATTGGCATTTTATTTTGGCTTCTATAATTATTACGGTTGGGTAAATGCACCAAATAGGAATGGCCCATTAACCCTTGAGGATCACCGGACGACCATCCCCAAAAGCCCAACAGTCTGGGGACAAATACCCTTAGAGTGGTCAAAGGCAGTGATAACATTCGTCTCCTGTACCAAAATGGCACTAAGCGGTGACGACGTACGGCCTCCTCTCAAGGGTAACTAAGCAGGCAAATAACGCATCGGGAGACGTACGTCATTGGGCAGCTGGAGATGCTTTCCCTCTACTTCAGGGGACATACGTCCACAATCAGGCCAGCAAGACCCAATTGCAAGACGAACATCTTCAAGGACGAGATGCTTTCCTCCTACTTCAGGGGACGTACGTCTCCAACAGGCCAACAAGGCCAAATTGCAAGACGTACGTACTGAACCCTGGACTTGGGAGAAGGCAAGACACATGAGACAAGATTGTGGGGACGCTCGTCCCCACCACTTGGCAGAAAATTCACACACATACTGAATTTTAAATTCAAGCACATCCGGGTGCGGTGTCACAGTATGACCATTAGCAACACGAACAGAGAGTGGGCTAGTGTAAGTAGATTTATTAATTAAAATACCTTCATGAAGAGTCACATGAGCGGAGGAACCTGAGTCAGGATACCACACAGACACATTTTTTTCACCCGTAGGAATAGCCGTTAGACCTAGGGAATAGCATAACTGACAAACAACAGGTGGAGGGGGAGACTGATAATGATTCTCAATAGACGGAAAACCTCCAAGGTTAGGGTGAGTAACACAAGTAGATAAAGCATTAATACAAGAGAAAACAGACCCAAATTACTAGTTGCCATACCAAGAAATCCAGTCTGTGGATGATCCCGAGGCGGAGCAGGTCCTTGCGGCCACCCCTGCGGACCGTGAACCGGAGCATAAAATTGTGGAGCTTACCCCTGCTGCCCGCCAGGACCAGACCCCTATTGTCCGCCATAGCCGCATCCACGACCTCAGTTACCACAACCTCGTCCGCCCCTGTAGCCTCGGCCACCATTACCGCGTGGTGGACCACCCCCTCGAATTGAAGGGCGCACGACATCAACTTGTTCTTGAGCTATAAATGCCTGATGACCAGGATGAAGGTTTTGGGACCGGAGATAAAGAACCAGTTGCCTAGAGCCATTAACTGAGGACGCAAGGAGTCAAGGGTAAAATTGTCTGAGAACAATGTGACAGAGGTAATAACGGACTCACATTCAGGGCCTAAGCCTTGAATGGTTGCCTGAAGAAGATCATGGCTGCTGATGGGGGAATTGATAGCATTTAAAGCATCAATCAAAACAATATTTCACATAAGTAATCATCCATGGATTGATCCTCCTTTTTCTTAAGAGTAGATAAAAGCCTCTTAAGCTCCATGGAATGAGCAACACTAGCTGTCATAAATCTAGTCTCCAACCGTTCCCAAATTAAAGCAGAAAATTGGAGACTATGCACCTCAATTAAAATATTACGTGAAAGTGTAGCAAGCAACCATGATCTAACGGTTTGGTCAATTTTAAGCCAAGAGTGATATTCGGAATTGGGAGTCTCTCTAGTAATGGGATCAAAAATAAATTGGGACGGGGCTAGTATGGAGCCGTTTATGATACCCAATAATCCATGAGAGATTAAAAATGACTCAAATTGAGTACGCCACAGCAGATAGTCTTCCACCGTGTCCAACTGGGTGGTAACTATATTAGTAACGTTGGGCGTAGAGAATGTTAATTGTGATGATACATTTGATAAAGAAGTGGATGTTACCAAACCAATGTTCTGCCGTGAGGGGGGGGGGGGGGCTCAAACGCATAAGTACCCGACTGGCCCGAGAGAGTAGGACCGGAGAAACTGGTGTGAGTAGGGGTGGCAGGAAGTGGACGAGGGCCCGCCAGAGATGGATGTGCCGGAATTGACGTCAAAGGAGTCCAGGTGAAGGGTTCCTTGTTGAATAATCTGGAGTAGCCAAGTGATGAAGCTGCGGCATGGACATTCTGGACGTCGACAGTTGAGGCGAGAGAGTGACACTTGAAGAAGGAAGCTGCTCCATGCGTGTGGGCGCTAGTTGGGTCATCGCGCTCGTTAGCGGCGACTGCCCGACATTGGTGGGCTGCACCGGCTGTGCGGGCGCCGTGGAAGAGGCAAGAAAAGTCGACAACATGTATGCTAGGGTTGGAAAGCATAGGCTGCTGATACCATGTGAGAGAATAATTGTGGAATAATGGCTTACCCATCAGGGAGCCCTAACATTGTATTTATAATAATAAAGAGTAAGAGTAATTACACACATGTCCTTATAATTACAATATTAGATTACTCTTGATGATAAGGAGATATCTGTGTGTGATATGTTTCGTTATTTGGGTTCCATAATTCAGAAGAATGGAGATTTAATTAGATAGAAATGTATGTCATAGAATCAGAGCTCAGCGGATGAAATGGAAGAGTGCGTCACGATTTCTATGCGATCAAGGTATGCCGACTACATTAAAATGAAAATTTTATCGAACAGCAATTAGGCATGCATTAATGTATGTCGTACAGTGTTGGGCAGTGAAACAATGTCACATTCAAAAGATGATTGTGGCAGAGATGTGTATGTTGCGCTGGTTGTGTATACATACCAAAAAAAGACCGTTTGGGAAATGAGATAACAAGGCAAAATGTGGGAGTAGCACCTATAAAAGATAAGATGCAGGAGTCTCGTTTGTGGTGGTTTGGGCATGTGCGTAGAAGATCAAGTGATGCACCTGTTAGACGACTTGAGGGGTGGGGAGAAGAAATAGAGAAGAGAGAGGGGAAGACCCAACCAGACTTGGATTAGAGGAATCAGAACTTATATGTGTCTTCTTGGGTTGGATGAGAGTATGGCTTTGGAGAGAGCAAAGTGGAGGGCGCACATCCGTGTGGACGATTGATGTCTTTTCTACATTTCCTCTCTCTTTTCTTTTATCGTGTATCTTCTTAATCTTTTTACTCCCTCCATCACAGAAAATTCTTCCCAGTTTGACTTAGCACGCATATTAAGAAAGTGGAATAAAATGAAAATGTATGGTTGTAGTTGTGTAAGAAAAAGGTCAAATGAATGTGAACCACACAAATTATCCAAAAATGGTAAGTGGGAAGAATTTTTTGGGACGGCCCAAAAAGGAAAGTGAGAAGAATTTTATGGGACGGAGGAAGTATATTCTTATGTTATTTTTATCTTCTAGCTTTTTTATGCTCTTTTATATTTCTATCTTTTATCTTTCTTATATTCTTATGTTATTGTTATCTTATATTTATTTATTTTTATTTTATCTGTTTTATCTTACTCCCCCCCCTCTTTGTCCATCTCTTTGTTTAGCATTGATATCATAGATCGATTCATGTTAGCCGACCCCAAATTCTTTTGGGATTATGGATTTGATGGTGTTAGATTATGCTACCATGCATGATGCGGGGTTAGCGAACTTGTCGGGTCCTTAAGGGCTTTGTTTCTCGTCAAAACAAATTTTATTAATTAATAAGTGTTCACTTTTAAAAAGTGTTCTTAAAAAAAGTGGATTGATCAGTTTTTATTATTACTCCCTCCGTCCCTGAAAATACTTCCAACTTTTCATTTAAGAACTTCAATTTCCCGTTTTGGCAAAGAATTTGTGGTTCACAGCAATTCTTATACATTCCGCTCTCCTCTGCACAACTCTCCACCATACAAAACTCACTTTGTTAATCCGTGTGTCATTTGTACCACAGAAGTAAATTTAGAGACGGATGGAGTAATAAAAAGGTGTTCTTTCAAAAAGAAAAAAAAAAACTTAATTATACATTTTAACCCGCCTCATATACTATACATCATTACATGTTTGGTAATTCTCATTAGAAGTCGTGAAAGTGAGATTTAGTCCATTTTTCTTACATCTTCCATGTGAATATGTGATTTACTTTACAGGAAAACATTGTAAAGTAAGAAAAATTTAATTTAATCTTGACAGCTGAATATGCCCTTTTTCAAGAATATCTCTTACCTAGCTATCAGTAGGCTGTAGTAAGCATTTTTACCATCAATTGATACAATAATCAACTGATTACATTTACTAAATTAATCCACCCATCAAAATTACAACCACAACCATAATAACCTTGCTCACCTATACATATATACGTAACTAGACGAAGTACCCGTGCGATGGACGTCATATATCTAGAATTGAATACATAATGACTTAATTAAAATTATATTTTATGATGGTAGATAATGTGTAACTTTGTCAAATATAAAAAAGACGATTAAATTTATGTGATGTTACTTTTAGTAATTATATATGAAGTATGTAGTAGTAGTTGTAATAAAATACAAAAGTGGACCATAAAAATTCAAGTAAAATTAAAATACACAATAAGGTATAACCAATAACTCTATGTGACAATGAAATAACTTGATAGTACAAAAATTAGTGGGTCTCATGAGACTTTTTTTATCTGTATTTTCTGACATACTCCCTCCGATTCCAAAACAAGTTCCACATTTGACTTCACACATATTAAGAAAATAAATTTGACTTTACTGTGAGTGCACTGTTTGGCACTGTTTGAACACTGTTTGGCACTGTTTGACACTGTTTGACACTGTTTTGATGTAGATAATAAGGAAATGTTTGAAAGTGGAACTTAATTTTGAATCTGCCCGAAAAGGAAAAGTGGAACTTGTTTCAGAAACGGAGGGAGTATATAGTACTACGTATATGTTATGTTAAATGATAACATCATAAGACATACAAACCGGTGATCGACAATTTGCTATCACATGTAGTGATTAGCGGTTTGCAGCAATGAAAACTTTGGGACATTATTTAAAGAGGAAAGTAATAGGAGTACTGAATAATGTAGAAAAAGTAAGCGAATGTGTTAATGCATGAAAGAGAAGATAAACTGTATAAAAAAGTAAGAGAATTTTAATATTGTTAAGAGACAACTTACTCAAAAGGAAAGTGTAACAAACTTTTAAATACATCATAAAAAGGAAAGTGTAACAAACTTTAAAATACATAGAGAGCAGTTCGTATACCGTGGGATCATCCCACGGTGAGCATCATGCTCCACCCCCAAAACGACGTAGTTTTGCATAATTTTCTTTTTAAAAAAATCGCGTGAACAGTACACGCGTGTACAGTAACTCTTTTTTTTTTTTGCTTTTTGTCCTGATAGCCTGAATGATGTAACTCCCTTGTAAATAAATGTAACTCACGCTGATAAAAATTGTATCTGCAGACAAATCTAAATGTAACTTGTCTAACACGAATTATAAGAAATAAAACATTGATTTCAATGAAAATAAGGAATCTAATTGATCAATTACTTTACATAAATAGTGAATATGTTTTTTTTAATATTCAGACCATAAATAATGTTTTCCTTTTTCTTAAAATCATTTATTTTGCAAAAAAATCATTTTTTCCGCCAAAAAAATCTTTTTTTTTTTTGCAAAAAAAGTGATCTTTTTGTTTCAATAAAAGGGGATTACTTACATAATGAATATGTTTTGTTTTTTATATCAAGGCTATAATAATATTTTTAAAAAATCACTTTTTTGCCTAAGAAATCTTTTGTTTTGCAATTTTTTTTGCATAAAATTGATTCTTTTGTTTGAATAGCAGGGCTTTATGATGTGATGTAACTCAGATTATAGAAAGTGTAACTCGTACTGATTGAAAATTTAACTTAGGTGTATGCAAAATGTAACTTATTGAAGCAAGTACAAATGTAACTCATGCATAGAAAGATGTAACTCACGTACAAAAAGATGTAACTCGCGAATAAAAAGATGTAACTCGAACATAAAGATGATGTAACTTCGTATATTATCAAATGCACTGTATATCAGTCATCTTCAACATGTAAAAAGTATTCTGCGTATTATAGAAAAAAGTAATTGTGATCATGTTTTTCATATTTTAATAAATAAAGGAGATTAATACAATTGAATAAGAATAGAAAAGAAAAAGAAGAATGAAAATCGGGAAGAATGGCAACAGAAGAATGAAAAAAGGGGAAGAAGGGAAAGTTAGTGGAAGCTTTTTACTCTGTGAAAATCGGGAAGAATGGCAACAGACTGTGATATCAACATACATATCATGATTACAAATTCATCGTAATAAAAAAAGTACTCCGTAATTAAGAAGCGATAAGATATAAAATGTTGTGACGGAGAAATAATGTTGTGAGTTGTGACAGAGAAGAATAGCAGTCGGCTAAAGAAGAGCAGAATATTTGAGTTGTTTTAAATTAGAGAGTATCTTGTATAATTTGCGCATACCATCTATAAACAAGTTTTATGAGATACACAAATTATACTATCAAGTTAATTCATTGTCACATACACCTTATCTTTTATTTTAAAGTTACTACTACTTTTTAATGTGATCCAAATTTACTTTTTTTACATCAAAAAAGTTTTATGAGACACATTAATTATACTATCAAGTTAATTCATTGTCACATAGAGTAATTGTCACATACACCTTATCTATTATTTTAAAGTTACTTGTAATTTTTAATGTGATCCAAATTTACTTTCTTTTTATAGCTACTACTATGTACTTGTATATAATTAACAAAAGTTACAGCACATAAACTTTATCGCCTTTTTATTTGGCAAAATTATATATTACATACCATTATAAAATATAATTTTAAAAAAGTTACTATTCAAGTCAAGATATACGCAGTGCATCGCACAGATACTACGTGTATTTTATATTGAAAATGTTACTTTCATTGCTATGGATTGTGATATTTACTTTTTAGTGTTGGGATCTTAATTTGTGTGAATTTATATTATCAACAGAAAATAACATTTTTTTATTTGAAAAGTTAAAGCAGTGTTTCGAAAAACGCGTTTTTTGCTTAAATCACACACTATAATTGTACTATCAGGTTATATATTTAATTTATTTCGTTGGCACATAGAAATATTGTTATACTTTATCGTTTATTTTAATAGTAATGGGTCTTTTATGAGAAACCCTCATTACAATTTTGGATTTCATCTTGTTCTTATATAAAAGGGAAATTGCAATGAATAAGACTAAAAACATTTGTATATTCCAAGATATGACTATCATTTTTTATTCTAT
This sequence comes from Cuscuta europaea, assembly GCA_945859875.1. Lineage (NCBI taxonomy): Eukaryota > Viridiplantae > Streptophyta > Magnoliopsida > Solanales > Convolvulaceae > Cuscuta > Cuscuta europaea. Next base: position 5,699,718 of record CAMAPE010000035.1, on the reverse strand, counting down.
AAATAGGAGTAACTGTTGTCACATTTGAAAAATACTGTCACGTTTAAAGTCATGTACAACCAAAACATGACAGTAATTATTTTTTTAGGAAATAAAAATATGACATTCCTGTTTTGGAATTGACAAATATTTTTACTCCTATTTAGAGAAAAATACCTTTATAAAAATAAAGATTATAAGAAATAATATTGATAATTAATACTATAAATGTAAATCGATGACTAAATTATAGGGAAATTGTTTTAAATAGGAGTAAACATGTTTTCAAATTTCAAAATAAGACTACTTTACATGTCTTTCTTTACGAAATAGGAGTTGCTATTGTAATGATTGAAAAATACTATCATTACTATATTTATTTCGGGAAAACAAATATAGTAGTCCTATTTTGGAATTCCAAAACATGGGTACACCTATATTGGGAATTTTCTCCTAAATTATACGCCCTCCGTCTTATTCAACTTTGCCAACTTTTCTTTTTTGTTTGTTCCAAAAAACTTTATAGCTTTCATTTTAAACAATGAATCAACTTGTTTTTCTCTCCTGTGACAAACCCGAATCTCATAATTTTTACTTTTATTATTTCTCACATATTTTGAAGCTGACAAAGTCCACCGGAATAGAGGTAATATCCTTTCTCTGCCACATATTTTTTACTTTATAAAAATAAAGATTATGAGAAATAATATTGATAATTAATACTGTAATTGTAAATCGATGACTAAATTATAGGGAAATTGTCTTAAATAGGAGTAAACATGTTTTCAATTTCAAAATAGGACTACTTTACATGTCTTTCTTTCCGAAATAGGAGTTGTTATTGTAATGACTGAAAAATACTATCATTAATGAAAATACATATTGTCATGTCAATGCCGAATATTGTAACTATTTTGACTGTGAAAACTCGAAAATGACAGTAAGTACTCTTATTTCGGGAAAACAAATATAGTAGTCCTGTTTTGGAATTCCAAAACATGTTTACACCTATATTGGAAATTTTCTCCTAAATTATACCCCCTCCGACTCACTCAACTTTGCCAACTTTTTTTTGTTTGTTCCATAAAACTTTAGGGAAAATGGAAACTAATAATCCAACCTTTTAGCGGTCTTCTTACAATAGTTCCACCTTTTGATTATTCATGAATAATCTAAACTTTGCACCCCATCTTCATTCATTGGTCCTTGACCGATTTATGACCTGTTATTCGAAGTTATTTTCTTATCTTTGTAAAGCATTATACCATAATTCCCACCTTATGATCACATAATATTTTGCAAAGATAAGAAAATAACTTAGAATAACAGGTCATAAATCGGCCAGGGACTAGTGAATGAAGATGGGGTGCAAAGGTTGGATTATTCATGAATAATCAAAAGGTGGGAGACTATTGTAAGAAGATCGCTAAAAGGTTGGATTATTAGTTTCCATTTCCCCAAAACTTTATAACTTTCATTTTAAACAATGAATCAACTTGTTTCTCTCTCTTGTGACAAACCCCAATGTCATAATTTTTACCTTTATTATTTCTCATATAAGTTGAGACGAAAAATCCCATTGAATTAGCAACTCAGTTAATTACGTTGTGTAATTAGAGTATTTAAATGATTATAATTATTCATTGATTATAATTACTACATTTTTATATATCTTTGTGTAAATTATAATTTGTGACACATTACACAGAAAATAAGATTTACGTTATAAGATTTAACTTGGAAAAACGGTAGCACAAACTTTGTGCGCTAATTAATTATGATGACAGATTTGTTGCCAAATTTGAGTTAAACTATTCTTGTGTCTACTATCATTAGTTATTAGTATACGGAGTACATATATGGTAGATAAAATTTATACCAAATTAGAAATATCATCATAATTAATTAACTAATACGTAGCATCTTATTTTCATTTTAGGCGGGAATTTTGGAGCCAAATTTTCGTTCATTTAATATAAGTAATTACTAAATTTGGGTTTTTCATTAATTCCCTATTTTATCCTTATTTTGAGCGGGAATTTTCCCTCCAATAATTGTGCAGACACTGTTAGTTTATATTATATAAAGATACGGAGTATTAGGGAGTACATGTGAATTCAGGTCATAATAATCTATGATGCAAATTAAAGATGCGGGCACGTTTCTATGTGATTGAAGTCTTTTAAATTTTCCCAAATCGGACCAACACGAAAAATAACAAAATAAAAAATGTATGATTAAAAGAGAAAGTGTTAGAGGTTTTTGTACGACCCCGTAGTAAAGATTACAAAATTTTAAGGGAAAGATATACTTCCTCCGTTCTTAAATAAATGCAACGGTCAACATTTCACACTTGCCGAGACACAACTTTGACCATTAATATAAATGATTTTGTATTAGTAAAAAATTAAAAAAATTAGATTATGAAAATTTACAATGAGACAAGTTTAACAATATTTTTTCCATAAAATAATATTATTACATTAATAAATAAAACGTAGTCAAAGTAGAACATGTGAATAGTGTAAAAGTCAAAGTGTTGCATTTATTTAAGAACGGAGGTAGTATTAAGCTACCGTCTCTCCTTGTGCTGCCCCTGTCCCCTTGCCCTTCCCTTTTCTAGTTCGACAACAGTTGCAACACTTTTGTAACACTACTACAGCCACGATAAGAGAAAAAATAAATATAATAGCAGATACAACAAGAGTAAATCGCAGACGTGATTTACTCTCTTTATCGAGCAAATGTCTTCGTCCAGCAGCAGCAGCAACAGCAACAACAGCATCGCGGGATGACGATACATGAAGGTCGAGGAGGCCGAGGAAGAGAAGAAACACAAAGCATTTTGATATTCTACTCATCTTGCTAATTCTCGATCGTTATTTACGTTCTACTAACTCTCTGGCAGGTGATATTACGATTTAAATAGAAAGCCTACCATACCAATGTTTAAGTCAAGTAATAAAGTGCTCCAAACTATGGTATAGCCGTACTTAGCTAGCCGCCGTATGTTTTACTTCATCTGCAAAAGAAAGAAAACAATGACCGATGCTCAAAGCCTCAAATATAATGCAGCTTTAATTATTATGTTACGACGGAAATTATGTTTTAATTGCTTCTCACATCTTATTGGTCTTTTGCCCAAAGTCAAGAACGTATTAAAAAAGATGCTGGAAAAATTGGATCTTAAACAGGGCGTCTTTTAGAAGTTTTAATGCTTAGCTTAGATTATTTATTCTTTTGTTCGAAGATGAAGGAAAATTATTTATTTTCTCGTACCTATTAATAGGAACCGCAAAAGATTATATATATAACTTGATCTTTTCCTTTTTAAAGTTTTCTTTTTGAAAATCTTGGCGATAAATGACATAACACAAATCACATGCAAAAACAGCGTTAATTAATGTACTTGTCTCCTAGGCTATTTTCGTTATTAATAAAAGTTGTTTTTTACTTTTATTCTATAGAAATTATACTCCAAATAGAACTAAAACTATGACAAAAACTCAAAGTAGGACTTACTATGTTTTTCTTTTGAAAATAGGACCATATTAGTTCTATCGGAAACATACCTGTTTTTTCATTTCATTCTTACTCTTCCTTTAAATATGAGTTCATTAAATGTTTAATTCATAATAAATTTGAAAAAATTCAAAAATTCGTAGAAAAATAATTAAAAAATTTATAAATATTTATAAAATTAATTTTTTTTTTAATTTTAATTTTTTAAAAAATTAATAAAAACAGTAAAACTCCATAAAAAATTTAAAAAAATATGGATGTCTTTCCCACCGCCTGTACTACCTCCCTGCACTACCATCTCCGGCGGTGAAAAAAATGTTATTTTTCCTAAAAACTGTCATTTTTTTTCTGAAAATGCCAAAAACATTGCATATTTTTCTTTGAGATAGAATGCCAAAATTTTAATTATTTTCTGCCATAAATATGTCATTTGTAATGAACTTGACATTTTTTCCCCTGATGACTGAAGGTGGTGGTGCAGAGGCGGCGGTGAATTTTATTTATTTTTTTTGATTTTTTTTTGAAACCGTCCGGATGATCTACACAAGGATGGAACGAGAGTGAGATTCCATTGCAAAGTCTTTTCTTGAATTGAACCCGAGACCTTTCCACTAGTACCCTTCTTTTACAAAGTGAGTTATGCCCCTCTAATGCGATTACCTACCTAAGCTACTACGCTTGCGGCACTTACAATACAGCAAATAAGTAACAACGACGACAACAACCACTCCAAAAACAGTGCAAAGAATAATCTTAAGCCATTTCGGGCCACCGCCGCTGGAGGAACTCGCTGGGCTACGGCTACCAGCAGGAACGGCATTAGAAGATGATACGTGAAGAAGAAGAAGAAGAAGCACATCGAAGACAGACACGAAATTGGTAACGTTTATGGATTTTCTCATTTTGATGGATCCACTCTATATTATCTTCTCTGGCGTAGAAGCAGCTGGTTTTATTTTGTCTCGGGGAAATTAGGGAGTAATAAACAGAGGCGACAATGTCTTTTTTATTTGTCCCAAGAGAATATAAATATGGTACATATAGTCCGGTCTTTTATGTAGAACTCCGTAGTAAATACTTCCTCCGTTCCATAAAAGTTGCAACATTGCAATTTCTGCACTATTCACACACATTACTTTGACTACAATTTTCTATTAATATATATAATAAAAATATTATGTATAAAATATTAATAAATTTGTATTAATGTAAATTTTCAATATATTAAGTTTTTTTAATGTTTACTAATACGTAAATAAATATAATCACAGTCAAAGTTGTGCGTTGGCAAGCGTGAAAGTCAAACTGTTGCAACTTTTATGGAACGGAGGATAGTACGCAGTATGAATATGGAAAATTTGTCATGCATTACCAAATAGATCATAAGAATTATGTCATATACTACGTATCTACTTACTAGAACCTTCTACATTGAAATTAAATTATCAAATAATTGCTATTGAGATCAATTAGTAAATAGTCATTAATTGCAATTAATAGTGTTTACATATATTATGAAGTATCAATTTCCAAATAAGCTACAAAGAATAAAATCACTCCAGACCAGACCAGACCAGCAAATTACAGTCCAAGTAAAAATATCCAAAGAATAAAATCACTCCATTTAGAGTGAATATGTATATTTAAATATTTTGTAATATATTGAAGAGTCGTTTGGTCATCCTGTTTTTCTCCTTATCAGACTTACCACTGAATTGTGTAATAATAAGAAAAAGTAAGGTTTACATTACTTTTTTGTCTGTATTGGTTGAAATTACTATAGAGGGTCATTTTAGCTATTTTTTATATAATTTTTTCTTTATTTTATTAATACAATATATTCTAAATATAAATTTTTCATAAATCAGCAATACAACCAATCCAACCACTTGAGCCAAAAGTTCATAAATTTCAGCAGGATTAGGTTATGTTTGGCACAACAAGCTGGAACTGGATGCTAATGTCTGAAATAGGGTCTATTGTCTGAAACAAAAACTATTGTCTGGAACTGAATTTGAAAGTGCTGAATCTGAATTGCTAGCTGAATGGAGTAAACCCGTTTGGTAAAAAGAGCTGAACAAGTGCAGGGATAATATGAAATTACATAAAAGGACATATAGGCTATGTTTGGCACAATAATATAATATAATATAATATAATATAATATAATATAATATAATATAATATAATATAATATAATATAATATAATATAATATAATATAATATAATATAATATAATATAATATAATATAATATAATATAATATAATATAATATAATATAATATAATATAATATAATATAATATAATATAATATAATATAATATAATATAATATAATATAATATAATATAATATAATATAATATAATATAATATAATATAATATAATATAATATAATATAATATAATATAATATAATATAATATAATATAATATAATATAATATAATATAATACTTCATCCGTCCCCCTAAGATTGTCTCATTTTTTTCGGGAAATCCCACTAAGATCGTCTCATATCAAATTTGGTAAAGTTTGTGTGTGTGACTCGAAATCATTTTTACTTTATTCTTACTTTATAAATGCAATATCAACTACATAAACTCACTTTTCTTAATAATCGTGTGATCTTCTCATGTCCCAATGTTAGTGGGACGGAGGTAATATAATATAACACAACACAACACAACACACACACAAACACAACATAGTGCATTGAATTCTAAAAAAATCGTGTATACCATACAAAATAAATAATCATAAAATTAACATTTAAGTTGGAAATAGTTGTAATAAATAAATATGTAAGAGCGAAAATATTTATTTTCTTTTAGTCCATATCAAGGATGCTATATTGTTGCGAAGTTCCTTCATCTCAGTGCAGCTTTCTGTTTGTGAATGGATGGCACTTGAAGTTGAGCTCTGAATGTCAACAAGATCATCACGTGGTATGAAGTCTGGATGGAGCTCGAGAACCTAAAAAATCATGTCATCACTAGAGAATTTGCGAATATAGTTATGCAAAGCAAATGTTGCGATAATAACATATATCTGCGTTTTAACGCTAAACATAGGCATTCTTGATAATATTTTCCACATCTTTTTCAAAACCCCAAAAGAACGCTCTATGCAACTACGAAGAGATGAGTGTGAGCGATTGAAAGCTTCTTGAGCATTTGTTGGTGCTTCATTTTCAAATTGCTCCAAGTGGTATCGTAGCTTGGGATAAGGAACAAGATATCCTTTTCGATCCGGATAGCCTTTATCCACCAAGTAATATCTACCTACATAAATTTTAAAAATATGATTAAAATTATGCCTACGAGTTTAATGAATTAACAATAAAACATACCTTCAGGTGGATGTGGAAAGTTCAATGACGGTGTCTCTATAGCATGAAGGAATACACGTGTATCATGAGCAGATCCCTCCCACCCTACTGATAGAAATGTAAAACACATGTTGAAATCACACACAGCCATAACATTAAAGGTCGGGATACCTTTTCTTCCTCTATAACACAGTTGTTCCTTTACTGGGATACATGCAGCTATGTGTGTTCCATCGATACACCCGATGCAATCCTTGAAATATGACATATATCTTTTATCCTTAAAAATATGATAAGGGATATACGGGAAGGCCCGATCGATTGGTGCAATCATATCACGTGCAAGTCCCTTATATCCCTTACTCCTACCTGTGACGGATTCTAAGACATCATGAAATGCCCGACTTACGGTATCTCCAGATCAGATCTTTGGAATCTCTCAGCAACATCTCGATTTGAAAGGCCCAAAGCTAGAGTGTATATAAATATACCTACTCTTTCTTCCATTGTGATTTTGTCACTTGATGTTAAATCATATTTTGATTGCAAATCCTTATATAGGCGTGCGAATAGATCTGGTGACATCCTACAGGCATTAACACAACGAATAGAATGACCATTCAGCACCTCTTGCATCCAAGCCTCCCCGATTAAAGCTGATGTCATGCAAGGCTCCTTATACATATGTTTGTAATAATGAGACACAATAATATCATTTCTATCATCAATAGTAATCCCAACCATAATAAGAAGCATAGACTCATTGATGAGCTGGAATTTGTACTTCATTTTTGTATTATTTTATCACAATTCATTGCTTATTATTTGCTTAATTGAGAGGTTTGAGTTATGTTTTATAATAAAAATGATTTTTGCAGGTAAGGATTTCATTTTAAAGATTTGAGGATATTTTGGGCTGAACTTGAGAAGATGATAAATAAAATGATGGATCACTAAGTTGACCTAAAAAAGTCCAAGGGCTCACTAAAAAAAAAGAGGATTGCTTCTCTTGAGTCACGGACGACAACCCAAATCCAAGGAGGAGGAAAAGAAAAGTCCAAGAAAAAAAAAGCTGGAGAGGGTTTAGGGGTCTCGGCTATATTTTTGGGGTCGGCTCCATCCATTACGCCAAGGAGGATTCTGGCGGCGAAGCTGGAAAAGGAGGAAGAAGCCGGACAGAAGGCAACGACGCAGCAGGCTTCTAATCCGACTGTCTGGAGTTCCGTGGAATGCAGAGGAGGAGATTTATTGATCTTGAAAATCAGAAATTCAGTTCAGAAATTCTTCCTCTGAAAAAGTTCCGGTTTGATTCAGCTAGTGTTCAAAACTTCTTTACATGAATTCATTCGCAAACTTGTTTTAGTTTAATTGCTTTAGTTTTGGCACAATTGCTTATTGTTGCTTGTTTAGATGGTGAAAATGAACTCCTTGTTCCCATTCGTTTTATTAATGTCTTACGTTAGTATGAGTAGTTAATTTTTCTGAGTCCGGATTATGATGAAGTTGCTATGATTTAGTATGAATTGTGATTTTAGTTATGTCAATTGATTGAGTTTTATCCATTGTTCTTATTTGCTTAATTGATTATGTTAATTTCTGGCCAACTTTAATATGATTAATTAAGTTGTTTGAGTGGATTAATAGAGTACATGCCATGCCTATTAGTTCGAGCTCTTTTGGATAAAAGAATGGATAATTCAACTTGCTTGTTAGGTTATCTATTTGGTTCTTAAATCGGGTTTCCGTAGTTCTTTTGTGACTAATGGATTTTAACTATTGGATTAATAATTTCTAATTGATTAATAGTTAAAATACGTGACTTATTCTGGATGTCATACGGAATAGTCATATTTTTGTCTAGAACGAATCCTCAATTTCAATTGATTAACTAAATCACAAATACTAAAAATTAGTGACAGATTCATAATCCTGGACTATCTTTTCTCTTGCTAAATTATCAATCACTTTTCTGTTAGTTGTTTAATCACTTTATTTTCATTCATTTAAATTCCTTGCATCCTTTTTAATTCAAGCTTTAATTTTCAGATTCCAATCAAACAAATTCAAAATTCATTTTTTTTAGTTAGATTAATTTCACTTTTATTTTTTTTATTAATAGTTTTCCAATTACTTAGTTGCATTTTCCCCGTGGATTCGATCCTTACTTGAGCACTGTACTACTGTGACTCGTGCACTTGCGAGGACTTATAAATTGTCTATCAATTTTTGGCGCTGTTGCCGGGGAATTTGTTTAACTAGTTTTTGGAAAATTGTTAGTTTAGTTTTATTTTAGTTAGTTGTGTTTGTTTTTTTTTTCGTTTTTTTTTGTTGTATGCTTGGTCGCAGGTCTCTTAATCCAGATTTGTATCGCTGAACGACCAAGTAGATTTAATTGGCAAAAGAACAAAAAGGAGGCTCGAATTTGCTCCTAATTCAACAATGGGTGACGCTACACTGATGAAAGAGTTTGGGAGGCCAACTGTTGGTGCCTCCCCGTCCTGCATTGTACTGAGTGAGGCTGCCCGGAATTATGATCTGAAGACAGTTCACTTTAACCAATTGCCGTCTTTCCATGGGCTTGCTTCTGAGGATGCGCTGATCTTCATCCGAGTTTTCTATGGCATCATCCAGAATTTTCCCTTGCAAGGAGTGACTGAAGATGAGCTGAGGATGAGGTGCTTTCCTTACACTCTAAAAGATGCTGCGAAGACATGGTTTATGTCTTTAACACCAGGTTCGTTGCGCACATGGGCTGATGTCTACAACAAGTTTATTGGCAAGTATTATTCTCAGTCTAAAACTTCAGAACTGAGAAGAAAAATTGCCAATTTCACTCAATGTCCATGAGGCGTGGGAGAGATTTAAAATGCTGCTCACTCAATGTCCACACCACGGCTATTCACTAGCGCTCCAGAATCAGACTTTCTATGACGGGTTGACCCAAGGAAGCCAAGCAATCGTTGATAACGCAGCTGGTGGAGCAATGGGAGAGAAGACTGCAGAGCAGACCTTAGAACTATACGAGATGCTTGGAGCTAACTCCCAACAGAGGAGCGCTCGTGGGAAGACTCAAGGAATGTACGAAGTTGGTGCAAGTACAGAATTGACAATCCAAATATCCGAGCTATCCAAGCAAATGAAGAATATGTGTTCTATGATGGCGATGAATCAATCTGCCGCTGCAGTGAATGAAATGCCTGAGGCTAGTCTTGAACAAGCTAATATGATGAATTCATACAATCAGAGGCCAAGAAATGATCCATTCTCCAATTCCTACAACCCCGGTTGGAGGAATCATCCTAACTTCTCATGGTCAAATACACAACAAAGCAACCAGCCACCTCCTGAACCAAAGAAGCCATCTTTGGAGGACACTTTGCAGAACTTTATGCAAATTTGTAGCAGCAACCAGCAAGCTAATGAGCAGCGTTTTCAGCGCACTGATGCCTCTTTGAGGAAGCTAGAAGTACAAGTTGGGCAGATTGCAGAATCTCTCCAAGGACACGTACAAGGGAAGCTACCAATTCAATCTGAAGAGGCCAAAGCAGTCACGGTTCTTAGGAGTGGGAATATAATTCAGAAAAACGAAGATCAGCCCATTCTCAAGCTACTGGAGAATGTAGAGGCTGAGAAGAAGCAAGAAGTAGAAGCTGAAAAGAAGAAAGAAGTGGAGGCCGATTCGGTGTACGAAGAGTCCGGGCTGCACAAAGCAAAAGATCCGTATATTCCGCCTAAACCATATGTGCCACCGGCTCCTTTTCCAAACAAGTTTAAAAGTTCCAAGTTTGATAAATCTTTTGATGAGATTTATGATTTGTTGTCCAAAGTTAATGTAAACTTGCCTCTTCTTGAAATGATAACTAATATGCCTGCCTACGCTAAATTTTTGAAAGAATTAAACACTAGAAGGCGTAGGTATGAACCAAATGAAAAAGTTTTTGTTTCTAAGGCTGTTAGTGCTGTTTTACAGAAGGACTTGCCCCCAAAATTAGAAGACCCTGACATTTATTATCACCATTACTTTAGGGGATTCTAGATCTGAAAAAGCTATGCTTGATTTGGGGGCGAGTATTAATTTAATGCCTTACTCTGTTTATTTGAAATTAGGTTTGAATGAGCTAAAAACCACTACAATGTCCCTACAGCTTGCTGACCGCTCTATTAGATACCCTAGGAGCATTGTAGAGGATGTTTTAGTTCAAGTTGATAAGCTGATTATTCCTACTGATTTTGTGGTTTTAGATATGAGTGATCAGTGCAAATATGTGAAAGATATGTCAATCCTACTTGGTAGACCTTTTATGGCCACAACTAAAACTATGATTGATGTTCAAAATGGAAAATTAACCATGAGTGTACTTGATGAAACTGTTGAGTTTTCCATTTTGAAATCCATAAATATGCCGGCAGATTCTGATTCATGTTTTGCACTTGATATGCTTGATTCTATTGTTCCTTTGAGTATTTTACAGGAAGATGAGCTTGAGCTTGCTTTGACTCTTGATGCACAAGAGTTTGATGATGAAAAAGTGAGCGAGATGAGAGATTTTTTGGACAAAACTGAGGTGCAAAGTGAGGAAAGAGTGGTTGATTGTGAGCTGGAAAAAAATCAGCATGTTGAAAATCCACCTCAAGTGCAACTGAAACCCCTCCCCTCTAATCTGAAATATGTGTTTCTAGGGTGTGATAGTACTTTTCCTGTTATTATTGCATCTGACTTGACACAGGAACAAGAAGAGCAGTTGCTTAAGGTGTTGAGGAAGTTTAAAGCTGCGTTTGGTTGGGCAATTTCTGATTTGAAAGGAATTAGTCCAACTGTTTGTATGCATAAAATCTTGCTGGAAGAAGGTGCTAATCCATGTAGACAACCTCAACGGAGGTTGAATCCGAATATGAAAGAGGTAGTGTGAGTAGAAGTTCTTAAGTTGCTTGATGCAGGTATTATCTTTCCTATTTCTGACAGTAAATGGGTTAGTCCTGTGCAAGTTGTGCCTAAGAAGTCTGGGATTACTGTCGTGAGTAATGAGAAAAATGAGTTGGTACCCACACGGGTTACCACAGGGTGGCAGATGTGTGTTGATTATAGAAAATTAAATGCAGCCACTAAAAAGATCATTTCCCTTTACCTTTTATTGATCAAATGTTAGAGCGCTTGGCTGGCCATGCGTTCTATTGCTTTCTTGATGGTTTCCAAGGTTACAATCAGATTCCGGTTGCTCCGGAAGACCAAGAAAAAACTACTTTTACATGTCCATTTGGAATTTTCGCTTTTCGTAGAATGTCCTTTGGATTATGTAATGCTCCTGGTACTTTTCAGCGATGTATGATGTCTATTTTTTCTGATATGATCGAGAAGTTTGTTGAGGTTTTTATGGATGATTTTTCCTTATTTGGTGACTCTTTTGATCATTGTTTGCATAATCTGTCGCTAGTTCTTGAAAGATGTGTTCAAATGAATTTGACTCTTAGTTGGGAGAAGTGTAATTTTATGGTTAAAGAAGGGATTGTTTTGGGTCATGTGGTTTCTAGCAGGGGAATTGAAGTTGATAGGGCTAAAATTGATGTGATTGCTAAACTGCCACCTCCTACTTCTGTTAGAGGAGTGCGTAGTTTCCTTGGTCATGCAGGTTTTTATAGAAGGTTTATTAAAGATTTTTCTAAGATTTGTAAACCTCTATGTAATCTGTTAGCTAAGGACGCAAATTTCAGCTTTGATGATGATTGTCTTGTTGCTTTTAATGTGCTGAAAGAAAAATTAACTTCTGCCCCAATACTTGCTGCCCCGAACTGGTCATATCCGTTTGAGATTATGTGTGATGCCTCTGATTTTTCAATTGGTGTTGTTTTGGGTCAAAGAATTGACAAGCTGCCTTATGTGATTTATTATGCTAGTCGAACTTTAGATAATGCACAGATTAACTATTCTACAACTGAAAAAGAATTGTTATCAGTTGTCTTTGCATTAGAAAAGTTCAGGTCTTATTTGATTGGATCTAAGGTGATTGTTTATTCTGATCATGCTGCTTTGAAGTACTTGTTGCTGAAAAAGGATGCTAAACCTAGGTTGATTAGGTGGATTTTATTGTTGCAAGAGTTTGATTTGTCTATTAGGGACAAGAAAGGAAACGAGAACGTGGTGGCTGATCATTTATCACGCCTCCCTGATCAGACTGGATATTCTGGGAAAGAGCTAGAGATGCCTCTTAACGACAGGTTTCCCGATGAAGGTTTGTTTTCTGTGATGAACAAAGAGCCATGGTATGCTGATCTTGTTAATTATTTGGTTACTGGTAAGTTTCATCCCGATTTAAATTCACAGGGTAGAAAACATTTTCTCTCCAAAGTGAAACATTATTTCTGGGATGAACCTTACTTGTTTAAAATCTGCCCTGATCAGACTATAAGGCGCTGCATTCCTGAACATGAACAAGAAAGTGTTTTGCATCATAGCCATACTTTAAATTGTGGTGGGCATTTTAGTGGAAAAAAGACTGCATTTAAAGTTTTGCAATCTGGTTTTTATTGGCCTACTCTCTTTAAAGATGCAATTTCTTTTTGTGCTAAATGTGATCGTTGTCAGAGAGTAGGGAATATTAGCAAACGTCATGAGATGCCTCTTACGAATAATCTGGTTGTAGAGTTGTTTGACGTTTGGGGTATTGATTTTATGGGCCCGTTTCCTACTTCTTTTGGGTTTAATTTTATTCTGGTTGCAGTTGATTACGTGTCTAAATGGATTGAAGCTATTGCCACTAGAACTAATAATAGTCGAGTGGTGCTGAATTTTTTGAAAGAAGTGATTTTTGCTAGGTTTGGGACACCGAGGGCTATCATTAGTGATGGTGGTAGCCACTTTTGTAACAAGTTTTTTGCAGGATTGCTGAAAAAGTATGGTGTTACGCATCGGATTGCAACACCTTACCATCCACAGACTTCGGGACAAGTTGAGGTGAGTAACAGACAGATTAAGGGTATTTTGGAAAAAACTGTGAATCCTTCACGCAAGGATTGGGCTAATAGGCTGAACGATGCATTGTGGGCTTACCGGACAGCCTACAAAACTCCAATTGGAATGAGCCCATACAGGTTAGTTTTCGGTAAACCTTGCCATTTGCCTGTAGAGTTGGAACACCGAGCCTACTGGGCTATCAAGGCGCTGAATTTTGATCTGAAAGAAGCAGGTGAGTTAAGAAAATTGCATTTGAATGAGCTGGATGAGATTAGGAATGATGCATATGAGAGTGCGAAAATTTATAAAGACCGCACTAAACTTTTTCATTATAAATCCATTTTGAGGAGAGATTTAAAACCTGGGATGGAGGTGTTGTTATATGACTCACGTTTAAGGCTTTTTCCAGGGAAGTTAAAATCCAGGTGGACTGGACCGTTTTTAATTCGCCATGTTTTTCCTCATGGAGCGATTGAGCTTGAAAATCCCAAATCTGGGAATGTTTTTAAGGTGAACGGTCAGCGAGTGAAACAATATTTGAGAAGTGAAGATGTAGTTGAGCAAGTTGAGTGTCTTGAGCTTCGGGAATATCGTTGCTCATGTTGTGTCTAGTAATAGTTTTAATAAAATAAAAATAAAAAAAAAATAAATAAAAAACCAAAAAAAACATTTTCTTAATTCTGTTGTTTTTTCCTCCCCTCCCCATCTTGTTCTTTTCTTTCTTTGTTTCTTAGTTTTGCAGGTTACGTTTCAAGATGTTTCAATTCTAATTTGCTGTGCATTTAGGGAGTTCTTCTTCACCTTTCTCTTGTTTCTTAATCTTTCATTGAAAACAATGCTTGAGACAAGTGGGGGGGGAGTAGCTCTCATTTTTTAGTTCTATTCTAGTTTAAAAAAAAAACTGTTTTCTTGCTTGGATTTGAGGGAAATTTAATTTCAGGATTACTTTTTCGGCTTCAAGTTGTGACAAGTTCCCTTTCATTGGTATGTGGTATGATTGGTGGTCTCCATGATAAGTTTTCTATTGAATTTGATTGAGTCCTTCACATTGTTTTTACTTGGAGTCAATTTCTTAGCATCTTGTGCCATTCATTTAGATGTATTTCTCAATTCTTTATGACCTTTTAGGATGCATCTTTAACTTTCTTGGGAGGTGTGTGAGTCCTTTGTCTTTTAGCTAACATGATAGAACTTGTCTCGTCGCTCTTTTGGAAGCTGAGTTATTGTGCAAACTGATTGAGAAGTGATCTAGGCCATTTTTCATAGCCCCAAACCTTTTAGCCTACCCATTGCATTTTATTTCCGCTTGCTACCCCCTTTGAGCCTAATTTGTCTTAAAGCATTCTACCATGCTTTTGACTGATAATTCTTTCTAATTACCCAACAATGTTGACGTCGAGCCCAGATAGCCAAAATGTATCCCACACCCTTGAGTTGACATTTTCTTATACTTAAATTGTGACTTGGAAGAGTTTATCTTTTGGGGAGCATTTTTCTTTGTTATTCCCGGCATTTTGTATGGATTCAATGTTGTTGGTGCTGATTCTTGTGAGATGTCAGTTGACTTGAAACTGCAAAAAAAAAAAAGAAAAAAAAAAGAAAAGTTCAAAAAAAAAAAAAAACTGAAAGTTGAAAAGTGAAGAAGTGAGTTGAAGTTGTATTCTTTGAGCTCCATATTTCTATCTCTTTATCTTAGAAGCCGGTTGATTGTTGTAAGAGTTTAGTTGCTCCCTTTGTCATATATTGAACTCTTCCTATGATCAGTTTGGTATAGGAAATGTCTCCTCCTTTATTTGAATTCCCACATCCTTTCTTTCTTTAAATCATTACCCCATGGCCACGTTACAACCCCAATAAAAGTCCTAAGTAATCTTGATCAAGTTTGTGCTTTGATAAGGTGGAAGGAATAGCATGAGATGACTATAGAGTGCTGATTGATTGGCTTAGAACTTTACATAATTTCTGGAAAGTTACTTGAGCATTTCACTAGGTCGTTTAGAATTGTAAAATACATCTCTATTAATGACATGTGAGTCTAGGTGATTGACTTTTTAGTTTGACATTGTGGTGGATACTTGATTCTAATTTCTTGGGAATATCTTGTCATGGAAGGGTTTGTTGGAATGCTTGGTGAGTGAAAGCGAATTTTGAACATTTGTTGGTGAATTAGTTTCTTGATTTTAATTTTCCTTGAGGACAAGCAAAATCCAAGTGTGGGGGAGTTTGATGAGCTGGAATTTGTACTTCATTTTTGTATTATTTTATCACAATTCTATGCTTATTATTTGCTTAATTGAGAGGTTTGAGTTATGTTTTATAATAAAAATGATTTTTGCAGGTAAGGATTTCATTTTAAAGATTTGAGGATATTTTGGGCTGAACTTGAGAAGATGATAAATAAAATGATGGATCACTAAGTTGACCTAAAAAAGTCCAAGGGCTCACTAAAAAAAAGAGGATTGCTTCTCTTGAGTCACGGACAACAACCCAAATCCAAGGAGGAGGAAAAGAAAAGTCCAAGAAAAAAAAAAGCTGGAGAGGGTTTAGGGGTCTCAGCTATATTTTTGGGGTCGGCTCCATCCATTACGCCAAGGAGGATTCTGGCGGCGAAGCTGGAAAAGGAGGAAGAAGCCGGACAGAAGGCAACGACGCAGCAGGCTTCTAATCTGACTGTCTGGAGTTCCGTGGAATGCAGAGGAGGAGATTTATTGATCTTGAAAATCAGCAATTCAGTTCAGAAATTCTTCCTCTGAAAAAGTTCCGGTTTTATTCAGCTAGTGTTCAAAACTTCTTTACATGAATTCATTTGCAAACTTGTTTTAGTTTAATTGCTTTAGTTTTGGCACAATTGCTTATTGTTGCTTGTTTAGATGGTGAAAATGAACTCCTTGTTCCCATTCGTTTTATTAATGTCTTACGTTAGTATGAGTAGTTAATTTTTCTGAGTCCGGATTATGATGAAGTTGCTATGATTTAGTATGAATTGTGATTTTAGTTATGTCAATTGATTGAGTTTTATCCATTGTTCTTATTTGCTTAATTGATTATGTTAATTTCTGGCCAACTTTAATATGATGAATTAAGTTGTTTGAGTGGATTAATAGAGTACATGCCATGCCTATTAGTTAGAGCTCTTTTGGATAAAAGAATGGATAATTCAACTTGCTTGTTAGGTTATCTATTTGGTTCTTAAATCGGGTTTCCGTAGTTCTTTTGTGACTAATGGATTTTAACTATTGGATTAATAATTTCTAATTGATTAATAGTTAAAATACGTGACTTATTCTGGACGTCATACGGAATAGTCATATTTTTGTCTAGAACGAACCCTCAATTTAAATTGATTAACTAAATCACAAATACTAAAAATTAGTGACAGATTCATAATCCTGGACTATCTTTTCTCTTGCTAAATTATCAATCACTTTTCTGTTAGTTGTTTAATCACTTTATTTTCATTCATTTAAATTCCTTGCATCCCTTTTAATTCAATCTTTAATTTTCAGATTCCAATCAAACAAATTCAAAATTCATTTTTTTAGTTAGATTAATTTCACTTTTATTTATTTTATTAATAGTTTTCCAATTACTTAGTTTCATTTTCCCCGTGGATTCGACCCTTACTTGAGCATTGTACTACTGTGACTCGTGCACTTGCGAGGACTTATAAATTGTCTATCACTCATCATCTTCATCATGACTCATGATATTCCTATAAATAAACAAATGAATGAAAACAAGTCACTTCAATATCAAGTCTCAATATATAAAAATTAAAATCACTTCAATCTCAAGTCTCAACATATAAAAATTAAAATCACTTCAATTTGAAGTCTCAACATATAAAAATTAAAATTAAATATGCAATCTAAAATATTAAATTTGTATCCTAAATGTATGACTTGGTATTTAAAACATTTCTTTTGCGTGCATAAACTTCAACCAGTTGAGCCTTTCATCGTCATCTTTAAAGTTTATGAAGAATTGTCTTCTAGTAGGATTCTCCAGAATACAAATGCTGTGAAACCATAAGTCACCACCCCTCACCAGCCCGTCATTATTAGCCATTCTAGTCATAATTTCCATGATATCACCAACACTTGCACAATCATCAACAACCTTTTCTGTTTTTGTCAAGAGACGCTCAATTGCTTGAAGACATGTATTCCCCCTCTCTAAATTTTCACTAAGTTTCACTGATCCCATAGACCACCTTAGTTTGCGCTTCTTACTAGTGGCACTGGTCTTTGCATCTTCACCAGTGGTAACTGTAGTAACAGAAGGAACATTTCCACTAGCCTCTTGCACAAAGTCTTGAAAAAAATCACCGAGATCTAGTTTGTCATGGTAACTCTTATACACCTCATAAGGATCACGGTTATCCTCCAAGTTGACGGTGTCTTGATGATTTTCTTGATTGTTGTTCTCCACAATTGTAGCAGTTGGAGTCACGCATTCAACTCCAGTTGCTACAGAGTCCCCAAATATTTGATCCCATTGCTCTTCAATGTTCTTTGGAATTCCTTGATTCTTGAACTTCTTTACTTCAACCTTTTCCTAAAGAGAAAATTCTTACTTGAAAATAAATATTATAATAATCCCAATTTAAGGTAATAAGTTAACTAAAATACATACCTTAATTTTTTTACTCCACCACTCATCTAAACAATCCAGCGTCCCAATGGCCGTATTCCAACCCAATCCAGTCTCATCACGTTTCAATGACTTCCACAATCGCCAATCTTTTTTCATAAAGTCAAACTTATTTTTCAAACTTTTAAAAGAACATTTCTTTTTTGTTCTCTCCTCAAATAAAGCTTGCATCTCCTTCCACCTAAACTGTTGTCCCCTCCCATTCTTAAGAGTGAATTGGATGCATATTTCATTAAAAATTGCAACAGTTTCATCTGACCACATAAAGTAACCCCCTTCATCTTTCTTAGATGAAATCTGAAAGGCTCAACCAATAATATAGCAAATGAAAAAAATTAAATATTTTCATTACAACGGTGTGAATTTCAAAGAACTTTAAGTTGAGATTGCAGGATAAATTTGACAAAAACTTTAGCGTTGTGCATTAAATTCTGTTACAAAAGTGAGAATAAATATGGGAAAAACTCTTCCAGCAGGAGAGGAGTGTTTTCACTATTCAGAAGAACCATAAATTAAAGTTTTGCCTAGAAAAAAAAGTTCTACATTCTACCAATCTACCTTTATTCTTTTACTATTTTTCAGTCAGTTTTAGCAAAGGAAACCATACTCCTGCATCAAACTTAAGGTCTCAAGACTGTCTTCTTAAGGAAAAAGCAGTAAAGAATAGTGTTAAGAGTCTAGAAAAATAAAACTGAGATGCAGCAGCTCAAACACTCCAAATAGATCACAACACAATTTCACTAAGGATTTTAATCGAACACTTCGTAGGCGTATTATCTTGTATAGAAACTTGGGGCATATTTAAAACTAGAACTTGGGATTTTAAATGAACACTTCGTAGACTCATCATCTTGGCATAAAAAGCAGTAAAGAACTTGGGGCATATTTAAAAGAAACATGTAAGGGAAAAAGCAGTAAAGAACTTGGAGCATATTTAGAACCGAGCAACCATAGAACACATACTTGACTTCCTTGGGCATATATTTTTGTAGTTCATTCTTTTCGTTTACGATTTCCCCCTTCTCTGAATGTGGTCAATATAGCTAATAGAAAAGAAAGGCTATTACGCAAGCTGTACAATAACTATATATCCAAAGGTTGCCCTTTAATTTTATAAGATTTTGGTGGTGCAATGGATTTTTCAGGGTGACGGGAGAAAAGGGGAGAATGAACTGCAGAATGAAGGGTGGAGGTAAAAATAACATACCTTCACTGAAACTGAAACTCTGCCTCGAGCAAAGAACTTGGGCTGCGCGGCGATGGGGAAAACAAACTCTGCCTCGATCAAAGAATTTGCAAGCCCGCTTCAGCCTTGCAAACAAACGGGTCTACTTTAATCCTAACTGACTGAATTTAAAAGATTTCAGCCTTTTTTTAGCTTAATTGGCATACCGAACACATCCATTATGTTTCTGAAAAGCTTGTCTTATATACTTTCTCCATTCTTTTTAGTAACAAACACTTCCATTCGCATATTTACCAACACAGTACTTTGATTATTAGTATTTGATGCAAGTAAAAAATTCGAAAAATGAGATTTTCTGCAATTTAAATTGAGATGAATTGAACAACACTTTTCAAAAAATGTCTAATACATTAATAAATAAAATATAGTCAAAGTAGAACATGTGACTAGAGTAAAAAACAATATGTTGAAATATATATGAACAAAGATAGTATACATATTGATTTTGTATCATTCTGTTCCAATAAATGCACATATACCTGAATGTATGATATAGGGACTCTCACTATATATAGTCACGTGATTTTATACATAGTAAAAAATCTAGTGTACACTATTGAAATTTCAAATATGGAGTGTAAATCAAATATATTAGTCGTAAAATATAGGGAATTTTACATTAACAAACTTAATTACCATGACTCTATGAGTTAAGTAGTAATTGAGCTCAAGAGATAAAAAAAGGAGGATCGAAATACATACCATACAAATAAAATTACATTAATTTTATTTAAGAATAAAAAGTTGATTAGCCATATTTTAGAAATCACCAGTCAATTTCCTCTAAACTATGAATGAGAAATTTGATGAATTCTCACCCAATATGGCAATATGGTTATTTTTATACATAAACCCACAAATAACAAATGTAGAATGCATGAACAATAATAAAAATATAAATCCAAAAGTAGCAAATTAGTAAGGATGAACTGATGCCGTATACTCAATAATGACCGAAATATATATACAAGATCGGTTAAGTTGTTAGCTAGGTTGCATACATGCATGCAACGCGTGACCTAATGCTTGAATCATTGAATTAATGTACATACATGCATGTATATATTACGCATATCTGTATCTTTGGAAAAAGGTACAAATAACCGAAAAAGTGTAAAATCATCCATTTTATAGGAAATTCTGTCTGGCCATCGCCATTTGGAGCGGTTACCGTTGAATTTTTTTTATGAATGTTTTTAGCATCCAAATGTTTTTTTTTATGAATTTTTACCCATACCAAATTTCAGGTAAAAATTCATCCGGAAAGGCACTCAAATGATTTTCTGAAATATACTGTGCTGTTTAACTGCGCAGTTATCTTCAAACATTAATTTGACTGTCTTGAGAATTGAATTTTTAACTGAAATTTGGTATGGAGTACTATGTATTTTACTGGCAATAGATATTTATATGGAGTACTATGAAATCCCTCCGTCCCGCTAGAAGGTTACATATGTTGTAGAACCTTCTAGCAGGACGGAGGGATTTCAAAATAGATAGTATTCCGATTTCATGTATGGCAAACTTATAATCAAAATACGCTGAAAAACTAGCTAGAAGCTTAAAATATACTGCACAAAAACGTGAGAAAATTAAACAGGAAACTTTATACCTCAAATAGTCAAACTAAGTGTTTGAAGAGTTTGTACAAAATCAGAGCACGGAAATACTCTTTCTAGAGAACAACTAATTTAATTTACACTAGTTACAACATATGTATGTAGATGATTAAGTAAGCGAACGCGTGGAATATAATACTACCTCTCTCCCATAAAATTCTTCCCACTTTGACTTGACACGAAGATTAAGAAGGTGGAAATGTATGATTTTGGTTGTGAAAGAAAAAGGTGAAATGAACGTGAACCACACAAATTGTCCAAAAATGGTAAGTGAGAAGAAATTTTTGGAACATCCCAAAATGGAAAGTGAGAAGAATTTTATGGGACGGAGGGAGTAGTAATTAATAATACTAATACATATTAGCCCTGGTCTGAAAAAATTAATTAATTAAACTTCACTTAATAATTAATCAGCAACTTCCTGGCGATGTGCCTCGTGTCGAGAACCGCCGCGCGGGGGGAATTGATCTTGAGAACGAGGCCTGGAAAAACGTCGTCGAAATCCTTGATCTGTGTATTCTCTTCAAGGATAAAAGGGTCATTACACTTCTCGCTGATGGTCTGCAGCGATTCGCCTTCCTTGACTACGTATATTTCGTCGCACGCCGCCGCGCCGGAGCACCAGGTTGCGGCCGCACCGATGATGAGAAGCAGCAGGATTGGGTACGAGGAAGCTGCCGCACGTTTGGCCGACATGGCTGCTGAAGATCGAATAGAATATAATGATGTAATTAAGCTGTTAATTACGTACTTTACTGATCGATGATCAATCGCGGAGCTTGATTGACTGGATATTTGGATATGCGGATTTGTTGATTTTGATGAGCATAAACGATATTAAATTAAAATATCATAATGATTTGGGGGGGTTTATTAGTTTTATTTATAGGATATGGAAAGTAGGGCCGGGGGGAGATTATCGTGGGGGAGTGGAGGGGGTGACCAGGCTGACGTGAGCAGTTATGGTAGATTTTTCAGGGTAGTCGTTTTCTTTCTCTTTTTGTTTTCTCTTTCTTTTTTCTTTCTTAGTAGTTTACCGTCCTAATTATCTCCTAATGAACAAAGTTAATTACTACTAATTAATTAAGGTAGATTCTATGGTACCCATAAGGTATCATACCTTTGTCCACATGGACCAATGAAAATGTAGCAGTTGAATTATTTAAATCTAAATTAAAAATGATAAAATGATATGATCCAATTAAATGAAGGATAGGTACGGTACCCTATTTTTTAGAAAGGTACCGAAGTTGTCACCATTAATTAATTGATACACGTAACAGAAGTCAGGTTCAGTACATAATACATATCATACATTTATTTAATTATATTTAAATTATTCAATTGCAAAATTTTAATTATGTATACGAACAATGTGTAGCTTGAGGTTATAGTTGAATTTTCTTTAATTAGTTCCACAATAAGACATCACACAACTATGGGGTTGTTTGTTTATCGCCGGTTTGTAGTCGATCCGCTGGAAATACCAACGTTTTCCTTCATTAAAACAATGGCGGTTTGATTAATCCGCTGCTATCCAAACACCACTTATATCGATATGCAGGGGTAGAGTCAAGGAATTGGGCCATACCGATCAGTACGGTAAATTATACTGGAGGATAAGCCTACCATGCGCAAGGTGTGCCGATCCCAAAATGGTACAATTTCATATTAAAAATTGCAAAACATTTTATCTCCTTCGTCTCCTCTACCCCTTCATCTCCTTCGTCAGTTGCTATACCTATCTGTTGTGCATCTGCTCTGCATCGAAACAATATATTTCCTCCCTCCTCTGTAATTGTTGTGCATCTGGGAGCGCTGAATCGAAATTAAATAGTAGGCTTAGGTACTCCGCATTTGATTCCCATCTATCCATGTGTAGATTCAATCCATATACAAAGTCAATACCCCAAGTCTAAATTTATCTCTTTGATTCAAGTTGAAGGGACAAAATCTGAGGAAAGTCATTACCCATCCAAATTATTGTCTCTCCAAGGACTTACTTTGATTATATTTGTGCTAAGTTACATTTCTTTGCTTATATTTTGATTTGGACTCAACTGACATTTGAAAATACATGCAGTTACATCAGAATTTGCCTAAAGTTACATACTCCCTCCGTCCCTTATAACTTTGTCAACTTTCCTTTTTTGGTTGTCTCAAAAACTTTGCCACTTTCCATTTTAATCAATCAATTTGTGGCTCCTGTCATTTCTCTCTCCTCTGCACAAATATCTACCACACAGTTTTTACTTTATTATTTTATGTGCCGGTCAAACTTGGCAAACCTTTAAGGGACGGAGGAAGTATCTTATACCATGAATTACATGTTGACTTTTCTTAGCGAGTTACATCTTGTTTACATTTGATTTAAATTTTCCAAAACGCGTGTTACATCACAATATAGTGCGAGTTACACAACCCAATAAGCCTCAACTATTTAAATAACAATTATTTTTATAAAAAAATCATTTTTATAGCCCTGATGTTAAAAACAAAACATATACACTATTTATGTATAATAATTAGGCAATTAGACTCATTTTCCCCATTGAAATCAATAATTTATTTCTTATATTATGTATTGGATAAGTTACATTTCAACTAGACTTGAGTTACATTCATCAATAATGCACTACTACATTTTTAGGCCTAATGTAACATTAATGATGTAACATATCTATAATAGTGTTACCTATTTCTCTAATGTAACACTTTTTAGACCTAGTGTAACACTTTCTAGAAGTAAAAGTGTTACATTAGGTACTATAAAGTGTTAGAATAGGTCAAATGCAACACCAGCAAATGTAATGGTAAAACAATGTTACATTTTCTCTGAAAAGTGTTACAATAGAGAAAATGTAACATTTTCTTACCATTACATTTGCTGGTGTTGCATTTGACCTATTGTAACACTTTATAGTACCTAATGTAACACTTATACTTCTAGAAAGTGTTACACTAGGTCTAAAAAGTGTTACATTAGAGAAATAGGTAACACTATTATAGATATGTTACATCTCTAATGTTACATTAGATCTAAAAATGTAGTAGTGACGTGAGTTACATTTCCTTACACGTGAGTTACATCATTCTGTTATATTACTGGAACAAGACAAAAATAAAAAAGAAGTATTGTACGCGCGTGTACTGTTCCCACGATTTTTTTAAATTGATTAAAATTACATCATCTTGGACGTGGAGCATGATACTCACTGTGGGATATGATGATCCCACGGTATACGAACGGGATCGATACAAAGAATATTTTTGAAAACTATTTTACTCGAAAACCTTAAAAGTTAAAACATTTTTTAGATTTTGTAGTGGGCCAGACCAAGATTGGCCCTCCCCTAAATCCGCCCATGTCAAAATGAATATCAGTGAGAACTTCATACTTTTTCCGTTTTTCTTAAAAGGAAACATAAAAATATTTGGAGACTTGCAAATAAATATATATTTGGAGACATGCCAAAAGAAAGAAAAAAAGGAGTTCATTTTGAGACAAAACGATATCTTTCAAAATAAAATAAAACAGCCAAATTGATCATATAAAGAAAACAATTTTGAAATTTTGAAATATGAGTGTTATGTTTTTCTTGAGGTTTTGATATTATCTGATTTTTATATGACAATATTTAGTTAATTATTCTTATGTGATGAATAAAAACATACCATATACGTAGTACTATGCAACAGTATACCTGTGTTCATTTTTGGCGGCTGATTTTATAGTCAATAGATAGAACAGCCGAAACGCTTTTAAATTGCTGACTTGCTATTGCTTGTATTTTCACATATGTTTGGTATTACATGGAAGTGGTCTAACTCGAGTCATTGAATTAGTCACCATTTAATCCAACACGGCTTTTTAATTAATTACGTATTTGCCAATTTAATTCGGTTGAATTTACGTGGAAGCTGAGGCATGCAAGGCGGTTGGGAAACGGGCACGTTTAAGTTCTTGATATATTCGTCTGTTCTTAAATAAATGAAACGATCAACATTTCACATTTTCCGAAACACAACTTTGATCATTAATATAAATGATTTTGTATTAGTAAAAAAATTAAAAAAAATTAGATTATGAAAATTTACAATGAGACAAGTTTAACAATATTTTTTTCATAAAATAATATTATTACATTAATAAATAAAACGTAGTCAAAGTAGAACATGTGAATAGTGTAAAAGTCAAAGTGTTTCATTTATTTAAGAACGGAGGTAGTATATAATTCACTCCATAATGAGGAGATTAGTAGTTCTTTTGGGATTAAACTAGGTGCTAGCCGATAATTAGGTGAGTTGGTATAACTACTTCAAACAAATATACTAAAACGGAAATATATACTTGTTTTTCCTAATCTTATTAACAAACACAAAAAGTGAGCAATTATGGGTTGATTTATTCTTGTAGTGGTTGTGTTTGGTAAGCAAGAATTTGATTAAAATTACAGAAAATACTCTAGACAGGAGCAAAAACGTTTTGAAATTCTAAAATAGGAGTATCATGTTTTTTATTCCCTAAATAGAAGTAATCTACCAAGTTTGGAAAAAAATGTCATGTTTAAAGCCTAGTAATGCCAAACTTGCATTGGCAGAAATTTACTCTTATTGAAGGAATAAAAAACATGATAGTCCTATTTTGGAATTTCAAAACTTTTTTACTCATATTTAGGGAATTCTCTCTTAAAATTATTATGGAAAATAGCACTTCCTCCATTCTTTTTTAATCGCAACGGTTCACTTTTCATGATTATAATTGCCTCATATAGGACTAAAAGAGGAGAGAAATTCTCAAATAGGACCATGTATGATTTTTCCCCCAAAAAAGACTATTTTAGTCCTATTTGAAAACATCCGTATTTTTATTCCATTATTACCCACTTATCTCTTTTTACGCTCATCTATCTTCTCCCCTGCGCACAACCGCTTCCCCATTCTCTGCGCACAACTGCTTCCCCTCTTCCCTCACTGCGCATCATCGACCGACTTCACCATAGCCATCGCCGCTGCCACCGATTTTTGCCCTTCACACAAGATCAATTTCTCTCTCACGCCGCCGCTTCAGCCAATTTCTCGTACGCCACTGTCACTAAGGTTCTCCTCCATCCTTCTTCTTCCTCTTTCTCTTCTTCTTCTTCTTCATCTTGTTCTTCTTCTTCTTCATCTTGTTCTTCTTCTTCTTCTTCTTCTGGATTTTCCTCCATTTTTTTTTGAATTTTGAATTGATTTTTCTAGTTTTTCAGACTTCTATTTCGATTTTCTGGTTTTTAATTTCAGAATAAAAACAAACGATTTTCATAAATTTTTGGATGATTGCTTCAGATTTGGCCAAGTTTATGGCAAAAACGTGTACATTTAGAATCATATTATGGAAGAAATGCTTTGGTATAAATTGGTTTTTCTGTTTTTTTGTCAATAGCTTCATTTTTCTAATTTGTGGTTGTGTTAAAATGATTGTTCCATTAAAATTTTAAGTTGTTTGAATATTTGGTTATTTACTTCATGTTTTTTTTATTTTTGCCAAATTTATGGCAGTTTTGTGTGACTGATGCCAAGTTGAATCTGCCAACTTTTTTGGCAGATCTGAAGCACTTGTTCATGGCAGAAGTGAATCTAATCCACAATGCTAAATCTGCCAAGTTAATGGCAGATTATTCTGCCTGAGTTGTCACTGTTGTGGCAGTGCTCAGAGGATGGTGGCTTGGGTAGATGGTGACGTCGGTCAGATAGTGATGGCATAGATGGCGACACTGGTGTGGGAAGCGGCAAGGGGCGGTGATGGATGGCGATGGTGCATCAGCAAGGATGCGGTTGCAGATGGTAGACGGCGAGGGCGGCGACAGGGGACGTTGTCGTCGGAGAGGGCGGCAGCAGGTTGCGCCGGCGAGGGGTGGCGGCAGGTTGCGTCGACGAGGGGTGGCGGCAGGCGGTTTGGCTCAGGTTGCGGCAGTGCTACTTCTAGGGTTTCAATAATTTTTTATTTTACAGTTTTAAAATTTAAAAAATTAAAACAGGGGTATTTTTGTCCAACTGTACTGAAATTGGTCTTATGAAAGTTGTGTTTCGTTTGTGGTCTTAAATGTGCAATTAACTTTTATATTAGTCCTATTTGAATCATTAACTCATTATACTACTGCAAACGTACACGTTATATCATTAATATCTTTCATTCCTTATAGTAAAAAAATTAGAAAAATTATGTTTTGGAAATTTAAAATGAGAGGAATTTAACTATATTATTTTGAACTTAATTTATAATACATTAATAAATAAAATAGAATCAGGGTAGAACATGTGAATATACACTTATTTTCATTTAATTTTTTTTCTATTTTATTTGAATATGTTTTTCTATTTTATTTGAATTTATTGCAATATTGCCACACTTTTTAGGATTGAGGGTGTGAACTTGAATAATTCATACAATGTAAGGAGTATAGTTTAGAGGCGACATATTTGACTATTTAACTTCTAGATCACCGTTACAATTATTTACAACAATTCTTGATATACACAAAACTTTTACACACTTGACATACATTTGTAGGTAATTATATTGTTTATGTACACAGACATGTAATTGGTGCACGAAATATATGTACGTGTACACATACAATTAGGAGGTGTATACATTCTTTGTGCATGTGCATAAACAATTACTTATAAATGTAACAATTACTTATAAATGTGTGTTATGTGTGTACTTATTTTGTGTGCAGATAGAATTTTTCGTACAATAATTAACGTATTACGTATTATTAGGTAACATGACAGGTAATCATAAGTTTTCCTATCAAAATGAAATTTATACGTGTTACTATTTTTTAACGAATTCAGTTTTCGCCATTATCATGTACATGCCTACCATTTGGTCTTTTGTGAATGATTAAAGGTCTCTTTTTTAATTTCTAATTAAATTAAAATATAAGAAATGCATAAAGCGAAATATTATTGTTTTATTTTAATAATACCGAGTATTTCTTATCTAGTCATTGTAACAGTAACATTATTTAAATTTTCTTCACTCCAGAGTACGTGAATGAGTAATGGTTGAAGTTGGTGAAATAATTGTTTGAGTTATGAAAAAATTATGATAGTATATATTAAAAATGTAATTTATCAATTAAATGAAAGAAAGAAATATATGAAAGAAAAAACAAAAACAAAAAAAAACCATTTAACAAGATATGTCAATTTAGCCATATATGTCTTGCTTATATTGAGTAATTTAGAACTGAGCATGTAGTTGGAATAAAAAAAATGTGCTCGGTAAAACAATTGGGTCATTTCTTAAAACACGGGGACTTACCAACAACTGGTGCAAAAAGTGAGGTTTTTTGTAGGGTTTCTAACATTACATTATTCAGAAGGGATGCTTCCGAATCGATTAGGGTTTTGAGCAAGAGTTTTGTTAAATTAGCCTATTCGGAATTGTGTTCCAAATGGCACTTTTTGTTTTTTTAAATCACCCATTCGAAACTGGGTATTCCAAATACATTTTTTTATTTTGTATAACTCCATTCGAAATGCAACCTTCCGAACATTGGATTTATTTATTTTTTATTTTTTTTGTCATCCGTATTCCATTAACATAATAGGTAGTTTTGATCGAAATAAATAAATTCATTAGATGAAATTCAATTTTAATTTATTTAAATAAACGTAATTCCTTTAATTTTTTAATTACATTTATACGCACTCCGGTTTGGAAGTGCAGTGATTATGACTAGTACTGCAGTGATGTTGAGCGGTAACGCTGACATGAAATGCAATATTTTTAATTGAACATAAACTACTAAAGTTACTAAATCTAAAAATAAATAAAAAGGAACTATAATTAAATTCTCACGTGGATGAGAACAAAATTAACGTTGGTGGGAACTGCAATGATTCTTGTCGAATGTGCAGTAATGTTGTACAATATATAACTCCAATATGCACATTTTTAATTGGATGAAAGTAGTGCAACACACACCTTTTTAACTACGGGTTTTTCCGTCATTCAACATTTTAATATAAATGAAATTTTATTTTTATTTTTTCTTTTCAGTTATACGAATGTCTAAAAACATTGCTATGCATATTTAGAAAAACTCACTATGTTTTAGTCATATCCCAAAAAATTTCCCTTATTAGTTTACTTATAAATCACTAATTTTCATATTTATTTATATACACATAATGCATTAATATATTGTGGGTATTGATAGAAATTATAGTCTTCCCTAAATTACTACCTCCGTCATGTTCAAAGGTTCCTATTGCAAAATGACACAATCATTTAGATAATAATTAAATACGTTAATTTGAGTACATTTTGAGATATAACTTTGATGGTCATATAATATATTGGGGTCATCGATGATAATTGTGATGTTATAGATATATTATTTTTAATACTTGATGATTAAATTGTCATTTAAGAGTAATAATAAATTGTTTCCTAAAATGAAAATGGAAACCTTTAAATGGGACGTGATCGGACGTCGCAAAAAGAAAAGTGGGAACCTTTGAATGAGACGAAGGAAGCTAGTATTACTTAAATTAACCACAAAATTCAAATAAAAACTACTCCCTCTGTCCCATATAGAGGTTCCCGGCCCGATTCGGTTTACGATGTTTGACTGACGATTGTTTTTAGTAAACAAAATTTACTTATTCAGAAAATACATTAAAGTCACTACAAAGTCTGATAAAAAATGTAAATCTCATAAAAAAGTGATATATAAAGCAAAATGTTAAGAATGATTTAAATTGACTATGTGAATAATGGATGAGAAACTTTAAATGGGATGGAGGTAGTACTATATATATCCGTATCACATAACTATATATTAATGCATACTACATACAATACGTAGTATATATTATATTGCTATCATAATATTATTATTTTCATACGTGTGAAATATTACTATGATAATACTACGTAGTATTTATTATGCATTGGAGGTTGGAGTGGAGCAATTATTGCATCTCAAACGCCTTTAAACATGTCTTTAATTGGACTAATTTCCATCTCAAATTATACTAGATCAGATTAAATTTTGATGGCTGTAAAATATATAGGGTAAAAATCTACTAGATCATATTAGACTAGACTTAAGTACATTAAACGAGACCAGATAAAATCATCATAAGACAAGTGTAAATTAATTTGAACATCAAATAAAATCATATCTCTAATCTAAAATATTATAAGCATGAATAAATGTAAGGGTATTTTAGGTAAGAAAAATGTGTGGGTGTTGTACACTGTCCTGTCATCTCCCTTCATCTATCTAGCTTGCAAGCTCGATGAGGTCTTCAGTCTTAACTCTGTAACTCTAAATAGCAAGAAAAAACTGCCATGGCTCTCTTTTAATTTACGATTCTTGTACGATTCTAGCTTGTACGCAATTTTTTCTACTATTCTTGTTTGTGTAATTTTCTTCTTTGATCTTTCATGTCAAACAAATGAGAGATAGTTTTAAAATTAAAAGTTCAAAATCAAAAACTAAAAGTTTAATATCAGGAATCCAGGATTATCTGAAAAATGTGATTCACAATAAGATATTAACATAGAGACATTTGTTAAAAGTATTATTAGTTGCACATCGTAAAGCTGTAAAATAGTAAAACACTATATAAGATTTTGAACTACTCTTCCTATCAATTTGACCTTTTAGGATGAAATCCAGAATCTTAACATGGTATCCGAGTCAAGTTCGGTTGTTGTTTGACTACTTGTTTAGCACTCATGATTAAGGGTAGCTTGTTAAGCGGTTGTGATTTGATTACTTGTTTAACATCCATGATTAAGGGTAACTTATTAAGAGTGTTCTGTCCATTCATACAACCCCAATTTTGTCCAGCCTGATTCGGACTGAGGGACATGTTAAAAGTATTTGTTTCACATCGGAAAGGTATAAAATAATAGAACATTGTATAAGACTTTAGGCTACTCGTTCTATCATGTTGACTTTGTAAGATGAAAACCCAAATATTAACAACATTCACTTATAACGAAGATACTATCCACCAATCTTGCTCATGAAATTTATCTTTTCTCAATATATATTGTAATAATGTTACTAATATGTAATCATTATTATATTTTCAAGATTATCTAACATGGAGTATGATTAAAACAACAAAAATGATACTTGTACATGTTGACTTACACGCCCGTGCACACGTCAAAGGTATCTTGTGTGTGCACAAACAATTGATTTTCATTTGAATAAAGAGAATTATCTATGAATCTGAGAAACTGAAGTATCATCTGTGCACAGACAGTTCGGGATCACAAACAATTCTTTTTAGTCAAACAAAAATCAATTGTCTATACAGACACTATATATTAATACCTCCATCCCGGTGTATTTTGCCAAATGCAAAGTAGGTGAGAAATAAAAATAATAAAAACTGTGTGGCTGAGATTTGGGCAGAAGTGAGAGAAATGTGCAGAAGCACAAATTAGTTGCTTTAATAGGAAAGTGTCAAAGTTTTTCGAGATAACTACAAAAGAAAATTGACAAAGTCTAAACCAATGAAAAGGCTAAATAAGTCGAAGTAGCCGTGTACAAATAACATTTTTGTTAAAACATTTAAATACTTCGACGTAAAAAATGAATATGCTATCGACCAAGCTATGATCATGATCTCGTAAGCAATTGCTAAAAGATTCTCAATTTCTGATAACTGCCACAGTGACATGCCGCTTGTCCTGCGATCCCTCCCACCACTTCCTTCCATTCGCCTCAAGTCCAGCCCTTTATCCCCGGCAGTATCATCTGTAAATAAGAAGCCGGCACTGTTCAGAATACGAGCAATCTTGACAGAGAAACCGAATAGCAAACAAGAGGACGATTACCATGCTACTCTCAAAGCTCTGAACTCCAAAGGGAGATTTCCCCGGAAATCCCTCGGCCAGGTGAGCTATTATATTTCAAGCAATAGATGCGCGCGTCAGGATATTTGTTTATTCTTTGAGGGGCATTTTATCGAACACCTTTACGGGCATGACTGGAATAGCATATGTTTCTCGCTTGATCTGGTAAATGCAGCATTATATGGTAAATTCGGCTGTAAACGATCAGCTTGTTGCGACTGCAGAGGTAAAAGAAGGAGACGTCGTGCTTGAGATTGGTCCTGGGACTGGTTCACTGACCCATGCTCTTGTTAACTCTGGTGCGACCGTTCTAGCAGTTGAAAAGGTCCATTGTACAATAATGCTTCCAATTCTGCAGTTTTTTCCTGTAGCATATTCTTATATGCGCAGTTTATAGAACTAAAGTTATAATTTTAGTGTAGGATCCGCACATGGCTGCACTTGTGAGGGAGAGATTTTCCAACCTAGGTTGTGTAAAGGTAAGACGTTGAAGTCTTGTGGTGTACTGGCGTATCCATTTAATGAAATGAAGTCCTTCCATTTTTATCTTCCATTATACAAGAAGATAATTAGATAAAGTTGATCGTCTTTTTTAGGCTTCATTAAGAAATATGCAAACTTGGTGTATGTTTGGTAAATGAGCTCATAACTTCATAAGCTAGCTAATAAGTAATAAGTCTGCTTATGATAGCCCAGAAGTTAAATTCTTATAGCTTATTTCTTATACTTATAGCTGATAAATTAGTTCATCTCATGTGCTGATTCATAAAAACTTACAGCTGATAAGTAATAAACGTATGATGGTGTAAAACAATATAATTTTGTTCCCAATGTTTATCTTTTCGATGGGCAGTTCTAGTCTGCACCTTCACTTTGTTCCCAATGTGTATAATATCCTATTCTCAATTTCTCATTTTATGTATATCTTAATTGTACTGAGATATGACTATGTTTCTGTTCACATTTCGTAAAGCAGTGGACTGCTATTTTCTGATGAACTGTAGGTTTTGGAAGAGGATTTCACAAAATGTCATATACGCTCTCACATATCCTCAACTTTGGGAACTGCAACAGATCCCTTATATAGTCAATCACCATATGCAAAGGTGAAAACGCAATTTGGGCTCCCATGATCCTATTCTTCCTATTGCAGTTCCTCCTTTATAGTTTTTGTAACTAATGTGTAATAATATCTATGAGTTTACTTCAATCATAACTTATTCTTCCTTGTTTTTAATTATTTGAAAATTTTCAACATTCTTAACGCTATTGCAGGTGGTGTCTAATATACCATTTAACATTACTACAGATGTGGTTAGGCAACTTCTTCCTATGGGGGATACCTTCTCAGAAATTGTTCTTCTACTCCAGGTCCACACTGGAGCTTCTTTATGATGTTATTGCATCATTACATTCATTGTTTATTGTGTGATAATGCAAGCACCAGAACTAAAAGTAACATAGCTTAGGATCTCCACCCCACATTCCCTCCATCCCACTAAAAAAAAAAAGGAATGAAATATTGAGAAGAAAGCAAAACATCCAATCCTTCCTTCTTGCACACATTTTGGATGTTGGTCTTCAGATCTATCTTCATCAATTACTGTATAAAGAGTATTAATAGGAGGAAACAATCATATGTACCATATGATTGCTGATGGGTGATCTTTGGTTGGACTTTATCAGGAGGAAACAGCCTTGCGCATGGTGAATGCATCCTTAAGCTCGTCCGAGTGTCGGCCTATTAACATTTTCATCAATTTTTATTCAGGTAATTTTCAGAGAACTAATGGGCAAAGTGAAGGAATATTATTTGTGCAATAAAAGCTTATGTAGCACACAACAATTTTTATCCTGGCATACATAGACCATAGTGCTAGAGGTGAATGCTTATGTTTAGTGTCTTACTGGGGGTTGCCTGAGTGAGTTGATGTCTTATCGAATTGCTTTTATGGTTGTTGAATTCATTTCCTTTTCAGTCTTTTCAGTTTTCATCATCACCAGCAAAACCGCTCCACTCCCAAATAGTTGGGGTCGGTGGCATAAAATTTATACTTTCAGTTATTCATCTATATTTTCCATCATTTGCAATGGAGCCAAAGATTCATTATTTTTTGGCTTGAGATTATGATGGAATAAAGCAAAATGACTCACTAAACTGTCTGCGCTTCTTTGTTATGGAGCAGCAGTCAATCCATGCAATCTTGGACGCGATTTTCACTATGGGTCATCCGGAAACAGTCTCTCTGTGCTTTAGTACAGGGGTAAGACTGCGTACATCCGACCCCCCTTACCCCACCGTAGGTGGGAGCCTTTGGGGTAAATGAAAATGAAAATGATGAGTTATTCATCTAAATATAGTTCCTCATAGATTCATGCAAAAAGGCATAGTAGTAAAGTTTAGAGCCCGTTTGGAGACCTCTTTTTTCGGCTTATCAGGCTTATCAGTCAGCTTTTTCACCAAACACGTAACTTTTACTTTCGTGTGCTGAATTGTGTAATAAGCAGAAAAAGTAAGGTTGAAGTTACTTTTCTGGCTGTATTGGCTGAAGTTACTGCAGAGGACCATTTTAGCTATTTTTACATGTAATTTTTTCTTTAATTTATTAATAAAATATATTTTTAAAATATTTTTTTCTTGAATCAGCAGAATCAGCCAAAACAGCCACTTCAGCCAGAACTTCATAAATTTCAGCAGAATCAGCCAAAACAACCGATTTTCGTGCTACCAAACGGGCTCTTAAAGTTGGAATGCCTATTCTGACGCAATATCTTTATGAAAAATAACTATTATAGTTGATACTTTCATAAGTTATCTCCAACATGTGTGGAGAAAATGATGAGAATGAACGATGAATTGAGATATTTATTATCATCATGTTCTATTACAAATTAATATTGTTAAAACCAACATGCAAATCATTGAATGAAAGAGACCTTTTCTGTCTTTATTCTTTGAGTTTGCAAGTTCATATGTGTTATGCAGATCCTGAATACAAATTCAAGGTCCCAAAGACAGCCTTTTTCCCCCAACCTAAAGTAAGTCGTTTGTTTCCTAACCCTTTAGAACCATTATACAGCTGGATCACAGAATAAATGTAGTGTTTATCGTCCAGGCTAAAGAACTTAATGATATATAAAGTTCTATTTGGCCATAGCTCGGCATCTCAGCCACTTAATGTCTCTCAACTTTTACAGGTTGATGCAGCAGTTGTTTCCTTCAGGCTAAAGCAAGCTGTGAATTATCCTCCAGTGTCTTCTTGCAAGAGTTTCTTCTCAATGGTTTGTTATACTGCTCAAATTTTCAGTTATATGCAAAAAAATAGCTTGATAGACAGCATCAGAAAAACAAATTAAAGTTAATCATTTGGTCCCCCTGTCCTGTCGTGTAAGGTGAACTCGGCTTTCAATGGAAAACGTAAGATGTTGCGAAAATCACTTCAGCACATTTGCTCCTCCTATGA
Source organism: Cuscuta europaea (assembly GCA_945859875.1). Lineage (NCBI taxonomy): Eukaryota > Viridiplantae > Streptophyta > Magnoliopsida > Solanales > Convolvulaceae > Cuscuta > Cuscuta europaea. Next base: position 5,664,076 of record CAMAPE010000035.1, on the reverse strand, counting down.
GATAGAAGAAGCTCTTAATGGTATTGGTCTTCTACCTACCGTAAGTATCACTGCATTTTTTTATTCATTACTTCTGTGCTTCTGTTTTCTGCTATATGGGAACCTAAAAATCAGCTCATCTGCTCATGTATGTGAAACTATGGCATTTTTGTTCTCCTTTTGCAGTCAAGACCCGAAGAGCTTGCTCTAGCAGACTTTGTAAGGCTGCATAACCTAATAGTCAAAGAATAGAATGTACTACACTATGGGATTCTTGTTTGTAACAGCAAACGTTGAAATTATTGAAATCATAGTCAATAAACCACATCTAAAAAAGAATATGCATATGAATCTCAACATCTGGATTCTGGAGCTATTATAGAAATACTGTACAAGAGTTCCAAAGATTGTTGACTTCTTTACTCCGTTTAGTCTTTAACTGAAAAATAATTTCGAAAGTTTTTAACTTAGTAGCAAGAAAGAATCAAGTTCCTTTTTAAACCCACCCAATTTGATACTCCGTATAACTTGTTGTGATTCTAATTTAAACTAATTATGTTAAGGCTTATTGGACAAGTTAAAAACTTAAAATGGTTTTTTAAAATCAATTACTTGTTTGAAATTTCAAGCATTGATCAACTGTGTTTTGGAAATACTCCCTCCGTCCCAGAAAATTCTTCCCACTTTGACTTGGCACGGAGATTAAGAAAGTGGAATAAAGTGGAAAAGTGTGGTTGTAGTTGTGTAAGAAAAAGGTGAAATGAATATGAACCACACAAATTGTCCAAAAATGGTAAGTGGGAAGAATTTTTGGGAACGGCCCAAAAAGGAAAGTGAGAAGAATTTTATGGGACAGAGGAAGTAGTATATGCTCGCGTTTGACTATATTTGTAAAATTGTAGTTTGTATTAGAATTTGATAAGATTTAATTCATCTATTCTTGTTTACTCACCCCAATTCGACTTTAGCATTTGTCAATATATAACTTTAAGTACTAACTAGACGATGAACCCGTGCGTTGCACGGGAATACTCAATATACATTAATGAGATGAAAGGAGATTGATTATTTTGTTACAAACTTATTCCATACTTGAAGTATTATTAAATCGATCAATGATCATGTTATGAAGATAAACAGAGCACCGCAATTGCTTTAGGAGGGAAAATTGCAAAATCAATTGGCCACTCAATTGCTTTATATAATATAAAGATTAATTGTGTGTCTGGATGGACCAAACAACTCAATTGCAAAATTGCAAAATCAATTGAGCACCACAATTGCTTTAGGAGGGAAAATTGCAAAATCAATTGGCCAATCAATTGTTTTATATAATGTAAAAATATAATATAGAGATACATGACCGTATGAATAATAAATGACTTTTAATTGAATTAATTGTGTGCCTGGATAGACCAAACAACTCAATTGCAAAATCGCAAAATCAATTGAGCACCGCTATTGCTTTATGAGGGAAAATTGCAAGATCATTTGACCAACCAATTGCTTTATATAATATAAAGATCAATTGTGTGCCTGGATGGACCAAACAACTCAATTGCAAAATTGTAAAATCAATTGAACACCGCAATTGCTTAGGAGGAAAAGTTGCAAAACCAATTGGTCACCCAATTGCTTTATATAATATAAAAATATAATATAAAGATGATCGTATGAATAATAAATAACTTTTAATTGAATTAATTGTGTGCCTGGATGGACCAAACAACTCAATTGCAAAATTGCAAAATCAACTGAGCACCGCAATTGCTTTAGGAGGAAAAATTGCAAAATTAATTGGCCACCCAATTGCTTTATATAATACAAAGATTAATTGTGTGGCTGGATGTACCAGACAACTCAATTGCGAAATTGCAAAATCAATTGAACATCGCAATTGCTTTAGGAGAGAAAATTGCAAAATCAATTGGCCACCCAATTGCTTTATATAATATAAAGATAAAGATCAATTGTGTGCCTGGATGGACCAAACAACTCAATTGCAAAATTGTAAAATCAATTGAACACCGCAATTGCTTAGGAGGAAAAGTTGCAAAATCAATTGGTCACCCAATTGCTTTATATAATATAAAAATATAATATAAAGATGATCGTATGAATAATAAATAACTTTTAATTGAATTAATTGTGTGCCTGGATGGACCAAACAACTCAATTGCAAAATTACAAAATCAACTGAGCACCGCAATTGCTTTAGGAGGGAAAATTGCAAAATTAATTGGCCACCCAATTGCTTTATATAATACAAAGATTAATTATGTGACTGGATGGACCAAACAACTTAATTGCGAAATTGCAAAATCAATTGAACATCGCAATTGCTTTAGGAGGGAAAATTGCAAAATCAATTGACCACCCAATTGCTTTATATAATATAAAGATATAGACAATAAAACTTGTAAAATTCTATTTTAAAAATTTACATTTACAAAAATTTAGCATTGTTTTTGCTAACATAATTAATTAATATATCATTAAATGTGGTAATATTAGAATATTGTAGAGTATGTAAATAGTAATAACCAACTATTATAACTAGTAATAGAGGTAGTGAAGCATAAGACCTATTTAATAAAACAAATATTACTCGTATAGTCGTATATTGTTCTGGACAGAAAGTTACTATTTAATACTCCGTATATTACATTAAGCAAATAAAATTCTAAAATACTACTTCGTACTTGATCAAACAGACAAAAATAAGTAGATATGAGTGTAATGATATGGTAACTAACTCACTAAAGTGCGAAATTGAAAATGATCACTAAAAAGGTTTTTAATTGGATTGAGACTGTCTCATCTGATTTAATCTGATCAATCCAAACAAAAACATCCCAAGACTAAAATACTCCGTTATCCTACGTGATGTAAAACTAAGAGGCCAATTTGGTAAACTAGTACTTCGTATTAGTTGAATCCGTTAAAAGTGGTAAAATTTTAAAAAATGAAAAAACGTTTGCTACAAAATTGTTTGATAAAATTGATAAGTTGAAAATAGTGATTACTAAACGGGGTCAGAAATTATTCTTGTAATTTTTTAGTTTTAATCCATAATTATATTATATAATGTTTTTAATTGGATTGATTCCAGTCTCAGACAGTCAGACTAGACTATGGGGGTGTTTGGTTAATGGCCTATCAGCCATTTTTGGCTGTTTTGACCCAGATTTTTCTTTTTGACCAAATGAATCAGCTGATAGGAATGTTTGTTTACATGGTTGTTTTATTTAGCTTCTTGTCTAAACAGCCAAAATTCAAAAAGCCACAAAACTTAGCTTTTAGCCTGGCTGATTGAGTTTCTTGTCTAATTTTCCTAATCTACCCCACTACGTTCTCTTCCGATACAATTCCTATATTAGTCTTCTGATACACATACGTTCGATTAAAATACAACTCACATATACAAGTCATTTCCTAATCTACCCAATTATCCATATGTTCTCTTCTGACAATTCTACTCATATATACCAAGTCCTAGTCAATTCATCAAATTGATAATGGATTTCTGCTAAATTTGTTTTTATTTTTTGCATTTTATTCCAATTCATACTAAAATTGGGTTTTGTTGCTATTTATACCAATGACTCCTATTGATATTAGGTTTTGTTAATACGGAGTATATTAAAAATAATGTGTAAAAATATTATTGCTTCTGATAATATTTTTTTGTGTTTGTAAATCATAAAAACGGCTATGGCCTAGTCATGCAAATATATTTTTTTTTAAAGAAAGAGATTTATAATATTTTTTTAATGCAAATAACATTAACAAAATTTATAATGTGTATGTAAAAGTGATTTAACCAAACACCATTTTACAAACTGCTAATACTAGCAGCTGATCGAAACAGCCAACACAATCTGCTGTTATAAATCAGCCAACACAATCAGCCAACCGTCAACAGCCATTTGCCAAACACCCCCTATTTCAATAATTGTAAAACATATATGGAATAGACAGTTATCGGGTGATTTGGGTCAGATTAAAAATAACTTTAGTCTTATCCGTTAACCTTATCAAAATTAGAAGTAATTTGAATTTATTTAAGCCTTTGAAAGTCGGTCATATTTTTGGTAAAGAAAATCGTACTCCCAATTTTTTCTTTCAAAACTATAGAAATCAGATTTATGTACTTATTCCGACTTTAATCCATTCAAATTGATGATTGATCATACATGGATAATTGATATTTAATTATTTACAGCCATATTATTAATTGAATACAACAGAAAGGTAAGTACTACAGTACTACTGAATTAGATTATGATTTCGCAATACAAAACGTTGCCTCCAAATATACAAGAAACAAGAAAATGTTGACACACTATAAGTTTAGCATGCGGAGATAATCATCTATTATGGACATGGCAGATGACCGGTATCCAGAACCAAACATGTTATAGTGATTCAAGTAATGATACAACATATAAAGATCCTTCCTTTCCTCAAAACCAGACTGTTTATGCATGACCTGATACATTACAAAGGAAGAAGTCAAATCAAAGGGAGATGAAGAAATAGCTACTGCCAAAGACAAGTTGCATTGTAAATTACTGGATAGTAAAAACAAAACTGGTAAAATAAGAGATAATACTGAGCCTTTGAAAATTTTATCACCAATAACTTAGTTTTGAAGAACTCTCTAGAAGATGGAGTTAAGAAAAGTATGGGTTAAGACCGCAAATGACGCCTTAAGTCTACATCAGTATGATATTTCGCGTAGGACCAAGCCCCCATGGATTTGTTTGTGGCATCTACCAAAGGGCCTCTTTCTAATGGAGTAAACACACACTTATATTCAAGGTGATTCTCCCTTATTTTTCCAATGTGAGACTTGAGTTGCACCCCAACAACATGGTCGTCCATTGTGCAATTATGATTTTCAGTATATGTTCTAAACCTTAAAGAATAAAGATGGCATAGAAAGTGCAAGGGTACCTCAAAGTAGGCATTGTAAAAAGCGGCTCCAAATCCAGCACACCACGACATTCCAAACTCTGCCTCATTATGTCCATCTAAAAGTCAAGGATTATTGGTGATATTATGAGGCCAAACAGCTATAGGAAGCATCAGTGATTTGCTAGAACAAATTGTTTGTTTTTCCTTTTTATGTAAGCTCAAATGTTAAATCAAAGCAATACCTGTTTCCACTTTTTCTTTAAATGGTGGCCAAGTAGCGTGCTTGCTAACTTTATTTTCTTCTAAAAGATATACGTAGTACGTGTTTTGGTCATTCCAAAGTTGATCTTTCACCAACAGACATTCAGGACTAATAATCCAAAAGTGATATAGGGCTACAGTAGGAAGGTCAAGAATCAAGAACTCACAATAGCATGCTGGGTCAAGAATCACTGGTTCCCCATTCTTGTCATAGGCGATATTGCCGCTCCATAAATCTCCATGAAGTAAGCATGGCTCTATTACAACATTCTGGAATAGAAGCCTTAGATTCCTTGCCAGCTTTTGTCCTTGAGAGTAAACAAATCCATATAAATAACAAGGAAAATATGTCAGTAGCACTCTATCACACATACTGTGGATTTGGGAGAAAGAAAACAGATTAAAACCTTTCTGGTAAATTGTTGAGTCTGCATAATGTTCACGAGCTAACTGTAGCTGGTAAACCAATCTATGCTCTGCATAGAAGTCTATCCAATCTTGTGTCCATTTGTTTATCTGTGGAGTACTGTAAAATAAATTTATTACAACAGATGAAGTCTCAATTGTAATTTTGAGTTGCGGTGGTTACATTTATCTCCCCTTGGGATTTGATCAATTTACAAATGGTTCCTGGAGTTCTTATAAATTAAAAAAATGGATAGTCAATTTTCTTCAATGGCACCTTTTACCCTGAAATAGTACTACGTATGAATGTATGACGTTAGAAGGAATCAAGTGTTTCAGGCTGATTTAGTTTGGAATTGCATATCTTTGATTAAAAATGTCCAAGGTTCTTTTTTCTTGAGAAATAAATGGCACAAACGTCAAGAGTTATTTAAAATGAAAACACTCAATTCCTACTAAAATCATAAAATTATGTAATCTTTATGTGTAATTGAGGAAAATTTTACTTACCAAGGGGTGTATTTAAAATTTTCAAAAGCGTTAAGAATTACAGTACTTTGTTATTTAACAAAATCTCAGGAGAGGTAGATGTAATACCACGTTACAACAAGCATCATAATATGTATTATTCCTTTATTGAATAATTGACAGACAAGTTTTTTATGTGAAAGCATATAGATATATTACTGTGCTTTTTGTGTCTCTTGAAGAGAAGATGGTTTAGATAGTCGGTGCATTCTAAATGATACCTTCCAATAGTATTATCAACATGAAAACCAAACCCCATCTCAGACTTGGATGATTTATGCATTTCAGCCAGCTTCCTTCCTAATGCAGACTTGAAGAGTGCCAAAGGATGGATGTTAACTGATGGAAAATATAAAAATAATAATTAAGGAGCAGAGACCACACTATATAGATCCACACCTGATCACGTTTAGATGCACCAAACTCGATAAATTCCATTATGAAGTATGAGCCAGCTGTTGGAAGAGACCCGACCTATCTCAATACGCAAAACAACCTCTTTACGATTCAAATAAGCAGAAATTTCCCAATCTCCTTAAAGACTCAAATGAGTGAGAACCGACGACCAGCTATTATTCCTAACCTTATATGGTTTAGGGACCCGGATTGAGTGGGTCTCAAGCATGGCATTTAAACCCACAGCCTCTCCCTCAAACATTGATGGTCCAAAGCTCCTGTGACCACTAAGCATGTTAGTGCTCAAGCTGGTCAAGATGGAGCCATCTAATTGGTTTCCTTCCAAACTCAAGTACATGACTCCATCCCATCCTGCTAATTTGGAGAGCAAATGAGCCATTCTGAGCTCAAACTTGGGTATGCTTGAGTTCGAGCTCTGAATATTGGTAGTGGGTCGAGCTTGAGCAAGTTTAATCATTTTGGCTCGAGTTTGACCCTCTAATTCTTACAAGTTTGAATTTTGTGCAGTTGGCTTTGTTTATATCTAGGATATGATATTCGAACTCAAACTCTAGTTTGACTCAAACTGATAATGTTTTTAATATTTTAAATTATTAATATTATATACTACTTCAACTATAACTTGCAAGGGTTTAACTTCTGTAGTTCTGTACTATCACATACTCTAGTTTGATCACGTTTTGTTTATTAATGCACTATAAACTATTTTATGTACTCCCTCCGTCTCAAAATGAACTTCACAGTCACTATTCACATGGTCAACTTAAATTACTCTTAATCTTATATTTTATATATCAACTTTTTATCAAATTTAATTTTTTTTATCAGCCATTGTAGCGGTTTTAATGTAGATTCTCAATATGTAAATTTTATTTACTAAAAGTAATCTGAGTATGAATAGGGATCGAGTTGCTTTATCGTCGGTCAAGCATCGTAATCCGAAATGGGAAGTTAATTTTGGGACGGAGGTAGTAATATATTGTTAACCTTTTAGGCTTTTACTCAATTATTTTATACAATATATTGTGGCAATGTAAATTTTAAATTATATTTTTTTAATTGATTTTTATTCATAACGAATTAACTACAATAGTGGTCAAAGTTGTGTAAATGTGAAAGTGAAATGTAACTACTACTCAAGGGTAAAGGCACCGGAGCTAATTTGCAAGTCATGAACCAAGTATAAATGTATATTCAAGTTGGGGCTGAGTTTGAACTTGACCTGACCCGAGTCAAGTGTGACGAAGCAGCTCAGGACAGGCTTGACTTGTTTGCGCCCCTACTACTACTTAAGCAAAAATGATACGGAGTACTACATAAGAAAGAAACACCTGTTTGATTTTACAAAGAAAGGACCAGCATCAGTATCATAGCAGCTAGCATTGTTGATGCACCCACCACCAATTGACCTCACTCCTTTAATCTTTGTTGCATTGCCTTCTGAGAGTATCCACTCACGAATTGGATCATCTCCCATCATTGTTGCGGCTGTAACAAACCACAACCAACCGAATCTTATAGGCTTCTAATGTGTGAATTTCAAGTCAAAAGACGACTTGTTCAGAGAGGGGAAAAAATGTCAGATTTGTTTCCATTCTACATTATTTTAAGCTGGGCAGCTGCCCACTCTGAAACTTGATCAAATGGTTTCACCTCGAAAACTGCAATCTTTTCAAGAATATGCCTAAATCTCATACACATTCAAATAAAATGATGAGGAAATGAAGCTAATTATGGTTGAAAAGATTACTTGTATTTTCACGGATATTAAGAAAAAATTGCAGGGGTATAGAAATAAAAGATATGAGAGGGACATAAAATAAATTGAAAATGTAGTACTAGTAATTTTTTTATACTAGTATAAATTAGGGTAAAACTGTAAAAGGGAACAAAAATGAAAAATGAAAATGAAATAATTCTATAAGAAAAGGAAAAAAATTATAAAATAAGTAAGTCTTGTATCACTTTCCATTCATAATAATTATCATCCCAGTAAATACTCTCCCTTTTTCCATCGTTCCCTCTATATTTTCTCTCGTGTCTACCCTATCATTAATGATCTCCACAATTCCACGTGAAGACTACTTAAGCGACTAAAAGGCGAACTGCGAGCATTGTCAAACTGGTACATTATATCTATTATCCCAGCTACAGAAGCTATGAACTTGAGAAGAAGAAATGTAATTAAAGCACTTACCGACGAGAAAGGGAATATATTGCTTGGAAGAGGAGAATCTGAAACGAGGACAGTGATTTGCCGAAGAAATCGATGACGAAATTGGGATTAAACCCGCCTGTGCTATCAACATTGCTCTCTTTTCGAGCTGTTTTTCTGCTGCCGGCTTCAATTGTATCGCGTTTCTTTTCACTCCAACCCCAACCGTCCAATTTGGTCAACCAAAACAGTGCAAAGGAGAACAATTTTCGAACATTAAGAACCCGTTTGATAGCACGAAAATCGGTTGTTTTGACTGATTTGCTGATTTAAGAAAAAAATATTTTAAAAATATATTTTATTAATAAATTAAAGAAAAAATTACACGTAAAAATAGCCAAAATGGTCCTCTGCGGTAACTTCAGCCAAATCAGCCAGAAAAATAATTCTAACCTTACTTTTTCTGCTTATTACACAATTCAGCACACGAAAGTAAAAGTTAATCGTGTTTGGTGAAAAAGCTGACTGATAAGCCTGATAAGCCAAAAAAGATGTCTCCAAACGGGCTCTAAAATTCATTTCTTTTTCCAAATTCAACCCACCTCACTCCAATACTACCGTAGGCGTAGGTGTAGGAGTATTCCATATGGGTGGGCAAAAATACCGGAAAATCGGTATATCGCACTTAACATACCGAAAAATACCAGAAAATACCGGAATATTGGTATACCGTCATTTTTGATATATTTCGGTACGGTAACAGTAAATGTTTTCAATTACCGCGGTATACCGGTATATATCATACCGACTCCACCCAGCGATTACTATAAATTCTAAAATATTGTAAAAGTCTATTACAAGTTTGAAGCTCAAAATTAATACTTATGTTGGTTACAAATACAAAAACAAAGACTCAATTTCCCAAATACCTTCTATGCTTCTACTACGTAACATTCAAACAAACAAACTCTAATGACTAATGAGTAATATACTAATGTCCAAACCAGTTCATCTTGTTCCATAAGCTTGCGAGTCGCGATGACTGAGCCGCTGAATAGCTGACGAGTGAAGAGTAGGGGTAGGAAAACCCGACCCGAAACCCGAAACCCGAAAACCGACCCTAGCCCGGACCGAGTTATGATATTGTTGAATATTGTAATTCTACCTTTATTTTCCTTGCTGAATATAAAATAATCTCCTTCTTTCTTCTATGGATCATTATTTATTTTGCAAGATGTTATCTTTAAGGAATATGCACTTTGAGGTAAAAGTTTAAGAGTTTCCCAAGTTTAAAAATTAGATACATCAATTAACATGTTAGATATAATTAAGTTTTATACGTATATGGTTATGTACTTATGTTCATTATTCCATTGATGTGTACCTATGTAATTAAGTTTTATATGTATATTTGTTATAAAATAACTAACACAGTAAACTGATTTCATTAAAAACTGTTTTCTATTTAGATTGTATTATACTTTCTAAATATATACTACGTAGTAAATTAATTATTAACTTTTATTATTTATTGTTTATAAATAGGAAGGTACCTAATTTCACTATTAAGGCGATCTTGTTATTGTTGTCATAGTGTTAAATTAGGAACTGTTATATTGAGTTTGATTATTTGATCCTGATACTTGTGTTTTTTACGGTGCAAGTGAAGGAACGATCCAAAGTTAATTAGTTGATACTTTCTATACTACTTACAAAAAAGTGATAAGCTTCCAAATGTGGAGAGAGCACAAGAGTGTGTATGTCCACTTTTCTATTGGTTGTTGCTTGTTTTCAAAATAAAATAACTTTTTCCAACTAGTTTATCATATGAATTAATGTATACCCATATGATTTTAGATTGGCTGATCATGTTTATAGATCAAAAGATGAAGTAAATCATTTCTTCTTTTATGCTGACATACTAGAAGATGATTGACTGGCCACCTTCTTCCAGAAGAGGGCTACTTATCTTAAGGAGAATTGTACTTCAATTGTCAAGATAACTTTTATAAGAGGAGGAAATGGAACATCGGGAGGAGGATGAAGTGGCAGGTCCAGTATATGATTTTGCATAACCTTTGCATAACCAGTATATGACACTTGTTTAATTAGACTAAAATGTGGTCTCTTGCATGTGGTTTGTTACATGCAATAGTGTTGTTGAGAAATTGCAGGAATTCCTTTGATCGATTTGATGAATAACTGAATGAAATGGAGAGTTACAGCAATGCCGTTAAGAAGCTGCAGCATTGCCGATGAGAAGTTGCAGCAGTGTTGATGAATTGCTAGTTTTTGATTTAGTATTGTCTTATTCATTTGGGAAAACTGTCAAATAGGTCCTCGAACTTTCATAAAAAAGTTAATTAAATCCTTCTATAGGAGACTCTGTCCGGTCATCGCGATTTGGGGCGGTTCCCGGTGGAATTTTTGATGAAATTTTTTTAGCATCTAATTCATCAAGTCTAGTTTACTCATACCAAATTTCAGCTAAAAATTTAATCGGGAGCGCATTCATATTAATTCGAGAACGCAAAAATGCGCAGTTATCTTCAAGAATTAATTTGAATGTGTTCACGATTGAATTTTTAGCTGAAATTTGGTATGAGTAAACTAAACTTGGTGAATAAGATTCTCAAAAACTTTCATCAAAATATTCCACCGGGAATTGCCCCAAATCGCGACAGCTGGACAGAACCTCCTATAGAAGAACTTAATTGACCTTTTTATGAAAGTTCGAGGACCTATTTGACAGTTTTCCTTATTCATTTTGTTGATGATTCGTACAAATGTTTTAGAATAAAGTATTTTTTTGTTTATGTGGATGATGATTATTGTGTCAACTTACAACAATTTTCATGTGTAAAGACATGTATTGACTATTAGATGTATTGGAACTTGGAAGATTGTAACTTTAATTTGATATATACTGCATTCTATGTTAATATTATCAATACTATAATTTTTAAAAACTTAACATATAGTTTGTTAAAGAAGTGTTACGTGGGTCGTGGGGTTGTGGTGGTTATTATAAAACGATTACCATTGTTAAATATTTTGTCGTTATTACGTATGTAACAACAAAAAATTATGTTGTCGTTGTTAAGTAACGAGTGAATATATTGTTGTTGATAAGTAACGACGAGATTGTATATTGTTGTTAATAAGTAACGACGAGATTGTATATTATCGTTAATTGTTAAATATTATTAACGACGAACTTGGTCGTTAAAACCAATAACGACGGAGCCTATAACAACCACTTGACGACAAAAAAAAAGTGATCGTTTAAAGCTTTAACGACCAACTTTTGAGCCTATAACGACAATATTTTTCTTTTTGATCGGACCGAATAAAAAAAACCCGGACCGAACCCAAAATTTTGGGCTCATTAACGGGTCCTAAAATCTATAACCCGGCCCAGACCGACAAAAACTCGAAACAATTAGCTTTAATATAAAATCAATATAATATACCAATATAATTTATAAATTATATATTAATACGGAGTATATGATTATAATCACGGTGGACGAAAAAATGACTTAATAACTTTTAGTGACTACAAATATGTTCAATTTATTTACCTTAATGCCCATGATAACATATTTATAGTAACTTAAGTCACATTTTTATCCATAATTTTATTTCCTAACATTTTTAGAAAACCTATATTATTCATTTTTATGCGTCTTGAACAAAATATTACTCTGTATGATAATTGTCTTCTTTGGATTTGAATTCCTGGTGATTTTGGAGATTAATATTTGTGTTATTATTTGCGGTTTGTACTTTGATTAATTTTATTTAAAAATAGATTTTAAAATATAAAAGAAAAATGAGATGATTTCACATTCGGGCTTTAATCGGTCCAACCCGAACCCGGGTTACAAAAAACCCGACTCGGACCGAATATAGTGGGCTTTGTTTCAGTCCCTAATTTTCCTAACCCGAGACCTTACGGGTAATTTCCGGGTTTAGCAAAAACTCAACCTGGACCGGACGATCCCACCCCTAGTGAAGAGGGATACATTTATCTGACGAGTGTACCGACATAGAGATTCTGCAAGTCGAGGCACAAAACTTTGTCTGAAAGTCTTATTCATATATTTTATTTAAAATTATAAAAAAATAAATAAATACATCCACAATATCATATTATGGATAAATGATTTTATATCCATGTTGTTTGAATAGTTTTGTTTATTTTGTTAGAGATCACTATTCATTTAATTATATCTATATTGTTCAAGTTATTTAAATATGTTGAACTGCTTAAATATACTAATAATAATTATTGTTCAATATTGAATATGACATCAATAGATTATTAATTGTACATTGTAACATTTTAATAATGGATTAAATATGTCGTTAGTACACCGATTTATTATATTTTGTTAGTCTATGATAATTTTTTGAATTGGGGGACATCAAGACATGCATGTTAATTTACCGATATCGTACCGTTACCGAACCAAAACTTCGGTATACCGAAATGCGGTATACCGAAACTTCGGTAATGTGACGTTATATAAATTTTGTATACCGAAAGTTTCGGTACGGCAAAGGTATGAGAGAAAATATTCGGTATACCGTACCGAACCACCCCTAGTGTTTCCTTCTTGAAAATGTGTAAGAGCCCAGGTGACCTTAGTTTTCAAATTATACTATAATCGTCCGTTTTTTCAACATGTAACTTTAAGTTCGTGCTTTGAATTGTGTAATAATAAAAGAAAGTAAGGTTGAAGTTACTTTTCTGACTGTATTGACTGATGTTACTGTAGATTATCATTCTAGCTATTTTTCATATAATTTTTTCTTTATTTTATTATTAAGAAGTATTTTAAATATAATTTTGTAATAAATCAACAGAATCAGTCATTCCAATCACTTTAGTCAGAACTTCATATATTTTAGCAGAAATCAGCCAATTCAGCCAATTTTAATGTTACGTCATATTGATTATCTCACAAACAGTGGTCCCTCAGGGGAGCCCCTTGGGAATTTTGGTGAATGGATTGGGCGTGGTTGATTTGATGCCTGGCGTCATCTTCGTGGAGGAGGCCTTTGCCTTTGTCCCGGGGGGAGGTCTCTCCTCGGCCCCCGAGACGGAGCCTCCACTTTCTTGTGGTCTACTGGCCGCTTTCCCACCGAGGCGGTTCTGGACTCCTCGGCGCTCCGGAGCTCCCCCAAGCCTTTCGAGGGCGTAGGTTCGGGGCTTCAACTTGTTTACGCACCGCTTGTCTCGTGATTGGACCTCTTGGGAGGCGGTGTCTTGTGCCATGACCCCCTCGGCGTTGCCAACCCGTATGATGGGATTGTTGAACAGAGGAGGGGTGGCAAATAAGTGGCGTTTCCTCCGTACTGGGGTTGGAGGGGTGCCTGCGCCATGAAGGCGTCAAGGTTCATGGCCACGTTCTGGACGAAGGCTGTGAAAGCGGCCTGGAGGTCGATGGTTGGAACCGAGGGGGGAACTTGGTTCTCACTTCGGTCCTTCCTTCGATTATCCAAACCGATTCGGGCATCGGGGGCAGCCCTCTGGATCTGCTGACAGAGGTCAGCAGTGGCTTGCTCCATTTCGGCAATTGTGCCAACCTCGGGAATCCGGTTGGAGGCCTCAGCCCCATTGGTTTCGCCGAGGGCTACGTTGTTTTCCTCAAGGGTTTTGGATTGACCGTGAGTTCTTCCCGTTTTGGTATGTGTTTTGTGTTTGGTGAAGGGGAGGGTTTCTTACTTGATTGTTCGAACCTCTTAATGAGAGCACCAAATGATGGATGGAGTATCCGGGGGTAGCTTATCTGAGGGTTATTGCGGAGAATAACTAGAGAAAAGTCAGAGCAAACAAGTAAGAGAGAGACTCAGATGTATTGAATGAACTCAGCGTGTCTTACAAGGAGAATAAGAACTGCTATTTGTAGCAGTCATAAATGTGACGAGAGTACATGTGTCAACAATCTAACGGCCGAGGGGTCACCTCAATCGGGGTGGCACCGACATTCGCATGTGTATCGCATTAAATGCGGTGGGTGGACGTGACGCCGCATTAAATGCGGTGGTTGCCTATCCCCAAAGGGAATCTTCGACGATTGTGTTGTAGCCAAAAGCTCCCTTATGGTCGAAGGCTACGTGTAGCCGAAGGCTGCTCTTATGCCGAGGGCGCCTGGAAGCCGAAGGGTCCTGAATTCTGCCATTTTCTCCCAGTAACTTTGTATGATCAAATCCGGCTGCCCCGTGAGTTTTGGAACCCTCGGCCATGGGGACGAAGGCACCCGTATGTGCACCGTGGGCTTCTTGACACTCGGGCCGCTGTGCTTTGGGCCTCTTGTGCATCCTGGGCCTGTTGGGCATGTGTTAGAGTAGTAGGAGTCTGTGAGACGGGCGTCCCTGGGTCATATACTCCATCAATCACATTAAGAAAATTAGTGTAAAATCACTTATAAATGACAAAAATAGTATGATATTTGACGGATAGTATATCCGTGGGATGCCGTTGGGGGTTTCTAGAGAGAAGTTAGAACAAGTAAGGGAGAAAGTAGGTGTATATTAAATGAACTAAAAAGTGTTTTTTTACAATGGAAATGTGGTTGCTATCTATACCAGCCATAAATGCTAGGCGCCTTTAATGCAAGTACACGTGTCAAGCAATCAACAGTGCAGGGTCAACTCAACGAGGGTGGCGCCGACATAGCATGTGGCACTGCATTCAAAGCGGTGGTTGGACGTGACACCACATTTAATGCGGCGATTCAGAGCGTGCAGAGAGGAGATCTTGTCGGGGGTAATGCCCTCGGCTACATTGACCCGAGGGGGGGGGGGGGGGGGGGGGCTGTGTGAGCCGAAGGCTGCAGATACCGAGGGTTCACATTTTTAGCCTTGATTCCCAGTCCTATTTCTGGACTAGGTATAACCGGTTTCCTAAATATATGGAGCCTTCGGTCATAGGGCCCAAGGCAACACCCTATGTAGTATGGGCTAGCCCGGACTCTTGTCTGCTGTGTTTGGGCCGTTTGGGCCCGTTGGGTCTGTTTTGTAGTATCGGGAGTATGTGGAGTGGGAGTTCCTGAGCCATATACTTCATCAATATTATAATTACAAATTTCATGGTAGATAAAATTTAATTAACTTTGCTGAAAATAAATTTTAATCACACGGTTTATAATTTATTAAAAATTATGCTAACATTATGAATAAATTTGGGAATCAAATAATGAATAAATCATATGTGTATTTATAATTTATTTAATTAAGTTACAGATTCACAAGAATATTAAAAATCAATACTCCATATATTAAGTGTACCAATGTTACAGTTAAACTTCACAAATTATGTTTGAAAAATTAAATTGTAATTGTGTTGGAGTAGTTTAAACAAGCCAAAACACAATAAAAGATCATATACTCGGTTTAAACAAACACACCAAACACCATAAAGTCTGAGAACGGATGTGGAGACAGGGAGGGGCTAGAGGTAGTGCCGACCATAGGGGCAGGCACCTAGGCAATGGCCTAGGGCACCACCTTCAATGGGGGTGTCACTTTTTTTAAATACATTGATTAATACATAGTAATGACCATTGGCAACCAATTCGAGTAGCCGCATGCGGGTATAGTGAAAGCTCAAAGCAACAAACACATGACATGGGAGCCTGGCCCGCTGGCCGGATGGTCCAATAGGAAATTAGGAATAATGTATAGATATATAGTCTATCTATTAGACTATTACCCTAGTACGTTATACGTATACGGATTACAGGACGCAATAGAGAATAGCCACAACCACTAGCCAATTTGCGTTTCTGCAATCCAGTTATCCAGGTAATCGTAAGGATCAGCCCGTTGATTTGAGATTTCAGCATTGATTAATTAACTATTTTGGTTATATTTGATTATTTGAAACTTCTATTTCTTTCAATTCTTCTCCAATCCATTATTGATTACACACAATTGACAATTCCAATTTCCGCGTAGAAATTAGAATCTGAAATTTATAATTAAATGAGTTATTCTACAACCAATTTATTACTTATTATTTATTAATTGTATTAAACTTGAAAATTTCTGTTATATATTTTTCCTAATTTTCTTGAAGTTATTCGCTTATCAAATTCAATCTGAAACTTATTCTTTTTAAATGGTATTTCTATAGAAAAAAGAGTGTTATCTACTCTTGGGATGTTTTTACTTGGACTGTAATTTGCTGGTCTGGTCTGGTCTGAACTGGTCTGGTCTGGTCTGGTCTGGTTTCTTTGTATTTTTATAACTATCCAAGTCTGGTCTGGTCTGGTCTGGTCTGAACTGGTCTGGTCTGGTCTGGGACGAATTACAATCCAAGTAAAAACATCCTTGATTGTAATGATGTACTTACAAAGTTTGCACTTCAAAAGGCACGAAGAATATGTTACTACTATTAGGTAGTACTTTTATAGTTTCATTTATTTTTTAAAAATTTATATTTTCACACACTTTATATCAATTTTAAGTCGAGTATTACCTTTTACATGTAGTAAAAAATGATGTTGTAATTTTCTAATTACATCATTTTAATTCCATTATTAATTTTAAGTACTATTTGATCTCATTGCTTATTTGTTATCTGGGTCACCAAAAGTGCTAGAGACGGCACTGGCTGGAGGGGGCCTTGGCCCCTGCAAGAAAAATAATCTTAAGTATATATCATGTATAAATACTTTGAATCTAGAAAAAATATGTTGATATAATAAATTTTGGCCTCCACAATGTAAAATTATCAAAGCTCAGCCCCCTTAATCATATATTTCTGGTTCCGCATAAAAAGACCATATACTCGGTGACGGATAGTGTACCCGGGGGGTAGCTTATCCGAGGGGTTATTACGGAGAATAATAAGAGAGAAGTCAGAGCAAGTAAATATAGAGAGAGAAAGTATATTGTAAAGTGTGGAGCGTTTTCAGCGTGTTATGACTTGGTTACAAATGGGGAAATGGGGTGCTATTTATAGTAGCAATAAATACCGGACAGGGACACGTGTCAAGCGTCCATTGGCCGAGAGGTCACCTCAACTGGTTGGCGCTGGCAACCGCATGTGGCCGCATTTAATGCGGCTGTTGGATGGGACGTTGTACAGGGTACGGTGATCTGTACGCATGTGGCGCGGATATCATGTCGGGAAAGGTGCCCTCGGCTGTAGAGGACTAGCCGAGGGCTCTGAGTACCGGGGACCCCCCTGGGTGCCGAGGGCTCCAGGTGCCGAGGGCTACTGATTTTCGCCGTTTTCCCAATAACTTTGTTTTGCTGTGTTGGCCCTCCTGTGAGAGTTAGAGCCTTCGGCCAGGGGGCCGAAGGCACCCCTGGTGCGCATTGTGGGCTGCTTGATACTCTGGGCACTGTGATTTGGGCCTGTTGGGCCTTCTGGGCCTGTTGAGCCTTTATTGGAGTAGTAGGACTCTGTGGGCCGGGGGTTCCCGGGCCATATACTCCATCAGGAGTCCCTCACTCCTTTTGCCGAAAGGTACTTGAGGGGAAAGGAGTAATTGTGTTTGTCCTATGCCGTTGTTCCGTTTGTAGTTTGTAGAGTTGTGGGTAGTTTGCTGTTTGTTTATTCTGCCGAGGGCAGTCCCTCAGTTACCCACATGTCGGGACTTGAGGGGTCATGTTTGTGATTTTTGTGATTTTTCCCGAGGGGGTCCTCCAGTCCCCCACTCCTTGAGGCACTCGCAAAGTGGTGAAAAGGAGTACAGTAGTTGTGTTGTTGTTGTGGGCCGAAGGCTGACGCTTTTCGTTTCATTTTGGGGGGATGCCTCGTTAAAAACCTCATTAGGAAAAATCCTGTGGGAAAAAATCCTAATGAGGGAAAAAGAGTGCACCGAATTCCCCCAACGATGAATCGAAAATGTGAAACCTTGGTTCGAAATGGAGAATAATGATGATGCCGAAGGCTTTCCCTGTTCTGAGGGCTCATGTGTTGATTAGCCGGAGGCTCGCTTTTGATACCCTGGGAGGTGCCGAAGGGGAGTCCCTCAATCTGGGGATCGAGGGCGTAATGAATGAGGGTAGTAGTTGAATTGTTACCGGGGTATCCCCTGTTTGTTGATTAGTTGGTGATGAGGATATCCGAGGGGTCCCATTACCTGTGTGTCGTAGGCTATCCGTCAATGAGGCATACTCCCCGGGGGCTACCCGGCCCTCACAGTGCTGAGGGGGGATCCCCGAGGGGTGGCCTGATATGAAGCCTTGGGCTTCTGAAGGAGTGATCCCGAAGGCATCTGTTATGTACTGTGTGGGGCACAACCCGGGAGCGTCTCTGGGTAAGTGTACCCGGAGGCTCTCCTTGATGAAGTGGAGTGAAGTAAAAAGCCCGGGGGCTCCCAGAATATAGTCGTTGGAAATATAGCCGTTGGAATATGTAACGTCAGGATATAGCCGTTGGGGGGGGTTGCCACGTGGTGCGTGCTCGTTGGCTGCCCGTGGGCGGGCGTCACCGATTGGGTGAAACCACGGTTGGTAATGATGGCAGTCCAACCGGAGGCCCGGTTTCCAGGCCCAAGCCTGGATCTTTTTGCCTATAAATACCCCATGGTCGGACACTTCCTCTTTGTGCGAAATCATTGTAGCGAAGCTCTGCCCAAATTTCTAGAGAGAGAAACAGCCGCCCTCGATCAATCCCTGCCTTAAGGTCAGTTCCCCCTGCTCTTCTCCTTCTAGTTAGTTGTGCCCTGTGCCTTTAGGCTAGGAGATAGAACTTTTTAGAAAACTCTAGTATTTCCGAGCCTTCGACCCAGCGTCAAGATGTCTTCCCAAAGTGATTCCCAGGACATCTCGGGGGCGCCCTCGATGGGGGATGAAGTCTTTTCGGATGTGGAGTCCACAAGCGAACAGTCCTCGGTGGGACAGGATGCCGTCGTCGCCTTGGAGCTGCAGAAAGCCCTCGTTGCTGAGGCGGAAGCCGAGGGCTTCGAACAAGAATGTGAGGATGAAGAGTTGGCCCTCGCCTGGCAAGCAGCTGAAGAAGAGGCGCAGAAAGAAGGCGCGAGGGTCACTGTTGTTGTTCTCCCCCCTCGGGGTACCGGCGAGGCCAGCACCTCTCGGCCGCTGAACGCGGTTCCCATCCGGGTGGCCCCCGGAAAGAAGAAGGCGAAAGTGGCTGCCCCCAAGAAGAAGGGCAGCGTTGCAGACCAAGGGAAGCCCCTCGATATGCCCGAGGGGTATTCCTACTTGAATACCGCCGCCTTAGAAATAAGGTTGAAGGCTGATGCGGCGGATCTGTACGTCACTCAACTACATGTGGGCCCTTCGGCCGTTGTGGTGGCACCGGGTCCCGATGACGTCCTCTCACGGGCTCCCGAGGGCTGCATCGCGGTGCATGTCATGTCTGATTCGATGGGGCTCCGGTTCCCCCTACACCCCTTCCTCCGGGAGTACCTCCGGTTCGTAGGTTTGGTCCCCTGCCAGCTGACCCCGAACAGCCATTCCTACATCACCGGCTTCCTCCAGCTCTGCAAGTCCCGGGGGGTAACACCTAGCCTGGACCTCTTCTTCCATAGCTTCAACCTGTGCCGGGGGGCATGCGAATGCCGAGGGCTTCACAAACTTGCAGCAGATGGCCCTGTTCAAGCTTTTTACTGAGGCGCCCTCCTCGAACAAAGGGTGGAAAGACCGGTGGTGCTATGTGAAGCTGACCGAGAGCCCCTTCCCGAGGGAATTGCGTGACCGGATTAGGAGGCACGAGAAGAGGAGGAGCGCCGCCCTCGAGAAAGACGGCAGGATCCTGGCCAAGATCCCGGAGGGCCGGGACAAAAACATAACCATTAAGGGAGTGCACCAAAGAGGAGGATCTCTACACCCTCGGGTTCCGGCGGTATCGCTTCCTGGGGGGAACAGATGAGAAACTCCCGGTGTTTGAGGGAGCCTCCGGAGGTAGTGACTGAGGGCACCCTCATTTTTGTATCTTAGCAGATAGTTTATCTGTTTGTTCGTTTCTTTTTTGTGCCATCTGTTAGTAACCCCTCGGTCTTAACCCCACACTGTTTTGCAGGTATCCCAGTCAACATGATGAACGTCAGGGGGCTCGCTGATTTGAAGAAGAAAAAGCCCTCCAAGGCCCCGAGGGGAACGGATGCTGGTGTCCTGAAACCCGCCGGTGACTTCTTCAAGAAACCGGAGGGGCCATCGGCGGCCCCAAATACTGATGCTGCTGCCGCTGCCAAGAGGAAAGGCGCGGGCAAGGCTCCCGAGAGCAAAAAGCCCAAGACCGGGGATGCCGGGAAGAAAAGCCCCCCGGTGGTCATTGTTGACGATTGCCCCGCCTCCGGGGTGCACGAGGAGATGTCGGTGGCGAAAGTGTCGGGGGGTGTCCGGGAGCCATCTTACGAGGTCCTGACGGTCTCCCTCCCGGTTGGTACGGCCGTGATGAATGGCACGGCTGACCCGAGGGTGCTTCTGAGGGGTATAACCCCCGAGATTGACAGAGCAGCCCTCGGGGCTGATGATGACCAAGCCCTTAAGGACAAGATCCTCCGGTCTTCCCTCACGGTAAGTATTTGACAGTTTACCGTTTTTACCTTGAGCTAGGAAATAATGTACGGCCTTCCTAACTTCTCCTTTTTTTTGTAGACCTGCATTGCCCTCGGAGAGCAGGCCCGGCGGCTAGAGGAGTGGCGTCTTCGCAAGGCCGAGCAGGATGCCAAGATGCGGGAGCTCATCCGACAGAATTCCGATGCCATCCGGCAGATGGCTATGCTGGAGGAGAGCCTTCGGCAGATGACCCTGCGGGCGGAGGCCGCAGACCGAGGCAAGGCCGAGGCTGAAAGGTCCGCAGCTGAGGCCCTTGAGAGAGCCGCTAGGGAGGCCGAGGCCGCCAAGGTGGAGGCCGAGAACGCTAAGGTGGAGGCCGTCGAGAGAGCCCGAGGGGACTCCATCTCTGGGTTCTTGGCAGGGGGTGGCGAGCTGAGGAGCACAAGCAATGGTTGTCCTCGGTCGTCGAGTCCTCGGTCGACGAGTGATGCGATGGGCCCGGTGTGGAGTGGGTTTCCCGAAAGGGTAAACAGTATTATGATGGGGGCGAGTTTTTCACTCAAGCCCTTATCTACCGGAGGATGGCCCGCCACCTGAAGATCGAGCAAAAGGATTTCGACCCGTCGGCTTACGGACTTCCCCCCTGCAGCCAGACGTCCGTGTTCCTCTCCCCTCCGATGTCGAGAGGCCAGACCTGGAGGACACCGAGCTCATGAAGGAAGCCGAGGGTGACGAACCTGAGGCCGATACAGAGGTCACTTCGAAGCCTTCGGAGGAGACGGCCCCTGGGGATGTAAATTTGTAATTTCTTAATTCGACATGTTTTGAACAATCCCTCTATAATGAATGCTTGTATGCCCTCGGCCTTCGGCCCTCTGTAACTTTGAATTTATTTTCTTTGATGAATGAATACACGCCTTTGGGCTTTTGGTATATAATGTGTTTCCCTTTCATTGTTTCTCTTTAAATGTATGCTTTCGCCTTTCCTGAATGTATGCCTTCGCTTTTCTGAATGTATGTTTAGGACTTAGAGTATATCCCCCCAAGTGTAGTGTTTCTCGTAGCCCTCGGCCACTAAGTACGTTGAATCAGTTGAGCCTTTCACCGAGGGAACAATGTTCAGGACTTAGAAATATTTCTAAGTGTTTGTTCATCTGTTGGCCCCCGGCCGGCTCCTCCCCTCTGGTCCCATATAGCCTTCGTGAGATAGCCGGAGGTGAGGTTCTTAGGACTTAGATTTTTTTTTCTAAGTGTCTGAATACAGTTTTAGCCTTCGGTAGTTGGGCACCCTTCGCTTGATATATGATCGAGGGCCCAGCAATAGTTAGGACTTAGAAAATATTTCTAAGTGTAGTCTTACAAAGCCTTCAATCGTGTGACCCCTCGGGCTGCAGGGAGATTCGAGACTTAGAAACTTGTCACCGAGGGTAAGAACTTTTGGGACTTTGGATTTTTTCTAAGTGTGGCGTGTATGAAGTAGGAGCCCTCGTGCAGCATGGAGATCTGACCGAGGGTCAAAGTATGTAGGACATAGAAAAATTTTCTAAGTGTAGCTTCACCAAATCTTCAACCGCGTGGCCCCTCGGGCAGCATGGAGTTTTGACCGAGGGCCAAAATATGTAGGACTTAGAACATTTTTCTAAATGTAGTTGATGGATAGTCTACCCGGGGGTATATATCCGAAGGGTTATTGCTGGGAATAACTTAGAGAGAAGTCAGAGCATAAGCAAGTAAGAGAGAGAGTGTATTCAGTATGAATGTCTTGGTTACAAATGGGGAAATGGGGTGCTATTTATAGTAGCAATAAATGCTGGGCAGGGACACGTGTCAAGCGCTCATTGGCCGAGGGGTCACCTCAACTGATTGGCGCTGGCAGCCGCATGTGGCCGCATTTAATGCGGCTGTTGGATGGGACGTCTGTGCAGGATACGGTGATCTGTACGCATGTGAGGCGGATATCTTGTCGAGTGAGATGCCTTCGGCTATAGAGCAGTAGCCGAGGGCTCCTCAAACCGATGGCACCCTGGTGCAGAGGGCTCACAGTGCCGAGGGCTACTGTTTTCGCCGTTTTCTCCCAGTTTCTTAGTTTGCTTGAGAAACCCGTTCTGTGAGATGTTAGAGCCTTCGGCCAGGGGGCCGAAGGCACCCCTGACGCGTGGTGCGGGCCGCTTGGTACTGTGGGCGCTATGATTTGGGCCTGTTGGGCCTTCTGGGCCTGTTGGGCCTCTAAAGGAGTAGTAGGAGTCTGTGGGCCGGGTGTTCCCGGGCCATATACTCCATCAGGAGTCCCTCACTCCTTTTGCCGAAAGGTACTTGAGGGAAAAGGAGTAATTTGTGCTTGCCCTTTGATGTTGTCCTGTCGTGATCTCTGAAGTTGGTGAGGAGTTGTTGCTTTTATGTCCCTGCCGAAGGCAGTCCCTCAATTACCCACATGTCGGGACTTGAGGGCTTGCTTTGTCGTTTGTTAGAATTTCACTAATTTTGTAATTTAATGATTTTTCCGAGGGGGCTCTCCAGTCCCCCACTCCTTGAGGCACTTGTAAAGTGGTGAAAAGGAGTAGAGTAGTTGCGTTGCTGTTGTGGGCCGAAGGCTGACGCTTTTCGTTTCATTTTGGGGGGATGCCTCGTTAAAAACCTCATTAGGAAAAACCCTGTGGGAAAAAATCCTAATGAGGGAAAAAGAGTGCACCGAATTCCCCCAATGATGAATCGAAAATGTGAAACCTTGGTCAAAAATGGAGAATAACGGTAAGGCCGAAGACTCTTCTTCTTCTGAGGGCTTATGTGTTGATTGGCCGAAGGCTTGCCGTTGATGTCCTGGGGGCGCCGAAGGGGAGCCCCTCAATCTGGGGATCGAGGGCCTGATGGATGAGGGCAGCAGTGGAGTTGTTATCGGGGTCCACTGTTTGTTGATTAGTTGGTGATGAAGATTCCTGGGGGCTCCCATTACCTGCGCGCCGTAGGCTATCCGTCAATGAGGCAACTTCCCGGGGGCTACCCGGTTTTGTATTTCTGAGGGGGAATCCCCGAGGGGTACCCTGATATGAAGCCTTGGGTTTCTGAAGGAGTGATCCCGAAGGCGTCTGTCATGTGCTGTGTGGGGCACGACCCGGGGGCGCTTCTGGGTAAGTGTACCCGGAGGCTCTCCTTGATGAAGTGGAGTGAAGTAGAAAACCCGGGGGCTTTCAGAATATAGCCGTTGGAAATATAGTCGTTGGAATATGTAGCGTCAGATTTATAGCCGTTGGGGGGGGGGGTACACGTGGAGTGTAGTCATTGGCTGCTCGCGGGCGGGCGTCACCGGTTGGGTGAAACGATGGTGCGTAATGATGGCTTTGGCTGCTGGGAGCCCGGATCTCGGCCCAAGCCCGGATCTGGGAGCCTATAAATACCCCAAGCCAGGGCCATTCCTCCTTTACGCATCCAACATCCCTAGCGAAGCTCTGCAAAAAATTCTAGAGAGAGAAACTCAAGCCTTCGGTCAAACTTCTTTCAAGGTCAGTGTTCCGCTTTCCCCTCAACATTTTTTGTAAGTTCCGCCCTCTGGCCTTAGATTAGGGTTAGGGTTCCGTAGAAATCCTTCGAAACCTTAGACACATTTCGTGGCAAAGAATGTCGTCCGAGAGCGATTCCCAAAACATATCGGGGGACCCTTCGGTTGATGAGGAGCACGTCTCAGATGCGGAGTCCGTGAGCGAGCCCTCGGACGGTGCTGATGCCGCCCTGGCCCGGGAGGTCCAGAAGGAACTCATTGCTGAGGTCGAAGCCGAGGGCTTCGAGCAAGAGTGCGAGGATGAAGACTTAGCCCTCGCATGGCAAACAGCGGAGGATGAGGCGCAGAAAGAGAGCTCGAAGGTTACAATTGCTGTCCCCCCCCCCCCCCCCCCCCCCCCCGGGGGTTCTGGGGAAGCCAGTAGCTCGAGGCCGCTAGATCCGATACCTCTGAGGGCGGTTTCCGGGCTGGAGAAGAAGAAAGCGAAGGCCGCTACCAAGAAGAAGGAGAGGGCTGTCGATCAAGGAAAGCCAGTGGACATGCCCGAGGGGTACAGTTGGCTGAACACTGAGGCCCTCGAGATTAGGTCGAAAGCCGATAGGGCAGATCTGTACGTGACTCAGCTGCACGTGGGGCCCTCGGCCGAAGTGGTGGAGCCAGGTCCTGACGACGTGCTGTCCAGGGCGCCCGAGGGGTGTATCGTCATTCACGTCCTCTCGGTTTCCATGGGACTTAGGTTCCCTCTGCACCCGTTCCTCCGGGAGTACTTGAGGTTTGTTGGTTTGGTTCCCTGCCAACTTACGCCCAACAACCACTCCTACATTGCGGGGTTCCTCCAGCTCTGCAAGTCCCGAGGGATGAAGCCCAGCCTGGATCTATTCTTCCAGAGCTTTAATTTGTGCCGGGGGGGCACGAAAACGGCGAGGGATACGCAAACCTGCAGCAGATTGCCCGCTTCAAATTGTTCTCCGATGCTCCTTCTTCCAACAAAGGGTGGAGGGAACGTTGGTGCTATGTAAAGTTGGGCGAGAACCCATTCCCGAGGGAGCTGCGCGATCGATTCCGAAGGCACGAAAAGATCAGGAGTGCTGCCCTCGAGAAAGACGGCCTAAAGCTGGCCAAGTTCCCGGAGGGGAAAAATAAGAACGTGGCGATCAAAGATTGCACCCTCGAGGAGGATTTATACACCCTCGGGTTCCGGAGGTACCGCTTCATAGGGGAGGCCGATGAGAAGTACCCTCCTTTCAACAAGGCCTCCGGAGGTAGGAGCCGAGGGCTTTAGATTTTTGTACTTAGTTGTTTTTTTTTTGCTTGGATGTCATTGTCCCTTCGTTTAGACCCGTCGGCCTAATCCTTTGTCGTGTTTTTTGCAGGTATCCCCGTCTCCATGGTGAACGTGAAGGGCCTCGCTCGCCTGAAGAAACAGGACCCGAAGGGGTCGGGACAGGGCAACCAGAAGCCCGCCACTGCCCTCTTCAAGAAAACCGAGGGCGATGCTGCTGCCAGCAAGAGGAAGGCGGCGACCAAGGGGTCCCCCCCGGCTATCAAAAAACCGAAGAAGGGGGACATCACCGATAAGGAGCCCCCGGTCATCATTGCTGATGAGAACCCAGCCTCCGGGGTGCATGTGGAGAAGCCGTCGGGTGGAACGCCGGCGGGGGCAGAGGAGTTGCTGCCTGAGGTCCTCCAAGTCTCGTTTCCGAGGGGTACCTCCCTGGCCATCGGCGCTGTCGACCCGGGGGCCATCTTGAGGGGCATAACCCCTGAGACGGATAGAGCTGCCCTCGGGGCTTACAATGATGCGGCCCTCGAGGACCACATTCTCCGCTCCTCCCTCTCTGTAAGTGTTCACTTGGCTTTCTCCATCTTCTCCTTTGATCATATTGTGTGATTGCCTTTAACCGTTTTGGTTGTTGGTCTGCAGGCTTGTCTAGCCCTCGGCGAACATGCCCGGAGGCTTCAAGAATGGCGCCTCCATAAAGCAGAGCAGGACGCCAAGATGAGGGAGTGTATCCTCAAAAATAAAGAGGCGGTGAAGCTGGGGGCCCGGCTAGAAGAGGAGCTTCGGCAAATGGAGCTAAGGTTGGAGGCTGCAGAGAAGAGCAAGGCTGATGCTGAGGCCGCTGCTGAGGAGGCCAGGAGAGCTGCCAAAGAGGCCGAGGACTCCAAGGCGCTAGCCGTCGCCAAGGCTCAGGAGGAGGCCATTGATGCCTTCGTCGCCGAGGGTTGGAGAGCCGAGGGACGCAAAATGTGGCTGTCCTCGGTCGTGGAGGCATATGTCGATGAATGGGCCGAGGGCCCTGGGTGGGAATGGATGGCCCGGAAGGGCAGAGAATATTATGAGGCCGGCGAATTCTTCACCCAGGCCCTCATCTACCGGAGGATGGCCCGACACTTGGGCATTGAGCCAAAGGATTTTTCCCCCTCGGCATATGGCCTCCCTCCCCTGCAGCCTGATGTCCGTGAATCCCTTCCCGAAGGTGTACAAAGGCCTGACCTTGAGGACACAGAGCTGAAGAATGAGGCCGAGGACGACGCTGTCGAGGCCGGAGCGGAGGCATCGTCGAGGCCGGCTGCGGAGGACACCCCGGTGAATGATGTTGTTGAAGTTGTCGAGTGATTTTGTACTTAGAAATCCCTGAACATATTTTGTAATGAACAACACTGATCCTTCGGCTTCGGCCTGTTTGTAATTCCACACTCACTTTTGTTTTTGATGAATGCATGCTGCCTCCGGGCTTTTCACATTTGAATGCGCCTTATGTTTTAAATGTATGCCTTCTCCTTTTTGAGTGTATGTCTTCTCCTTTTTGAATGTATGTTTTAGGACTTAGAACATTTTCTGATTGTAGCTTGCCCTTGGAAGCCTTCGGTAGTTGGGCATCCTCTGCTGGATATGCGACCGAGGGTTCAGCAGTAATTAGGACTTAGAAAATTTTACTAAGTGTAGCGCACCATAGAGCCTTCGGGTGCTTGTAGTAACTCAATTCCCAGGACTTAGAAAAATTTCCAGGTGTAGAATATTGGACCGAGGGCCCAATGCTCAGGACTTAGAATTTTTTTGCAAGTGTAGTATGTCACGTAGCCTTCGGCTACTGCGGAGCCCCAACTGAAATATTGATTAGGCCGGGGGCCAATTCTTTAGGACTTAGAAAATTTTCTTCAGTGTTGATTCCATGTGTACTGTAGCCTTCGATTGATAGGCAGCCTTCGGCAATTAGGTCCCTTGAGATGAGGGTGAAATATGTAGGACTTAGAAAATCTTCTAAGTGTAGAGTTTCCCTTGGGAGCCTTCGGGAGATGGCACCCCTTCATGGTGTATGAGTAGTTGACCGGGGGGGAAATATGTAGGACTTAGAAAATTTTCCAAGCGTGGATTTTCCCTTGGGAGCCTTCGGGAGATGGCGTCCCTTCTTGATGTATGAGTAGTTGACCGAGGGAAAATATGTGGAACTCAGAAAATCTTCCAAGTGTAGATTTTCCCTTGGGAGCCTTCGGATGACAGGTGCCCTCTGACTCCACATCACTTTGCGAGATGCCCGGGGGCTGCTTATTTAGGACAGAATATGTTTTTTTTAAGTGTTGTTGTATTGCATGGCCTTCGGCTACCATATTCCCTTCGCTGTAATGTCGTTTGGGCCGGGGGCCCAATCTTTAGGACTTAGAATTTTTTCAAGTGTTGCTTCCTTGTGTAGCCTTCGGGTGATAGGTGCCCTCTGACTCTATATTACTTTGCGAGATGCCCGGGGGCTGCTCATTCAGGACTTAGAATATTTTCTAAGCGTAAATTGATGTTGAATCATGTTGCTGTGAAGAAAGCCAATGAGGAGTGTGTGCCCTCGGCATGCACTTTAAAAGTTGTAGAATTTGACCCTTGTCATGGGGTAAGGGCCTTCGGTACTAGTGCGTAACAGATGCCTTCGGTATTTGTTTGAAGGTACCGTTTAAGTGTACTTTGGAAAGTCCAGTCCCTTTGTATTGTTGAAGCATTCGGTGTTTGTGTGACCGGAGGTGACCAGGCAGTGGACTTAGCCGTTTCTTGATGCTATTTGTTCGAGTAGTATCCTTCGGGAAATAGGAGCCTTCAGTTACCGGAGGTGTTCCCGTGGGGAGCCCTCGGCATGTTGTGATCTGTTGGAGTGTACTCTTTGATTTCTCGCTGAGTCTACTCCCCTTCACCCCCCCCCCCCCCCCCCCTTTTTTTTGTTGGTGGTGAAGGGAAGGCATCAAAAAACTTGGTTTCTTGGTAAGGCTGGGCCTATTAGGAGACCATCAGAATACACCAATGGCTCTCCTCCCTCGGGTTAACCTTCCGAGTTCCGAGGGGATCGAGGGTCGTTTCCTGGGCACAAGATATGGTGGTCCGTAATCTGCCTCCCCTTGGGGGATGGCGCGGAAAGCGCCTCATTTTTGAAAGTCGTCCCCTCGGTGCTAGACATAGTCCGTGGCCTGCCACACCCTTGGGGTGGTGGCGCGGGGAGCGTTTCGTTTTGGAAGTCGAATCCTGGGCATTTCTCGTGCCTGTCATACCCTTGGGGTGATGACGCGGATAGCGTTCCGTTTTTGAAAGTCGAATCCTGGGCATTTCTCATGCCTGTCATACCCTGGGGGTAGTGACGCGGAAAGCGTTTCAAGGAAGGGTTTTCATTTGCACACTAGTTGCAAATGGCCGGGGGCACTACGTGCCGCCGGCACCGATGGTGGTGCCTTCGGTATATGCGTCCTCGTGGGGTACGGCTTTTAGAAACAACACTTGGTGTTGGTTTCGATGTGTAGCCCCCGGTACTTGGTACCGAGGGGTCTTCTGTAGGAACACTTGGTGTTCTCTTTCGTTGTAGTTGATGGAGGTGTCTTCCCTTGGTACTGGGTACCGAAGGGTCTTCTAATGAAACACTTGGTGTTTTGATTGGAGTGTTCGGTGCCGGAGGGCCTTCGGAGGAAACACTTGGTGTTTCCCAACAGATGTTTGGAAGTTGATAGGAGAGCATATCCCTGGCACTGGGTGCCGAGGGGTCTTCTGTGAAACATTTGGTGTTTTTTCTTCGTTTTGATGTTGATGATGGAGGTGTACCCTCGGTACTGAGCGCAGAAGGGTCTTCTGTAGGAACACTTGGTGTTCTCATCTTTTCTTTTTTGATGTTGAAGGGGGGAATGTACCCTCGGCACTGGGTGCCGAAGGGAAATGAATTACATGGCGTTCTTTGTTGTTGGTGATAGGAGTTCCCTCCCTCGATACTTGGTACCGAGGGGTCTTAACTGAAAACACGTGGTGTTTTCACTGTTGTTGTAGATGTTGATGGTGTCCTCCCTCGGCACTTGGTGCCGGAGGGGGTTCTTCTCGTGGTGAGGCCTGGGGCATGTAGTCAGTATGAGGGCTTGATGTCTTGAATGTATCTTCATTCTTCAAAAGTGAAGGCCTTGGGCCATAGGATAGTACATTCATTAGTTATGAGGGCTTGGCCGCTCTTACATTATTGGTAAAATTTAACTAAATGGTGTACATTCCAGTGCCTAGGGACTTCTTTCCCGTTGGGGCGTTTGAGCTTGTAAGTCCCGGGTTTGATGATGGCTGCTATGATGTAGGGGCCTTCGAATTTTGGTGCCATTTTTCCTCCCTCGGTTGGTTGGCTGGCTTCCCTCCTCCGGAGAACATAGTCCCCCACTTGGAATTCTCTGGTGCGAACTTTGGCGTTGATGTAGCTCTGGACTTGCCTTCGGTAATTTTCTGCCTGGATGAAGGCCTGCTCCCGGCGTTCTGAAATGAGGTGGAGGTCGAGGGCCTTGTTGCTGTCGTTGACCTCGGGGTCATATTGGATCACCCTCCGGGTAGGAAGGGTGACTTCCGTAGGAGCTTTGGCTTCAAAACCGTAGCAGAGGGAGAAGGGTGTTTCACCTGTTGCTCGCCGAGGGGTGGTGCGGTAGGCCCACAGGATGTTGTGGAGTTCTTCCACCCAGCCACCGCCCTCGGCCTCCAGCTTCTTTTTGAGGCCCTCGAGCAAGGTCCGGTTGGCATTCTCTACTTGCCCGTTGCCTTGAGGGTAGGCAACGGAGGAGAAGGTGTGTTTGATGCCCCATGCCTCCAGAAGGGCACAGAAGGGGGCTGCCTCAAACTGTGTTCCATTGTCGGAGATGATCTGCTGGGGGACGCCAAACCTTGTGAGGATGTTCTTGAGGACGAAATGACGGCACTTCGCCTCTGTGATACTGCCGAGGGGCTCAACCTCCACCCACTTGGTAAAGTAGTCGATGGCCACAATAATGTACCTGTTGTTGGAGGTACCCCTCGGCAGAGGGCCCACAAGGTCTATCCCCCATCGAGAAAAAGGGACAGATGTGCTGATGGGGGCATAGTTGACCGCTGGCCTGCCGGGGGCTTTCTGGAAATGTTGACATGCGGTGCACCTCCGGGCCAGGTCAGCACAATCTCTGGCCATGGTTGGCCAGAAGTAGCCCTGGAGAATGAGCCTTCGGGACATGGAGAAGGGTCCCTGGTGAGCTGAGCAAGTGCCACTGTGTACTTCCTCCATTGCGACCTCGGCCTCATCTTGATGAAGGCATCGAAGTAGCGTGCCATTGTAAGATCGTTTGTAGAGCCTCCCATCCTCGATGGTGTAGCTAGGAGCCCTCAGCTTTGCCAGTTTAGCGTGGGTCTCATTCTCGGGTAGCTGCCCTGTGGAGATGAAGGCGGTGATATCTGAGATCCAATCCTCTTGGCATTGTTGTATGTTCATAACGGGGCTTGCATGAATACTTGAGAGGCTGAGTTCCTCAATTTTGGCAATTTTGGAGATGTGCTCGGGGGAGTCGGCCGAGAGCTTAGATAGTATGTCGGCCTCGGAGTTCTGAGCCCTCGGTATTTGAGTGAGAGAGTGTGCCTCAAATACCTTAAGCAACTCCTTGGCCGCTTCCTTGTATTGTTTCATTCTTCCCTCCTTGGCCTCATATTCCTCGGAGATTTGGCCAACGACCAACTTGGAGTCGCATTTGATGTGGATCTGCCGAGCCCTCATGTTGCCAGCCAGCCGAAGGCCACATAGGAGGGTCTCATATTCGGCCTCGTTGTTGGAGACTTTGAAGGAGAAGCAGATCGCATAATAGGCTCTGAAGCCCTCGGGAGTAATGAGGACTACCCCTCCCCCGCATGCTTTGGCCGCGGAGGAGCCGTCGGTGTAGAGGGTCCACCAGTCGTCCGAGGTAGCCGAGGGCTCCACGTCCGTGGCCGCCCTTGCGGTACATTCCGTCACAAAGTCCGCCAGGGCTTGGCCCTTGATGGTAGGCCTTGGACGGACGTCAATGTTGTACTGGCTCAAGAAGATAGCCCATTTCACCATGCGGGAGGAGCTGGTGGGGCTCCTCATGAGGGCACCGAGGGGTTGATGAGTGAGGACCTGAACCGGGTGAGCCTGAAAGTAGTGGCCCAACTTCTTGACGGTCCAAACGATGGCCAACACCGTTTTCTCCACAGGAGAGTACCTGAGTTCGGCCTCCCTTAGAGTCTTGCTAACGTAGAAGATGGCATGTTGGATGCCGTCTTCCTCCCGGATGAGCACAGAGCTGATGGCCGCCGGGCTGACCCCAAGGTAGAGATAGAGGGTTTCCCCTACCTTTGGTTTGGATAGCACAGGGGGTGAAGATAGATACCGTTTGAGCTCGTCGAAAGCCCCCTGGCATTCTGGAGTCCATAGAAAACCAGCCGTCTTACTCATGATTTGGAAGAAGGGTAAAGACTTCTCCGCCGATTTAGATAGAAAGCGGTTGAGGGCTACCAGGCGGCCCGTCAACCGTTGGACTTCCTTCACATTGCGTGGGGGCTCCATGTTGACGATGGCCTGGATCTTCTCGGGATTGGCCTCAATACCCCTTCGGCTCACCATGTAGCCCAAGAATTTGCCCCCTTGGACGCCGAAGGTGCACTTCTTCGGGTTTAGCCGAAGGTTGAACTTCTGCATGATGGCGAAGATTTCCCGGAGGTCGTCAGCATGGCTGGAAGATTGCTTGCTCTTGACGATCATGTCGTCAACGTAGGCCTCCATGGTGCGCCCTAGGACGGCTTGAAAGACCCGGGCCACCATCCGGGTGTAGGTGGCCCCTGAGTTCTTCAGGCCGAAGGCCATCACCAGATAGCAGAAGATGCCCTCGGGAGTCATGAAGGCAGTTTTTTCGGCGTCTTCCTCGTGCATGAAAATTTGGTGATACCCTCGGAAGGCATCGAGGAAGGACATGATCTCACACCCTGCGGTCTCATCCACTAGTTGATCAATATTTGGTAGAGGGAATGGATCCATAGGGCACGCCTTGTTGAGATCGGTGTAGTCCACGCACATGCGGAAGGTAGGGGGCTTCTGTGCGAGGACTACATTCGCTAGCCATGATGGATATTTCACCTCCTTGATGTGCTTAATAGAGAGGAGCATGGCGACCTCCTTCTTCACGAATTCCCTCCTCTCGGCGGAGAGGGGTCTTCTTCGTTGTTGTACTGCTTTTGCCGAGGGGTCCACCGAGAGGCGGTGGGTGATGACCCTTCGGCTGATTCCCGGCATGTCCTCCGGCCCCCATGCAAAGACAGTGGAGTAGGCGCGGAGGGCGTCGGTGATACCGGTCTTGAGATCTTCAGGGAGCTGGGCTCCAATCTTCACGACTCTCTCCGGCTGGGCCGGATCGAGCGCAAAGTCTTCTACGTCCTCGGCGGGTTCAGCCCTCGGCCTTTTTTCTTCTTGGTCGACGGTTCCGGTGATGGTGTCAACACGGAATTCCGTCTTACTCACCTTCTTAGTAACTTGAAGATAGCAGGCGCGGGCGATTTTCTGGTTCCCCCGGGAGTAGCCAATTCCCCCCTCGGCGGGGAACTTGAGGTAGAGGTGCCTCATGGAGATGACGGCCTCGAGGTCCTCGAGGGCTGGCCGGCCGAGGATAATGTTGTGGGCGCAGTCGATATTGACAACGACGAACTCCACTTCGAGCTGGGCTCTATGGAGCCCGTCGCCGAAGATCACCGGGAGGGTTATTACCCCCTCGGAATCAATAGTATCGCCGGTGAAGCCGGTGAGAGGGGTCTTAATGGGCCGAAGGGACCCCCTCTCCAGATGCAGCTCTCTGAAGGTGCTGAGGTACATTACATTGACGGAGCTGCCCGTGTCAATGTAAGTTCGGTGAATGATGGTGTCGTTTATCTCAGTCCGAATCACCAATGCATCCCTGTGAGGAGAAGAAGTAGGAGGGAGATCTGCGTTGGTGAAGGTGATGGGTTCCTCCCTCAGTCGCTTTACCGGGGGCATATGAGTGACTTCCCCCACGTAAAGCGATTGAGCCCACTTCTTTCGCTGGCTGGTGGAATCGCCCCCTGTATTGCCACCGGTGATCATGAGGATGTGGTGTTTCTTCTCCTGGTGGCGGGGGTACTTCTCCTCCTCTTCTTCCAAGTTTCCAATCTCCCTCTTCTTGCCGAGGGGGATGGTATTCGGGTTTACCCAAGCATTCACCTTCGTGTGGTGCCCTCGGGGAGGCCCCTGATGAGAAGGTCCCTCCTGCCGAGGGCTCTGAACAAACTGGGACAGGTGTCCCGCTTGTATTAATCTCTCGATGGCCGTCTTCAGCTGATGGCAATCATCGGTTCTGTGCCCCTGGTGCCGATGGAAGCGACAGTATGGGAACTGAGGGTTGATAGCGTGTACCTCCGGGGGTGCGCGGGAATCGCGCTCGACGAGGCCCCTCTCCTCGGCAAAATCAAGGATGGTACTGACGGGGTGTGTCCTTGGCTTGGCCTTGCCGAGGGCGGTCATCAGAGGGTCCTGAAGCCTTGGGACGATTGGGAGGAGCCCCCGGCCCTCGGTTATGCTTGTTGTCAGCCCTCGGGGGCTGCTGGTCTGGATGCTGGTGATACTTCTCCACCTCCTCGGCCTCAGCATATCGGTCCCCCCGCTGCAAAGCCCTTATGTAGTCGCGGGGGGGTTCAATGATGAGGCTCCTTGAAAAGTTGTCGGTGCGGAGGACGGTTTGTACGAGGGCCAGGAGGGTCCCGTCATCAGCACCGTCGACCTTGTCGGCCTCCGTCCTCCAGCGCTCCAGGAAGTCCCGAAGGGTCTCATCCCTCTTTTGGCGTATTGTTAGGAGGTGGGAGAAATGCTTCCTTGTGTGGCGCCTCCCGGCAAATTGTGTCAAGAATCGTTGGGCGAGTTCCTGCCATGAATCAATGCAGCCCTCGGGCAGTCTGTTGAACCATTCGTATGCCGGCCCCTCTAAGGTGGAGAGGAACCAACGACACAAATATTCGTCTGACGCCCCTACCATCATCATGTTGTTCTGGTATTTGCTGTAGTGTTCCTGGGGGTCCGTTTTTCCGTTGTAGGGCTGTATGTGTTGCCCGCGGTATTTTTCCGGGATCCGGGCCGCCAATACCCTGGGGGTAAATGGTGTCTGAGTCCGGAGCTGGATGACGGGTTCCCCGGGGCCCTCGGCCACCTTCTTCTGTAATTCCTCCATTTTGGCCATCATGGCCTCGTATTTGAGGTCTGAGTGAGGGGTGGAAGTGGTGGTCCTTGGGGCCTCGAGACAGATCCTCCGCTTTCCTGGGGCCTTTGGAGTGCCTTCCCCCCGAGGCGGTCTTGGACCCCTCGGCGGTCTGGCCCTCCTCCAAGCCGGTTGAGGGCGGAAGTACGGGGCCTCTCCCTGTCGTCATTATGGCGGTCCCGGGACTGAACTTCCTGGGAGGACGTATCTTGGGCCACTATCCCTTCGTGGTTCCTAACCCGGGGCGCCAAATTTGACGTGCACTCGTCGTTAGGTTCACTCAAAATAATTAATCAATACGACACTAATACGTAGTATAGTGTAGTAAGGTTCGTATCCACAGGGAAAGGAATACTTTTCTTTTATATAAATAGTAACAAGGGGGGTTTAGATTTGTTTGGTTTAATAATACTAAGATAAACGACCTATATGAGTTTAATTCAATGAGATGGGGACTTGGTTTTGCTTTTATCCATTTAATGAAATGTTCGTCGATCCCGGTTATATCTTTAACTATCTTCCTCTCGAATACTCAATCGAGGAGTAAACATAAATATGGAAATTACGAACGTATCAACTCCCCCACACTTAAACCTTTACTCGTCTTGAGTAAGATCAAATGTTTACAAGTGTCAATGTTTGTCCAAAAGTTCCACAGTTCAACAAAAACACAATACAAACACAAAGACCACCAAGGATGACAAAGAAAAATGAGTTTTAAACTCAAATTACAAAAGAGCATCTTGGGTTTAATGGCCTCCTAGTGTTATCTTCTTTTCTCCTCCTCTCTTCTTCTTTATCTTGAATCTTCTTATTCTTCACAAGGATACAATGAGTGCCTGCAAGAACAAACATTTCTCTCATATCTCTCATTTTGCCTAGGAGCCTTTTCAGGTTTTCATCCTAGCACCTCTTTTCATTTTCCATTCTCTCCAACTCACTCATTTTTTTATAAGCCTTTTTTGCTTAGATTGCCCATTTTGTTGGGTTTTCAACCTAACTAGCATTTATTTTCTTTTGTTTATTTTTTTTATTTTTTTGTTTTTTTTTTGTGTAAAAGTTCAAAAGAATTACATGCATAGTGTTAGGTAGAAATGAAAATTACATACCATCATGAGTGTCTCCCCCGCACTTGAATCAAGCACTGTCCCTAGTGCCCGCCTTCTCCTCCGTAGTAGCTCCCTCCAAAGCCGCTCCCTTGGCCACCATCTCCCATGTAGGTGTCCCCGCCATCTCCGCCGTCGTACCCTCCACCCCCGGAGCCTGATCCTCCAAAGTTGCCCCAATGAGTGGGGTCATACCATGAGGGTGGTGGAGGGGGGTTCGCCATGGTATGGAAGGATCCTTGTTGTGCCATATAAGAGTACATAGGTATGTAGAACCTATGTTGGTCTTCCTCATACCGATGTCTATCGGCCTCCCGGAGCTCCTCCAAACGTTGAAAGCCGGCTCTTTGCTCATCCTCCAATCGTTGAAAACTGGCTCTTTGCTCCTCCTCTAATCTGTTGAGCCGGTTATCCATTTGGGCTATTTCCGTAAGCAGTTGTTGTTGACCCTCCAGAAGTTGTTGAAAGAAGTCAGGTGGTGGAGGGTTTTGGCTCTGTTCTGGGAAGTCCTGGCTCATGGTTGGATGGCTATGGATTTGCTCATAGGGCTCGTAATCGGGTTGGTTTTGGGGAGGTTCCTGTTCCGGTTCCTGGAGATGTGGTGGGAGGGCGTTTGGGAAGAGGTAATGTTGCTCCGCTCTTCCTGTTTTGAAGTGGAGTTGGGGGAGTTCTGGGTTGGGCAAGAGGAAGTATTTGAGGGGTTTGGGGTGGATGTGCCAGTTGTACATATTTCTGGGCCTTTCTTCACCATAAACGGTGTGTGAAAAAGATGTACAGCCCGAGTGGCCCAGCCAAGATATGTTCATCAAACAGTAGTCGGGTATAGGAGAGTCATCCGTATACCCGAACTTTGTGGCCAAGTGCATAATCACCCCGCCCACTACAATAGCACCCTTTGCCACACTTTCTTTTTTTAGATGTGCCCACATGAGATTACATAGGTTCAAATCCACGTGGACACGGAATAGGGCTACCGAGATGAGGCACACATCCCCCATCCTAGTATGATGGTTGTTGGGGCGTCCAAGCAAGGAGTTGGCGAGGAATTTCAAAAATAGGCGGAGGACGGGATGTTGGACATGACTAATATAGAGTTGGGAGGAGCTAAATTTAGTCTCCCCGGTCATCTTTGTCCATAGGGTGTGGCCGAAGGCGGTATTGTCGGATATAGATTTTTGGTACGGGACCGGAATACCAAAGTGTTCGGCGAACTCAAGTTTTGTGATGGTGTGATTGTGATTAAACAATCGAAACCTGAGTTTATCATCCCTAAAGTCCTCTTCATTGTTCTCAAAGTGCACAGAGCTTAGGAATTCATAGATAATTTTTTCATTTGAGTTGTATTGCATTTTGAAAATTTTATCCATGCTCAACTCATGAAAAAATTTCTTCATCATTTTGTACACTCCTAATTCCTTTAGGGCATCATGGCATAAAAAGCGGGAAGGCTTAACTTGCCTTTCAATTGTGGACATGAAGCGTGTGCGGTGTTCGTTGTCCACGAAGAGGATGTCCTCGTAGCCCGGGATGGATGCCCTAGTGCTTGAGCTTTGCCCTTTCTCTTTCCTTGGAGCCATTTGGAGTGAATTTGGCCTTTGAAAACCGAAATTGGAAGGTGGGGGTAGGGTTTTTCGGACCTCTGAAAATTGGGGGAGAATGGGATTGGTGAGTATGAATGTGTAGAGGAGGATGAGGGGAGTGTTTTGGTGTTGAAATGGGAGGATTTGGTGAAGATTTGGAAGAGATATGGTAGAGAGAAGTGTAAAAATGGGGGTTTGGGCGTTTTTGTTCGAGATAGGGTTGGAAATTCGGAGAAGACGAAGTGTTTTAGGGCTGATTTGGGGTTATAATACCCGTATACCCGATCGAGTATGTGCTGGTACTCGGTCGGGTATGTCTGGAAAGTGGCCTTTTTGAGCAGTCTGCCTCCTGTACTCGATCGGGTAGTGTATGGTTACCCGGTCGAGTATATCTGGAAAATGATGTTTGTGAGCAGCCTGCCTCCGGTACCCGGTCGAGTATTCTTCCATACCCGATCGGGTATGTGCTCTTTTCTACTTTTGAAGCTTGTACTCGGTCGAGTGTGGGAGTCAGTTTCCTTCCACTTTAGCATTTCTATGCATACCCGACTGGGTGTATAGTGATACCCGATCGGGTATTCCTTGTTTTTCAATTTTTGAGTGCTTCCTCGATCGAGTAATGCCCGGTCCCTTTTCTTTTTTGGTCATACCCGACCGAGTATAAGGTTGTACTCGATCGGGTATGTCCCCAGATGCTCCAAAACCTGCATTTTTTATTTCTTTTCTTCTAAATACTTGAATTAAAAAAAATGAATTATACACACTTAGATAAAAAAAAAATTAAACTTGGGTTGCCTCCCAAGTAGCGCCTTAGTTAACGTCGTGGCACGACGTTATTCATTTTTTTTTTTTTGTTTTATGTGGGATCATGAGCATCCCTTGTTTCACTTTTCAAGGCCCTATTTGGCCATTTTTCATTTTTATTTTTCGGCCTTTTCCAGTAAGGCCGAGGTTTCTTTCTCATTGTCACCTCCATCTTAGGTGGATTTGTTTCACATTTTATTACATTCCTTCCTGTCAAGGATGACTTCTCTCGTTTATCTTTCTCTTCTTGAAGAAATCTGATTTTATCCGCTTCTTTGAAAAACAGCGGTTCTTGTGGTTCAACAACATGTAAAGAACACAGAGTTGGATTTTGCATTTGTTTTTTCGTAGAGTCCAAGATGTTGAACTCCACTTTTTGATCATTGAACTCTAAAGTTAGTGAACCACTAGAAACGTCAATTTTCGTTTTTGCGGTCTTCATGAAGGGTCTACCCAAAAGGATGGGTGTTGTTTGGTCATCAGTTCCCATTTCAAGGACATAGAAGTCAACAGGAAAGACCATATTTTCTACTTCGACTAACCCATCTTCTACTACACCCTTCGGGTAAGTACTAGAATGATCTGCCAGTTGAATCACTACACCTGTTTGATGTAATGGGCCAAGTTGTAGAGTTTTATAAACAGAATAGGGGATGACATTTATTGATGCCCCTAAATCTAACAAGGCCTTAGGAAATGTGGTGTTTCCTATTTTGCAAGGGATAGTGAACATGCCTGGGTCGTTACATTTTTCGGGGAGTTTCCTCTGAAAAATGGCCGAGACGTGTTCACTAACTCTAACCTCTTGTTTCCCTTTCAATTTATCTTTTCTTTTTGTTTTGCATAATTCTTTTAAGAATTTAGCAAAACGAGGGACATTTTTCATTAAGTTAAGAAGCAGAATGTTTACCTCACACTTTACGAAGGTTTCATAGATGTCGGCATCTTTTTCTAGCTTCTTCGTCTCCTTCAGCGCCTCAGGAAATGGGATTTCTTGTTCGTATGATGAGGGTGGGGGGGGGGCTTGGTTTCTGTGAGCTCCTCCTCCGGTGGGACTACTTTTTCAGGGTCCACACCCTCAGTCTCTTCATCGTTCTTTTCTACCTCTTTCAACGTTGCTCCACTTCTCAACGTTATAGCATTCACATGTTGTCTCGGGTTTTGCTCCGTTTGAGATGGGAGTTTACCCGAGTCTTTTGTTTCAAGTCGGTTCACGGCATTTTCAATTTGACTGACTTGACTTTCCAAATTCTGAATGCTGGATTTGGTCTCATGCTGAAATTGAACCATGTTTTGTTGCATGGTTGAGACATTTGAGGTGAGTGCTCGGATCATGTCCTCGGTGGACATACTTGAGCTTGACGTCTGGCCTTGGTGCTTTGGGAAAGTTGGTGGCAAGGGCTGATTTTGAGGATTCCCATACCTCAAATTCAGGTGATCTCTCCACCCAGGATTGTAGGAGTTAGAGTGTGGATCATACCTCTTTTGGCCTTGAAATCCCAAAGCATTGACTTGCTCGGAATTCTCCTCTTGTAGTGTTGGGCAGGAATCGGTGGGGTACCCCTGTGTCGAGCATATGCCGCGGACCTTGACTTCTTAGTGTTTTGGATTTAAAAGGAAATCCTTTACCAAAGAAGTCAAGCCGGCTACTTGACTTTCCAACGAGATATTGGACTTTGCTGCCATGACCCGTTTTGATGATGACCTCCCATTGTAGTGTCTAGAATTCTCGGCCAACTCCGATATGAGGTTCCTAGCTTGGGAAGGGGTTTTGTTGACAATTCCCCCTCCAGATGCTGCGTTCACCAGGCGTCTATCTTGCTCCGCAAGACCGTCATAGAAGTAGAGGATGAGGTCTTGCTCTGTGTAACCATGATATGGGCAGCTAGCACACAATTTTTTGAAACGCTCCCAATACTCATATAATGTCTCATCATCTTTTTGCTCGATGTTGCTTATTTGTTTTTTCAAAGATGATGAGACGGATGCAGGGTAGTACCTTTCTAGGAAGCACTTTTTCATTGATGCCCATGTATCTATACTCCCCGACGGGAGATAGAATAACCAATCCTTCGCCGTGTCTTTGAGGGAGAATGGAAAAGCCCTCAACTTGATTTGTTCCTCGGTGACTCC
The DNA here is from genome assembly GCA_945859875.1 of Cuscuta europaea. Lineage (NCBI taxonomy): Eukaryota > Viridiplantae > Streptophyta > Magnoliopsida > Solanales > Convolvulaceae > Cuscuta > Cuscuta europaea. The sequence goes on along the minus strand of CAMAPE010000035.1, from coordinate 5,623,300 downwards.
ATTTGGGCACATGCTTGTGCAGACAATATGGAATTCCGAGAGATGTTTGTTTGGGTCCTCACCCCTTAGGCCATGGAAGGATGGCAGTAGATGTATGAGCCCAGATTTTAGCTCAAATGTATTACCTTCATCGAGTGTAGGGAAGGTAATACATAATGGTTGTTGATTGAGATTTGGAGCAGTGAGCTCCCTCAGCGTTCTTGTTTCAAGAGCCATTGTGGTTGGCTCTTCGGTGTCGCTAGAATGAGAACTAGCGCTGGATGAATCTCTGATAGATGATTCCTCCGAGTCGGTATTAGAAAATTTACTTTTCAACCGCTCGAAAGTTTGTTCTATTTCTGGGTTTGTTTGATATGTGATTTTGTTTATGGAGCGATGTTTAACCATAAACTCCACTAAGCTCAGAAATAGAAGAAATAAGAACTCTTTATATTTTTTTTTTAATATTTTTTTGATTTTTCTTGATATGAAATAAAAGAAAAATTAATTTCCTTTCCCCGGCAACGGCGCCAAATTTGACGTGCACTCGTCGTTAGGTGCACTCAAAATAATTAATCAATACGACACTAATACGTAGTATAGTGTAGTAAGGTTCGTATCCACAGGGAAAGGAATACTTTTCTTTTATATAAATAGTAACAAGGGGGGTTTAGATTTGTTTGGTTTAATAATACTAAGATAAACGACCTATATGAGTTTAATTCAATGAGATGGGGACTTGGTTTTGCTTTTATCCACTTAATGAAATGTTCGTCGATCCCGGTTATATCTTTAACTATCTTCCTCTTGAATACTCAATCGAGGAGTATATCCAGTTCATCGAGGGTAGTTATTAATAACGAGATGCGTTCATTAATAAAACTTACTATCGAGTCAATATAGAACAAGCGCCGTATATTAACTTGATAGTAGCAATAAACTTAAGATGAAAACGATTGAGATTGATAACCTCAACACAAGCGGTTTATTGGTTTAATCAATATAATTAATTCCCCTTGGCATATTAACCATGAGATGCATGCATTAATATTCCAAGTTTACTACCGTTGAAAGAACCAGATTAATAACAAGCGTATTAACCGATTGATTCTAGTAATAATTAATATGAGAAACAATACTAGTTGATACTTTAAGTAATGTTTAAGATATTAACATGAAATATGAATAGGAATTAATCAATACTCAAGGAAGAATATTAAAATATATGAATCCTACTATGATTAATATCAAGATGTTAACTAATTGTCATCTTAGTAACACTCCCCAATATTATCATAGAGGAAGAAATAGCTATTACTATAACCAATGTCAAGATGTCAACTAATTGTCATCTTAGTAACACTCCCCAACTTGGATATAGAGATAGTATTTTGAAAGAAAGAATTAATATTCAAGGAAGAAGATTAAAGAAAATAACTCACAACTTACAAATTCATTAAGCTTCAAAGTAGCAAAACCAAGATGGAAGAGTTTAGCTCCTCATTTGGAGACTAAACATGATGAAAAATATAAAGAAAGAGCTATTCTATACTGAGTTTAGATGTACAAAGGAATTGGATCCCTTTTTGTGAAGGAAAGGAGGTGTATTTACAGGTTTTTGGGATGGGATTCGGGTACTCGATCGGGTATATACATGGTACCCGATCGAGTACGTGTGTAACACTCGATCCGAGGCATACTCGACCGGTTTAAGGCTATTTTCTAAGAGTATACCCGATCGAGTATATATGAGTATCCGGTCGAGTATGCTTAGAAAGTGGTATTCGGACCATACTCGACCGATCTTCGTTTGAAATTCAAAGGCATACCTGATCGGGTATGTCGGTCTACCCGATCGGGTATAGACATAAAATCGTGGCCGAAATCTTCCCTGCATGTTCCCTTGTCTTAGGATCTGATCCGATTTGAAGTTCCAACCTAATACCCGATCGAGTATAGCTAATACTCGGCCGAGTATAGACCAAAATTCAGGATCTTCTTTTGTCTTTGAACTTTTGCACCTTCTTTTCACTTCTTGGGTTCACCAACTGTACTTCGAGTGACCAAAACCTGCTTGAGCTCAGAATATATCTAATCTAACCTATTTACAAGAATTTAACAATCTAATCTATTACACCAAAAGTGTGTAATTTCCAAAGTAAAAGTCAAGCAAAACTAATTAAAAACGTAAACATAAATATGGAAATTACGAACGTATCAGAGCCCTCGAATGACTGTTAGGAACTTGTTTGAGGTATGCCCTCGGCTGTCTGGTGGCTCCACAAGAGGCAAAGCATTTAGGACTTAGATTGTTTTCTAAGTATTTCCTGCTGCTGGCCTTCGGGTGGGGACCCTTCGGTTGTAGGCGTTGTAGGTTCAGGATAGTTTCCTTTGCCTTGTGATGTTGGCCTGTGGCAACTAAAGCCTTCGGTTGTTTGTCATATGGTGCCCTTCGGGGATTTTTTGAGTTGTTTGAGCCTTCGGTTTTAGGTATAGCCGGAGGCAATCCTTGAGTGGACTTAGCCATTCGTTGATGATGTCTGTTGTGAATGGTATCCTTCGTACTTGTGAACTTCCAAGGTACCGAAGGTGTTCCCGTGGGGAGCCCTCGGTATGTTTTTGTAAATTGTTGGAGTGATGTACTCATTGATTTCTCGCCGAGTCTACTCCCCTTCACCACCTATTTTTTTTTTGAGTAGTGAAGGGAAGGCTTCAAGAAACTTGGTTTCTTGGTAAGGCTTGGCCTATCGAGAGGTAACAGAATACACCATTAGCTCCCCCCTCGGGTTGACCTTCCGAGTTCCGAGGGGATCGATGGTCGATTCCTGGGTAGAATACACCATGACCTGCCTCCCCTTGGGGGATGGCGCGGAAAGCGCCTCAGTTTTGAAAGTCGTCCCCTCGGCGCTAGACATAGTCCATGGCCTGCCACACCCTTGGGGTGGTGGCGCGGGAAGCGTTTCGGTTTGGAAGTCGAATCCTGGGCATTTATCGTGCCTGTCATACCCTTGGGGTGATGACGCGGAAAGCGTTCCGTTTTTGAAAGTCGAATCTTGGGCATTTCTCGTGCCTGTCATACCCTTGGGGTGATGACGTGGAAAGCGTTTCAGGGAAGGGTTTTCATTTGCACACTGGTTGCAAATGGCCGGGTGCACTACGTGCTGCCGGCACCGATAGGTGGCGCCTTTGGTATAGGCGTCCTCGAGGGGTACGGCTTAGGAAACAACACTTGGTGTTTGTTCCGACGTACGGCCCCCGGTACTTGGTACCGAGGGGTCTTCTGTAGAAATAATTGGTCCTTTTTTCTTTACTTGTCGCAGGGGACTGTGGTGTCTACCCTCGGTATATGGTACCGAGGGGTCTTCTGTGGAAACACTCGGTGTTTCTCCCCGATTATTGAAGGGGATTATGTTATCCACCCTCGGTACTTGGTACCGAAGGGCCTTCTGTGGAAACACTTGGTGTTCCTTCTCATTTGTCGAAAGCTACTGGTGATGTGTCCCCCCGGCACCAGGTGCCGAGGGGTATCTTGTGCACTTGGTGCTTTGTCGTAGGTGATAATATTGTCTACCCTCGGCACTTGGTGCAGAGGGTTCTTCTATGGTGGTGAGGCCTTGGGCCTGGGGTGATATGAGGGCTTGGCCCTTGTGATAATCTCGTTCCGTGTCCTCGGTATCTTCAAAATGCCTTCATTCTTCAGAATTCTTTAGGCCTTGGGCCGTAAAATAATACATTCACTAGTTATGAGGGCTTGGCCGCTCTGATGTTATTGATAAAATTTAACTAATTGATGTACATTCCAGTGCCTAGGGACTTCAGTCCCGTCAGGGCGTTTTAGCTTGTAAGTTCCGGGTTTGATGATGGTTGTCACGATGTAGGGGGCCTCGAACTTTGGTGCCATCTTTCCACCCTCGGTTGGTTGGCTAGCTTCCCTTCTTCGGAGAACATAGTCCCCCACTTGGAATTCCCGGGAGCGAACCTTGGCGTCAATGTAACTCTTCACCTGCCTTCGGTAGTTCTCCGCGCGTATGAAGGCTTGCTCCCGGCGTTCTGAAATCAGGTGGAGGTCTAGGGCCATATTGGTGTCGTTGGCCTCCGGATCATACTGTGTGACCCTTCGGGTTGGGAGAGTTACCTCGGTGGGGGCTTTGGCTTCAAATCCGTAGCAAAGGGAGAAGGGTGTCTCGCCAGTTGCCTGCCGAGGGGTAGTACGGTAGGCCCACAAGATGTTGTGGAGCTCTTCTACCCAACCACCCCCTTCGGCCTCCAGCTTCTTTTTTAGGCCCTCGAGCAAGGTCCTGTTGGCGTTCTCCACTTGACCGTTGCCCTGGGGGTAAGCAATGGATGAGAAGGTGTGTTTGATGCCCCATGCCTCTAGGAGGGCACAGAATGGGGCTGCCTCGAACTGAGTCCCATTGTCGGAGATGATTTGCTGAGGGACGCCAAACCTGGTGAGGATGTTCTTGAGAACAAAGTGACGACACCTGGCCTCAGTGATGCTGGCGAGGGGCTCAGCCTCCACCCATTTGGTGAAGTAATCGATGGCGACGATGATGTATCTGTTGTTGGAGGTACCCCTCGACAGAGGGCCCACAAGGTCTATGCCCCATCGAGCGAAGGGTATGGATGTGCTGATGGGGGCATAGTTGACCGCTGGCCTGCCGGGGGCTTTCTGGAAGTGTTGGCATGCGGGACACCTCCTGGCAAGATCTGCACAATCCCGGGCCATCGTAGGCCAGAAGTAGCCCTGGATTATCAGCCTTCGGGACATGGAGAAGGGTCCCTAGTGAGCTGAGCAAGTGCCACTGTGTACTTCCTCCATTGCTACTTCGGCTTCATCTTGATGAAGGCACCGAAGCAACGTCCCGTTGTAGGACCTTTTGTAAAGCCTCCCGTCCTCGATAGTGTAGCTGGGAGCCCTCATCTTTTCCAGCTTGGCGCGGGCCTCATCCTCGGGCAGTTGCTCTGTGGTGATGAAGGCAACAATGACTGAGATCCAGTCGTCCTATCTTTGTTGTATGTTCATGACGGGGCTAGCATGTATGCTGGAGAGGCTGAGTTCTTCTATTTTGGCGATCTTGGAGATGTGCTCAGGGGATTCTGCCGAGAGCTTTGATAAAATGTCAGCCTCGGAGTTTTGAGCCCTCGGTATTTGAGTAAGAGAGTGTGCCTCAAATACCTTAAGCAACTCCTTGGCCGCCTCCTTGTATTGCTTCATTCTCCCTTCCTTGGCCTCGTACTCCCCGGAGATTTGGCCGACGACCAACTTGGAGTCGCATTTGACGTGGATTTGTCGGGCCTTCATGTTAGCTGCCAGCCGAAGGCCACAGAGGAGGGCTTCGTATTCGGCTTCATTGTTGTAGACTTTGAAGGAGAAACGGACTGCATAATAGGCCCGGAAGCCCTCGGGTGAGATGAGAACCACCCCTCCTCCGCATGCCTTGATGGCGGAGGAGCCGTCAGTGTAGAGGGTCCACCAGTCATCTGAAGGGGCCGAGGGCTCCTCATCCGTGGCTGCCCTTGCCGTACACTCCGTCACAAAGTCCGTGTAACACTTGAGATTTAATTTAAATGGATTAATAGTACTACTCATACCAACAAGGTGCATCTCCTTTTAAGGGAGCTCATTAGCCAAGAACTCCAAAGTTAAGCGTGCTTGCACGGGAGTAGTCTTGGGATGGGTGACCCCCTGGGAAGTTTCCTAGGGTGCGCACGAGTGAGGACAAAGTGCGCGGAAAAGGCTAGTGGCGGTTTGTGAGGACAGTACTAGAGGTCAGAAGTAACTACCTCGGGGCCTACGGGGCCGGGGTGTTACAGGTGGTATCAGAGCAACCCTGCGACAGTGTGTTGACCCGTTGGATATCGGGCGGGCACTTAGCGGGGCAAGGACGGATGTCGGGCCCTTGATGGTGGGCCTAGGACGGATGTCGATGTTGTATTGGCTCAAGAAAGACAGCCCATTTTACCATTCGGGAGGAGCTAGTGGGGCTCCTCATCAAGGCGCCGAGGGGTTGGTGAGTGAGGACCTGGACCGGGTGAGCCTGGAAGTAATGGCCCAACTTCTTGACGGTCCACACGATAGCCAACACCGTCTTTTCCACGGTGGAGTACCGGAGCTCCGCTTCCCTGAGGGTCTTGCTAACATAGAAGATGGCATGTTGGATGCCATCCTCTTCCCGGATGAGTACAGAGCTGATGGCAGCCGGGTGCGCCCCAGGACAGCTCGAAATACCCTGGCCACCATCCGAGTGTAGGTGGCGCCTGAGTTCTTCAGGCCGAAGGCCATGACAAGGTAGCAGAAGATGCCCTCGGGAGTCATGAAGGCTGTTTTTTCAGCGTCCTCCTCATGCATGTATATTTGATGATATCCGCGGAATGCGTCGAGGAATGACATGATTTCACACAGTTGATCAATATTGGGCAGAGGAAAGGGGTCCATGGGACATGCCTTCTTGAGATCCGTGTAGTCCACACACATGCGGAATGAGGGCGGTTTTTGTGCGAGGACTACGTTTGCCAACCATGAGAGGTATTTCACCTCCTTGATGTGCTTGATAGAAAGAAGCATGGCGACCTCCTTCTTCACAAATTCCCTTCTCTCGGCCGAGAGGGGTCTCCTCCGTTGCTGTACTGGTTTGGCCGAAGGGTCCACCGAGAGGCGGTGGGTGATGACCCTTCGGCTGATACCCGGCATGTCCTCCGGCCCCCATGCAAAAACAATGGAGTAGGCGCGGAGGGCGCTGATGATGCCGGTCTTCAAATCTTCAGGGAGCTTGGCTCCAATCTTCACGACTCTCTCCGGCTTGGCCGGATCGAGCGCGAAGTCTTCTACCTCCTCGGCTGGTTCAGCCCTCGACCTCCTTTCTTCCGCTTCCACAGTTCCGGTGATGGTGTCAACGCGGAACTCCGTCTTGCTAACCTTCTTTGTAACTTGAAGGTAGCAAGCGCGGGCAAGTTTTGGTTCCCCCTTGAGTAACCGATTCCCCCCTCGGCTGGGAACTTGAGGCAGAAGTGCCTCATGGAGATGACGGCTTCGAGGTCCTCGAGGGTTGGCCGGCCGAGGACGATGTTGTGGGCGCAGTCGATGTTGACGACGACGAACTCCACTTCGAGCTTGGCTCTATGGAGACCGTCGCCGAAGATGAGCGGGAGGGTTATGACCCCCTCGGAATCAATGGTATCGCCGGTGAAGCCGGCAAGAGGGGTCTTGATGGGCCGAAGGGACCCCCTCTCCAGATGCAGCTCTCTGAAGGTGTTGAGGTACATTACATTGACGGAGCTGCCCGTGTCAATGTAAGTTCTGTGAATAATGGTGTCGTTGATCTCTGTGCGGATGACGAGGGCATCCCTGTGGGGGGAGGATACTGGGGGGAGATCAGCATTGGTGAAGACAATGGGTTCCTCCCTCAGCCGCTTTACTGGGGCATATGAGTGACTTCCCCCACATAAAGTGATTGAGCCCACTTCTTTCGTTGACTCGTAGAATCACCCCCGGTATTTCCCCCTGTGATCATGAGGATGTGGCGTTTCTTTTCTTGGTACCGGGGGTACTCCTCCTCTTCTTCCTCCAGATTTCCAATCTCCCTCTTCTTGCCGAGGGGGATGGTGTTGGGGTTGACCCATGCATTCCCTCTCGCCGTTTGCCCTCGGGGTGGCCCCTGGTGAGGGGGGGCCTGTTGCTGATGGCCCTGGACAAACTGGGACAGATGGCCCGCTTGTATCAATTTCTCGATGGCCGTCTTCAGCTGATGGAAATCATCGGTCCTGTGCCCTTGGTGTCGGTGGAAACGACAGTATGGGTAGTTTGGATTGATGGCAAATACTTCCGAGGGCGCGCATGAATCTCGCTCCACGAGGCCCTTTTCTTCAGCAAAATCAAGAATAACGCTGACGGAATGCGTTAATGGTGTCCGAGGGTGCTCCAGGAGGACAGGCTGTGCCCAAGCCCTCGGGTTCCCCTTGTAGCCTCCCCGGGGCTTGGCTTGGCCATGCCGGGGGCGATCACTGGAGGGGGCAGAATCCCTGGGATGATTGCGGGGAGCCCCCGGCCCCCGGTTACCTTTGTCTTCTGGCCGAGGGCGTTGCTGATCTGGGACGTGGTGGCATTTCTCTACCTCCTCAGCCTCGGCGTACCGGTCCCCCGCTGTAGGGCCCTTATATAATCGCGGGGGGGTTTGATGATGAGACTCCTTGAGAAGTTCCCGGGGCGGAGTACTGTTTGGAGGAGGGCCAGGAGGGTCCCGTCGTCAGCGCCATCAACTTTATCAGCCTCCGTCCTCCAGCGCTCCAGGAAGTCCCAAAGGGTCTCCTCCTTCTTCTGCCTCACTGTTAGCAAGTGGGAGAAGTGTTTTCTTGTGCGGCGCCTCCCCGCAAATTGCGTCAAGAATCGCTGGGCGAGTTCTTGCCATAAGTCAATACAGCCCTCGGGCAATCGATTGAACCATTCGTAAGCTGGCCCCTCTAGGGTGGAGAGGAACCAGCGACACAAATATTCATCTGATGCCCCCACCATCATCATGCTGTTTTGATACCTGCTGTAGTGCTCTTGGGGGTCAGTCTTTCCGTCATAAGGCTTGATGAGCTGCCCTTGGTATTTTTCTGGGATTCGGGCCGCCAATACCCTTGGGGTAAATGGCGTCCGGGTCCGGAGCTGTATGGTGGGTTCCCCGGAGCCCTCGGCTATCTTCTTCTGCATTTCTTCCATCTTGGCCATCATCGCCTCATACTTGAAGTCCGCATGAGGGGCAGAAGTGGTGGCGTGGGCTTTGGTGGCCTCCATCTCGTCAAGCCGGCGCTGGAAGGCCGCAATGATTTCGTCCCGGGGGTCCTTCTGGAGGGCCTCCGCCCCCTGCGAATGGACCCGGGCCGAGTGGGCTTGATTGATTTGATGGCGTGCGTCGTCAGCATGGAGAGGTGCCTTGCCCTTGTCCTGAGGGGGACGTCTTTCATTGGCCCTGGAAACGGACCCGCCACTTTCCTGAGGCCTTTGGAACGCCCTCCCCCCGAGGCGGTCTTGGACCCCTTGGCGGTCTTGCGCCTCTCCGAGCCTCTCGAGGGCGGAGGTCCGGAGGTGCTCCTTGTTCACGTCATGGCGGTCCCGGGACCTGACTTTCTGGGAGGCCGTGTCTTGGGCCACGACCCCCTCGGAGTTCCCCATCCGGAGGACCGGGTTACCGAGGGGTCGTGGATTAGGGGGAGGCATAATATTCTCCCCCACCTGAGGTTGGAGGGGAACCAAAGTGCCGAAGGCACCTGGGTTCTGAGTGAGCGTCTGGATGAAGGCGGAGAGCGCCGATTGAACATCGATGGTAATGACCGGAGGGCTAATTTGATTTTCGCTCCGGTCCTTTTTCTTGGCCTCGATGCCGAGGCGGGCATCAGGGGCGTTTTGTTGAATCTGCTGGCGTAGGTCGACAGCCGTCTGGTCCAACCCGGCGATGACGCCGCCCCCGGGAGCCCTGTTGGAGGCTTCGGGGACGTCGACCTCGCCGAGGGCCAGGTTCCTGTCCTCTACATTCTTGGAGTTGGCACGAGTTGTTCTCACCATTTTAGATGGGTGTTTTTATGTTTGGTCGAGGGGGAGGGTTTCTTACTTGATTGTTCGACCTCTCAACGAGAGCACCAAATGACGGATAGTGTACCCGGGGGGTAGCTTATCCGAGGGGTTATTACGGAGAATAATAAGAGAGAAGTCAGAGCAAGTAAATATATAGAGAGAAAGTATATTGTAAAGTGTGGAGCATTTTCAGCGTGTTATGACTTGGTTACAAATGGGGAAATGGGGTGCTATTTATAGTAGCAATAAATACCGGACAGGGACACGTGTCAAGCGTCCATTGGCCGAGAGGTCACCTCAACTGGTTGGCGCTGACAACCGCATGTGGCCGCATTTAATGCGGTTGTTGGATGGGACGTTGTACAGGGTACGGTGATCTGTACGCATGTGGCGCGGATATCATGTCGGGAAAGGTGCCCTCGGCTGTAGAGGACTAGCCGAGGACTCTGAGTACCGGGGACCCCCTGGGTGCCGAGGGCTCCAGGTGCCGATGGCTACTGATTTTCGCCGTTTTCCCAGTAACTTTGTTTTGCTGTGTTGGCCCTCCTGTGAGAGTTAGAGCCTTCGGCCAAGGGGCCGAAGGCACCCCTGGTGCGCATTGTGGGCTGCTTGGTACTCTGGGCGCTGTGATTTGGACATGTTGGGCCTTCTGGACCTGTTGGACCTTTATTGGAGTAGTAGGAATCTGTGGGCCGGGGGTTCCCGGGCCATATACTCCATCACTCGGTTTAAACAAACACACCAAACACAATTTTTTTTGAATAAACCAAACACAAACTTAAACATACGGAGTTACACTTAACATTTAAATAATAATAGAACACATATAATAATAAACTTTAACCAAACCCATTCAACTTAGACTAAACTAAGAGCAGAGGTCCTTATTTATAGTTAATTAAAATTAGAAATGCACGACACGTGTCTTATTCTGGTTCTACCACATATGCCCTTGAGTACATACTATGTATAATGGGGCGTCCGTTGTCTTCTTGTGGTAAGATGGTGACAGAATTTCGTTGACTCACCTCCCCTCCAAAGCGTGATGTGGCCTTGCCAATGCCTATGCTCTGTGTAGGATATTAGAATTAGAATATTATTAAGACAACTTTCTTTTTTGAATATTTCATAAATTGAACCATTTACTTTTTTTTATCATTTTATCTACGGAGTATTATTTTATATGATATTCTTTTATGAACTCATCTTGTTCTTTACCCAAAATTCTTACATTAGACATTGTCAATTTTCAATAAATGAAAAATAAGAAAAGTTTTTTATTCAATTACAAATTCATTGTTTTAAAAGTGAAGTGTGAAACTGTTTGGATAAAAAAGGGAAACCTCATAAAGTCAAATGGGACAGTAAGAATAAAACTTATTCCCTCCATATCACTGGAATTTGCTAACATTCCAACTTTGTTTATTCAAAAAACTTGTTTGTCACTATAAAAACTTTGCTATTTTCGTTTTTAAAGTAATGATTTTTAAATGAGGTGACACGTAATCTAGTGGGTTTTAAACCCCTTCAGCTTCAAGCAAGATGGACATGAACCACACGGTCTAGGAATCCAGGTGGACCTCAGCCCACTTTTGATTCCGGACCACTTACCCGTCCCAAATTAATTTTGTTCTAATTCCAATATCAGTTCCGGTCCGGTCTGAATTAATCAGATTCCGGTCCACACGATTTACCCAAACAGTTTGGGAATGTTTATTAGGGGAGGATTAGATCCTCCCCTAATATGATGCCTTATTTGGGAATGTTAATTGATATGATAGAAAATTTAAGCCTGAAGCAATAACGAAAACTGATGTTGTGCAAGTCCGGCTTCAACATTTGACTCTTCTAAAACATGATCAAACCCGTCCACTTCCCCCATTGTTGCTTTAAACCCCTGGCATCGTAGAGAACCTTGATGGTTTCTGTTATTAATACTTACTCCCTCCGGTTCCAAAAGATCTTGACACTTTGACTTTACAGTTTTTAAGGAAATAAATTTGACTTTACTGTAGAGTACACTGTTTGACATTGTTTTGTGTAGATTTATTTGCCAAATAAGGCAAATAAGGAAGTGTAAAGATAATTGTGGTACTGATAAAAATGGAAAGTGTAAAGATCTTTCAGAACCGGAGGGAGTATAAGATAAGATGGGGGAATCACATCAGATCAGACCAGACCACACAATTATTGGGAGTGCCCTTAGCATGAGAACTTGGGAGGCTGAAACTCTGGAAGTAGGTAATCTCTCTAGAAATGTAAACTTAGAGACAAAAAGAAAACAGATGGGCTAATAAATACTGAGCAGAAAATATTTACAGAAAATTTATGTCCATTTTGACTTCTCAGCTAGCTGTTGAGACTACAAAGTCCACACTCTCAACAAGAAAATTATTGCGAGGAAAAAAACAGAAGATGATGAATTTCTCCTTTGATCATATTCTTGATGGTACTTCAGCAGGACCAGCAGAAGGTTCGATGTCTACAACAACAGAATCATCAGCGTCTCTAATGTTATTTGTTGCATCAGCCAGCGAACGCTGAGCAGCGGTAGAAAGCAGAAATTGACGGGAATGCCCCATTGAGAACTCAGAACTATTAAAGGATGGGTTGAAACCAAGCATTTGTTTTCTTTCAAAAGATTCCTGTACAGAAAACCGGCAAACGGGGCAGGTTGACTGCTTCTTGAGCCATGTATCAATGCAAGAGAGGTGAAATGTATGGCCACAATCTGGCATTATTCTCAGATCTTCCTTCTCTTGATACTCCGTGAGGCATATGATACACCTGCAATGCACATTTCCACACCCAAAGATTGATTCCAACCGATTAAGAAATCCAAAACATAATAAAGTCATAAGTATTTGTTTGATGTTTTGAAGTGAAACATCTTGCAAAGAATTGAGTTTCTATCTTCAATGGCAACCCTTTAATAAGGGAGTCTAAAATTTTCTATGCCAGTTTGTTGTTTATTTCATATATATATAAACCAATGTGAGACAATTTCTTCAACACATCTTATTACAGGCAAAACGTCACCGTAGGTGGGAGCCTTTGCGGCACTGTGGTAATGTTGTTGTTGTTGTTGTCTTATTACAGGCAAAGAATGTCCTTTCAAGTGCTATGAGCACATAGAGATCAAATTTGAGACCTAAGAAACATACAGGCTGAAAACTATGGCCTTTAAACTGACAGCTCAGTTAGATTAAATATCAAGTAAAGAAACAAGTTAGCAAGTCTGCAATGTAATGCAATCACTTCACATACAACAACAACATCCAAGTCTTAGTCCCAAAAGATATAACATGAATCGATACATGATTCATATTTCTATTCATGTCATGTGATGTGACTAGGTGATACTGTTGGTTGTCACACGCCTACAACAACACTCTCCTCCTTTATCCTGGTTTGGGACAGGCATGATACCAAAAAAATGATATCATGGCGGGGTTTTGCAATCACTTCACATACATTTCTAAAAATGTCTACTACGAGTTGACTCTTTTACATTGCATTACAACTTGCCAAATGAAGATCATTGCGGATATTTAAAGACAAGTTGGAGCACTTACTGTGTCTCTTCAGAAGGAGTAAAAGCGTCGGGGTGGAACTTCAGTGTGGGAATTGCAGCAACCACAACCGGGTCAAGCCCATTATCATCCCGGTGCTCTGGCTTTAGAAACAAACGTTTGTGTTTGCAAATTATAAATCATGCCCCATGAACCCAGCATTTAAATGAATAGTATTTAAAAAGAATGACAATATGTTATCTGAGTGAATATAATAAAAGCAAGGACAATATTGCATCAAGAATATTAATCCATCTTCCATTGTTAATGTTTTGTTTGATCATTTGCTTTCAATGTAAAGGGCTGCTTGAATAACTGGAGACGAGGGATGAGGAACACATGAATAACATATATGAAGATATTATGACATGTATTTTTTACTGCAGACAGGAGTAAAATATAGGCTACATGCACAAATTGGAGTATCTTTCGTTTGTGCTAAAAATAAGATCCATTCCATCCTAAATAAGAAGGGAAAGTGGGAAACTTTCATAAATACCATATTTATTCAATTAGGGAAATGTTTCTTTTTCCTTAAAATATAGCTCATTCTCTCATGAAAAAGATGTTTCCACTACTTTTATATATTATAGAACTGATTTTTAGCACAAAATAAGGGTATTCCTATTTGTAGTAATTTCTTAAAAAGAATAAAATTATTTGATCATTCTTTTTTAAAAAGTGAATATGAGTCCTTCTTACTGAACTTTCGCTTAAAAGGGAAAAGCAATAAAAAAATCATTGTTCTACTAATTAAAGCAAAGTAGTATCTATAGCACAAGGATCTCCGGTAACCACAGATAAATAGACAACTACAGATCATCAGCATTGACACAATTTAGTGATTCCTACAAACTTTCCTTGAGGAAAAAAAGAGTAGACAATATAGTGTCGTTGAAGAAGCAGGGAAGAGGCATTATTACCAGCTGATGAATATCAATATTCCTGGATTCAATCTCAAACATTTGCCTGCGGCGAATCCTCCCACAAATCAACCTAGTACACACAAATACGATGAAAGTCGCACTCATCCCAAACCCAATAATTGTGGTAATTAGATTCACTCCTGACCCCAACATCCTCATCAGATTTCCCAGTCTTCACAAAACTCCTCCCAAGAACAGTGATAAGGGCCCAAAAGTTCAGCACACTTCTCCAGGCTCAAACAAATACAGTATGTAGACAACAAGCTATAAGGAGAGAAACATCAACTCCAAGAAACAAGAAATGGGAAATGGCTGCCCATGGGAATATACTTTGCGGAAGCCATTAAAAGAAAATGAGAACCACTCAGTGACACATCCAGCTGAAACAGACAAGAATAATTACTATTTCTGCACACACAACAAGAAGCCCAGATTGAGATTCGGGATAAAAATCCAATCTTTTTTCAAGAAATGTGCTCAATTTTCGGGGGAATGAGAAGCAAATCAAATGTAATCCCTGTGGGTGGAGTCGAAGCTAGGACGGAAAAGACTGGTGGAGGACTTGTCAATGGATGCGAGAAGAAGCACTAGAAAGAAGACTTCCTGCATTCCATTTCGCTCCGGTTTGCTTGCTGGTTTGGACTCGCATATGGGTGGGGTCGAACTTCATTAGGGACCCTCGTAGTTGTATAAATCTTGTAGGATCTACAGTGTTACTGCTACCCGTATGAACGAAAGACAACAAAAGAAATTACGGAGTCCTAGTCAGTGTGTTGGTCCGGACCGGATGAGATTGGTCGTTTCTAATTCGATTGGTTTTGTTCTTAACATTTACACCTAGTTTTTAGCACTCAAATCGGATGGATGGACTAATTCTCATCAAATATTAAGTTTTGATTGAATTGACTAATTCTTTTGATTTATTAAAAAATCATATTCAATTTTTTTTATTATTATGAGTATTAGCCTTTAATAGGACTAAAATTAGCTCAAAATTCAATAATAGGAGTACAATCCATTTATTCTCAAAATATAACTAATATACTCCCTCTGTTATTTATTAACTCTCTCGTATTCTTTTTTGGGACGTTTTTAATTATTTGTCTCTCTTTCCCTCTTTGGTAAGTTTTTTCAATCAAAATACCTTTATACCCCACTTTTATTACCATTATCCATTTCTCTATCCTACTTTTTCATTTACACACAACCCACTACATCTTTTACACTACCCATATTATTTTCTTCTTAAAACCCGTGCCAAAGCCTAAGAGGACTCATATTTAAGAACTGAGGGAGTATCACTCTTCTTCTCGTTCTACCTTCTTACTATAATTTCAAATAGATTTATTTTATTAATAAGAAAATAATAGTTTTATTTTTAATAAAAAATATAAAAAAGAATAAAATATTTATAAATTAATAATAAACACGTGAAAAAATAAATCAAAAATAATAATAATAATAATAATATTTAAAAATCTTTGAAAAAGTCTAAAAAATAAAATAAAACACCTAAAAAATATTTAAAAAATATGTAGGTCACTGCCAACGAGTCATCTACCTCCTAGCATCACCAGCTCCGATCGCCGAAAAAATGTCATCTTGTGTAAAAAATGTCACATTTCTCTGAAAATGTCATGAAAATGACATTTTTACTCATTGAAAATACCCAGCTTTCTCTTCAAAATTGTCATCATGATGACATTTTCCCCCAACTTGGCTATCTTTTCCGGTGACCGAAGGTGGCGGTACTGGAATGTGGCTGAGGTGTGTATATTATTTATTTATTTATTACAATTTTTTATTTTAATTTTTTGTATTTTATAATGATTGTTTAAAAAATCCTATTAGGAAGGACAAATGAAATAGTAGAATGGGAAGACTTAGTCCTATTTTGGGAATTTAAACTTTAAACTCCTATTGTTGCAATTATCCTTTTATTTAGTTCTATTTAGGTAAATCTCCCTTTTTATTAATAAAATAAAGAATAAATTAGTAATTTCAATGTTACCTTTTTCTTATTATTACACAACTCAACGTGTGAAATAAAAAATTATGTGTCTCATGAAAAAGTTAGTTGATAAGTCTGATAAGCCGAAAGACAAAGTCACTACTCTTGATGTGTACAATTTTTTTTGGGAGTAAGAGTAAAGCATACAAAGTAAGTAAAATAGTACTCCGTAAAATATATTTAAGTGTGCTTCTTCCCCGATGTAAAACTTATTTGGTCACATTAAAATAATGAGTAAAAGAGTCAAGTGTTCACTAAACAATACTCCATATATAACAATATTAATGTTTCGAAATACTAATTTATTAATGTTTACAAAAAGATGATGCCCAATAATTACCGGGTTGTTGTATATTTTCAGAGTTTTTTACAGTGTGTACATTTTGTGTGCTGATTTAGCACATTTTATCAGCAAACCAAATGTTTGAGAATTGAGATGCAGATGAATTGTCTCTGATACAGAGTAATTAACATACTACATAAAATGTGAAAAGGTCGGACGAATATATCCGTATTATATTCGATTTTTTTTCAACTTAACATTTTCTCATAAAAAGTGGTTAGAACTTTCAAAAAGTAAAAAATGGTCGGACGAATATATCCGTATTACTCCGTATTTTCTAGAATATTTTTATTGATCACCGGCAACAGTTTGTTCCTACGATGAATTCAATTCTTCCTAAAGGTTGAATCCCCGATCCCAAGGGTTTATCACGCTCGATCCAACATGACTTTTGGAAGGTTGTAAGTCATGGTGACTTAGTCGGTCTAATTATGGTATATCTTATACTCATACACATCAGAAGCTCAACTCAACACGTAGGAATTATAATCTTCACACGGCCGATGCGGGTTTCGATCCTTGGTCATTCTTCCAACTTTCTCACCACTCAACCAACTGAGTTACCCGTGCGGGTTACTACAACGGATTCAAAGAAGACCCTAATCATATTTAAAATCATATGAGAAAAAGGGGTGAATAAGCCATAAAACAATTAGCGATTTTGCAATCATGCCCCTGAATCGGAAGACTTTCAAGACATTGAGAATTGAACAATAAGATCCTTGAGTTTTGCTTCGTGTACACACCGGGTTACACACCAGCTTACACACCCAAATGTAATTGTCTATGCATAGACAATTACGATCAAGTTTAGTAAAGGAAAATGTCTGTGATCCCAAATAGTTTGTGCACAGATTATTCAGTTTTGGAGTCACAAACAGTTCGTTTTACTAAAACCCAAACACAATTATCTGTGTATAGACAATGCATGTGTAAGCGAGTGCATGTGTAACCCAGTGTGTACACGAAACAAAACTCAAGATCCTTTTTACTTGCATGTCGGGATAATTTCTCATGATAAAGAATTAACTCCTTAATTACCTGCACCGGTTGGTAACAAAAGACACGAACATTTAATTTTCAATGAGTTTAGGTGTGTAATCACAAATCTTCTCATTGTAGAATCGTAAATAACTTGAGAGCTTATTTGCGTTTTTTTGTCAAAATCCTAAATGCACATGTGCCGTTCAATATAGGACGATAGTGTCAAAAGGCGTGGGATTCATTTTCTGCTGTCATCACTCACTGGTGGCTTATTGTTAAGTTCAACAGGCCTTTAATCGTTCAGTCAATCATTCATTATACTATACTATTACTATGGGGCAAATTATCATATTAACGACTATATTTTCTAAATATCAGTCAAATAATCAATTATTACAAAGCAACTCACGATCATCATGCAGGAAAAAGAGTCACGTATCCAAACACATAAGTTTCATTTACTTATGTTCCTTTTTGGCTTAAACGTATTGTTATCTTATTCCTTCGAATAAAGAGTTTTTTTCATTAAGTTGTGTAAAAGTACGTGCCTTTTTTTTCAATCTTCTATGTTGTTCAATTATATTAATGAGAAAATAGTGGTGAGAGACATATCTTATAAAGGTCAGTCTGTGGTATTAAATGTTCATGGTTTGTCATAGTTAGGCTTTAAAGTGTAGTACCATGTCTATGATAGTGTCTCGTATAACTGCCTTTCAAATTACCGACCTCACCGCCCAATTCTACAACTAATGGTGTTAACTTTGAATACTACACTTACTTGTGTTTAATGACACTTACTCCGGGAGTAGCATTACTCCGTATATGTTATCATTTTTGTTCGACTCTTCAACTGCAACATATTTTTATTTGTTTAGTGTTTAATTTTTAGTGTCCATTTGTTTTCTTGATTTGAATTCATTTTCCAACCAAAGCATCATATTCACACATCTCCGTTCAAGAAGATGTATCATCTCTTATCAATTTAATTTTACATTCAGATTCTAACTTTTCATAATTTCAAATACACAATGGGATTTGAATGTCTTTTTGTCCGGCTCCCTTCTCAATATCATGATCATCAATTTCTAAAGTATCCTATGCTCTACTAAATTATTTCAACCTTCTTCACGTAGTTCTTTCTATTGGTTAATGAGTTGGATTGCATTTTATTCTATGTTTTGCTCCAAGGTCATTACCCTGTCACTACATTTTTTGCAGTGCTTGTATTTTACAAATGTAAACTTCGACAGAGCATAAATTTAGCTGATTAGCTAATGTAATATTCCCAAGCTCATTAATGTTATCTCGATTATAATTAAATGGTCTCAACAAGTCATATGAAACGAAATAAAATGCACACTATGAGTTTGATAATATGTAATATGTCAAGTTATCTCATTGTAACTACCTTCACGTGCAGTTTTTAGCTAAACACAAATCTGTTTTTACTTTTCTCACAAATTTATTTCCGCTTAATCTTTGAACTACCTTTTATGCATTGTCCCTTCGTGCATGTGTAAATATATATGATATTCACTTAATTTTTTATAGCTTCAAATTATGTGGAATATGCGATATTTATGCATATGTCCCTTTTGTGCATGTGTAAATAAGGTAGATAATTCATTTGTTTGATTTTTGATAGATACATTTTACTATTTTGTTCGCCTAACACATATTAATAATCACTTATTCTACATTTATTCTGCACTTTTCTATGTTTTCTCCATCATTTCATGCTAAGTTTTTAAGTGTAGTGCTCCCCTCCTATATTATTTATTCTACGTACTACTCCGTATATTTTATTACATGATGACTACCTTGAATTTATCTTACATTATTATTAAGGAGAATTGTCAAATAGATTTTTCTACAATTTTCAATCCTTCACTTAAGTCATTTTATTAAAAAAAGTATCATAAAAGTAAATTTACTTTTAAAACACAATCAATCAAGCCTATTTGACCTACTATAGCAGGTTACTTTTAAAAGTAGGCTTATTGATAAATCTTATAAAATTCATATAAATTTGAAAAAAAATATAAATAATTTGAAAAAAAGTATAAATGTAAAAATAGGAAGATAAATAATTTAAAAACGTTAAATTAAAAGATAAAAAACCAAAAAACTTAAAAATTAAAATGAAAATGTAAAAATATAAAATAAAATATCTACTTCTTATTAAATTAAATAAGAATTGTGTATCTGGCATGATGCATCATCTTTGTTATCAATATATTCAAACAATGTTTTACATTATGAAGCATATACAAAATTCAAAGCAAGTTCAAATTGGGCATATGACATTCGACCACTTCTCTAGTTTATTAATAAATCTAAAGTGATCGAGAGCACTGTAGATATCAAAATTTAAATCTCCATGAATCTCAAGTATGGTATGAGACTTAAATTGATTAGACCATGGGATTAATCTCATTAATCGGGTAAGAATGGAGGAAATCTCAAAGTGAATGATATCGCCTAAATATCCACAAACTTATTTGTTGGACAGTCCACTAAAGAGCATAAATGTGTCATTTGCATGCACTCTTTGTAGATATATGTATTTCATGTATTTCAAGTAGGCATGCTTCTTCTAAGATTTTTTATTTTATTTCCCTCCTTTTATATTCTTTTATTTATTACTCTATTACAACCCTCGAACCATATTCCTTTTTGTTCCTAGCCACCTCTATCATCAGAAAGTTCATTGGAAAGCTCTGAGATAATGTAAGGGTGGGCAGGTCCGGGACAATCCAATATATTTTGCCAAACTCGTACCCGTACTGTTACTATTGAATGATTTGGTTCAGTCTTAGACCTAAACCTGTTCGGTACAGTTCTATTTTTAAACACTAATGTCCCTTACCATACTAATGATATATCGATTTATTTTTTCAAAAACAAGCAAAAAAGAGCTCAAAAATTTTAAATTGCAAATGCAATTGTGGATATTGCAAGCGTGAAGCTATCCACCCTAAAATCTAAAAAAAGGTAAATTTATACACGTGGATTGTTCACGAAAATGTCACTACGTTCATCACTTTCTTCCTCAGAGTTCACCATCAAGAAAAATCGCCATTGTTCTGCACCACACAACATTGAAGGAACAAACTGGAATAAGGGAATGCCACACTAAAGTTTTCATAGTATACGTGTGATGCATAAGAATTATATTTCCCATTGTTACAATCATTGTTATTTCATAAAACTAATTTAGATATGGGCTTTCATAAAATGTGAGTTTCCTCCCATATCTTTAATTACCACTTTTAACAAGGTGGGCCTTTTGTATTGGGTTAGATCATGGGCCGCATCTTATTATTAAATGGTTCTCTTTCATACATGTTGGGCTGGCTCTCTTCCGTATGAGCCTACCCCAAATATAAGTCCCCTCCCTTATCTCATATTTTTAGTAAGTTGACTATAATAAGTGTTGCTTTGTTCAAACTTTCTTTAATATTTCGGTCCAATTATAATTCTCTTCCTCAATCTTATATTACATTGAGCTAATATAATTAATAAGATGACTCAAAAAATATACCGTCCCAATATTAATTCCGTGTATGATACACTAATTTAATCATTCTAAAGATGACTATTAATAATAATTTCACATGTATTTATTAATAATAATTTCACATGCTCTTCCCACACTCTTTATTATATGCAATTAGGCTTGATGTATTAGACGTCCACAAGGGCTTATTTTAAAAAACGTCCATCTTTTTAAACACAAGATTTAGCTCTTTTTGGAAATTTATAATGTAATTAGTAATTTAGTATACATAAGCTTGTATTCTAAGTACTAGAAGGGCTTCCTCCGATCTCACTCTTTTTGGCAATTTAAAGTATAATTGATAACTTAGAATGTTTTTAATTGGACTGGTCTCGGTCTCAGGTAAGATCAAATCTAATCGGACTTGAAAAAACTAGATTAGTCCATATCGAATCAGATTAGATCAGACTTTGACATCTATATAATATAATAAAGCAATCCCTTGGAGAACTCTTTAGAGGATTGATGACATGTGTCAACACCCTTCATAAGAAAAGTTGACATGTGGCAACATAATAACAAATCCATCCTTCTAAATATATTGTTTACAATGTGTTTGCAACATTTATATATATATATATATATATATATATATATATATATATAGAGAGAGAGAGAGAGAGAGAGAGAGTGGTTCTAGTAAGAACGGACTACCATGAGAGAAATAAGAACGAATTTGGACCGTTGGATTGTATTATGTGGAACGGAAATGTGCATTTGGTGGAACTGAAATGTGCATTACATGATATTGAAATGTGCAGAATAAAATTTTAAACTCAAGTGTGCATTAGGTGAAACTGAAATGTGCGTCATAAAATGTACAAAAATAACATCACATCGTACCTTTTGTTCTGCACATTTCAGTTTCACCAAGTGCACATTTTAATTTCACTTGATGCACAACTCAGCTTCACATAATGTCATTGTATTGTACCCTTTGTGCTGCACATTTGAATTTCACCTAATGCACATTACCGTTGCATCTAATGCACATTGAATTTCACTTAAAACAAATCTAACTGTCCAGATTTATTTTCATTTCTCTCCTAAGATCATGTTATTATTTGAACCAAAACCCTATATATATATATATATATATATGTATATATATATATATATATATATATGTATATATATATATATATATATATGTATATATATATATATATATATATATGATTGAGTTCTAATGAGAAGACATCTTAACGTGAGAAGTGAGAAGTTACACATTTACCTATTTCTGATGCACTTTTTTGCTAATCTGATGCACTTTTTGCGATGGCAGAAAAGTTCTGATTAATTACAGAAATGCCACCGCGTCTAGCATCACTTTTTAAATATTTTTGCACTTTCCCGTGCACTTTTTTACTAATCTGATGCACACATCTTAAATTGAACGCACCAGATGCATTCTCATTTCTTACGATAAGCACTCTTCTCATTTGATCCTTATTCTATATGTGTGTGTATGTACGTGTATATATATACGTACTTACAAACATAAGTGAAAAACTATTGAGATTCCAAAACTCCACCCACACGTCTTCCAATACATATACGTGTATATTTCTGCTACTACTACAAACACCCACATCCCATAAAATTTGATTAATTTAACTTATTTTTATCAATTTAATGATAATAAATTTTGGACAATAATTTACGTGAAACTTAAAACTTTTATATATACGAGTACTTTTTTGGAAATACTACGTACTTTTAACATAGAGCACTCCCATATAATATTTATATTTGACAAGTATCATCAATCAACAAGCCCCGCCTTGCACCGCCCTTACCCAATCTGTGACGGGCTATGCTTTTCATGGGTCATATTGGTAAACCTGTCTAATGGCGGGCCAAAATTTTCCACAACACTGCCCCAATACATCCAATATGTCGGTTTCGTGGGCTAGCCCGTAAACAAGTGAAAGAAACATACAATAACAAAATACCTTGAAAATAGTTAACATGAAATATTTGTTCATATAAGTAAGTAGTAATAAAAAGAAATATAAGAAACCAAAATACTAAGAACGCCATATTTGATAAGTTACATTAAAAATATTATTAAATCATAACTATATAAAAATTTGATATTATCCAACAAAAGTATTGAATAAACAAAAAAAGGATACACATTGACCTTTTAAGTAGATTTTTGTAAATCATAACTACTAATTGCTAAAGGATCATTGTCAATTATAAAATACAAAAAATAAGCTTGAATAAATTATTTGAGATAATAATTTAGCAACTGTTGTAAAATAATAAGTATATAATTGAAAATGAAATTGATAGTAGAAGGTCAATATATTCAAGTCAATGATAGTCCAAATTAGAAGTTTTTATATTGACCAACCTCCAACAAGTGTGGGCGAAATTCATCGCAACACTTGAATTAATTGAGAAAAAATGACAATCCTAATACGCCATTAAATAGGTTAAAATGAGTTAGCTTGCGGGTTCGTCTCATTTCAATATATAGCTTCATTCACTGTCAACACAATTCTCTTTTAAATTCTAATTTTGACAATAATCTTAACCATTTTCAAAATTTGATATTTGTAACTCAATCAAATATAGTGTGTAATCTACGAAATCACATATAATTTATTACCTCTACAACTTTGTTGTACTTATTTTTTTCAATTCTATGTGTCAAAAATCTTAACTTTAAGCACATATCTTACCGTGTTATGCACGGGTACACATTCTAGTTCGTAATATATACCTATATAAGACATCTATCTTACCATACGAGTTCAGATAAGGTCATATGGAGTATCAAATTTAAAT
The DNA here is from genome assembly GCA_945859875.1 of Cuscuta europaea. Lineage (NCBI taxonomy): Eukaryota > Viridiplantae > Streptophyta > Magnoliopsida > Solanales > Convolvulaceae > Cuscuta > Cuscuta europaea. The sequence continues at coordinate 5,599,571 of CAMAPE010000035.1, read as the reverse complement.
AGAACAAGACAATAGAACATTAAAGATCACATGATTATTCTTCATAGTTTTCGAAGAAATACCAAATTATGACCAAAAAAAAATTATGACAAATGCTAACCATAGCCGGTTTTAAACAAACTTCATGGGCTTATGAGAACCGATGCAACCTTATTGGGGCGTTATTCTAATGGGCTGGATCAAGAATTCATGATAAGGGCTTTGGGCTTTAAGAGCGTGGAGGTCCTTTTTCCTCTAATGCTTGCTTCCAGGAGCGAAGTGCCAAGTTCGTCTCTCCCCAGTCCTGTTAAGCAATATTGAAGTCTCAAGCAGCACCGGAGTAATCTGGATTCATGGAAGCGGAAGAAGATCAGTCAGGATTGATGGTCGATGAGATCTACGAGAACGGATGCTCCGTCTCCGAAGACGGCTCCATACGCCAACGGCTGATCATTAGCGGCGAGCAGCTTGATGTTGAGGCATACGCTTCCCTGTACAGCGGTCGCACGAAGATTATGCGCCTGCTTTTCGTCGCTGACCGGTGCAACAATGCAACGATGCAGTTGGAGGCTCTAAGGATGGCCTATGAAGAGATTAAGAAGGGCGAGAATACCCAGTTGTTCAAGGAGGTTGTCCAGAAGATTGATGGGCGTTTGGGGTCTAATTACGAGACGGATTCTGCGTGGGTGCATACAGTAGACCACAGAGCGGAGTTGAGAAAGGATAGGCTCGAGAATGAGCTGAATGCTTATAGGGTACAATGCACTCTCTCACCTTGCATTTACTCCGCACTTCCTATACTTGCTTACAAATAGTCAGCTCGGTTTTTTTGCTTAGTTTGAATTCGCACTCCTATTTATTTGTTTACTGAAATAAATAGAGTACCCTGATGATAGTGCCTTTGATTAACTTCTTAATTCTTATGATAGTCAGTAGTAAAGAGCACATCCTAGCAAATTTGAGATGGTTGAATATGTTATCAGCTTGTGCAAGCAGTTTAGGTTGTTAAACTTGTTATGTTTAGTACCATAATTCATATGGTATAGTTTGATCTTCGTGAGGAAAGTAAAGTTCTACATCCTGAATGGTTGTGATCTAGTGGACAGACAAGGTATAGTTTACTCTTAATAGTTTCCGGAACCATTCACATCCGGAAATTTTGGACTAACTGGCTTGAACAGTTGAACCATTTTGAGATTTTCGGAGGTCCTATGAAATCTAATTTTCATATGATAATCAGTAGTAGAGAGTGCATTCTAGCAGCGTTTAGATGGTTGAATAGCTTATTAACTTGTGCAAGTAGGTTAGATTGATGTGTTTAGTACAATAATGCATATGGTACAGTGGTATAGTTTGACCATCGTGAAGAAATTAAAGCTTTACATCCTGAATGGTTGTGATGTGGTGGACAAACAAGTTGTATTTAACTCTTCATAGTTTCTAGAACCATTCACATTCACAAATATTGTGTTAACTGGCTTGAACCATTTTGAGATTTTGGATGTTATATGAAATCCCAACTCTTGAGGCTCTGTTTGATGTTCCATCTCTTTGGTTGTTTAAAGAATGTAGTAACTTATATCGAACACTGCACACTTGACACTTCATCACTTAATAAGTTGATAGTCATTATCTGCTGATTTGATGATTTTTTTGTCTGTTGAATAGTCTTCTCATTTCAGCTCTTTTAGTGATCAAATTTGGGAATGTTATTAAAAAAAGAATATGCTGAAAGTCTGAAAATCTTTTCTCCTCTCCACAGACTAATTTGATCAAAGAGAGCATTAGGATGGGATACAATGACTTAGGAGATTTCTATTATGCTCACGGGCAACTTGGTGACGCTTTGAAGAATTATGTCAGGACACGTGATTATTGCACGACATCAAAGCATATTATTCACATGTGTTTAAATGCCATTCTGGTTAGCATTGAGATGGGCCAATTCTCTCACGTTTTAAGCTATGTCACCAAAGCGGAGCAAGGTCATGATGCTTCCTTAGATGAAATTACAGCTGCTAAACTTTGTTGTGCTGCTGGATTGGCTCACTTAGAGACAAAGAAGTATAAGCTTGCTGCTCGTAAGGTTTGCTCCCTTCCCTTTTCCCACAGTTGTGGCCACACTACTTTTATCCACTTTTGTGTAGGTGACCAAAATATAAAAATATGGGGGGTAGAAGTTATCTTTTCACTTAAAAACATAGACAGATTTCAGTAACATAGGATCTAAAGATTATATATCCACTTAGAAATTAGACAAACTGAATTGAATTTGAATCTCTCTCTGTAAAGTGGGGTGTTGTTTTTGTATTTTACCACATTGGTGCTGCCCCTCGTGGACTTGTCGACTCATCTCAAATTGCATGTGTGGTTGTGTATGGGGGAGGAGGGAAATTAACTCTTTTCTGGTGGCATTGGAAAAGGTTACTGGTAGACTTAAAATTTATATTGTCTTTATGATCCTGCTTTTAGTTTTAATTTTTAAAAGGCGCAAGACATACTGAGGCGTCTTGGGTACGTTTAGCCGAGGCGTGAAGCACAAGCGGAGGTGCGCCCCTCACAGAACATAGGCACACATCTTTGCTAGGGAGCATATATACTACTTGGTCATGATATCTTACACTCAAACATAACAACACATCAAAGAAACCTAATCCTCAAACATAATAACAAAAATAATAAACTGACAACCAACCAAATTACATATCAAAATCCTAGAATGAATTAGTCAAACAGTCACGTAAGAAACAAACAAACAACTTCAAACTTGAAAGTACACAAATTTAACTATAAGAAAAGTAATAAACAGAAAAATGAAAGCATAGAAGCATTCTAAACTATATTCAAATAAAAATAATAAAATATATGTAAAAATATGTAAATATAATACTATCAGCCTTTCCTGCATGAGTGCAGAACTCTTTTCCACATTAGTGCAGAACACAATGAAATAGGATTGGAAGTTTGAGACTACTTAAAAAAACAATAGAAGAAAACACTCAAGTAGTTTGCAGTAGCATGCACAACAGAGAGACAGCTAGCAGAGTGTGATAATAGAAAGAGAAAAGGAAGAAGAGGATAGAAAAACACTTGGGTAGTACACTAGTACTATAGATAGGTGCTGACGTGCTGCTGCAGCGATGCGGAGAAGATGAATAGATAGAGTATCGATTTTCTAATAAAAAAGAGGGGGTCGTTTCTTCAGTAATTATGTTTAAATAATTGATTTAAATCTATGGCCTTGCAGAGGGAAACTCTTAACCTGACACATGCCTACTTAACATATATTTTAGACGCTCTTGCTAGAGGAAATTCCAAACCTACATTAAAAATTAAAATAAGATAAAACCGTATGGGATACGAAGAAGTACAGAGGCGAGAGCCTCAGCATGCACGCAGAAGCGGGTCTGATGCGAGTGCCTGGAGTTGCCTACACAAAATTCCTTCCATATCTGTGCGCCTTGTCCCTAGGCATGCGTCAGACATGCTTTTTAAAACTAAGCTCATGCTCTATCCCTATGAGACAGCTTGATTGCAGATCTACCAAAAAGATGATTTGGGATGGTTATTTAATTGCTATTCATTGTCTTCTGATAGTCTGACATATTAACATTCCATTGGACCCTTTGCAGTTTCTGGAAGTGGGTCAAGAATTACTGAGTAACTACAATGAAGTAATTGCACCTCAAGATGTTGCAACATATGGTGCGCTTTGTGCACTTGCAAGTTTTGATCGCGCAGAATTGAAGGCAAGTGAACATCTTTGCTCTTTAGAAAATAGTATTTCAAAACTTGACAGAACAAGTATGCGAATTTTATCATCTTTCATGGACTGACATGATTTTTTTTTGTAGAGCAAAGTCATAGACAATGTTATCTTCAGGAATTTCCTAGAGTTAGTACCTGAGATTCGAGAACTTATCAATGATTTCTACACAAGGTAACTAATGTGAATTGCTTGCTATATATGTAATGAATATATATTCTTATTCGGATGTTTCATTAATTATCATTTGCAGTCGCTATGCTTCGTGTCTTGGATATTTAGAAAACCTGAAAACAAACTTAATGCTTGACATCCATTTGCATGACCATGTCGAGACGCTGTACAACCAAATCCGTAACAAAGCTCTCATCCAGTACACGCATCCCTTTGTTTCTGTTGATCTGCACATGATGGCCAATGCTTTCAAGACCACTGTGTCTGGGTTGGAGAAGGAGCTTGAAGCTTTAATTACCCACAATGAAATACAGGTTATAATGAACTTTACAGTTATTATTACCAGACCCCTTTTCCTAGTCTCTCGTTAGGCTATGTTTGGAAGAGGCAATATAGTATGGAAGTGAAGAAACATGTTAATGATATTTTTAGCCCCCCCCCCCAGAGAAAAGTTACTAACATAATACTCAAGGACAAAAACATAACTACATGGTCACTCACTCCATCACTACTGTCATTGTTCAAGTCAAATATAATTATTTTGCATAAGGGTGTCACCTTTTTGTCTGATAATTATTATAGTATTGCATCTGTCATTTTTTAATGTTTGTGTTTTTTTACATGGGAAAATACAAAGGAAAGTAAAAGGAGATTAAAAGTTTATAAAATTTTGCACGCATTTAGATTTCTTAGAAGTATATTCAAATGAAATAAGTTTGAACAAATATTTAGCATTTTCCTGGTTCTATGCGGGTGCTAAGGAGTTCTTCCAAGGAAACACCTTCCCACATACATGTGGTAGCTTCAGACATGTCACTCATTGGTTTCTGAGTTACACTTGGGTAGTGTCTATATGGAAATTATGTGTTTTTCTTTGTTTTACCCATATGATGAGACATTTTTACATTGGTTCTTGCAGGCTCGGATTGATTCACATAATAAGATTTTATATGCAAGGCATGCTGATATGAGAAATGCAACCTTCCAGAGGGTGCTGCAGACGGGTAAGGAATTCGATCGAGATGTTAAAGCTTTACTTTTGAGAGCGAGCCTTCTGAAGCACGACTACAACAACCGATCATCATCAAGGAAACACTCTAGCGGCATCTGATGATTAGGGATTGAAAAAGAAAAAATGCTTAAATTTATTCTTGAAGTTTTCTTTCTTTCTTTGTGGGTTGTTTGACCTCAAGGATGGATGGTTTTTGCGGTGGGCACACAATTTTCCAATTGACTAGTAGAAGTGTACAACACATTGGCCTCTTAAGTCTATATTGTTGTGTTTTTATATTATCCTCCAATCTCTGTCAATAACTCTATATCACTGGAATGAGGGCCGTTTTGAATTTTTTGGATGCGCAATTATTACGTATAGTCATGTTTCAAAATATGATTATATTATGGATGTATTTTCACAAAACAAAGCACCAAATTAGCCTTGTTTTCGAAGTAAAATGAATTTATATATCAAATCTATCAAATGACAAAAATTGTTCTTCGAATTAGAAGTTCGAATGCTATTTTTTGTCTTATTTACCAATGGCTGTACGTTAGATGTACAACTAAAAGGAATGTACAACATCATTTATGGTAATGATAAATTACAATACGTTAGATGAGCTCTGGTTCTACCTTGGTTTGTTCGATGGCATGCTTTAAGATATTGTTTATGGGAGAATTGAAATTTGCTCCCCAATTTTCTTTTTATCTGATTTTTAGTTTGCATCTAATTTGAAAAAATGTATTTGTGATGGAACATTAAACTTTGCACCCTAAACATTAAAATTTGAACCCCATCAGTTCTATTAAATTGAAGTTTCACGCCATTATACGAGATTTTTCGGACTATGAAATGCAAACGCTATTATTTTGGAAATGAGATGCAAATTCAAATTTGACTGGAAAATGTGGTTCAATCTCAAAGCATCTATTTTTACTCATAATTTTAAAAAGTACGGAGTATATAATAAGAACTACTGTATGTGCTTTCAAAAAAAGAAGTATGTGTTTCATAATAAATTTCGATTTGGTTTTTATTGAGTTTTTACTCGGCTTGAAATGATTGTAAGAATGTTTACCAAACAAAAATTATATTGTGTACTATGTTGTAGTTTGATTTAATTAGTGTATTTTGGTTTGGATTTAGTTTTTTATTAATAATATACTAGTATTTAATTAACGGTTCGATTTTATTCAGTTTTTCTCATTTTAAATATGATATGGTTTAATACGATTTGTAAGAAACACTGACAAAACTCAAATCCAATTGTATGATTAGTGTTCAAAGTTCATTTGGATATGGTTTGGTTTGATTGGATGGATATATATGGACACCTCTAATATTTATAATAATAATGTTACTTTTAGAAAATGTCAATGCTAAGATGAAAGCGTTTTAAATCTTAATTTAAAATTACATTTTTAGTTTTTCAAAACAAGAAAGTAAAGATCCATCATCATATATCATGAGTATTTTAACTCAATATTTAGATCTAATAACTTACGGAAGCGGTGGTGCACAACTTGTCCGCAGATTTGGGTTTGGTGTCGTGAATTTTCTTCGTCGGTGATTTAGAGTTTTAGGGATTGATTTCTCTCAACTTCAATGAGAAGACAGGATGTAAGGCGAGGAGGTGACTCAGGTGAGTTTTGTGCAAACTTTGGTCGGATGTCTTGTTTCAACCGCAAGAGGTCGTGGTGTCGTGATCAGGACGACGACAACTAGGGGCCTAAGCACGTATGAGGAGCACCGAGAGCTGGGAAGCGATGGGTTTGGAGAAGGTCAGAGTTCCACTGGCGATGGAGGATCAATCACAACGGTACTAATGGTCCGACCTCATTTTAAACAACCGCCATGGGTTGAATGAGGTGCTACGGTTCGAGAAATTTATCCCATTAGATATTGTTATTTTGTTGTTTGCATTCTTGTTAAAGTCTATGTTGTTAGGTTTGGTGGGATGAATTAAAATTTAGCTTATTTTTATGTCGTTAGAAGTATGTGGATCGATAAGACCAACAAAATAAATTATATGATCAGTGATACCCATGTCAAACCCGTTTTGTGGTTAGAGATTCGTGTTGCTCATTCAGGGATGATCATTTCTATGTCTAATCTAGAGTTTATAATCATAGTTGATGAATGTTAGTTGGTATCATATACTCCCTTCGTCCCATTGGACTTTGTCATTTTTTTTATTTCTTCCAAAAAAAATTTGCCACTTTCTTTTTAAAACAATGAATTTGTGGCTCTGTTCATTCTCTCTATCAATTGCACAAATCTCAGTCACACATTTTTTACCTTTTTAATTTCCCACTCAACCTCAACCTTGACAAAGTTGAGTGAGACAGAGGTGATATGTTTTTTCTTTGAATAATGTAACAATTCTGAAACTAATGATATAAATATAAGTAATTTATTCAAAAAAAAAATAAGATAGTAAAGAAGCTAATACAATAGGAGAGATACCTTACTTGAAGGGAATGATTGCTCTCTCCGTCCCTGAAAACTTTGTTAACTTTCCTTTTTTGATTGTTTCATTAACTTTGTAACTATTTATTTTAGCAAACAATTTGTGATTCTCTCCTATGCACAAACTTCAATCGTACAATTTTTACTTTATTTTTACTTTATCAAACTTGGTCAAGTTTTACAGGTGGGATGGGTATTAAAATTTGTTTCCATTAATTAATTAACAATTTGAAATCATTGTATTAGGTGGTGAGGTAGATGTTTTTATTCCATTAGTTTAGAGATATTTGTCGACAAAACATGCTCAATGCAGCTACTTGATATATGTGATGTTTTTTATTTTAATACTCCAGAATTATCATACTACCTCCGTTCCCATTTTAACTTCCAAATGAGTTTGGCACAAAGTTTAAGATAGTGGATATTGTGTGGTGGAGAGTTGTGCAGAGGAGAGAGAAATGTGTAAGAAATGTTGTGAACCACAAATTCTTTACCAAAAAGGGAAAGTGGAAGTTTTAATGGGAACAGACGAAAAAGGAAAGTTGGAAGTTTATTTAGGAACGGAGGGAGTAATAATTTTAGTGATTATTATTGTGTTGTATTATTATTACGAAATAATAGTAGTAATTATAAATAATAACTACAATAATATTTTGTATAAATTATACGTGTATTTCAATAATATTTAAAGATAACTTACTCCCTCCCGTTCTGAAAGATCTTTACACTTTCCATTTTTAGCAGTACCAGAAAGATCTTAACACTTCCTTATTTGCTTTATTTGGCAAATAAATCTATACAAAACAGTGGCAAACAATGTCAAACAGTGCCAAACAGTGTACTCTACGATAAAGTTAAATTTATTTCCTTAAAAACTGTGAAGTCAAAGTGTCAAGATCTTTTGGAATGAGAGGAGTATTTTTCTTATTTGCAAAGTAAACGCAATTATATACGGAGTAGGTCATTTTTAATTCAATCATGCACCAGTACATTTAAGTATTTAGTATGAAACCAGATTCTGTAGTTTTTTACTGCTCCGTATGATACGATCAGATCTTGAGTTGAAGTCCCAGTGAATTGGGAATGGGTAATGCGAGCCTGTCCGCCGCATCCAAGCGAAATGCGCGACAGTTCCGGCCGCTGAACGTGATCTCAGCTGCCTTCTTCGCGGCGGTCTTCATTTTCTTCTTCTTCGTCTACTCCCGACTCGGCGATTCCCCTGGGCCGTCAGGGAGGAAACCTACTATCCGCTCCGCCGTGGATCCTCAGCAGCGTAGCCGGCTCGTGGAGCTCATAGAGGTGGGGCAGCTGTCTTCCCCTGTCCCGTCCTGCCCTGCCGGTGATGTGGACCACATGCCATGTGAGGACCCTAGAATCAACAGCCAGCTTAGCAGAGAGATGAATTACTACAGGGAGAGGCATTGTCCCTTGCCGGAGCAGACTCCGCTCTGCTTGATTCCACCGCCTAAGGGTTACCGCGTTCCGGTCCGGTGGCCGGAAAGTCTGCACAAAGTAAAGTTTATTTTTCTTATTCACGTACTGAATTTAGTTATTTTTACGCCCCCCATTCAGTTATTTAGGCCTTCCATTTAGTTATTTTTTAAGTGCTCATAAATGCGTAATTGTGTGAGCTTTAGGAAATTTTGTTGCAGACACATGGCACAATGTCACTCAAAATTTTAAGTTACTGAAAGTGAAGGACTCTTGAATAATTCCAACTCAGTAGTGGTAGCTAACTAGAACTAAGGCGTTGAGAAGGTCCATCACATCTTTTGCAGAATTGCACTATGCTCGTCCGTTGAGTTAAAATCTGGCTATGGTTAGCTGGATTGTGCATTGGGTGAGGATACTCAACCCTCAATAATCTTAGCTGTGTCTGATCTGTTCTTGTGACCGTTGTGGGTTTATTTTTGTTAAAAGGGAAACCTTTAAGTCGTTTTTCATAAAAAACATATTTGAAAGCACATTGTTGTACTTGTTGTTGCAGATATGGCATGAAAACATGCCTTACAACAAAATGGCTGACAGGAAAGGGCACCAAGGATGGATGAAGAAAGAGGGTCCTTACTTTATCTTTCCCGGTGGTGGTACCATGTTCCCAGATGGAGCTGTACAATATATCAATAAACTTAAGAAATATATTCCTATAGCTGGTGGTGTTTTGAGGACTGCTCTTGATATGGGATGTGGGGTAGGGAATTCAATGTTTATACTTATATGGAGCTATTCAATTTGTTTTAGATATCCCAAACTGTAATGTGCTATTATCCACTTTAGGTTGCCAGCTTCGGTGGTTACCTACTTGCTGAAGACATCTTGACCCTTTCTTTTGCTCCCAGAGATTCACACAAAGCACAAATACAATTTGCCTTGGAGCGAGGAATACCTGCATTTGTTGTCATGCTTGGAACCCAAAGACTTCCATTTCCTGCTTTTGCATTTGATTTAGTGCACTGCTCTAGGTGCTTGATTCCTTATACGGCATATAGTACGTTTCCCGTACACTATTTACATGGTCAAATTGTAAATATAAGAATATATCATTTGGATAAAATGTTTCTGGTTGTAAAAATAAACCTTTTCCTTCCAGATGCAACATACTTCTTGGAAGTGGACCGATTACTTCGTCCTGGTGGCTACTTTGTCATCTCTGGCCCTCCTGTGCAGTGGCCTAAAGAAGATAAGCAGTGGGCAGAGCTTCAAGCTGTTGCCAGATCAATGTGTTATGAACAGGTTGTTGTGGAAGGAAACACGGCCATCTGGAAAAAGCCCAACGACATGGGTGCGTGTTTTCCAAACAAAAATAAATTTGGGATCAAATTGTGTGAATCTGATGATCCTCCAAGCGTTGCCTGGTGATTTTCCTTTCAACAACTACTATGCTTTATTTCTTTTACTAGAAAGATGCTTAAGCACACTAATGCAACTTTCATACTGATTATTACTCCCCCCATCCAACAAAGGAGTAATGTTTGGTCAAGGTACAACTTTTCAATCTTTACAAGGTACAAATCCTACAAGTCATGGAACCCTACGTATATTTTTGAGATTTTTTTGGTAGTTTAATCAAAACATAACGTGTTTGTATAGATTGTTTTTGGCAAAAAACATGAAAAATTAGTTTTGTTTGATACTACGTAAAAAAATAGGACTTATTTTGGGACTGAGATGAGGATGGAGGGAGTACATTACTAGCATTGATGCTTACTCTGTATTTCGTTGTAAAAAATTAAGAGTCATTCTTGGTGTACACAAAAAGTGTACACTTTTGTAAACCTGCGTGTGTACACAGATAATTGCTAACTTTTTCTAAACGAGCTGCTTGTACAGAGGCAACTAGGGGCGGTGTACCCAAAAAGTATACACTTTTTGTGTTCATCTAGATTTAAAAAAAAAACTAATTGGACGTGTCTCTACACTCGGGATAAATTGACAGGTATTTCAAGCTGAAAGAATGTGTGAGTAGGACATCTTCCGTGAAAGGACAATATGGTGTTGGTGCTATACCGAAATGGCCTCAGAGGTTGGTTAAAGCTTCTTCAAGAGCCACTGAATTGGACAATGGAATAGATGTTTTTGAGGCTGACAGTAGAAGATGGGAAGTGGCAGTTGCTTATTATAAGAAATCATTAAACATAAAATTAGGGACCTCAGCTGTACGAAATGTGATGGACATGAATGCTTTTTTGGGTGGCTTTGCTGCATCATTAATATCTGATCCTGTTTGGGTGATGAATGTCATTCCTGCTCAAGGTCGTCCTTTAACTCTTGATGTCATTTATGATAGAGGCCTTATCGGAGTTTACCATGATTGGTAAGCCTTTAATCTCACACTTTTGAACGTCCATCATTACTCTGGATACTTTGTCCGAAGTATCGCATATTCTGGTAATTCCAAGGAGTGTCTAACTCGGTATTCATCATTTTCTAATATTTCTAATAAACATTAAATGTCCCAGAATAAAACAATAAAATTCCAATGCCATACTTTTTGATAGAGACCTACTTATTAAAATAATATTAGAAGTAATAATAATAATATTAGTAATAAGGGTCTCTAGTATAAATAGATGTAGAGGGAAGGTAGTAAGGAGGCTTTTGGACTCTTTGTCTTGGGACTTGGGAAGACTGTGACTAATAATCTCTTTCTTTGGGAGCTTCGGCTTTTGGGGGCTTCGGCCATAGTTTCTTGTTAGGTTCTTGATTCAATAAAGCTTTGAATTGTTCTCGATAAATTTCTGTGATTTCCATTGAACTTCTGGAGGATTCTATCATTGGTATCAGAGCACGTTCATCACTGTGCGCAAATGGATTTTACATTGAACGAGCTGGAGAGAAAACAGAAGGAAACGACGGAGACTTTGGAGGAAATTCAGGCCACAATCACCAACTTGGACAAGAGAGTCCAGAATCTATGGAAGAGCAGTTCGCACTCTTCGCACAGGTCGCACAGTACCTCGCACCATAATCTTCGTTCGTCGCAATCGCTCACAGGTAAGCAGTCGGAGTCGCGAACTACTTCGCTGTCGGAGTCGCGGACTACTTCGCAGTCGGAGTCGCGAACTACTTCGCAGTCAGAGTCGCGAACTACGTCGCAATCTCATCGTTCGCAAACGCGAAGATCTTCTCACGGTCTCCAGTCGCGAACAGAGTCTTCCTCATCGTCTCACACTTCGCAAAGTTCTTCGCAGGCCGATTCGCGAAATGTTTCTTCGCAGAGTTATTTCCCTCACTCTTCGCAAAGTTCTTCGCATCCCTCTTCGCAGAGTTTTAATCATCACTCATATCATCGCTCTTCGCATCAGAGTTTGCCTTCTTCGTCTAAAGTCGCTTCTCGGAATTTAGCTAGGTCAAAGATGGAGGAATTACCTCTATTCTACGAGGATGAAGCGTACAAATGGATAGAAAGGATGGAAAGATATTTCCGAGTCCAAGCTATTGCAGAAAGATTTAAAGTGGACATGGCAGCAAAGGCAATGGGGGAAGCCGCAGATGGCTGGTTTCATTGGTGGGATTTTCATAAGAGAGAAGATAGTTGGAATGATCTAAAGGAAGACTTGATTAGGGATTTTCCAACTACATGCCGGCCGAAGACAGGAAAGACAGAAAACCGAGACTCATCGAAGTCACGAAGAATTTCTTCCAGTTCGCAATCGAGAACTTCTTCATTCAGTTCGCAGGAATCATCGTTAAGCAGGCGGCGGAAACAGGAGTCATCGAGGTCGCAAAGAATTTCTCGTTCACAAGTTTCTCAATCAGTGCTAGAAATTTACGAGTCCACAAAGAAGACCCAGATGGAACCAAATGAACCTGTAATCAAGCAAGTGAATGAGAAAGACGAAATCAAGGAGGAAAGACAGGAGGAGGAGGTTGGGCTTGTTTCGGGAGAATCTTCTATCATTTTTGGAAATCCCAAACAGATTCATGATGCTGACAAGTCTAGTTTCGTTCAGGAGATGAAATGGCTGAATCTTTTAAAATCTGAAATGATATACTGTCATCCATAAACATTTCTTTGGAAGGGCTGAAATCATTGAACAAGTTTGATAGTTTCAGATATGAGGGTATTACTTCTATGATGGGTAATAAAAAGAGGTTGGAAGGAGAGATTTCTGGGAATGTTACAGAATTTGAGGGATATGTGACTGGTGTGGAAATTGTTAGTGAAGTGGTTAGGGGACTGCCAGTAGAGTGTATACCTGTTCAAGATAGAAATGTAGGTTTTGATTACAAGTTTCTTATGGCAAGTATTGATCCAAGACATAAAATACTCATGAAAAGAGGTATGAACTGGAAAGAGGACAATGTGTTGAGCACCATTTTTTTTTTGAAAGGGATGGGGAAATATGTTGTTGATATTTTTGAATATCAGTTGGATCAAATCAGTATGGCCCGGGATCCTACTACTCAGGCTACTGTTAATAGATGGGAGGCTGTAGCAAATGGACAGGTGAAACTGAAACAAGGGTTGAAAAGTGAATTGTTTTCTTCTGATGAAGAATCTGTCTATCTTCAAGAAAACCTACTTTGGGAGTTTTGCATGGATAATAGGCTTTCCTGTTCTTCAGTTAGCAGAAATGCAACTGGAATAGTGGATATCCTCACCTACCTGCTAAAACCTTTGAGGTTTTCCTTCTCAAATAAGTTGGCGACTGAAGATGCTGAAATTTCAAGGAGGGAAGCAACTGAAACTCAAAGATTTGAGTTATATCCTGTAGCAAGAGCTATTAGCACAGGGAAGATTGAGCAAGGGATGGTGGGTGAAGATCAGTACCAGCATGATCAAAGACACATGCCTAATATTGATGATTGGAAGAAGAAGGAGCTAATGCTGTTTTTGCAAGAAGCAGTGAGAAGGAAGATTCAAGTCATGAAGTTAAGGATCCTGACATTTGAAAGATATTGGGAAGGAAGAGGTGCAAGGAAGAAGAAGAAGAAGAAGAAGATCTGGGTTGTCTCCTACCGACCACCTTGAGGGCAAGGTGGATGTTTAGGGGGGGAGTAGTGATAGGGACCTACTTATTAAAATAATATTAGAAGTAATAATAATAATATTAGTAATAAGGGTCTCTAGTATAAATAGATGTAGAGGGAAGGTAGTAAGGAGGCTTTTGGACTCTTTGTCTTGGGACTTGGGAAGACTGAGACTAATAATCTTTCTTTGGGAGCTTCGGCTTTTGGGGGCTTCGGCCATAGTTTCTTGTTAGGTTCTTGATTCAATAAAGCTTTGAATTGTTCTTGATAAATTTCTGTGATTTCCATTGAACTTCTGGAGGATTCTATCACTTTTTATGTCTATAAAATGAACTATCTGCGTTGATCCACCTGTGAGATTGACACTCTGAAGTGAACTTTATATCTATATCAAATCTTATAAGTGCATTGAAGCTTTAGTTATTGTAAGTTATAGAAGAGAGTGACTTTGTGGGAGTGTTTGAAGTTTTTCTCTATCAATAGGAGTGAGGTTATAGTGTTATACAGGTGATTGATACCAATAATGAACCCTACTACTAAGGTCGTTTGACAATTAGCGAGGGTCAGACTCATACTAACAGGTATAGAAGAATCATTTAAGTCTACCTGATTACCTTAGAGGCTTAGACACATTGAGGTGTTGATTTTACCCTATATGATTTTCCTACTTGTAAGTTGTTTGTTCACACACATCATCATTATCATGGTCATTGGGCAGCCAGTCTTGATTTAATTTTGGCTTCATTTTAGGTGTGAGCCTTTCTCAACTTACCCTCGGACTTATGATCTAATTCATGTGGCTGCTATTGATTCCCTCACAAAGGATCATAATTCTGGCAAGAGCAGGTATGTACAGTCCTTGTATAAATTACTTCCTGTGAGGCTTCTTGGAATATGGTATTTCTTCATTTCACCATCATATAATGGAATTATGGAAGCACAGTTCTCATGCAATTTGAAATAGTTATTACTCTTTCTATAAATCCCGTCCAGTCCTCTCTGTTTAGCTTGTTCCCAAATTGACCCTGCCTTACATATTTACCTCCTTTGTTATTTCACTTATTTGGGGCCATTTGGTGGATATTTGGATGAAATGGCTGAATCCACTGAATTCTATGAAAGGAAAGTGATTGGTAGCATCCATTTTAATCATTTAGAGGGTGTTTGCAATTGATTTTGCATCTTGTTAAAAAGAAGGGTTTCTCCCCTAGCTTGTGAAAATCTGATTTTGGAGAGCAGTTCACCCAAACACTCCTGAAATTGCAGATCCAGGAGTTCTGAAAAGCAGACCCAAACACCCTTAAGCAAGTTAAAAGCTGTTTGTTTTGCTGATAATCACTATAAACGGTGTATGGGTACCAAACAAAACCTTGATCCAATCTTCACCACTGATGCAGGTGTAACCTAGTGGATCTGATGGTGGAAATTGATAGAATGTTGCGACCAGAAGGAACAGTTATAATTCGGGACTCACCTGAAGTGATAAACAGAACAGAACACATTGCTCATGCTATAAACTGGACAACAAGTATTCATGAGAAAGAGTCCGGGTCTCCTGGGATGGAGAAAATCCTCTTAGCAAACAAGAAACTTTGGAGTTTATCCCATTGACTACTCAATAATTCTACATATTCTTTCTTCTGTAGTTCTTCTGACCTTTTTATTTTTTCTATTGTCCTTCCTCACATTAACTTGTGTAGAGGTAATTAGTAGAGTAACCAGCATAGTACAGTGCGGGAATGTACAAAAATGGCACAACTGTTACTGTTATACGGAGTATATCATACTAAGGAATGCCACTATAATGGTCGTTATTAAAAAGACATAGTATCATTTATATATAATGTTAACAACAAAGTATTCATATAATGTGTAAATGTGTGAAAAGATAATATGAAGTAACATATACGGATTATTACTTAATAAAATTTACATTTAGAAAGAGTGATAGTTAATATTCACAATGTTTTGAAAGAATGCAAAAATAAACATTACAGTATGATTGATTTGTTTGTCATTTTAACTAGAAATCAATATTTTCAAACTGTTATGATTTGTAAATACAACATAATACTAACTTTGACTCTTATTTATAGTCATTACATAAGTGATTATGATCGGTAATTCATAATTGTACTCTGAAATCAATAATATAAATGTATTTTTGAATCATTAAGTTTAAAAACATAATTTTTAATGATTTATAATAGAATTTTGACATAATAATATTAACTTTCACTCTTATTTATAGTTATGACTTAAAATGTCATGATCAGAAATATGGTTGTCTCTTAAATTAATCATATAAATTTAATTTTGAATCATTGAGTTAAAAAGCTTACCTTTGAATGATTAATAATTAATACGGAGTAATATAATTATTACATTGATAAAATTTTCACAAAATCAGTAATATTTTGGCTAATTTCTCTTTAAAATATAGAATACAGAAGTGTAGTTTCAAATTTTCAATAACCTATCTAGATTCTAGGCCGGGTATAGGAGTTTCCGAAGTCTCTAGTAGGTCTTTAGCTGGTGTTTATGACAACAAGTGATGTAAGTTCTGTTGGATTTGTCCTTTGGAGCCAGTATCAACGAGGTTCACTGTTATCAGATCCGAATTTAACTGTCTACGAGCTTTGGAGGATAATTCATAGACTGCAAGATTATGTGAAAGTAAGCCCCAACACTTGGATTATAAAAAAAACAAAAAAAAAACTTTATATTTGTGAATGTTGGTTAGTACCCTCATTTTGTGTCAACATAATCTATGGATAAGAAGTTGTACATCACCTTCAAATAATTGTTTTCTCTTTTTAGCATTCCTTAATGCACCCTTACGGACTTACTTTTGCTTCTTCCGTTAGTTCAAACTAGTATAGTACCCGTGCATACGCACGGGAAAACGCATTTGGTGCAGATATTTTTACACACGATTTAATTAAATATTAAAATAAAAGTACTTTGTAGAATTCATCATTTTTGAAAAATAAGAGTACAATAAGCTAATACCATAAAGTATAAGCTCATCAAATACATATTCAATGAAGAGTATATCAGGAAAAATCAATTGACACCATTCATTAGAATTTACTACTTATAAATTTTCATGATTAAATTAAATTTAAAATTAAATACTATTCTGAAAAAGTGAGAACAATAGGTGAGTGACATGAAGTTTAAGTGAGTAGAATAATTATTACAATTAATGAATAGTATTAGTTGAAAAAGAAGTTGTTACTCATTAGTTAAATTAGAACTAAGATATGAGAGAGAGAAAACTATTCTGCTAAATACTCAACCAGTTTCTGTTACGCCTAAAAGAACTATATATAACAGAACATTGTCCCACTCAATCAATTGTTAGTCGGATTAGCTTATATCTAAAAACACTACATATGAGAGAGAAAATTATCCTGCTTCATTCCCTCGCTCAACCGATAGCAACTTATCTTCTAATATCTAAAAGCATTACATATGAAAAAGAAAACTCTTTCGCTCAATTATTAGCATTATCATCATCTTGTACCTAAAACTCTTACATATAAGAGAGAAAGTTCTCCAGCTCAATAATTAACTGACTTACCTTATACCCAAAAGTATCACTTGTAACTCCCCGCCCCGTAGAACCCGAGGTGCTTACTCCAAACCTCTAGTACTGTCCTCACAAACCACCACAAAATTAATTTCAAGTGTAACACTACATATGATAGGGAGAAATTGTTCTGCCAAATTGTGGTCGGTTTATCTTATACTTAAATGAACTATATATGATAGAGAAAGTTCTTTCGCTCAATTGTTAGCTGACTTATCTTACTTTGTACAAAAACACTACACATGAGAGAGAAAATTCACATGCTCATCAATTGTTAGCAAGCTTATATTCTTGGCTTCTTATACCTAAAAGCAATACAAACGATAGATAAAATTATTCCGATCAATTGTTAGATGACTTATCTTATACTTCAAAGAACTAAATATTAGAGAGAAAGTTATCCCACTCAACTGTTAGTAAGATTATATTCTAATACTTCAAAGCACTACATATGAGATAGCAAATTCTCACTCTCGATCTCCCTGCTCAACTGTTAGCAAACTTATCTTATAATAGCTAAAGACACTACATATGAGAGAGAAAATTCTCCCGCTCAATTATTAGCAAGTATATCTTTTTATACCTAAAACCCTTTCATATGAGAGAGAAAGTTCTCCCGTTCAATTGTTAGCCGCCTTACCTTATATCTAAATGTACTATATATATGAGAGAGAGAGAAATTCTCCCGCTCAATTGTTAGTTGACTTATCTCATACTTTAAATAACTACATATGAGACAGAGAAATTATCCCACTCATTATTATGATGAATAGTGTGAGTATTGTTTCCGCAAGTTTATTTTGATGTTTCTTCAGGTTTGGTTTGGCTTCTTATTCTAGTTGGTAATCTACTATAGTGTTTCTTTCAAGGGCCATTACATAGTAAGAGATGTGCATTTTTTTGTTCAAATATTCTTCGAGATGCTAGATTGGGAATAATTTGATACCCTTTCGTAAGTCTATCTAACCTGCATGTACAAAATTGAAAGTCCACAATAATGACCAAATTGAAATTCAAGTATATTTATATTTTTAATGAAATGTGCTTTTTTAATATTCTCATTCTTTTTACTTGTAAAGGTGATTTGATTCACCGACAATAATAATAATTATAATAATAATAATAGTAATACTCTCTTGTCGCATAAAATTATTCCCACTTTGACTTGGATCGGAGTTTAGAGCCCGTTTAGTAATCCTGTTTTTTGCTTTATCACGCTTATCCACCATTTTTTCATTAAACACGTATTTTTGATTTCACGATCTGAATTGTGTAATAATAATAAGAAAAAGTAAGACTGGAGTTACTTTTCTGACTGTATTGGCTGAAGTTACCGTAGAGAATCATTTTAGCTATTTTATATAAGTTTTTCTTCATTTTCATAAATCAGCAAAATCAGCCACTCCAGCCATTTCTGCCAGAACTTCATTAATTTCAGCAGAATCAGCCGATTCAGTCGATTTTGGTATTACCAAACGGGCTCTAAGAAAATGAGAAGAAAGGGGAAAAGTGAGGTTGTGGTTGAGTAAGAAAAATTCATTTGCTTTATCTTCGGTCAAATATCATAAACCGCAACAGGACTATCAAATTGAGACGAATGGGAGATCACAAAAAATTATGAATTTTGATGACCGAGAAAATATATGGACAGTCGCTTTTACTTTTTGAGGGAAATTGCCGTAAATGGGAGTAAAAATGTGTGCGTATTCAAAATTAGGGCTTTCATATTTTTATTATCCAAATATTACGGAGTAGTAATTACTGTCATGTTTTAGCAGTAACAGACTATAAACATGGTAGTACTTTTCAAGTTTGACATAATTACTCATATTTTAGAAACGGAAAATCACACTTTTGGTCCCTCAATTAGTTACCCATATTGAAATGTCAAACTCGTATTTCTGAGATTGTAAATGTCATCACCGGTGAATTTATTGGTAGTTTAGAATCTGAGATTGATTATAAATGGCGGGGATGACATTTACAATACATCTATCAATTCGGGAGTGACATTTACAATATCAGAATCACGGGTCTGACATTTTAATATGGTGACTAATTGAAGAACCAAAAGCAAGATTTTCCCTTTTTTTGAATATTACGATTTTCCCTTTTAGAAATAAAAACATGAGAATCCTATTATAGAATTCCAAATTTTTTTAATCTTATTTTAAGGATATCCCTTTTTTGGTAAGGGGATTGTGAATTTGTATTGAGTAATAGAAAACAAAACTAAAAAACTCTAACAATTAAATTATGGTTGCTGAGTTTTGTAGACTTAGAAAACAGAAATAGACAAAGGGAAATAATTTTTAAAAATATGTAGAATATAAAAATAATTTAATAGCATAAAAATATAGAATTTAGCATTCTAAATTTTGCAATTCCCGTATTTTCAAGTTTGCAAATTTTATCCCTCAATTGTCTAAATTGTTGTAAATGTGGTACTTTGAAGAATTGAGAGTGACATTTATAATGTGGGCAAGGACCACATTTACGGGTGACAGATACACACTTGAAAATACGGGAACTACATTTCAATATGGTCACTATTTGAGAGACTGAAAGTGCGATTCTCTCTATCTGAAATGAAACGATTGATAGCTAACAATATTATATACCAAGACGTCATATAATATGATACATAGTATAAATTTTGATCTCGTGCGTTGAATTAGTTAAAAATAATAAAAAGTAAGCTTAGAAATACTTTTATGATTGATTTGGCTGAATTTACCTAGAAGATCTTTTTAGCTATTTTTCATTCATTTTTTTCTTTATTCTTCTAATAAAATATAGGGAAAATTGAAAATAATAATCCCAGCTATTTTTCATTAATATTTCTTTATTATTCTAATAAATATATTATAGACATAATTATTTTCATAATTCAGCAGAATCAATCGATCCAACCACTTAACCCTGAACTTCATAGATTTCAGAAAATTAATTAAGTCAATTTTTGTGTTCTCAAATAGGTTCTAAATTGTGGCAGCTGAATTTTTTAGAATAAGGAAAAAAAAAATTGCAGACTCGTGAAGTAGTAATATATGGAATATGATTGATTTGATTCTTCAAAATTATTAGGAAAAAATAGTAAACTTAAACAAAACTAACTACTTTGTACATGCGAACTACTAAACTACTTCCCTATTTTTGCTCCGCATAATAATTTGTATTTTATGTGAATGAATTGAATTGAATTGAATTGAATGAGATAGATCCACGTGGCAGGAGCATAGCAATGGAGTGAAATTTGGAAAGATAGACACGTGTGAGGTTTTGAGGGTAAAATGGTATTTATATGAGCTATCTCCTTTCTTATATATAAATAGAAGTAAGACTAAGTAAATGTATAATGCAAATACATATGCATTTCATATTTCAAGAGTAGTACGTATAGGACTATAGGAGGATAAGATACAGTTAGTCTTTATAACTACAAATATAGATGCCTATACTTGCTCTTTACATATTAGTACATGAGGGTAAAATATACGTATTTTAGAAATACCTAGGATGTCTAGTATTTTTCCTTTATTTCTGTTTTATTTTTATTTTATTTCCTTTGAATCTTAATTATAATACTAATAATTTATAATATTTTGACCATAGGAATAGCTCAAATAAGATGTCAAGTTTAAATAGTAAAATTATCAATAATAATATTTGTGTTTTTTAGTCTCTAAAAATCTTAAAATACATTCTAAAAAGTTTATTTAAATTTGAAAATTATTTTTTATTGTAGCAATATAAAAATAATTATATAGGAATAAAATATTTATTGATTGTGCGGTGTTTTAAGATAAAATGAAAAAAATAAGTTGATTCGAAAAAATTTAGTCCAGGTCGCCTAACCACCGCCTAATCCGCCTAACTAGGTCCCGAAACAAAATTTTTCACCGATTACAACGAAATCGGGATGCCCGACCACCGCCTAGCGATTAGACAGTGCCTAGGCGGGTGTTTAGGTCGATTTTTAGAACCATGGAATTTACACATGCATCATTTCTCGATTAGTACTTCAAGAGTTCAAGTACTCCACCATCTTGACCATATATGCTTACAAGTATCGCATCATATTAACATGAAATGATGACATTAATCATATTGGGCACACGATTTTGCGCCTTGCGCGAACAGAATGCTAATTAAAGATAAGAATCGGGAAGATATGATGTTGTTAATGGGAGTGAAGGCTTGAAACTACGGCATCAGTTCTTCTCAGTGAATAGGGAAATTCCAGATCCGTGTTCAACCCTAATTACTATTATTATAATTATAATTACTACTCCTATTATCATTTTTATTTATTTATTTATTTATTTATTTATTATTATTATTATTATTATTATTAAGTACATTAATGCGGTCAAAGATAACGTGCATTTCTTCAGATCTCTAAAAAATATAAACGTATTTTGATGATTATTTTCATAACTTGGTGGCTACTTGTTATTCTTCAGCAAAGTTACTACGCTTTAACAAAATATACTAGAAGCACAACATTTGATTAAACAGAAGAATATGACTATGCCTTTGCATTAAGAATGACATGTTCAAACCTCAAAACATACTAATGAAGAGTCTTCTCATACTCTTGTTGATTGTCCTTTGTTTGTGATCATCACTAAAATGACACCAAGACAACATCATCTTGTCTAAGAACCACTAAGTAATAGAATTCTTATATCCAAATATATCCAAGTATAACGAGAAAAATCATCAATTAAACGTTGGTCTATCTTCTTCTTCCGTCGCGGCAGGATTTTCCCTATCGCCCGGCGCTCCACTTCGGTACGGAACGCAGCCGGCCACCAACTCCGAAACAGGTGTGACGTTTTCATCCACCTTCGCTTCTCCCAGCCGGACCGCCGTGCCTCACTCTCTTTTTCCGACCATGCCTCCGGCGTTTCCTTGGCCGGCACCTACTCCAGTACAGCGGATGTCTTTAGATCCGCCACCCCTCTCGGCCGGGCCTTTTTCTGGACCCACGTTTGTTGGATCACCGGGTGTCTCCTCTACCCTACCCCCTCTTCGGACCACCGTGGACAGTGCAGCCGGTTCCCCCTTGGCAGACCTTGTACACAACATCTCTCATGTCGCTACTAATGTCATCAATATTGTTACCACAAAGCTCCTAGCAGTGGAAGACTATACTACTTGGCGTACCCAGTTTGAGTCCTTTCTTGTCTCACAAGGTCTTCTTGGCATGGTTGATGGCTCCATTCAGGTACCCCCTGCTTATTCCATAGATGCTCTTAACCGTCAAACTCACAATCCCGAATTTTCTACTTGGTTAAGAATTGATCAAACCATCCGTTCATGGTTATTTGCAACCCTATCTAGGGATGTTCTTATCGATGTACGTGATTTAAAACATTCATATGAAATTTGGGAGCGGTTGGAGTCTCGGTTTATGCCTGCTACTTTAGCGAGATCTATGGAATTAAAGCGTTTATTTAATCAAATTAAAAAGAAACCTGATCAGTCCATGAATAATTATTTGCGAGAAATTAAAACATTAGCTGATGATCTTGCCACAATCAATTGCCCTGTGCCTCAGCGTGAAATTTTAAAAACTACTATTATGGGACTAGGACCTGAGTATGAATCTTTATACACTGCTGTGTCCTTATTTGGACAAAATTTTCCGTTTGAGACTCTCCGTAATCATCTTCTTGAGTTAGAGCAGCGGGTCTTTTATCTTCGCTCCCAGGAGTCCCAGTCCATTCATCAGGCGTTTGGCGCGGCTGTTTCATATCCCAGGCAGCCATCTGGGCAACAGCCAACCCAGCAGAATTCGGAATCCACTCACCCGGTCGGGCAGCAGACTTACCCGGTCGGGCAGGCTCGGCAGAACGGCGCTCCACAGCGCGGGCGAGGACGTGGGCGCGGCAGAGGCTGCGGAGGCAGGGGGCGTGGTCGAGGACAGCAGCAGCAGGCATATTGGTTCCCTCAGGGGCATCCAGTTTATTACCCCGGAGGGGGTGGGCAGCCGAGTACTCCTGCAGGGGGTGTGACATCTACGGGTACTGTTATTTGTAATTCTGCTGTGTCACATTTAAATATTAATGCTTTACCTATCTGTGTTACTAACAGTAGTCATACAGGCTTGCCATCAGATGGAGGTATTCTTGGATCTGTTCCCCACCCTGTTGTCTGTCAAATTTGTTTTTCTGCAGGTCATTCTGCCATTAACTGTCCTTCTCGTTTCACACAACCAACGTCTCCTGCTCTGTTGACTACTCCCGGTGACACTACTCCTGCTCTATGGTTTCCTGATTCAGGAGCTTCTGCTCATATGACTGCGTCTGAAGGTAATTTAGTTAATAAATCTCCCTACACCGGCTATAATTCTGTTAGTGTTGCCAATGGTGCCCATCTTCCCATATGTAATATTGGTGATGTTGCTTTACCTACATCTGGTCGTCCTCTCACTTTAAAATCCATTTATCATGTGCCTCAGTTAAAATATAATTTAATTTCCATTAAAAGGCTCTGTGCTGATAATAATTGTACTGTAATTTTTGATAAAAATTCTTTCTTGGTTAAGGACAAAGCAACGGGGGCAATACTTCTGCGAGCTACTAGTAGTAGACCACTTTATCCTCTCCATCTGTCGTCTGCATCACCATTAGTTTTTGCTTCCGTTTTAGCTTCTGGCCCTGTGTGGCACCGTAGATTAGGTCACTGTGGTGATAGTACTTTACAGTTTCTTAAGAGAAAACAATTTTTATGTAGTCATACTCCCTTTACTCATGAGTGTGTGGCCTGTCGTTTAGGAAAATCACAACGTTTACCTTTTATGGATGCTAGTCATAATTCTATTTTTCCTTTGGAAATTATACATTCTGATGTGTGGCAGTCACCTGTGTATTCAAATTTGGGATTCAAGTATTATGTATGTTTCATTGATGATTTTTCTCGTTATACTTGGATATATCCCATGTGTCACAAAAATGAGGTTTTCTTGCACTTTAAAAATTTTAAAGCTTTGGTTGAAAATCTTTTTAATCAGAAAATTAAAATTTTTCAAAGTGATGGGGGAGGTGAATTTGTTAATAATAATATGCAGCAATTTTTCTCTGCTAATGGCATTTACTTTAGAAAATCTTGCCCTGACACACCTCAACAGAATGGGGTTGCTGAGCGCAAGCATCGTCATTTACTTGAGTTAACTAGGACCATGCTTCTTGAAGCTTCGGTTCCGAGTCACTATTGGGTCGATGCCATATTTACTGCTGCATATATTATTAATAGATTACCCTCTCCTACCTTAAATGGTCTTACTCCGTATCAAAAATTGTTTAACCGAGTTCCCGATTACTCCTTTATGCGAGTATTTGGTTCTGCCTGTTATCCAAATTTTAATGCCACCTCAGCCAATAAATTATCACCTCGTTCAGTTCAGTGTGTTTTCCTTGGCTATGCATCCGGTTATAAAGGCTATCGTTGTTTGGATCCTTTCACAGGTCGAGTCTATGTTAGCCGACATGTTAGGTTTCATGAGGACACATATCCTTTTAAAACTCTCTCGTCTGCTCCATCCTGGTCTATTTCTACTACACCATCTCCTATGCATCTCACCGATATCACTCTTGACCCACCTCTCCAGCCTGTTCCCACAATTACGGCCGCACCAGCACCAACCCCATCATCGCCACCTCGGTCACCAAGTATGCCTATCACTCCGTGTGTACCGTCGGCCCATTCCTCCTATCCCACGTCCACAACCAGCCCCCCACCATCCCATCTCTCTTCCCATACTTCGTCTAGCACGCCACAGCCAACATCAACCGACACTGTCTCACCTGAAACCACCTCACCTACGTCCACTACGGTAGTTAATCACCATCCCATGCAAACCCGTGCTAAGTCAGGAATTTTTAAGCCTAAAACCATTTTTAATTTAAGTACAGTTACTGTCAATGCAGATCCTACCTGTTTTACTGAGGCAAATAAACAATTAAAATGGCGTGAGGCAATGGCTGATGAATTTAATGCACTCATTAATAATAATACGTGGGACTTGGTGCCCTTTGATAACTCTAAAAATATTGTTGGTTGTAAGTGGATTTATAAAACTAAATATCATTCTGATGGATCTTTAGAGCGCCATAAAGCTCGATTAGTTGCACAGGGTTTTAATCAGCAGGCAGGTATTGATTTCTCTGAAACTTTTAGTCCTGTCGTTAAACCCACCACTGTTCGTATTGTACTTACTCTAGCTATTTCTTTCGGGTGGGGTATACGACAACTTGATGTTAAAAATGCCTTCTTACATGGGAATCTGACAGAAGAAGTTTATATGCGGCAGCCCCGTGGTTTTATTCACCCTCACTTTCCTAATCATATTTTTCGTCTGCGGAAGGCCATTTATGGCCTTAAGCAAGCTCCACGAGCCTGGTTTCATAGATTTAGTAGCTTTCTTCTACAGCATAATTTTTCCTGTAGCAAATCCGACAATTCTTTGTTCATATACCGCCAGAATAATACTATTATCTATTTTATTACTATATGTGGATGATATTATTATTACTGGCAATTCTGATTTCTCTGTTACCCAATTTATTTCAATTATATCTAAACATTTTGCTATGAAAGACTTGGGTAATCTCCATTATTTCCTGGGTGTTGAGGCCATTCGTTCAGCTAAAGGTTTGTTTCTCTCTCAACATAAATATGTTACTGACCTTCTAGCTCATTTTCACCTTCATACTGTCAAACCTGTTCGCACCCCGTTAGCTTCCCGTACCACTCTGTCTCTTTCTGATGGTGAGCTACTATCTGATTCTACTGAGTATCGCAGCATGGTTGGTGCATTACAATATTTAACTTTGACACGGCCAGATATTACTTATGCAGTACACTTAGTGTCTCAGTTCATGCATGCTCCTCGTACCACTCATCTTTTTGCAGTCAAAAGAATTTTCAGATATTTGCAGGGAACACGAGATCATGGACTTTGGCTTCAGCAGTCTAATCGGCCAACCTGTATAGTTGCTTACTCCGATGCAGATTGGGCAGGTTGTCCTGATAGTTCTCGGTCTACCACAGGTTTTGCTGTATTTTTGGGCCCTAATTTGGTTTCCTGGAAGGCTAAGAAGCAGCCCACTGTGTCCAAGTCCTCCACAGAAGCGGAATATCGTGCCATTGCTTACACAGTACAAGACACACTACATATCCGCTCAGTCCTGTTCGAACTTGGATGGCCTATCTCCGAGCCGGTACATTTATTATGTGATAATATATCTGCTTCTTACTTGACTGCAAATCCAGTTCACCATGCTCGAAGTAAACATATTCAGATTGATTATCATTTTGTTCGCGAACGGGTTGCTCATGGAGATCTGATTGTTCAACATGTTCCTACTCATCTACAGCTGGCAGATATTTTTACTAAAAGTCTATCTAGTCAACGTTTTCATTTTTTGAAAGACAACCTGTGCGTTGTATCTCCCGCACAGTTTGAGGGGGTGTAATAGAATTCTTATAGGCTTAGTATTGTACTTTACATTCAACTCTCTCTAATATAAATATATCTGCCAGGGCTCCTCAGGGAGTAACCTTTTCCATTATTTCACACTAAGACTGAAGAGTCAAGAAAAATAATAATGAGTATGTTAACATGCTTTATAAAAGTGCATTTTTTGGATGACTTAACTACATGTATCCACCTCACAAGAGTAATATGGGTGCATCTTGTTCGTCAACCTCAATTGCATGCCCTTTGCAGACCAATTTTGTCTGATAGCTAGGTCCCCATCATTGGTGTTGTTATAGGAAATGAGAAATGCTTGATGTACACATTTTTGTGTACACCTTTTGTACATTCGTCTGCCTCACGCAGACAGATCTGTAGAGTTTTCTGTGAACAAACAATTTTTTGTACGTGAGACAGACGAATGTACAAAAATGTGTACGCACGCATTTCTCTTCTTATAGGAAATGACCGTGGCTCAAACTAGGCATGCTCATTGTCGACTAGTTAGTTAAAAAATGCTAACACGACTACATACTACCAAGTCCTAATGTGCTCACAACAAGTTCTTTTGCGTAGAGAGTTTCAAGAATTCAAAGTAATTGAGAAGCGGCGTTTGATGCAAGAAATAATAGTATACTTTAAACAAACATTATATTTTGTCAACATAAAAGCTCAAAAAATAGCAAGTATAGGCGAAACTTGGTAAGTTAAGATGCATGGTATACACAAATAGGTGTTATATGAAGCAAGAAACGAACAAGAGATGTACATAAAAAATGATGAGTGCTGTACAACAATATGTAAAGAGAGGACTAGTGAATACTTTTTACCCATTAACCATTCTAGGATTGAATTCAAAATTGGAATTCCTATAAGACAACTGTGAAGATAAGCAAGGGATACAATGAGATAAAATCCTATGTCAATCAATCTATGCACTTCTACAATCCAGCTGTAGAAATGGAGCATCCGCAGGAGCACAAGGACATGAGAGAACATACAAAAACTCTCATTCAATAATGCTAGAGACTCGCTTCAACTGAGACTAGGGTTAAAATTAATCTGTCCTTTGAGATCTTCCACATGTAGCTGATCAAAGGCCTCACTTGACTAGCAACCTAACCTCTCTCATTGTCTGAGGTGTTCCGGAATAAGACGGTTTCGGAGGTCAGCCGGAGCACCAGCAAGCTCTGCAGAAGAAGATATACGTGTGCCATGCAAGAAATTAAAGCGGGAAGAAATAATAATAATAATTGACCTAAAGGGCAGTCAGGTGTACTATGTTGTCTCTCCAAGACGAGGGTCCACGGAAGGGTCCCATCACAAGAGTATATGTGGGACAAGCCTTCCCTTGTCACTTTTTGACAAGAGAGGTCACTCCCAAGACTTGAACCCGTGACATCTTGATCACACAACAACACCTTAACCGTTGACCAAGGAAAAAATAATTGACATGGAAAAAAGAATTAACCTTGGGGAGTGAAGTCAAAGAGAGGAGGCAAAGGTTTCCCATTTGGTAAGCATGCATTTGGCTCCCTTATAGCATCAAAGAATGGATGTGCACAGGCCTCCAACTAAGAAAGATGTACAATGCGTTAACAATAAGGTTAGAGAAAGGGGAATGATGTGTTACAAAAAATCTCAAAGCACAATCCCATATCAAAAAATTAGAGAAAGGGGAATGATGTGTTACAAAAACCATGGGTTAAACTAACTAACACATTTAATCATTTTGTTTTTCCAACCAAACCGAAATTCAGAGAAGCCTCTCAATTAGTTTGACCATTTTATTTCCAAGAACAAGACAGAAGGCAGAGAGTAAAAATGCTTCTACTTACAGCACTACACCGCGTTGTTGGTGAGTATTGGAGCAGCCGTGATACTAGATCGACTGCCTCAGGAGGCATTCTTTTATGAAATACCTGGGAAATGCATAAGGCCGGTCAGAACTCCCTACATATTGGCAATAATCTACTTTAAAAAATTTCTCCTTAAAATTTTGCTAATTGGCATTCTTTAGGCTACGTGAACTCAAGAAGTAAGATCCTCAATGAATTGGTTCAAAAATGTTGGAATGCAACCCAGATCCAAAATTGGAAATATGCAAGTGTCCACCTAATTACATTAGTATGAGGTCTATTTAGGACTTGCCTAAGAAAACTAATGAGGACTTCAAGTGACGTTTGCGGAAAGCCAGACACATAAACAAACCTTGTGCCACGGATGAGCTTTGACTTGTGGGAATTTGAATTCTTTGTAGTTAGGATTCATGCATTTGATCTCCTCCCTACTTGGTGTCCCTAAAACCTGAGGTATATAAATGCAAGTAAATAAAGATTATGAGCAATCAAGAGGTGAATAGAACTGAACTCCATTCCTATTTTGACAAGAAGAAAAAAATCATATAGAGCAAAGCAAACCTTGATGATTTCTACAAGCAGGTCAACACTACTTTCACCCGGAAATATAGGCTGCATGTGATGCAACAACATTCAGCGTATCAGACTATGATTGCGGCAGTTTGTTTTTATTTACTTTCCATATAGTACAACAGTTTACTAAAAAGGGGCTAGCAATGAAAAGACCTGTCCAAGGAGAAGCTCGGCCATAACACAACCAACAGACCACATGTCAATTGCAACCGTATACTCAGTGGCTCCAAAGATCAGCTCCGGAGCCCTATAGTAGCGAGAACAAATATATGATATATTTGGCTCCCCAGGAACCTGCAGTGTGACAAGTGCACTGAATTAATATTGACTTTTATTTCAGTGGTAAATAAAAGAATCTATCAGGTTTCCCCAAAAGTATCACCTACCAGCATCTTTGCACTCCCAAAATCACAAATCTTTAGCTGATGTGTGTGAGGATTAACCTGAAACAAACACCCACATACACAATGAATAATATAACCATTGTTCATAACACGTGGGAAACCCAAGATCTAAAAGATACACTTTGTTTTATTTTTTTTCTTCTAATAATCCATTAATACTTGAGTTCCATTCTTAAAGGTATTAGGAGTAATATACAGGCTCATGTCAATATATACCCTTATGTATTCTGTTATCATCAATGTAAGCCATATGATACTGAATTATTATTCATATAAAAGTCATGTTTAAGTTTGCTAGTCATATATTAGGAATCTATGAATGTTTTAGTTTAGGTAAATTTCCCTTAATAATACCGGTTTTATAAAAAGATCTATCTAATGGGAGTATTATAAGGTATGCTATAAATGTATAATATGTTGACTTATACTTATACATTCGTCAGATGTGATAGTAGTCGACTTAACACTTGAGGGGAAAAGCTCACCAAAAGATTCTGTGGTTTGATATCACGGTGACATACACCGAGTACGTTGTGTATATAATTCAAGCCTCGACAAATCTGTGATGGTAGTAAATGCAGGTAAAACAATTGATACTCCCAAACAGAAACATGATTTATAAAGCTTGGGAAAAGAATCCTTTACTTATATCACCTGGTATATATAGAGTTGCACATATATGGTGGGCATGTGATGGTTCATGCGGCTATAGTGCCTAGAAACTCTATACACAGTTTCAGAAACATACTCCATGACAAGATTAAGGTAAACTTCATTCTTTTCAGTTGTTGAATAGAAGCAATGCTTCATTTGAACAACATTAGAATGATCAAATAAACGCATAATCTGGAGTTCTCTGTTCTTGTATCTCTTGTCCTGCAGCACCTTCTTTATAGCAACACTTTCACCAGTTTCAAGGCTCTTTGCCTAAGACAAACAATACCAAAAACATACACACATACCACATGAACAGAACTGGTTTTAGGTAATATAAACAAATACATAGATAAATAACTAAGTAAATAATAATTTACCTGGAAAACAACTCCGAAAGAACCAGAACCTACCACACGCTCTGCCATGTAAGACAACTTCTGCATCCAATACTTTTATACAGATTAGCATTATGCAATTACTATTACTACTCTATTAATATCATTATTATTTAAAGAAGAAGAAAAATATCCTAAAAAACCATATGGCATGCTTGAAGAACATTGGCAACCTGTTTCGGTTGTCCATTGTGACCACCCACAGTTGTTACTATTATCTGGCCTGCTTCAGTTCCATTACCGCTAACAACTGAAGGCTCCAAACCCTGCATGTGTATACTATCCAAATTACATCTGAATTTGGCAATGCAAAAAGAGAACTAAAAAATTATAGTCAGCTGACCTTTATGTTGTCTTGATCATCAAGGTCGTTGATGTATTCAGATTTTTCATGCCTAGCAACATTTGATACAGCAGTTTCCTGAGATGTAGAAGCTGTATTGTGATCCGGAGCACAATGTTCTTCTAATTCAGGTTTAACTACAACCGGCAGCTCCGCTTCTTCTTCTTCTTCATCTTTCACCCTACTTATGGTCAAATCCCCTCCCTAACCATTTTTTAAAAATGTATTCAGTTAGAGCAGTCAATTGAGACAGAATCTCCATCCCCTTATCTTAAAACAATATTCAAAATCAAGGAAACCTTCCTTTTATGGAGCAGTAGATACAAGCTCACATAAAAACATTGGACTAAGGCTGCGTTTGGATGCAAAACGCCAATTTTTTTACACGTGAAACGCTGCTAATTGCAGCGTTTGAAGGAGAACACACTGAAATACAAACGACCCCTAAGTTTTATGATAATCCATGAGAAGTATCTGGCTTTCTGGCCGTATTGTATGTGACAATTGCCATTTAGCTAATAAGCCCGTGGAGAAAAGATTGAGGTGCCAGAAACTATACTATTCTACATTTGAGGTAGTAGTGATAATTCCTTATAAAGATGCAATTAAACAAGTTCTTCCAAATGATAAAGAAGGGGGTTGCATGTGGGGCTGTTCTGATTTTACCAAGGGCTCTGATAAACAATTTCTTCCAAATTCCTTTTTTTCATTTAGTTATTTTCTTATTTAATTTTGATTAACTTCTCTAAGTTTTATGATGATCTTCCTGTTAATTAAGTCTGACTTTTTATGACGAAACTCTTTATTTTAATATGGTATCAACGCTAATTACGCTTAAATGTACAACTTCATCTGATTAAGACTCTATTATACCAAGCCATCTAAGCCAAGTCTAAATACGTGATCCATCAATATGGTAAAACTTTCGAGAATAATCAGAACGAGCCACCATCTTGAGGGAGCGATTTAAATTGGAATAACACAATATTGGGAAGTAAAAAAATTACCATCTTGAACTGTATATTAAGCAAGGACATATAAAATATGCAGCCAAAATGCAATGAAGAAAGAGGGTGAAAAATTACAGAATCTGAAACAGAGGAGAGACCGGAAGCAATGCTCTTGAAACGACGCATCACATTCATGATTTCCCACACGCCCGCAGGAAGCTAGAATAACAACCCTTTCTTTCTCCCTCCCTCCTTTTGAGTCACTTTTCCCCAAAAAAGGATATCCTTCTTGAACGGGGAGAGAAAGAGAAAGAGATTGAGAAAGAGAAGGGAGAGAATCGGCGGGGCAATGCTTCTCTCCCCTCTCGGCGGCGCTGTGGGTTCGGGAGGCGGGAGAAAAAGAAGAAGAGGTTCAGGAAAGGGAAAAGCTTTCTCTGCTTCTTTCTCTCTCGGCCAAATTTGAAATCAGAAAACAGAGCTTAGAGCTAAGAAGTTTACCGATCAACTGAACGGCTGAATGGTTTCCATTTCCCGCGAGTTTGTGGTGGAGGTCTAAGGTGAATTATAGGCCGTTGATTTTATGGGAAGTGATTGCACGGTGGGAAATGGCCGGAAGTGCTGGCATTTAATGGAAAATGATCATTTTTCCCCAAAGATGAATCAGGCAGGCACTCACATCATTTTCGTTACCTGAGTATTCGGGTTTAAAGACTAACCGTCCGTTGCGTAACATTCAAATTGTCTGAATCATTAATTCTTTTGAAATTTATGAAGTTTTGGTTGAAGTAGCCGATTGTTCTATTGATTTATCAGAAAATTATATTAAAATATTTTTTATTAATAGAATAAAGTAAGAATTATATGAAAAATTAGCTAAGATTATCCTCTTCAGTAACTTCAGTCAATACAGTCAGAAAAGTAACTTCAACTTTACATAACTCAGCGCACGAAATCAAAAGTCACATGTTTAGTGAAAGAGTTTGCTGATAAGATTGATAAACCGAAAAACAAGATCACCAAACAGACTCTAAGAGTAAAAACAAATTATAATCATGAACTCTATCTACACATTTTCCTTTTATATTTGATATTGCCTCCCATTAATACATTTGTGTTTTATTTTCTAATTCTGAGCACTAATTTGTAATCAAAATAGAACGTCACTATGATTTCAAAATGGCTTAAATACTTTTTTAGTCCCTTCATATATAACACAATTTTTTTAAGTCATTGCAAAATATTTTTCTTGTTTTTCATCACTGCAATATGCACTATTTTGTTTTTAGTCCATCTATGATTCTGAAACTACTCTACTTACAAAAAAAATTATTTTCAGTTACACAAATCTAGTAAAAATATTTAAATTCTTCCTTTTATAAATTTTTTGAGGCTAATATGAGAGTTAAAATAGTGTAAAACTAAGTATTCACATTTTAAAAATATATATTAAAAACCATCTAAAACTAAAATTAAATACATTTTTAATAACATGACAAGAATTAGAGGAGATCTATTAATCAATGTTATTTTGAGGTCAAACAAAGATTGTTATCATCGGTGAAGGATTGAAAAAAAAAATCAACCTAAATTGCAGGGACGAAAAACAAAGTAAAATATTTTGCAGAGATGTAAAACAAAATGTATTATATTTGCAGAGACTAAAAACATATTTAAACCTTTCAAAATATATAAAGTTGAGTTAGTATCATAGAACTCAAAAATTATAACAAAACTAGCTGTTGCCTTTTCTTCGATCAATTAAGTTTTTTTTCAAACTAATTGGGAACATAGAAAGTATACAGATAATAGATACCATCATACCATCATTAAAGTCCTGTGTCAAGATGTTTTTTTGTTAAAGGGAATTTATTGATAAAAAGAAAGACATTACAAAGCGATAAAGAAAAAAAGAAAAGAAAAAGCATTACAGAAGGACATAAAAAGGAAACTAAAAAAGGAAATAAAGTAAAAATAACTAATCCCACGGGAAGTATCTGGATTGAGACCGTGTTCTCATGCCATGACGCCTTTTGTTCTTCTGAGTTTTTCGGTAAATTTTAAGCTACGTGTTCCAGTTGTCCGTTGGCAAGCAATTTTCCGAAGTTATGAAATTGGCTTTGCGACAATTTTTTTTATTGAATTTGGACTTCTTAATTTCTTCTGGGTATGAAATAGGAGCACGGCAATCATTTTCAGTTGCATGTCCCAAGAAGTCGTCAGTGAAGATGGAGTCATCCAAATGATCAAAATCATCAGAGGCCCATGAGTAAGCCTGGGATGGTGGCAACTGGAGTTGTTTCCCAGAAGAGAATACATGTTCATTATCACTTGCTACTGCTTGTATTTGTTGATGGAAAATCAGTTTAGAGATGGATGTGGGGTCCTCAGATTCTAACTTGCTCCCATGTTGAAGGGAGATTGAGTCGTCCTGCATTGACTTTGATACCTCTACAAAATTAGAAAAAATATTAAGGAACTTTAATAGGCTCGAATTATTGGGTCCCATGGGTATCTAAATAGATCCCCCTTGTGTTTAGCCATTTTGACATAGTAGCTTACTCTGTTAATTTCCACGGAAATCGTGATATCTCCAATTCGTCCTTTTTCTTCAAAAATTGTCTGACCAGGATTTCTGAGCTGGTAAATGAACCCGATGATTTGGGGAACAAGCTCTAATTTGAAGTAAATCTTGTGCAGAAGAGACTTTCTAATTTCAAAGAGGACCAACTCTCTTTTTTGCATTGCGAATTTAAAAGATTCAGTTTCAATTTTGACCGAATCAAACCCATATTCTCCAAAGAAGGAAAAATTTTCACCGGCTAATTCAGTCCCTGCCTGGTCAACTCCAGAGGAAACAAATCCATCCAGGTCACACATTTTGATAACAACGTGACACTTTTTAAAAAATAAAGAATAAGAAGAAAGAGAGCAAGAAGAAAAGGTGGAAGGAGGAAGAACACATGGAATAGCGCTTGAATTTCAATGGATATATGATATACTCCGTATGATTAGGGAATTGATGATAATGATTTTTTTTTGGCAAAAGGGATCATATCATTAATTAATCAAATCAGCAGCCATGTGACTGACAATCGGGAATCACATCCTGGCCGGGTAGTAACACACCTTGCCTAGCTAATACATGGGCAACTTGGTTCGCAGTCCGCTTACAAAAGAGAGACTAAAACCACTATTTGTTCTCAATAGACCTCGTGTATCCTCAAGTAACACATCAAAATAAGAGAACCTTTTCACCTTCGTACTTCTTGCACCACCGTTAACGGATCTGACTCGAACTCAACCCTTTCCTAGCCTTCCCGAATAGCGGCACTGACAGCATCTCGAACTCCCATAGTCTCGACTTCAAGTGGACTCCAATCACCATGTTTGGACGCAATGAAAGCTTTTATAAACTGTCCCTGATCAGTATGGGCAACCCAACTCTACACCCCAATACCACTTGCCTCATTAAGTGCGCATCTATATTCACCTTTATAAAGCCTGCTTTAGGCTTCCTCCAGCTGATCAGATGAGTAAACTTCCCGTGATTTATATCCGACTTAAATATTTGGGAATCTTCCCAGGATTTCAGCATTCTGTCTGCACTTTGAATCACTGCTACACTTCCCAAGCTTTCATTCTTCCAGATTGTACCATTCCTCCTCTTCCATAACTTCAAAGCATAGTTATGAACCGACCGCAACCTGCGTCGTTCCTCCCTTCCATGTTTGCCTTGATCCAGGTCCCAATTTTTTATGTCAACAAACCCAATTGTGGACTTGCAGCCCACCATACCTCTTGTACAGTTGGACAATGTCGAAAAGCATGCTCAACGGCTTCCTCATCCTCACCACACAACTTACAAATTGTCGAGATTTACAACTCCGTTTATTAAGGTTTTATAAAGTAGGAAGTGACTCGTCCATAAGATGCCATAAAAAATATTTAATCTTAGGCAGGATTTTAAAAGACCACACACATGTCCATCTGTCCCAATTTTCCGCTGACCCAGACCCCACTAATAATTTAAAACAACTCTTACCTGAAAATAGCCTACTACTTTCACCCGGTCAGTACCAACTATCCACCCTATCATGTGAACTGATAGGAATACTAAGGACCTCTTACACTCCTCCTGTGAAAATATGGATTGTACTCTCCTCGCATGTCAGGCCTTACCTTCCTCATCTCGTAAAGATGCCACATTCATATCAAGGATACCAATCGGTCTACGCGACTGCACCTAACCTGATCCTGCCCCCAAGAGCCAACTGTCAACCCAAACCTGAGTATATCTACCATTCCCCACCCTCCTACGAATATTCCTCTTCATGACCTGTTGAGTTTCTATGATACTTCGCCAGATATAAGATGGATTATTTCCAACTCGTGCCTCCAAAAAAGTTGATTCCGGATAGTAAGGTGCTTTGAAAACCCAGCTCATCAAGCTGGGTTTAATGCACCAAACCTCATTGTGATATAGAAATTCAGCGCATTAGTCCCTTGTGATTTGAAAAATGCGTCAAACCCCCTTGTATTTTAATTAATCATGCACAGAACCCCTTTTATGAATAAATTTAACGATTTGGAAATCACTTTTCCTAATATTATGATTGAATATGCAAGTACATATGTCAAAATCTCTAAATCATACAAAAATGTTAACCATTTTTCTTTTATTTGACAATTGAATTTGTTCATAGAAGGGATTTTGCGCGTAATTAATTAAAACACAGGAGGGTTTGATGCATTTTTTAAATCACAGGAGGCTAATTCGCTGAATTTCCATATCACAGGGGGATTTGGTGCATTAAACCCCAACAAGCTCTTTGAATCCATAATAAGTCTCCACGTCTGTTTTGAGAGCATGGTTAAATTAAATTCCCTCACCCGTCTAAAACCCGATCCCTCCACATTTTGTGGTTTACATAGACTCTCTCAACTTCTCCACCTGAGCCCTTTTTCGTCAAACTTAGTTCCTCGCCATCAATACCCATTCATAAGTCTTTCAAGCTCCTCACATAGTTTCTTGGGCAAAAGAAATACATTCATAGTATAATTGGGCATTGCCTGAATCACATTTTTCAATAGCACTGCCCGACCAGCTCGAGACAAGAACCGATTCCCTCCAGCTTTTAATACCACTAACAATTCTATCTCGCAGATACCTCAAGATAACTTGATTGGCCACTATCACCCACCACTCTACGTTAGGACTAAAAAAGATGCTAGATTATTAAAATTAACTGCTTGACCCGACATCTGTTCATAGGTCTCCAAAATATTTTTTATAGCCTCACATTCATTTCTGGGTAGCCTTAAAAAATAGGAGGCGATCAGGAATTGATGATAATGATGTTATTATAAGTGTACACATAAATTTTCATTTAAGAAAAGTAAATATTTTTTAACAGGAAATGATGAGTCCCTATATCATACATCCGAGTGTATGTACACCCGACCCAACTAAGGAAGACAACCCAATAACTAATACTGAGTATAGGCAAAAAAAAAAATCAGTGGCATTTTAGTAATTTAAGCGAAAAATCACGACTTCCGCTAACTGAGCAATAGTTTACTTTTAGTGAGCATCTGACCTATTTTATTGAGTACTAGGAGGCTAACAATGAGTATCATGATCTATGCTTCATATCTTCTAATTCTTTTTCTTATTTTTTCTTTTATAAAACTTATCAAATTTTATCTATAATCCACTTCTATTAATTTCAATATGCGAGTCTAATGTAATATTCCCTCCGTCCCCCAATTAAGTTACCACTTTCCTTTTTGGGCAGTCTCTAAATTAAGTTCACACTTCCTTACTTTCCTTATTTGGCAAATTATCTACATCAAAACAGTGTCAAACAGTGCAAAACAGTGCCAAACAGTGTCATACAGTGTTTGAACAGTGCAAAACAGTGCACTCCACAGTAAAGTCAAATTTATTTTCTTAATACGTGTGAAGTCAAACCGGGAACTTAATTGGGGGACGGAGGGAGTATGATACTTTTGAAATATGCATTGATATGACATTTTAAAAATGAGCATAACATTAGTACCAAATGAGCATACATAACTTACAAAGTGCACATTGATATGAAAATTGTAAGGTTTGTTAGTTGAACATCACGACATTTTAATTGAGCATCAAAGCTCCACTATTGAGATGAAAATCACGGTTTCTGGTGAATGAGCATTAATGAACTTTTCATGAGCATCAAACATATT
The DNA here is from genome assembly GCA_945859875.1 of Cuscuta europaea. Taxonomy (NCBI): domain Eukaryota; kingdom Viridiplantae; phylum Streptophyta; class Magnoliopsida; order Solanales; family Convolvulaceae; genus Cuscuta; species Cuscuta europaea. The sequence goes on along the minus strand of CAMAPE010000035.1, from coordinate 5,561,218 downwards.
ATGTTGAGTATTACGAGTCTAATATTGAGCATCACGATCTCTACTTCATAACTTATATTTAACTTTCTTTTTTTTAATTTTTTCTTTTATAAAAACTTATTAAATTATATCTATGATCAACTCCTGTGAATTTCAATATACAAATATAATGTAATGTAATACTTTTGAAACATGAATTATATGACATTTTAAAATGAGCATCACATCAGTCTCAAATGAGCATACACAACTTACAAAATGAGCATTGATATGAAAATGGTAAGTTTTGTTAGTTGAGCATCGAGACATTTTCAGTGATCATCAAGACATTTTTATTATACATCAAACCTTCTCCATTGAGTATCATAAGCATGCAAAATTGAATATCATGATCTATGCTACCATGTATATAATCTAACTCTCATGCGAATTTACTACTACCTCCGTCCCTTAAAACTTTGCCAAAGTTGACCGGCACGGAGAATAATAAAGTAAAAATTATGTGGTTGAAGTTTGTGCAGAGGAGAGAGAAATAACAGAAATCACAAAATAATTGATTAAAAGGGAAAGTGGCAAAGTTTTTTGGGATGTCCCAAAATGGAAAGATGACAAAGTTTTAAGGGACGGAGGGAGTATGATACTTTTGAAATATGCATTAATTTGACATTTTAAAATGACCATAAAACCAGTATCAGATAAACGTACATAACTTATAAAATGAGCATCAAAAAATTGAAAAGCTCATTTGAATTCTCTAATGTGTTCTAATGTTCATTTGTGCATATACAATGACAAATATAGTAATTTTATATTAAAAAATAGTTTATAGTCTTTCATTTTCGAAGTACAAATATAATCGGGTTCTTTTATACTCTATGCATATTTATTTCACTATACTCATCTTAGTACGGAGTATAAAACAAAACTAAGGTTAGTAATTAACACACAATATTTAATAAACTAATAAATATTCATCTTAAATTAAAAATAGAAAAATAAAAAATCAATACCTAAAATATTTTATAATACATAAGTAAACAAAATTAAGTTAGAAGTTTGGTTGGAAAAAGAAAAAATAAACTGGGAAATTTAATAATATTTTTATAATATTTTATATTATAATATTTTTATATTTTTAATTTTATATTATATAATATAAAATTAAAATAGAAGGTTGCTAGATAAAAAACAAGAAAAGAAAGGAGAACAAACAATAAAAAACAAAAAATAAAAATAGAGCAACCAATAAAAACAAAAAATAAAATAAAAAAGAAATGAGAACATACAATAGCAACAATAAGCGCACACAAATGCTAAAGGTACCGCAAAATGTACCCCATTTTTACCCCCACCCCCTAATGTGTGGCCATAAATGAGGCAATTCATTTAAGTGGGGCACCACTTAAATGAATTGGCCCATTTATGACCACACATTAGGGGGTGGAGGTAAAAATGGGGTACATTTTGGGGTACTCCTACCAAAACTCATAAGCGCAAGAGGTGGGAGGACTGTGCATGCGGAGCAGCAGAAAATGGAACAGAGCATCTCCAATGCCTTGATGTTAACATTAAAAAACGGTGGCCACGTCCTAGAACATCAAAGTGTTTTTTTTTATTTGTGCTCCAATGCATTCTTTTTAGAGTTATGTTAAGCTGAGTTGTACAAAATAAATGTAAACACCGTGAAACTCAGAGCATCTCTAATGCTCCACTTTCAACATTGAAAAATAATTGACATATGGCATAAAATGTATGGAATGTCAAGCCACATAAGATAAAAGTGGAAGTATAATAAATTGAAAGTTTAAATTCTTCTCCAATGCAATTTAAAAGACTGAAGTTCCGTAGATAAAACTTTAACAACTGCCTAAGCCACTAAGAGCATCTCCAATCCTTAGTTGTTGACATTAAAACTTTTATGGCACATGTCAATAGATGTATGGAATGTCTAACCACATAGGATGAATGTCAAAACCCGAAAATTGAAATCCTCAAAAACCTCCCCAACGCAACACGTCGAGATCATGCTGTTTTGTCCAATTGGAATTTAATTAATTCAAATTTAAGCCTTTCGTAACTACTCAGCCTGTATAACTGGCTTTTGAGAATGGGAAAGTGGGTTTGAAAGTGTTGACATTAAATTTTGACAACTCAGCATCACTTGTGCGAATAAAGAGAGCATTGAAGCAAAAAATTTGACACACTTTCAAAGGAGATTACCTGGCTCCGTTTTTTTACTGTTAAAAGCATCCCATTAGAGATGCTCTAAAATGGATAAAAACGATATGCGTATTTGCCGGTTCTTCAAGAAATCCGGACCACTAATTTTCAGCTTTAACCAAAAATGCTGACTCATCGTGTGTAAATGGCTTTTGAAAACCAGAAAGTGAGTTCGACACTTTTATTAACACGTATGCACAACAGCACCTCGTAAAGACAACATTGAAGGAGGTTTTTTAATACGGCTTTAGTGTTGTATTATGTGGCGTTCATTTTTTAATGTGGAAAGTGAAGCATTGGAGATGCTCTCACTTTCTCATCTTGAAAAGCCTGTTAAACAGCTGACTCACCATAGAAAAAGAGGTCGTGAGCATAAAATGATTTAATTCATTTTTTAAAAGTTAGAAAGAATAAACCAGTCGAGAATTGGTTACTCAAGATTGAATATGGATGGAAGATTTCCTTGGAGTTGGTTACGGCACGTATGTAAAGTTAATCGAGTCTCAAATCTAAATAATTTATGAGCTATACACGTTGAGTAATTCCACATGGATAAAATTCCTCGAGTTCGACATGATGCATTGCGGATGTTTTTCGAAGTTTCATTATTTAGGATTTGACATTCATCACATGTGGTTAAACATTCCATTGACATGTGTCACAATTTTTTTAATGTCAAAAGTTTAGCATTAGAGATGCTCTTACTGTTCGGCTTAGGAGAAGAGTAGAACTCCAAATTGATGGCCTCAATGTTCGAAACAATTACAAAAAAAATGGGAGGTATAGGTACACTGGACGTAAAAAGCCAAGTATAAGAAGGTTGAAACCAGAGGGAGTACTTCAATGAGTTTTGTTAGGAGTACCCTAAAATGTACCACATTTTTACTACACCCCTAATGTGTGGTCATAAATGAGACAATTCATTTAAATGGTGAGGGTAAAAATGGGGTACATTTATTGGTACATTTACCATTTGTGTACTTCAATGACCTTTTTGCAGTATGAAGTATTAACAGTGTGCGCGTCACAGACAAAGTAACCACCTTCGAGCAATTACCGTTACCGCTTTGTGCCCATTACCCATCAGATCTTATGAACTGCCCGTGAGACCGAAGTTTTGTTGTTTCACTATCAGATACAAAACTCGCGACGTTTTTTCTGCTGCACAAACAAGATATGGAATCACCGATAGGAGCTTCGCCTACGCCGCGGGGAACGCTCGAGGTTTTCCTCGCCAACGCCAAAGGCCTTGAAAACACCGACTTTCTTTGTACGTTCATATCTACCTCACCCTTCTCTATTGTCGATTCAATGTATTTTCCGATTCGGACTGATATACATTACATAAAACGTCTGATTGTCCGATCTAATGACCAAACCATAATAGGATCAGATAGCAGTTCTGTTTCAGGATTTCAGATTGCATTCTTGTTCAATTAACGGTTCCAGTGCGCTAATTGAGTTTGTATCTTCGTTTTTCATGGATTTCGTACTGGAAATCGTCTTGAAATGGATGCTTTTGTTATGAAGATTGCTAAATCTTGTGTTGATTATGATATTGCTCCTTTTCCTTATCGATAATAAGTTCTTAGGACGACGGAGTTCCTCTAATCTGTTTTATTTTCCCCATCAGCTAATATGGATCCTTATGCCATCCTGATCTGCCGGACGCAGGAGCAGAAAAGCACCGTTGCATCAGGTTGAATTGCATATATACATAGTACTCTCTCCGTATCTATTTACTTGTCTCGCTTTCCGTTTCGGGACGTATAAAAAAAAATCTCATTTCTCTTTTTAGATTCTGTATGTCACTAGTTGAAAATGTTGCTCCGTTTTATTCTTTTTGTGAAAATGGTTAATGGCAGAGTGATTGAAGTGATATTCCTTGCTCTAAACTGGCAATTTAAACACATAAATGCAGGTAAAGGTTCTGACCCTGCATGGAACGAGACCTTCATCTTTGATGTATCTGAAGGAGTTACCGAACTTAGAATCAAGTTAATGGATAGTGATAATCTCTCTAATGATGACTTTGTTGGAGAAGCAAAGTGAGTCTTCAGTCCTCTTGAACTGATTCCAGTAATAGTGATTTGAAGTCAGCTCAACCTACTTATAACTAGATCAAATCAGATAAGATGAAGCTGCATTAGCTAGTTTTTGCTTTGTAATGTTTTTGTTATGATCGATGATGATGAACAGAATCTCCTTGGAGCCTGTCTTTTTAGAAGGGAGTATTCCACAGCAATCATACAATGTTGTGAAAGACGACAGTTTTTGCGGAGAGATTCGAGTTGCCCTTACTTTTAAAAGAGAGGTACGTATTATAGGAGCCATACTAGCTCCTCTCTATTTTTTCGATCTCTCATTTCTTTTTCACTCTAGCTCCTTAAAAATAAATAATTAAACTCAATTTTTTTCTCTACCGACCATTTTCTCATGTCTCTCACTATCCCTCATACTGAAAACACATTTTTTTAATTTAATGAAGTAAAAAGCAGAAAATACCTTTTTAAGCCATGGAATCGATTCATTGTATAGGGGTGTATGCGTGTAGTTAAACAACTAAAAAGGAAGTAGATATTAGTTTGTGTTTTGACTGTTTTCCATTAACAGAAACTGTAATTTCCTAATTTTTGTTTTAAAAAAGATAAACGTAGTGTCTTAAAGAAGTGTTTTGGCTTACACTCTTATGCATTTTAATGTCAAAAGTTGAATTGTAAGGAGGAGAAATGAGTGTTTAAAACTGTTTTTTTACTTTTCTTTTAGGGAGTACGTTACCTACTTAATAAACCATGAAATGCCATCTGTAATCAACCAAACCCAAATAAATTGGAGGAGGCCACATCAGCATTAAAATAAAGGGCACTTGACTGAAGGTACGGAAAGCATGGGATATGAGGAGGAGTAACCGAATTAGGGTCACTAACACAAGATTGAAGGAATACATCTAGCAGAGGAATCAATATAAAAGCTAGTTTGTTAGAAGAGAGACATGAATGGATTTACGGGAAATTTCTTCTTGTCACTTCTGATTTCACTAAAGAAGAGCTGAAACCAGAACAGAGTTTATGACGGGTGATGAACGGAGAACTGAAACCAGAAGAGAGAAAAGAAATTTCCAGTAAATCCATTCATGTCTTTCTCTTCTAACAAACTAGCTTTATATTGATTCCTCTACAAGATGTAATCCTTCAATCTTGTGTTAGTGGCCCTAATTCGGTTACTTCTCCTCATATCCATGCTTTCCGCACCTTCATCACATGCCCTTCCTTTATTAGTGCTGATGTGGCCTCCTCCAATTTATTTGCGATTTGGTTCATTACACTATTTTTAACAAACATATACATTTACTTTTTAAATTTATGTGGCCTCCTCCAATCCTTCAATCTTGTGTTAATGAATGCTAAGATTGTCTTATCATTCATTTTCGATCTGTCTCATACCAAATTCGATTAAATTTGTGTGGTTCCAAATCATTATTACATTATTCTTACTTTATCAATTTAATATTGACCACATAAATCCACTTTTCTTGTTTACCTTATGTCCTAGTGAGACTGGAGGTAGTATTTGTTTTTTAAAATATTAGTAGTACATGCTATTGTACAACGTAATCTTTTCCTACTGAATACTTTTGAGATATTACCCGAAATAGGACTAACAGTTTGAAAATTCCAAAATAGGACACATATGTTTTTATTCCCAAAATAGGACTAATTACTGCCATGTTTTGCAGTACTAGACTTTAAACATGGCCGTATTTTCTAAACATGACAGTATTTAGTCCTATTTTGAGAATAAAAACATGACAGTCCTATTTTGGAATTTTGAAACTGTTTTAGTCCTATTTCAGGAACTTTCCCCAATACTTTTTATAAAACATCACATACAACGCAATCAATTCCTACTAAATACTCCTTACTTTTTTATTTAAAATTAATTAAATTTTAAAGTAGAATGAATCACAAAAGTTTGAGAAAATTGGTTAATCACAATTTGGCGCATTGATTTTAGTCGTAATAAGTTTACAATTTATAATCTATTAAACTCCAAGAGTAGTAATTTGATGTTAAATTAGCAGATGCATAGGGCATATGAAGCCGATGAGAGCTATGGTGGTTGGAAAGAATCGTCGAGAGATTACTGATCAAAAGTTTACTCTGGACTATTCTATGCTTATTTTTATTTTTTGTGATACTCAACGAAGTTGAAGAGTTTGTTTGAGAAGTGACAGATATATTTTTTTAGTTGAATTCTTAAAGTACGAAGGTAAGGTGTTGACAGGGAGTGACCATGGTATTTTTTGGAATGTATTACTATCTCACACACAAAATAACTTCATACAGCCCGTTGGGTGACCATATTTTTTGGTGCATCAGTTTTATCAACTAAATTTTTATTTCGTATGTTAAATTGTGCAATAATCAAAATAAGTAATGGTGGAGATACGTTGCAAACTGGATTGACTGAAGTAATCGTAGAAGACCATTTTAACTAGTAGTATTTTTCATTTTTTTATTTCAACAGAATAAGTTACTCCAGCCGTTTTAGCGACAATTTCATAAATTTTATCAGAATTAGTCGATTCAACCAATTTTAGTAGAATAAAAAAAAACAATTTTAGTAGAATCAATTTCGCTTTGATACAGTACATTATCGGCATTTTTAATCCTATATAAATCATCTTTGTTTTTTAATCCTTCCCCCTCCTCTTCTTTCTCCTCCTCACCTATATTTTTTTGTCTGTGTATCGTGGAAATAATAATATTTGAGAGTTACGGTAGAGTCACCGATGAGTTGAATGACAGTAAGAATTTTTGTCTATGTGATATACAAGATATTGTACGTGTCATGTTAAACAATATGTTAAACATTCTGTAAAGAAAAATAAAACCGAAATTTTGTACTCCCCCTCCATCCCTATACTATCTTCCAATGTACATAACACCACAGTGATTAAAATAATGGAAATTGTTTGATGGTGAGTTGTACAGAAGAAAAAGAAATGTGTAAAAATTGTTATAAACAAAAAAAATAGTCAAAGGGAAATGTGAATACTCCATATTATTTTGAGACATTCTTAAAATAATCTTCACCATTGACGGAAACTGTACGTATATAGACACTGATTTTGTTTAAATGTTGGTGTACTTATACAACAAATATATGTTATAAAAAGTTAGGACTAGGTTGCGCGAAATAAATGTCTGTGCACACAGACAAAAACTTTAAATACAAATAATTCTGTGCAGTCACACTGACAACTAATATATGTGTACACAAACATTGTTTTTTGTGCAATCACTTTGACATTTCTGCAAAAGGTATGTCAATCAATGTGATTTACAAGCAAACTCATATTTATATATATATATATATACAGACAAAAAATGTTTGTACCCATGTGTAACATTTTTGTTTAAGTACCGAAACAAATTGACCCTATTATTTGTTGTACTTGTCTATACGAATATTGGTTTCTGTGTACACAAATATTGGTTTCTGTGCAACCTAACCTTGCCTTCTTTGTAACATCTTTGTTTCTGCACACAGGCACTGAAAGAAAATCAATGTCTATATACATATTTTTTTAATATCGCAAAGTTTTAGAAAATGTTATTAACTTTTCAGTTTCAGTTTTTCGTCCCTGAAATAGTCACCATATTGAAATGTCAGACCTGTATTTCGGAAATTGTAAATCTCACCCATCAATTGTCCAAATTGATGTAAATGTGATCTTTTGAGGGGTGAAATGTACTCCTCGTCCAGATTGTACATTTCACCCCTCAAAGGACTAGATTTACAGCAATTTCGATAATTGAGGGGTGACATTTACAAACCCGGGAACACGGGCTCGACATTTCAATATGATGACTATTTGAGGGACTAAAAGTGCGATTTTCCAATTCCAATAATATTGTTAAAAAATTAGACCAGTTAGAAGGACTATGTGATGGATTGTTATGGAAGAAAGAATCGTGTCTGAAAGCAACACTGGAGAGGAGATTTATATTCATGAGAAGACAATTTCTTTTAATCATCTCCTTCTCTATAACAATCAACGAATCAGAAGACCAGTGACTGAAAAGAATTAGATTATATCTTTTAAAATCTAATTATAGTTACGATCAATTATATGTCACATTATCGAGAGTTTATAGCAAACATTGACTGAAGATTTACACGATAAGGATGAGGAACATGACCATGAATGTTGTATTCAAAAAGACTTTTCAAAACCTCTAACAAGTAAGTTTAATATTTTATTGAGGAAGCGGCCCAGCTAAACTGGTCACTGACTTAAATTACTCTCCCTTGAGAGGTCCCAGATTCAATAATCAATGAAGGGAGTTTGATTCCAGTTTACCCCAAGCCCCCCAGACCCCCCTCCTGCCAACCCCCCGGGATAAAGAAAAAGTTTAACATTTTATTACTCCGTATGTGTTACCACTAATTTAATTAATAAGTAGCAGGTTCTTATTTAACTAATATTCATTACTTTTAATATTTATTCTATTGACTTAAACTTTGTGGCACTCGCGTATTGTACTCACTTTTTAAGGATAATATTTTATTTTAAAATTAATTTAATCATGAAAATTAATAAATAGCAAATTCTAATGAGTGATGCCAATTAATTTTCCGTAATATGATCTTCATTTAATATTTCTTGTTGATTATACTTTATGCCACTAACTTTTTTCACTCATATTTTTGAAAAAATGTAAAATCCTCAAAAGTTTATTTTAATTTGAGAAAACGGTCAAATAAACTTTTCTACTATTTCTAATCCATTACTTAAGTTGTTCTACTAAAAAAATCATATTAGTATGCTTACTTTTTAAATACAATCAATCGGGACATTTTAACCTGCTATAGCAGATTATTATTTTTAAATATAAATTAGGATTACTGATAAATCTTATCAAAATTCATATAAATTTGAAAAATAGTGTAATAATAATGTAAAATATAGCATAAATGTTAAAATAGATAAATAATTTAAAAACATTAAAATAATAAAAAAATCATAAAGATGAAAAAAATAAAGAAAAATACAAAAATATAAAATGTAATAACCTTTCAAATGCATGTAGAATATACAAATAATTTCAAAGTTTTAAAATATTCACTTTTACATTGTGAATTTTGTCACAATTTTTATCCATTTTTTCCAAATGTTAATTATTTTTAAAGTTTTTAAATATATAAAATCTGCTATTGCATGTCAAAAACTGAATAAATAGCCAAATAGATCAATTTGTTAAAGTAGGGTACTTATATGATACTCCACTTTTTTAGTACAAAGGTTTAAGTAATTAATTAAAAATAGTAGAAGTGCATTTTTAACCCTTTTTGCCTTTAATTTTTAATTAGATTACGAGAGTAAATATATATGCACTGACTGCTCTTATATCCGTGTGTATGCACGGGTACTCCACCAACATTTACATGAATTAAAAACATATTTAAACCTTAAATATAAAAGGCATGCATATAGCTACATTCATGAAATTTTGTGGTTCATAGGCATCAGTAATAGGTAGTGTGATGACGGGAAACGTGGTACAATAGCCCTCTACTCCTCTCATTTCAAAAAAAAAATCTTATTTGACTTGAATTGAAATTTAAAAAATTGATGTTAAAATGAAAATGTGTGATTATACTGAATAAAAAAAATGATAATTAAGCTGACAAAACTTTCCAAATGGGTAATCGCATTCTCATGCCCATCTCCGTCAACATCTTCTACGACCAAACTGTGTCAAACAAACTGAAAATTAGGGAGCCGTAAACCAAGGCAGACACAAATTGAACAAAGCAAAGACCTGCTGCTCCTCGCAATATCTTTAAATACATAGGGGTCCCGCATATTTCACCCTTTTGCAGCTGCACATATCCCACAACAAATAAAATTTCGGCTCCAACAAACGCGACACTGCACATACATACTTAGTTTATCATACTCCGTATAATCATATACTCCTCCGGTTCTTATTTAAGTTCCCAGTTTGACTTCACACATATTAAGAAAATGAATTTGACTTTACTGTGGAGTGCACTATTTGGCACTGTTTGACACTGTTTAGACATTGTTTGGCACTGTGTGGCACTGTTTTGTTTCCTAAAATGGAAGTGTGAACTTAAATAAGGGACATCCCAAAAAGGAAAATGAGAACTTTAATAAGAACCGAAGGGAGTACCTGTAATATAATTTGGGATACATTCAGCAAAGTATTTATAGAAGTGTGAGTGTAACACCTACTGTAATGTGAGTACAAAATGATCCGTGATTTGAAAAAACTATTTGTACACATTTTTGTATACATCTCGATCTAATTGTGTGTGTGCACAATCAAATCATTCAGAAATTGCCTATGTACAAAGTTAACTTGGCGTGTGTACAAAATGTGTACAAATAATGTGTACAAGTAGCAGAGCTCTTCCTAATTTGACCCAAAGTGTTTACAATGATCATGAGTTGAATATAGTCAAAGGCTCTTTTGAAGGAAGTTTAACTTCTTTCACAATATATATTAATACTTCATCAATCCAATTTTAGCATTTTTTTTCCTTTTTTGAGTTGTCTCAAAATAAAATAAGTGTCACATTTAATTCCCCTTTTTAGAATAAATATGCATTTTACAACATTTTACTTTATTATACTCAAATCTGCGATTCATAACTTTTACCTTTTCAACGATTTTATTAATAATTTTGTCAAAATGAGGAAAATAAAGGATGTGTTTCACCATTATTTGTTTTTGGACTACACACGTTTTTGAAGTCTTTTTGATCATTTTATTTCATTTATATTTACGTAGTGATTTTTTTGTTGAAGAATACGTAGTTAATTTTTTAATACTTTGTACATCCGTAACATCCTTGATTATACAGGTAAAATACATGATACATCCGGCTGCACCGTGTGACTTGGTATGTATTTTTGTAATTAGTTGCAAAGCAGATGCCAGTAATTATGAAGAAAGATATATGTTTTCTTTTATTTTTTTTGCTTTGCTCCTTAATTATCGGACATTCTTGATCTGCGGATTTGCTCTTCCAACTGCCAACTTTCTTCATCTTCTTCGTTGCTTCTTCTCATACTTTTCTTTTTCTTTTTGCTTCTATTTTTTCTTGTTTTCTTTTCTTTTAATTTTGAACTTCAATTTTTTTTAACTTTAACGTTTCTTTTTCCTTTTTTATTTTCCTTTAATTTTGAACTTTAATTTTTTTAATTTGAACTTTTCTTTTTCTTTTCTTGCTTTTGTTTTTTCTTTAACGTCTTAAATTATGTCTATAATCAATTTCATTTAATTTCAATATGTGAATCTAATGGATTATGATATGTTTACATGAGCAATCTTTTAAAATGAGCATAATACAGTGCCAAATGAGCATACACAACATACAAAATGAGTATCAAAATATTAAAAACTCATTTGTGTGTGCTCATTTATTTTGGGAGTTATACTCATTTGAGTTCAACATAAACCTCATTTCTAATATGCTCAATATTCATTTGTGTATGTTCATTTTGTTTAGGCGTGTACTCATTCGAGTTTAATATAAAGCTCATTTGAGATCAATTGCAACAAGGATTCCCTAGCAACGAATTAGACTCCTGTTGTAACATTATACTTTTGAAATATGCATGAATATGACATTTTAAAATGAGTATTGCACTAATATCAAATGAGTATACATAAATTACGAATTGAGTATTAAAAAAAACCTCATTAAATATGTGTACTATGCTCATAATTTCTTTTGTGTATGCCCATATGGCCATATCTGTACAAATACGTATAACTTAGGATTCTCATAAGTATGCTCGATTGGTACTCATGTTATGCTCATTTTTTAAATGTCATTCAATGCATATGTCAAAAGTATCATATTATATTAGATTCACACATTGAAGTTCATAAGAGTTGATTATAAATATAATTTAACAAGTTTTTATAAAAGAAAAAATAAGAAAAAGAAAGTGAATTCGAAAATACGAAGCAGAGATCACGATGCTCATTTTTAGACTTCCAATGCTCAACAAAATATGTTTGATGCTCACTAAAACTGCATTAATGCTCGTTTAGCAGAAGACACGAATTTCATTTAATTTACAAAAATGCCACCGACCGTACGGTATACGCTTCCGATTATACAAGGGTAAAAAAAGAATAGTCATATTATGAGTTTCACTAATATAGAATTGAAGTACATTTCCTGAAAGCAATAAACTAAACTCAAGTGCGTGCTATTTACTAAACAATTTGTTGACAATTTAACTAATCTTCTTTTACCAATTTAACTAATCATGTCAATTAAAAACGGTCAAACAAACTGATCGAAAAATATGAGTGATCAGCGATTCACCAAACATGGTATATTTGTTTTGGTCTTCTTTAGCCCAAGCTCGATCTTTTATTGGATAATCTCGAGTCCATATTTTGATAGTTCTAGAGTAACACCAGGTGCAATAAAAACAAAAGAAAAGAAAGCAAAAAAAGACGTTCTTGAATAAATGAAACGGTCAACATTTCACACTTGCCGAGACACAACTTTGACCATTAATATAAATGATTTTGTATTAGTAAAAAAATTAAAAAAATTAGATTATGAAAATTTACAATGAGACAAGTTTAACAATATTTTTTTCATAAAATAATATTATTACATTAATAAATAAAACGTAGTCAAAGTAGAACATGTGAATAATGTAAAAGTCAAAATGTTGCATTTATTTAAGAACGGAAGTAGTATATATTTATATACCTTGTGAAGCCTATTGAGATTTTGAGTATTAGTTGGATGTAGTTTCTTCGAGTATTCGCGTCAGAACTTGGGCTCTTATCATAAAAAAAGGACACTGCCAACACTAGAGCACCCAGAAGAGCATTTTCTGACAGTGCCACCATCCACCTGCCCAAAATTAAACACCAACAACGTATAATTACCCACACTCGATGGCATACTAAAATACGTTTAATTCTTTTAAGCTCAAATGATAACAATGTTTAATATGATAACTATGCATCACTTAAATGTGTGTGTGTTTTCACGACCTGACACAACAAAAATGTTACGGAATTGACATGGATTTAATCGATGATTTCATGTCATATAGCTCATTCCAAAATGTGTTTGCAAATCTCTTCAAAAAAAATCTTTTTGGTACTTTTTTGTAGTGTGACGTTAATCATCGTTGGAACCGGTATATATGTATGTGAGTACGTGTATACCGTTATTGGCCGAACTTGAAATGATGCGAATAAACCAAGGCATCCTGCTATAAGAGCGCCGAAAAGACTCACACAAATATCGCGAATATACCTTGCATCGTTTTCAGCCATTTTAATAAGGGTGATGTTTAACTAGCTAAAATAACACACAATGAGAAAAAATGGGTGATAATTAGTGAGAATTTCTAGCTTAATTAGCTAAAATGGAGATCGGTATCATACGATAGATATCGATCTATTTATACTCCATCCATCCTTCAATTCCGACGGTGCATGGAATATTTATAATGGTGTCACAAACATGTCTTGAGCTTTGGAAGCGTTTTTAAGAAAATACTCCCATCTGTCCAAAAAAGAAGTACTACGTACGACTTTAAGATTTTTTTTTTCTTTTTAATTATGCCCTTTTACTCTTTTATTGACTTTATATTATTATTAATAATAATAATAATAATAATAATAATAGTAATAATAATAATAATATCCTCCGTATCACATTAATTGCAACATTGGAGTATATACACTATTCATGTACTTTACTTTGACTACATTTTATTTATTAATGTATATGAATTATTATTATTTTTGAAAATATTATTAATTTCGTCTCATTACTATGTTTTATAATCTGATTTTTATTTTATTTTTACTAATACATAATTAAATATAATGACGGTCAAAATTGTGTGTTGTCAAACGTGAAATGTTGACTGTTGCAACTAAAAAGAGACGGAGGAAGTAATAATAATAATAATAATAATAATAATAATAATAATAATAATAATAATACTCCGTAATTAATAGTATTATCATTATATGATTGTTTGCACTAATACTCATAGCAAAAGATTCTTACAAATGCATTCTTAAAAAGTGACCTTCAAAAGATGAAAGGGATGGTAGATAGTCAAGGAAACAAATATCCTCAACCATTTAATATTTTTCTGGTCCAATTGAACAAGTAGTGATATGTGTGCGCATGCGTATGCGCGTGCGAACATGTATGATGTATGAGTTATTATAACTAACGATGAATCACATATTTAATCGATTATAACATGATAATGCATGTTCCCATTTATTGAGTATATCATATTTTTAACAAATTACTTACATATGTTATCAGTCTATATTTTCTAATTAAAAGATCAGAGCCATTTTTTATAATTCTGAATTGCATCCAAGTGAAATTCGGATTTTCAATTACCTCTATCTAAACAAGAAAAATCGCTCAATGCCTATTTTTATCCATTAGATTTCTTTAGTGGCTTACTGTTTTTTCAAAACTAACTACACATTTTTGTAATATTTTAATAATTGGTGTATTCAACTTTTTTTTTGAAGATATTAGTCTTTCTAGGATTTAGAATTTAGCAAACTAGTCATTCGGTGTGTTTCTATGAAAAAAATTCAATTTGTGACATTCTGATTTTTAAATAATAATAATAATAAGAATAATACTCCGTAATTAATAGTATTATCATTATATGATTGTTTGCACTAATACTCATAGCAAAAGATTCTTACGAATGCATTCTTAAAAAGTGACCTTCAAAAGATGAAAGGGGCGGTAGATAGTCAAGGAAACAAATATCCTCAACCATTTAATATTTTTTTGGTCCAATTGAACAAGTAGTGGTATGTGTGTGCATGCGCATGCGCATGCGCACATGTATGAGTTATTATAACTAACGACGAATCAGAACACTACAGGCATGATGGGAAATCCTAAAATATAATTTAAGTTTTATCTTTCAAATTAAGGTTATTTTTTTTTTAAAATTAGGATTGAGTTAAAAGTATTACCAACATACTTGCTTAGTCAAACCATGATCAGAGGGAACCGCTAAATGAAGCAACGAGTCTCGTTAAAAGTACGAATAAACTTCCTAGTTGGCTGGGGGAGGAAGGTACGGGCCGGGAGGAGCTGGTGGTGGGGCTCATGTAAAATTAAAAATATTTTTTCCCGTAAAATATTACTCACTCCGTCCCTTAAAACTTTATCATCTTTCCTTTTTGAGATGCCCCAAAAAACTTTGTCACTTTTCCTTTTAATCAATTATTTTGTGGTTTCTGTTATTTTTTCTTGTGTGCATAAACCTCAACCACGCAGTTTTTACTTTATTATTCTCCGTGCCAGTCAACTTTGGCAAAGTTTTAAGAGACGGAGGTAGTATAACTTTTAAACTTTTGCTCCAAAAATATATCTGAAAATGATATAAAAATTATATCAAATTTTAAAACTTTTTGTAATTTTTCATACGATACTAATATTGCATATATAAAAAAATTAAAAAATTGAAGATCATATGAGGTGAAAAGGCTACAGAGTACTTTCAACTATGAGATTCACTCTGATAATCACCCAAAACTGCTTTGTAATTAAATTATTAAATTTTTAATCGACGTCATTTTTTACCCAAAAACTTTTTACAAAAATAAGAAAATCTGATTGCTAGAGTTTTTTAAACTCAAGTTTTTTTAAGCAGATCCGAGTGTTAAAAATAAAATCTCATGATTATTTTGTACATCTTGCATTTATTTTTTCAAAAAAAGGCCTGATAAAACAAAAAAATTAAACTCCAATTTTGTTGCTTCTGGCATTTCTTGAAAAAGTAACTGAAAGATGTATAAAATAATCATGAGATATTATTTTTAACACACGGATCTATTTAAGAAAAAATTTGAACTTAAAGAACTTGGTCTTTTTCCATGAATGTTATTAATTTTAATTCAAAAGATATGATGTATATATTCTAACAAAAATTAAAAAAGTGACATATTCAGTGACAGTTCCCAATGACTCATTATCAACCACTGACATATCACTCTGAAGTATATGTGTGTGTGTGTGTATAAACACACACATACTATATTGAGCCTTTTCCAGTTACTCGTACATAGTGATTAGTCATATTTTTGTCAAAAATCATAACTAGTCATATTTTTATCCTGAAAAACTCCATTAGTAATATACATGTCATTTCTTCAAAAAAAAAACTCTATCAACCTGATATTCAGATTTTTGTAAATAGTTTTTGGCTAGAAGTTGATGTAGATTGAAAAATGTACCCCCTCCGTCCCATAAAATAGTTCACTTGGATCGGAGTTTAAGAATGTGGGAATAAAGTGGAAATGTATGGTTGTGGTTGAGTAAGAAAAATGTAAATGAATGGTTGCCACATATAACTTTCCGAAAAGGGAAATGAGAAATGTTTTTTGGGATGGCCCAAAAAGGAAATCGGGAATTATTTTGCGGGACAGAAGGAGTAACAATTTAATTACAAAACTATGCTGGGTGAATACATTCACGGTGCCATATTGTAGGGGAAACTAGATTGACGGGTGAATACAGAGCTTCCATTTAAATTGGTTGAGAATTGAGTTTATTGACGGTCCGTAGTTGAAAGTAACTTTTTTACATCATACGGTCTTCATTTTTTTAAAATTTATATATGCAACTAACAATCTGAGATGAGTTACTCTAACGAAATAAATTAATTTTGTTATTTCAGTTCTGTAATTCACGATTTCATGTTTACTTTTGAGTAATAAAGATTCTCTTTGTTGTTATTTGATAGCATGCATACCCTCTAAATATTCAGGTTTAATGATTTTTTTTAGTTTGAATTGTGTTTTTTTTTTAATCTGAAAAAAGAAAACAATATATTTCAATGATATGCTACCTCATGACATATAATGAAAATAATACTAGAGGTATATAAAAGCTACTAGTATGTGAATTACATAAGTACACTTATGTGTTTTATTACATCTTAGCTTCTACGGTTCGTGTATCAAAGTGAATGTTGATTTTCACTAGCTAGTAGTTGATAATGTATACTTTTTGGATATAATGTACATTTTTCAAGACAAATTTAAATAGTAATGGATAGTATATACTTTTTCGAATAGTAATTGATGTCATTTAAGTGTATATTCTTCTGAGTTTTGTATATATCGTATTTTCGTTGAGCTTAAATAGCTCAACTTAAATATAATGGATAGTATACACTTAATCTTTTTACTATTTTACATTTGGCATAGCTCGTGTTGAGTAAAAAGGGTAGCGTTGGGGTTGCTCTAAGAATGCTTTAGTTCAGTAGTATTTTTGTAAATACTTTTAACTTGATTCTAAGCTCATAAATAATTTCATTCTTAGATTATTTTACAAAATACACATAATTTACTTATCATACATGTCCTAAATTATTCTAGTATTCCACATATATCTTTAGTCGCAGAAAGCTAGCCTTTTGCGACAAAGTCAACAGGAACAACATTAATCATATTTTTTTTTATTTTGGTGATCAACTGACCACTAATTGCAGAAAGCCTTTTTGTAACCCATATTGGGGGTGTTTGGTTAGGAGCTTATCAACCAATTTTGACTGATTTGACTACAATTTGACATTTTGACCAGATGGATAATCTAATGAAGGTGTTTGGTAAATGACTTTTTCGTTCGGCTTTTTGTCCCAAACAATAAAAATCTAAAACGCCACAAATCCCATCTTTTACCGTTGGCTTTTCCATTTTTTCTTTTATTCCTAAATTACGGCAAAAAAAATCCTTCTGCCAAGGAAGAACAAATTCGGTGAGCCTAAATGTGTTAGACGTTTACATAGTATTTTTTATGGGAATGAGAACTTTATCTTGTTAAATCCAAATAAGCAGGGATGAGATCACGTCTGTTTGTATGAAGTTGTTTGTCTGGATTAAATGACACTGAGATAACACACTATTTACTAAGTGTGCTGAATGAGAAGTTTGAATCATATCAATTGACCAAATAACCCTCTTGTCTCGATTAAGTGTTAAATGTACATTTTATGCTTACTTTTCTTGTTCTGAAAGATAAATTTATGTCTAAAAATAATAATACTGATGCAGTATATGGGTCTAGACCTCAGGACTCACATACTCAGAAGAATAAGAGGCACGACTGTCACTCAATGGGACCTCCGTCGGCCAGATGGCCCTCCATCGGCCATAAAGACATCAACTCAGAACATAATCCAGAAGTCAGGAGGAACAGGTGTCTCCGTCGGCCGTGGCTCCGTCGGCCAGACCCCTGTCGGTCACAGAGAGCTCACAGATCGGATTTCATACTTAGTCATTTCTATATACTTTGTACTCGGCCTAGTAGTGGCCCCATTGTAAATGGGCCTCCCAAGCCTAAGACTTAGGAGCCCAGCCCACATTTCCTCTATAAAAACTCTCCTTGGGAGTAGTTGTAGTAGTTAAGAAATTCATTTATTGCAGAACTTATTGCGCTTCTCTCTCTAGTTCTAACTTCTCACAAGAATATATATACTCTATCATTTGGTGCTTTCATTGAGAGCTAGAACAATCAAGTTAGCATCCTTCGTCGCTACCAAGCACAAGCTAACTGAAGATGGGAAGACTAAGGTCAAACTGAAACCTCATCAGCAAGACGATCCCCAAGGCTCAAGAGGGTCGTCAGCGCTCTGGTGACGATACGGCCGAGAAAGCAGCGGAAGACGAAATATTCCAAGAGACAATCGACCCCGCAGCTGATCTCTACATAAATCCCCTTTTTTTGGCAAGTATATCCCACTGTACTGTCAGGTAGGATCTGGTGACGGGTAAGAGCACTCATGGTGATATCACTCGTGCGCATATCAGTCTCTAGAGGAGTGAAACCACACGACTGCGTGCACATGTCGATCCACTGAGCCTTACCCTTAACGGTTGGACCACTGAGGGGCATACCCCGAATGGACAAACCAAGGATCATCGCCACATCTTGTAGACTAATGCCGACCTCACCGAATGGAAGATGGAAAGTATGTGTCTCCGGCCTCCATCTCTCCACCAAAGCGCATATTAAACTATGATCCACCTTCATACGGGCAATGTGCTCTACCCCCAAGAAGCCAGCATATGTTAACATACCTATCACTCTTGGATCTCGCTCTTCAACTCCGAATGCAGCTGAAGGGCAACTGACGCATTTCAAGCACGAGTCTTTGGAATTTGGTTCATACCATATACGGTCCGCACGATGGGCACGCAGTGGCAACGTGAGTAGTGAACGGTTAACAGATCCTGGGCGCGGAATGTTTTGCTCCATTTGAAATTTCTAAAATAAGTAGTTATAAATTACTAAATTCGAAATTGAACACAAATTCTAAATGTAACACAATTTTTAAACTTGTAGATCTTTATAGCTAAATTGAACTCTAAAATTCTAATTTCACAACCTAACACAAAAAAATTAAAAATTACTAAAGTAACAACTTGTAACGTCATAAAATCGAATTTTAACTCAAATTCTAAATGTAACACAATTTCTAAATTTCTAAATTTTTATAGCTAAGTACAACTCGAAACTTCCGATTTCACAATGTAGAGTAAAATTCTAAATTCACAATCTAAATTAAAATCTTAAAAGTTACCAAAATAACTAGTAATTTTGAAATTCGAAATAACTATAATTGCGAAATTAAAATCTTAAATTCGACTATATAAATTTAACGCAATTTCTAAACATCTACAATTTCAACTATTATAAATAATAAAAAGTTAAAATTAAAGAGTAAAATTCGAATTTCACAATGTAAATTAAAAAATTTACAAATTACTAAATTAACTACTTCTACACTCCTAAAACCGAAATTTAAGGGAAATTCTAAATGTTACACACTTTCTAACTTTCAAGTATTTTATAGCTAAATGTTACTCTAAAAGTCCAATTTCACAATCTAAATTAAAAAATTTATAAATTACTAAATTAACTACTTCTACACTTCTAAAACCGAAAATTAACTAACCTGGAAATTTGGCTGATCACAAAGGTTTGATTTGCTAGTAGGTGCTCTTGCTTGGGATTCTTGAGTGGGGATTCTTGATCACAAATTTGGCTCGGCTCTATTTATAAAAAAAAAATTAGTTGAGAGTTCTTGAGTGGTCCACACTTCTATTAAATAAAAGTTGGTATTGAGTTGGAACAATGAGCAGTACGATCCATTAAATAAAAGTTGGTATTGAGTAATTAGTGGTCCACACTTCTTCTACTTTTTCTTGAACCGTGTGATAGCTGATAAAGTTAGGATACTTTAATTAGTCTAGGTAGGAGTGTAGGAGTATTTAACTTTGTGGAGGTGCGATATTGAATTTTCGGTCAGGAGTTTGTACAGGTTCGGGAATTTTCGGCTCTAGCTGGACCGTGGGATAGTGATCCGGGCTATTCTTCTTTTATTTGGAACCGTCAGATAGTCTTTTGTGTTTGTTTACTTTAAATGGAACCGGGCTATTCTTCTTTTAGCTGGACCGTGGGTCAGATTTTATCTGATTATATTTTATCTGTTATATTTTATCTGATTAGTTTTATCTAATGATATTTATTTGATTATATTTTATTTGATTATATTTTATCAGATTAATTTTATCTGATTATATGTAAGTGATTATATTTATCTGATTAAATTTTATGCGAATCCGAATATGGTTGGATAGAATATCCGAATATGGTTGGACGCTAAGTAAACACTCATCTTCTCTACATAATAAGACAAGTTTTTCTAATTTAAAACTTCAGATACAATGAAAAAGAGAACAAATATTTCATTAGTACAAAAAATCCAACAAGGTATACATTACAATATTACTCATGTCCTCTCCTTGTAGCACGCAAATCCATTTCATTAGGAAATCGAGTTCTCTGTGGCCTACCGGCTCTAGCCGATCTATTGTTTGGGGGCGGGAGAAGTGTATGCGATGTTTCTGCCATGAAATTGAGGTAATTATTAATAGGCATAATATCGGAAGCGTACGTTCGGATGTAAGCATTTAAGGAATACACAGCTGGGATGAGGCTGTCTACGGTTATTTTTAAAAACCGACAAACCGCATACGCGTGAACACATGGCATCCCGTTCTGCTTCCAATACTCACACCCACATTCCTGCCTTGTCAGATCGATTGTCACTGGATCATGCGAACCAATAGCTACAGAGTAAATTCCCGTTGTTCGATTGTGCGGGACAATAGTTGTGTGATACCTACGTTGTGACCGCTCAAGAACATCCTTCCATATGTTCTGTGGATACAAGATTCCAGCTTGGTGCCACATTATTCCCGCATTTCGTCGATCGGCAAATAGTTGGACGACTTTATCGAATGTGACCTTTACTAGTGCTGTGATAGGCAATGTGCGACATCCCTTTAAGACATTGTTAAGACTTTCAGAAAGGTTTGTCGTCAAAATGCCATATCTTTTGCCATCGTCATAGCTCAGGGCTCACATCTCAACAGGAATCTCATTCAAATATAGAAAAGCACTCTCATTTATGTCTCGTATTTGTTCCATACAGTCGTGAAATTCTTGTTCTGTGGGAGTGCTACCAGCTTGCCAACATAATTTTTTCAGTTCCGCGTTCCTAAACTTGGTCATGAAATTACTCCGTATGTGACGGAGGCAATAACGCTTTGAAACTTGTGGCGATCTCAACTCTCGCAAGGCTCTAAATGCACTTTCAATTCCTGCATGACGATCAGAGATAATGCACACACTACGGTGATTTCCAACCACATCACGCATAACCCTTGCAAAGAACCACGACCAGCTGTTAGCATTCTCACTCTCAACAACAGCATATGCAAGAGGAAATATCTCACGGTTAGCATTCATGGCTACCGCAACTAGAAGAACTCCCTTGTATTTGCCACATAAGTGAGTGCCATCAACCGAGACTACGGGTAAGCAAAATCTAAATCGTCTATAGAAGCCTTGAATGACCAGAACACTCGGCAGAATTCAGACGTATCAGGAGTGCCGGCCTGTTCTGATTGCAAATGAACAACAGTCCCCGGATTTGAAAACTGTATAGATTCCAACAACATAGGAAGTTCATTATATGATGCCTCCCAATTGCCGAATTTACGCTCCAGAGCGATCAAGCGTCCATTCCAAGCTTTTTTATATGAAACACGGATATTAAATTTTTCATATATGCCTGACATTATCAGTTTAATGCTGTAGTCCGGGTCGACTTTCACTTTTGGAGCGATTTCACTGGCTATAATTTTGGCCGTTAGGAGCCTGTCATCCCGAGCCATGACAGGATCCTCCCTACAACTATGATGGGGTTGATATTTTTTTACTTTCCACTTTTTTGACGTCATACTTTCTCCTGCTTGGATATGCCAAGTGCAAAGGGTCGGGTCTATGCAAACCGCCTTCCAGGACCGTGGCCTTTTGTCAACCGTTCTGAATTGACGAAATTGACGAATGTTTTCTCTCGCCACCGCTTCTTTCAGTGCATCATATGAACAGTAAACTGCGCATACTTCGATCCTTTCAGGCTCAGAATCTACTGCTTGAACATATGGTTCTTCTAGCTCCACATTAGCCCAGGTGGTGTCTACTACGTCGTCACTATCATCGCTCGTGGATGAATCGACATCACTACTAAAACCTTGTTCATAGTCTGGGTCGTTTGACTCTTCACCCAAGTTTGTGACTGTACAAAGTAGATACATTCATAAATTTCAATATTATTATTTGGGACAAATTATTAATTTAACAAAATTCTTGAATTTCTAGAATTGAACACAATTCCTTGTAACACACTATCTAAAATAAAAGAAAATTATGGTTTGAATTTTTTGGTTTTAATTTATTGGAATATATAAAAATTTTAAGTTTATTTGAAGTATAAAATCTTTTTGTGCTCTGGTCGGATTTGGGTGTTCCGACAGGAGTTTTTAAATTTTATGCGATATATAAAAATTTTAAGTTTATTTGAATAATAAAAACTTTTTGTGCTCTCGTCGGATTTGGGTGTTCCGACAGGAGATAAAGTTTTAAAATTTTTTAAAATTCCACTTCCACTTCCGGTTATTTCATTTATTTGAACTAGAATGTGTTTCTTGTGTAATTAGGTAGAAGTATTGAATTTGTGCAGATGTGACGGACAGATAGCCAATTTTTACTCTGAAATTCCTATTTAACAATCTAAATTAAAAAATTTACAATTTACTAAATTAACTACTTCTACACTCTTAAAATGACAACAAATAAAACCAAATCATTGTAAATTATATTTAACTTGAACAACACATACCAGGAGATTCGTAGTTCTGAAACGTTTGGCGGTTGTTCCTCCGACCATATACGGATGATGGGCCTTTCTCTCTGGGAGTTCCGTGGAACGTCAAAGTTTGTGACGGGGTCGCTGAAGCTTCCACGTAAATGTGCAACTCCTCATACTCATTTTTAGCGATCCGGAAAAAATGACGCCATGTCTGCTCATCGTGAATGGGCCATAGTCTAGATGCAACATATACAGAATTCTTATATTTTGGCAATTTTCCGTAAATTAATTTAATTTCGGAAAATCCTTCGCCTCTAACATGATTTAGAACATTCTCATGTATAGTAGTATAATCATCTGCTTCACTAATGAATAGTACCGCCCTAGGAGGTATGTAGTACTCTATTTCATCATCTTTTTGAGATGTAGAGCCATTCCAATGAACCATAACAACAATATTTCCCTCACTAGACATTTTTATATGAGAGGAGAATGCCTAAACAGAAAATGTAATAAATATATCAAGAGAGAAAGAAGGATTATTTTTTGGAGTGAAAATTTTGAAAAGAAATGAACTCATTTTATAGGAGCTATTGGGGTACGGTGACCATATAAATCCAGTTGGTAGAATAAAGGAATACAAATAAAACACGTAGTGCAAACAATAAAATTAAAACAAAACTCTTGGTAAGATTTCCAAATTCCGACCGAGTATTAATTAATTTAGAACCAAAAGCCCCACTTTTTGGTAAAAAAAACTCCCAAATATACGAGTCGGTTGGTAAAATGTTCGAACCACAATTAAACACGTCATTTTTTAAAAAATATATCAAAATACCCTAGTCGGATTTCCCAATTCCGACTAGGTTTTTAATAAATTTTATCCGCTGTAACCCATTGTTTTAAAAAAAAAATCAAAAATACCCTAGTCGGATTCCCCAATTCCGACTAGATTTTTTTAATTAAATTGGCACTTACCTCTAGTCGGATTGCCCAATTCCAACTAGGGTTTCAACCCTAATTCGGGAAGAATTTACCAAAATGCGGGCTTTTCCTGTTTGACAAGCCAAATTACGGGAGTTCCGTTTAGTTACAATAATACGGGAGTCGGAATTGTGGAATCCGACTAGGAGAGGATTTCGAATAATTAAATAATTAAATACACCCTGTAATCCGACAGGAGGAAGTGGCTATAATTATTTTATACTCCTATATTAATTTATTACTCCGTATTTTATACTCCTATGTTAATGGTGTAGCAATGAGAAATTAAATACACCCCTAGTTTGATTTGTGTAGGAATTGCCAAATCCGAAAGGATTTTTTTAGAAATGTATACATTGCTATTTTTATATATTCTGGTCGAAATAAAATGTAAAAAATAACAAAACTTCTCCCTGTCGGAAAGCACAATTCCGACTAGGGGGTGTTTTTAGAAATTTTATATTCAAAAATTCATATATTTTGTTTTATTTTAAGAAATTATATAAATTAAATTTTATAAATTACATTGTTATTTTAAGAAATTTTATATTCGAGAAAATTTTTATTTTGTTTAAACCATAACTTTAGAAGTATTTATTTTAGTAATTTTTAACTCATTCAATTAGATAAACTCACATTTTATAATATAACGCGTTTCTGAAAGTTTTAACAATGTCTTAAAGGGATGTCACACATTGCCTATCACGAACACGAGTTGTAAAATTGACAATGATTTACTTAATATATAGATGGAATTTTAATATTCATACTTGTGATTCACATTTTTTAGTCCCGGATCATAACACCTCCAATTCGACCTAGTAAGGACACCGTCATTCGAATTTTATGCAATCAGCCTATATCATGAACACGAGTAGTGAAATTGACCACGAGTTACTTAATATATAAATGAAAGTTTAATATTAACACATGTGATTTACATTTTTTAGACACGAATCATAAAAACACCAATTTGACTGAGTAAGGATACAATCTACTGAAATGCAATTAGCCTATACCGTGAACATGAGTTGTAAAATTGACAATGATTTACTTAATATATAGATGGAATTTTAATATTCATACTTGTGATTCACATTTTTTAGACCCTGATCATAAAACCTCCAATTCGACCTATTAAAGACACCATCATTCGAATTTTATGCAATCAGCCTATATCATGAACACGAGTAGTGAATTGACCACGAGTTACTTAATATATAGATGAAAGTTTAATATTAACACTTGTGATTCACATTTTTTAGACCCGTATCATAAAAACCCCAATTTGACCGAGTAAGGATACAATCTTCTGAAATGCAATTAGCCTATACCATGAACACGAGTTGTAAAATTGACAATGATTTACTTAATATATAGATGGAATTTTAATATCCATACTTGTGATTCACGTTTTTTAGACCCTGATCATAAAACCTCCAATTCGACCTAGTAAAGACACCATCATTCGAATTTTATGCAATCAGCCTATATCATGAACATGAGTAGTGAAATTGACCACGAGTTACTTAATATATGGATGAAAGTTTAATATTAACACTTGTGATTCACATTTTTTAGACCCGGATCATAAAAACCCCAATTTGACTGAGTAAGGATACAATCTTCTGAAATGCAATTAGCCTATACCGTGAACACGAGTTGTAAAATTGACAATGATTTACTTAATATATCGATGGAATTTTAATATTCATACTTGCGATTCACATTTTTTAGACCCTAACATAAAACCTCCAATTCGACCTAGTAAGGACACCATCATTCGAATTTTATGCAATCAGCCTATATCATGAACACGAGTAGTGAAATTGACCACGAGTTACTTAATATATAGATGAAAGTTTAATATTAACATTTGTGATTCACATTTTTTAGACCCGGATCATAAAAACCCCAATTCGACCTAATAAGGATACAATCTTCTGAAATAAAATTAGCATATACTATCGTATATTATGAACACGAGTTATGAAATTGACCATGAGATACTTAATATATAGATGTAATTTTAATATTCACACTTGTGATTCGCGTTTTTTAGACCCAGATCATAAAAACCCCAATTCAACCCAGTAAGGATACAATCTTCTGAAATGCAAATCCGACTATGATTAAATGCATGTTTTCCATTTTAAAAAATATGCCCCTATTAGTTTTAATGAAGTTAAACGATTTAATCAGATAAATATAATCACATAAATTAAATCTGATAAATTCAATCGGATAAGATTTTATCATATAAATTTAATTAGATACAATTTTATTAGATAAATGTAATCAGATAAGTTGAATTATGATGACTTTACGCTTTGATCGGCTGAGGTGATGCTCATATTTCGCAATATGGCTGAAAGGCTAATTTAAAAATTAAATTCGGCCACTAATTTAAAACTTTAACTAAAAAACTTTGAAAATCAAAACATTTTACAATTCGGTCAATTTATAAAAATTAAAAATTAAAACTTTAGGCCAATTTAAAAATTAAATTGGTCACTAATTAAAAAAAGAGAAAAATTCGGCCAATTTAAAAATTAAAACATGAATGAAATTGGCCAATTTAGTTTAAAACTTTAGTTGGAAATCAAAAACTTTAATTTAAAACAGGAATCACTTTTACCAAATAAAAAAAACTTCCTAGTCGGAAGTGGTATATCAGACATGAAGGAATTTTTTAAAAAATAATGGAATTTAAAAGTTTAGTTTAAAAAACTTTGAAAATGAAAAGCGGCCAAAAATTTTTTTTAAAAAAAAAGAAAAACCCCTAGTCGGAAGTGGCTAATCCGACTGCAGGAGATTGGAGTTTTTTTTTTATCTCTAGTCGGAACTGGTAGTTCCGACTCCCGCTTTTTGGTAAACCCTAAGAAAATTCTCGTATTTTGGCAACTCCATCCTACTTTTCCCGTGTTTTGGTAAAACACCCCTAATTCGGGACTTCTCCTCCAGTCGGAATTGCCAATTCCGACTACCGTAATTTGGTAACCTAAACGGAACTCCCGTATTTTTGCTTGTCAGACGAGAGATTCCCGTAATTTGATAATTTTCTCTCCTGCAAGCACCGTGTTAGTAACAAAAAAATTGAAAGAATAAAGGAGTATATATGTATATGTGTATATATACGTAGTATATATTTTCTCCCCTTCTAATCTTCTGTGGATTCCACAATCAAAATTAAACATAGATTAATGGAAATCCGAAAACCAAACCATGAGAAAATCTACTAGTTACGTTGTAATTCAATATAAGTCATCCAGTTACTCAAAAAATCACAATGCATAAGCTATCGCACAAGAGAGAATGTATTTCAATAAATTAACTTCAGTTTGAAGATTTATAAGAATAAATAACAGAGGTACCGAGACCTTCCGAGCAACAGATGAAAAAATTGAATCATTATGGGGTAGAGCTGAATTCATGAGTTTCTGAGTTCGGACAGCGGAGACGACGTCTTCCTTATCCCCGGAGGCGTCTGCACCAGACGACGTCTTCCTTAACGATAGTTACATATAGAAAGGGTAGTTTAGATAATTCATTTAATTAAGTGGCTGTGATTAGTAAAAGCGGACTGTCAATAGAATTTCCCATGTACTTAACGTAATGTGTTTAAAATATCATAGACCAAAAGACGACAGTTGTCACAAACGAAAAGAATCAACTATTGATAGAATTTCCTCGAATGTATATAAAGCAATTTAAAAAGAAAGTGAACATAAAATTGATGATCACAAATAAAGTATACCGTGTCACCACACTAAGATCATAAGTCCAAAAGTAAGGTGTTATGACAATTTGAATGAAAAGATGCATCAATTTAATCAAAAGTCCAAAAGAATTTATTGAAAAAGTAAATTAACACGATTATACATGTTGAATTGGTGTGATAAGTGGCATAGATTTACCAATTCTGCAAGGTAAGAAAATCTACACCTTTTCATTGTGGGAACATACTCCAATGTGAATATGTTGATCGTTTTGCTCGCTAAATTTACTCACAATCAGCAGAAAAAATTGAGTAATTGTTGGTGTGTATAATCTGATTGTGAGCCCGTTTGGTATCCACGTTCTTCGACTTATGCGGCCTATCAGCCAACATTTTTCACCTAACACATAACTTTTGATTTCGCATAAATTTGGAGTTACTTTTTTGCCTATATTCGGTGAAGTTACCGTAGAGCATTACTTTAGCTATTTTTACATATATTTTAGCTCTTCATCAATTCTTTAAATGCAGTGGGGAATTAAAATTAACACCAACATAAATGACAATTTTTGTATTAACTTTAGGCTCTTGGTTCTAATACTACAACTTTGAAAAGTAAAACTGCACTGTTTGAAATATAGATTTTCTATGAGCATGATGGACATATCATTCAATAGATTCTAATACATATGTTCTTTGTTAGGGTTGTCATCCACTCAAGCCTGGTCCGAGCTAAATCAGACTATAGGATGCAAAACTCAAAAAAAAATGGGCCTAAGATCGATGTTGGTGTTTTGTCATGAAATATTAGGTTTTGATTTATGTACTTGACGTTATGTGTTTAATAAACTGTTTATGGACATCACTTCCTTTCATGAGAGAGGAGAAATCAAAGAGGGCATGTGACAAGTTTGCAATGGAAGTGAAATTAATACATCTGGCGTAGTTGGTCTGCTATAAAATTTGTATATATTTTATACAAATGAGTATATTTGTATAAAATTTGGAATGGATGCGTTGAAGGGTTTAGTCTATTGTTTGAAAAATAAATTATATTAATTACTTTATACAAATGAGTAAAGAGAGATTGTAATTTTTATTCTTGAATATTATAAATTAAATCTACGAAACACACACGTATCAACATATACACTTATCCTACAATCCCTTACCTAACCCTTCAGAACACCCATACATCAAGTGGTATTGAATCTTTGATATTTATGAACTAGCCGAGTGTTGGGATTGGAAAATTCTTGTATTCAATATCAAGAACAGAATTACAATAAGAGGAGCAAACTCTCACACTCAACTATTACAAAAAATAAATTTTCACCAATACACTTCTACACTAAGTGTATTTCACTATTCACACACACTTTTCTCACTTTCTAAACTGATACAAATGAACAACAATATACTTCTTATTTATAGGTGTATATGAAAGACATGAGGAAGTTGCATCCAAGGTTTCATTCCCATTGCTAGGGAGTTTCCTAGCTATATATCTTCGAGAAATATTCTCTCATGTTCATATGTTGGAGACCTCCTTTCAAGAAAGTGATATATGCCTCTTAGCAACTTCCAAGAAAGAAGGTGAAAGAACCCTACATTGAGGAGTTGTACTATGTATGTATTGCTTATAGAATGTGATCTCATAAATGTCAATATAATTTGGTTTAGAGTATGCCATTAGATAGTGAGTATTATTTTTAAGGAAAAAGATGAAACGGGAAATCCCAGATGACCAAAAGGAACTTACTGGTAATAGGAAATTACAAACAGCTTATGCACGTAGAGAGCATCATGAAAGGAAAAAAATGAAAAGCAAATGAGTAGCTTTGTAATGAAAGGAAATTACAAACACCTTATGCAGGTAGCTTCATGCGAGCTTATGCTTTTTAATCACATTTGGAATATTTCATATATCATTTTCATTGGGCATTTTCCTAATCGTGCAATGCGCGTGTAAAAACTAGCGTGTGTGTAGAGAGAGATTTTGTATGTCTAAATGTGCAGGAGATGTACAAAATTTTAATGAGATAACTTTTTTACCAAAAATGTGGTTTTTCATTTCATGTGCTGGATTGAGTAATAATAAAAAAATAGGTTGAAGTTACCTTTCTGACTGTATTGACTATTTGGCTGAAGTTATTGTAGATCATTGAACAATTTTAGTTGTATTTTCATATAATTTTTTCTTTGTTTTTCTAATAAAATGTATTTTCAAGAAAAAGTGGAATTGTGTTATTAATATTGAATTGATAAAGTGTGAACAAAATAAGATGAATTGTAACCACACAAGTATTATCAAATATGATATGAGACAAATCTAATGGGACAGGCGAAAGAGGCAAAATGTGACCAACAAGGATGGAGAGATACAAGTTTGAGTGAAAAGATACACTACTACTTGAGGAAAACAAGAAAAAAATGGTCCTCTCGGAGTCTCGGATCTAAGAGATTCTTACAAGTTACAACACAAAAGAACATATTGAAAACATCTGAAAAGACACACTCCATTTACTAATTGAGTCAAAGTTGCTCATTAAATAAACTCATCGGCGGCGACGGGACGGAAACCGCTCTATACGGCATTACGGCGAGTCAATTCAAGCCAAGAAGGAGCATTCGAGGAATGGTCAGCCGAATCGCTATTCAATATTGCGATCATATAGTAAATCAAGGCACAGAAAAATCGAACAAAGCAAAGAATTCCTGCTCCCAATGGTATCTTGAAATGCATTGAGGTCCCACATTTTTGTCCTCTTCGCAGATGCTGTAAAACTCCAACACCAAATAAAAGTTCTCCTGCGCCAAACGCGACACTGCACATTGATGAAGGATTCAAAGAGTTTATACACAAATGCCCCTAATCAATTCTTATTTGAATTTGTAATTAAAATAAAAGTTCACGTCTCCAACGGCAAGTCATCATCTCCAACCGTAACAGTTCAACCACCCACGTCACCTGCAACCACCGTCACCGGCCACACCTGCCGCCACCTCCATCACCTGCGATGCTTCCGCCGTCATCACCGCCACCTGCCGCCGCCGTCACCGGGGCCACCTACAAATTCCCTCGCCGCCGCTTCTAACACTGTGTCACCATCCATCACCATATGGCCGATGTCACCATCCACCGCCGCCACCATTCCTGAGCACCGCCGCCACCGTGACAACTCAGACGGAATAATTATGTCATTAAGTTGGAAGATATATGGTTGGGAGTAGATTCACATCTGCCATGAATAAGGGTTTTAGATCTGACAAAGAGTTGACAAATTTATTTTGGAATATTAACACAGAATTGCAATGAATTTTGCAAAAATATGAAATCGGTGTCCAAACATTTGAAAAATCAAAAATAATAATGAAATAAGCATGTTAGCACAACCGGAATTCAGAAAAGGAAGCTAATGGCAAAAAAGTTGAAAAATCATTTTACATAAATGCATGTTGCCATAATCACTTGTCAGTACACACATTTCTGCCATAAACTTGGCAAAATCTGAAGACATCATCCAAAATTTTGGAAAATCAGAATTTTTTAAGAACTAAGAAATCGGATATTGGAAATAGAAAATAGAAATCCAAAAATTGGCAAAATCAATGTCAACATCCCAGAAAAACAGAGAAATAGAAGGAAAATAAAAAGAAGAAGCAGAAGGAGGTGAAGGAGGAGGAGGAGGAGGAGAACCTCAGCGACGACAACGTGAGGGAGAGTGGTGGCAACAGCGTATATGGCAGAAATTTACAGAGAGGAATCTACCGACCGTGCCACGGAAGAAGGAGATCTAGTGTGCAATCGATCGATTGTGCGCAGGAAGAGAGTCGACGGCAGCGTGAGAGAGAGAGTCGGCCGGCTGCAGTTTCTTCTGGTGCGTAGGGGAGAAGCCTCTGGTGCGTAGATCCGATGCGTGGTACGAGAGGTTGGGAGAGATATTTGGTCTAGGGTAGAGAACATAATCGTATGGGCAAAATTGGGATGCAAATTTCTTTATGTTTCATAATAGGATTAAATTGGTTTTATTTTGGGGAAAAAAGATAAGAAGTCCTATTTTTGCATTTCAATCTTGTTTTAGTCCTATATGAGACAATTACTTTTAAAAGAATTAGAATGGCCAAATTACCAAATTGGTAAAAAAACAAGAGGTTTTACCAAATTAGTAAATAAAATCTCGTGAGATAAATAGGTAAACAAAAAAAGCTTAGGTGACAAATTGGTCAATTTTTTGTGAGTGAAACATTTTTTGTCATCGATTTTAGAATTCCCGATATTTCATATTCTAAGTATTGTGAAATTGATATTTTCAGTTCTTCAACTTTGATTTTGTCATTAAAAGTACATGACTAAAAAATCTACTGCATTTAAAAAATCAACTCAAAAATTCTACTCCATATGAAAATTCTATTTTATATGTAATAGTTTTGCTATTTTTATATGCAGTTTAATTTTTAAAAAAACTTATAGAATAGTCATATTTAAAATATTACTCTGTATTACTAAAAATAAATATATTTATACGTGTGCTTGACTAACTAATTTAAAAATAACTTATAGAATAGTTATATTTAAAATAAATACAAAGTACTACCGCAGTTCTCAACTTAAGAATTTCCGGTTTTTATAATAGCAGTAGTTGTCTGCTAGCTAGTTAAAAGTCTGTTGAATCTGCAAATTAATACTAGCACATTCTTAACTTTTTAACTAACCACTTTCATTATCCGTTAATTTGAAACAAAATGTTAGTAATTTAATTGTTTGTGATTAACTATTAAGAGGTAAAATGACCATTAAAATATGAATTTATAAGTATATAACTTAACTTTAATTTATTTTTTATTTTTAATAAGTCTTTGAATAACTACTACCACTATTATTTTTAACATATGTACATTAACGCGAACACACACGTATGAAATTGGTTAGTCGAGCACACACATATTTACTCATAACCTATGAAGCACGTATATTTCACTAGGGTGCCGTATCCGCGTATCGGAAACGTTCCCGTATCAGATACTCTAGGATACCCGTACAGTACGTTTTCGGGGCGTATAGGTAATTTATTAAAAGTTTCCAACTCTTTGATAATTATTTTAAAATTTCGGATACCACGGATACAAGTATCAACTTTTTTTTTTAATAAAGAAACACCCAAAATTTTCATAATAAAATTCTTAAAAAATGAAAAAATAAAAATAAATTTTTACCATGCTTTAATCTCGCATGCAACTACGTATATGGACGACAAGTAAAATGTGGAGTCACGAGAGGTTGTGGGGATGACTTTGTGAGCATGGGGGATACAGGAGTACTTGTGTTTGTCAACTTTTTTATAGATGAATCAGAATTAAAGATTGGCTTTTTAAAAGCCAATATTATTCTTGGAAATTAGTAGCTCCGTTGGAAATATGTATTATAACTTTTAGTTTTTTATTAGAGTGTTGTTTTCTATCTCAATTATCCAAGAACTTTGAGAACTCACACTTTTAATTTCAAAGTTGTGGTTGTTTGACTCGTTTCTCATTTCAAATTAATGACTTATTGGCTATGTTTATATTTCAAGATATATACACTAGTGTAAATGAGATAAAATATGAATTTATTTCAAACTATCTTGATATTGTGAATTAAATGCTTCAATGTCACGAATGACGGAAGTCATAGGATAATATATGTATATATTTTCAAAAAAAATTGTAATTTTTAATATTTATAAATACACCCCCATGACTTTTAATATTTATAAATATATGGCCCCTGTATCCGTATCCTACATTTTATGGTTTTGTCGTATTCCCGTACCCGTTTCTGCGTTTCCGTGTTTCCCCGTACCCGTATTGGTGTTACATAGCTCATAACATATTAACTAACATTGCCATTATTGCCCATTATAATATATACCCTTAAAAGTGAAAACGTTTTTCAATGGAAATTTTAAAGTGGGGTGGAGGTAGTAATTGTTATTAGAGCATCTCCATTCGTTATCTTAACCTAAATGGTTTTTCTATCATACATCATTCTCACATCACATTTATTCAATCAAATCTTAAAACTCTTCATCAACCATGATATTCGAATAATTAGTTTTTCTAGACCATGCATTAAATGCAATTTAACTACAATTTAAAATAATCCGGGATCGAAATCTTGATACCGGAACTTCTTTTTCAATAATCTTCTAAATAATCTTTTACTCACAATGATAATCTTTCAAATAATCTTACACATCATACAATTAAACCTC
Organism: Cuscuta europaea; assembly: GCA_945859875.1. Classification (NCBI taxonomy): domain Eukaryota; kingdom Viridiplantae; phylum Streptophyta; class Magnoliopsida; order Solanales; family Convolvulaceae; genus Cuscuta; species Cuscuta europaea. Next base: position 5,526,759 of record CAMAPE010000035.1, on the reverse strand, counting down.
AAATAATCTAATGGATATGGATGCCCGTACACCTTATCACTTTTTTTGTCAAATTATATGCTACTTTTCTTGATTATATTTAAGAATGAGTAATTTAAATATAAATAAATAATGATTTCACTCAATCAAATATATGAAGTATACTATACATCCTCACTTATTTGTGGGATATGGTGACATTTAGGATGTTTTCTTTGGGACTGAGTTTTGTTAGTCTGATATGGTCTGGTCTGTTTAAGTCTGATCTGGGGTTTGAACTGGTTTGGTCTAGTCCTTGTGTATTTTATAATTGTCCAAGTCTGGTCTGATCTGGTCTATTCTATTTGTTAGAGCCGGGGGTAATAATTGTATAATATAAGGGTGTATAAATATGACTGGATCGGATATCACTTCTAGTCACGTATTAAATACGCTTTCCTAAAAGTTTACTATCTACCCTTATTACAGTAACCGGATTACAAGATAGAACTTTTGGGATAAAAAGAAGGTGTATGGTGTATTTTAGTTACCGATAAAATAACACCGAACAAGTGATTTGTATATAAAGTGGTCTAAACACTTTATTACTAATACTGCAGATAATAGTAATAGAGTAAGGCAATGAGAAATAATTAACAAAATACTTTTGCCGTATATCATGCTAAATTCAACACGGTCCTCATCCCTATTTATAAATAAATTGGTTGCATGGCAGTTAAGCCAACCAAGAACTAAGCGGTGCATCAATTCCAAAAGAACATGAACATTCTTTTAAAAACATTTTAATATAATAAAAGATTTGCTATTATCCACTAAAATGCTGTAAATGGCATTCTTTAAAATGCAACTTTTAAATTACGTATTTGAAATTAGTACAAATGATAAGAAGAAAATAAAATGATTTTATTATAATTATATGAGAGCACACTAGCACAAAAGTGTTCTCATAATTATAATAATAATCATTATACTTAAATAAATCATTTTAATAAATCACATCATTTATTTATAAAATGATTAAGGACCATGTAATATATCAATCAATTGAGCTTTATTTCAATAAATCTCCAACAATCCTCCTCCATTTATTGAAAATAAACATGCTCAATCCTTGCCAAATAGACCACTTATCAAGATTTATGCATAATTGAAAGTGTCGTAAAGATTGAACTTTCATTTAGTGCAACATTCTTTACAATATTTCGGATCATAATAGTAGACTAAGCTTTGAACTATATAACCTCTTTGAAATACTGAAGATATTACACACATAAATTGTAATAGAATTTCACTTAGAAACTTGACATTATTAACGGCCTTGTGTACATATCCATTCATGAGCTCCAACAAGTAAAGCCTTAAACTTGGTGAATCGGCCGCCATTCTAGCTCACATAGGTAGACCTTTTCAAATTGTGTTCTGCAATCAAACACTTTATCAAAAGATCTATTAAGACATAGTCAACCTCATTACACATTGCAGACTCAAGCACTTACCTCGGGATGGTTAATATTCAAAAGTGCTTCAATCACGGGGTGACTTACTCATCATCATTAAACTCAAGATCTAGCGTTGTACTAGACGTTGAGTTGGGCTTTCTTTCACTTGTGATTATTTTCCAAGGGCTTTAACCCCATCCTTTTGTTGTTTTGTACACCATGTCCCTTGGCATCGTTTTTGTAAAAGGATCAGCCAAATTCATATGTGTTCGTACAAAATCAATCACAACAACTCCAGAACTAATAAGTTCCCGCACATAGCTGTGTCTCACTCCTATGTGCCTTGACTTACCATTGTACACATGGTTATAAGCTTTCGATAGAGTTGATGCACTATCACAATGGATTGATATCGGAGCCATAGGTTTAGGCTATATTGGGACTTCTAAAAGCCCAGGTGGTGTCTACTACGTCGTCACTATCATCGCTCGTGGATGAATCGACATCACTACTAAAACCTTGTTCATAGTCTGGGTCGTTTGACTCTTCACCCAAGTTTGTGACTGTACAAAGTAGATACATTCATAAATTTCAATATTATTATTTGGGACAAATTATTAATTTAACAAAATTCTTGAATTTCTAGAATTGAACACAATTCCTTGTAACACACTATCTAAAATAAAAGAAAATTATGGTTTGAATTTTTTGGTTTTAATTTATTGGAATATATAAAAATTTTAAGTTTATTTGAAGTATAAAATCTTTTTGTGCTCTGGTCGGATTTGGGTGTTCCGACAGGAGTTTTTAAATTTTATGCGATATATAAAAATTTTAAGTTTATTTGAATAATAAAAACTTTTTGTGCTCTCGTCGGATTTGGGTGTTCCGACAGGAGATAAAGTTTTAAAATTTTTTAAAATTCCACTTCCACTTCCGGTTATTTCATTTATTTGAACTAGAATGTGTTTCTTGTGTAATTAGGTAGAAGTATTGAATTTGTGCAGATGTGACGGACAGATAGCCAATTTTTACTCTGAAATTCCTATTTAACAATCTAAATTAAAAAATTTACAATTTACTAAATTAACTACTTCTACACTCTTAAAATGACAACAAATAAAACCAAATCATTGTAAATTATATTTAACTTGAACAACACATACCAGGAGATTCGTAGTTCTGAAACGTTTGGCGGTTGTTCCTCCGACCATATACGGATGATGGGCCTTTCTCTCTGGGAGTTCCGTGGAACGTCAAAGTTTGTGACGGGGTCGCTGAAGCTTCCACGTAAATGTGCAACTCCTCATACTCATTTTTAGCGATCCGGAAAAAATGACGCCATGTCTGCTCATCGTGAATGGGCCATAGTCTAGATGCAACATATACAGAATTCTTATATTTTGGCAATTTTCCGTAAATTAATTTAATTTCGGAAAATCCTTCGCCTCTAACATGATTTAGAACATTCTCATGTATAGTAGTATAATCATCTGCTTCACTAATGAATAGTACCGCCCTAGGAGGTATGTAGTACTCTATTTCATCATCTTTTTGAGATGTAGAGCCATTCCAATGAACCATAACAACAATATTTCCCTCACTAGACATTTTTATATGAGAGGAGAATGCCTAAACAGAAAATGTAATAAATATATCAAGAGAGAAAGAAGGATTATTTTTTGGAGTGAAAATTTTGAAAAGAAATGAACTCATTTTATAGGAGCTATTGGGGTACGGTGACCATATAAATCCAGTTGGTAGAATAAAGGAATACAAATAAAACACGTAGTGCAAACAATAAAATTAAAACAAAACTCTTGGTAAGATTTCCAAATTCCGACCGAGTATTAATTAATTTAGAACCAAAAGCCCCACTTTTTGGTAAAAAAAACTCCCAAATATACGAGTCGGTTGGTAAAATGTTCGAACCACAATTAAACACGTCATTTTTTAAAAAATATATCAAAATACCCTAGTCGGATTTCCCAATTCCGACTAGGTTTTTAATAAATTTTATCCGCTGTAACCCATTGTTTTAAAAAAAAAATCAAAAATACCCTAGTCGGATTCCCCAATTCCGACTAGATTTTTTTAATTAAATTGGCACTTACCTCTAGTCGGATTGCCCAATTCCAACTAGGGTTTCAACCCTAATTCGGGAAGAATTTACCAAAATGCGGGCTTTTCCTGTTTGACAAGCCAAATTACGGGAGTTCCGTTTAGTTACAATAATACGGGAGTCGGAATTGTGGAATCCGACTAGGAGAGGATTTCGAATAATTAAATAATTAAATACACCCTGTAATCCGACAGGAGGAAGTGGCTATAATTATTTTATACTCCTATATTAATTTATTACTCCGTATTTTATACTCCTATGTTAATGGTGTAGCAATGAGAAATTAAATACACCCCTAGTTTGATTTGTGTAGGAATTGCCAAATCCGAAAGGATTTTTTTAGAAATGTATACATTGCTATTTTTATATATTCTGGTCGAAATAAAATGTAAAAAATAACAAAACTTCTCCCTGTCGGAAAGCACAATTCCGACTAGGGGGTGTTTTTAGAAATTTTATATTCAAAAATTCATATATTTTGTTTTATTTTAAGAAATTATATAAATTAAATTTTATAAATTACATTGTTATTTTAAGAAATTTTATATTCGAGAAAATTTTTATTTTGTTTAAACCATAACTTTAGAAGTATTTATTTTAGTAATTTTTAACTCATTCAATTAGATAAACTCACATTTTATAATATAACGCGTTTCTGAAAGTTTTAACAATGTCTTAAAGGGATGTCACACATTGCCTATCACGAACACGAGTTGTAAAATTGACAATGATTTACTTAATATATAGATGGAATTTTAATATTCATACTTGTGATTCACATTTTTTAGTCCCGGATCATAACACCTCCAATTCGACCTAGTAAGGACACCGTCATTCGAATTTTATGCAATCAGCCTATATCATGAACACGAGTAGTGAAATTGACCACGAGTTACTTAATATATAAATGAAAGTTTAATATTAACACATGTGATTTACATTTTTTAGACACGAATCATAAAAACACCAATTTGACTGAGTAAGGATACAATCTACTGAAATGCAATTAGCCTATACCGTGAACATGAGTTGTAAAATTGACAATGATTTACTTAATATATAGATGGAATTTTAATATTCATACTTGTGATTCACATTTTTTAGACCCTGATCATAAAACCTCCAATTCGACCTATTAAAGACACCATCATTCGAATTTTATGCAATCAGCCTATATCATGAACACGAGTAGTGAATTGACCACGAGTTACTTAATATATAGATGAAAGTTTAATATTAACACTTGTGATTCACATTTTTTAGACCCGTATCATAAAAACCCCAATTTGACCGAGTAAGGATACAATCTTCTGAAATGCAATTAGCCTATACCATGAACACGAGTTGTAAAATTGACAATGATTTACTTAATATATAGATGGAATTTTAATATCCATACTTGTGATTCACGTTTTTTAGACCCTGATCATAAAACCTCCAATTCGACCTAGTAAAGACACCATCATTCGAATTTTATGCAATCAGCCTATATCATGAACATGAGTAGTGAAATTGACCACGAGTTACTTAATATATGGATGAAAGTTTAATATTAACACTTGTGATTCACATTTTTTAGACCCGGATCATAAAAACCCCAATTTGACTGAGTAAGGATACAATCTTCTGAAATGCAATTAGCCTATACCGTGAACACGAGTTGTAAAATTGACAATGATTTACTTAATATATCGATGGAATTTTAATATTCATACTTGCGATTCACATTTTTTAGACCCTAACATAAAACCTCCAATTCGACCTAGTAAGGACACCATCATTCGAATTTTATGCAATCAGCCTATATCATGAACACGAGTAGTGAAATTGACCACGAGTTACTTAATATATAGATGAAAGTTTAATATTAACATTTGTGATTCACATTTTTTAGACCCGGATCATAAAAACCCCAATTCGACCTAATAAGGATACAATCTTCTGAAATAAAATTAGCATATACTATCGTATATTATGAACACGAGTTATGAAATTGACCATGAGATACTTAATATATAGATGTAATTTTAATATTCACACTTGTGATTCGCGTTTTTTAGACCCAGATCATAAAAACCCCAATTCAACCCAGTAAGGATACAATCTTCTGAAATGCAAATCCGACTATGATTAAATGCATGTTTTCCATTTTAAAAAATATGCCCCTATTAGTTTTAATGAAGTTAAACGATTTAATCAGATAAATATAATCACATAAATTAAATCTGATAAATTCAATCGGATAAGATTTTATCATATAAATTTAATTAGATACAATTTTATTAGATAAATGTAATCAGATAAGTTGAATTATGATGACTTTACGCTTTGATCGGCTGAGGTGATGCTCATATTTCGCAATATGGCTGAAAGGCTAATTTAAAAATTAAATTCGGCCACTAATTTAAAACTTTAACTAAAAAACTTTGAAAATCAAAACATTTTACAATTCGGTCAATTTATAAAAATTAAAAATTAAAACTTTAGGCCAATTTAAAAATTAAATTGGTCACTAATTAAAAAAAGAGAAAAATTCGGCCAATTTAAAAATTAAAACATGAATGAAATTGGCCAATTTAGTTTAAAACTTTAGTTGGAAATCAAAAACTTTAATTTAAAACAGGAATCACTTTTACCAAATAAAAAAAACTTCCTAGTCGGAAGTGGTATATCAGACATGAAGGAATTTTTTAAAAAATAATGGAATTTAAAAGTTTAGTTTAAAAAACTTTGAAAATGAAAAGCGGCCAAAAATTTTTTTTAAAAAAAAAGAAAAACCCCTAGTCGGAAGTGGCTAATCCGACTGCAGGAGATTGGAGTTTTTTTTTTATCTCTAGTCGGAACTGGTAGTTCCGACTCCCGCTTTTTGGTAAACCCTAAGAAAATTCTCGTATTTTGGCAACTCCATCCTACTTTTCCCGTGTTTTGGTAAAACACCCCTAATTCGGGACTTCTCCTCCAGTCGGAATTGCCAATTCCGACTACCGTAATTTGGTAACCTAAACGGAACTCCCGTATTTTTGCTTGTCAGACGAGAGATTCCCGTAATTTGATAATTTTCTCTCCTGCAAGCACCGTGTTAGTAACAAAAAAATTGAAAGAATAAAGGAGTATATATGTATATGTGTATATATACGTAGTATATATTTTCTCCCCTTCTAATCTTCTGTGGATTCCACAATCAAAATTAAACATAGATTAATGGAAATCCGAAAACCAAACCATGAGAAAATCTACTAGTTACGTTGTAATTCAATATAAGTCATCCAGTTACTCAAAAAATCACAATGCATAAGCTATCGCACAAGAGAGAATGTATTTCAATAAATTAACTTCAGTTTGAAGATTTATAAGAATAAATAACAGAGGTACCGAGACCTTCCGAGCAACAGATGAAAAAATTGAATCATTATGGGGTAGAGCTGAATTCATGAGTTTCTGAGTTCGGACAGCGGAGACGACGTCTTCCTTATCCCCGGAGGCGTCTGCACCAGACGACGTCTTCCTTAACGATAGTTACATATAGAAAGGGTAGTTTAGATAATTCATTTAATTAAGTGGCTGTGATTAGTAAAAGCGGACTGTCAATAGAATTTCCCATGTACTTAACGTAATGTGTTTAAAATATCATAGACCAAAAGACGACAGTTGTCACAAACGAAAAGAATCAACTATTGATAGAATTTCCTCGAATGTATATAAAGCAATTTAAAAAGAAAGTGAACATAAAATTGATGATCACAAATAAAGTATACCGTGTCACCACACTAAGATCATAAGTCCAAAAGTAAGGTGTTATGACAATTTGAATGAAAAGATGCATCAATTTAATCAAAAGTCCAAAAGAATTTATTGAAAAAGTAAATTAACACGATTATACATGTTGAATTGGTGTGATAAGTGGCATAGATTTACCAATTCTGCAAGGTAAGAAAATCTACACCTTTTCATTGTGGGAACATACTCCAATGTGAATATGTTGATCGTTTTGCTCGCTAAATTTACTCACAATCAGCAGAAAAAATTGAGTAATTGTTGGTGTGTATAATCTGATTGTGAGCCCGTTTGGTATCCACGTTCTTCGACTTATGCGGCCTATCAGCCAACATTTTTCACCTAACACATAACTTTTGATTTCGCATAAATTTGGAGTTACTTTTTTGCCTATATTCGGTGAAGTTACCGTAGAGCATTACTTTAGCTATTTTTACATATATTTTAGCTCTTCATCAATTCTTTAAATGCAGTGGGGAATTAAAATTAACACCAACATAAATGACAATTTTTGTATTAACTTTAGGCTCTTGGTTCTAATACTACAACTTTGAAAAGTAAAACTGCACTGTTTGAAATATAGATTTTCTATGAGCATGATGGACATATCATTCAATAGATTCTAATACATATGTTCTTTGTTAGGGTTGTCATCCACTCAAGCCTGGTCCGAGCTAAATCAGACTATAGGATGCAAAACTCAAAAAAAAATGGGCCTAAGATCGATGTTGGTGTTTTGTCATGAAATATTAGGTTTTGATTTATGTACTTGACGTTATGTGTTTAATAAACTGTTTATGGACATCACTTCCTTTCATGAGAGAGGAGAAATCAAAGAGGGCATGTGACAAGTTTGCAATGGAAGTGAAATTAATACATCTGGCGTAGTTGGTCTGCTATAAAATTTGTATATATTTTATACAAATGAGTATATTTGTATAAAATTTGGAATGGATGCGTTGAAGGGTTTAGTCTATTGTTTGAAAAATAAATTATATTAATTACTTTATACAAATGAGTAAAGAGAGATTGTAATTTTTATTCTTGAATATTATAAATTAAATCTACGAAACACACACGTATCAACATATACACTTATCCTACAATCCCTTACCTAACCCTTCAGAACACCCATACATCAAGTGGTATTGAATCTTTGATATTTATGAACTAGCCGAGTGTTGGGATTGGAAAATTCTTGTATTCAATATCAAGAACAGAATTACAATAAGAGGAGCAAACTCTCACACTCAACTATTACAAAAAATAAATTTTCACCAATACACTTCTACACTAAGTGTATTTCACTATTCACACACACTTTTCTCACTTTCTAAACTGATACAAATGAACAACAATACACTCCCTATTTATAGGTGTATATGAAAGACATGAGGAAGTTGCATCCAAGGTTTCATTCCCATTGCTAGGGAGTTTCCTAGCTATATATCTTCGAGAAATATTCTCTCATGTTCATATGTTGGAGACCTCCTTTCAAGAAAGTGATATATGCCTCTTAGCAACTTCCAAGAAAGAAGGTGGAAGAACCCTACATTGAGGAGTTGTACTATGTATGTATTGCTTATAGAATGTGATCTCATAAATGTCAATATAATTTGGTTTAGAGTATGCCATTAGATAGTGAGTATTATTTTTAAGGAAAAAGATGAAACGGGAAATCATGAAAAGATGACCAAAAGGAACTTACTGGTAATAGGAAATTACAAACAGCTTATGCACGTAGAGAGCATCATGAAAGGAAAAAAATGAAAAGCAAATGAGTAGCTTTGTAATGAAAGGAAATTACAAACACCTTATGCAGGTAGCTTCATGCGAGCTTATGCTTTTTAATCACATTTGGAATATTTCATATATCATTTTCATTGGGCATTTTCCTAATCGTGCAATGCGCGTGTAAAAACTAGCGTGTGTAGAGAGAGAGATTTTGTATGTCTAAATGTGCAGGAGATGTACAAAATTTTAATGAGAACTTTTTTACCAAAAATGTGGTTTTTCGTTTCATGTGCTGGATTGAGTAATAATAAAAAAAATAGGTTGAAGTTACCTTTCTGACTGTATTGGCTATTTGGCTGAAGTTATTGTAGATCAGAGGACAATTTTAGTTATATTTTCATATAATTTTTTCTTTGTTTTTCTAATAAAATGTATTTTAAATATAATATTTTCATATTGTCAGATCTAGTCAATTCAACCACTTCTTTAGAATTTCATAAATTTTAGCAGATTCAGTTGATGCAGCTAGTGAGCAACAAATAAAAAGGAAAAAGAGAGCGGCTGTCACAATTCACAAATGAAAAGAATCAACTATTAATAAATGAAGAAAATTAAAAAGAAAGTAAACATAAAATTGATTAAAACAGAGTAATGTGTGTCCCCAAGACTTGGATCAGAAGTAAAGTAATATTTCCCACTATATTTGAGGCAAGAGGGTGTGACACAACATTCAAGAAAAAGTGGAATTGTGTTATTAATATTGAATTGATAAAGTGTGAACAAAATAAGATGAATTGTAACCACACAAATATTATCAAATATGATATGAGACAAATCTAATGGGACAAACGAAAGAGGCAAAATGTGACCAACAAGGATGGAGAGATACAAGTTTGAGTAAAAAGATACAACTACTACTTGAGGAAAACAAGAAAAAAATGGTCCTCTCGGAGTCTCGGATCTAAGAGATACAAGTTACAACACAAAAGAACATATTGAAAACATCTGAAAAGACACACTCCATTTACTAATTGAGTCAAAGTTGCTCATTAAATAAACTCATCGGCGGCGACGGGACGGAAACCGCTCTATACGGCATTACGGCGAGGCAATTCAATATTGCAATCATATAGTAAATCAAGGCACAGAAAAATCGAATAAAGCAAAGAATTCCTGCTCCCAATGGTATCTTGAAATGCATTGAGGTCCCACATTTTTGTCCTCTTCGCAGATGCTGTAAAACTCCAACACCAAATAAAAGTTCTCCTGCGGCAAACGCGACACTGCACATTGATGAAGGATTCAAAGAGTTTATACACAAATGCCCCTAATCAATTCTTATTTGAATTTGTAATTAAAATAAAAGTTCACGTCTCCAACGGCAAGTCATCATCTCCAACCGTAACAGTTCAACCACCCACGTCACCTGCAACCACCGTCACCGGCCACACCTGCCGCCACCTCCATCACCTGCGATGCTTCCGCCGTCATCACCGCCACCTGCCGCCGCCGTCACCGGGGCCACCTACAAATTCCCTCGCCGCCGCTTCTAACACTGTGTCACCATCCATCACCATATGGCCGATGTCACCATCCACCGCCGCCACCATTCCTGAGCACCGCCGTCACCGTGACAACTCAGACGGAATAATTATGTCATTAAGTTGGAAGATATAGGGTTGGGAGTAGATTCACATCTGCCATGAATAAGGGTTTTAGATCTGACAAAGAGTTGACAAATTTATTTTGGAATATTAACACAGAATTGCAATGAATTTTGCAAAAATATGAAATCGGTGTCCAAACATTTGAAAAATCAAAAATAATAATGAAATAAGCATGTTAGCACAACCGGAATTCAGAAAAGGAAGCTAATGGCAAAAAAGTTGAAAAATCATTTTACATAAATGCATGTTGCCATAATCACATGTCAGTACACACATTTCTGCCATAAACTTGGCAAAATCTGAAGACATCATCCAAAATTTTGGAAAATCAGAATTTTTTAAGAACTAAGAAATCGAATATTGGAAATAGAAAATAGAAATCCAAAAATTGGCAAAATCAATGTCAACATCCCAGAAAAACAGAGAAATAGAAGGAAAATAAAAAGAAGAAGCAGAAGGAAGCGAAGGAGGAGGAGGAGGAGGAGAACCTCAGCGACGACAACGTGAGGGAGAGTGGTGGCAACAGCGTATATGGCAGAAATTTACAGAGAGGAATCTACCGACCGTGCCACGGAAGAAGGAGATCTAGTGTGCAATCGATCGATTGTGCGCAGGAAGAGAGTCGACGTCAGCGTGAGAGAGAGAGTCGGCCGGCTGCAGTTTCTTCTGGTGCGTAGGGGAGAAGCCTCTGGTGCGTAGATCCGATGCGTGGTACGAGAGGTTGGGAGAGATATTTGGTCTAGGGTAGAGAACATAATCGTATGGACAAAATTGGGATGCAAATTTCTTTATGTTTCATAATAGGATTAAATTGGTTTTATTTTGGGGAAAAAAGATAAGAAGTCCTATTTTTGCATTTCAATCTTGTTTTAGTCCTATATGAGACAATTACTTTTAAAAGAATTAGAATGGCCAAATTACCAAATTGGTAAAAAAACAAGAGGTTTTACCAAATTAGTAAATAAAATCTCGTGAGATAAATAGGTAAACAAAAAAAGCTTAGGTGACAAATTGGTCAATTTTTTGTGAGTGAAACATTTTTTGTCATCGACTTTAGAATTCCCGATATTTCATATTCTAAGTATTGTGAAATTGATATTTTCAGTTCTTCAACTTTGATTTTGTCATTAAAAATACATGACTAAAAAATCTACTGCATTTAAAAAATCAACTCAAAAATTCTACTCCATATGAAAATTCTATTTTATATGTAATAGTTTTGCTATTTTTATATGCAGTTTAATTTTTAAAAAAACTTATAGAATAGTCATATTTAAAATATTTCTCTGTATTACTAAAAATAAATATATCTATACGTGTGCTTGACTAACTAATTTAAAAATAACTTATAGAATAGTTATATTTAAAATAAATACAAAGTACTACCGCAGTCCTCAACTTAAGAATTTCCGATTTTTATAATAGCAGTAGTTGTCTGCTAGCTAGTTAAAAGTCTGTTGAATCAGCAAATTAATACTAGCACATTCTTAACTTTTTAACTAACCACTTTCATTATCTGTTAATTTGAAACAAAATGTTAGTAATTTAATTGTTTGTGATTAACTATTAAGAGGTAAAATGACCATTAAAATATGAATTTATAAGTATATAACTTAACTTTAATTTATTTTTTATTTTTAATAAGTCTTTGAAAATGTTATAAAAATTATATTTACGTTTATTTTGAATAACTACTACCACTATTATTTTTAACATATGTACATTAACGGGAACACACACGTATGAAATTGGTTAGTCGAGCACACACATATTTACTCATAACCTATGAAGCACGTATATTTCACTAGGGTGCCGTATCCGCGTATCGGAAACGTTCCCGTATCAGATACTCTAGGATACCCGTACAGTACGTTTTCGGGGCGTATATGTAATTTATTAAAAGTTTCAAACTCTTTGATAATTATTTTAAAATTTCGGATACCACGGATACAAGTATCAACTTTTTTTTTAATAAAGAAACACCCAAAATTTTCATAATAAAATTCTTAAAAAATGAAAAAATAAAAATAAATTTTTACCATGCTTTAATCTCGCATCCAACTACGTATATGGACGACAAGTAAAATGTGGAGTCACGAGAGGTTGTGGGGATGACTTTGTGAGCATGGGGGATACAGGAGTACTTGTGTTTGTCAACTTTTTTATAGATGAATCAGAATTGAAGATTGGCTTTTTAAAAGCCAATATTATTCTTGGAAATTAGTAGCTCCATTGGAAATATGTATTATAACTTTTAGTTTTTTATTAGAGTGTTGTTTTCTATCTCAATTATCCAAGAACTTTGAGAACTCACACTTTTAATTTCAAAGTTGTGGTTGTTTGACTCGTTTCTCATTTCAAATTAATGACTTATTGGCTATGTTTATATTTCAAGATATATACACTAGTGTAAATGAGATAAAATATGAATTTATTTCAAACTATCTTGATATTGTGAATTAAATGCTTCAATGTCACGAATGACGGAAGTCATAGGATAATATATGTATATATTTTCAAAAAAAATTGTAATTTTTAATATTTATAAATACACCCCCATGACTTTTAATATTTATAAATATATGGTCCCTGTATCCGTATCCTACATTTTATGGTTTTGTCGTATTCCCGTACCCGTTTCCGCGTTTCCGTGTTTCCCCGTACCCGTATTGGTGTTACATAGCTCATAACATATTAACTAACATTGCCATTATTGCCCATTATAATATATACCCTTAAAAGTGAAAACGTTTTTCAATGGAAATTTTAAAGTGGGGTGGAGGTAGTAATTGTTATTAGAGCATCTCCGTTCGTTATCTTAACCTAAATGGTTTTTCTATCATACATCATTCTCACATCACATTTATTCAATCAAATCTTAAAACTCTTCATCAACCATGATATTCGAATAATTAGTTTTTCTAGACCATGCATTAAATGCAATTTAACTACAATTTAAAATAATCCGGGATCGAAATCTTGATACCGGAACTTCTTTTTCAATAATCTTCTAAATAATCTTTTACTCACAATGATAATCTTTCAAATAATCTTACACATCATACAATTAAACCTCAAATAATCTAATGGATATGGATGCCCGTACACCTTATCACTTTTTTTGTCAAATTATATGCTACTTTTCTTGATTATATTTAAGAATGAGTAATTTAAATATAAATAAATAATGATTTCACTCAATCAAATATATGAAGTATACTATACATCCTCACTTATTTGTGGGATATGGTGACATTTAGGATGTTTTCTTTGGGACTGAGTTTTGTTAGTCTGATATGGTCTGGTCTGTTTAAGTCTGATCTGGGGTTTGAACTGGTTTGGTCTAGTCCTTGTGTATTTTATAATTGTCCAAGTCTGGTCTGATCTGGTCTATTCTATTTAGGTCTGATCTGATTTGGGACTGAAAGCAATCAAAAGAAACATTCATACTACTCTTTTTGTTACATAGAAAAGTTCTATTATCTTTAGTCCTAGTAAGTTAAGTTTAATTATAAACTTAAGTCATCATTACACTGTCACTATACTATATTACTCCGTAATTTTAAATCATAATTTTTTAAATACGTATGTTTTATTTCATTAATATTAAAATTCTCATTTCCAATTTTCCAATCCAGTAAAAACAAAACAAAAGAAAACAAAAACTACATACCAGGTCAAGCAAACTAAGATTAAGAGTATGTTATTGATATGTTTTGGTCGAGTTGCCCTGTCACCCCTTGGTTTGTTATAAACAAAGATGACCATAGCCACCAATTGATCAAGTAGAAGAGCGAATATTGCCAACCCCAGCACAGCAACGGCAGCAACATTGTAGCATTCACCAGACTATACAACACACGAAAAACCACAATTATGACTCCAGTGCGCGTTTTGATTTACATGGCTCGAACAAAGTTTAAAAAGTGCAATAGACCATTCTTAGAGTGCATTAAATTAAAAAAAAAATAATGGTGTGTCGTTTTCCGTTAAGAGTAGTTTTAAATTATTTAATCCACAACTCTCTCACACACATGCACACATATATAAAGGACGGATCAGGTAAAAAATGTGCTTATTGTGCAAACGTTTGTACGATGCATATTTATGTTATTTGTACTGTATATTGAGGTTTAAAGTGTTGCATATATTATTCAGCCAAAAAATTACAGTTGCATATTAACGTTCAAAGAGTTGCATCCTAAAAAAGTTGGTTTTTATTACAAAAGTCATCATGCCTTTACCGCCTTTAGATCAACTCATTGGACGGTCAAGATGAGTTTGTGGTTTGTAAATTAAGGAGAGTTGTATTTGATCACTAGTATATACGAAAATTACTCCACAAGGAGTAAAACTATGACTAAAATCAAATATAGTCATTGTTATGTTTTTTTTCCAAAATAGGTCCATATTACTCCAATTGGAAACATACCTATTTTTTCATTCCATTCTTACCCCTACGTTAAATATGAGTAAAAGGTAATCAAAAGTCATAATTAAATGTTCAATTCATAATAAATTCGAAAAGACTTAAAAAAATTGTAGAAAATTTTTAAAAAAATTAATAAAATATTTATAAAATAAAAAATCTAAAAACAATTAATTTTTTTTAAAAAAAAATTAATAAAAAATATTAAAAATTACATAAAAAAATAAAAAAAATATGGATGTCTTTCCCACAGCCTGTACTGCCTACCTGCGCCGCCACCTCCGACCGGTGTAAAAAAAGCAATTATTTTCTGAAAAGGCCAAAAAATAGAATATTACTCTTTGAAAAATGCCAAAATTTTCATTGAATTTGCCATAAATATGACATTCCTGATGCATGTAGAATTTTTTTCCCTCGGTGATGGTGGTGTTGGGGTGGCAGAGGCAGTGGTGATTTTTTTAGCATTTTTTAGTTTTATTAAAAAATTGATTTTTTTAATTTTTTAATTAGATGTCTTTTCCATCACTTGTACTGTCTTCCTGCACCACTACTTACGACAGTTGTAAGAAATACCAATTTTTCCAAAAAGTGCTATTTTTTCTACTATTAATCAATCAAATGTAGTAATGGTAAAAATAGTGTATTTGCAAAGGTCGAGGTTAAATGTTACAAATGAACAGGAATAGAGGTAAAATATTAAGCATGCAACTAAATATTAAATGCCATATAATCAAACAACAATTAAAAGTATGATTGTTGAATAAAAAAGTACAGATTCACAAAAAATTGTGCTTACCTTTAAAAAGTAAGGTACTAATCATCAATTATGCAAAAATCATTTTTTAGAGAAGCTAAAAGATTTACCATTAACGTTAAAGTAAGGGTTTCAAATTAATTAATACATAAATAATGTAAAAACTAAAAGCTTCCACTGATGAAAAGTACTTCGTACTAGACAAATGGTAAAGGAAAAGATTGTGAATAACCGAAATTATGGTAAAGCATTAATTGAAGGCTTCGTATCAAAATGGAAGGGAATATAAAATCTCAAATAAGCCCTCCGCATTAGAGAAATAAAACTGAAAATAATAGCTCTAACGGCGTAGGATTTTTTTCATTTCCATCATAAGACGACATTCTCATTTGAACCAAAATACACACATACCCCCACACACATATATAGTATTGTTCATGTCCACAATTTTTAGAGAGGAACTCCACAGGAAATTACCAAAATGCGAGAACTTTTGGTCTGAGTCGCCAATTACCAAATTAGGGGAGTCGGAATTCGGTGTTCCGACAAGAGGAACCAATATTTTTTTTTAAATTATGCGGAGTATGAGTTGGCATGATTATATGATTAAATAAGAATAGGAATACTGACATTGCTTTTCGTAAAAAAATGGATTATTATTATTTTTCACTGACATTCCTTTTCGGTCTTTTCTTTAGTGTGACTGTCTTAGAACCCTTATCGGAATTGGTTGATCCGACAGGAGGAGGTGTTCCAAAATTTTTATTGTTTCTAAAATACTAAAAATTGTTCCAGATATTTTATGGTTCTAAAAATAAAAAAGAACTAGCGTCAATAATAAAAATTTTAGTTCCAGTCGGAACTAACAAATCCGACAAGGGGATATTTTTAGAAATTTTATAAAAAAAAATGTGTTCAATTCTAGAAATTAGTTAAATTTAGACTTTTACAAAATTGTGTTCAATTCTAGAATTTCAAAATTTGTGTTTAAATTAATAATTTGAGTTAAATTTTGAAATTAGAAATTTAGAAGTAGTTATTTTAGTATTCCCTCTGTCCCGAAAAGGTTGGTCAAAGTTGACTTTCACGTTGATTAAGTTGAAATTTGACACATTAAATCATATGAATTCAAAAATATACTAAGTTCATAACATATTCATGGTACATTTTATAACCTTCAAATAATATGTTATTTATTTATTTTAGTAGATAATAATATGGAAATTTATGAATGTATCTACTTTGTACAGACACAAATTAAACTTGGGTGAAGAGTCGGACGACCCAGACTATGAACAAGGTTTTAGTAGTGACGCCGATTCATCCACGAGCGATGATAGTGACGAGGCAGTAGACACCGCCTTGACCACGAGTTCTTTAATATAGAGATGACAATTTAATATTAACACTTGTGATTCACATTTTTCAGATCCGGATAAAAAAAAACTCAATTCGACCTGGTAAGGATACAATCTTCTGAAATGCAATTAGCATATATCATGAACACGAATTGTGAAATTGACCATGAGTTACTTAATATTCACATTTGAAATTTTAAGCATTTGAAATTTAATTAGTCTATATCATAAACACGAGTTTTAAGCATTTGATATATAGCATCTAGCATATATAGATGAAATTTTAATATTCACATTTGTGATTCACATTTTTTAGACCCGGATCATAAAAACCCCTATTCGACCCAGTAGGGATACAATCATTTGAAATGTAATCAGCCTTTATCATAAACACGAGTTGTAAAATTGACAATGATTTACTTAACATACAGATGGAATTTTAATATCCATACTTGTGATTCACATTTTTTAGACTCGGATCATAAACCTCCAATTTGACCCAATAAGGGCACAATCATTCGAATTTTATGCAATCAACCTATATCATGAACACGAGTTGTGAAATTGACCACGAGTTCCTTAATATATACTACGTAGATGACAATTTAATATTAACACTTGTGATTCACATTTTTTAGACCCGGGTCATAAAAACCCCAATTCGACCCAGTAAGGATACAATCTTCTGAAATGAAATTAGCATATATTATGAAAATGATTGTGAAATTGACCACGAGTTACTTAATATTAAGATGAAATTTTAATATCCACACTTGTGATTCACATTTTTAGACCCGGATCATAAATACCCCTATTCGACCCAATAGAAATACAATCATTTGAAATGTAATCAGCCAATATGATGAACACGAGTTGTAAAATTGACAATGATTTACTTAACATAATTAGATAAAATTAATGAGATAAAATATAATCAGATAAAATTGTATCAAAAAAAATATAATCAGATAAAACTAATTAGATAAAATATAATAGATAAAATATAATGAAATAAAATATAACAGATAAAATAAAATCAAATATAACAGATCAAACTCTCGGAACTCTTAAATCCGACAGGAGTATTTTTTTTTTTAAAATAAACTTTTAAAAAAAATTGGATAAAATTTTAAATTTAAAAGTCGGATAAATTTTTAAACATTTGGTTAAACTTTCGGCCAAGCCATATTAATTATTGAACGCTTCTACTGGGAATTGCCAATTCTGACTGATTAAAAGGAAAGAAATGCGGCCTGCCAAATTTGTATGGGTAATTTTTTATCATTTTTTTTATCAAATGTACATTTTTTTTATCAAATTTACATTTTTTTTTATCAAATTTACATCTTTTTATCAGGCTTTGTAGCGGTTTTACTGTAGTTTTTGAATATGTTAATTTTATTTACTAAAAATAGCCAGAGTGTGAACAGAGATTAAGTTGTTTTATCGTCAATCAAACATTGTAAACCGTAAACGTTAACCTTCTAGCGGGACAGAGGGAGTAATAATTAAGTCTCCTTCTCAACTATTCATTTTTGAAAATAATGATACTCCCTCCGTCCCGTTGGAATATTCCCGCTTTCTTTTTTGGATGTCCCGTTGGAAAGTTCCCTTCCATTTCCCTAAATGGAAAGTTATCCTACATTAAAATAGGGTCAAACAGTGCAAAACAGTGTCAAACAATGTCGAAACAGTGCGAAACAGTGTCAAAACAGTAAAATCTACCCTCTGGTAAGTTTATTTCCTTAATATGTGTGTAGGTCAAACCAGGAACATTCCAATGGGACAGAGGGAGTATTACCAACTCCCAACTATTCATAATTTTACAAATCAGTAAAATTTACTCCCTCCGTCTCATTGGACCAACTTACTTTATCTGTTTGCCCCAAAAAAATTATCACTTTCCTTTTAATGTTATTAATTTGTGGCTATGTTCATTTTATTTCTCCTCTACACAAACGTCAATCACACAATTTTTACTATTCTAATTTCACACCCAACAATACCTTGGCAAAATTAAGTAAGACGGAGTTAGTATAATTTCTTATATAAGACCGTAAAAGTTATATCGATTTAAAATTTTAATGTTTGAAATTTATATTTTAAAAAATATATGCAATATTGGTATCATATGAAAGACGGTAAAAATTTATGTGTTTTAATATTTTTTTGTAAAATTTGAAGTATAAATAAAAAGTTATAACAACTTTTAAAACATTGTTTTTTTTTAATTTTTGGGTCCCACATTAATTTCTTGCCGCACTGTAGCTTGCAACTTGACCCAGGGATGGGTCTAACTTTTTAAAAAAAAATACAAGAATATGGTATCTGAATTGGCTATTCTAACTAAGGATATTTTTTTTAATTTTTAAAATGCCCCAGTCGGAATTGGCTCTTCCAACAAGAGATTTTTTTTTTAATTTTTAAAATGCCCCAGTCGGAATAGGGTAATCCGATATAAGAAGTCAATTAAAAATTTTCAAACCCTTCCCCTAGTCAGAAGAGGGCAATCCCACTCCCGTATTTTTTGAAATCCTAGTTTTATCTCCGTAATTTGTCACCTCCCGTTAACTATTCGCGTATTTTGGGAAATCACCCGACCTCCACAACCACAATTTGAGGTGGTTTTAGTTGAAATTTTTGGATGAAATTTTGTATGTTTTCAACCAAGTGTAGATTATGTCTGACAAATTGTAGTTATAATTTCAATCGAAATCCGTTTAAATAAATTTTTATAAAAGACTATACACAAACATATTAAAAAAGAAGTTACTTTAAAAGTTAGTGGACATAATCTGGGTAGCATGTTGACAAAATTCATCACAAAAATTAAACCCGAATCTACTTCAAATTGAGGTGGCCAGACGGCGGTCCTTTCTAGAAATTCCGGACATGATTATGTGTGTGTGTGTATGCACTACTCAAATAGGATTGAATGGAACCATCGAATTTGAGTGAAATTTTTTAAGATGCTTCGGGTAGATTTTTTTATGGCATCGGATGTATCAGTACATGTAATAATAAATCAGACAAGTGTTTATTTACCTTTCTCAAACGAACTTGATATGCTGCGGATATTCCAAGAACTCCTGCTATAGCACCTGGAGATAGAGCCAACCCAACACAACAGACGCCATTTTCAGCCATTTTAGGGTATTGTTAGTTACTCGTATTGAGATAGCTCTTTCTTCGAAGTAATAAGCTAGATAATGGAAAATGATACTACGTAAGAAGTAATAGTAATGGTTCTGATCGAGACTTTGAGAATTATAACGGAGAAATGCGTATATATTTATACTCCAATTGAACCGACACATACTTTCAAATTTATTCAGTAATCATTCTCTCAATCCATTTCACATTGAACCGAACAACAAACGAAAATGCCCAACTTTTTGCGATGCATTAGTTTGCTCGTCCAATGAATCTAGGCCCCGATTCAAAAAACAAATCTGAAGCCCTACTTTAATATAAAAAACTTAAAAACATTCTCGATCCAAATGAATTGAATACTCATTAAATAATACAATTAAATTATTACAGATAGTAATTTCTCCCTTTTCAAATAATTAATCTCTACATTTTTTTGTAAAGTGTTTTGATTTATGAAGACATTATTATATGAAGCTAAGTAGTGGAGTACGATTTAGCTGCAACCCGTATTCATATGTAGTATAAATTCGGTTAAATTTTCTTTCCAAATTTAAAACCATGATTTTTTTTTATGTTTTCATTTTTTCAGGTTTTGCCAAATTAAAATAATTATAATGATTAAAAACATAGTAATTGCAAAACAAAAACAAAAACATTAAAATATATCATGCACTTCCAAGCAATAAACTAGAAACCACATATCTCTTAAAACCTTCTTAGAATTAATTAAACGCATAAATTTATTTGTCTATATATGACTCATATACACATTGGACTTTGCTAACTTTTCTTTTATGTCTATTTTAAAATCTTTATCACTTTTCCTTTAAAGTAAATAATAATAATAATAGTATGTATGTTATTATGTTGTTTTCTCTCTTCTCTCCACATCTCATTCACATAATTTTTACTTTTTTTATTTAACACCTAATTAAACAAACTTAGCAGTGTCCAATGGAGAGGTAATACAGTGTAGCATATAAGTTATGTTGTACATTAATTCATTTTCTTTATAGTAAAAGTTTTTCTATTGATGCTAAATAACTTTATAAAACTCATTAATTTTCTTTTTAGACAAAGACGTAAATTAAATGTTCTACATTTTCACACTTTGTGTTTCGTTGTTTGAAAATAGTTGAACAATACGCACTCCATATGTTGGTATAATTTTGATGAATACATATTTCTTCCCCAATAAACAAAAGTAACTAAGAATATAACAATAAATATCAAAAAGTGTATGTAAATAAAAAGTTAAAATATTAATAGATACATTACCGTTTCATATAAAATATTAAGATATTTTACCATTGTTAAAAATACAGTAGTAAAGACAAATAAGAATAAAATCAATTTACTAATAATAACCATAATAATAACAAATATAATTATGTTGTTTTTCACAATTAAGAAGGAAGAAATGGTACATGCCTACATGGTCAAGGAAACAAAGACCCGCAACATATTTATGTTCCAATTTAATGATTAGTCAAGCTTATATTCAAAGTTCAAACATATTTTTCATCTTTTAGTAAGAAAGTTAAAATATTACTGTATATTCTTTATGCACAACGAACGAAAAAGGCATTAAATATCATGTCATTGCGTTTTGCATAGTACTAGTTTAATAACGCGCGTTGCGCGTTCGTAGTAATGCCCAATGTCAATGTAGGGACACACAATATCTTAGTTAAAGTTTAATGAAAATATGACTAATATGAGTAAAATGATTGAATACATAATTTGTTATTTATGGATAAAGAATCATAAACAGTAAAGCATTTATAGGATAGAATATATGTGGGAAAATAAAATAGACAACATGATTATAATAAACAGAATAGTAGTGAGATTCACATGAAACAGTAGTATGTATTTGTGTTTTATATCAAAACAAACATAATAAACACAAAAATGTTTTAATCAAAGAAGTAGTCAAATATGTAATGGGCTGTAGCGTTTGAAAGAAAATTAAAACAATAGTTCTAGGAAAATAGTTGGAGTAATAGAAGTAGTGGGTAATGGTGATAAGTAATCAAGCTTTTCTCTGCCGCTTCAAATCAACAGGCGAATCTTCTACTTCCGAGTGTGGGAGCTTCATCTTTGATGAAGGAGGGGTTGATGGATCAATGTTGGTTGTCACAATGTAATGAGATGCAAAGATCTTATGGTGTAGGAGGGTCCTGGGTTGGTTTGATAAGTACTTGCTTGTGACCTCAGTTGTACAATATACTCTTCCTTATCCAAGCGCTTGTTTGCATATTCAAATGATGCCTTCTTACCCTTCATAATTTATAAAAAGGGGTCAACATATTGTGCAGTGTCAAATTATAATATTTCATGTATTTTAAATTTAAAGTATTAAATTAGTGTAGCTTGGTAATTGGTCCACCTGTAGCTCTACTTCCATAATTTGTTTGCTAGTCATGAACAGAAGTTTTTCTACGCATTGCCCAAAAATTGAGGCTTCAATTGTTGAAGTAGTATCGGTGATTGAGACATTCGCTCTGGATCTAATAATTTCATAAAAAAACAAGAATTGTCAATAGAATTTTGTTTAACTTTTGAACTCAGAAAAGGTTGATCATATATTGAATGTGTATTTTTGATAGCTGACCTTGGAGTAGCAATTGCATCCTCCGTACCACAATGCATGCAAAAAAACCTTGTATCAGAATCTGCATAAACGGTTTTCAAACAGTTGCTACAAGCCATGTACCAAAGACTATCACCTTCAAGCTGCAGATTGATTTTGCCGTGAATCCAAACGGGTTTCGTCTGCAACATGTCAATCAATCATTGTTATGATGGATCCATTTATTATTATTATTATTATTATTATTAGTTATTTTGTTTAAATATTGCAGAACATACCGGATCAATTGATGGAGGTACTTCAGATATTTTAGAAATTTCAGCAACGACTGGAATTGCAAGGTTAATTGCAGCGTTATTGTATTCACATCATATCTTTAGTGCATCAAGAGTAGGACGATTTTCAACTGCCATGCATAAAGCAAGGTGGAACAAATGTTAATGCGAGAGCATACATAAGAAATTGGTACGAGATTATGTATATTTATTATATGTGATGCAGTGATGTACCACTTTTGCAATTGTTGAGCTCTTGAAGATATAGGATTGATTGTTACTGTAGAATGAGGTTTTGTGGACAATGAAATACCTTCAAAACCCGTATATATATTGAAAATATAGAACACTATGTGATAATGAGAATTTAGAACAACAATAATTTTATACAATTACGTATGTAGGTATATTATACAAGGATAGTATTATATGGAGGAAATAGATGCATATGGTATGACATAATTTGAAATAGAAAATACTTTAACTATAATGTGTTGACAAAGTGGCAATGGAGGTAGATATACATATGTACCATTATTCGAAATAGAAAATACGTAAGATTTGAAATATGCACCACCACCCCATGATCATTTTAGCTATGTTGTACTACACACTGTTTTACTTTAAATTCAAATATTTTATTAATTAATACAAATGCTATATAAATGATTTTAAAATTCATAATAATTATTTTATATCCATCATCTTCATGTGGCATTAGAATCTCCATATTCTGCCAAGGGAGGTCTTATAAGATTAGAGACCAGTGATCAATCATAAAACGCCTCCTCATGTTCGAATAAAAGTATTACATTTTAATTTATTAAATTTTAATTTATCCAGAAAAATCAAATGGCAAGAACTTAAAACGGGGAGCATCCCATGATTGAAAAGATTACACTTTGTGTATGCTTAAAAGTATTAACTTTATATATATTCATAAAACTATTAGTTTTGTGTATTGATAAAATATGTGTTGGGAAAACATTTTTTGGAAAATAATTGGTAGTGATTATTATAGCTATTTACCTTTGAAGGATGTGACACCTATATTTTCAATAGATATGAGGGGGTATTCGTTCTCATTCAGCAAGTTGACAATTTCGCTTCCCTCAGTATCAGCAAAATCTCCCCAAAGAGTCAGTGCTATTGGTTTCAGCCTGCAATGATATGCATTTGTTATTGATTTATACATATGAATGAATGGTTGGCTATGTGATAAATAAATGTAAGTGTTATGGCAGACATACTTTTCATCGACCAACACAATCTCCACTAGTAGAAAATTGGCTTACAGTGACACTTTTATAGTGACACTTTAAAATATATTGATACTAGTGACACAAAGGTGTAACTATTTTGTATACAAATAAATTAGCATCACATAGTGACACTCAAACATTTTTTACGGAGTATATTTGGACGCACGCCTAACTATTCTACTTATGGGCCGGCCTGCAAAGTTTAATATAGGGAGCAATATTTCCACTCCCGCTTCACACTAACATCGGCTCTTTCCTCTTCTCTTTGTACGAACCCTAGCTGCTGTGTGATTCTCCATCTCCTCTATCGATTGATTGTGGGCTATCTTGTCTCTGCTGTGTGACTCTTCATCTCCTAGCTAGGTCTTCTTCGTGAGCGATTGCAGGTATGTAAATTATCCTTCATCTCCTCCCCAGGTCATCCTTCAATTCTATCATCTAATTTTGTTTAGGTTTTATCAGAAATCGATTAGCCCCACTTATAATCTTGTAATTTTGTTTGTCCATTTTTGTTTCTATAATTCCTTGTCTTGCAGGTTGGGTTGACATGGAATTGATTAGCTTCACTGGTTGGGTTGCCATGGAAATAATGAACCCTTTAGTTCGCACCAGGAAGAAGATGGGCGAACAATACTTCCGTGTATTGTCTCACCTTGATGTGGTTAGCTAATATTTCTTCATCTCCTCTTTTGTTTGCTTTTCTTTCTATTTCATTTCCAGGTATGAATGAAAGAGAAGTTTGGGACTGGTTCTCATATGCAATGAAGTACTTCTCCATCCCTCGAGGTATGGTTACTCTTCCTTACTGTCTAAAAAACTGAAGCACTCTATATGTTTGTGAATTTGTCTCATTGAGTTATTTATTTGGTCAAGTTTCTTTTATTTCGTTTTTTCCATGTACCAACGAGGCCAATTTAAGAATATGTTGATTAGCTTTTCTTTCTTTCTTTCTCAAGAAAAGAATGCATTATATTCCTGTAAAAAATATTGTCAGGGCAAGTTTCTCTCTCGAAATTTATACAAACTATAATGAATACAAGTATTCAAAAATTTTGGGGTATGTGATTTGTATGTGTATTTTAACTGTGTATGTTGCACTGCTGATTGCTTAAGATAGGGGTGTTCATTAGTTTAAATGCTTCTTCCATTAATCTGGTTATTCTTGTTCCTTGCAACCTGGCCCCCGCCCTAGCTAATTGACGGACAGAGTCGATGTTTTTTATCCTTCTTTTGGGATTACCAGCCGATGAACGGAGATGCTAGCCAGCAGGTACTCGATCTTTAACTCAACACCTCTATCTTTACCTCCTTTAATTTTAATTTGTAGTTTTTTAACCTAAAAATGAGGACATTTTGAAACCAAATCTGTTTTTTTAGAATATAATACCCTAACCTTAAATCTATTTATAGAATGAGGAGTAGATGTTTTTGTTTACTAACTAGTAGTAGGGAAAAGTAGGTCAGGTGCTTGAAGTCGATCACTGACTATGGCTCCCCTAAAGAGTTCCTATCTCAAGTGGACTACTTGATGGGAAAACATATTGAAGACATCAACTCCGGTGGTGGAAGGGAAGCAATACTACTTTATATCCGTCTTGACGAGAACAGCCGATGGGGATGAAGGCGGGAAGCATCAATTGATCACTGCCAGTGTTTCTGATGGAAAGCTTTACATCTGCAAAGCACAAGCAGGTGACAAGAGATGGTTCAAGGGAGTGAAGAAGTTTGTAGAGAACACTGGCAACTCTTTCAGCGTGGCTTGAGGTTGTTTGGGATGTGTACGTAGTAGCTGGTAGTGTTGGTTATTTTGCATTAAAACCTCTCACTGTATTAAAACTTCCCCATAAAGTATATTACATCCCATAATGTGGAGAATTGCATAATCGATTACACCTCTCACTTCAAAAAAAAAATGTTTGTGTGTGTGTGTTTGAAAATGAGGTTTTAATGCTTGTGAGGAGGAAGGTGCAACTGATTTTTGCTTTTGGTGATTTGTTTGTGATACTATAAAATAATTTATAGAAAGAATTTGAATCATTAGAGTTGGTTGTGGAGCATATTCTTGGAAAAACATTTAAGATCAAAACTAGGAATTTTGTTTTTGTGTTTGTAGGACTCTTAGATTTCTATTACTATAAGCAATATGGTAATTTGGTGTCTCGCAGGTTGAAATTGCACGTGCTTAGATGATATATATGCTTTTGGTATGGCCTGCCGCGTGAATTCAAAAAAGAAATAGAATTTATAATATTCCCAATGTAATCTTTTTAGTTCAACTACCTTTTCACACTGATTAAATCTCTAATTTATGTACTTAATGAATACGTGAAAAGTGCATTCTTCAATTTTTAAACGTTTTTGTGAATGTTACTTTTAGTAGCTACAGATTTTGTTGATAATTTTTTATTTGTGTTAAAGTGGAGTTAGCTAATATGTATTGTGCAACTAATATGTTTGTGTTAAAACGGAGTTAGCTGGCTGTTTTCTGCTGCAGGTTTGTTCTCTGTTTTTGCTTTATGTTGCAGGTTTAATTTGTTCTCTGCTTTGCTTTCTAGTGCAGGTTTGATGTTCTCTTCTTTGAATTCTGTAGCTAATATGTGTTGTGCAACTTTGTTAACTAGATTAGTTAGTTTTAAATCAATTATTCTTTTGGTTTATTATTTTTTAGTACATTGAGTTTAAGGTTGTAATTGATGACTTTAGTTAGTTATTTTTTCTAAACACCTAACTTATATTTTGTCTTTTCTATGTCTTTAACAGGTTTACTGTTTTCTATTTCGAAGTAAGTTTTTGTTTGGTTGACTGTTTTCTAAATTTATGCTTAGTAAAACATTAGTTTTGATAGTTTGAAACTTCCTGATATTTTTTTCATTCCAACTTACTTCTTTTAGGTTTGAAACATTAGTTTTGATAGTTTGATAGTAAAATATATAACACAAGTGCTAGGTTCTTAGAGTTGACTAGGTTTAATGTTTTACTTCCTGATATTTTTTTCATTCTAACTTACTTCTTTTAGGTTTGCAGAATTCCACATATGCAAGATACAACACCCACCACATTCTTTGCGGTTAATAGATAACAACTGAGCATCTGAGTCCAAACGTAGTAATAGAACAATGGCTTCATTCTGTGCAGCAGAAGATATGATGTCTATGTATAAGAAGAAATGTGAAGGCCCTTTGAAGAATGGGCTAAAAGTTGGATTTGTTAGCGTTTTGTTCTTGTTTTTACTTATTGTTTCGTGATACGTCCCTATGAATTATGTAGAATGTACAATCACATTTACGTGTGAATTTGAGATATAAATAAAAATATTTGAACGTTTGCTATTTATTAGTATTAAATTATGATTGTAATCAATGTATCATGTGTATGATTTCATAGTATTAGTGTGTCATTAAGTTTTGTAATGCCGTAGTGTTGCCAAGGTATCACTATTTAGTGATACTTAAGTGTCACTAGAGTATATGATGTAAAAGTGTCGCTGAACAGCTATGTCACCAACGTGTCACTGTATTGTGATATCGTAGTGTCACAATTTTGTGACACTTGTAGTGACACTTAAAAAGTGTCACTCGTAGTGTCACTAGCCCCCACTTTCAGCGACACTTTTTTAGTGTCACAGAAACTTTCAGTGACACTAAATTGGTGTCACTGTAAGGAATTTTTCTAGTAGTGCTCCTTGATATGTTTATCACCCTTACTGGTGGGAATGACTTCCTTTGGGAGTTTGTCTATCACAACGCCCATAAGTGCTGTATGGAAAATAAAATTTTAAAAAATGAGTACACATGAGGGTGATTTTTGCGTAGTCATAAACAAATTGAATGTATAGATTTTTAGAGAGTTAACTTACAGATTTCAATTCTAGATTTCATGCAGTGGTAAACATCATAGAAAGCGTTGTATACTTTGTTATTTGCATCAATGAAAGCAGATGAATCACGTAGTGGTTGGACGACTGTACGACCACTTAATATCCATGTGTACTTGTACCTCTCATATGGAACACTGTAATTAGGGCGTTGAGG
Organism: Cuscuta europaea; assembly: GCA_945859875.1. Taxonomy (NCBI): domain Eukaryota; kingdom Viridiplantae; phylum Streptophyta; class Magnoliopsida; order Solanales; family Convolvulaceae; genus Cuscuta; species Cuscuta europaea. The sequence goes on along the minus strand of CAMAPE010000035.1, from coordinate 5,498,186 downwards.
TTTGACACTCGCATTGGAAATGGTGTAGCAGGAGTCAAGATGGAGTGTCGAGTTGTATCTTGGGATGTCGTTGTCAAAAACCACCGTTTGAACTCGGATTCCCTTTTTAATCATTAATAAAGGTGTTTAGAATGGTCAATGGTTTCATAATTAATTGTTTCCACATATAATTTGAAAGTACGAACTGCGTAAATGATAATAAGTCCTGGTTAGCAAATATAGGAGACATATTTTAATGTCTGATATCCATTCTTGCAGAATGAAGACCTGAACATTGTCAGTTGTTGACTCCCTTATTGTGTAGATTTTTATAGATTTACCGATCGATCAAAATGACTTAAATGAAGCAATAAAGAGAATAGAAGATGCTATTTACACAACCAAAACATTTACATATGTATGACCATAAACTGTGGAAGTTTCGAACTTAAAGTAATATGATGTAATGGTGTAAAATCTCTAATATTAAAGATTATGTTAAAACTGGATGTTATGAACTATGTATCTGGCTTAGAAGTTGAAGTTGACTGGATGCTGTAAAATTTTAGATTACTAATATGAAGTGGCTGCTGTTTATATCCAAATGTTAAAGATTTTATACTACTAATATGAGTTGAAGTTAAGGGAACCACAGTCCATCTAATTTATCACACTTCAGGAACTACTACTACCCTAATTAGAACAAAATACAATATAATTGGTCATGTCACTAATTCTTTAAGCCATGTTTGACATGTTGAGCTAATAGCTGAAAAATGCAGCTAGAAAATGAAAGTTAAAAATAACACCTTCCATCAGAACAAAGTATCATGCCCAAAAGACTTTTGTGTGCAGAAAAAGAACAATTGTTGAACAAATAAGACTAAGCTTTCATGTAATTTTTTAGAGAAACAGTTCCACACAAATGAAGCATTATATTTAGTTAATCTAAAAATATGGCCAATATTGATCACTATAATTTAAAAAACTAAATGTGATAAATTTAGATAAACCAACATGTATATGGATTCATGAATTTAAATAACCATGTTTAATGAGGAGCTTTTATTGAGGATGGAGGTAGTATTAATATATGTGAACAATTGGGCATATTTGGCGCTGAATTAAAAAAGGGGAACAATTCAATGTTTTAATGAAAGAATTCTAAGATTATATTACCAAACAAATGGAAAGTTCAGGTCTCTTCTATAAAATAGCATAACAGATATCATCAAAAAATTTAATCATATTACTGTTACCAAACAGAGCTTTTGTATACATTTAAAGTTCAAAATAAGCTATGACCACTCAAGTCTTTAGGGCAATGTAGCATTAAACAACATACAATAGTATAAGATGGTACCCGGTGTAGTGGAAAATGATGGTTACATGTTTGTCTTCGAGCAGGATTTGCATGAAACGTTTTCCAGGTGTGTTGCTTGACAACTTTTCATCAAATTTTTTCACAATACGTACTTGACAACTCCATCCTCTCATTTGTGGGGTGATGTCCACTAAGTCAAGTGCTTTTGCCATAGCAACCTGTATACATTGTGAGAATTATTTAATGGCAAAACAATTGTAGTAAAATCACATAATGTGTAGGACTAACCTATTTGGTTGTAGGAGCTTTGCATGCTTCATTCAATATCTCTTGTTAGGATTACATGTCATTGTTAGGAAAATGTCTGGCTTCCCGTAATGTTGGACCAAAGCCATTGCATCCATGTACCTCCTACGCATGTCTCTGGGGTCCCTAATAAAAGAAGGTGGTAGAATTACCCTCTGCCCAACATTTGAAGCATTTGTTTCTCCCATGGCGATACTATCCATTAACCCTTGCATGTTTTCGGTTCGAATATCACGTTGTTTTATTCGGAAATAGTCCAGCCTTTGTGTCTCAGTCTTAATATACATGTCCACAATGAATTGCTGAAAAAGTCTACCAGAATGGAGAATTGCAGAGTCATTGTTTGGTCGAATTTGAAAATGGTAAGCGTAGTATTCTCTACAGGATACGGTTTTTCTTTTATTTGTTGTAGCAGAATTGAAATTCTCACTTTCAAACAAAGCGTCAATGGAGGAAAATTGATTAGGGTGTAGAGATTGTGGACATGTGCGAGAGCTTGGGTGTATTTTTTTAGGGAATTTTTGTATTCCTTCATGCCAACCACTTTCACCTTTTGGGAACAACAGAGGGTATTGTAATGGATCATAACAGCCATAATAGTATTGTACAGAGTGTGATCTACCACTTTTTGCATACACTCTTATGTCACGGCTGTTTTGTGAGCCACAATCTCCTTCGTCTATCCAAATTGCAGCTACTTGAGAGGCGGTTGGTTTATTGAACACGCGTTGGTCAACATGTGTATTTGACCGTATCACAATATTATAATCTTCAAGACTTGATACATCTTGAAGAGTTCTAAAAAATTGTGAGTATGGATTGCTTTCTAGGACACTAATAATGTCCTTTACAACACATGCATCCATGCGCTCAGCTCCGTTGATTCTGTTTTCGATTTCATGCTCAATATCGAAGAAATAAAGTTGGAGATTTTTGGGGGGTTTGTCGGTCGGTATCAAATCATTGATAAAATGGTACACCTGACCTTGCACCTTGAACGTATAAATCCCCTTGTTCCGCTTTGATAATTCCCCATCATAGTTGTGGATGCCTAAGGAAGTAAATGCAAATGTGTTGTTATATGTTCGAACACATGTTTGAAAGTGGCGAGCCGCTTCATGTTTTTCACAAAAGTACCGTTTGAGAAGGGCTGGCATTTCATTCGACACCAACACTACTTGTCCATTAGAGCAGCAAAAACCAGGGGGCTCATATTAAAACTCTATTCTGGAAGCCGCAGGTGAACAATATTTTGTGTGGAGCATTCTCCGGATTGTGGAGTATGTGGTGATATTTCTTCATGAATTGTATGGAATGGAGGAACAATATTTGGTGCTTCCGTCTCGATAGAATCTTGAAGCGAAGAACCATATGACATTGGTTGCATACCAAGGGAAGACGCTGGATGATTGGAATCTATTGGAGCAATATTCATTCCACGGTATGTCATCATACGATTGTTTGAACGTGTTTGTGAATTTGAAGTAGCATGACATTGATGGATCCAAAAATAGTAGGAAAAGATCAAGTTAGTTGTGCGTTTGCACGACACAATTCAAACGAAATGGACAAATTAAATAATGTCAAATCATACCCGAACGAGCGTCTTCCGTTCGTAACGGGATAGATGCATTAAATTTGTTTCTACGACGTTGATTTAGATCATCTAACATCTTTCTTTTCTTCTCAGGGTCCATTGATGCATACGCATTTCTCCTCTTCAAGTTCATCTCTGCTCGACGGCTTTCGTTTGAAGCATATCTCTCCCTACGTCTTTGATTCTTCTGAAGTCGGCTACTCTCAGGAGTGTTAGAAGGTGTGGTATTCATTTTGTGCATGCACTATAACTATTTAAATGCAAAAGTGTTATATATTAAAACTTTTATATCATAAGCCAAGAGAATGAATTAGAGGAAGGTGGTATGTGGCAAGTTCCTTCTATTTTTTTGGGTAGACGGCCTTTTTAAAATAAGCAACAAGGATTTGTAAACTACGAATCCCTATTTCAGTAACATGATTGCAAAATTACACTTCATAGAAATGAGATAAAACAAATTATATATGATATATAAACCTAACTCGTTTGTATCAATGTAAATAGACTATCCAGACCCTTGGGGAATTGTGATGCGCTTGCTCGCTTTCTCTATCCTTTCAATAAAGGACATTCTCTTATACCTCATACAAATTTAAACCTAGTTTCATTATTCCTAAAAGAGTAACTCTCAGTTTCTGAAATAATCTCACCCTTTTTTCCTAGGGGAAAAATGTTTGTGAGTAAAGGCATTTCACTCATTTTAACCCAAATGTCAACCATGTACTTTAAATTGTTGGGTCAAATCAAACATAATTTTAGTAAAAAAAATAAAAATTTTGTTAATAAATATTGATAGGGGATGAGTGGTACACTCAAATATGTGGTATTTTCAGGGGGGAAAGCTGATTTTGTAGTGGCTATGTGATAGAAATTTTAAAGATTAACTTTGGAACATCATTTCGCAATGCGTGTCTAACAAAATTGTTGTATGACGTAGAAAGTTAACTTCAACAAAGTATACATATTTTTTTTGTTGATTATCAATGTTTAATTCTCATTTTATTTAAAAAATTTACTAATTCAATTTCACTATGTTAATGGGGAAACATTTGAATTTCAAGTAAATATTTATAATAAGGTGTTAATGATGAAAAGTGCAAAAATAGTCTTATAGTACTGATTTCTTGAAATGTAGTTTTAAAGTTGTCTGTAATAGGACTTTATCCCAACAAAAAAATCTATTAAAAGCAGTGTGTTGTGATCCCTAAAAATAAGATAGGCTCGTTCTAAAGTTAGGGGTGACTTTACATTTTCTTAGAAATTTTCTGTTCAAAAAGAAAACTATCAAACATTCTTTTGATGTAGGTGGTCTTGCACAAGTTAACTGAACAACACTCATGTACATCATGTTACGATTTAGGTTAATGAAACGATAAATTAAAGAGCAAGAACACAAGAATTTACGTAGTTCACACAATCGGGGTGATTGTGCTAGTCCACGGCGAACGAGAGAGAGCTGTTTTATTATTATGTCTGCGTCAAGAGTTTACACGTACATTAGAGTCGTTTAAATAGGTTTAACAAAAACCTAAACAAAGATTAGAGCTGCAGGCCCAAAAATTAAGCCCGTAATTAAGATTAACCCGTAGACCCGGTCAGTTCCCTTCTGGACCCGGTCGGGTATCTCCTCAGCAAGCATGCCCGGGTTGAAACCAGGGCGGGTAACCAAAAATAGAAAGGTAGAATCTCCACTGGCCCGGTCGGGGTCCCCTTCTTGACCCGGTCGGGTGTCTCCTCAAAAGGCATACCCGGGTAGACACCAGGGCGGGTATCCTAAACAGAAGCCAAAACCTTCCACGGACTCGGTCGGGTAAACCTCCTTACCCGATCGGGTTTCCCAATCCAGAGAGTTGCCCGACCAAATTCACATCATACCCGGTCGGGTGACTGACCCCACCCGGTCGGGTATCTCCTGCTGCTGCACAAACAAGGCTCCATCTTCAACAATCTCCCACTTGGAGGCTTGTTCAACAATCATCTGCCATCCAAGAACTTGTATCCTCTGTAAAACCCCTGATCTCTCTCTCTCTCGTTCACGCCTTCTCATCAAGTATCTGGAAGGCCAGTTGAAGCCATGAAAAGCTTCAACTTTTCCGTTGTCACCGCCTTGGTTAGCATGTCTGCTGGATTCTTCGTACCAAGGATCTTCTGCTAATTTATAGTACCATCTTCAATCAACTCTCGGATGAAATGATACCGCATCTTGATGTGTTTCGTTCTGCTGTGAAACACCGGATTCTTTGCAAGATGAATAGCACTCTGGTTGTCACAATATAGAGCGCAGTCTCCTTGCTCCATGCCCAACTCAGAAAGAAAGTTCTTCAACCAGATCAACTCCTTGGCCGCTTCAGCAATGGCCATATACTCTGCTTCTGTGGTTGAAAGAGCCACACTCTTCTGTAGTCTAGACATCCAACTGATTGACGTACCTCCAATAGTGAATACATACCCCGTTATGCTCTTCCCGGAATCATAACAACCCCTCAAATCAGCATCGGCAAATCCTTCAAGATTTACACCATTCCTTCTGAAACATAGGGCAGTTTCAGAAGAGCCTTTCAAGTAGCGCAACAGCCACTTAACTCCTTCCCAATGTTCCTTTCCCGGATTTGACATGAACCTGCTAACAACTCCCACTGCATGAGCAATGTCTGGCCTTGTTGACACCATCGCGTACATCAAACTGCCAACGGCTGATGCATAAGGAACTTTAGCCATTTCTTCTTTGTCTTCATTGGTCTTTGGAGACTGCTGCTTGGAGAGTTTCAGTTGACTCCCTAACGGTGTACTCCTTGGTTTGGCATCCGTCATTCTGAACTTCTCAAGGACCTTCTGAATGTACTTTTGTTGTGAAAGCTGTAAAGTACCTTCTATCCTGTTTCTGACTATGCTCATCCCAAGAATCTGTCTCGCTTCCCCTAAATCCTTCATCTCGAATTCTTCTGACAACTTCTTCTTAAGCTTGTTGATCTCCTGCATATTTGCTCCAGCCACCAACATGTCATCAACATACAAAAGAAGGATGATGTATGATGACTTGAATTTCTTCAAGTAGCAGCAATGGTCCATCTTGCATCTAGTGTACCCATTCCGCTGCATAAAACTGTCAAACCTCAAGTACCACTGTCTAGGAGCTTGCTTTAGCCCGTATAGACTCTTCTTGAGTTTGCACACCAACTTCTCCTTACCACTCACTGGGAACCCTATTGGTTGAGCCATGTAAATGTCTTCTTCAAGGTTGCCATGAAGAAAGGCAGTCTTTACATCCAGCTGCTCCAATTGCAATTTTTCAGCAGCAACAATACCAAGGATCAACCTGATAGTAGTCATCTTCACAACCGGAGAGAAGATTTCATTGTAATCAACCCCCTTCTTCTGTTGGAACCCCTTGACAACTAACCTTGCCTTGTATCTTTTGCTCCCATCTGCTTCATCTTTGATTCTGAACACCCACTTGTTCTCCAAAGCTTTCTTCCTCGGTGGTAACTTGACTAAGGACCAAGTTTGGTTCTTATCAAGTGAATCTAACTCATCCTCCATGGCCTTCTTCCACTGTATGGAATCCTTCACAATCAACGCCTCTGCGTAAGATTCTGGCTCTCCATTCTCGGTCAGCAACAAATAATTTGCTGAAAGAGAATATCTGTTAGGAGGTCTTCTGTTTCTAGTGGACTGTCTGATTTGTGGAGTAGCTTCCTCCGAGCTCCCACTATCTTCATCACTCCCACTATCTTCATAAATTCCTGTATCTCCTGAGCTCCCACTGCTCCTTGAGCCTCCAGCCATGCCATCACAACCAATAGGTTGTGCTATGTCGTCTTCAGTCATCCCTTCAAACACCACTTGCTGTTTGTTTTCTGGTTGCTTGCCTTTGCTAGTGTCTGCTGCAAGATAATCTTTATACAGGGCATTCTCGTTGAAGGTGACATCTCTACTTCCTATAACCTTCTTCCTGTGGTTGTCCCAGAACCTGTAGCCCATGTCATCCAGCCCGTACCCAATAAAGATACATTTCTTTGCCTTTGCCTCGAGCTTGTGACTATCTGCATCTCTAACTTTGACATAAGAAATACAACCAAAAACTTTCAAGTGATTAAGAGATACCTCATGACCTTTCCATTCCTCCTCTGGAATTTTGAACCCTATGGGAGATGAGGGTCCTCTGTTGATCAAGTACGCTGCAGTGTTCACCGCATCGGCCCAGAACATCTTTGGAAGTCCTGCATGTAATCTCATGCTCCTGGCCCTCTCATTCAGTGTTCTGTTCATCCTTTCTGCAACACCATTTTGCTGTGGTGTTTCTGGAACCGTCTTCAGCATTCTTATCCCCTGTTCAGCACAATACTCTACAAACTTTGTGCTACTGTACTCACCCCATTGTCACTTTTTAAACACTTGATTTTGAGATTAGTTTCTTTCTCAACTGCAGCTTTGAACTTCTTAAAAGTGTTAAAGACTTCACATTTATTTTTAAGAAAATAAACCCATACCTTCCGTGTAGAGTCATCAATGAATGTAACATAGTAGCGGGAACCTCCAATTGAAGAGACCTTTGTAGGTCCGTAGACATCTGAATGAATCAGCTTCAGCCGCTCAGTCTTGGGTTGTTGCCCTGTCTTCACAAAGGTTACCCTCTTTTGTTTGCCAAGGACACATGGCTCACAAAAGCTCAACTTTGAATTCTTCAAATCTGGGATTTTACCCTTTGAAGACAGCATCTTCATTTCATTCTCACTTATGTGCCCAAGTCTTTGGTGCCACAAAGTAGAGACCCCTGCATCTTCAACTGCTGTGTTTGCTCCATCTGTAGACACTTCTACCATGTACAATGTACCATGCTTCTGTCCACGAGCAATGACCAGCTTTCCCTTTGTCACCTTCCATTGCTTGTTGCCAAAACTAACGTTATGGCCTTCCTCATCAAGCTGTCCCACTGAGATCAACATCTTCTTCAGATCTGGAATATACCTGACATTTTTCAACCTCCAGGTTGTACCCAAAGTGGTATTGAGATTAATGATGTGCACTCGTCGTTAGGTGCACTCAAAATAAATAATCAATACAACACTAATACGTAGTATAGTGTAGTAAGGTTCGTATCCACAGGGAAAGGAATACTTTTCTTTTATAAAAGTAGTAACAAAAGGGGGGTTTAGATTTGTTTGGTTTAATAACACTAAGATAAACGACCTATATGAGTTTAATTCAATGAGATGGGGACTTGGTTTTGCTTTTATCCACTTAATGAAATGTTCGTCGATCCCGGTTACATCTTTAACTATCTTCCTCTCGAATACTCAATCAAGGAGTATATCCAGTTCATCGAGGGTAGTTATTAATAACGAGATGCGTTCATTAATAAAACTTACTATCGAGTCAATATAGAACAAGCGCCGTATATTAACTTGATAGTAGCAATAAACTTAAGATGAAAACGATTGAGATTGATAACCTCAACACAAGCGGTTTATTGGTTTAATCAATATAATTAATTCCCCTTGGCATATCAACCATGAGATGCATGCATTAATATTCCAAGTTTACTACCGTTAAAAGAACCGGATTAATAACAAGCGTATTAACCGATCGTTTCTAGTAATAATTAATATGAGAAACAATACTAGGTGATACTTTAAGTAATGTTTAAGATATTAACATGAAATATGAATAGGAATTAATTAATACTCAAGGAAGAATATTAAAGAATATGAATCCTACTATGATTAATATCAAGATGTTAACTAATTGTCATCTTAGTAACACTCCCCAATATTAACATAGAGGAAGAAATAGCTATTACTATAACCAATGTCAAGATGTTAACTAATTGTCATCTTAGTAACACTCCCCAACTTTGATATAGAGATAGTATTTTGTAAGAAAGAATTAATATTCAAGGAAGAAGATTAAAGAAAATAACTCACAACTTACAAATTCATTAAGCTTCAAAGTAGCAAAACCAAGATGGAAGAGTTTAGCTCCTCATTTGGAGACTAAACATGATGAAAAATATAAAGAAAGAGCTATTCTATACTGAGCTTAGATGTACAAAGGAATTGGATATCTTTTTGTGAAGGAAAGGAGGTGTATTTATAGGTTTTTGGGATGGTATTCGGGTACTCGATCGGGTATATACATGGTACCCGATCGAGTATATATGAATACCCGGTCGAGTATGCTTAGAAAGTGGTATTCGGGCTATACTCGACCGATCTTCGTTTGCAATTCAAAGGCATACCCGATCGGGTATGTCGGTCTACCCGATCGGGTATAGACATAGAATCGTGGCCAAAATCTTCCCTGCATGTTCCTTTATCTTCGGATCTGATCCGATTTGAAGTTCCAACCTAATACCCGATCGAGTATAGCTAATACTCGACCGAGTATAGACCAAAATTCAGGATCTTCTTTTGTCTTTGAACTTTTTCACCTTCTCTTCACTTTTTGGGTTCACCAACTGTACTTTGAGTGACCAAAACCTGCTTAAGCTCAGAATATATCTAATCTAACCTATTTACAAGAATTTAACAATCTAATCTATTACACCAAAAGTGTGTAATTTCCAAAGTAAAAGTCAAGCAAAACTAATTAAAAACATAAACATAGAAATGGAAATTACGAACGTATCAATTAACATCTCCAATACCCGTGATCTCCAAGGATTTGTCATCCGCCAAACAAACTCTTCCGCTGTAGGGCCTGAAATTTTGCATCAAATCCCTGCAATGACAAGCATGAAACGACGCACCTGAATCCATGATCCGGGACTCAATTGAATTCTCAACGCTGCAAATTAGGACATCTTCATAATCCTCTGCCACGTTCACCTCCTTCTTGCCTTTGTCTGCAGAGGCTTTGGGGAACTGATTTCTGAAGTGTCCATTCTCCTTGCAATTCCAACAATTGATGTCCTTCCTGTTCTTGGATTGATCTCTCTTCCTCGACTTTGATCTTCCTTTCTTGGTACCTCCTTTAGTGGATTTTCTGCCCCTATCTTCAGTACTCAACAAACTGTTGGAGCTATCCCCCGAACTTCTCCTCTGGATATCCTCACCAAGGATCAAGTCACGAATACCCTCAAAGGTAAGTTTAGTGGTTCCAGCCGAACTACTAACTGTTGTGACTGTACCGGACCAACTATCGGGCAAAGATGATAACAAAAGTAATGCTTGAACTTCATCATCAAATTTAATCTCAACCGAACCTAACCTGGATATGATTGAGTTAAACTCGTTGACGTGATCTGTTACGGCTGCACCTTCCTTCATTCTCGTGTTCACCAACTATCTGATTAAGAAAACCTTGTTGGCCGCTGAGGGTTTCTCGTACATGTTGGATAACGCCTTGAGTAGTCCAAACGTTGTTTTCTCGTTGACGATTTTGTAAGCAACGTTTTTCGCCAACGACAACCTCACCACACCAAGAGCCTGTCGATCCAGCAAGTTCCACTCCGCCTCTGCCATTGATTCTGGTTTGTTCTCAGACAAGGGTAGATGAAGCTTCTTCTGGTAGAGATAATCCTCGATTTGCATCTTCCAGAAAGAAAAATCTTGACCATCAAATTTATCGATCTTAACCTTCCCTTCGTCACCCATAGCTCTGATACCACTTGTTACGATTTAGGTTAATGAAACGATAAATTAAAGAGCAAGAACACAAGAATTTACGTGGTTCACACAATCGGGGTGATTGTGCTAGTCCACGGCGAACGAGAGAGAGCTGTTTTATTATTATGTCTGCAGCAAGAGTTTACACGTACATTAGAGTCGTTTAAATAGGTTTAACAAAAACCTAAACAAAGATTAGAGCCGCAGGCCCAAAAATTAAGCCCGTAATTAAGATTAACCCGTAGACCCGGTCGGGTCCCCTTCTGGACCCGGTCGGGTATCTCCTCAGCAAGCATGCCCGGGTTGAAACCAAGACGGGTAACCAAAAACAGAAAGGTAGAATCTCCACTGGCCCGGTCGGGTCCCCTTCTTGACCTGGTCGGGTGTCTCCTCAAAAGGCATACCCGAGTAGACACCAGGGCGGGTATCCTAAACAGAAGCCAAAACCTTCCACGGACCCGGTCGGGTAAACCTCCTTACCCGATCGGGTTTCCCAATCCAGAGAGTTGCCCGACCAAATTCACATCATACCCAGTCGGGTGACTGACCCCACCCGGTCGGGTATCTCCTGCTGCTGCACAAACAAGGCTCCATCTTCAACACATCATTATACATTAAAAAGAATTATCGCTTCCCATTTGATTAAGCAAAGAAGATAAACAGTTAATAATGCTATTAACCTATTTTTGAGGGAAAGATTTTTGAAAATCTTAACTATAATAGCATACAAGCTACAAATAAATACAATGGAATGTGGAAAATTATCTTACCTCCAGATGAAACACGTTCAGCTCAAACTGCAAACGATCTCTCAAGCCTAAAAAGATTTTACAAAGTACATAGAAGATGAGTAAGATGACTGATTGAAGGATGGAGCTTTCACTAATAGTTGGGGTTTGATCGAAAAGTTTATGATTCCATTAGAGTGAATAAGCATTTCCTACATAAATCAGTTCTTCCTTTCCATTTCATCACTTCAAAAACATACCTTTCAAACTTTTATAGCAATCAGATAAGGTCGGGAAGTACAGATATTCATTCGGGCATTATTTAACTTTTAAATGCATCATATACCAAATGACCATAGTTGAGAAGAGATAAAAATTAGCCAGGGATGAGATCATAAAAAAAAATCCAGCTGCCATTGGTATGTAGAAACCTCACAAATATTACTCTAAAAGCTTATAAAAGAGTGTCCATCAAAGAACATAAGCGTGTCTCATTTGTTTAAATTAAATACTCATAATATAAAAATGAAGTAACTGAAGGTAAATCAGTTATATTCAAACATTTGTCTTCCCCTTGAAACTGCAGTAGTAGTTTTCACAATATGATTAGTTCATAGGGTAATACTTCATTCTTAGCAATTTTAATTGAATCTGTCTGTAATGTATTTAATATTTTATTAAACATAGGTTATACTTTTATATGTTCATAAAAATGAAATTATACATCACCCACCAATGGCAAGAAATTATAATCTGTTTAAATGTTCAAGTGTCCTCTAATCTCCTTTTTAACAGGCTAATAATTGGACCATTTCAATTAGTTAACTTTTCTGCTGGTATTAATGGAGATTAAAGAGATTGTATTTTTCAAGACAACCCAAAGCACTCAGAGGAGGTATAGCTAAACTGAACGAACGGCATGTCACTCTTTAAGACCAGCAGCCTATAATATCCCATACAAGTGATCTACGAGAAGGTAGGAAAGCTGAAATCTTTAGCCTTTTTTCAACTATCTCAGACTATCTCAACCATGTTACTATATAGTTAAGCTTCATAAAAAGATCATTTTTCCGTTGCTGGATGAATCACCATTCTATGTGATGTTCTAGCAGAAAAAAGTACAATCTTTTTAATCCACATCAATAACCAATAGATTGTTCAAATTTGATGCAGCAGCCCTAATTTGAAATGGCATGACTTCATAGATACATTAGCAAAATCTTATAATCAGAGTTTTAGATTTTTCTTTGCAAAAAAAAAAAGAATGAATCATGCATATTTACCATAGTTTTAAAATGCAGGACCTACTAATCATAGATTCTCTATTTCAAGAAAATCAGAAATACACATTACATGCTCTCATTTTAGTACTAACATATCAAAACTGGGTTAACTTACTTCAACGAATTCATTTAAAACTCAAGGTAACCCAGCTGAGCACCAAACATAGGGAGAAAAATCAGGTCATACAAGCAATCAAATTCACAAGCGAATAAAATTAGATACACCTTTAGAAATAACATTATCAAAACGATCTTAAGTTGATAAAATCATAACGAACTTAAGCTGCAGTTTTTATTTCATCTTTTTCCTTCACTCCTTAAGTTTTAATATTATCATATCCTATTCTCGTTAAAAAAGAACAACATATCTGCTTTTAGGTTCCTAACACATGTATGTTTTGTCATTGCAAAACACATTTTTTTCTACCTATAACTTAGAATTTGATTTCTGGTTTTTTATACTATTAAAATTACATGATTATCATCTATGGAGATGGAATTTGTATGTAAGTAAGCAATTTCATTCACAATAAAAAAAACAGATCACGGTGAATGAAATCTAGCTTATGGAACTAAATCTAGAATTAGTATTTCATATGAAGCTGTAGTCATTAAGCACATATACAGACGTTACTCAACCAAACTATGGTTGCTTATGTATTTCTGTCAATCTTCCACCAATCTATGCATTTGTGTCAACTTCCTAGCATACTACAGATTTATAGCTATGCCTCCAGTTCTCTTTCCCTATGAGATTAGTAATAGCTTTACTAATGATTATCATTGTATGCTAGGGTGAAACTTTTATTTACACTTCACTTGATGAAAGATAATACAACTGCCATCAAAACTCGCTTCTCTGCCAAAAAATGAGGGAAAACATCATAAAACAAATCGATTTTGTAGCCAGACCTGCATAAATACTTTATTTCCGATATTAAAACGAAAGATAGGTATTAAAGAGAACAAAAGTCGTATTATCTTCACCTATATTTTTTAATGTTCTTTTAAATGAAAGAGGTCAAGGCATATTAACTTAGTGGTTCAGAGAATTTAATCTCTTAATAGAGAAACTGAAATCTAACTTACTGTTTTTCTGCTCTATTTACTTATAAAAAATGACAGCTCTGTCACAAAGAGACACATGTTTCACATCTAGGGAATTCTCAGAATACAAACATAATATCATTTTGAAGAGTTAAAATGTGAGAGAAACATTAACCCAAATTTGTTACATTAAATCTCACACGTCTTTGTAAATTAATATCAAACATATGTTAGAGTTAAAATATGTTAAAATCTGTTTGTACCCAACTCTTTAATAAAGTCATGTCAAGGCATATTAACTTAGTGGGTCAGAGAATTTAATATTAAAATATGTTAAAAACTGTTGTATCCAGAAGGCATATGTTAGAGTTAAAATATGTTAAAATCTGTTTGTACCCAAATCTTTAATAAAGTCGTGTCAAGGCATATTAACTTAGTGGTTCAGAGAATTTAATCTCTTAATAGAGAAACTGAAATCTAACTTACTGTTTTTCTGTTTTATTTACTTAGCTTCATTGAAATGAAAACTTAGCATTTTTTTATCCATTTTGCACTTCAGTTTACTCCTGTATATATTTTTTACTTTTCCTCCTATCATACATCTGTCAAAGACTCCTATTTTTGAGGTTCAAACTTATTGTTTCAAGATTTTAGGAGAGAATCTGATATTCTTCCTGGGATTTTTGCTCTTTGAGGCTAAAAAGTTGGGTAAAAGAACTTTAGTACTACTCGGGTTTAAAATTTAGAGCAGGTATGAAGCAAGCTACCGCCCATTTTTACCATCTCCTTATTACCATGGCAGAAACAGAAAATATTAACAATTTTAAGCAAGTCACTGCTCATTTTTGTTATAATCTTATAACAATAGCAGAAATTATTTTCCCTGTAAATTATAACTGATAATATAAATAGTGTTCTAAGTTGGATTTTGTGAGTAAAGAAGGTTACCAAACACAGACCTATATGGGCAGGAAAAGCAGAAGAAAAAGATTATTAACGGTAATGACAGGTGCAGCAGCAAAGGGAGAGCAGTGGTAGTGTCTCATAGTGATGAGGTTTCACAGGGCTTTAATCCCTCGTAGTGTTCCTTGAAGGTTTATTTACAGAATTAAAGTTCAGTGGCAATGTTATAGACTTGTGTTCTGATAGGAGAAAGATGCAGTCCCATTGCTATATATGTTTAGGAAAAGCAAGGTACATAGGTCATCCTATAGAAACAAAATTTTATTGTATACAATGGTCTAAAATTCTATAGGCACATTTAAAGATTAACTTTGGAACATCATTTCCCAATGTGTGTTGAAACAAAGTTGTTGTATGAGGTACAAAGTAAAATGCAACAAAATACACATTTTTTTTGTTGATTATCAATGTTTAATTTTCATTTTATTTGAAAAATAAATGAACAAGCCTAATGTACATCATTATACTTAAAAAATCATCGCTTCCCATATCATTAAGCAAAGAAGATAAACGGTACTAATGCTATTAAAATAGCAGACAAGCTACAAACAAATACATTGTAATGTGGAAAATTATCTTACCTCAAGATCAACCACGTTGAGTTGAAACTCTAAACAATACTAAAAGATGAAATTAGTCTCTAAAAACGATACTAAAACAGTGTAATGAAATTGCATATATCTGTTTTGAAGCAGGAACAAAAGCAATTTCAAAGTCGTAAGAAGTATGGTTAAGTTGTTGAATTCTATAGTTAAAAGACATTAGAAGATGCTTTAAGAGAGTTTTAAAGTTTATTGTCATGCAAATTGAATCAGGTGCTAGACATTCACGGACTGAAAAACAGTACATATTATCGCTTTCCATATGAATGATATGATAAAGCAAACAAGATAAATAGTGCATGCATCTATGTGTGGACACAGGTTATTGTATTTGAAAATTGATTTTTGGATTGGTTGTGTGAGTAGTTGGATAACCAAAACAGACTGAGTGGTCAAGCTATTGAGTTCAAGCAACCCAATATTCATGCTTGGAAATCATTTGAGAAGGGTCATGACATCCACATGCAAGCAGCTACATCACAAACAGAATTACTTTATAAAAATTATAAGATCAACAAAGAGAAAATGGAGTTCCACACCAAGGATACTATCATGGAGAAATATGGCAATGCAACTAGTGAGGAAATGCTGGCAACATAACTTCTATTGGGTCAAAGTGAGAAGGAATTGAAGTTGAATATGACCGAGCTGGCAGGATCGTTAAAGGACAGGTAATTTATATAAAAATATTTTTGTAAGGAAGGGAGTGAACTAAAATATTCTAATGTTTCTTTGAGAGTGTCATCTCTTTTTAGTTCTAAAAAGATAAACTATTGTTTTTGTCTTGCAGGAGATGGCACTTCCAAGGAGCAAATATGAAGAGGATGTTTACATAAACAATCACACTAAGTTTGGCTCAAAATTTACTAATGAAGTGATGGTTTTCATATTAGTCACGTTGCACAGTCTATTACCCACTTTGCTAGCTTTAAGACACTATTTATTTTTGGTAGTGTGTCATATATTATAGAAGCTTGAAATAACACACAGACTATCTAATTTAAAAGCACTAAAAGATTGTGGGTGTTATGCTTAAACAGAAGATTACACTCTAGGGGTGTTGGCAAAAATGATTCGGTAAGTAATTTTAGGGGATGGTACTGAAAATGAGTGCACAATGAGTAATCTTTAACATAACCAGTAAAAAGCAAACCAGAAAAAATAGAATATATACATAAGTATAATGGAAAGTGCAAAAATTATCTTACCCCCAGATTAAATACGCGGAGATGAAATTGCCAATAATCTTTTCAGCCTACACAAAGGAATGTAATAAAAGTACACAGTAGCTTAACTTAGTCTCAGAAAGGTGGAAAGCTGAAAATGATACCAACAGAGCATTTAATGAAATCAAGTAAATTCCATATTCATCACAGCCTTTAGAGGACAAAGGGAGTATATCTTTTCAGTTTAATTTGCCAGAGGCTTACTTCTCATACTACTCATCTGTATAAGACTCCTCAATTGTTTTAAAGAAGAAAACTTGTAAAAGGTGGAGGAGGGTCTTGCCAAATTCTAAATTTTATGTTTTAGAAGCGACGATGTCTTTTACTATCATATCATTCTTCACATTCCGTGTGTTTTGCTTTTATATTTACCACTTAATGGTAGATTCTTTGGCACACTGCTTTGGAAATCAACCGTGTGGATGCATACTTTATCTTCTAAACGTGTTGTTAGATAACCAAAATAGACTGAGTGATCAAGCTATTGAGTTCAAGCAACCCAATATTCATGCTTGGAAATCATGTGAGAAGGGTCATGACATCCACATGCAAGCAGCTACATCACAAACAGAATTACTTTATAAAAATTATAAGATCAACAAAGAGAAAATGGAGTTCCACACCAAGGATACCACCATGGAGAAATATGGCAATGCAGCTAGTGAGGAAATGCTGCCAACATAACTTCTATTGGGTCAAAGTGAGAAGGAAGTTGAATATGACCGAGCTGGCAGGATCGTTAAAGGACAGGTAATTTATATAAAAAAAAATTGTAAGGAAGGGAGTGAACTAAAATATTCTAATGTTTCTTTGAGAGTGTCATCTCTTTTTTAGTTCTAAAAAGAAACTATTGTTTTTGTCAAAGTGAGAAGGCACTTCCAAGGAGCAAATATGAAGAGGATGTTTACATAAACAATCACACTAAGTTTGGCTCAAAATTTACTAATGAAGTGATGGTTTTCCTAGGTAAACTAAAGATATTAAGTCGTATTATACATAGGTAAACTAAAACACGTTTATAGACCTCTTTTACATATTTCCGACTCTTATGAGATGATATTAAGCTTTAACGCAAAGTAACAATAACTAAAAATCATGTAATCTGTATTGCATAAAAAAATCCTATTTAGTAGCTATATATTGCGTGGGGCTTTAGTTGCCTGCAATTTGTAATGTAACGGAAATCTAAGTTTGGGTTAAAGTTCACTAATGAAGCGATGTTTTTCGTATTAGCCACTATGTACAGTCTATTAGCCACTTTCCAGTTTAAAGCAACTTTTGCATTTCGGGCAGTGTGTCATATATCATAGAAACCTGAAATTACAAACAAATTCTTTAATTTAAAAGCATTAAAAGACTGCATATACATTATTACAAACCCAACTATCCAACTAAACTACATGGACCAATGGCCAAGAGAAATTTCAGATAAAACACCATCTTTACATTTTATATATGCTTTGGATGAGCTTTAAACAGATACAAATTATAAGGTGCAGTCCAGGAGTGTAGGTGTTATGCTTAAAAAAGAAGATTATTGACATTGACAATAATCTTTCTAATATTAAAAATGCAAATGCAACAGATTACTTAATTTCATGGGGACATTCAAACAAACACATAGAGGACATATATATAAAGGGGAAATTACACAATTGGAAGATGGAAGCATCAACCTAAGGCAGCCAAACTACTGCCATAAACATTGCTGGGAACAAGAATAGTACAATGACAGAGGAGATAGGGAGGCGGTAAAACTGAAATTAGGAAAACACACAAAAATCTTCACGGAATGGGAAGTAAGTACACGGAGGCGCAGGTATGAGCAGAGATGCATAGAACAATGCAAATTGCTTGAATAAAGGAAAAACTTACCGGAGTAGTAGATAGAACAACAGAGAATCGGAAAATCTGCTAAACAACTGGGACAGATTATTTATAATCCATAACCTGACCTTTGAGTGAGCAAACGGAAGAGTGGAGCTGAGGGGTTTCATCGATGCAGGAAATAAAAGAAAAGACTTCATTCAATGAAAGCTGCGATAGGTTTTAGCCCGGTAATAAAAGATTCAATGTATTTCCTCCGTAAGTAAACGGGACATTGAACCCCCTCCGTTAATAACCTAAGCTGGGATAGAGTAACATAGTACAACAAATTAAATATAAAGTACAATCACATCATACATGAAGACACACCAACATTTTTTTATGACCGTTATATACCTATCAAAATTCCCTTTTATTACATTGTAGAGATAGTGAACATCACGTCATTGAGTACGTTTTGCACGGTGTAGTTGGAAAATTAACGAAATAACATTAAAACGTTTGAGGATTCCCAAACAATGATGTCATGTTTTTACTCCTCACTATATTAGAAGATTCTCATTTTCTTTTTTTGAACGTTCCATATATAGATTCTCATTTCCATTTTAGGAAATAATTAACAATCTTAAGTGACAAATTAATCATTAAATATTAAAAATAATATATTTATAACATCATAGTTATCAATACTAACTACTCCCTCCGTCCCTGAAAATACTTCCAACTTTCCCTTTTCGTCCATCCCAAAAAGAACTCCCCTTTCCTTTTTTGGCAAAAAATTTGTGGTTCACAGCATTTCTCTCTCCTCTGCACAACTCTGCACCACACAATTCACACTTTCTTAATCCGCGTGCCACTTTATTTTGGAAGAAAATTATGGGACGAGGTAGTACATTATAATACTCCTTCCGTCCCTTAAAACTTTGCCATTTTTACTTTTTGGGGCGTCCCAAAAAACTTTGTCACTTTCCCTTTTAATCAATTATTTTGTGGGTTATGTTATTTCTCTATCCTCTGCACAAATCTCAACCACACAGTTTTTACTTTATTATTCTCCGTGCCGGTCAACTTTGGTAAAGTTTTAAGGGACAGAGGTAGTATATACTATACCCATTTCTCAAAATATACTCGAACTATTTTATTTAATTATTGCCTAAATAACTGTGCCGTTTTGCTATGAGAATCTTCCAACGGGACAGAGGTAGTATTTACTAAATAAGAGTAATTACTGCTAAGTAATACTGTCATGTTTAAAGTCTGATACTACCAAAATACGATAGTAATTAGTCATATTTAGAGTATAAAAACATGATAGTCTTATTTTGAAATAGACAAATGTATTTACTTCTATTTAGACAAAAGTTATGGCAATACTCAAACAAAATCATTCCAATTAGTGAAAAGTATTTTACCACGAATGGTTTTACTTTAGCGAAAACATGATGATTGCGATTACTCCTACAAATAGACAAACGTATTTACTTCTATTTAGACAAAAGATATGGCAATACTCAAACAAAATCATTCCAATTAAACTACCAAATAAGCTCTTGAACTTTCATAAAAGTGTAAATAAGTTATTTTATAGGAGGCTATGTCCGGACGTCACCATTTAGGGCGGTTTCCGGTGGAATTTTTTTATGAACATTTTTTAGCATCTTCTTCATTAAGTCAAGTTACTCATACCAAATTTCAACTAAAAATTCAATCGGGAAGGCAGTTAAATGAATTTTTAAAGATAACTGCGCAGTTAGACAGCGCAGTATATTTCAGAAAATCATCTCGATTGAAGTTTTAGCTGAAATTTAGTACGGGTAAACTAGACTTAATGAATAATATGCTCAAAAAATTTCATCAAAAACTTCCACCGAAAACCGCCCAAATGGCGACAGCCGGACAAAAGCTTCATGTAAAAGGACTTATTTGCACTTTTTATGAAAGTTCGTGGGCTTATTTGATAGTTCTTCCTAGTGAAAACTATTTTACTACGAATGATTTTACTTTAGCGAAAATATGATGATTGCAATTACTCCTACAAATGCATTTTTATTTATTTACTCTATTTTTTTATACATGTAATTGGAAAAGGTATGTCTCTTCAGGGGAGGTTTTGGTCTAGTTCCCCTCTCCTTATGTATAACTTTTGATATTTAATAAAACATTGGCGAATGTTCCCCGACATTTGTCCCACTGATTTTTGTGGTTTGCCTTCCGGGTTAAAGAAAAACGGTACTCCGTATAATATAAGGGTGTATAAATATGACTGAACTGGATATCACTTCTAGTAATGTAAAGTTTACGATTTTCTAAAAGTTTACTATCTACCATTATTACAATAACTGGGTTACAAGATAAAACTGTTGGGATAAAAAATTGTATAATACTCCATCCGGTCCCAAAACAAATTCACACTCACTATTCATTGGTCAACTTAAATCATTCTTAATCATTTACTTTATATATCAAATTTTTATCAAATTTAAATTTTCTTGATCAGACTTTGTAGCGGTTTTAATGTAGTTTCTGAATATGTAAATTTTATTTATTGAAAATAATCTGAGCGTGAACAGGGATCGAGTTGCTTTATCGTCAATCAAGCATAGTAAACCGTGAGTGAATTTGTTTTGGGACCGGAGGGAGTATATTTTAGGTGTGATAAAATAATACTGAACAGTTGATTTGTATATGTTGATGGTATTGGTCCACC
This sequence comes from Cuscuta europaea, assembly GCA_945859875.1. Taxonomy (NCBI): domain Eukaryota; kingdom Viridiplantae; phylum Streptophyta; class Magnoliopsida; order Solanales; family Convolvulaceae; genus Cuscuta; species Cuscuta europaea. The sequence continues at coordinate 5,476,990 of CAMAPE010000035.1, read as the reverse complement.
TCACCCGGGCCACCTCTATGTCTTTGGTCCACCTCATTTATTATGTTGGTCTCTTATTTATTGTTCTGGCCCAACTGGGCTGGCAACCCGACTAAGCCCATTCCCCTTCCCTTGTTTTATTCCCAGCCCATGCCCGTGTGGCCCTCTCTTATATTGTCTGGTTCTTTCTCGAATCTCCTATTTGACTCCTCCCCTTCTTCCCTCTTCCGATGAAGCAATCGGTTGGTTTCCCTAGACCTAGAGTGAGAGAGATACAGTTCCCTGAGAGTATTAGCTCCGGCTATACTCCGGTGATACGTTGGGGTTCCCTTGGGGGTCTTCACTCTAGTCTGGTAGTGTGGTGGGTTGGTTTCTTCTCCGGTGGGTCTTCTGGGCTGGGGTCTGGGTTCTGGTTGTGAGGGCTTGTTGGCTGTCACCCTTCGTCTTCCCTGGTTGTAACTCTGGTGGTGAGTGTGGGCAAGCCCTTGGGCTTTGGGGTGATTGAGGTCTGAGTCGGTCCAGATTTCTAACAGTGGTATCAGATCCTAGACGCTGCTGCCTCTCGCTGACGCCGGAAGCTCGCCGGACAACTCCCACCCTGGAAACAACTGGAGCTCCGTCGAAGTTGGTAAGTCGGGTTGTCTTTGCTGGACACCCGCTCAGGTATAACACTAAAACCCTAACCTTTGGGCTGTCGGAGTGCCACCGGCATCTGTGATGCATGGGTAGTTCTGAAACCCTAGGTTGAGGAACTGCCGGTTAGAAACCCTAGCTTTTCCGTTTGCATGTGCAGATTCTGTCTAGACAGATCTGCAGAAACCCTAGGTCTGTTGAACCAGTGCATGAGTGGTCCAATCTGTGTCGAACTTGGCCACTGGTTATATGTGAACTTGTTTTGCTAAATTCATTCTCTGTGTTATTATCTCTGAACCTGTCTCTGTATTGTTGTAGCTTGCCTTATTTCTGTTGTATTATTTGTGTTATTTCTCTGCTCAGTCAGTCTGTCAATTTCTTGTGCTTGGTGTTGAGTTCTGGTAATAGTATGGCTTTCTAACCCCTAGTTGGCTAGGGCACCTGAGGTTAGGGCTAAGTGATTCCCTGCCAGCCACTTCTGTGGTCCCGGAACTGCGTGGTCACTTAGTCCGTAGCCCAAACCACTAGGGTTAGCCTTTATATTACCTGTATCTCAGCAGTTTTGTATTGACTGTTATCATGGCTTCAAACCAGTATGGTATGATGCCTTTTAATGGTAAGACTGATTTTGATATTTGGAAACAGAAAATAAAATGTGTGTTAATTCAACAGAAAGTATATAGAGCTGTTACTGGACAATACTTAGAAACTGAGGAAAAACCTAAACTAGTAGAAATGAATGAAACAGCCTACTCAACCATATATTTAAACTTGTCTGACTCTGTCCTTAGAAAGGTTGGAGTCATTGAGTCTGCTAAAGACCTCTGGGATAAACTTGAGTCTCTATATACTGATACTTCCCTTCCTGGCAAACTGTTTTTGTTGGAAAAGTTTTTTAGGTTCAGACTTGACCTAACAAAAGATATTGATGAAAACCTAGATATTTTTAATAAACTAAGCCAAAACATTAAGCAGGCTGGGGATAAACATATAGATGACTACACTGTCATAGTCTTACTGAATGCTATACCTGATTCCTATAATGATGTTAAGTCAGCCATTAAGTATGGGAGGGATGACATAACCCTAGATATTGTTATTAATGGCCTGAGAAGTAAAGAACTTGACTTAAAACATTCTAGGAACCATCATAGGGAATCTGGGGAAGCTTTGTTTGTTGGGGGAAGGTCTAAAAGCAGGTCTAGACACCCTAAAAAGGACAATCAGGATAAGAATGGTAGACAACCTAGTAAGAAGAGGTATAAATCTAGGAAAAGAGTCTGCTATAACTGTGGTAACCCAGGACACTTCATAAAAGATTGCACCCAATCTAAGAGAAATGACCAGGCTAATGATGTGACTAGTAAACCTGTAGAAGAAGAAGTCTGTATGGTCTGTGATCAAGCCAATTCTGTGCTTAGTAGTGACTGAATCTGAATGGTTAATAGACTCTGGATGTACCTACCTTATGACCCCTTTTAGGAATCTGTTTTCCTCCTATAACTTATGTGAAACTGGTTTTGTTTCCCTAGCTGATAGTAAAAGGTTTAAGGTCCTTGGTATTGGTGACATCTGTCTAAAATTTGAAAATGGAACTGTTTTTCAAATTAAGAATGTCAGACATGTACCTGATCTAAGGCACAACCTATTTTCAGTCTCTGCTTTTAAAGAATGTGGTCTTGAGGGTAAATGGGGTAATGGGTGTATGAAAATTCTGAAAAACTCCCTTGTTTTGTTTAAAGCTTTGAAACAAAATAACCTTTATGTTGTGCATGCCAAACCTTTTTCTGAAAATGCTAATGTTGTACTTAGTGACTAGTCTGTGCTTTGGCACCAAAGACTAGGTCACATGAGTAATAGAGGATTAAACATTTTGAAACAAAATGGGTGTTTTGGTAATGACTTGGTGTCACCTATACCTTTCTGTGAAGGTTGTGTCTTAGGTAAACAACATAGGGTTCAGTTTCCTTTTTCTAGCTATCCTAGTGAGCCTAAGTCCAAAGCTGTCCTTGACTACATACATGCAGATGTATGGGGTCCTTCCAGTGTCCCTACCCATGGGGGTAGGAGGTATTTTCTGTCCATAATTGATGACTTTTCTAGAAAAGTCTGGGTTTGTTTGTTAGAACATAAATCTGATGTGTATGTTAGGTTTAAAGAATGGAAAATTATGGTAGAAAATCAAACTCGATGTAAGGTTAAAACCCTTAGAACTGACAATGGATTAGAATTCTGCAATAATGGTATGGATAGGTTGTGTATTGAGAGTGGGATTAGGAGACACAAAACGGTGCCCTATACTCCCCAACAAAATGGCTTGGCTGAGAGAATGAATAGGATCCTCCTAGACAAGGTTAGGAGTATGTTTGCCACTTATGGCCTCCCCAAGAAGTTTTGGGGAGAAGCTGTCAACACTGCCACCTACTTGATAAATAGATCTCCTTCTGTACCCTTAGATGGTAAATGCCTTGAGGCTGTCTTCTTTAAGAAACCCATTGACCTGTCACACCTAAAGGTGTTTGGGTGTGGTGCCTATGTACACCAACAGACTGATAAGCTGGACCCTAGGTCTAAGAAATGCATTTTCTTAGGATATCCTGAAAGTGTTAAAGGGTATAGGATCTGGGATAGAAACCAGAGTGGTTTTAAGGTCATTATAAGCAGGAATGTTGTGTTCAATGAAAGTGATTTTCCCTGCTTAGTTAAACAAGTGACTGACCCTCAAACTGTGCATGATGGCACCTCTCTCAGTGAAGTGAAGCCTATCCAGACCGCTGCTGCCCCTCTGTTAAATGAGTTTGATGCTCCTGACTTGACCAACATTATGCATGACAGCCACTCCACCTCCAGTGAGGTGGAGCAGCCCAGTGGTTCTAATAATAATGATGAAAATTTGCATGATGTGATTGTTCAATCTGATTTTGCTGATAATGAAGAACTTGGTGAAATCCAAGTTGAGAATGAAAGTCTAGATGATTATGTGTCAGCCAGAGATAGGACTAAAAGAAACATAAAGAAGATTTCTGATAGCATGACTGACTATGCTTTTCACCTCTATGATACCTCTTTATTTGCTTTCTCTGTTTTTGAAACTCTTGAGTTGAATGAGCCTAAAACCTACCAGGAAGCCCTTGCCTCTAGAGAATCTAAAAATTGGCTAAGTGCTATGCAAAGTGAAATAGATTCTCTTAAGTTGAATAAAACCTGGACCCTAGTTCCTAGGACTCCTAATTGTTCTGTTGTTGAGTGCAAATGGCTTTTCAAAGTTAAAGAAGAACCTAATGACATTAGGTTTAAAGCTAGGTTAGTGGCTAAAGGTTTCACTCAAAAGGAAGGGGTAGACTATGCTGAAATTTTTGCTCCCGTAGTAAAATTCACCACAATTAGGATGATGCTTGCCCTAGTTGCCCATAATGACTGGGAGATGAAGCAGATGGATGTTACCACTGCTTTCCTGCATGGTGAACTAGATAAACAGATTTTCATGACTCAACCTGAGGGTTTTTGTTGACCCTAAGTACCCTAGATATGTCTGTATTCTTAGGAAGGCCCTCTATGGTCTGAAACAGTCTCCCAGACAATGGAATATCAAGTTTGACCAGTGTATGTCTTCCCTGAGTTTCAAAAGGTCTGATTCTGACCCTTGTTTGTATTTTAAGAATACTGCCTCTGTACCTGTTTTCTTGTTGATCTATGTTGATGACATGCTTATCATTAGCCCCTCTGTGAATGCTATTAAGATTGTTCAAAAGTGCCTTTGTGAAAACTTTGCTATGAAAGACCTTGGAGATGCTAAGAGAATCTTAGGGATTAATATACTTAGGGATAGGAGTAGGTGTACCCTTACCCTGAACCAAACCTCCTATCTAGAAAAGGTCTTGAAAAAGTTCAAAATTGACTCTGCCCAACCTGTGAATGTTCCTTTAGCACCCCATTTTGTGCTAAGCAAGGACCAGTCCCCAAGGACTGCTCCTGAGATAGATAGGATGAAGGTTGTACCATATTCCGGTGCTATAGGGTCAGTCATGTATCTCATGGTAAGCACAAGGTCTGATATAGCTTATGATGTTAGCTGCTTAAGTAGATATATGGCAAACCCTGGTATGTCTCACTGGACTGCCCTTAAATGGCTCCTTAGATACCTTAGGGGTACATCTTCTCATGGTCTTGTGTTTTCTAAAACTGAAACTGGCATTTTACTTACTGGCTATGTTGACTCCAATTATGCAAATGATAGGGACAATAGAAAGTCTACTACTTCCTACATTTTTACTCTTTGTGGTTCCTACATAAGTTGGAAATCTCAACTACAACCTATTGTTGCACTGTCCACTACTGAATCTGAATACGTGGCAGCCACTGAGGCATTTCAAGAGGCTATTTGGCTTAAACGAATGCTAACTGAAATTGGTTTTCTTAAGCAGGTTGTGACAGTCTACTCTGATAGCCAGTCTGTTATCCAATTGTGCAAAAATCCTGTATTCCATGACAGGACAAAGCACATTGATGTCAGGTTTCATTTTATAAGAAATATTGTGGATGCAGGTTGGATAAAGATGTCCAAGATACCTACTGAATTTAATCCAGCTGATATGGGGACTAAATGTCTCACTTTTGAAAAATTGTTGTCTTGTAAACGTATTCTTAATTTAGATTGTGGCTAGATAAGAACTGTAAAACAAGAAAAACCGGCGATGATGATTCTCCCTTTCACGTTGTGCTCTACACCACCAGGGGGACCAATAAGGTGGAGATTGTTGATGGTATTGGTCCACCTCACCCGGGCCACCTCTATGTCTTTGGTCCACCTCATTTATTATGCTGGTCTCCTATTTATTGTTCTGGCCCAACTGGGCTGGCAACCCGACCAAGCCCATTCCCCTTCCCTTGTTTTATTCCCAGCCCATGCCCGTGTGGCCCTCTCTTATATTGTCTGGTTATTTCTCGAATCTCCTATTTGACTCCCCTCCTTCTTCCCTCTTTCGATGAAGCAATCGGTTGGTTTCCCTAGACCTAGAGTGAGAGAGATACAGTTCCCTGAGAGTATTAGCTCCGGCTATACTCCGGTGATACGTTGGGGTTCCCTTGGGGGGTCTTCACTCTAGCTGGTAGTGTGGTGGGTTGGTTTCTTCTCCGGTGGGTCTTCTGGGTTGGGGTCTGGGTTCTGATTGTGAGGGCTTGTTGGTTGTCGCCCTTCGTCTTCCCTGGTTGTAACTCTGGTGGTGAGTGTGAGCAAGCCCTTGGGCTTTGTGGTGATTGAGGTCTGAACCGGTCCGGATTTCTAACAGTATATCAGTATATGAAGTAATCGAAAATATTAATCGCTATTTCATCAATGTAGCCACAGAAAATAATTTCCGTGAATAAAACTTCCGACACATACTCTCCAACGTTCAACACTTTAAATAGATAAAATTGTGACTTTTTTCAAATATAATTTTGGAACGTACAAAACGACACAATTCAGAAGAAAAGTCACACATGATAATTAATTTACTAAATATACTCCCTCCGTCCCAATTTACCTAGCTATCTTTGACTTTTCGAGTCAAAGGTTGTAAACTTTGATCAATTATTTAAACTAATATAATTATGTAAAATTTAATAATTTTTTACTTGTATGATAGTATTTTTAACAAAGAATATTTTCAAGAATTAGTCATTTTGGGTTCAAAATGCTCATTTTGGCTAAATTAATAAAATCAACACCCATCAGAAAAGGCTAGGCGTTGTGCAAAATGCAAGAAGATTGGCCATAATGCTAGATCATGTCAAGTTTCACAGCGAGAGAGGTGAAAATTTGACTTTGTAATGAATATTTTACATTTGATTAAGCACTCGTTTTATTCCTTTATATTCCATCTATATAGTTCAAAATATTTAATATAGTAACATGTGTCGTTATTGCAAGTCTCAAAAATGTAATCAACAATTTGATCTCAATCTGCCAGATGTAGAATGTTGAAGCATGATAAAAAGCATTTCTGTTAGCGCAAGCTCAAACTCAAATTTTGTATCATGAACTTTTGCTAGTCATTTGAGTTATTTTCTTGAGTTAATATCTGTCAATTATTCTTGTTGTGTTTGTTGGCTGGCTATGATAGTTTTAAAATAAAATTGTGTCAATTAAAGTGTTCAATTAGCCCCTTATATAGGAGTTTATGCCCGGCCGTCGCATATTGGGGAGGTTCCCGGTGGAATTTTTGGATGAAAATTTTGGAGCACGTTCTTCATTAAGTCTAGTTTATCCATATCAAATTTCAGCTAAAAATTAAATCGGAAAGGTAGTCAAATAATTTTCTGAAAACAATCCAAATTAAAACATCCTATATTACACGTAGTGCGAAGTAATAATTATTATCATTGAAATTATTATTATTATTATTATTATTATTTCTATATTATTATTTTTAAACATACCGCTAAAATACTTGCTTCCAAGGTGGACCAATGCAAAATTAATTGGGCTTTGAATAAAGAACTGAATGAGGGAGCAATTGTCAAGGAGTGCTCCGTATTAACAGCCACATAGACTTACGTGCTCGCTAGGGAGCACGTAACGGGCTCTATAAAATTTCTGATATTATTAATACTTTCTTCATACAAACATATCATCGGAGATGTCATTGATTTGAAAAATCAAGTTCGACTAAATAAAAGGGGACGTAAGGAGTATGACTTTTCCCGATGACCGGATATAGATGCGGCTGTTGATTTTATTAATTTAAGAAAAAAATCATATGGGATGTACGTGATCACAATCATCATGGGTTCAAAATGCTCATTTTAAATTCCTTACAAGCACTATGCATACCTCGTCACCAATAGGCAAAATGTTAATAATTGCAAAATAGTTTTATTTAAAACATTATTTAGGGTCCCCATTATTTAATATAGAATTTTTGACATCGAATAAAAATAAAATATTATTTATTAAGAATCGTGTTGAACATTATGAGCTATAATTTTCGGATAAATTTCCAACAAAACCGCCAAACAGTATAGATAGAAAGATTCAGATGTCACCACGCAAAAGAAATGGTTAGCTTGTATTCTTTTTAACTAAATGGAAGCCTGCAAATGTGCATAAACACACAAATATAAAGATGCAATCAAATATTTTCAAAGCCTAAATGTTTAGAAACAAAATTTAAGATTAAAAATTATATTGTTCAACTTTTATGATGAAACTATAGAAACCTATGTTGAAACATATCTGGATATATAGATAAATAAAAAGTGAAAATTGTTGGAATAATTGGGAATATTTCAAATGAATAAATTATCTAATAATATTATTTTATTAATAAATTAGATATTTTTATATATTCTATTAAAATATAAATATTATTTTATGTTCATTGAGTATTTCCAAATAGTACCGTTAAAGCATCTACTCAATCCAATTAATATTGGAAGTGTTTAAACGGTCGACGTTAGTGTTATTAAAATTCATTGAATCGTTGTTTTATGTATACAACGTTTATTAATTTGTTCGAATTGAGCTTTAAAGTTTATTATGATCATGAACGTGGGAGTAACGTTACGTTCATGTTATTTACTAATACAAACGTAAGTCTTAAATACTACGGCCCATCTGCTCGCAACGTATGTTTCTAACTTTATTTTGCTGGAGTTTTAAGTATTAGAAAAAAAAAGATTCTTTTTGAGCTAAAACATTCCCTAATACTTTCACTGTGCTGGATTAATAATTTTCTACTCTCGTTATTCTGTTATCGATCGATATCCATCGAGGAATTCGTTTTATCTTGAGGAAAGATTTTTGCACGTCGGAAATACTTTCTTGAGGACAGAGTTTACGCGACTCGAGCTATATTATTATTTTCTAACGCTTTTTTGAAGGTTTATTCGACCAGTTCCTCCAACAAAATTTGGCTATCAGTATTTTTCGGGAATCCAACTAAAGGATTAGCACAATTTGGATTTAGAGTTGTAAGTTTAGCATGTTCTTAATCGGATTGAATTTTCTGGTCTAGTATGTCTGGATTTGCTGAAAATGTGTTCAGTCTTACCAAAATCGGAAAATGTATATGTAGTAGGGATTATTGGTGAATAAAGGCATCCTAATAAAAAATGAATAATGACCAATCAAATACTGAAGATGGATCCCTTGTGCACCATCAAATTTCATTCAAACTGATCAAAAGCAACTTCTGAAAGACAAAAACTATATGCAAGATTTCTTCAAAAGCCTTTAATTTCCAATAAAAAAAAGGAAGTTGTTCTACACAAAAGACAAAGATTCAACTCGATCAATCTCATATGCTCTATCCTCTACATTGCAGATTCAACATAAAGACAAAGATATTCGTGTTGCAATGCTGGTCGAATACGATTGATCATGTTATTTATCCTTGTATTTCTATTGTAATTACAAAAGTTATTTTATATGGGCTACTCTTCTATTTAGGCCCATTTACTGCTATGTAATACGTAGGCTAAGCTCTCTTACTTATATATAGAGGGCAGCCTTACGTAAAATATACCGATATGAACATTCTAAGTGGCATTCATTGCATTCTGTCAGACAGAGAGATAGAGAGACCCACAACTGTAAAATATACTCCCTCCGTTTCTGAAACAAGTTCCACCTTTCCTTTTCGGGCAGATTCAAAATTATGTTCCACTTTCAAACATTTCCTTATTATCTACATCAAAACAGTGTCAAACAGTGCCAAACAGTGTTCAAACAGTGCCAAACAGTGCACTCCACAGTAAAGTCAATTTTATTTTCTTAATATGTGTGAAGTCAAATGTGGAACTTGTTTAGGAATCGGAGGGAGTATATAGATACCATACATACCTTTGTGAATCAGTAGTTTCTTTAGTTGAGCTTCATATACGTACTCTCTTAATTTGATAGAAGAAGAGAACATGTGGAAAAATATATTATTCTCCGTATGTAATAAGAGAAGAGAGCATGACAAATATTTAAAAGAAGAACCGGGAATCGGTAGTAGAAAGTAAAGAGATACAATACTAGGCCAAAATGGGTCGGAGTAGACAAGGAATGAATTAGTTCAAATATATAGTAGATATCATATACAGTCATACACCGTATAAAATATTCACGGAGTAACTTTGATTTTTGAAAAACAAACAGTGCTGAAGTATCAAAACAAAAAAAAAAACTGCAATTTTTTCATCACGGGTCTGCATAATAAACACAGACAAAATTTTCTGATTCATTTCTTGAGAGCAGTAAAAACCAGTTTTCTAATAAGTGGTAGACAGCCACGTGGCACTAACAAAATGGGCATCACTCATTAGTTTAAATAAACAAATAAACTTTTATAGTTGTAAGGCACGTATACACCATAAATAATAATAATAATAATAATAATAATAATAATAATAACAATAATAATAATAAAGGTAAGAGATAAAGTAAGATCATTCGAACTCCTTCATAGTCCACACTGTCTCCCTAGCTTCATAGTGTGTATATTATCTAATTATATAAACTTGAATACACTTAAACACCAAGTACAAGTTAGGAATAGATATAAGCAAGATATATGGACACACATCACTCGTGGATTTATCTCTTTTGCCTCTTTCTGAAAAAAATAATACGAGTATGTGATATATTTTTTTTTTATTATTACGGTAGATTAATAGTGATATGTTTATATCATTTATATAATGCTATTAGTACATAATATGCACATACCCACATGAGTATAATTTACTAATTAAAGTTAACTCAATAATTATGTAGTAAATCATGGCAAACATAAGCAAAAGAGGATTCGACGTTCTTGATTTGTCCGGTCAAAAATATTTGGAATGGAAAGTTGACGCTTTAGCACATTTGAAGGCCAATGGTCTCGAAGACACTATTGAGACTATTAATCAATCATCTTCCCAGGATAAAGCGAAAACTATAATTTTTCTCCGTCACCATCTCCATGAAAGTCTTAAATCTGAATATCTTTTGGTTGATGACCCAAAAGAATTATGGGACAATTTACGGGAGAGGTATGGCCATCAACAAAAGGTACTTTTGCCTAAAGCTCAGTACGACTGGATCAATTTAAGATTCCAGGATTTTAAATCAATCAGTGACTATAATTCTGCTATGTTCCAAATAACATCCAAATTAAAGTTATGTGGACAAAAAGTCATTGATGCTGATATGTTGAAAAAAACCTTTTCTACCATGCATATTTCTAATATGCTGCTACAGCAACAATATAGAGAAAAGGGTTTTAAAAAATACTCCGACTTAATATCAGTATTATTGGTAGCTGAGCAAAATAATGACCTTTTGATGAAAAATCATAATCTGAGACCCACTGGTTCTAGTCCTTCGGTTTATGGTCTATCTGGCCATAATTTAGTCACTGAATCAAATGCAACATACAGTGGCAGTAGAAGGCATTTTAAACGTGGGCATTTTAATGGTCATAAAAACAAGTCACACCGAGAATATAAACAAGTCAATAGACCAAATTATAAGAGCAAGGGCAAACAAAAGGCTCATCAAATAAATCGTCCTCCAAAAACCTAGGTAAAGACGACTTGTTATAAATGTGGCATGACGGGGCATTGGGCTAACAAATGCCGCACTGCAAAGCATCTGGTGGAATTATTTCAAACTTCCATGAATTTGAACAACGGCAAATATATGGAAGCTAATTATGTCAACGACACGACTCCACCTCTGTCAAAATTTGACGTGTCCGATTTTTTCGCGGATGATGCCATTATGGATGATGCTTTTGCAATAAACCAAAATGTCACAAAATAAAATATTAGACTCCGATCCTTATGTTGTAACATATTAGTTTTATGTATTTTTTCTTTCTTCCCTTTTTCTTTTGTTTTTAAATAAATGTGTGTAAGATATGTACTTTATGTTAAATTATATGCACAATTTGTGATCAAGCTTATGTTAATTTACACATTTTGAAGATATGGATCACTCAAATGATAAAGAGCTATGTCTGATAGACAGCGCCACAACGCAGACCATTTTGAGAAATAAAATATATTTCTCTCAAATGACTTTAGTTGAGGCTAAAGTCAATACCATATCAGGTGTTGCGAAGCTCATTGAAGGCTCTGGGAAATCATATGTGATGCTCCCTAATGGGACCAAAATAATTATAGATGACGCTTTTTACTCAAGCAAATCGCGGAGGAATTTATTAAGCTTTAAAGATATGCGTCAAAATGGTTATCACATAGAAACCATGAATGAAAACCAAAAGGAATATATTTGTCTTACAACAACTAAATCTGGCACTAAATATATTTGTGAAAAAATGCCAGCATATTCCTCAGGACTATATTTCACATATATTAGTCCATTTGAAATAAATTTAGTTTCTAACACAAAGTTAGATGATCAGAAAACATTCATGTTGTGGCATGACCGTTTAGGTCTCCCAGGCCATGTAATGATACATAAAATCATTAAGACTTCACTTGGACACCCATTAAAGAATATAAGGGTTCCAATATCAAGGAATTTTCCTTGTAAGGCCTATTCTCTTGGCAAAATGATCATCAGGCCCTCTATGAACAAAATTGCAACTGAATCACCTGCATTTTTAGAAAGGATTCAAGGAGATATTTGTGGGCCGATAGCCCCACCATGTGGACCATTTCGATATTTTATGGTGTTGATTGATGCTTCAACACGTTGGTCACATGTCAGTCTGTTATCGACTACAAATCTAGCATTTGCTAAACTCCTTGCTCAAATGATACGATTAAGAGCTCATTTTCCGGATCATTCTATAAAGAGAATCCGACTTGACAATGTAGGAGAATTTACATCTCAATCATTTAACGACTATTGTATGTCGATTGGGATTGATGTGGAACATCCTGTTGCTCATGTCCATACACAAAATAGTATTGCTGAATCTTTAATTAAACGATTACAATTAATCGCCAGACCATTATTAATGAAGTGTAATTTACCTTCATCGGCTTGGGGACATGCTAGTTTACATGCAGCAAATTTAGTTCGGCTTAGACCGGCTGCATATCATGAATATTCCCCAATGCAATTAGTTACTGGACAAGAGCCAAACTTAGCACACATAAAAATATTTGGTTGTGTTGTTTATGTTCCGATTGCTCCACCTCATCGTACAAAAATGGGTCCTCAAAGAAGGTTGGGAATTTATGTTGGATTTGAATCTCCCTCAATAATAAAATATCTCGAACCGATGACTGGTGACTTATTCACAGCACGGTTTGCAGACTGTCATTTCAATGAGACAGTATTCCCAACCTTAGGGGGAGAAAATAATAAATTAGACCCAAGTACGAAAGAAATTACATGGAATGCAACAGGACTATCACATCTTGATTCAAGATCAAATATATGTGAGCAAGAGGTGCAAAAGATAATCCATTTACAAAATGTTGCAAATCAGTTGCCTGATGTATTCACAGATACAAAGAAAGTGACAAAGTCACATATTCCTGCTATGAATGCCCCTGCCAGAATCGAAATCCCAGCAGAGTATTCTGAAAAATCTCTTGCAAATGATTCTTCTATACGCAAAAAGCGTGGCAGACCACTTGGATCAAAAGACATAAAACCAATAAAAACTAAAAGGCAGGGATTGATTTGTGATGCCAAAGATGTTCATCCTTCTAAACAAAAAAATGAATGATACGTTTGCAATTTCCATATGCATGTTTGTGTTTTTAATTAGTTTTACTTGATCTTTACTATGGAAATTACACACTTTTGGTGTAATAGATTAGTTTGTTAAATTCTTGTAAATATTTTAGATTAGGTATATTCTGAGCTCAAACAGGTCTTGATCACTCAAAGTACAGTTGGTGAACCCAAAAAGTGGAAAGAAGGTGCAAAATTTGAAGACAAAAGAAGGATCCTGAATTTTGGTCTATACTCGGTCGAGTATCACATATACTCAATCGGGTATTAGGTTGAAACTTCAAATCGGATCAGATCCGAAGACAAGGGAACATGCCGGGAAGATTTCGGCCATGATTAGATGTCTATACCCGATCGGGTAGACCGACATACCCGATCAGGTATGCCTTTGAGTTTTAAACGAAGATCGGTCGAGTATGGCCCGAATACCACTTTCTAAGCATACTCGACCGGGTATAAACATATACCCGATCGGGTATACCTGTGGAAAATAGCCTGAAACCGATCGAGTATACCTCGAATCGGGTATTACACACATACTCGATCGGGTACCATGTATATACCCGATCGAGTACCCAAATCCCATCCCAAAAGCCTATAAATCCACCCCCTTTCCTTCACAAAAAGATATCCACTTCCTTTGTACATCTAAGCTCAGTATAGAATAGTTCTTTCTTTATTTTTTTCATCATGTTTAGTCTCCAAATGAGGAGCTAAACTCTTCCATCTTGGTTTTGCTACTTTGAAGCTTAATGAATTTGTAAGTTGTGAGTTATTTTCTTTAATCTTCTTCCTTGAATATTAATTCTTCCTTTAAAATACTATTTCTATATCAAAGTTGGGGAGTGTTACTAAGATGACAATTAGTTAACATCTTGACATTGGTTATAGTAATTGCTATTTCTTCCTCTATGTTAATATTGGGGAGTGTTACTAAGATGACAATTAGTTAACATCTTGATATTAATCATAGTAGGATTCATATTCTTTAATATTCTTCCTTGAGTATTAATTAATTCCTATTCATATTTCATGTTAATATTTTAAACATTACTTAAAGTATCAACTAGTATTGTTTCTCATATTAATTATTACTAGAATCGATCGGTTAATACGCTTGTTATTAATCTGGTTCTTTCAATGGTAGTAAACTTGGAATATTAATGCATGCATCTCATGGTTAATATGCCAAGGGGAATTAATTATATTGATTAAACCAATAAACCGCTTGTGTTGAGGTTATCAATCTCAATCGTTTTCATCTTAAGATTATTGCTACTATCAAGTTAATATATGGCGCTTGTTCTATATTGACTCGATAGTAAGTTTTATTAATGAACGCATCTCGGTATTAATAACTACCCTCGATGAACTGGATATACTCCTCGATTGAGTATTCGAGAGGAAGATAGTTAAAGATATAACCGGGATCGACGAACATTTCATTAAGTGGATACAAGCAAAACCAAGCCTCCACATCTATTAATTAAACTCATATAAGTTGTTTATCTTAGTGTTAATTGAATTAAATTAAATCAAACTGACCCCCCCCCCCCCCCTTGTTACTATTTATCTAAAAGAAAAGTATTTCTTTCCCTGAGGATACGAACCTTACTTCACTATACTACGTATTAGTGTTGTATTGTAATTATTTTGAGTGCACCCCACGACAAAGTGCACGTCAAATGTGGCGCCGTTGCCGGGGAAAGGCAATTAATTTTTCTTTTATTTCATTTCAAGAAAAATCAAAAAAAATATTAAACAAATATATAAAGAGTGTTTCTTTCTCTATTTCTGAGCTTTGAGTATATGGTTAAACACCGATTTATAAACCAAATCACCTACCAAACAAAGCCCGAAACAGAATAAGCCTTCGAGAGGTTTAGGAATTTATTTCCGAATACTTCTTCGAAGGAATCATCAAGTGCTAGTTCTCATTCTAGCGACACCGAAGAGCCAATCACTATGGCTCTTGAAACAAGAACGCTGAGGGAGCTCACAGCTCCAAACTTGAACCAACAACCACTATGTATTACCTTCCCTACACTTGATGAGGGTAATACGTTTGAGCTAAAATCTGGGCTCATTCATCTGCTGCCATCCTTCCATGGCCTGAGGGGAGAGGATCCGAACAAACACCTCTCAGAGTTCCACGTCGTTTGCACACGCATGTGTCCAAATGGTGTGACAGAAGAACAGATCAAACTGCGGGCGTTTCCATTTTCTCTGAAGGATACCGCACAGGATTGACTATTCTATCTTCCTTCAGGAAGTATAGGTACATGGGCGGCCATGAAGAAAGCGTTCCTGGAAAGGTATTACCCTGCCTCTGTCTCCTCCTCTCTAAAAAAGCAAATTAGCAACGTGGAGCAAAAGGATGATGAATCGTTCTACGAATATAGGGAACGATTCAAGAAACTATGTGCAAGCTGTCCATATCATGGCTATTCGGAGCAAGACCTCATCTTATACTTCTATGATGGTCTTTGCAATGAAGATAGGCGGATGATAAACGCCGCATGTGGAGGGAGGATTGTCAACAAGACTCCTTCTCAAGCTATAAACCTTATCTCGGAGTTGGCCGAGAATTGTAGGCACTATGATCGGCGGTCATCAAAACGAGTTATGGCGGCAGAATCCAACAACTCGTTGGAAAGTCAAGTAGCCAGCTTGACTTCTTTGGTTAAAGATTTTCTCTTAAATCCAAAAACTCAAGAAGTCAAGGTCTGCGGCATATGCTCGATACAAGGGCACCCCACCGACTCTTGCCCAACACTACAAGAGGAGAACTCTGAACAAATCAATGCTTTGGGTTTTCAAAATCAAAAGAGGTATAACCCTCAAAGCAACACCTATAATCCGGGATGGAGGGATCATCCTAATATAAGGTACAGAAACTCTCAACCTCCTCAACCATCAAATCTTCCTCCTCCACAATATAAACAACAAGGCCAAACTTCAAACTCGAACATGTCCACCGAAGACATGATTCGATCACTTGCCATGAATATGGCAACGATGCAACAAAGTGTGGTCCAATTTCAAGAAACAACAAAATCCAGCATCCACAACTTGGAAAGCCAAATCAGTCAAATCTCAAATGTCGTGAGTAGGCTTGAAGCTAAGGATTCGGCAAGGCTACCATCTCAAATGGAGCCGAATCTGAGGCAACAAGCCCATGCAGTCACATTAAGGAGTGGCAAAGAGTTGGTTATTGCCGAGGAGAAGGCAAAGAGGCACATTGGCGAAGAGGAGGAAGAAGAGGAGCTGGTGGAAGTAACTCAACTGGAGGTGGAAGTTCAAATCCCAACCCCGCCACCGGTCATTCCCGAGATCGAAGCACCCTTCCCTGAGGCTCTAAGGGAAACGCGAAAGCTGGAGAAGGACAAGGACTTCTATGAGACATTCTCCAAATGTGAGGTAAATATTCCTCTCCTTAACATGATAAAGGGTGTACCTAGATTTGCAAAATTTTTCAAAGAACTATGTACAATAAAAAGGAAACATAGACTCAATGGAAAACAAAAAGTCCAAGTTAGTGAACATGTTTCGGCAGTTTTTCAAAAGAAACTCCCAAAGAAATACAATGATCCGGGCATGTTCACTATACCTTGCAAGTTGGGAGGAACTACGTTTTCAAAAGCCATGCTCGATTTAGGAGCATCAATTAATGTCATTCCTTACTCTTTATACAAATCACTTGAGCTTGGCCCTCTAAATGAAACCGGAGTAGTCATTCAACTTGCAGATAGATAAAATGCTTACCCTAAAGGTATTGTCGAAGACGTACTAGTTATGGTTGACAATTTGATTTTCCCCGCCGACTTTTATGTTTTGGAAATGGAGAATGATAAGAATGTGGTTCCTATCCTCTTAGGAAGGCCATTTTTAAAAACCGCTAGAGCAAAGATTGACGTATTTAGCGGCTCTTTAACAATGGAATTTGATGGAGACAAAGTTGAATTCAACATTTATGACTCCATGAAATATCCAAATGAAAATCATTCTTTATTTGCCATTGATATTGTTGACCCTCTTGTACAAAATACTTTTGAAATCAATGGAGAGGACGAATTGTTGAGTATACTTGAGAATGACTTCGGGGAAAATTCTTAAGAACTTGCCTTGACCCCCAACACACAAGCTATGATAGTGGAATTGGATACTCACTTCCAACTCCCATTTATGCCACCGGGGTCTAGGGCATTTCCGCTAACCATCCCCGAAGAAAAGCCTTTACCTTCAGTTTTGCAGGCACCCGAAATTGAGATGAAACCACTCCCAAAACACTTGAAATATGTGTTCTTGGGGGAAAATGAGACACTACCGGTCATTATCTCAAACAAATTGACCGTGGAGCAAGAAGGCAAATTGATAGCGGTGCTCAAGGAGCATAAACTAGCAATTGGATGGACTATAGCCGACATCAAAGGCATTAGTCCATCTACATGCATGCATCGCATCTTAATGGAGGATGAAGCCAAGCCGGTGTGACAGCCGCAACGAAGACCAAACCCACCTATAATGGAGGTGGTCAAAAAGGAGGTGATCAAGTTACTCCAAATGGGGATAATCTTCCCCATCTCCGACAGCAAGTGGGTTAGCCCAACCCAAGTGGATCCGAAGAAGACCGGAGTCACGGTGGTGGAGAACAAACATGGAGAACTTATGCCCACCTGAATTCAAAACGGATGGAGGGTATGTATAGACTATCGTAGACTCAATGCGGTAACTAGAAAGGATTTCTTTCCTTTACCCTTCATCGACCAAATGCTTGAGAGACTTGCCGGGCTAAGTTCTATTGCTTTCTCGATAGCTACTCCGGGTACTTTCAAGTGCCTATAGCCCCTGAAGATCAAGAGAAGACCACTTTCACTTGTCCATTTGGCACCTTTGCATACCGACGCATACCATTCGAACTTTGCAATGCCCCGACCACATTCCAGCGATGCATGATGAGCATATTCTCTGAATATGTTGAGCTATTTATGGAAGTCTTTATGGATGATTTTACCATCCATGGAGACTCATTCGATTCATGCCTACTTCATCTATCTCTTGTTTTGAAAAGTTGTTTAGAATCAAATCTTGTTCTAAACTCTGAAAAATGTCACTTTATGGTGGAGGAATGAATTGTCCTAGGCCATGTGATCTCATCCAAAGGAATAGAGGTGGACAAAGCAAAAGTGGAAGTTATCCAATCACTACCTTATCCTACCACCGTTAAGGAGATACGATCATTTCTTGGACATGCAGGTTTCTATCGGAGGTTCATCAAAGATTTCTCAAAGATTGCATCTCCTTTATGCACACTTTTGCAAAAGGAGGTGGAGTTCATTTTTTACGAGGACTGCAAGAAGGCCTTCAATGCTTTAAAGGAGAAGCTAGTAACCGCACCTATCATCCAAGCCCCGGATTGGTCTCTTCCCTTTGAGATCATGTGTGATGCTAGTGACTATGCGGTCGGGGCCATTTTGGGCCAAAAGGTGGGAAGAGCATCTCATGTGATCTATTATGCATCCACCACACTCAATGATGCCCAACGCAACTACGCCACCACCGAAAAAGAAATGTTGGCCATCGTTTATGCGCTTGAAAAACTCAGGTCATATTTACTTGGTACCAAAGTGATCATTTACACGATCATGCGGCTATTAGGTTCTTGATGACAAAGATGGAGGCCAAACCACGGCTGATTCGATGGATACTAC
Source organism: Cuscuta europaea (assembly GCA_945859875.1). Lineage (NCBI taxonomy): Eukaryota > Viridiplantae > Streptophyta > Magnoliopsida > Solanales > Convolvulaceae > Cuscuta > Cuscuta europaea. The sequence goes on along the minus strand of CAMAPE010000035.1, from coordinate 5,458,000 downwards.
TCCTGAGCGAGTTGTATGTTGAGATCAAGGACAAGAAAGGCATGGAGAACTTGGTGGCCGATCACTTGAGCCGTTTGGTCTTTGATGAAGGAAACAATCATGTCAAAGATGATATCCGAGGAGAATTTCCCGATGAGACCCTCTTCTCTCTTAAGGAAATTCGTCCTTGGTACGCTCATATTGTTAATTTCCTTGTTCTAAACAGGTTTCCACCAAGCTTCTCTAAAGCTCAAAGAGAGAAACTCCAGCATGATGCAAAGCAATACGTATGGGATGAACCATATTTATGGAAACATTGCAAAGATCAGTTCATTCGAAGGTGCATTCCCGAAACAGAAATTGCATCCATACTTGCTTTTTGTCACTCACATGCATGTGGTGGCCACTTTGGAGGGAAACGAACATCCATGAAGGTACTTGAATGCAGGTTTTGGTGGCCAAGCTTATTTCGAGACGCCCATGTCTATTGTCAATCTTGTGATAATTGACAACGCATGGGCAACATCTCTCGAAAACATGAGATGCCACAAGTTCCTATGCTCTACGTGGAGATCTTTGATGTGTGGGGAATAGATTTCATGGGACCTTTTCCTAATTCCCATAGAAATCTATATATTCTATTGGCGGTAGACTACGTATCCAAGTGAGTGGAAGCAAAAGCCACAAAGACCGATGATGCCAAAGTGGTGATTGAATTCCTCAAAATCCGCATCTTCTCAAGGTTTGGAGTCCCACGCATCTTGATAAGCGATAGAGGCACTCACTTCTACAACAAAACTGTGAGTGTCTTGTTGAAAAAATATGGCGTCACACATAAACTCTCCACCGCCTACCACCCACAGACAAACGGTCAAGTTGAGGTATCAAACAGAGAGCTGAAGTCTATTCTTCAAAAGACAGTAAACCCAAATCGTAAGGACTGGAGCCTACGCATGGATGATGCCTTATGGGCATACAAGACCGCTTTCAAAACCCCAATTGGAATGTCACCCTATAGACTCGTGTTCGGTAAGGCCTGTCATCTTCCGGTCGAACTAGAACACAAGTCTTATTGGGCGGTAAAAACATTCAATCTCGACATGGCAAAAGCGGGAGAGCAAAGGAGGTTACAACTCCAAGAACTAGAGGACCTTCGATTGGAGTCCTATGAGAATGCCGCCATCTACAAGGAAAAGGCGAAGGTATGGCATGACAAAATGATAATAAGAAAGGATTTCCAAGTTGGAGACAAAGTCCTTCTTTTTCTCTCACGCCTTCGCCTTTTCCCCGGAAAATTGAGATCACGATGGGAAGGACCATTCGAGGTGGTCAAAGTCTACACCCATGGAGCAGTTGAAATAAAAAGCCTCGACACCGGAAAAATCCTCAAGGTTAATGGACATCAACTCAAACCATTCCTTGAAGGTTTCCCAAAAGAAAGCGTTGAATGCATGGATCTCATCGATCCAATCTTTGAAGAATGAACATAACAATAGCGTCGTGCCGCGACGTTAACTAAGGCGCTTCTTGGGAGGCAACCCAAGCAAGGTACATTTTTGTTTTGTTGTTAACTCCCCTGCCAAAATTTCAGTTCTATTTTTGCGAGGTTGAGAGAGAGGGAACTAATCACAGGTTTTTGGAGGATAAGAAGAAGAAGAAAAAGAAAATAAATGCAGGTTTGGAGCATCTGGGGACATACCCGATCGAGTACCACCTTATACTCGGTCGGGTATGGCCAAAAGAAGGGGAACCGGGCATTACTCGATCGAGGAATCATTCAATTTTTGAAAGAAAATAAGCATACTCGATCGGGTATCACTATATACCCGGTCGAGTATGTACAGAAAGTCGAAGTTCAAGGGAAACTGATGCCCACATTCGATCGAGTACAGCGCTCAAAAAATTGAAAAAACAAGGGATACCCGATCGGGTATCACTATACACTCGGTCGGGTATGTTTAGAAAGGCTAAGGTTGAAGAAAGCTGACTCCCACACTCGATCGAGTACAGGCCTCAAAATGTAGAAAAGAACACATACCCGATCGAGTATGGTATGATACCCGATCGGGTACCGGAGGCAGACCACTCAACAATCTCAGTTTCCAACAATACTCGACCGGGTAACAACACATACCCGATCGGGTACCGGAGGCAGGCTGCTCAAAAATCCCACTTTCCAGCCATACCCGACCGAGTAACAACACATACTCGATCGGGTATACGGGCGTTTTAACCCAAATCCGCCCCAAACACTTCATCTTCCCCAAATTCCCAAACCCAATTTCGAACCCCTCTCCCCCAACCTCCATTTTTAACACTTCTCTCTACCATATCTTCTCCATTTCTTCACCAAATCACCCCATTCTAACACCAAAATACTCCCCTCATCTTCCTCTACGCACCCATACCCACCAATCCAACTTTCCCCCAGTTTCAAGAGGTCCGAAAAAAAACCTACCCCAACTTTCAATTTTTCGGATTTCAAGCTCAAAATCACCCAAAAATGGCTCCAAGGAAGGAAAAAGGACAGAGCTCCAACACTAGGGCATCCATCCCATGCTACGAGGACATCATCTTCGCCGACAACGAACACCGAACCCGCTTCATCTCCACCATTGAAAGACAAGTAAAACCCTCTCGTTTTTTATGCCATGATGCCCTCAATGAGTTAAGAGTGTATAAAAGCACTAGGAAATTTTTTCATGAGTTGAGCATGGATAAGATATTCAAAATGCAATATCACTCTAATGAAAAAATAATCTATGAATTCATAAGTTTGGTGCAATTTGAGACCGATGAAGCTGACTTTAGGGATGATAAACTCAAGTTTCGTCTGTTTAACCACAACCACTCCATAACGAAACTTGAGTTCGCCGAACATTTTGGTATTCCGGTCCCTTACCAAAAATCCATATCCGATAATACCGCTTTCGGCCACACCTTATGGACAAAGATGACCGGGGAGACTAAATTTAGCTCCTCCCAACTGTATATTAGTCATGTCCAACATCCCGTCCTCCGCCTATTCTTGAAATTCCTTGCCAATTGCTTGTTTGGACGTCCCAACAACCATCACACTAGGATGGGGGATGTATGCCTAATGTCTGTGGCCTTATTCCGTGTTCACGTGGATTTCAATCTGTGTAATCTTATGTGGGCACATCTGAAAAAGGAAAGCGTAGCTAAGGGCGCTATTGTGGTGGGTGGGGTGATTATGTACTTAGCCACCAAGTTCGGGTATACGGATAACTCTCCTATACCCGACTACTGTTTGATGAACATCTCTTGGTTGGGCCACTCGGGATGTACAGCTTTTTCCCACACAGTTTATGGTGGAGAAAGACCAAAGAATATGTACAACTGGCTCATACACCCCAAGCCTCTCAAATACTTCCTCCTGCCCAACCAAGAACTCCCCAAACTCCGCTACAAAGAAGCAGTGGAGGAGCCCCATTACCTCTTCCCACACGCCCTTCCACCACATCTCCAGGAACCGGAGCAAGAACCTCCCCAATACCAACCCGATTACGAGACCTATGCTCAACTCCATAGCCATCAAGACATGGGCAATGACATCCCCGAACAAAACCAAAACCCTCCACCACCCGACTTCTTTCAACAACTTTTGGAGGGTCAACAACAATTGCTTACGGGGTACGCTCAAATGAACGCAAACTACATGGCTATGGACAACCGGCTCAACCAAATACAGGAGGAGCAAAGGGCCGGTTTTCAGCGATTGGAGGAACTCAGGGAAGCCGATAGACATCGGTATGAAGAAGACCAACGTAGGTTCTACGGACCTATGTACTCTTACATGGCACAGCAGGGATCTTTTCATACCATGGCAAACCCCCCTCCACCACCCTCGTGGTATGACCCCACTCATTGGGGTAACTTTGGAGGATCTGGCTCCGGGGGTGGAGGGTACGACGGCGGAGATGGCGGGGACACATATATGGGAGATGGTGGGCAGGGGAGCGGCTTCGGAGGGAACTACTACGGCGAAGAAGGCGGGCACTAGGGACAGTGCTTGGTTCAAGTGCGGGGGAGAGACTCATGATGGTATGTAATTTTAATTTCCACCTAGCACTATGCATGTAATTCTTTTGAACTATTTACACACAAAAAAAGAGAATAAATAAAAAAATAAATGCTAGTTAGGTTGAAAACCCAACAAAATGGGCAATCTAAGCAAAAAAGGCTTATAAAAAAATGAGTGAGTTGGGGAGAATGGAAAATGAAAAGAGATGCTAGGATGAAAACCTGAAAAGGCTCCTAGGCAAAATGAGAGATATGAGAGAAATGTTTGTTTTTGCAGGCACTCATTGTATCTCTTTGAAGAATAAGAAGATTCGGAGGAGGAGGAGGAAGAAGAAGAAGAAGAAGAAGAAGAAGAAGAAGAAGAAGAAGAAGAAGAAGAAGAAGAAGAAGAAGAAGAAGAAGAAGAAGAAGAAGAAGAAGAAGAAGAAGAAGAAGAAGAAGAAGAAGAAGAAGAAGAAGAAGAAGATGAACACTAGAAGGCCCTAAAACCCAAGATGTTCTTTGTAATTTGAGTTTAAAACTCATTTTTGTCATCCTTGGTGGTCTTTGTGTTTGTATGTTTTTTTTGTTAAACTGTGGAAACTTTGGAAAAACTTGACACTTGTGAACATTTGATCTTACTCGAGACGAGTAAAGGTTTAAGTGTGGGGGAGTTGATACGTTTGTAATTTCCATATGCATGTATGTGTTTTTAATTAGTTTTGCTTGATCTTTACTATGGAAATTACACACTTTTGGTGTAATAGATTAGTTTGTTAAATTCTTGTAAATAGTTTAGATTAGGTATATTCTGAGCTCAAACAGGTCTTGATCACTCAAAGTACAGTTGGTGAACCCAAAAAGTGGAAAGAAGGTGCAAAATTTGAAGACAAAAGAAGGATCCTGAATTTTGGTCTATACTCGGTCGAGTATCACCTATACTCGATCGGGTATTAGGTTGAAACTTCAAATCGGATCAGATCCGAAGACAAGGGAACATGCCGGGAAGATTTCGGCCACGATTAAATGTCTATACCCGATCGGGTAGACCGACATACCCAATCGGGTATGCCTTTGAGTTTTAAATGAAGATCGGTCGAGTATGGCCCGAATACCACTTTCTAAGCATACTCGACCGGGTATAAACATATACCCGATCGGGCATACCTGTGGAAAATAGCCTGAAACCGATCGAGTATACCTCGAATCGGGTATTACACACATACTCGATCGATTACCATGTATATACCCGATCGAGTACCCCAAATTCCATCCCAAAAGCCTATAAATACACCCCCTTTCCTTCACAAAAAGATATCCACTTCCTTTGTACATCTAAGCTCAGTATAGAATAGTTCTTTCTTTATTTTTTTCATCATGTTTAGTCTCCAAATGAGGAGCTAAACTCTTCCATCTTGGTTTTGCTACTTTGAAGCTTAATGAATTTGTAAGTTGTAAGTTATTTTCTTTAATCTTCTTCCTTGAATATTAATTCTTCCTTTAAAATACTATTTCTATATCAAAGTTGGGGAGTGTTACTAAGATGACAATTAGTTAACATCTTGACATTGGTTATAGTAATAGCTATTTCTTCCTCTATGTTAATATTGGGGAGTGTTACTAAGATGACAATTAGTTAACATCTTGATATTAATCATAGTAGGATTCATATTCTTTAATATTCTTCCTTGAGTATTAATTAATTCCTATTCATATTTCATGTTAATATTTTAAACATTACTTAAAGTATCAACTAGTATTGTTTCTCATATTAATTATTACTAGAATCGATCGGTTAATACGCTTGTTATTAATCCGGTTCTTTCAACGGTAGTAAACTTGGAATATTAATGCATGCATCTCATGGTTAATATGCCAAAGGGAATTAATTATATTGATTAAACCAATAAACCGCTTGTGTTGAGGTTATCAATCTCAATCGTTTTCATCTTAAGATTATTGCTACTATCAAGTTAATATACGGCGCTTGTTCTATATTGACTCGATAGTAAGTTTTATTAATGAACGCATCTCGGTATTAATAACTACCCTCGATGAACTGGATATACTCCTCGATTGAGTATTCGAGAGGAAGATAGTTAAAGATATAACCGGGATCGACGAACATTTCATTAAGTGGATAAAAGCAAAACCAAGCCTCCACATCTATTAATTAAACTCATATAGGTTGTTTATCTTAGTGTTAATTGAATTAAATTAAATCAAACTGACCCCCCCCCCCCTCCCCTTGTTACTATTTATCTAAAAGAAAAGTATTTCTTTCCCTGAGGATACGAACCTTACTTCACTATACTACGTATTAGTGTTGTATTGTAATTATTTTGAGTGCACCCCACGACAAAGTGCACGTCAATGAACAATTTGAAAATACTGGCATAGAAAATGATATTGACAGTACAAACATCTCAAATGATGATCCAACTTCCTTAAATGAAGAAGATATTCCAGATAACGATAGAAACGTTGATAATTATGAAATTTCAATAAACTACGTTTCTACTGGAATGCAATGGAATCGTAAAGATGTTGATATTAATGAGATATTTGTCTATGTCATTGCCACGAATGTTATGAATGAAAACAATGACAATGAGCCAACATCAATTGAAGAATGTCGGAAACGACACGATTGGCCAAAATGGAATGAAGCTATTCAAGCTGAATTAAAATCACTTGAAAAACGTGATGTTTTTGGACCGATAGTCCCTACGTCAAATGGCGTAAAACCAGTGGGTTTTAAATGGGTATTTGTGCGTAAACGCAATGAGAAAAATGAAATCGTAAGATATAAAGCCCGACTTGTTGCCCAAGGTTTTTCTCAAATGCCGGGAATTGATTATGAAGAAACCTATTCTCCAGTAGTTGATGCAACTACATTAAGGTTTCTCATTGGCATGTCTGTTTTTGAAAGGTTGCAAATGCGCCTATTGGATGTAGTGACTGCATATTTATACGGTTCACTCGATACAGACATTTATATGAAAGTCCCTGGTGGATTTAAAATGCCTGAAACTTATAGCTCGAAACCTCGAGAAATGTTTTCCATCAAATTACAAAAGTCATTGTATGGACTAAAACAATCTGGACGAATGTGGTATAATCGTCTTAGTGAATACCTTCTCAAAGAAGGATATAAGAATGATGCAATTAGTCCGTGTGTTTTCATTCGGCGATCAAATTCGGGATTCGTCATAATTGCAATATATGTTGATGACTTAAACATTATTGGAACTCTCGATAAGATTGAAAATACTGCAAAATATCTTATGAAAGAATTTGAAATGAAAGATCTCGGGAGAACCAAATTTTGTCTCGGACTTCAAATTGAGCATTTGAAGAATGGAATTTTCATCCACCAATCCAATTACACCGAGAAAGTGTTGAAGAGATTCAATATGGACAAAGCTCATCCTTTGACTTCACCAATGGTGATTAGATCTCTCAACATACACAATGATCCATTCCATCCCCGAGAAGACAACGAAGAAATACTCGGTCCTGAAGTGCCATATCTGAGTGCTATTAGAGCTTTAATGTATTTAGCTAATAATACTAGACCAGATATTGCATTTTCTGTAAATTTATTAGCTAGATACAGCTCATGCCCAACAAGGCGTCATTGGAACGGGATCAAGCACATATTCCGTTATCTCCGTGGTACAGTTGATATCGGCCTATTCTACCACAAAGATGAAAAAGCTGCTTTAATCGGATATGCAGACGCTGGATATTTATCAGATCCTCAAAAGGCAAAATCACAAACCGGGTACGTATTTACTTATGGTAACACCGCAATCTCGTGGAGATCTATGAAGCAGACATTGACAGCTACATCATCAAATCATTCTGAGTTAATTGCACTATATGAAACCGGAAGAGAATGTGTGTGACTGCGATCTATGATTCAACACATCCAAAACGAATGCGGCATGAAGCCTATTACTTGTCATCCTACTGTGATCTACGAAGACAACACTGCATGCATAGCTCAGATTAAAGAAGGCTACATCAAAGGAGACAGAACGAAACACATATCACCAAAGTTCTTCTCTACTCATGATTTGGAGAAAGAAGGGACGATCAACATTCAACAAATCAGATCAAGTGAAAATCCGGCTGATCTCTTCACCAAATCTTTACCCCCAAAGAAGTTCATAGAACTTGTGCAAAAAATCAGCATGCGCCGCCTTCAAAATTTATGTTAATTTCAGGGGGAGTTTTTTGAATGCACTGCACTCTTTTTTCCTTCATCAGGTTTTTCTCCCACTGGGTTTTTCCTGATAAGGTTTTTAACGAGACAGTACATCCAAATACAACGACATTATAAGTCGTAATCTTTACCCCTTAATTTTCACAATAAATTTTTAAAATTAATAAATATCTATTCAAGGGTGAACATTCAAGGGGGAGTGTTGTAAAATCCTGAGAATGACAAGTGTGAATTGTTCATCCTTGTCATGAGGACACTAATCCAATTTCCATCCTTGTAATAGACAGATGGCTAGGTTTAATGTTTCCAGCAGATTATGTAGAATAATTCTTTGATGATTCATCTCCTAACCAACTAGTATAAATAGGGTGATCAACCCTTTGTAAATGTACTCAAAAAATCAGAAAATATTCAGGATTAAGAAGAAGATATTCAGATCTTTTATTAATATATCTATCTCTTAAGTTTAGTCTTCATCTTTTTCATTTCACAACAAAAATTAAGTTTTTGATTTTTTAAAAAGACGTGACCTGCTATAGAAAGGCATTTTGAGAAATAATGAAAAAACCTTAATGAAACCGATTAAGTGTCATTGCGTGTAATTTATCTATTTTCTTGTGTTTGTGGTTGTGTGTATTTGTGTTGATTTTTTAAATGTTTCTGTGACACAAATTTATATTTACTTCATTCGTTTAAAATTTGAATTATTATATTAAAGTGTTTGCTATAATAACTTTTTTAGTATTCTACAAAAGTATTTTCTGGTTTTTTTCTTTTATTGGATAACTTTGTTACTATTTTTTTAATATATTGTTAATAATTTCACTAGAAAGTAATTCTTTTCTTCAATATTATGAGGTATACATAATATCGTTCAAAAAATGAGGTATAGAGTATACCTTTTCAAGCCCATGAAAAGTTTGGGCATTGAAACCCGGACCGCCCTTGATACTACCCTACACGAATAAGGCGAAATATGGAACAAAACGCCTGAAGGCTCATCAAAATGAGGAGCGCAATTGCAGCAAGGAGAGTGAGAAATCGCCACGACCCAAACACATATCGCTTCATTATATTTCCCATTTTGACCTTCCAACTTGCGTGGTAATACTTGTTGACATCTTCGATTGCCTTATCCAAGAAGGGCACTTTGGTCAACCTCACGGATCTACTCATTCCGTTCCACAGCTTAGTCACCTCCTCATCACTCTTCAATCGATTAAGAATGACGCCTCTCTCCCTAAGAATTCTGACGTCATCATCTGTGTCAACAATCCCATTCATCAATTCCGTGTAACGTGTCAACACTACTGGCCCTGACGCCATACCTGCCTCGTATGCTACTAGGTTTCTCAAGAACACCTGTCAACATCAATTATCCTTCTAAATTGGAAAACAATAAATTCGGTTTTTGGGTCATTATTTTTCTTATAGTATGGCTCATCTATTCGTTCATATAGTATAGTTGAGTTATGGAATGTTGACGTATCGATTCTAACTATAAATATTAAGGGATATTTTGAGTTTGCACCCTGTTTTATATGACAAATTAGACTTTGCACCCAAAATCCAAAATCTTTTGTATTTGCACCCTGTCTCCGTTTTCTTGCCGTTAAGAAGTTAACTTTGTTGCGAAATGGCTGTAATGCCCTTAGCTAAGTAACAAATCATCCTGAGGCATTCTTGTTTCTCACATTTTGTCGTTCTGAATCATCTCATTGCTCGTGAGGTGCGTAGACTGAGTTAGAGTTGGGATGAATAAAGGTTGGAATAACATATTGGTGGATTCAGGAGCACTTAGACGAACACCTAATGAATGGATACAGAGGACGTTGAAGCTTCTTGTGAAAAGAAAGATGAACTCTTTACATGCTGCAAGTATGTTTTTTGATAAAACAAAATTTGTGATATTCTTGATTTTTGAGAGGCATCCCCAATAAATATGGAGTAGAATAGGCGGTTGATCTTCTTCTATTTGTTTCGATTGATGTAAATTAAAGATGAACATAATATGTTTGTCAAAATGTCTTTTATGTAGCGTAGAGTTGACATAGTTTTGGGCCTGATCTCTTTTTTCAAAAACAAAAAAAATGCAAAAGGAGTTCAATTATTTACAAATAGGAAGAACTATCAAATAAGCCATCGAACTTTCATAAAAAGTGCAAATAAGCCCTTTTGCAGGAGACTTTGTACGGTTGTCGCCATTTGGGCCTGTTTTCTGTGGAGGATTTTGATGAAATTTTTTGAGAATCTTCTTCATTAAGTCTCGTTTAGCCATACCAAATTTCAGCTAAAAATTCAATCTAGAAGGCAGTCAAATGAATTTCTAAAATATACTGCGCTACCTAACTGCGCAGTTATCTTTACAAATTCATTTGATTACCTTCCCGATTAAAGTTTTATCTGAAATTTGGTATGAGTAAACTAGACTTAATCAAGAAGATTCCAAAAAAAATTCATCAAAAAATTCCACTGGAAACCGCTCCAAATGGCGACGACCGGACAGAACCTCTTATAAAAGGACTTATTTGCACTTCTTATGAAAGTTCGAAGGCTTATTTGATAGTTCTCCCTTTACGAATACGATGACAGAAATATGAGGTAGTGTAAAAACAATTGACAAGAATATAATGTGATGTGTTTAAAATTAGGGATGCTGCCATGTGTCCAGTTTATCAAACATGTTGTTAACTAACTTGCGCATGAAGCATAATACGGTTGTTAGGTTTTTTAATTTTTTAATCATCCTTCTAGTGGATGCTAATTATAGGATGAATCTGGAATTTTTGCTTAGTTTATTTCCCTTTGACTCTATTGCTCCTATTTGTATAAACCTTGTTGAGTTTATATTATTCAGTTTATATTATTCAGTTGAGAATTCCAGATGATTAAAAGAGCAACCGTGCATACCTCATGTGTGAATTTCAGTTAGGAGAGTGCTATTAAGAATTAAGATAATTATTTGAATGTGTGAGTTCAGTTAAATCTGGAAAATAATCAATATATATATATGAAACTATATGAAACTATTTTTTGTACGTGTTGTAAATCCGAGCTCTTAACTAATTAATTTGTCACAATAACAAACCATTATGCATGCAAATATGTCGCAACAAGAAACCCTTATGCTATCATAAAAAATGCTTAAAATGGATTTCAACATTGCGCATAATCCATCCCTTTCACAATGTAAGATATATTAAGATTTGGTGACGCTTAAAAAATTATAAAGTGACTGTTTTACAATTTTAACATGCAAAAAAGTAATAAAATGTAGTATGAATCCACAAAAAGAAAAAATAAATAAATAGTAGATAAGAGAAATACGAGAATAGGAGGAGAGAAGTATTCATATTTTCTGGACACCTAAAAGTAAGGTGCCTTACAAAATAGGATGAAGATAGTAACAAAATCTGAGGGAAAACTAATACTACGTATAGACTAAAGTTTAAATATACTACATATTTTATGATGATACAAATACAAATTTATAAATGATCATAGTTAATTCATAATAGACCATTGGCGGAACCAAAAATACTTTTTGAGGGGTTAGAGGTTTGAAACTTTTACTGTAGGGCCGGATCTTAATATTTTAAAGTACGGAGTATATTTTATACTTTATGAATGTTTGTAACTGTATGTATGTGTATGCTAGAAAAATATTCTCTCCATCTCGAATTGAATTTCAAACTTTGATCGGCACAAGTATTAAGAAATCACAATAAATGATGCTTGTTTTTTACACTTTTACCCATCTTTCTAAAAGTAGATGCATTTAAGTTAATGGGGAAAAAGTAAAAGTAAGGGTAAATTTGTCACTTCATTCTTATTTACATACCTAAAATAGAAAGTGGAAAACCATTTTGGAACAACCAAAATGGGAAGTATAAATGAGAAGTAAGGGTAAATTTGTCACTTGATTAGCTCAACCTTCCGGACGTATAAATGGGAAAATCAAACGATTCTACTCTTATTTAGGGAAGTACTTTATTTTTAGGTGACCATTATATTATACTTAATTTAAAGGCTGGTACAAAGTACTCCTATTAAATTTAGGCATTTAGCCATATTTTTATGAATAGGTTGGATTTCAGTAATATTTTTGAAAATAAAAATAAAAAATAGAACTCGTGGTTGATAAAATAAGGGGTGTTTGGATTTGATTCTTAAAACTGTTTTTGCTCCTTCAGGGAGCAGAAGCAGAAGTTGAAGTGTTTGGGTAAAAGTGCAGAAGTGATTCTGGTGCTCTAATTTACTCTTAGAATCAGTTTTTTTAGAAGCTGGGGGTGACCAGTTTCTGAAAACTGATTATGCTTCTGCTTTTGCTTTAAATAAGAAGCAGAATCAGTTCTAAACACCCCAAAATGCAAAAGACTATTGGAAAAGGAGCATATATGTAGACGCACCGCAGTATTCAAGTCCACGCAAATGCAGGGCAGGTAAAGCACCACCTTTTTATCATCAAAGTAAATGTCCGCAATTCCTTCTTCCTTCATGGGTAGAAACGTCACCCCCGCTTTATGAAGCTCAGAAACGGATGGGATTGCGATTTCCTCTGCTAACGGAGGGTTGTTATTATCAGCGTTTCTACTGCCCTTCTTTTCCCTTTCAAGTGTTCCGGCTTCTTTATCTTCGCCGGCCGGAGGGAAACGCCGGAGATAGGAGGTCTCAATGGGTTGCAGCACTAGCTTTAGTCCTGGGACGAAAAGGGTCATCACCTTCCATGGCATTAAAAACAGAATCCCCTTTATGAAGCGGCCCAGCCGGCATTTGAGCATTTTCTCAATCATCTTCCGTGCACCATCTACAAGCAACACTTTTTTGCCACCGCCGTCATTTATTTGTCTCATCGCCTCGTCTTCACCGCCGGCAGCGTTCTCCTCGATTATAGCCTCGCACTTTCTGGGCATGGTGATGAGAAGTCGGTACAAAACATCTAGCAAATGAGCCGCCGCCCCAATTTCCGTCGTCACGTTCGGGAAATCCACCTGCACAGGGGTGGAGACAGAGACGGGCTAGAACGATAATTTATGACACTATTTTTCAATCATGACAGTATTTTTCATACATGGCAGTAACAACTCTTATTTCGGAAAAAAAAATTATAGTAGTCCTATTCTTCAACTGACCTGCAGCTTCAAAGGGGAAACCTCTTTACAAAACCCTATCAGCATGCTTGTTAAAACATCATGCGCCGACTCCGAGGAAGACAGATGAAGTTCCAAAATTTTACGTAGTACAAACAATGGGATTTGATTCTCCAGCTTCACCATGTCTCTAAGAATGGCATTGTCGAGGGTTGTTGATATTCTCACGCTTGAAATGTCCGCCAAGTGGGACTTTATGGATGAAACTCTAATCTTCATTAGCTCAGTCTTTCGGCCGTCGTCAGGTGCGGCGGCGTATGCTTGGAGGACCTCAAGCAAGAACGAAGCGTCCACCGCCATCATCCACCCAAGAGTTTCGCCGTTGCAATTCAAGAACTTGTGATAATGAGCACGAATTTTATTCTCATATTTCGCCACCTGCATGATATCAGATTTGGGTAAAAAAATGGTATTTGGAAGGGCCTATTCTGAATGGATGAGGATTTTTTTTAAACGTTGATCGAAATAAAGGATTCCGATTTCTGACAATGGTTTGGAATTGTGAGTAATATGAATGAGAATTGAGTTAAATAAATTATTGTAAAACATGGTGCTTTATGTATATAAATAAAGCGTCATTTCATTAATAATCTATTTAACTGACTTCCGGGTCAATGTTTTGAATAAAATTTTGTAGATATGTGCTACGTTTCATGGAGAACATGCTCACAAAATTTTATCAAAAAACTCAATCAGAAGATCCCTCAATTGGGCTTAGCCTGATAGCGGTTCCCGTCAATCCAGACTGACCAAATCATTCCTCGTACCTCTATAAAGCAAAATAGCAAAAATCGTCATTCATAAAATTAAAGTGCTAAATCACAACTACCCATGGCACGTTTTAATATATTGAACTAGAAAATTGGTCGCGCGTTGCGCGAATGTTATATGTCCAATATGTACTTTGAATTTTGTATAATGCCTTATAATGTAAACAATTACTTGAATATACTGATAATAAAGATGATGCATCTTGCCAATTGCCAATGACACAATTTTTATTTAATTTAATAAGAAGTAGATGCTTTATTTATTTAATTGAATATAGAAAATGTATTGAATCTGCTCGCATGATCTGTATAAATTTCAATCCTATGGTCTTGCCTTTTCATCTTTCTCTACCTGGGTCAGTGGTAAATCTATGTTTGCTTGTGTCACCCGAATGATGTTGAATTTCTTTTTCAATGTCGGAGTATTTGTTTTGTTGGAGGTTCACGGGGCAAAGGACAAAAACATTATTTTCTTCAAAGTACAACGCAAAACTCCGCAAAGATTGCAAATATGAAATACCTCATGATAATAGTCGTAGTTTGATAGAAGTTGTACGTACAGGATTCAACGTGAAAGAATATGTGAAGCGGAGAAAAAGAAATTCATAGTTGGTTTAATTGAATCTAAACAAGATAAATCACCATACTTGTTGCTAAACTTAGCATGCTACAATAAAACGTATTAGGTAGAATAAATAATATATCAGGGGGAGCACTACACTCAAAAAACTAAGCATGAAATGTTGGAGAAAAATAGGAAAGTGCAAAGTCAAAAGAAACGAGTGCACAAAAATAACATATTCCACACAAGTTCACTAGTTCTATTTTTTAAGCTATTTTTATACATCCCACTTACACTCTACAGATCAGAGAAGATTAGTATCATTTCATTTCTATATGCATAAACATTTTAATGAGATGTTTGCTTTTGAATTTAGATAGCGCACTTACAATGAACTAACACACAAACGGACCATATTTAAAAAAGATTTGTGTTGTTTCTTAGTTGTTTGAAATGACACTAATTAAGTTAAGTTCAAAAATAATGGGGACAATTCTTTCTTTTTTGAATGAAATAATGGGGACAATTCTAAGACTAAGTGGAAATCAATATGTAAGAAAAAAACTGATATGTGTGTTAGCATGTGAGAGTAAGTACAATGAAATAAGCTCCACATATTATCAAACACCTATTGTGCATTTCATTTCTTTTCATATGAGCTTGTTCAGATCATTTAATAATACTCGATATCACATTAATGAGCTTCGGATTATTGCATTAGCTAGTCAATTTGAGATCATCAATCAATAATCGAGATAAAATTTGTAGAACACAAGCATTACAATTTTTTTAAAAAACGGGAAATAGCCTCTAAGCAAAAAATAGTTAAAATGCAACGTGAACTCATTAACAATTGGGAAGAGAATAGTACAACTTAGATATTGATGATCATGATCGTGAGAAGGGGATATGGGAACTTTAAATTCCATTATGTATTTGAATAGGTGAAAAGTTAAAATCTGAATATAAAATTAAATTGATAAGAGACGGTACATCTTGTCCATTGTCGAACAGAGATGTGGGTATCCTGTGATGATTTGGTTGGGAAATAAAAAATGGATTCAAACCAAGAAAACAACTTGACACGAGAGTTATATGCTGAAAAATTAAAAGTTGTTGAAACTGAAGAGTCGATACAAAAATGATAACACATAGCGGATATATCGATTTCATATCGTGTGTGGAGTAAGCATCCTTAAACACAAGTAACCATCGCCAAATGAATTTAACACTGTTAAAGGTAAAATTAGATGGTGAGGTCAGCAATTTGAAAAATAGTTCATACGGGACAATATGATAGCACACGGTACTACACTTTAAAGTCTAACCATGACAAACCATGAGCATTTAATACTAAAACTGGCCTTTATAAGATAGGTTAAGATAAGCCATCATTCATGATAGCATCTTCCATTTGATTTTTGTTTTTGCTTTATTCGTAGTATATAACTCACAAAATATGTATAGCATCTTCCATTTGATTGTGCAATCGGTTCTTCTATGATTCTGAGTTCCTTCTTGCAGCATTTGGAGTTGGACTTTTGGAATAAGAGTTGTGGCGCCCAAACTTTCCTTTTTGGCATGACTTTTCAGTTATTTTAAAGTCAGTGTTCCAACTTTTAAAATATAAACGTTTCCCCCCACTATTTTTGAGAAAGTTTTCTAAATATGACTAAAACATGGATAAAATTCATAAATAGTACTAACAATGTTTTATTCCTAAATATGACTCAATAACTCATATTTTAAAACGTTTTAATCAAATTATTCTTTTAAAAGGATTATATAAGTCTTATTTGGGGAATGAAACAAACTTGGTCCTATTTTTTTTATCTTTGTGTTTGCTTTGGTCCTATATTGAGCAATTTCTGTTTTTTGAATGGTGGTGTCAATTTTAAAAAAATTGAAAGATTACATACACCTATATGTAGATTTTTTTGAGTGGTGTCAATTTTAAATTTTTTAAAAATTATATATACCTATGATTGATAATGTACCCGGGGGTAGCTTATCCGAAGGGTTATTACGACTAATAACTTAGAGAGAGATCAGAGCAAGTAAGAGAGAGAAGGAGTGTATATTCGATATATCAATTGTGTGTTGATTACAAGGGAAAACGGCCGCTATTTATAGTAGCCATAAATGCTAGGCAGAGACACGTGTCAAACACCCGACGGCCGAGGGTTACCTCAATCGGGGTGGCACCGGCATTTGCATGTGCACCGCATTAAATGCGGTGGTTGGACGTGACGCCGCATTAAATGCGATGGTTGACTGTCTCTAAAAGGAATCTTCATCGAGTTTGTTGTATACCGAATGCCATCGTGTGGCTGCCGGCATCATATGGCTGAAGACATCATGTGGCCGAATGCATTATATAGCCGAAGGCTATATACAGTCGAAGGCATGAAATAGCCGAAGGCTAACATTTTAGTTAGAAATTTGCAGAAGCTTTGCAGGTCCACTTCAAGTTGTCTCCTAGAATTTGCATTAAGTTTTTGTTCAGAATGTCAAACATAATGTCTAGATGTAGACATTGTGGTTAAAATTGTAGAGTAAAATTTACCAAAAACAGACAACATCGTGAAAAAACAGAGAGAGAAATATCACGAGATCAATGTTTTATGTCTATTTCTCTCCTGTCGGTGATTCTTATGCAAGATAAAATGTCGAATAACGGACGCTGGTACAATTGCAAAAGTCAAATGTCTTTGTTTACCTGTTCAACCAGATGGCCAAACTTGAAAGACTGCAAACTCTTCTGGAATCTCTTAGCCGCGGCGAGCTTGTACCTCTCCATCTCGTACAGCTCCGGCCGCCTGCAATGGTACGGACCGATGGCCACTTCTTGGGGCACGTAGGAGTCTGGGTCAGCAGCCATTAAAGTCTTAGGTACACTGAAAATGCTGATAGGGACTTCGGCGTCCTCTTCGATCTCCTCGTTCAAACTCTGTCGGAGATGAATTACCCACCGGCGTTCGTCGAAGGTGGAGCCAGAGTGTGACGACACATCGGGATGAAAAGCAAACATGTTATTTGTTGGAGAAGAATTTTGTTGTTCCTTCGTTTTCGGTTTTCACGCCTCAAGAATGGCGGGTTAGGTAATTGAATGAGATGAGTTAATTAAGGCTGTACTGTTCTCATTAACTACTCAACATTTATTATAATTAAGCATAGTAAATGAATACACAATTAATTAACAAATGTATAATGGTTTGACTCAAATTTATGGATCACTTCGATGAAACAACATGAACCATGCATATGTGACATGTAGTGGCGGAACTAGAAAATAATTTAAGCAGGGACACGATCACAACATAAACGGGAAAACAGACCGGAGAGCAGGACGAGCACGGATGCACGACGGTCGGCAAGCTGGCTCCGGGAGCCCTGACGGCTTTTGGGGAGTTCTGAATGATTTACCGATTAGCGATGCAATATTTCACGTCATCCAACTTTTATACTCCCTCCGTCCTTTTTATTTAGCTAAGTTTGACTTTTCAAATCAATGATCAAATGAGTTTGGATGAGAAGTCCACCTCATATCTTCTCCTAGTCAAAATATCTCCTCAGTCCCCTCTCACCACTCCTCCATGTTTTCCCGCTCACAATAGTCAACTTGATAGCCTAAAATTGTGGGGTGGCCCCCAACATGTGGGAGGTCATCCAAAAATGTCCTGAACTGTACATTCGGTTCCGAAAGTTATATTTTTCGGATTATTTTAATTATATTTTATCGGGCCTAATAAAATATACAACATGTTCCCAATCACTATGGGCCTTTAAAATGAATATAAATTCCCCAACTTTAAGAAGTTCCCGAAATTCATTTCGGATTGTTATTATCTCATAAATTATTGATATCGGTAATTGGGCCTCGTTTGACCAACCGGTCAACCTTATGCCTTTTCCATGGCTCAACTAGAATATCCATCACAATATACATATTATCTAGACCACGATAAATATAATATGTGGTCTCGAAAATATCGGGTGCTCCCCGTTCCCGGTGTGGGCCCCACGTGCAATTTATTATTCACCCAAAAGAAATAACAGAAATTTACAACCTCGTAATTTCATTAACCATTTCTCAAGGTTCAATACATTATTTACACAAAAGTAATTATACTGGGGGACGGTGTTACAGTCCAGATATATGAACAAATTTCCAAATCCTTATTTTGTCTTGCTTCATTGCACATTTCTTGGTCTTTAGGATCCATTCTTTGATACTTTGGATGTATTTGACCTTTTTCAAGCCCAGAATAATCCTAATCTAAACAAATTTCAAATATCTAAGATACTAAAATATTATACCAAAAGTATGTAATTTCCAAAATAATAAACATCAAAACTAATTAAAAGTGCAAACATACAAATGAAAATTACTACAATGTCAACAAACTAATTTTGCAAACAAACAAGGTTTTTGTTTAAGGTTGGGAGCAGGTGGAATATGTCGGCATAGGACAATGAAGGCGGGCTGTAAGGGGATCACATGTTCATGCCGGAGGCGACCTGGTCCAGGAAGAGTGAAGATGAACGTGGGAGCTACGGGAAAACTGTCAATTGAGTCCTCGTACTATGCGCGATCCGTCAATTGAGTCCCCGTACTTTGGAAACTCTCAATTGAACCCGCCAACAATGAAAATCCCGTCAATTAGCTCTACATAACCGGATGCTTCCCGGTTAGCCCGTTGCTCGCTCACGTGGACATCGCACATTGAGGGTTCCATTGCTGACATGGATTTAAAATTTCCACATCACTTAATTAGGTCTACATCACGAAGGTTCCGTGGATGGGATTTCAAATCCAAAGCTTCCGCTCCGAGCATTCACGGTGTCCAACAAGTACGAGGGTTCCTCGGACCTCGTCAACCTCCGGTACCACATGGGCCCAGTCCTTTCATCTCCGATTAACATCTATCTTGTCTGGTACGGAAGCTGGCCCCCCTCCCAGCAGCTCATCATCAAAGACTTCCTCCGCTCCATCTCCACCTTCAACCCCCCCCCCCCCCCTCCCCCTCCGTCTCCGAGTGGTGGGCCACCGTCACTCTCTACGCCGACCAGACCGGTGCAAACATATCCCGCTCCGTCCGCATCGCCGACGAGTACTCCAACCACCGCTACTCCCAGGGCCACCACCTCACCCGTCTCTCCATTCAGGACGTCATTGCAGAGGCGGTCCGATCCAAGCCCTTCTCGATCGACCACAAAAACGGGATCTACCTTGTCCTCACCTCCGTCGACGTCACTGTGCAGGATTTCTGCAGGGCGGTTTGCAGATTCCATTACTTCACCTTCGCTTCCAAGGTGGGATACACTCTGTCCTTTCCACGGTTTTATTTGGGTAAGGATAGAGTCATTAAGTGATGTGGAAATTTTAAATCCATGTCAGCAATGGAACCATCAATGTGCGATGTCCACGTGAGCGAGCAACGGACTAACCGGGAAGCATCCGATTATGTAGACCTAATTGACGGGATTTTCATTGTTGGCGGGTTCAATTGAGGGTTTCCAAAGTACGGGGACTCAATTGACGGATCGCGCATAGTACGAGGGCTCAATTGACAGTTTTCCCTGGGAGCTACTGTGAGAAATGATCGTTGTGGTCTTGATTGGGTTGTGAAGAACGAGGTTCGATAGTTTATTACGATGGTGTCAATGCAGTGGTCGGGGAGGCTATCTCCTTGGGAGACTGGACTAATTGGGATTAGGGAGGCTCTCAGTTGGATTCAGGAGCAAGGACCGGATCGACTAGGTAGATGTGGAATCGGATGCTTCTCGGGCCACTTTAGAGATTCATAAAGGCTCTCGTGTTTCTGTGGCGGGCATGATAACGGATGAAATTAGAGAGATACAATCAAGTTTTACTGCTATTTCTTTTGCGCATGTTAATCAATCTGAGAATAGAGTGGCTCATGAGTTAGCTCAAGCGGCTTGTTCTTTGTCTTGTCGTCAAATTTGGCTTTAGAAACCTCTAAATTTCATTATGTTTGTACTAAACTTTGATTCTATTAATGATAAATGGTAATTAGATTTCTTCCTTTCAAAACTAAAATTATATGAACAACTTCAGCCATAATTTTACATATACACCTATGAATTCATCTAATTTTATCTAAGACATACACAAATTGGAATCTCTTTGATGACCCTGTTTTTGAGCTTATCAGACTTAGCAGTCAACTTTTTCACCAAACACGTAACTTTTGATTTCGCACGTTGAGTTGTGTAATAATAAGAAAAAGGGGATAAGGCTCAGATTGAACACTATGATTTCATCAAAATCTCATATTGGACACTAAAGTTTCAAAAGGATCAAATTAGACACTATTGTTTCATATATATATTTCATATTGGACACTAAAGTTTCATAATTCATAGTTTTTGGACACTCACTTATATTGGATAAAGATCAAATTGGACACTCACTTATATTGAATTATGAAACTTTAGTGTCCAATATGAAATACATATGAAACCATAATGTCTAATTTGGTCCATTTGAAACCTTAATGTCCAATATGAGATTATGATGAAATCATAGTGTCTAATTTAAGCCTTATCCCTAAGAAAAGTAAGGTTGAAGTTACTTTTCGACTGTATTGGCTGAAATTATTGTTGAGGATCATTTTGGTTACTTTTCATGTAATTTTTTATTTAATTTATTAGTAAAATATATTTTATATATAATTTTTTCATAGATCAGCGGAATAAGTTAATCCCAACCACTTCTGCCAAAACTTAATAAATTTCAGCAAAATCAACCAATTAAGTTGATTTCAATGTTATCAAATGGACTCTAGGTTGAAATGAATCTACCACATCAATTTTATTCAAACGGACCAACTGAATTGGACTTGGGATGCTTTTAAATTGGATTATTTTTAATTCCAAATCAAATCAAATATACTTATACAAATCAAATCAAATCAAATCAGAGACATGTTCTAAAATACATACGGAGTATATGAGAGACATGTCCTGCTTCAAACCAAATCAGACTATATTAGACTTACATAAATAAGAGTCACACAAATAATATTTCACCAGAACATATCATAAAATAAAGGGAGCACTGCCAAATAAGCTCTCGAACTTTCATAAAAAGTGCAAATAAGCTCTTTTAGAGGAGGTTCTGTCCGACCGTCGCCATTTGGGGAGGTTTCCGGTAGAACTTTTTTATGAAACTTTTTGATAATCTGCTTCATTAAGTCTAGTTTTCTCATACCAAATTTCAGCTAAAATTTCAATCGTGAAGGCAGTCAAATGAATTTTTGAAGATAACTACGCAGTTAGGGAGCGCAGTATATTTCAGAAAATCATTTCACTGCCTTCTCGAATGAATTTTTAGCTGAAATTTGATATGGGTAAACTAGACTTAACGAAGTAGATACTCAAAGAATTTCATAAAAAAAATCCATCGAAAACCACCCCAAATAGCAACAGCCGGACAAATTCTACTGTAAATAAATTTATTCGCACTTTTTATGAAAGTTCCAGAACTTATTTGACAATTCCCCCTAAAATAAAAATACAATTGTAAGTAAAAACATCTTTTTATGAGCCACTGACCGCTTCATATTGCTGATGACAAAACGGGTTAAACAATTTGAAACTTGAAAATTCCCTCCACAACAAACTAGCAAAGCCCTAACCGTAATGTCTTCGTATTCAACCGGCCGGCGGTTACAAACTCCCCGGACACGGTCAGGAATGGCCTCCCACTCAACAAATCACAGCCAAAGGCCTCCCAAGCAACGTCCTAAGACGGTTAGAAAGCAATGGTCCATCAGCGATTTCGAGATCGGGAAACCCCTTGGAAGGGGAAAGTTCGGCCGGGTCTACCTAGCTCGTGAAGCGGAGGTAATCTATTGTCATTCTAAAATTGTTTCAATTTTCTTTGAATTCCATTCTGGAGCTCGAGATTCGGTTTTGCAGACGAAGTTCATAGTGGCACTGAAGGTGATTTTTAAAGAGCAAATAGAGAAGTACAGGCTGCATCATCAGCTTAGGAGGGAGATGGAGATACAAAGCAGTCTCAGGCATCCAAATATTCTGAGGCTCTACGGGTGGTTTCATGATGATGAGAGGATTTTCCTGATCTTGGAGTATGCTCATGGTGGCGAACTCTACAAGGAACTCCGCAAATCTGGCACATTTTCTGAAGAACAAGCGGCTACTGTATCTGCTCACTCTTTCACATTTATTATGCCCCCCCACCCCTTCCCTTTGGTTAATTTCCAGCACAATAGGCTGGATTTAGATTGTCTGTTTTTACTTTTTCTTATCAGAAATTTATGAAGTTTTGGGATATGCATATCTGATGTGCATTACTTTTTTTGGTTTTGGTTTAGTATATCGTAAGCCTTGCGCAAGCACTGGCCTATTGTCACGAGAAAAATGTGATTCACAGGGACATAAAGCCGGAAAACCTCTTACTGGACCATGAGGTAACCCTGCTGTGACACTCTTCTTTGTTTGCTTCTTCTGTGGGGAATTGATGTTATTCATTGCCTATTTATTTGTACATCTGTTGATTCTTAAGTTTATATTCAATTTCTTGATTCCTTCCAAACAAAATGAAATGGTTTGCTTGGAAAGATGAAATTTAAGCTGGTGAGACGAAAAAAACATTCATTTTGTAGCAATTTTCTCACTCTACCTGTTTAGATGGTATTGAGTCTATTACTAATTCACTCATGAACTGGGACTTTCATGTTCAAGGTTATGACTGCTAGTATGTTTTAACGCACTAGGCTAGGACTTTCGTGTTGAAGGCTATGACTGCTAATATGTCTTAAAGCATTAGACTGATTCATCTCCCTACATAATTGCTTGGCTTAAAAGCCTAACTAAAGAGTAGCATATTGAAAAAATGTTGGCCTAAAGAATTGGGAACCTAGGTCAGTTGATTCCTTGTACTAGAATGTCTAGTTTCCCCAATAATTTTGCATGTTACTGTAATCTATTGATTTCTTCTTTCTACAAATAGTGGAAGATACCTGGTTCCGGTTCAACACAAAAAATGGATTTCTGTTATGGTATTTTACCCGCCCGGTCCAAGCCCCGGGTTCATCCCTACCTGCCTGCCTCGTATTTAGCATATGCTCGGAGTTTTCCTGTGAAACATGGAAACTTGGAAGCGTTTTGGAACTTCGAAAACTTCAAATTCCCGTTTTGGGGCCGTTTATGTAATTAAGAAGAATTGGGAAACCCGTTTCCCTAAATAGTTAGCATTTTGGATACCTTGGATTTCCAACTTTTCTCTTTCTTAAGACTTAAGAGATTTTGTGATGGAAAATAGTGTCTTTTAAAATACATAGTGAATTTTTGTGGTATTTCTTTTGATTATATTACAAAAAACATAGAAATATGTATTTAATTTCTAATTATGTACTAATATGACGTGATTTCAAAATCTGAACATGTAGAATGTTTTTTATTATTGGTTCATTAAACAAATCACATGGAAAAAATATGTACATACATGAAAAAGTATTTATAGATATATCCTTATATTTTTAATACTTAAACGTTTCTCCCCACGTTTCGTATCCTACATTTTCTAGACTTTACATTTCTCGTGTTTCCCGTTTCACATTTCCTGTTTCACATTGGAAAATGCTAAGGGAAATGGAATACCATTGTTTGTTTAAACATTTTTATTGCATATTTTAAATGAATAATATAATAGACTTTCAACTACTTTCTAAAGTAATCTTATCGAGTTTGAGCATATATTTTACCCCCTTTCTTTCCTTTCAATATGTATCCATTTTTTCCTTCCACGTTGAATGTAGGGACGGTTGAAGATTGGGGACTTTGGGTGGTCAGTGCAATCGAAAAGCAAGAGACACACAATGTGTGGAACGCTGGATTACTTGGCACCAGAAATGGTGGAGAACAAAGCTCATGATTATGCAGTTGATAACTGGACTCTAGGTGTGCTCTGCTATGAGTTTCTGTATGGTATGCCTCCGTTTGAAGCAGAAACGCAGAAGGATACCTTTAGAAGGTACTAAGGTTATAATGTTTGTAATGTCTGTTGATTTAGCTATGTAACAAGATTGTTATGATGATGATGCAAGATGATGTAGGATTATGAAGGTTGACCTAAATTTTCCATCCACCACTGTGATCTCTACAGAAGCAAAGAATCTCATTAGTCGGGTCAGTTCGTGTATACCTTTGTCGCATATTTGCACTATAATATTAATGATAATGATAAACAGAAGAAAACACCATACTAACAATAATAATATTGTATGGGGCAGCTTCTTGTGAAGGACTCTTCGAAAAGGCTATCTCTTCAGAAGATCATGGATCATCCATGGATTACAAACAATGCAAACCCCAAGGGAGCTTGCTGGAGCTGACCAATTTGTTCTTCCTACTAAATCTTTGAGATGGCAGATCTTTTATTCAAAAACGTTGTAAGAAGATATCAATAGGGAAAGAACTTCACTTGTTCCTCCTTTTGCTAGTGAAGTACTCACTAAGTCACTATCCATGTCTTATGGCACAACCAGATATGGGAAATTGTCTTCTGTAGTCTACATAAATGGTTCCTAGTAAAAAATTGTATTAATATGTCTTGTACACCCAGAGCATGTATTTTCTTGACGAAATTGTTTCTTATAGGTTGATGGATGTGCATATAAAGATTATACTTTGCAGTTTGTGCAAAACAAAGAAATTTAGTGTGGATGACATTATTGATGAATACCTAAGCAAATAAAAATTAATCTAAAAATGCCAATGAAAATTATTGAACGGGAATCCTCAGTGGACATATAAAGATTATAATCCGTATTTTGCAGTTGGTGGATGACATTATTGATGAATACCTAAACAAATAAAAAATAATCTAAATGTGTGAATAACTGACATGATAGCAAAGAACACAACGGTGCACCTCTTCTTATTGCAAAACAGCAAAGATAGTAAAAAACACAAAAACGTTTTAATCCCGTAAGTTGCTTTACACAATTACACAAATAAAAAAGATTTACAGATTGGGAAATAAAAGTGGCGTCGCCCGGGTTCGAACCGGAGACCTTCAGTGTGTTAGACTGACGTGATAACCAACTACACCACGACACCAAGCTGTTAGGTTTGCTACAATATATCGTTTTGTTTATTTTTTATTACTACGTATATAAGGCTATAACTCTATAAGCTATGCGAAGCATAATGGAGATTTCACTGCAATAATGGAGATTTAAGGTGTTATTTGATTATTTCTAACCTGAGTAAACAAATCATAAATGTAACAAATAAGATTAATGTTTATCTTACCAAAATAAGACTTAATCATATTTTATGTTCATATTCTACCTTCATCATCATAACTTAATAGGAAAATCATGTTTTAATTTGTAATAAAAATAAAAATATACCAAAACAATATTTGGATTTATAATAAAATCATAAAATCTGTAACAATTAAAAAATACTTTTTAAAAATGCATTCCAAAATACTTTTTAAAAATATAATAATAATAATAATAATAATACGGAGTAATAATTAAAAAACTAGGAGTATTTTTTAAAAAATCAAATAAATAAAAATAGATAAACACATAAAAATATAAGGAAAATTAGGGAGGTCTTTCTCACAGCCTATGTCACCACCGAATAGTAATGTCCTTTTTTCTCTAAAATTAGGGAGAACTTCACTTGTTCCTCCTTTTGCTAGTGAATTACTCACTAAGTCACTATCCATGTCTTATGGCACAACCAGATATGGGAAATTGTCTTCTGTAGTCTACATAAATGGTTCCTAGTAAAAAATTGTATTAATATGTCTTGTACACCCAGAGAATGTATTTTCTTGGCGAAATTGTTTCTTATAGGTTGATGTATGTGCATACAAAGATTGGAAAAATCTAAAGTTACCCCATTTTGTACCTCAATTTGTACCACACCCTATTTTTGTGGTTCACAAAAGTAATGAGTTAAAGTGGAGCAATTATTTTGTTGGATTGGGTTTTGTGACTTGTGAGCCACTCAATGAGTGAGGTACAAATGGTGTACCCTAACATTTCTCATAAAGATTATACTTTGCAGTTTGTGCAAAACAAAGAAATTTAATGTGGATGACATTATTGATGAATACCTACGCAAATAAAAATTAATCTAAAAATGCCAATGAAAATTATTGAACTGGAATCCTCAGTGGGCATATATAAAGATTATAATCCGTATTTTGCAGTTTGTGGATGACAATATTTATGAATACCTAAACAAATAAAAAATTATCTGAAGGTGCCAATGAAAATTAATCAATTGGAATCCTCAGTGTGATTAACTGACATGATAGCAAAGAGCGGTGCACCTCCTATTGCAAAGCAGCAAAGATAGTCCAAAATACAAAAACGTTTTAATCCCGTAAGTTGGTACATAAACAAAAAAAGGTTTCCAAATGAGAAATTTAAGTGGCGTCGCCCGGGTTCGAACCGGAGACCTTCAGTGTGTTAGACTGAATCATTTTGTGTTGTTACAATAAATCATTTTGTTTATATCTTTATTATATAAGCAATGCGAAGCATAATGGACATATATCACTGCAATAATGGAGATTCAAGGTGTTATTTGATTATTTCTAAACATAAATAGGAGTAAACTAAATGTAACAAATATGATTATATTGTTTATCTTACCAAAATAAGACTAAATCATATCATATGTTCCTATTCGATCTTCACCATAACTTAATAGGAAAATAATGTTTTAATTTGTAATAAAAATAAATAAATATAACAAAACGATATTTGGATTTATAATAAAATCATAAAATCTGTAAAAAATCAAAAATACTTTTTTAAAATGCATTCAAAAATACCTTTTAAAAATAAAATAATAATAATAATAATAATAATAATAATAATCATAGTAATAATAATACGGAGTAATAATTAAAAAATTATTTTTAAAAAAATTAAAAATTTCAAATAAATAAAAATAGATAAAACACATAAACAGATTATAAGAAAATTATGGAGGCCTTTCTCACAGCCTATGTCACCTCTGAACAGTAATCCCCCTCTCAACATTCACTTACCCTAATTCATAATTATGTTTACGGAAATATTATTAAAAGAGATAAAATTTCCCATAATATGACTAAAAAATCGATTAATCGGAAATATGATTAAAATTTAAAAATCACTAATGGTGAGTAGTATAACCACAAGATAAGTAAGGGAAACTTTCCATGTAATGTATATTCAATGTAAGTTGTGTCTCATTCTCCCATCAAATTAGGAAAAAGAATGACTATTGGAAAAAAAGTTTTTGTCACTTTTAGTCCCCCGACTATTGTGTCAGTGATACTTTTGGTACTCGTTTTTTAATTTTTCCATTTTTAGTCCTCGAGTATAGTGATCTCAACTTCACCTTTGACTTGGTGATCTCAACCAACTAAGTACCCTCGAGTTTGGCCATGCTAACCTCATCCCAGCATAACGGTGTACGACACCTCCTCCCATACAAATGCTTCGTATGGAGGCATGCCGATACTTGCCTGATAACTGTTGTTATAGGCAAACTCCACAAGTGTTAAGTGGTTGTCCCAACTTCCTTGGAACTCCAATGCACAAGCCCTCAGCGTATCTTTCTATGATATGTATAACCCTTTTCAGACTGCCCATCCGTCTGTGGATGGAATGCAGTACTGAACTTCAACTTCGTTCCCATAGACTCTTGAAATTTAGGCCAAAAACGCGATGTGAATCGTGGGTCTCTATCGGACACAATGGTCACCGGAACACCATGTAACCTCACGATCTCGTCCGTATAGAATTTGGCTATCCTCTCGAGTGGGTAGGTGGTGTTGATAGGTAAGAAGTGTTAACTCTTCGTGATCCTATCAACAACTGCGTCGTAGTTCCTGATCGTCCATGGTAAGCCTACCACGAAGTCCATAGTCACATGTTCCCACTTCCATTCAGGGATGGAAAGGGGCTGCAATAAGCCCGCTGGATGCTAATGTTCTGCCTTAACTTGCTGACAAGTAAGGCACCGACTGATGTATTCGGCTATTTCCCTCTTCATACCAGACCACCAGTAGCTTTCTTTCAGGTCCCTGTACATCTTCGTGCCTCCCGAGTGCATAGCATACGCCGAGGATTGAGCCCCCTCTAGAATGGACTTTCAGAGCTCATCATTCGACGGTACGCACACTCGATCACGGAATAACAAGAGACAATCGTCTCTTTCACGGAAATCCTCTACCGGCCCTGCTAGCATGCGTTCTCGGATCTTCTTGAGCTCATCATCAAGTTTCTGCCCCTTCTTGATCTCATCAAGTAAGGTAGGTCTCACCTCAAATCTCTCCACCAAGGCGCCATTAGTAGATACTTCCAATTGGGCTCTCAATGCCCTTAAGTTGGTTATTAATGTCCCTGATGAACTCTTCCGACTAAGGGCATCGGCCACAACATTTGCTTTCCACGAATGGTAATCAATCACTAGGTGGTAGACCTTTATCAATTCCATCCACCGTCGTTGTCTCATGTTTAACTCTTTCTGAGAAAACACATACTTCAAACTCTTGTGGTCAGTGTATATGTGACATGTCTCTCCGTAGAGGTAATGCCTCCATATCTTTAGTGTGAACACCACTGCTCCCAATTCTAAGTCATGAATAGGATAATTTACCTCGTGTTTCTTCAACTGTCGTGAAGCGTAGGCAATCACCCTCTCGTTCTGCATCAATACACATCCAAGCCCTTGGATGCTCGCATCGCTATAGACATCGTACCCCATGCCTTGTTTTGGTAAGGCGAGTACCAGTGCCTCAGTTAACCTCTTCTTCAGTTCTAAGAATCCCCTCTCACATCGGTCGTCCCATACGAACTTAGCCCCTTTTCGAGTGAGCTTCGTCAACGGTGATGCCAAAACTGAGAACTTCTCCATGAATTTTCTATAGTATCCCGCTAGTCCAAGGAAACTACGAATCTCCTTCACGTTCTTCGGTCTTTCCCATTCTTTGATGGCCTCAATCTTCTTGTTGTCCATAGAAATGCCTGATTCAGAAACTACGTACCCGAGAAAACCGATGTCCTTAAGCCAAAACTCACACTTAGAGAATTTGGCATAGAGTGCTTCTCTCGTAATGTTTCAAGAACCAGAACCAAATGTCTCTCGTGCTTCTCTTCATTCCTTGAGTAAATCAAGATGTCATCTATGAACACGATTACAAACTGATCCAAGTACTTATGAAAAACTCGGTTCATCAAGTCCATGAATGTCGTTGGGGCGTTAGTTAGCCGAAACGACATAACCAAGAACTCAAAGTGACCATACCTTGTGCGGAAAGCACTCTTCGGTATTTCGCTCTCTTTGATCTTTAGTTAGTGATACCCTGACCTCAAGTCAATATTTGAAAATACTGATGCTCCTCGAAGTTGGTCAAACAAGTCATCAATCCTAGGTAAAGGGTACCTATTCTTGATGGTGACATTGTTCAACTGTCGATAGTCAATACACATACGTAGAGTCACATCCTTCTTTTTCACAAAAAGAACTGGTGCTCCCCACGGTGAATAGCTCGGTTTGATGAAACCGTTATCCAATAGCTCTTGCAATTGGGTTTTCAACTCATTCAGTTCTGCAGGTGCCATTCGGTATGGTGGTATAGAGATTGGTTTGGTGCTCGGCTCAACCTCGATCACAAATTCGATCTCTCTATCGGGTGGAAGCCCTGGTAGGTCTTTAGGGAAGACATACGGGTACTTACAAACCACCCTTACATTGTCGAGGTTCGGTTCCTCCTTAGTTTTGTCCACCACGTATGCTAGATATGTGTGACATCCCTTTCTCATCATACTCCTCGCTCTCACGGCGGATATGATGCAACTATTTGATTTGCCTCGATCACCCTCGAAGCGTAGGGCATTCCCATCATTGCCTTCGAGTCTAGAACCTTCATGTAGCAATCTACCCTAGCATGATGCTTTTCTAGCCAATCCATCCTTAGGATCGCATCAAAATCAATCATGCTCAACGGTACGAAATCACACGTCAAGGTTTGGCCATCGACTTCCACCTCACAAGATGGATAATAACAAGTTCTCTCAATGTCATCTCCTAGTGGTGTTGATACCACTAGGGTTTGTGTCCTCAGTATCGAGTGTATCCCTAAGCCTTTGGTGAACGCCTCACTCACGAATGAACGTTGTACCCCGGTATCGATAAGGATTCGTGCTTCTTTCCCATTAATCTTTAGTGTTCCTACATTTTATAAGCCATGTAAGATGCCTTCCTACCATCTATATACATTTATAGAGGTTTACTATGTTCATACACATGTTTGGGATCAAGGAGGGGCCTTAACGTCGCAAATCGGTGCGAAAAAATTGACGTTGGGCAGCCTGGGTGCCACGCATGGCGTGCGTGGAGGGACGCACGCGTGCGTGCAGGCAATTCCCCCCGGATGGATACAACCACCCACACACAGAGGGATGCACGCGTGCGTGCAGCTACGCACAGCGTGTGTGCAAGAAACTTTTTTCCCCGGATGGCTACTGCCACCCACGCACGGAGGTACGCACGCGTGCATGGGCCATGCACACGGCATGATTGGTAGAAGTCATCCCGATTTCACCCGAAATCGCTCGGTTTGATCCTAAGGCTTTTTGAAATTGACCCCTAGGACTTGTAACCCCATTTTATGGATGAAACATGGATAGAATACGAGCACTTAAGTAGTTATACCTGCGACGGAGTCCGGGTTAGCTTGAGCATCTGCCTCCGTCATTACATAGACTCTGGCTTGTATCCTTCATTGATTCACGGGCGGCGCGTTGCTCGCGCTTGCTCCCCTTGCCCCTTGGACGCGTGGGAAGCCCCGGCTTGATTCCGTGTCCCGGTAGTACCACTACTTGGTCCTGATGCCCTTGCTCCGCCCAGTTGTGGGCAACTCATCTTCATGTGCTCGGTGCTCCCACATTGGTACCACGACATTTTCCCGGGTGGTTCCTCTTGCAATTTTTGCAACGAGTCACCCCCGCAGCTTGTGATTGCCCGCCCGGGCCTTGGCTTCCCCTAGATGGCATTGGGAGTGCCCAAAAGGATCCTCCTCCTCCATGATTCCCCTTTTTGTTAGGACCTTGAGGTCCATGGTTTTCCCACTTTCTCTTTTTTGCCTCCTCGGTGTTTTTCAACTTTCTTTCTTCTCATTCCTTCTCTCCTTTCAACCCCTGCTCGACTACTTGGCTAAAGGTCATGTTAGGCAACTGTGTTGCCCTCTCACGCACCTCCTAGTCTAAGGCATCGCAGAAGTGATTAACCATTTGGTTCTCGTCAAAGACATACTCTAGTATGAAGTCCGCGAGCTCCCTGAATTTGTGTTCAAGTTACCTCACCGTTATTTTGCCACCTTGGGTCTAGGAGGGTATACACTCTCCTCTTAGCGTTCACTTCAAAATCAGAATAATATTGGGCAAAGAATTCCTGTCGGAAATTCTCCCAAGTGACGGTCCTGCCATACTTGCCCTTGGCTCCGTCCCACCATGTGGACGCCATCCTTTCAAGCAATCTCACCACCACCCTTAGCTTAAACTCGGGGGTGAGTTGCATATCAAGGACTGCTTCGTTCAACCTCTTGATCCATTCAACGGCGACCGAGATGTCACCTGTTCCGTTGAAGGGTTTGCACCCCAAGTCTCTCGTCTCCTTGAATAGTTTTGAGATCCTTATGATTGGACCGCCATCACCCCGGCCCCCATGTGGTTCAATGTGGGCTTAGAGTCACCATGGCTTCTTCCTCTTGAAGCCCCACCCGAAGGTTGTCCTCCTCGGTGCCTTCGGCGTTCCCTCCTGTCCTCGTGCTCCTGCTGGTATTGCTAGAGCAGCGCCTCAATTCATGCTAGGGACTCATTCTCCCCCTCTTCATCACTCACATCATCGTCGTCCCCTTCGTAAGAGGTCTCAACCGGCTCAGTCTCCGGTTGGTAAGTCGAGTCCTCATAGGACCAGTAGGTTTCATCCTCGGTGTCAACATGATCGTCGCTCACGGTCTGCGATCGGCCTCCACGGCTGGCCCCTCTAGACACTCGAGAGGCCCCGCGGCTTCCCTGCCCGGTCGCTACCGGTGCACGGCCCATCGGGTTCCTTCTCGTAACCTTGCCACCACCGTCCATTTCTGAAAGAAATTTTGGAAAGAGTCATTAGACCTGTATCAAATGTCAATTGACGGATAAGTACTTAAGACACTACTTGGCTCAAATTGCCGCCATACCAATTGCTAAGGGTACCATCTTAACAATTAGAGACCTTGCAACTCAAGTACCAAAAGTTCTATAAGTACAAAACATTTATGCTCATGGTTTTCAAAATCATTTGGAAAAAGAGAATTTTGAGTCTTCATATTGTCACGCCCAATTAAATTGTCACGCCCAATTAAATTGTCACGCCCGGACCTATCCGGACACGTCAACAACCCGCCGTACAATACGAATAGTCAACCGCAGTCCAACACATCCATATTATACAAGGCGTCTTGAATATCATTCACACATAATTCATCCATAAACATACATAATAAGCAGTTCAATACGCAGCGGAAAACATAGTTTAAAAACAAATGCCACACAGGGCAAACATGAGCACGCAGGCTCTATAGTGAAAAATATCCATGAGCATGTTTATAAGTGTTCACAAATAGAATGGAGGAAGCACGAACCAAGTCTTCTCCATAATATGATCGCCCGAGCAACGAGCAAAGGTAGCAAGCTCTAGCCTCAACCTGAAATGGTGGTGGGATGCCCCCCGAAAGGGGGTCAGTACTCTATACGGCTATAAAGTACTGGTGTGGATGACATCTAATAGATATACAACAAGTATTTCAAACACAAGACCCTCAAATAGGGTGATAATATAATCTAGGTTGTAACCCCAAGTTACCCCTTTTCAAAATATACTTACTTTATATATAAAGTCAAGTAGTCGACCCATACACCAATGTTTATCACAAAACATAACCCAAACTCCATGATCACTAGTCATGACAATACATAGGGTCCAACCCTAATGCGTCCATGTTATATCTATCCAATGCAATTCTAGAGCTTGGCTCAAGTGCATCTCCTTACATTGGTATAGATTTGACCATAGGTTCCAAACCTTATATCACATCATCAATTTCCGACGTCATGTTCACCCATGCAATACTAGAGCTCGGCTCAAGTGCATCTCCTTACATGGGCTGAACCTAAACCTTATGTCTACCCAATGCAATTCTAGAGCTCGGGCTCAAGTGCATCTCCTTACATTGGCATAGACCCCAATTCCTAAGCACTCGCTACGCCTAGAATTGTAATATCAATAATCTATTTTGGGACATCCTTACGGACTGCCCGATCATGATCTCATATTACATCAATTTAGTCACTTGAATCACAATCAAGTACATCACTTACAATCAAATCCTTAGATTCAATTCCTTAACAATTACAAACAATCATTAACTAGTATTTCAATACTATTAAGATTATTGTTATCATACAAATATCCTCACTTTGTAATTCTCTACATATTTGTAAATATTCATTTTGTATTCAAACTCAATACATAAATATTCATTTTGTATCCACATGATTCATACATGAGTAAAATGCCTATTTCACAAAATAGTTCATTTATAACTCATTTAATCACATATTATCCATACAACTTCAAATCATTTCCAATTTCATTCTTTGGAAACTATATAAATATTTCATCAATATTTCAAAATCCATGAAAATCATGATTTAGACATTTAGTTAATCTCATGCTTAACCTATAAGTTGTAAGCAACTAGATGTCCATCCTCACATCAAATGAGCTTTAAATTGTTCCTTCTCAACCCAATGCTCAAGATTCATCCAAGGGAGTTTGAGAATTGATTACTTGTTTATAAATGAGTGTTAAACAGCCTCCTCAAGGTGCTATCTCAACTCCTAACCGAAGACACGAAAACAGTCCCTAGAACGGGTGTTTTCCGGTGAATTCGTTCCCTAACCTTTCAAGGTTTTGTCTAGGTTAGTATCTAACCTTTTCAATAATAAAGTAACCTTATAAAAACATTTTTATACACTTGAAATAGTGTATAATAGTTCTTCAATCATTGGTATGATTTAGACAATAGAAAGGAAAAGTTTTGGATTCAAACTTACTTTGAATGCAAAAACGTATTCTGCGAGGTATCATTTTCCTTCGATAATTTGGAGGTCTTAAACTGCTCCAATTGATGCAAACCGCACCTATATGGATTCCTTATCTTGATAGATTTCTTTGAGCACCTCACACGCCTTATTTGGATGAGTGTTTCTCAAGATACGAACCAAACAGTGAAGTCCACGAACTGGAATTTATCCCTGCGGCCAGCTCTCTTATCTCGCTCTCTTTGGATTGTGAGGCTCTCCCTTCTTTCTTATCTTTTTGAGTTCGAATGGGGGTGAGGGGGTGTTTAAGATTCCTCTAAATCATGCTAGGAGAGTATGTGGTGCACAAAAAGAGTGTAGGGTGTTTGATTGCATGTGGTGGTCCTCCTCTTTTATTTCTTTTTGTATTGTTTGAGCTCTCAACTCAATAGGTCCGCGCCATTTTTGTATTCTGACTTATTCTCCTTGTTTTGCAGGTTCTAGGAAGGTGTGGGGCGCACTCTTATGTCCCCTAATTAATTTGGGAGCAAAATATCCACCAATACTTCCAAAAGTGAAAAGATAGGTCCTATTGTTTTTATCTTTTGTCATAAGATGTAGTTTTTGTACTCATCCGAATTTATTTAGATCAAGTCAACCTTTTACATCATATTATTGATCTCTAATATGTGTAGGATGGTCCCATCAATTTATATGATGTATAATTATAAAAGAAGACCATACTTCCATTATTTAGCTTAATAATGCCAAAGATGGGATCATAGGCATTTGTATTCTTCTCCAATTATTATATCCCTTATTTATGACATTAGAATTCATATTGCTGGCCTACTAGCCGTGCGGGTTACCCTCCAGTGGGTCTAGGACGTCATTCTTTAATAATTGCTATTTTTAGCAGGTTAGGCCCAAAATAACATTTGGGTTGTCCGACCGTTCTTACTTTGTATCGAGGGGTCATGTATCTTTATTTAAGAATGTTATGCCCCAATATCAATAAGATGGCCCAATTATTTATTTGGAAGTCCATTACTATTTTACGAGCGCAAACAGTAATATGATTAATCACACATTACGTAAAACTTTAATCGTTTTACAATTGTTCGATGATAGGGAAATTCAATACATAAGCTTTGAAATTTAATTTGAATTTCAAGGACGTTTGGGTGCGGTGTCACATAGACACATTTTTTTAGTGCGTGAGGTTAAATGACCAATGTCCGATTTTAGAAGGGTCTATTTGACAATTTCTCCTAAAGTCTATAAGACATAACTTTTGTGTATGTTAGCAAATATCCTCACAATTAAATGAAAAGAGTTCTTGGTACTAAAACTACACTAAAATGAAGGAGTTCAATGGGTGTTTCATTAAAGCGTGTGCTTCACTCTGTCAATATAAAATTAATCGCTTCACTTAAGACATCACAATGATAATGATTTTGTAATCTCATTCTAATTACATCATATGGAAGAGAATCTTATTAAATCAATTAGTGAAGCCATTTACACTATCTGAAACCCCCTCTTGACATTCACTCACCCTAATTCATAATTATGTTTACGGCTGTTGGGTTAATGGCCCAACAGGGGCCGACCCATCAACCCTTAAGAACCACCTATGAGCATCTTGCTAAAGGACAAAGAAGAAGGTCAAGGCTCAAGGGCCAGAATACGTATGTGGTCCATCATCAGCCAATACTAGGGCCCAAGGACCAGGCGACGTACGTGATCCAGCATACCCCAGTCTCAAGGCCCAAGGGCCGGGGGACGTACGTAGTCTAGTATGCCTGAGTCTCAAGGCCCAAGGGCCAGGAGACGTACATAGTCCATCGCCAGCCA
Source organism: Cuscuta europaea (assembly GCA_945859875.1). Classification (NCBI taxonomy): domain Eukaryota; kingdom Viridiplantae; phylum Streptophyta; class Magnoliopsida; order Solanales; family Convolvulaceae; genus Cuscuta; species Cuscuta europaea. The sequence continues at coordinate 5,421,290 of CAMAPE010000035.1, read as the reverse complement.
ACTCTAGGGCCCAAGGACCGGGGGACGAACGTCCTATGGCCCTTACCACAGGGATCAGGCTGCCACCAGAAGATTGGGTCCAGCCCTAAGGGACGAACGTCCCCACCCCATGGCAGGAAATCGAGATCCTGGCGTGAAAAACATTAAATGCGGGAGATTTGGTGATTGGGATCATGTCGCTCACAGCCAACCACGTCAGCACTCCCACCCACCCTTGGGTAGTATAAATAGTCGCATTTATTTCATTGTAAAGGGTTTGCAATTTGACTCTCTAGATTATAGCAGTAATAACAGCCCAAGCATAGCATAGTACGTTCGGCCCTTCAGCTTCTAATCGTTTGAGTGTTTAAATACAGTTGTTGGCCCATTCCCTGTTGCCTCTTCATCTTATTTATCCTTCACCCATTCGAAACCCCCAGGTTACGTGTTGGGCCTGCGGGTTGAGGGAATAAACTTCAACACTGGCGCCGTCTCTGGGAAACTGATCAAAAAGTTCTTCCCAATTAAGCTCTCCAATTAAAAAACTCTAAGACAATTACAAGGCAAGTAAGATGACTACCAACAACGCAGGGAACTCTAAAGACCTTTCTTCGTGACTGGCTCACAGCAGGAGAAGCTGTAACCAGGCGGCGGGGGCCTAGTCCAGCAGCTTGTGGAGTCGGGGGGATTTTGGGATATTGAGTGACCTGATCCCCCAAGAGCTCCGGAGGGACCCCAACGCGCTACGGGAAATCGTAGACACCATCTGCCGATTGGCGGACCAACGGGAGGTGGAGCACGTACATACCACCAATACCGAGCGGACCCTGCTCTCGCCTATCCACCCTATGCAGTCTTTCGCTGAGCGTACCGGTGAAAATAACCATTCCCGTCGTTCGGTCTATTCCAGGATCACTCAGAATATCCGATCTCCGGATATGGGGGCGCCGTAGGAGCCGGGGCATTCGGGGGAACGCAGCGCCACATGATCCAGGACCCCATGCCAATCATGCCCCACAATGGACGGGCAGCCAGGGAACACACTCCCGTGATGGATGGCATGATGGCGGATGTCCGAGTCTACCATGGACAACATGACTTCGAAATTGCGCTGAGGGGAAACATTTGGGCGGTGGTGAACCCCGCACCCGCTGTGACTGATCCATGGGATGCCATGCTCATGGAAATGCAGAGGCAGATCAATGAACTAAATCGACATACGGAGAATACGCCGGTGCAGCCCAGGATTGCACTCTCACCCCCTTTCTCTGCCAGGTTAATGGCAGTGGATATCTCGAGGGACGTTTGGCCTCTGGGAACTCTGATTTACGATGGGACCGGGGACCCCAAGGCTCATGTGTTATCTTACCAGGGGACGCTCTCTATGCTGGGAGCCTCCGATGAGGCCATCTGCGTGCTTTTCTTCAGTACCCTCAGAGGACCAGCATAAGAATTGTTCGGGCAGCTCAGGCCCGGAACCATTGATAACTTTGAGCAATTATCCCGGCAGTTCATGGCACAGTTCGCGTCGAGCTCCACGCCCAAGAAACATTTCAGCTGGTTAACGAACGTCCGCCATAATAAGGGAGAATCCCTATCCACTTTCCTCATCAAGTGGAGGGATGAGACTCTGAAAGTGGAGGATCTTCCAGAGAGCACCAACATCACTCTTTTCACCAATGCGCTGGCAACCGAGGACTTCTATCTGGATCTAAAAAGGAACCTCGAGAACAACTATGCAACCGGGGACCTCTATCTGGATCTGGTTACGTTCCTTGGGCCACACAGGAACGCTCGGCGAACAACCCTCGCATGGATACTGGGCATGCTCCTTTGGCCTACCCCATCAGCCAGATTTTCGGGGCTATCAAGGACAAGGGCCTACTCAAAGAACCGGTACCCACCAAGGGGCACATGATGGGCCGAGACGCGGGAGCTTATAGCGAATATCATCGCAAGACGAGGCACCGTACGGATGACTGCCAAAGTCTGAAGTACGCCATCCAACAACTCATCGAGAGAGGTTACCTGGGAGAATTCACTACAGGAGGAACATCCCAGGGGCCTCCACAGCAACACAGAAGGCCCTACAGCTGGCGCCGGGATGATCGGCGGGAGGCTGGAGTCAAGGAGGAGGACTTTCGTCATAGCGGCAAGCGACCGGAGTCATCACTCGGACCGGTTGGCACCAAGAAGAAAATGGAAATCAAAATGATCTTCGGAGGGGCGGAAACCGGGGATACCCCGGCGGAAAGGAAGAGATTCGAGAGGACCCTCCGAATAAACTCCATCTCCGCACCTCTTGTAAAGAAGCATAAGGCCGAACCTATTATGTTTGGACCAGCAGATTTGCCACAATCACCAGGACCGCACAGAGATGAACTGGTGATCAACATGGATATCTGGGAGTGGATAATCCGACGAGTCCTGATTGATACAGGGAGCAGTGTCAATGTCTTATACTGGGACGTCTTCGAAAGAATGCATCTAAGCAGGGCTGATCTGAGCCCCCTGCGGACGCCCTTGGCAGATTTCACCAGCCACATCATTGATGCAGAGGGGACGATCGTCCTACCAGTGGAGATCGGGGACAACAAGCACCGGGCATCTATCCCTGTGACGTTTGTGGTGGTGCGATTGAAGTGCGCCCACAATGCCATTCTGGGACAGCCTGGACTGGAGGATCTTGAGGCCATCTGCTCCGTACGGCATTCATGCATAAAGTTCCCTGCGGAGACCGGGGTGGGAGTGGCCCGTACGGACCCGGATACCGCAAGGGCCTGCTACAAGGAAACAGTAAAGAAGATGACGGAGAGGGATATGAGGGTCAACAGCATTGTCGAGACAGCCCGGCGGGAGGAGGCTATGTCCCGACCGGAGCCAGCAACCTTGCTAGAGGAAGTGGAACTGGATGACCCCTCTGATCAGAAAGTGTCCATTGAACCGGCCTGGAGCCGGATATCCGGGAAGGAGTGATCTTAATCCTCCGAAGGTTCAAGATCTTGTTTGCCAGAGGACCAGAGGACATGCCGGGAATTGATCCCGAAATTATCTGTCACAAATTGGCCGTTCGGCCGGATGCCAGACCCGTGCAGCAGAAGAAAAGATACATGGCGGTCAAACGGAGGGACTTCATCAAGGTGGAAGTCACTACCCTGCTCAACATACGCCACATTCGGCCTGTTATGCATGTGGAGTGGCTGTCCAACGTCGCCCTAGCACCTAAGGGGCCCACATGGTGAATGTGCGTCAATTACTCCGATCTCAATAAAGCTTGCCCAATGGACCCCTACCCGGTGCCGAGGATCGATCTGCTGGTGGATGAAACCGCAGGATGCGAGCTGCTCAGCTTCATGGATGCCTTCAGGGGGTATCATCAAGTGTTCATGCATCCGGACGATGCTGAAAAGACTGCCTTTGTCACATCAGATGGGGTGTACTCTATGTGGTCATGTCGTTCGGCTTGAGGAACGCGATGGCCACCTTCCAGAGGATGATCGGGATATTGTTCAAGGATGTCCTCGGGAAAATCATGGAGGCGTACGTGGATGATATCCTGATCAAAAGCAAGAAGAAGGAGAACCACGTTCAGGACATGGAGAGGGTCTTCACCATCATGGAAAGAGCGAACATGAGGTTGAACCCGAAGAAGTATGCTTTCGCCGTCGGGGGAGGGGGGGATTCCTTGGCTACATGATGAGCGAGCGGGGAATTGAACCTAACCCAGAAAAGGTAAAGGTCATCATGGATATGGAGGCCCCCAAAAATTTGAAGGATGTACAAAGGCTTACTGGGCGTTTGGCGGCTCTCAGCAGATTCATGTCGAAGTTGGCTGACCGGGCAATCCCTTTTTTCCAAATCATGAAGAAAACCAATCCATTTGAAAGCGCTTGGCACCATACTTCCAGGCACACCCTGACGTGCACTTGTCGTTAGGTGCACTCAAAATAATTAATCAATACGACACTAATACGTAGTATAGTGTAGTAAGGTTCGTATCCACAGGGAAAGGAATACTTTTCTTTTATATAAATAGTAACAAGGGGGGTTTAGATTTGTCTGGTTTAATAACACTAAGATAAACGACCTATATGAGTTTAATTCAATGAGATGGGGACTTGGTTTTGCTTTTATCCACTTAATGAAATGTTCGTCGATCCCGGTTATATCTTTAACTATCTTCCTCTCGAATACTCAATCGAGGAGTATATCCAGTTCATCGAGGGTAGTTATTAATAACGAGATGCGTTCATTAATAAAACTTACTATCGAGTCAATATAGAACAAGTGTCGTATATTAACTTGATAGTAGCAATAAACTTAAGATGAAAACGATTGAGATTGATAACCTTAACACAAGCGGTTTATTGGTTTAATCAATATAATTAATTCCCCTTGGCATATTAACCATGAGATGCATGCATTAATATTCCAAGTTTACTACCGTTGAAAGAACCGGATTAATAACAAGCGTATTAACCGATCGATTCTAGTAATAATTAATATGAGAAACAATACTAGTTGAAACTTTAAGTAATGTTTAAGATATTAACATGAAATATGAATAGGAATTAATTAATACTCAAGGAAGAATATTAAAATATATGAATCCTACTATGATTAATATCAAGATGTTAACTAATTGTCATCTTAGTAACACTCCCCAATATTATCATAGAGGAAGAAATAGCTATTACTATAACCAATGTCAAGATGTTAACTAATTGTCATCTTAGTAACACTCCCCAACTTTGATATAGAGATAGTATTTTGAAAGAAAGAATTAATATTCAATGAAGAAGATTAAAGAAAATAACTCACAACTTACAAATTCATTAAGCTTCAAAGTAGCAAAACAAAGATGGAAGAGTTTAGCTCCTCATTTGGAGACTAAACATGATGAAAAATATAAAGAAAGAGCTATTCTATACTGAGCTTAGATGTACAAAAGAATTGGATATCTTTTTGTGAAGGAAAGGAGGTGTATTTATAGGCTTTTGGGATGGGATTCGGGTACTCGATCGGGTATATACATGGTACCCGATCGAGTATGTGTGTAACACCCGATCCGAGGCATACTCGACCGGTTTCAGGCTATTTTCTAAGAGTATACCCGATCGAGTATATATGAATACCTGGTCGAGTATGCTTAGAAAATGGTATTCGGACCATACTCGACCGATCTTCGTTTGAAATTCAAAGGCATACCCGATCGGGTATGTCGGTCTACCCGATCGGGTATAGACATAAAATTGTGGCCGAAATCTTCCCTGCATGTTCCCTTGTCTTCGGATCTGATCCGATTTGAAGTTCCAACCTAATACCCGATCGAGTATAGCTAATACTCGACCGAGTATAGACCAAAATTCAGGATCTTCTTTTGTATTTGAACTTTTGCACCTTCTTTTCACTTTTTGGGGTCACCAACTGTACTTCGAGTGACCAAAACCTGCTTGAGCTCAGAATATATCTAATCTAACCTATTTACAAGAATTTAACAATCTAATCTATGACACCAAAAGTGTGTAATTTCCAAAGTAAAAGTCAAGCAAAACTAATTAAAAACATAAACATAAATATGGAAATTACGAACGTATCAACTCCCCCACACTTAAACCTTTACTCGTCTCGAGTAAGATCAAATGTTTACAAGTGTCAATGTTTGTCCAAAAGTTCCACAGTTCAACAAAAACACAATACAAACACAAAGACCACCAAGGATGACAAAGAAAAATGAGTTTTAAACTCAAATTACAAAAGGGCATCTTGGGTTTAATGGCCTCCTAGTGTTATCTTCTTTTCTCCTCCTCTCTTCTTCTTTATCTTGAATCTTCTTATTCTTCACAAGGATACAATGAGTGCCTGCAAGAACAAACATTTCTCTCATATCTCTCATTTTGCCTAGGAGCCTTTTCAGGTTTTCATCCTAGCATCTCTTTTCATTTTCCATTCTCTCCAACTCACTCATTTTTTTATAAGCCTTTTTTGCTTAGATTGCCCATTTTGTTGGGTTTTCAACCTAACTAGCATTTATTTTCTTTTGTTTATTTTTTTTGTTTTATTTTTTTTTTGTGCAAAAGTTCAAAAGAATTACATGCATGGTGCTAGGTAAAAATGAAAATTACATACCATCACGAGTGTCTCCCCCGCACTTGAATCAAGCATTGTCCCTAGTGCCCGCCTTCTCCTCCGTAGTAGCTCCCTCCGAAGCCGCTCCCTTGGCCACCATCTCCCATGTAGGTGTCCTCGCCATCTCCGCCATCATATCCTCCACCCCCGGAGCCAGATCCTCCAAAGTTACCCCAATGAGTGGGGTCATACCACGAGGGTGGTGGAGGGGGGTTCGCCATGGTATGGAAGGATCCCTGTTGTGCCATATAAGAGTACATAGGTCCGTAGAACCTATGTTGATCTTCCTCATACCGATGTCTATCGGCCTCCCTGAGCTCCTCCAATCGTTGAAAGTCGGCTCTTTGCTCATCCTCTAGCCGCTGAAAACCGGCTCTTTGCTCCTCCTCTAATCGGGTGAGCCGATTGTCCATTTGGGCTATTCCCGTAAGCAGTTGTTGTTGACCCTCCAGAAGTTGTTGAAAGAAGTCGGGTGGTGGAGGGTTTTGGCTCTGTTCTGGGATGTCCTGGCTTATGTTGTGATGGCTATGTAGTTGAGCATAGGGCTCGTAATCGGGTTGGTGTTGGGGAGGTTCTTGTTCTGGTTCCTGGAGATGTGGTGGAAGGGCGTGTGGGAAGAGGTAATGTTGCTCCACTCTTCCTGTTTTGTAGTGGAGTTGGGGGAGTTCTGGGTTGGGAAGGAGGAAGTATTTGAGGGGTTTGGGGTGGATGTGCCAGTTGTACATATTTCTGGGCCCTTCTTCAACATAAACGGTGTGTGAAAAAGATGTACAGCCCGAGTGGCCCAGCCAAGCAATGTTCATCAAACAGTAGTCGGGTATAGGAGAGTTATCCGTATACCCGAACTTTGTGGCCAAGTGCATAATCACCCCGCCCACTACAATAGCACCCTTTGCCATGCTTTCTTTTTTTAGATGTGCCCACATAAGATTACATAGGTTGAAATCTACGTGGATACGGAATAGGGCTACCGATATCAGGCACACATCCCCCATCCTAGTGTGATGGTTGTTGGGACGTCCAAGTAAGGAGTTGGCGAGGAATTTCAAAATAGGCGGAGGACGGGATGTTGGACATGACTAATATAGAGTTGGGAGGAGCTAAATTTAGTCTCCCCGGTCATCTTTGTCCATAGGGTATGGCCGAAGGCGGTATTGTCGGATATAGATTTTTGGTATGGGACCGGAATACCAAAGTGTTCGGCGAACTCAAGTTTCGTGATGGTGTGGTTGTGGTTAAACAATCGAAACCTGAGTTTATCATCCCTAAAATCCTCTTCATTGTTCTCAAAGTGCACAGAGCTTAGGAATTCATAGATAATTTTTTCATTTGAGTGATATTGCATTTTGAAAATTTTGTCCATGCTCAACTCATGAAAAAATTTCTTCATCATTTTGTACACTCCTAATTCCTTTAGGGCATCATGACATAAAAAGCGAGAAGGTTTAACTTGCCTTTCAATTGTGGACACGAAGCGGGTGCAGTGTTCGTTGTCCATGAAGAGGATGTCCTCGTAGCCCGGGATGGATGCCCTAGTGCTTGAGCTTTGTCCTTTCTCTTTCCTTGGAGCCATTTTGGAATGATTTTGGCCTTGAAATCCGAAATTTGAAGGTGGGGGGTAGGGTTTTTCGGACCTCTGAAATTTGGGGGAGAATGGGATTGGTGAGTATGAGTGTGTAGAGGAGGATGAGGGGAGTGTTTTGGTGTTGAAATGGGATGATTTGGTGAAGAAATGGGGGAGATATGGTAGAGAGAATGTGTAAAAATGGAGGTTGGGGGTGTTTTTTCGAATTGGGGTTGGGGATTTTTGGGAAGATGAAGTGTTTGGGGCTGATTTGGGGTTATAATACCCGTATACCCGATCGAGTATTTGCTGTTACTCGGTCGGGTATGTCTGGAAAGTGGCCTTTTTGAGCAATCTGTCTCCCGTACTCGATCGGGTATGTACTGTTACCCGGTCGAGTATTACTGGAAAGTTTAGTTTTTGAGCGGCCTGCCTCCTGTACTCGATCGGGTAGTGTGTTGTTACCCGGTCGAGTATGTCTGGAAAATGAACTTTGTGAGCAGCCTGCCTCCTGTACCCGGTCGAGTATTCCTCCATACTCGATCGGGTATGTGCTTTTTTTCTACTTTTGAAGCAGGTACTCGGTCGAGTGTGGGAGTCAGTCTCCTTCAATTTTAGCATTTCTATACATACCCGACCGGGTGTATAGTGATACCCGATCGGGTATTCCTTGTTTTTCAATTTTTGAGTGCTTCCTCGATCGAGTAATGCCCGGTCCCTTTTCTTTTTGGTCATACCCGACCGAGTATAAGGTGGTACTCGATCGGGTATGTCCCCAGATGTTCCAAAACCTGCATTTTTATCTCTTTTCCTCCACAAACCTGATTAGTGCCCTCTCTCTCAATCTCTCAAAATCATAATTGAAAACATTGACGGGGGGGGGGGGGGGGGGGTTAACAATAAAAGAAAAATGTACCTTGCTTGGGTTGCCTCCCAAGAAGCGCCTTAGTTAACGTCGCGGCACGACGCCATTGTTGTGTTCATTCTTCAAAGATTGGATCGATGAGATCCATGCATTCAATGCTTTCTTTCTGGAAACCTTCAAGGAATGGTTTGAGTTGATGTCCATTAACCTTGAGGATTTTTCCGGTGTCGAGGCTTTTTATTTCCACTGCGCCATGGGTGTAGACTTTGACCACCTCGAATGGTCCTTCCCATCGTGATCTCAATTTTCCAGGGAAAAGGCGAAGGCGTGAGAGAAAAGAAGGACTTTGTCTCCAACTTGGAAATCCTTTCTTATTATCATCTTGTCATGCCATACCTTCGTCTTTTCCTTGTAGATGGCGGCATTCTCATAGGACTCCAATCGAAGCTCTTCTAGTTCTTGGAGTTGTAGCTTCCTTTGCTCTCCCGCTTTAGCCATGTCGAGATTGAATGTTTTGACCGCCCAATAAGACTTGTGTTCGAGTTCGACCGGAAGATTACAGGCCTTACCGAACACGAGTCTATAGGGTGACATTCCAATTGGGGTTTTGAAAGCGGTCCTGTATGCCCATAAGGCATCATCCATGCGCAGGCTCCAATCCTTACGGTTTGGATTTACTGTCTATTGAAGAATAGATTTCAGCTCTCTGTTTGATACCTCAGCTTGACCGTTTGTCTGTGGGTGGTAGGCGGTGGAGAGTTTATGTGTGACGCCATATTTTTTCAACAAGGCACTCACAGTTTTGTTGTAGAAGTGAGTGCCTCTATCGCTTATCAAGATGCGTGGTACTCCAAATCTTGAGAAGATGCGGGTTTTGAGGAATTCAGTCACCGCTTTGGCGTCATCGGTCTTTGTGGCTTTTGCTTCGACCCATTTGGATACGTAATCTACCGCCAATAGAATGTATAGATTTCCATGGGAATTAGGAAAAGGTCCCATGAAATCTATTCCCCATACATCAAAGATCTCCACGTAGAGCATAGGAACTTGTGGCATCTCGTGCTTTCGAGAGATGTTGCCCATGCGTTGGCAATTATCACAAGATTGACAATAGACATGAGCATCTCGGAATAAGCTTGGCCACCAAAAACCACATTCAAGTACCTTCATGGATGTTCGTTTTCCTCCAAAGTGGCCACCACATGCATGTGAGTGACAAAAAGCAAGTATGGATGCAATTTCTGTTTCGGGAATGCACCTTCGAATGACCTGATCTTTGCAATGTTTCCATAAATATGGTTCATCCCATACGTATTGCTTTGCATCATGCTGGAGTTTCTCTCTTTGAGCTTTAGAGAAGCTTGGTGGAAACCTGTTTAGAACAAGGAAATTAACAATGTGAGCGTACCAAGGACGAATTTCCTTAAGGGAGAAAAGGGTCTCATCGGGAAATTCGCCTCGGATATCATCTTTGATATGATTGTTTCCTTCACCCAAGACCCAACGGCTCAAGTGATCGGCCACCAAGTTCTCCATGCCTTTCTTGTCCTTGATCTCAACATCAAACTCGCTCAGGAGTAGTATCCATCGAATCAGCCGTGGTTTGGCCTCTTTCTTTGTCATCAAGAACCTAATAGTCGCATGATCAGTGTAAATGATCACTTTGGTACCAAGTAAATATGACCTGAATTTTTCGAGCGCATAAACGACGGCCAACATTTCTTTTTCGGTGGTGGCGTAGTTGCGTTGGGCATCATTGAGTGTGGTGGATGCATAATAGATCACATGAGATGCTCTTCCCACCTTTTGGCCCAAAACGCCCCCGACCGCATAGTCACTAGCATCACACATGATCTCAAAGGGAAGAGACCAATCCGGGGCTTGGATGATAGGTGCGGTTACTAATTTCTCCTTCAAAGCATTGAAGGCCTTCTTGCAGTCCTCGGAGAATATGAACTCCACCTCCTTTTGCAAAAGTGTGCATAAAGGAGATGCAATCTTTGAGAAATCTTTGATGAACCTCCTGTAGAAACCTGCATGTCCAAGGAATGATCGTATCTCCTTAACGGTGGTAGGATAAGGTAGTGATTGGATAACCTCCACTTTTACTTTGTCCACCTCTATTCCTTTGGACGAAATCACATGGCCTAGGACAATTCCTTCCTCCATCATAAAGTGACATTTTTCAGAGTTTAGAACAAGATTTGATTCTAAACAACTCTTCAAAACAAGAGATAGATGAAGTAGGCATGAATCAAATGAGTCTCCATGGATTGTAAAATCATCCATAAAGACTTCCATAAATAGCTCAACATATTCAGAGAATATGCTCATCATGCATCGTTGGAATGTGGCCGGGGCATTGCAAAGTCCGAATGGCATGCGCCGGTATGCAAAAGTGCCAAATGGTCAAGTGAAAGTGGTCTTCTCTTGATCTTCAGGGGCTATAGGCACTTGAAAGTACCCGGAGTAGCCATCAAGAAAGCAATAGAACTTATGCCCGGCAAGTCTCTCAAGCATTTGGTCGATGAAGGGTAAAGGAAAGAAATCCTTTCTAGTTACCGCATTGAGTCTACGGTAATCTATACATACCCTCCATCCATTTTGAATTCGGGTGGGCATAAGTTCTCCATGTTTGTTTTCCAATACCGTGACTCTGGTCTTCTTTGGAACCACTTGGGTTGGGCTAACCCATTTGCTATCGGAGATGGGGAAGATTATCCCCATTTGGAGTAGTTTGATCACCTCCTTTTTGACCACCTCCATCATAGGTGGGTTTAGTCTTCGTTGCGGCTGTCGTACCGGCTTGGCTTCATCCTCCATTAAGATGCGATGCATGCAAGTAGATGGACTAATGCCTTTGATGTCGGCTATAGTCCATCCAATTGCTAGTTTATGCTCCTTGAGCACCGCTATCAATTTGCCTTCTTGTTCTCCGGTCAATTTGTTTGAGATAATGACCGGTAGTGTCTCTTTTTCCCCCAAAAACACATATTTCAAATGTGTTGGGAGTGGTTTCATCTCAGCGTCGGGTGCCTGCAAAACTGAAGGTAGAGGCTTCTCCTCGGGGATGGTTAGCGGAAATGCCCTAGACCCCGGTGGCATAAGTGGGAGTTGGAAGTGAGTATCCAATTCCACTATCATAGCTTGTGTGTTGGGGGTCAAGGCAAGTTCTGAAGAGTTTTCCCCGAAGTCATTCTCAAGTATACTTAACAATTCGTCCTCCTTATTGATTTCATAAGTATTTTGTACAAGGGGGTCAACAATATCAATGGCAAATAAAGAATGATTTTCATTTGAATATTTCATGGAGTCATAAATGTTGAATTCAACTTTATCCCCATCAAATTCAATTGTTAAAGAGCCGCTAAACACGTCAATCTTTGCTCTAGCGGTTTTCAAAAATGGCCTTCCTAAAAGGATAGGAACCGCATTCTTATCATTCTCCATTTCTAAAACATAAAAGTCAGCGGGGAAAATCAAATTGTCAACCATAACTAGTACGTCTTCGACAATACCTTTAGGGTAGGCATTTGATCTATCCGCAAGTTGAATGACTACTCCCGTTTCATTTAAAGGGCCAAGCTCAAGTGATTTGTATAAAGAGTAAGGAATGACATTAATTGATGCTCCTAAATCGAGCATGGCTTTTGAAAACGTAGTTCCTCCCAACTTACAAGGTATAGTGAACATGCCCGGATCATTGTATTTCTTTGGGAGTTTCTTTTGAAAAACTGCTGAAACACGTTCACTAACTTGGACTTTTTGTTTTCCATTGAGTCTATGTTTCCTTTTTATTGTACATAGTTCTTTGAAAATTTTTGCGAATCTAGGAACACCCTTTATCAAGTTAAGGAGAGGGATATTTACCTCACATTTGGAGAATGTCTCATAGATGTCCTTGTCCTTCTCCAGCTTTCGTGTTTCCCTTAGAGCCTCGGGGAAGGGTGCTTCAATCTCGGGAATGACCGGTGGTGGGGTTGGGATTTGAGCTTCCACCTCCGGTTGAGTCACTTCCACCAGCTCCTCTTCTTCCTCCTCTTCACCAATGTGTCTCTTTGCCTTCTCCTTGGCAATAACCAACTCCTTGCCACTCCGTAATGTGACTGCATGGGCTTGTTGCCTAGGGTTCGGCTCCGTTTGAGATGGTAGCCTTGCCGAATCCTTAGCTTCAAGCCTACTCACGGCATTGGAGATTTGGCTGATTTGGCTTTCTAAGTTGTGGATGCTGGATTTTGTTGTTTCTTGGAATTGAACCACACTTTGTTGCATTGTTGCCATGTTCATGGCAAGTGATCGAATCATGTCTTCGGTTGACATGTTCGAGTTTGAAGTTTGGCCTTGTTGTTTATCTTGTGGAGGAGAAGGATTTGATGGTTGAGGAGGTTGAGAGTTTCCGTACCTTAAATTAGGATGATCCCTCCATCCCGGATTGTAGGTGTTGCTTTGAGGATTATACCTCTTTTGATTTTGGAAACCCAAAGCATTGATCTGTTCAACGTTCTCCTCTTGTAGTGTTGGGCAAGAGTCGGTGGGGTGCCCTTGTGTCGAGCATATGCCACAGACCTTGACTTCTTGAGGTTTCGGATTTAAGAGAAAATCTTTAACCAAAGAAGTCAAGCCGGCTACTTGAGTTTCCAATGAGTTGTTGGATTCTGCCGCCATAACTCGTTTTGATGATCGCCGATCATAGTGCCTACAATTCTCGGCCAACTCCGAGATGAGGTTTGTAGCTTGAGAAGGGGTCTTGTTGACAATCCCTCCTCCACGTGCGGCGTTTATCATCCGCCTATCTTCATTGCAAAGACCATCATAGAAATATAAGATGAGGTCTTGCTCCGAATAGCCATGATAAGGGCGTTTTGCACACAGTTTCTTGAATCGTTCCCAATATTCGTAGAACGATTCATCATCCTTCTGCTCTACGTTGCTAATTTGTTTTTTTAGAGAGGATGAGACAGAGGCAGGGTAGTACCTTTCCAGGAATGCTTTCTTCATGGCCGCCCATGTTCCTATACTTCCTGAAGGAAGATAGAATAGTCAATCCTTTGCGGTATCATTCAGTGAAAATGAAAATGCCCGCAGTTTGATTTGTTCTTCTGTCACACCGTTTGGGCACATGCTTGTGCAAACGACGTGGAACTCCGATAAATGTTTGTTCGGGTCTTCTCCTCTCAGGCCATGGAAGGATGGCAGCAGATGAATGAGCCCAGATTTTAGCTCAAAGGTATTACCCTCATCAAGTGTAGGGAAGGTAATACACAGTGGTTGTTGGTTGAGATTTGCCACAATCACCAGGACCGCACAGAGATGAACTGGTGATCAACATGGATCTCCGGGAGTGGATAATCCGACGAGTCCTGATTGATATAGGGAGCAGTGTCAATGTCTTATACTGGGACGTCTTCGAAAGAATGCATCTAAGCAGGGCTGATCTGAGCCCCCTGCGGACGCCCTTGGCAGGTTTCACCGGCCACATCATTGATGCAGAGGGGACGATCGTCCTACCAGTGGAGATCGGGGACAACGAGCACCGGGCATCTATCCCTGTGACGTTTGTGGTGGTGCGATTGAAGTGCGCCCACAATGCCATTCTGGGACGGCCTGGACTGGAGGATCTTGAGGCCATCTGCTCCGTACGGCATTCTTGCATAAAGTTCCCCGCGGAGACCGGGGTGGGAGTGGCCCGTACGGACCCGGATACCGCAAGGGCCTGCTACAAGGAAACAGTAAAGAAGATGACGGAGAGGGATATGAGGGTCAACAGCATTGTCGAGACAGCCCGGAGGGAGGAGGCTATGTCCCGACCGGAGCCAGCAACCTTGCTAGAGGAAGTGGAACTGGATGACCCCTCTGATCAGAAAGTGTCCATTGAACCGGCCTGGAGCCGGATATCCGGGAAGGAGTGATCTTAATCCTCCGAAGGTTCAAAATCTTGTTTGCCAGAGGACCAGAGGACATGCCGGGAATTGATCCCGAAATTATCTGTCACAAATTGGCCGTTCGGCCGGATGCCAGACCCGTGCAGCAGAAGAAAAGATACATGGCGGTCAAATGGAGGGACTTCATCAAGGTGGAAGTCACTACCCTACTCAACATACGCCACATTCGGCCTGTTATGCATGTGGAGTGGCTGTCCAACGTCGCCCTAGCACCTAAGGGGCCCACATGGCGGATGTGCGTCAATTACTCCGATCTCAATAAAGCTTGCCCAATGGACCCCTACCCGGTGCCGAGGATCGATCTGCTGGTGGATGAAACCGCAGGATGCGAGCTGCTCAGCTTCATGGATGCCTTCAGGGGGTATCATCAAGTGTTCATGCATCCGGACGATGCTGAAAAGACTGCCTTCGTCACATCAGATGGGGTGTACTCTATGTGGTCATGTCGTTCGGCTTGAGGAACGCGATGGCCACCTTCCAGAGGATGATCGGGATATTGTTCAAGGACGTCCTCGGGAAAATCATGGAGGCGTACGTGGATGATATCCTGATCAAAAGCAAGAAGAAGGAGAACCACGTTCAGGACATGGAGAGGGTCTTCACTATCATGGAAGGAGCGAACATGAGGTTGAACCCGAAGAAGTGTGCTTTCGCCGTCGGGGGAGGGGGGGATTCCTTGGCTACATGATGAGCGAGCGGGGAATTGAACCTAACCCAGAAAAGGTAAAGGTCATTTGGCGGCTCTCAGCAGATTCATGTCGAAGTTGGCTGACCGGGCAATCCCTTTTTTCCAAATCATGAAGAAAGCCAATCCATTTGAAAGCGCTTGGCACCATACTTCAAGGCACACCCTGACATGCACTTGTCGTTAGGTGCACTCAAAATAATTAATCAATATGACACTAATATGTGGTATAGTGTAGTAAGGTTCGTATCCACAGGGAAAGGAATACTTTTCTTTTATATAAATAGTAACAAGGGGGTTTAGATTTGTCTGGTTTAATAACACTAAGATAAACGACCTATATGAGTTTAATTCAATGAGATGGGGACTTGGTTTTGCTTTTATCCACTTAATGAAATGTTCGTCGATCCCGGTTATATCTTTAACTATCTTCCTCTCGAATACTCAATCGAGGAGTATATCCAGTTCATCGAGGGTAGTTATTAATAACGAGATGCGTTCATTAATAAAACTTACTATCGAGTCAATATAGAACAAGTGCCGTATATTAACTTGATAGTAGCAATAAATTTAAGATGAAAACGATTGAGATTGATAACCTTAACACAAGCGGTTTATTGGTTTAATCAATATAATTAATTCCCCTTGGCATATTAACCATGAGATGCATGCATTAATATTCCAAGTTTACTACCGTTGAAAGAACCGGATTAATAACAAGCGTATTAACCGATCGATTCTAGTAATAATTAATATGAGAAACAATACTAGTTGAAACTTTAAGTAATGTTTAAGATATTAACATGAAATATGAATAGGAATTAATTAATACTCAAGGAAGAATATTAAAATATATGAATCCTACTATGATTAATATCAAGATGTTAACTAATTGTCATCTTAGTAACACTCCCCAATATTATCATAGAGGAAGAAATAGCTATTACTATAACCAATGTCAAGATGTTAACTAATTGTCATCTTAGTAACACTCCCCAACTTTGATATAGAGATAGTATTTTGAAAGAAAGAATTAATATTCAAGGAAGAAGATTAAAGAAAATAACTCACAACTTACAAATTCATTAAGCTTCAAAGTAGCAAAACCAAGATGGAAGAGTTTAGCTCCTCATTTGGAGACTAAACATGATGAAAAATATAAAGAAAGAGCTATTCTATACTGAGCTTAGATGTACAAAGGAATTGGATATCTTTTTGTGAAGGAAAGGAGGTGTATTTATAGGCTTTTGGGATGGGATTCGGGTACTCGATCGGGTATATACATGGTACCCGATCGAGTATGTGTGTAACACCCGATCCGAGGCATACTCGACCAGTTTCAGGCTATTTTCTAAGAGTATACCCGATCGAGTATATATGAATACCCGGTCGAGTATGCTTAGAAAATGGTATTCGGACCATACTCGACCGATCTTCGTTTGAAATTCAAAGGCATACCCGATCGGGTATGTCGGTCTACCTGATCGGGTATAGACATAAAATCGTGGCCGAAATCTTCCCTGCATGTTCCCTTGTCTTCGGATCTGATCCGATTTGAAGTTCCAACCAAATACCCGATCGAGTATAGCTAATACTCGACCGAGTATAGACCAAAATTCAGGATCTTCTTTTGTCTTTGATCTTTTGCACCTTCTTTTCACTTTTTGGGGTCACCAACTGTACTTCGAGTGACCAAAACCTGCTTGAGCTCAGAATATATCTAATCTAACCTATTTAGAAGAATTTAACAATCTAATCTATTACACCAAAAGTGTGTAATTTCCAAAGTAAAAGTCAAGCAAAACTAATTAAAAATATAAACATAAATATGGAAATTACGAACGTATCACACCCGGTGACGGTGTTCACCACTCAGCCATTGGCCACTATCCTCAGGAACCCAATGGCGAGTGGGAGAATTACGAAGTGGTCCTTGATGATCGGGAAATACAATGTGGTATTTAAGCCAAGGTCGACGATCAAGGGGCAGGCATTGGCAGATTTCATTGCCGAATGCACAGCACGTACGGAGGATGGGAAGTATGGCAGCAACGACTTTGACAACTGGTGGGAGATGTACACCGACGGGGCATCAAACACAAAG
Source organism: Cuscuta europaea (assembly GCA_945859875.1). Classification (NCBI taxonomy): domain Eukaryota; kingdom Viridiplantae; phylum Streptophyta; class Magnoliopsida; order Solanales; family Convolvulaceae; genus Cuscuta; species Cuscuta europaea. The sequence goes on along the minus strand of CAMAPE010000035.1, from coordinate 5,404,022 downwards.
GGATGTGGGGGGTGCGGTCATCACTTCCCCCGAGGGTTTCAAGGCTTATTACTCCATGAAATTTGAGTTCAAGGTCACCAACAACGGGGCCGAGTACGAGGCGCTAATCGAAGGATTGAAATACGCGAGGGCCCTCGGTGCAGCTCGTCTGAAGGTGCGGATGGATAGCCAGTTGGTGGTCACACAAATGAATGGTACCGCCGAAACCCGGGAGGAGCGGATGAAAGCCTACAGAGAGCTGGCAGAGGAGCAGACTGCGCAGTTTGAACAAGTGATCATCGACCTAGTACCTCAGGTAAACAACGCCAAAGCTGACATCCTATCTAAGTTAGGCAACCCCCTACCCGAGGATCAGGCGACACTCGTCCCCAGACACATCGGGAGCTTCACCGGACAGGAAATTCTCCTCCGACCAGCAACAGAGATAATCCAGATAAATGCTGTTACTTTTGCAGATCCCAGCTGGGTGAAGGAGGTAACCGATTATCTTAGGGATGGAACTCTCCCCCTTGATAAAGACGGATGAACCTCCGGAAGGGCCCCGTGGATAAAAAGACGGCCGACGAGTTTCGAGGTTATCAGTGGAGAACTATACAAGAAGACGTTCGGCGGACCATACCTCAGGTGCTTACCGCTGGATCTAGCTGCAGCAGTCATGGAGGAAATCCACAAGGGCATCTGTTCCAGTCATCAGGGGCCCCGAACGCTGGCAAGGAAGATCATCCTGTTGGGGTACTATTGGCCGACCATCCAACGAGACTGTTTCAACCACACTCAGAGGTGTGCAGTGTGCCAACAGTACGCACCTATGCCAGGGAGGCCGGCCAGCTTCTATACCCCGATGACCGTCGCCCTACCATTTGGAAGGTGGGGGATAGATCTGCTAGGTCCTCAGCCCAGGATGACCGGCAGCAAGAAGTTCATAATTGTGGCCATTGACTATTTCACCAAGTGGGTGGAGGCTGAACCATTGAAGAACATCACTAAGTTCCAATGCCAACGCTTTATCAGGCAGAACGTATTATGCCGGTTCGGCATCCCGGAGCAGATCATTACGGACAATGGCTGGCAGTTCGTCGGCAGGGGCTTCGAAGCATATTTGGCATCAAGAAAAAACTGGAAGATTACTCCTCAACCTGGCCGGAGCAGCTGAACTATGTTCTGTGGACGTACAGGACAACTCCGAGGACGGCGACCAGGGAAACGCCATTTGCACTAGCGTACGGGTTCCGGGCCAAAGTTCCCACCGAAGTGCTCATGCCCACTCATCGGACGTTGCACTTCGACCTGGAACAGAACGAGGAAAATCTTAGGGTCGAGCTGCACTTCATCGTGGAAAGAAGAGATCTGGCCGCACGGCGCATGAAGGAATACCATCGGGCAACCGAGAGGTATTTCAACAAAGCAGTAAAGGTCAGGGAAATCAAAGTCAGAGATTTGGTACTGCGAAAACGGGAGAAGAGCAAGCCATTCGAGGGTGGCAAGATGGCCAAGAACTGGGAGGGGCCATACAGGGTATGTGAAAAGAGGCTGGCGGCGGGGACGTTCCTCCTACAAACAATGGAGGGATGCCCCACTGGCATATGGAATGTGGAGCACTTGAGGAAGTTCTATCAGTGAGTCCCCCCCCCCCCCCCCCCCCCCGCAAAAAAAACGGGGAGACAAAAAGGAAGTTCAGCTCATACAATGTAACACCAGAAGTTAATGAGAACGAGTGAGCTTGGACATTAGCTAAAAAGTCCCGTGGTTTTTCCCTTCCGGGTTTCCACGATAAAATCATTGTGAACATCATCATCATAGAAACACTACGAGCCTCCCAGAGGAGATAGACATTATCGTTGGGCGGCACCAACCCTCCGAACGATACCACCACCGCACGGAAGACCCCTAAAAAAATCAGAGGGGCACTGGGGGATCCCCAAAGGGGATAAACCCGTTCCACAACACAACCGCGGTCGAGCCCATCCCATGATCCAAAGGACCGGGCCAAATGGGCAGGTAAGACGAGCGGATGACAGGACGAAGAACGGGGAATCTCCAAAGGGGATAAACCCGTTCCGCATCACAATCGCGGCCGAGCCCAGCCCAGGATCCAAAGGACCGGGCCAAATGGGCAGGTAAGTCGAGCGGATAACGGGACGAAGAACGGGGAATCTCCAAAGGGGATAAACTTGTTCCGCATCACAATCACGGTCGAGCCCAGCCCAGGATCCAAAGGACCGGGCCAAATGGGCAGGTAAGACGAGCGGATGACGGGACGAAGAACGAGGAATCTCCAAAGGGGATAAACCCGTTCCGCATCACAATCGCGGCCGAGCCCAACCTAGGATCCAAAGGACCGGGCCAAATGGGCAGGTAAGACGAGTGGATGACGGAACGAAGTTAAAGACCTCTCGAAAAAAAATCAGAGGAGCACTGGGGAATCCCGAAAGGGGATAAACCCGTTCCGAATCACAATCGCGGCCGAGCCCAGCCCAGGATCCAAAGGACCCGGCCAAATGGGCAGGTAAGACGAGCGGATGACGGGAAGAAGAACGGGGAATCTCCAAAGGGGATAAACCCGTTCCGCATCACAATCGCGGCCGAGCCCAGCCTAGGATCCAAAGGACTGGGCCAAATGGGCAGGTAAGATAAGCGGATGACGGGACGAAGAACGGGGAATCTCCAAAGGGGATAAACCCGTTCTGCATCACAATCACGGCCGAGCCCAGCTTAGGATCCAAAGGATCGGGCCAAATGGGCAGGTAAGATGAGCGGATGACGGGACGAAGAACGGGGAATCTCCAAAGGGGATAAACTCGTTCCGCATCACAATCGCGGCCGAGCCCAACCCAGGATCCAAAGGACCGGGCCAAATGGGCAAATAGGCAGGTAAGACGAGCGGATGACGGAACGAAGTTAAAGACCTCTCGAAAAAAAATCAGAGGGGCAATGGGGAATCCCCAAAGGGGATAAACCCGTTCCGCATCACAATCGCGGCCGAGCCTAGCCCAGGATCCAAAGGACCGGGCCATATTGGCAGGTAAGACGAGCGGATGAAGGAACGAAGTTAAGAAGGGATCAAGCGAGAAATAAAAGACAATCGTAGCAATCAAGCAATACATTTTATTCATCGGCTCTACCGGCCGGAAAGTACAAATCATACATGAGTTCGGAGTGAAATCGAGAGTACAAAATAGCTGGAGCTATCCTTGAATATAGATGTGCCTGCAAGAGCTTTCTATGAACCCAAACTGATGCCCGGCTGCAGACCAAGATCGTTTGAAGGTCAAAAGAGTTCTCAAAGGCGTGAGGGGTGAAGTAAGCCATCTTAAAAACATTAGGTGCTATAACGAAGACGGCCTGCTAGTTAGTGTGCGACCAACGTGCAGAACTTGACAAACTCTCTCAGCTACAAGAGGGGCCGCCCTTCGCCTAAGACTTCTCCTTCAAAGCCTCCTCACAGGCCTCAGCAAACGAAGCGTTGAAACCAGTAGCCTCAGGATCAAACGGAGTGGGGAGATAACGCTCAAGGGCCGGGAGGTTTCCGGCCAAAAGGCCGATCATTCCCTTGGCAAAAGCATCGTCGGCAAGCTTCGCAAGGAATTCCTGGCCGGTGGGGGTCTTCGATACCAGCTAAATGCCGTCCTTCAACATGTTAGAGCTCTTAGCCAAATATTCCCCGAAGCTCTGGGCAAGGTGCTCCTTCACACGGACGTTCACGGCATCGACATAGGCCTTGGATTTCTGGAACTCGATGGAGCCAGCATCCTTGATCTTGGAAACATCGACCTCAAAAACCGGAATGGCCCCCTCCGCACCAACCTGGCGGAGCAGCACGTCGGATTTCTCCACGGCGGCCATCTTGGCACGAAGCAGCTGCAGTTCCTCGGCCTGCTTCTTGACCGTCTCCTGAAGAGAGGAACTCCCCTTAGCAAGCCCAAGAGCAACGTTCAGGTCCTACTGGATCTTATCCAGGCGCTCTTTGGCCTTCTTCACCAGATCCTCGGCTTCACAATGCACCTGGGCGGAAGCACGCTCCTGTGCTTCGTAAGCAAAGCGCGCCTTGCAGAAATAAATAGCGGCCTTTTCTGAGGGTGCTAAGGCCGCACTCATGAAGATCCACTGGGCTCTCACGAGCAGCGAAGTCACGAGGGAGTTTTAACCCCAAAGAGCACTAGATGGAAGAGGCCGTCTGACCAAACAGTTTCTTCGACTCCGCACGGGGACCCATCCCGGAGAACTCGATGATGTCAGAAAAAGAATCCTCGGAACCGGGCGAAGGAGGATCTCACGAGCTCTTACCCACCGAGGTGACGGGTGGCGGCCTAGTAGGAGAGGCGGCCTCATTATCCGACCCATCAAGGATCACCATGGCCTTGGAAGACCCTTCCCCATGACGGGACTTCTTGGGAAGTCGTTCGTCCCCGGCAAGTTCTTCAACTTTAGGCCTCTTCAGCCCTGATCATCACCGAAGATCTGCTTTCCCTTGTTAACATCGGCCCGACCCGATGAGGGGGTTACGTGGGTGTGAGGAACCATGGCGGAAGACCTGGGAAAAAGTCCTGCATGAAGGAGATATATAAAAATTAGAGCAATGCTTGGAATTCATAGAAGGAGAGTCCAAAACCCGGGCCACAACGAGGATGTACCTATGCCGGCCTTGCCCAAATTGGCGTCATTCACCAGTGAACGCAAGTTCTGGACCCCCTCATCGGCAATACGTGTGGCATGCTCCAGCTCGGCCGAATGTAGGACCGGAGGCTCAAACTTAACAGGATAAGCATTCCACCGGTCAGAGAAGAGGGGAGGGGAATCAACCCCGGTGAGAAAGAATCTCTCCTCCCAGCCGTTCGGGTTCGGGGGGTTGTTGGAGAAAAGAACTCTCCACGAGCGGGCCACAAGACTAAGGTAACCTGTCTGGCCGTACAGGGAAAGCCGGAAGAAATGCAAGAATAATTTCACATACGGCTCAACCCCCACATGGTGGCACCGAATAATGAAACCGGCAAGAATCCGGTGGGAGTTCGAGACGAGCTGTGCCGGGGCAATACCCAGACCCCTGAAAAAAGAGATATGGAAAGGTAACAACGGGAAGAGGAAGCCCGCAGCCACAGAATCCAGGTGGACGACCACAGGACAAGGTAAATTCCGCATAGGATGGCGGAGAAACCGTGCGTCCCAGTCCCATGGGGGGAGCAACTGGGGAATTAAATTCCTCTCACTGGAGAGCAGACATTGGCGTTGACGCCGAACGAGGTGAAAGTTAAGAGAATAACGAGGGGGCTGGGGGGCATCCCACGCTGGTAGACCGGAAGGTCGTCCCCTGAATTGCAACCATCATCAGATGAACCATCAGAACGGCGGGAAGATTGTCTAGGGGCAATGGAAGTCATGGCAAGGAACGGATGAAGAACACAGAACTTACAAAGAAGAAATGAATGTTTAGAGAGAGGAAGTAATCTGGCAGCGTAACGACCAAGGGAGAAGACAGGATAATTCCCCCTTTGAGCAACATGGTATTTATAGGCGACATCGCCACCTTTGCCCGAATTGGGGGAAGACACGTAGCGGACCGTGTTTGGTATATCCTGCGGCTGGCGCGACGCTTCGAGATCCGCGCCACCAGAGGCGCATGCCGAGATTACCTTCCCCGCAATAAGACGAACGTCCCTTTTTCTCAAAAAAAAAAGAATGGGAGAAAGAAAGAGGAAAATGGGGACCCCTACACGAAATAAGGGACAGAGTCAAAGGGAAAAGAGTCGTTCCTCGCTGGAGAAAGCAGGGAACGGACAAGGGGAGTTGTAGATAAGTAAAGTAGACTGTAAATCAACAAAGGCAAAACGATGAAACCAAGGGCAAAGGAAGTTTTATTCTTCGGCTCTACTGATCGGGACATACAAATAAGCAAGGATGAAACTAAACGAAATCATGCAAGGAAACCATGAGGGGGGAGCGCGGGACAGAGGGTTGCGGCTCTTCGAGATCGTCAAGAAAAGGCTCGGGAGTCATGGGATCAGGAATTTCACCCCTCTGCATGGCCTCGGCACGCCGCTGATCCCGTTCAATCTTCTCCATGACCCACCAGAGCCCTGCTCCCTCCGTATAGTCCTCCACATTAAAAGGGGGACGGTCGGCCAGAGGAAGGATACTCTTGAGGTCCTTAACACCCTCATAGTACCCCTTGGCGAAAGCATCATCAGCAAGATCCGTGAGCCATTCACCACCGAGCGCAGTTTTCTGTAAAAGCCGCACCCCATGAGATAAACGCTCCCTTTCCGGCATAGGCTGCAGCTCGGCCTCGAAGACTTCTCCAGCGGCTCCCCGACAATATTCATGAGCGGCCTGGAGGAACTGGGATGTCTTCTTAAACTCCTCAATGTTAAGGACCAGGGTCAGAACATCGCCGGGGGAAGACCCGCCCTTAGGACGCGGGGAAGGGTCTGCGGCTGGGACAAAGGAAATCTCATGCTTCTCGGCTAGGGCCACCTTAGAAAGGAGATCTTGCTTCTCCTATTGGCTCTAATCCCGGACGGCCTGGAGCTCCTGTTTGGCCTGAGCCAAGGCAGCCTGGACTTTCTCCATCTCCGCCTGGGCAGCCTCCCGCAGCTGCACGGCCTCCCGCTCTTTCTTCAAAGCCGCATCGGCTTTCCTTTTGAGCTCGGCAAGATCCTTCTCCTGAGTGGCCCTTGCCCGCAACAATTTTAGCCCAGCCTACAAGGGAGAAAAATAAGGAGTCAGAAGGGGACGGATAGCGGACCAAGTGGCAAGAGGGAAATGAGAGGAATGTACCTCGAGGTTTAGGAGCAGGGCATGATCAACGGAATCGCCGGGAGAACGGTCTGACAGCTCCAGTCCGGCCTGAAGGGCCATGTCCTTCCAGAATTCAGAAATTGGGCGGACGGCGGGGGGCATCATGGTGTCAGTAGGTTTGGGTCCGGAGGACTCGACGCGCTGCCTCTTCGCCTTCTTCCCCTTATCCTTTTCCCCACCAGCAGGGACAGCAACGCCGATCAGATCCACGTTCAGAACCCAATTATCTTGGACATGCTAGGCCTCAAAATTCTGCCTCGGTCACCTCGACCATCAGAAGCCTCTCGGCATCTGCAACACGCTTATCCGCTTGAGATGCGGCGGAAAAGTTTTCTCAGAAGACTGAGTGGCCCCACGAGCTTTCACCAGCGCCACTCGTTGCGTATTGGCCTTGGCCTCACGACGAGCTTTCATGGCTTCGCGATCCATTTGGTCCTGAGTGGGAGGAAGACCTGAAATAAAGAAACAAGAATATTAGAACCGGGCGGTGCGAATCTCAAAGGCACTCACCTCAGGGAATGGACCGTCCGGGCCCACAAGATGAACACAAGAGAATGCCAATCCAGGGATCACGGGCGGTACTTATCCCTACATCGGAGAGTGCCTGAATGGTCAGGAAATCCTTCATCCCTTTAACGCCATCCAGCCTTAGCTTATCTACGACGTTTTGCAATCCCTGGGTCAGCTCTGGCGACGTAATCTTTGGGGGATACCCATTCCATCTCACAGGAAGCCGCTCGTCCGAATAACGAATGAAGAAAAAACGGTTCTTCCAGACATGGATTGAAGTGGGAGCCCCCTCGAACAATTTCCTTTTGGGACGAGCGGCCACGCTCAGAAACCCATCGGCATTTTGGGGGGTGACTTGAAATAAATAATGGAAGAGGTCCAAAGTGGGAGCGAGTCCTTATGATTTGCAACGAACAATGAATGCGGAGATCAGGCGGTAGGACTTCGGCATAAATTGAGCCGGAACAACACTGAAAAAGTCAAAAAGTCAAGATAAAACGGATGAAGTGGGAAACGCAGTCCGGCCTTTATGGAGTCCATATGCACCATCACCATTCCCGGACGTCTTTTAAAGAGGTTGTCCGCGCCCCGGAGGCTGTAGTGAAACTGTGGAGGGAGAAGTGTTTGCAGCTCCTTCAGGACCCTCCTAGAGAAGACCTGATCGAGCACGGCAACGTTGGGAATAAACACGATGTGCCGGTGTCGATCCATGGGGACGCCAAGCTTGAATACCTGGAGATCGTCCCCCTCTTCGGTCTCTTCGCCAGAGTCATAATCGCCCGAGTGCTCCACCTCCGTGTCAGATTGTGCCACCGCCGCTACGACATTCTCAGGAACGACGTCCATATCAACATACCCCCTGCATTCGAGGCCGCGCCTCATCTGCCGCCACGAGGATTGCCACTGTAGAGGCGCTGGAGCGGTCAGAAATACTTATTCCCTCCGAAGAACGGGACCTAGAGCTCGCCGCGGAAGAGGAACCGGCAGAAGAGTCGGTAGAAGAGCCAGAACCAGCATCCGAGTCGGAGGAGATTTCCATGGAACAGGCCATGGGAAGGATTGCGAGAAGAAAAGAAGAGGAGTTGGATCAGAGAATTACCTTACGGAGCTTTAAAGGAGGGACGAACGCGGAAACCGGGAACACTTGCTTGGAAACGCTGGAAAATTAGAAGGAAGCAGAGGATGGGAAACCCTAATCTTGTCTGCGATCCTAGTATTTATAAAGGGGAGGCGCCCTTTCAATGGCCAACCCACAGGTGACACGTGGCGAGGAGCGTACCCGGGGACACTTGTCATGTTGAGACGGGCAGGTATGGAATGATTACTTTTGCATCGGAAGTTGAACCGGCCAGGATAACTGCCACCTAGAGCCTCGTGAACAACGGCGGGGAAGAAACCGTCACTACGGGGGAAAGAGGACAGCGGCTCAAAGCAGTACGGCGGAAACTAATTACTTCTTTATGTCCCACGCACGCTCAGAACATAAGAAGCGGGGGACTTGTGTTGGGTTAATGGCCCAACAGGGGGCCGACCCATCAACCCTTAAGGACCACCTATGAGCATCTTGCTAAAGGACCAAGAGGAAGGTCAAGGCCCAAGGGCCAGAAGACGTATGTGGTCCATCATCAGCCAATACTAGGGCCCAAGGACCAGGCGACCTACGTGATCCAACATACCCCAGTCTCAAGGCCCAAGGTCCGGTGGACGTGCGTAGTCCAGTATGCCTCAGTCTCAAGGCCCAAGGGCCAGGGGACGTACATAGTCCATCGCCAGCCAACACTAGGGCCCAAGGACCTGGGGACGAACGTCCTATGGCCCTTACCACAGGGATCAGGCTGCCACCAGAAGATTGGGTCCAGCCCTAAGGGACGAACGTCCCCACCCCATGACGGAAAATCGAGATCCTGACGGGAGATTTGGTGATTGGGATCATGTCGCCCACAGCCAACCACGTCAGCACTCCCACCCACCCTTGAGTAGTATAAATAGTCGCATTTATTTCATTGTAAAGAGTTCGCAATTTGACTCTCTAGATTATAGCAGTAATAACTGCCCAAGCATAGCATAGTACGTTCAGCCCTTTGGCTTGTAATCGTTTGAGTGATTAAATACAGTTGTTGGCCCATTCCCTGTTGCCTTTTCATATTATTTATCCTTCACCCATTCGAAACCCCCAGATTACGTGTTGGGCCTGCGGGTTGTGGGAATAAACTTCAACAACGGCAATATTATTAAAAGAGATAAAATTTCCCATAATATGACTAAAAAATCGATTAATCGGAAATATGATTAAAAATCACTAATGGTGAGTAGTATAACCACAAGATAAGTAAGGGAAACTTCCCATGTAATGTATATTCAATGTAAGTTTGTGTCTCATTCTCCCATCAAATTAGGAAAAAGAATGACTATTGGAAAAAAGTTTTTGTCACTTTTGGTCCTTCGACTATTGTGTCAGTGACACTTTTGATACTCGTTTTTTAATTTTTCCATTTTTAGTCCTCGAGTATAGTGCGAGAGACACTTTTGGTATCCTTCTTTCAAAAAATTTATGTTTAGTCCTTCGACTTTTGTAAAATTGACACTTTTGGTCCTTCAACTATTGCAATAGAGACATTTTTTGTCATCCACTTATTATGTCAAAATCATAGTAGAAGGACTAAACGTGTCAATTTGATAATACTCAAAGGACTAAATGTGAAAAACCGGGGAACACGGATCTGATATTTCAATATGGTGACTTGATCAAGGACTAAAAGTACAACTTTCTAAAAAATTAATTGACAAAATTATACCTAAAATTTTATGGGGTGGATTGAAAAACAAAAATATCATAAAAATGTGACATGTAGGACATATTTTAAAGATTCATGTCTACTAAATGGTGGATCACACCGTCAGCAATTTCTCCCCGTCTTTTATCCCTCATCATATTTTTTGGCTTCCCTATTTATATTTATCTGCTCAACCAGCTTGATATACATTCCAAGAAACTAAATAAAGAGCATAAATGCCGACACTCTAGGATATCCAGCTGTGACCCTGAAAAGCATAACTGAACCCTAACTGCGGTTAAACAATTAACCATGGTTACTAGCCTCAACCACAATTAATACCACCATCTCTGCAACTCTCATCCCCATCTTCTTTGCGCCCGAGATTCGGTGAGGGATCTTGCTTCGCCATGGGTGCACTTCATATTCTCCTGTTAGTAACGGCGTCCATGATTGCCGTTTCCTCCACCGTTACCTCCGCCCACAACATCACCGCGATTCTGGAAGGCCACTCGGAGTACAGCCAGTTCAACAGCTACCTCTCTCAGACCAAGCTCGCCGACGAGATCAACTCCCGAAATACGATCACCGTTCTGGTTCTCAGTAACGTCGCTTTCTCTAACGTTACAGCCAATCACTCACTCTCCACCATTAAGAACATTCTCGAGCTCCACGTCTTGCTTGACTACTGGGATGGAAAGAAGCTCCATGAAATGACCAATGGCACAAGCAGGTCCACCACTTTGTACCAGACCACCGGGAATGCCCAGGGAGACGCCGGCGCCGTCAACATTACCGATCAGAAAGGTGGAAAGGTTGGGTTCGGATCTGCTATTGCCGGATCGCCTTTTACCTCGAAGTTCAACAAGGAGATTAAGACAATTCCGTACAATATATCGGTGATTGAGATTGACGAGCCTATCATTGTCCGGGCGGTCGTGGATGCTGCGACTCCGACGGTTTCCGATTTCAACATCACCGCCGCCCTCGAGAAGGCTGGGTGTAAGACTTTCGCAGGCTTGTTGATTTCTTCCGGTGTTATTAACAATTATGAGAAGATTGTCGATACAGGATTGACCGTCTTTGCCCCAAACGATGAGGCGTTCAAGGAGAAGAGCTTGCCAGATCTGAAGAAACTTAGCAATGCCGATCTGGTTGCGCTCTTACAGTATCACGCCGTCGCGGGGTACACTCCAATGGGGACGTTGAAGACCTCCACGAAGCCCCTTTCCACTCTCGCTGCTAGCGGCGCCGGAAAGTATGTGCTCGGGACGAAGAAGGATGGAGACTCTGTTAGTCTGTCCACCGGTGTGGATTTGTCGAAGGTTGCTTCAACGGTGATAGATTCGACGCCGCTCTGCATCTTCACCGTCGACAGTGTGCTTCTCCCTACTGAGCTCTTCGGGAAGGCGCCTTCTCCGGCTCCGGCGCTGGCTCCGGAGGTCTCTCCTGCACCAGCGCCTGAAGTTTCCGACGCACCAAGTCCGTCTGTGGCAGATGCTCCGGCTCCCTCTCCCCCTGCTCCTCCGACCTCATCTCCCGACGGCGCCCCGGCGGAGAGCCCAGCCGATGATTCCGAGAACAGCACCGGCAACCAGAATGACGCCGGCAGCTTTGTTCCGTCACTTGTCACCGTGCTTTCAGTGTCAGTCCCGTTGTTTGCATTCATTTACATGTCCTAATCTGTCATTTTGTATGATACAGTAATTATTCGCTTAAATTATTTCACCCTTTTTGTTGTTCTGCTTTTACCTTGTGTGTGGATTTGAATCTGGAGAGAGAGGGGTTTTCACTTTTCATACTTACATTCATTTATTTACGTGGAAATTTATTGTATGTTTGGTTGAGATTAATTAGAATCAAGATAAGATTGTTTTAGGACTTCTGTTTTGTGCTAAATTTCGGTGATCAGCCACCTTTGAAATGATCAAAGTATTTGAAACTAAAATAAAAATTATGAATCAGAATGTGACTCTTAAAAATGTTTGATGTACACCTTTTACGGACAATTTGGTTGTGCGTAAACATACAATTTGTGTTAAAAGTGTACATAATAAGGTGACACCAAGCATTTCTGCTATTTTTAGGTTCAACTTTTAAGCATTTGAGGACGCTATACTCATTAGTTTTAGCACTCTTCTTAATTTGTAACATGCACTTTCTTTTTTTGGATTATTAATTTCAAAATTATAATTATTTTTCTTAATTTAACGTGATTAATTAATTTTTTGGAGTATTTCATTTTATCTCACTTTTTACCTTTTTGTGGATTCATATTGCTTTTCCTTGATTTTTGAAGCTTTAAAATTGTGAAATCAACTAATCCTTTATTTTCTTAAACTTATACTCCCTCTAGTCCCTATTAAAGTTCCCAATTTGACTTCACACAGATTAAGAAAATAAATTTGACTTTCCTGTGGAGTGCACTGTTTGGCACTGTTTGGACATTGTTTGCCACTGTTTTGCACTGTTTTGTTTCCTACAATGGAAGTGTGAACTTAAATAAGGGACATTCTAAAAAGGAAAATGAGAACTTTAATAGGGACCGGAGGAAGTATGTATCTTATATTATTGGATGGGGAGGGTAATGTTTGTGGACATGTAAACTTACCTGGCCAATTTAAATTCTATTGGACTGCTCGTGATGGTTGTTAGGCCTTATAAAATATTAATAGCACCCATTCAGATCAAATTTAATAATTGAATTTATTTGGGTCATAAAAAAATACCCAATTGATTCAATTATAAATTAAATCTTGTAAAGAATGGACCGACCCCTATTAATTTTGAGCCCATTATCAAATATTTGCTCAATATATAAGAGTCATGATCCAATTAATAAAGAGAGCAATGAATGTGGTTAAGAAATCCATCTGTATGCATGAAAAATGGCTACGAACCTTGTCAAAAAGGTTGTCCAGATACATCGGACAAGTGCTGATTTTTCTAGCTATTAAAATGCAAGAAATAGAGCCCAAAGCCCATTTTTCATTAAGACCCATGAGATATGGACGAATTTGACAACCCGAAAAGCATATTTTTCACCTCCTCCACACCAATAAATAGGGGTCTCAGTTGAGAGGAAAAGGAAGAGAATTTTCAGACGAAGAAGCGTTGCAGAAAAGCTCTTAAGAACTCACGAAAGGCTATGAATGATTCCGAAGAAGAGGAATAGATTAAGCCACACATTTTATTAAGAATATACGAATAATCCTTCGTGATTTCGTCGATTCTTAAAAAAAAGAATCCAAAAGTTGAAGAACGTTCGAAGATCTGAAGAACGAAACTTGAAGATTCGAAGATCTGAAGAACAAGACTTTGAAGATTCGAAGATATGAAGAACGAATCTTTGAAGATTTGAAGATACTCATATGAAGATTGAATTGAAATTCAATTGAAGATCAAGCCATATATCCCGGGAGGCCCTTAAACAAAAGATCAAGCCATAAAACGGCCCTTTTGTTGAAGATCGAGCCACTTGAAAACCGGAGGCCCTTCAAGTTGAATTCTTAATTCAAGAAGATTTGAAGATCGGACAAACGAAGATTCGAAGATTCGGAGATCTCAAGAATGAAGATTTGAAGATCTGAAGAACGTTCGAACGTTTGAAGGATTAAAGATTTAATTTTGAATTAATTTCTTTAATTATATTTATTTCAAATTGGAAGTGAAGAATCAGAGAATTCATATTTAGAGATTGTACCCAATATTCTCACATATTATTATTTGCGATCAATTTTAAGTAAATACTGCTTGGTGGGATATCTCTACCTCTCATCTCTTCACTTTCGAAAACAAACCCATGGCATCAAACAAGCCTGTGTTCACTCTGAATTCTAGAGCATCATCAAGATCAGAAGTTGAATGATCTGAATAACAAAGTGGAAAACTTGAAAGGCGAGTCAAGTCATACCCATGAGAAAGATCCTAAAGTGCACGAAGATAATGATTCTCACCAAGAGGGTTCGGGAAAGAACATCTCAACCTCTGGGGGCATGATCCCAATTGATCAACTCAAAGACTTCATCATGGGAACCATAAAGGGAAGATAGAAGGAAGTCAATCTACTTACTCCTATGTTAAACCATATACTCAAAGGATCGAGGATCTGAAAATGGCCATTGGTTATCAACCGCCAAAGTTTATCCAATTTGACGGAAAGGGAAACCCGCGACAACATGTTGCTCATTTCGTAGAGACTTGCAATAATGCAGGAACAAACGGAGATCATCTTGTCAAGTAGTTCGTGTGTTCCCTAAAAGCAAATGCCTTTGACTGGTATACTGACTTGGAGCCCGGTTCCATTGATAGTTGGCAAGATATGGAACGTGAGTTCTTAAACCGTTTCTATAGCACAAGGAGGGTGGTCAGTTTACTCCAACTAACAACTACTCGTCAGTGGAAAGATGAACCTGTGATAGCTTACATAGAGCGTTGGAGGGATCTTGCTCTAAACTGCAAGGAACGAATCTCTACCAGCTCCGCTATCGATATGTGCATTGAAGGAATGCATTGGGAATTGTGCTACATTCTCAAAGGAGTCAATCCAAACACTTTCGATGAGCTAGCAAGCAAAGCTCGTAACATGGAGTTGAGCATTGCAAGTAGTGGAAGGAAAGCCATGGGTATGTATCCCATAAACAATGTTGTTGAAAAACAAGATACCAAGAATGGGGGAAAGCCCTTTTCTAAGATTGAAAATAAAGAAGCAATGATCGTGAAGGTTGCACCTGTTAAGATCTTCTCTCAAAATTCAAAACAAGTTCCTAGGGTCGACTTGGAGGCGTCGAAACGTGTTAAACCATTTCTAGAAGAGATACTAGAAAAGAAATACCCCTTCTTAGACTCTGATGTTCCTCTCATGTTTGAGGAACTGATGAGATTGAAGCTTATTGATTTGCCCGAGTCCAAACGACCCGAGGAAGCTACAAAGATAGATGACCCCAATTACTGCAAGTACCATCGACTTTTATGTCACCCCACTGAAAAGTGTTGGGTGCTGAAAGATAAAATTATGGCCCTGGATCGTCAAGGAAAGATTGAGCTCGCCGATTCTGCTGCAAGCACAAACCAAATTGCCATCACTTTTGGTAGGTTTGCTCCACTCATGGTCAACGACGACCTAAATTCTCACAAGCATGAGCTCCCATTTACTGTCAAGGGAATGAAAGGATGTCCTCCTCTCACTAAAAGAATGACACTAGAGGATGTTGATGACAAAGGAAGACCATGGATCTTGGCATAAATTTACTCATATTCAAGGAATAAAAAACATGATACTCCTATTTTGGAATTTCAAATTTTTTTTATTCCTATTTAGGGAATTCTCTCTTTAATGTTTTACCCTTTTATCTATTACGGACTGTTGAGTTTATTTGAATGTTCGAAAAGGTTAATTGAAGGCAGAAAGACAAAAAATGACACCAAAGTTTTTAATGAAACTCGAATTAGACACTAAAGTTTTAAGTAGACCAAATAAACACAAAATTATAGTTTTTGGTTCCATTTGACCACCCTTTAACGCCTCTGTTAAACGACCCTTCCCCGTCATTAACTCCCCAGCGTTCCAAAAGCCCCTGTCCCACCCCTGTCAAACACCCTACCCCTCCCCAGCCCCAGCTCCAGTCCTTTTCCCGCCTTTGCCACCTCCCTAGCCTGAGCTCCGACCAGCCATCCAGAGCCTCCCAAACTAGCCCCTACCCAAGCCCCAGCCACAGCCCCTTCGCAACCCCCCTCTCAACCTCGTAGCCCTCGTCATCAACCCAACGTCGTCCCTCACCTATTGTTGCTACCTACAACCGCACTGTCGCCCACCCCTAGGTGCCAACGAGATGCTCCAGATTGAATGGAGCATGACAAGATCTAGATCTTTGACAGCGACACAGAGATGAAATGACGGGGGTAGCTATAGTTCTGGTGATGTCGCGATTCTGCGATGGTGAAGCCTGCGATGGGTAATGGGTAGACTTTGCCACAACGGCGGCTTCGATGGCAAGGCGGAGTGACGGTGAGGCGTTGACGGGGAGTTAATTGGATGCCATTGTTGTCTACTCTCCTGGATCCAAGACAACTTTATTTGGATGGGGAGTTAACGAGGAAGGGTTGTTTGACGGGGAAGGCGTTAAAGGGTGGTCAAAATGGAACCAAAAACTATAATTTTGTGTTTATTTGATCTACTTAAAACTTTAGTGTCTAATTCGAGCCTTGTGTAAAACCTTGATGTCATTTTTGGTCTTTCTCCCTTAATTGAATCCCAATCTCAAGGACCTCCACGTTCTGACTCGACAATGTATCTGGAAGATTGTAAGTCATAGTGATTCGGTCAGTCTAATGATTATAGATCGAGCTTGTACACATGCGTATCAAAGGTCCAGCCCAACAAAAATGAGTTATGACCCCCTCATACGACCGCTGCGAGTTTGAATCTTTGGTTAATGTTCCAATTTTCCTACGACTGAACCAAGTGAGCTATTTGTGCGGGTACTGTGAGTTTATTTCAAAGTACTACTAAATTCGAATTTTTACAAAAATATGAGTAATAATTATTATAGTAGTGTCTCATAGTTTTTTTAGTGTAAAGATTAAACATAAGTAACTTATTATGACTAGCTAAGGGGTGTTTGGAACTCATTATGCTTCTGTTTTTTTAAAGCAGAAGCAAAATCTGTTTTGCAAAAGTTGATCTCCCCCGACTTCTAAAAAGTGCTTCTAGGAGTAATTTGGAGCACCCAGAAGTATTTCTGCATTTTAATCCAAAAATTTTAAGAGTAGAAACATCTGCTTCTGTTGCCTGAAAGAGTAGAAACAATTTTAAGAAACAGATCCAAACAGCATCTAAATTGGTTTTATAGTCATGCTTAGTAGTTAAGACGATGTCAAATGTAGTACTTTCGCAATATTTTAAAAGATTGTTTAGACATTCAGCAATTTCACCATCTAATTGGTATTATAGTCATGCTTAAGACGATGTCAAATGTATTACTTTCGCAGTGCTTTAAAAGATTGTTAGACATTCAGAGATTTGATTTGGTCCAAGTGCAAGACACACTCAACGGGAGATTTTGATATTAGGCAATCCAACGAGGCACCAGCTAAATAACAAGACACCGACAAGTCAACAACAATGCTTGTGATATTTTAATTCATACGGCGTAATGATTAATAATCACAATCAAAACACATAATGGCATCCACGCGACAGAGTGTAAATGCAACTTATTCCGGTGGACACTGGACGATTATATTTTATCAGTACTATTTCAATTACTCAATTCAAGAATATCAAAAAAAGGATGACATCTCATCACCGACCAAACAGTTAGATGGAATAATCTAAATTTGACTTTAATCACAAGTTGACAGATAGAGAGTGACGTTGTGGTCCTGGTACTTGCAGATGCCCTATGCATTTTAGCTAGGGGTGGGAAAAATCGAATCGAAACCCGAAAACCGACCCTGCCCCGGCCCGAATTATGATACCAGTCCGGGTTTTTTCTTTTTAACCGGTCCGAATAAAAAAAACCCGGACCGAACCCGAAATTTGGGCTCTTTAACGGGTCCTAATATCTATAACCCGGTCTGGACCGATAAAAACCCGAAACAATTATATTTAATATAAAATCAATATGATATACGAATATAATGTATAAATTAATTTATGTTATATGATTATAACCATGGTGGATGAAAAAATGACTTAGTAACTTTTAGTGACTACCAATATGTTCAATTTATTTACTTTAATGACCATGAAAATAGATTTATGGTAACTTTAATCACATTTTTATCCATAAATTTTACGTACTATTTTGTAACATTTTTAGAAACCCTATATTATTTATTTATATGCATCTTAAACCAAATATTATGATAATTATCTTCTTTGGTTTGAAGTGTTGGTGATTTTGGAGACTAATATTTGTGTTATTATTTGTGGTTTGTACTTTTCATTAATTTTATTTGAAAATATGTTTTAAAATATAAAAGGACAATGAGATGATTTCACATTCGGGCTTTAACCAGATCAACCCGAACCCGGACAGAACCCGGGCTATAAAAAACCCGGCTCGGACCGAATATAATGAGCTTTCTTCCGGTCCCTAATTTTAATAACTCGAGACCTTACTGGTAATTTCTGGGTTTAGCAAAAACCCGATCCAGATCGGTCCGATCTCACCCCTAATTTTAGCATAGTAACCTCTCATCGCAATTGTCGGGATTCGAACCCGAGACTTACCCCTTGTGGCACCCCCTATCTACCAGTTGAACTACGTCCACCGGTAATTCAAGAATATCAATCTGCAAAGGACATGGAGATGTAAAATTTTGAAATTAATTCAACCTATTCATTCTCTATCCTAAATGCATGCACGTTCTGTATAATTTCAATTTTATACTCTCTCCGTCATATTGAAAGATTCTCACTTTCCTTATTTGAGTGTCTCATTTAAATGTTCCTTTTTTAGGAAATAATTTATTCTCTTTAATTACACCTTTATTCAATTTCCCCCCTACTCAAATACATGTCAAACATCACAAATATATATTTTTAACTAATAAATGTAGAATGTATATTTTTCCGAAGCCACTGAATTATGAACCATTCCGTATTTCTTCTTCTTTCTTCTACTTCTATCAACTTTAAGGAGTTTTTTTTGAATTAATGTTAATTAATTAATTACGAAAATAGGGTTGAGTTAAAAGTATTTACCAATATACTGCTGGGTTAACCGTGGTCGGGGGAAAGTCGCCCAACCGTTGGGCGACTTTCCATTAAGTAAAAACAGCGACCAGCCACAAAACAGAACACTGCGAACGAAACCCAATCCCCAAATCCCCCAAGCAGCAGCTACGAAGGACGAAGGACGAAGGACGACCGAGCCATTTCCAACTCCGGCGAACTTCCATATCCGGCGACCCCACTCCGGCAAACCTCCATCTTCATCTTCAACACTCTTTCTTCTTTCTTGTAGGTAAATCAAACTCCATTTCATCTCATTTTTAACTGAGGGTTTTGAATGTTAAAATTTTGGAATTTTTAGATTATGAAATGTTGAAATTTGATTTGAAATTGATTGTAAATTTTAAAGTGTATTTTGACATTTGGGCATTTGGGTGGATTTGAATGTAGCTAAATTTGGGTATTGAAATGTAGACTTGAATGTAGATATCAAAATTTGGGTATTTTCATATTGAAATGTGAGTTGTTTGTGAATCTTGACTTTTGGATATATTTGAATTGTTATTAGAATATGGATTTCTCAAGCTTCCCAATCGTGTGTCATTGGGGAGGGAACTATTATGAGGATGCTGGTCAAATATGCCACGAAGGTGGTACAACCACATTTGTCATGGTTTGTCGTGGTGCTTGCATGCTCGAGATCCTTCAAAAAATACATACAGCCACAATGATTCATCCTAGCAGTTCTTTGCGTTTGAAAATGAAATTTCCCATGAACGGGGGAAAGTACATGCTTATGCCCCTCACTGATGAGCTAGCTATAACAAATATGTGGGCCATAGTTCAGATGGAGGACATGTCAATGCTTGAGATATACATTGAGGAATCCATATGTGACGCTTATCATACTCCATCAACATCAAATGCTGTTGTATCTAGGCATTATGTCAATGCAGGTGTGAATGCTGGGAACTCCTCAAATGCTCCTGTAATGGACATGGTTATACATGAAGATGGTAGGTATTTGCACAACGGTGCATCATTTGTGGATGGGCAGGGAAGTGATGATGATGCTGACGATAACATCAATGGTGAAGATATGACAGAACTGATGAAGATGATGGTGATATGGTCACGGAAACTGCCCCGTCTACCCACTTTACTAGAATGTATGATCTCCCTGAAGGCTTTACTGATGTGTGGCTGAGTGGATCAGGTGAGAAAAGGTTTACCCCCGAAGGTGAGTTTGAGGTCGGTCAACAGTTTGACAACAAAGAACAAGTCATCAATATGGTGAGCTTGTATTCTATCAAACGGGACCAATTTTTTCGGGTGATAGAGTCCGATAAACACAAATGGGTGGCACAATGCAAAAGGAAGAAAGAATGTAATTTCCCCTGGAGAATACGCGCCACAAAGAACAAAGGCAACCTTGACACCTTCACAATTGTGCGTTATCCTGGACCTCATTCTGCTACGTGTGTTGGGAACACCGACACTACCGATCACGTGGCTTTGACTTCAGATTTCATCTGTAAAGATGTGATTGACATTGTTCGCACTGATCCTTCCCTTAAAGTGCATACTATCATTGAGATGCTGAAGGAAAAGTATGGGTATACGGTATCATACCGGAGAACATGGATGGGGAAGCAAAAGGCCATAGCAGAAATATTTGGCGGTTGGGAGAAGTCATATTCTGAATTGCCCCGTTTCATGACAGCGCTCCAACATTCAAATCCTGTAACTATTGTGCAGTGGTACCCACCCCCTAATACTCCCACAAGTTATATGCAGTTTCAAAGAGTTTTTTAGGCATTCAAGCCATCAATACATGGTTTTAAGCATTGTCGACCCGTACTTACTATTGATGGCACACACTTGTATGGAAAGTACAAGGGTAAACTGCTCGTGGCCATGGGTTGTGATGCGAACAACCAAATATTTCCAGTGGCCTTTGCAGTTGTTGAATCTGAGAATGGGGATAGTTGGCCATGGTTTATGGCATGTATTAGGCAGTTTGTCACTAATCGGGAGTTGTGTGTCATTTCTGATCGGCATGGAGGTATTGTCAGGGCAATGAATGAGGTGGGCAGTACTTGGGAGGAGCCTTATGCGCATCATAGGCTATGTATCTGCCATCTTGCATCGAATGTGCACACTCATTTCAAAGACATTCATCTAAAAAATCTTTTTGTCTGGACCGCACGGCAACATCAGAAAAAGAAGTTTGATGGTGGGTTCAAGAAGATAGGTGAAATGGGTTTGGAGGCACGACAATTTCTGGGGAACATTCCCCTGGAAATGTGGTCATTGCACCACGATGGCGGGTACAGATACGGTACCATCACTTCTAATCTGGCAGAGGTTTTCAATAGCGTGATGAAAAATGCTAGATATTTGCCCATCACCGCTTTGGTCCAGGTTTCCTTTTACCGGGTTAATGCTTATTTTGTTAATAGTCGTGAAACTAGTAAAATGAGAGTGACAGAAGGCCACGAGTACTCCCCATACATCACAGATTTAATTGATAAGAATAGAGAGAAGGCCAAGCATCACATAGTTACTCCATTTGATTTAGGCCGAGGGTTATTTCAAGTGGAAACCGGTTTTGGTGGCCGAACGTTAGGGAAGGGTGGGAGAAAACAAACTGTCCATCCGAAACGGAAAACTTGCACTTGTAAAAAGATGGAGATATATAATATTCCATGCTCCCATGTGTTAGCCGTGTGCAGACAACGTAGCTTGTCTTATGCTCCATTTGTGGATGAGTTTTTTCTCATCTGACCAATACATGGCCGCATATCATAGAGTCTTCAAACCCATTCCTGATCGTGATTATTGGCCTACTTACAATGGACCTGAAATCGTGCACGATCCATCCATGCTTCGGGCTAAGGGAAGATCTAAGTCGACACGTATTAAGAATGAGATGGACGAAGGTCCCCGAGGAACGGTTAGATGTGGAAAATGCCACCAAATCGGCCATAATAGGGCCACATGTGCGAAGAGATCATCAAGACACGATGGGGGGTCCAGTGGGTAAGGTGTTAATTATAGTAATTCAGAGTTCATCTCAGCATTGCATGAAAACATATTAATTAATAAAATGGATGATTAAAAAAAAGAATTAGAATAATAGTAAAAATTAACTAATACGATTTTGTTTGTTTGTAGGCATGCAGGTGACAGCGGATCCTAGGTCGAGTGATCAAGATGACCATGACAACTTCTACTTTGTCTTTTGTATTGCAGTTTTTCTTGTACAACATTTTAGATAATTTACAACATTTTAGATGTTATAGGAACAATTTATAACATTTTACGTATTTTCTCTTGTATGTTGTACTGTGTTCGATTATGAATATTAGATGATTAATTGTTATGAATGTTTGATGATTGTACTGTGTTTTACCGGTGAGTTGTATGTGTTTATGTATGTGCTTGTGAACATATGTGTTGTATGTTTTATAATGTGTTGCATCTCGCTCGTAACACTTAAAAAGGAGAAGGGATACCTTATTTATAGCAAAAAGATGAGTCTGGGTTGAAATTGGGCACAAAAACTGATGAAATTCTGTTTTCGGAATTAGGCATGATCGTGCCTACCCGTGCAGGCACGATCATGTGTGGCTAGCAGTAGCTGTTGGTCTGCGTTCATATGGAAGGGGAAAGTCGCCCAACGGTTGAGCGACTTTCCCTAACCATGATTAAACTCAGCAGTAGATCGGTAAATATTTTTTTACCAGCATTATTTTCGTAATTAATTAATTAACTAACAATAATTCGGAAAAAAACTCAACTTTAAGGACGTCATTTTATTCGTTAAGGTTTCTATGAATAAATCCTTTTTTACACATTTCTTTGATTTGTTGTTGCTAATATATAAGCTCGGATATAAACATAATAATATCTACAGAGATACCTGATGAAAACTATGATCCCGCTTACTATATTGCAGTCAAAAAATTGATGATTCATGGACAAAGCGGAGTGATGGACATGTCTTCACCGTGTATAGAGAAAAGGCATTGCACGAAGCATTTTGCCCAAAAAAAAATCGCAACGGACGACCACTAATAAGAGTGGTTACCCAAAATACAGGAAGAGAAACAATGGAAGGTCTCTTGAGAAAAATGGTCATGATATGAACAATAGATATGTTATCCCACATAATCGTACTTTTCTTCTCAAGTATGGAGCACACATTAATGTGGAGTGGTGTAATCAATCACGGTCAGTCAAGTATCATTTCAAGTATATAAATAAAGGCGATGATCAGAGAATTGTTGCATTTTCAGAAGCTACTGAAAGCACTAAACCACAAAAGATCGATGAGATCAAGATGTACTCCGAACTTTCGATGTACCTAGAAGATTTTCGACGTCCCCCAAATTTGTTGAATAAGCGGCGTACTATGCTACTTGTCGAGAAATTGTGATATACGAGATGTTTGGATCTACTTCTGAAAACTGCTTCTATAAGTTGTTTTTTAGAAGCACATATCAGACTTTTGGGTGAAAGTGTGAAACTACTTCGAGGTGGTCCTAATTGCTCTAATAAGTGGTTTTTTTATAGAAGTCGGTTGAGACGAACTTCTAAAAAATTGATTTTTGATTCTGCTTTTGATTTCAAAGAAGAAGCAGAAGCATAATCAATTCCAAACACTCTGTATTTAATTATTTATATAAGGTTAAAATAGATAATTAAAATTATTGTATTTATTAAAATTTAATCAGATGATTTGTAATTATAAATTTTGTGACTATTAATAATTAATAGATCCCCTACACAAACCCATTTTGTTAGTTTGAGATAATTAGCCCTAACTAAGTATGGCCAATAATTAATAGATGCCCTACACAAATCCATTTGGTTAGGGCATCCTCATTCATAGGTTTATTTAGGGATCATCTTGATGATGTGATGATATTTTTTGAGATAATGGTTGAGATGTTGAGATTATTTAAAGAGATTATTTTGAAAAATACTCTGATATCAAATATCAAAACCTAGATTATTCAAGATTATTTTCAAAGTTCAAGATTACTTACAAAGTTTAAGGGTCTTCCTCCCAAATTTGAAAACATAATTACGCTAGCTTTTAATGTGCCCATTCTTGAAATTCTTTAAATATATACTACAGCTGCAAATGTATACTACTTTTTTTTTTATAATCCAGGTGTCGAGTCTTACGCTCCCATAATCCTGGAGTCTATGAACTACCTTCCAAAGCCCCTAGACAGTTAAATCCGGATCTGAACACAGTCAGCCTCGTCAGTACTGGCTCCAAAGGACGAATCCAGCAAGACTTACATCACTTTTCAGGTTGTTCCTCCCACCACACGAACCCGCTACCTTCATAATTACCATTCTCTCCCTTCTCAGCCGCTTAGCAACTCCGTGAAGGTAGGAAAAATCATTGGGAGCAAGACCTCCCTCATCTCCCCTTGGTGGGAATTGAACCCAAGACCTCCCACAAAGGAGAGACTTGGAGGTGGATGGTCATCCATTGGACTATAGCCACCTTCCGTGCAAATGTATACTACTGGTACAGTAGTACGTAGTATATACATGAAAGCAGAAAGCTTCATGCCTTTCATATCTCTTAAATACATTCATTAAAATGTTCTAAATTAAAATAAAATATATATTATTAGCCATACAAATATGGAAAATTAAAATATGGAAGTATTAATAAAGGGTTTTTGTTGTAACTAGTATTGCACCCGTGCGATGCACGGGACAAAAGTTTGTAGTTGTTTTTGTTTATAATGTAAGGCGCATATTGAAATGTTTTTGTAGAATATAATTAATAGACTAACAATTAAACGCATGTATGATATATAACGAAAAGTTGTCTCATTTCGTAAAACAAACACTTCACAACGTAAAAAGCATTAAACATTCTCAAAAATAAATAAAAAATATTAAACATTCTGAAAAACTTCTGGATATACAACATTTAATGTTGACGAACTTGAGGTACCATCGTCGTTGCATATCAATATCTTTAACCCTTCACGCTTGGTGACTCGTGACACGGCCACATACAGTTGTCCATGACAAAACACGGGGTTTTTTAAGAATAACCCAACATGAGAAAGTGATTGACCTTGACTTTTATTGATCGTCATTGCATATGACACCATTATAGGGAATTGTCTTCGCTGGAACTTAAAAGGCATCCTCACATCTGAAGGAGTTAAGTTAAATCTTGGAATCAACACTTTTTGCCTAGTTTGACGCCAAGAAAGTATTACAGCTTCAAGAACATGATTTACAAGCCTTGTAATAATTAGCCGTGTTCCATTGCAAAGTCCCATAGAATGATCTATATTGCGCAATAGCATAACCGGAGTTCCTACCTTTAGCGTCAACTCGTGATTCGGAACACCAGAACATTTAAGGCTATTCAAAAACTCAGGCGTATGCACATCAGCTAAAACATCGACATTAGTGTCTGACTGGCAAGCACTGTCAGAACTAAAATATGTTTTTGACTCTCGTGTATTCAATGACATCATATACTGATTGATAGAGTCAACTACATCTAGAGTTGGAGCTAATATAGCCCGCTTCTCTAAGTTCGCAGGATCATCATCAATTTCAGGAAAGCCAGGGTATGTACTTTGAACTATGGATGCTATCGGATCACTTTCATATCTGAGTAGAATATCATCTGAAATTTCAATTGTTGCAAACCCATTTGATGAATCTCCGATTGCACCATCACCAATACTTGCAATCCATTCAGCGAATTTTCTAATCTCTTCAAAATTACCTCTGGTATCGTCACTTCGAAGCCTCATATTTTTTGTTAGCCGCAAAACCGTACAAAACCTCCACAAATAAGAAGCATTAATAGTAGCACGGACGATATCATTTCGAGAACCTTTGGGGATCACTGGTAATATTTGATGAAAATCACCTCCAAAACAATGGTTTTTCCTCCAAAAGGCGTAGTCAAACTCGTAGGATTGGTCAATTGCAATACATCACGCATAGTCCTATCAAGTGCTTCAAAGCAGTGTTTATGTACCATCGAAGCTTCATCCCATATGATGAGTTTGCACTTAACAATGAGTCCAGCTAAGGGACTGCCTTGCTTTATATTGCAAGTCGAATCTTCATTTATATTTATTGGTATTGCAAACCTAGAGTGAGCCGTTCTTCCACCAGGCAACAAAAGAGAAGCTATTCCACTTGATGCTGCATTAAGCACAATTTCTCCTTTGCAACGTAGAGCTGCTGATAGAGTTTTCCAAACAAAAGTTTTCCCGGTACCACCGTACCCATATACAAAGAAAACACCTCCATTGTTAGAATGAACAGCATTAATAACAGCGTCGTAAATCGTGCGTTGTTCCACTGTTAAGTTGCATACAAGAGTATCATGAAGTGATTTCATTTCACTTTTGTTGTATCGCAACTCTTCAAATATCAACCTGTTGACTGTACTCGGTGTTACATCACCATGTGGAAGCGACATAGGATGATAGTCCTTCAAACTTCTCCCATAACTTTGCAACAATCGCTCAATCTCTATGAGTGCCAAGTTTTTTATCTCGTCTTCTGACAGTGTCAAATCTACAAACATATGCAAATTTTATTATTTATGATCTATATCATTAGAGCAAAAATATAGTTTTCGTGCAATGTATTATCAAATTACTTACTACAATAAAAGATGGAATTAAACCTTATATAATACCTTGATAATGCATCAAACGACGTTGTCTATGAAGAATGTCATCTGAAAAGAATTTCCAGCATTTCTCCCATATATGTTCCGGACGCGATGCACAATTCGCTGTTAAGATCGTAACAAATAGGTATCTGAGCAAATGAGCAGATGCGGTATAACTCGACTCATCAATTGCATCAATATACTCCCTATCATCATCTAATAACCCTCGAGCGTAACACGCGTCTCGATAGGTCAAGAATTGTGCGCCATCCAATATTTTCAGATCGTCATGACATGTTGCTCCACGAACTACATTCATAAGGCATCGCATGTAGTATATCTCTCCACTGCCAGGTGGCACATAATTTATTCTACCGATGGAAAATCCTTTTTTCCGTTCCTTCCACTCCTTAGTTGATGGGTGCCATACAAACTTTTGAGGAAACTCAGCATAAGTCAAAGTCTTTGCTTGAGGATATTTTTCGTTTGCTTTAAACCAAGCCAAAAACATGCTCTCTTTCACCGTTTCTCGATCGACTACCTTTGATAGAGAGGAATCATTTGAAAAAAATACATTCTGTTCACCAGGTAAATGCAAACTTAACCGCTCAACAGGAGGATTTCTATATTGAATCTCAAAACCAAGGATTCTCCATGCTGCCTCACAGGGGGACACATATCTACAATCATAGTACATTTTTATTTCATCCACAGCTTGAGTCAATTCTTCGGCACTTGGAGTTTGATAAAATGTAGCAGTGGCACGATCATTCCCCTTGTTGACATATTTAAATAGGTACTTTATAGAACGTGACTGGTTGAACCATTCTACGTTCATATGAGCACCGTATTTAAGCAACAAATAATGATTATGCGGCACAACGAATTGATTGGTCAACTCAACTCCTCCTTTTGTAATTGCTCTTCCATCATCTCTACGTCTATAAATGGGATACCCTTCATCATCAATGGTAGTTTCCTGATTGAACTTCTTGGGAAAGTGTTTAGTGCAACGACCATTTGACATACACAGAGATTTTTTCTTAGAATTTCCACACGGTCCATGCATCATTAGGTCCGCTACTGCACTATAATAAACAGGATCCTCATTTTTGTCAGGAATTTCAGCTGAAATGATTCGGTCGATATCATTTGCAATTGGAAATTGACCATCTTTGACTAAGAAGAGTAATATGTGAGCGTGTGGAAGTCCTCTCTTTTGAAATTCTATGGTGTATATGACTACAAAAACATGTAAACAATTCATTACTCATAACATATTTTAGCGTAATTGTAGTAGTAACAGTAACAGAAAGAGTCAGTGGCAAAATAAATGAATAATGTGTATATTACCTGCTTTAGCACGTCCAAAAATTTTGTTCTCTCGAATGTCTTTGATTAATCCATCCAATTTGACTTTAAAAATTCTGCAAATAATATCAGCGCGATCTTCTGCATTGAGATTCCGTTTCTCAAGAAAGCGGGTGACTTCTGACCATTTGGGGTTGCACGTAAACGTTATAAATAAGTCAGGATATCCAGCCCAACGACATATCGCCATGGCATCTTGGTAATTCTGGATCATATACCGAGCTCTGCCAGTAAATGTTGATGGTAATATAACACGTTTTCCTTGAGTACGTGAGTCTGTTTCGCCCCGCAGCAGTGCATCAGACAGACCTTTGTACAACTCACATCGTAATTGGTTTTGATGTGTTTTAATGAACTTTAACCTGCCGGCTTCCACCATTGTGTACGCATCTACAACAAACTGTTGGAATAGTCTTTTTGAGAATAATATGTTTGGCAATTCTTGATCTCGTTCATGCAAACGAAAAGCAAAATATTCCCTAACACTAACAAAGCTTCTCCCTTTTGTTGTTGAATCCTTTGAAGTAAAAAACGGAATGTCTTCTCGATATCCATCTTCTCCTCAAGGAAACAGAAGAGGATATTGTAAAGGAAGATATCCTGGATGTAGTTCATTGATGCGTTGCAAAGATCCAGAGCGAAGTTGTAGCATAATATCTCTCTCGCCTAATGTTTCATCGAAGTCACCAACAATTAACGCAGCCACCTTAGAGGTTGAAGGAAGGTTATACGTTCTTGCATCAAAACCCCGTTTGCCAATGAGTTTCAGACGAATGTTTAGCTCTCCCTCATTAACTTTCTCACCAACCATTCTAAAAGACTTGACAAACACATTATTTTCATCCAACATTTGTTTTAAATCGCTAACAATGTGAGCGTGTAGGGAGTCGATATCATCTGCATTCCTATTACATAAGTACATCATATTATGCATTTAAATATTAACAATATTGGTTACATGCTGAATAAATTAATTGATAAAACACTAACCTCACAGAATTGATGCGATTAACCACCTCATTTGCAGTATCATAAATGTACAGTTGTGCAAATTTAGGAACCACATTCTCCTCAGGCAAGAGACTTCCAATCAAATGGTAATTTTGTCCGTGTAGTTTGAAAATTGGCGGAGAATTACCGGTGTTGTGACTGACATCAATTTTTCCTCCCATTGATGTGAATGAAAACATACTATTGTATGATCGTATGTTTTGTAAGAAATGCTTGCTCTTTTCATCATCACCAAATATAAGATCAAGGAGTACTTTAGGAGGAGCCTTCATAGGTGGCAATTTAATTTTACCATGCACACAACATAGAGAATATTTTGGACTTTTAGATTTATAGTCTGACCTCAATCTTTCATCATACCAAAAACATGCTCCACAAAATTGGCATTTATTTATGGGATCTCCAATATCCCAATATGGAATGTCTACATAAGATGCATAGTGTAAAAATCCAATTAATTCATTAAAAAAATAGTATAATAATTGTGGAATGATTATTCACATAAGAATAATGCCATGACATAATGTCGTATGCAATACGTATCGGGATGAGATGAATAATGCCATTGTGGGAGTTCATTTGTTTGTGAGGTAGTAGCGTTTTGCAATGGAGACGCTGTTCGAATAAAGTTTGTTATGCAAATATATGAATATTTAGAGTGACATAATTTTTATACTTCGTGTAACAGAAATATGTAACACACAATCACTAATTTCATTAATGGGAGCATATGCGGAATGATAGTCATGACCATCGCTTGCAGATACTCCACTTTGTGACGGGGCATTCAAACGACTCTCCAATGTTGTACGCTTTACTCTCATGTGATCTACCTCGTCTACATAACATTAAAATTCAGATATACTTATCATAACATTACTTACTTAAAAATCACCAATGTTCTATTTACAAATGGAAAATAAATAATAAATATGAACATACTATGTCAAGCATATGCACGAAAAATTAGTGACGAATATGCAAATAGTTATTTGTTAATTAAAGATATGGTCAAAATAGGTCATGTAAATAATCTAAAATTTAAATACATGTTGCAAATAAAAAATCGGAGGTTAAGAAGCTGTTTTGTTCGTCTTATTCTTATTACTTATTGCTTATTCTTATTTTATTCAGATCAGATCAGACCAGACCAGAACCATTCAAATCAGATCAGAGACATTTAGATCAGACCAGAAACATTCAGATCAGATCAGATCAGAAAAGTTCAGAAACATTCAGAAACATTTATGTATTATTATTATTATTATCTTATTATTATTATTTCCATCATTATTATTATTATTATTTTCATTATTATTATTATTATTTTTATTATTATGTTGATGATTAAAAAAATTATTATTATTTTTATAATAATTATTATTATTAGAATTGTACGGAGTAATAGAAATTATAATTATATAAATAAATATTATAATTACAATTACAATTATAATTACAAAAATATTTATCATTACAAATTACAAATATAATTAAAATCATAATTCTAGCTATTATTATATTTAGTGTAATAGTTATAATAATAAATGTACCTATTATAAAATGTTAATAATAATTATAATTATAATTTTTTATAATTATGATTATTATTATATTTAAATTATATTTATAATTAAAATTATAATTATAATAACAATAATAAATGTATATACTTTTAGAAATATTCTAATCAGATCAGATCAGAACGATTCAGATCAGATCAGAAGGATTCATATCATATCAGAAGGATTCAAATGAGATGAGAAAGATTCAAATCAGATCAGACCTAATCAGAATGATTCAGATCAGATCAGAAATATTCAGATCAGATCAGATCAGAAAAATTCAGATCAGACCAGATCAGAAAAATTCAGATCAAATTAGAACTTAAAAAATTTAGATCAGATTATAATACTTTTATAAATACTTTTTATATTTGAAAAATTCATTGATAGCCCAATGGTTTAATTTTAATGAAAGATTAATTGAACTTAATGCCCAATGCCTGAATTCAGAGCCCATATCTAATTGGCCCATTTCTCATTTTAGTTTAGGTCTGAGTGTATGAGTATATATTCATCATATTAGCATCACTCACCTCACCTCACTTCACTCTACCGCACAGCCTCACTCCCTAAACCGCAGCTCTGGAAGTCTCCAGAGTCTGCTACACACAGACCAAACTCCCCTACTCAAGTCACGACCCTGTACCATCCTCGCACAACTCACCATCAACACTTCATCCTTCCACACTCTACTGTCGGATTTTTGAAAGGTGAGCAGATCGATGTGTGTTATGAACCAAAACCTTGACATTCTCCGTCTCCGATTGACATTCCCGCACATATCCAGGTTCCACATCTCTCCCATTTTCGTTTCATGCATTTTGGTGAAATAAATATCCTTTACACTTACTTGCATTGTTAATTGATTATTGTTTATTTGCTTGTCTTATATATTTGGATGATTGATATGAACTGAAAATTGGTTACTTTTATGGAGGCATCTGCTAAACTTCAGGCCATGAGGTAATAGATTCACCGCTTACATATGATTATTCTGAAATGTAGTTTGTCCGGTTACAACTGTACTTGATGTGTTTTACAATTATTCATTCATTGTTAATTCATTGAAGATTTGTTTTGGTGTTGTTTATTTGTGATGACTAATGTTGTAGTGTTTTGGTATTGTCTTATTTTTGATGACTTATGTTGTAGTATGCCTCACACAGACTAAAAACATAGATCCGTTGATTAAGTATTATAGTTTTGCCTAAATTGTTTTAACTTGTAAGATATGCCTTGGGTATTATACACTCCAATTCTTTGATAGTTTTTTATTTACCTTTTTATAATCTAATCTCTAAATATATAATTGTATTTTAAATTTTTAACCGGCTTATCTCTTGAAGCATTGATGGTTTATATTCTTTCATGGTTTTATTTTTTGTTGATGCTTGTTTTTAATAGGCATACTTATCTTAATGCCCAGTTCTAAATGTCTACTGTCTACCTATGTCATTCAAAAAAACTGAATCATTTCAATATGATTTGGCATACATTTTGTGAACCAATAATTTTTTCAAAGTTGAACGATTGCTTCTAAATTTTGATTATACATTAAATCTTCAGGCTTATTTAATAACTTTTAAGCATTACAAGATGTAATTGTATGGTAATTTTTCTTACCACATCATACATATTCACTTATTGACTTATTCTTTTAAAAGATTCTGTTTTTAAGAGATAAAGATGCAAGTATTCTACCCTCTATTCTGTTTTTGCCTACATTTTTTATACTTGTACAATCTGCCCTGGGTATTATACACTCTATATCTTTGACAGTTTTTTATTTACCTTTTTGTGTAAATATGTAATTTTTGTTGAACCGACTTATCTCTTGAAGCATTGATGATTTATATTCTTTCATGGTTTTATCTTTTGTTGATGCTTCTTTTTAATAGGCTTACTTATCTTAATTGTTTTATGTTTTATGAACTCAACTTCATTTTGGTGAGTTGGGGACGGATGCAGCTTAAGGAAGGCATGAAGCTTCAGAACCGTGGACGACCAATTCTGCCAGATGGTTAGGCCTCATTATTTTTGTGTCTAATTCTAAACAATTTTATTTTCAACAACTTATTCTTTGTTAACTATTAATGATTTATAATTATTAACAATTTTATTTTCAAGTGATGAATTAGCTTCAGATCCTTGGATGACCATTTATGCCAGATAGTTAGTCCGCATAATTTTTGTGTGGAGTTATTAACAATTTGATTTCAACAACTTATTCTTTGTTAAGTATTGATGATTTATATGTCATCATTTTTTTTTCTTTTGTTGGTACTTAGTTTTCATAGGCATACACGGAGGGTAAATGACATTTGAATTTAAGGGTTACAAAACCTATGTGTGCTTAACTTTTATAATTAGAAATATGCATTTGTAAAAACCTATGAATTGCTAAAGAAGTTTCATTTCAGGTGTATAAAAATATTAAAGCAAAAATAATTAGTTAGATATTAAGAATGGATTTTACCCTCTCTGTCTATGCTTGTTTACTTGTATGTTTTTTCATTTAATGAAAACTAAGTTACAAATCAATTTAATGTTCAAGCATGTGCTTATTTCTTTTTTTTTGTCTGTATTTGTTAAGTTCTTTTTCTTGACATTTTAATGACATTTGTTAGATAAAAATAAGCTATTTAAATGAATTTGTTAGAATTGCCATACATTGTTAGGAACAACATCCTTCATATGTAAAACATTTGGTACTGCCAAGCGTCATCAAACTTTTAAACAGTTAATATTAATGTGTTTAATAACTTCTTTGATTTGTGTAATCATAACTGATGAAAGAGTGTTTTCCTATGGCATTTTCTTATATTTATGTTAGCTTATTTTATTTGCTCCATTTATTTAGCATGAAGCTGAAGTGGAGAAAAATGATATACTTGAATCTGAACACAAATATGAGGCATCTGAGGGTGAACTTAGGTAAGCATTTTCTGTAATGCTTCACATGTTAGTTTATTTCTTGTTATTAGTTTTTTCAGGTTTAAAATGACTGTTTTACATTCAGATTCAAAATCCTAATATAGTTTATATTCAATGTTCACATGGATATGCTTCTTATAGATGCCTCAGTTCTAAATGTCTATTGTCTACCTATGTCATTCAAAAAAACTAATCCTATTGCTTCAAGAGGTTTCCAATGTGTTATTTTACAAAACCATTTATGACATTTAACAAAGTGAATAATATACATTCTTAAAGCGAATCTAAGCTACTTCTATCATTTTCTGTTAATTTCTGAATGTTGTTACTATCTACCTACTTCATGGAAAATTTACTGGAAAATTTAATACCAGATTATTTTAATATTGAAAAAAATGGTAAATAACTTAACCTGTTTAATCTTACTATAATTACCTCCAGAATCCAAAAAAGTAGTTCCATCTCCACGAAAAGTTGAAAGTTTGAATTGGCTACCTATAAAAGCAGTATCCTTGGGCCTTCATCATTCAATTGTTGTTACAGGTATGAGATATTCTTAGATCCTTGAACATGAAAAATATACTTTTCCACTGTGCTATTGATAATAACTTTTAGTTAATATAGAAAGAAAATGAGTGCAAGATATGTAATTTTATTTTGCAGTGCATGATCTTAAAGCCAATCTAACCTACTTGTAGCATTTTCTATGAATTTCTGAATGTCATTATTGTCTGCCAACTTAGATGAACAAAACCTGAATACTCTATATGTCTAACATTGAAAATCGAAAACGAATATAAATGAGGCTAACGAATTAGTTATTAAAACATACCTTCAATGTTGGTCCAAAATAGGACGCTCGTAGGCTTTTAGGAAAGCTACGTACGACACTCAAGCAAGAATTAGGAAAGTACGAATATGGAAAGTTAGCCAGAAATAGCATATCTGTATTTGAAATTCGAATTGCCTTTTATAGGCGATTACAAATGGTAACTGCCGAACATAATAATGACTAAATTAATTACAACATTAATACGGAATTAAACACAAAATTAAGTCGCGCATTGATTGTTGGCCGTTACTCTTCCTGGCTGGCAGGCTGGACGCTTGAGCTCCCCCCCTGCTGGACTGGACGGTGGGCTTCCCGCTAGGCTGGAGGAAGGCTTCTGACCGGGCTGGAGGCAGGCTCCCGGGTAGGCTGGAAGGCAGGCTCCCGGGTAGGCGGGAAGGCAAGCTCCCCGTTGGGCTGGAGGCAGGCTCCCAGTTGGGCTGGACCGTAGGCTCCCAGCTGGGCTGGACCGCAGGCTCCCAGCTGGGCTGGACCGCAGGCTCCCAGCTGGGCTGGACCGCAGGCTCCCAGCTGGGCTGGTGGTCGGCAGGCTCTTGGCTAGGCTGGAAGGCAGGCTCCCCACTGGGCTGGAAGGCAGACTCCCCACTGGGCTGGAAGGCAGGCTCCCGGGTAGGCTGGAAGGCAGGCTCCCGGGTAGGCTGGAAGGCAGGCTGCTGACTGGGCTGGTAGGCAGGCTCCCTGCTGGGCTGGACGGCAGACTCCCCACTGGGCTGGAAGGCAGGCTCCCGGGTAGGCTGGAATGCAGGCTCCCGGGTAGGCCGGAAGGCAGGCTGCTGACTGGGCTGGTAGGCAGGCTCCCTGCTGGGCTGGACGGCAGGCCGCCCTGGGCTTTCACTCTTTGATGGGCCTGATCGGTTGGGTCGGAATGAGCTCTGGATCACTGGGCTTGGGCCTGCTGGTCCAAGTCCGGGACCTGGGCCGATTAGGCTTTGGACCTAGTCCCATAACCCCATCACGAGTCCCCCACTCCCTTAGTCGAGTAGTAGACTCGGCTATGAGGGAGTAGTTTAAGTCAGCTGCCGATTTAAAAATATTCACATATCAAGGAACCATAATTGTGGATTATGTGAATCCCGGAGTTTATGGAAATTCCCAAATTAAATCAGGCTCCCAAAAAAGGCTCCAGAAAAATTCCTTCAGCATCCTAGCACTCCAGTCGTCAGTTTTTTTCCGGATTTCAGAATCCAGGTCAGCTCCCAAAAATCCCTTTCCTTTTCTTTCCTTTCCTTTCTTTTCTTTCCTTCTTTTTTCTTTCCTTTTCTTTTTTCTTTCCTTTCCTTTTCTTTCTTCTTTTTTCTTTCCTTTTCTTTCTCTTCTCTCCCCTGGTTTGCGTCCGTCTTCCTCGCGCCGCACCAGCGCCGCAGTCAACCAGCTGACTGGCTTGACCGGCGGTTTTCTCCCGGCGGCTCCTGGGTCGACCCCCGCTGCGCTCAATCGCTGCTCCGCACCACCGCCAGTGGCCGACGTCTTCCCTGCAATCCAGCGGATCTGGCCGGCGGGTCTGGACCCCCATGTCCGGCCGACCCAATCCCCTCAGCCGGCGGTCGTTCCACTTCTGGTCGGCATGGTGTCCTCTCAGGCGGACTGGAAGCCCGACGCCCCCCATGTCAGATGGTGACCTTCTCTCAGGCGGCCAGCCCGTCAAATCCTCCGCTGGACGGCATCCCCCGGGCCTTCCTTCCCAACGGCCGGCGTCGCCCAGGAGGCTGGATTGCTCCTGAATTCTGGTGGCTGCCGACGTCGATCACGAGGGTATCGGTCACCCCCTGCCGACCGGCGTAGCCATCCCTCTAGGTGGATAGGCGTCCGCGTTGGCCGACGGTTTCCCCGACGTCGTTCTTCTATTAGGCTGGCCGGTCGTCGTTGGCATGTGGATTGACACTTTGTTACTTCTCTTCTTCTTTTTTTGGCAGGTTTACAAGTTTTGATTTTATCTGACCAAAACTCTTTCATGAGTCTGACAAGGTGAAGGACGCTCAGACAGGCAGCGAGACAATTCCATGCCTCGGCTAGGTCTTCCCAAGTGCTTAAAGAATCATTATGGTGAGAACAACCATGGAGGGGATGGCACTAGAGTCTGGATTCCAAGAGACCTCTTTGAGGTTCCTAGCCGCTCCCGTGATTATACCATTGGACATGATGGTGCTGGGTCCGCTTGGCTACGACCTTGTATTTTGTATTTCCTTTGTTTCCCACTTGAATATTCTTTTTTGTAGGAAAAGGTTGGAGGCTCCCTTACAACCCATAATTTCCTTTCTGTAGCCTGTAGGTCGGGTGATTGTGCCTTGCTGGTTGTGGTCCGATGCCATCGTCTTGTGTGGGTTGGACGCGCCGGGAACATTGATCGATAATGGTGAAAACCCTACCTCCCATGTACTTCATATGGGAGCTTCGTGAAGAGGGGAATCGACAAGAGAGAGGCTGACCTCACCCTTACCGATTCACTTTCGTTTTTTTTTTAATATTCTGATGATAACTTTCTGTTGTCTGTAGGGTCTCAACGCTCGGGATGACCTGCTGAAGATTTTGTTCACGGCGGCAAGCACCAAGGCAATTGCGGGTTCTCATGCCCTTCACGGAGATCCCCGAACGTGTGAAGGATCATGAGGACGAGAGAGCCCCACGACGGGGAGCCTACCTTCCAGTTCGGACTTCGAAGCATGTAAGGCGGCAAGCGCCCCTATCGCGGAAACGGCGGTCAAGGCTTTCCCTCAGGAGTGCCCAACAATGTAAGTTGATTGCGACATAGTACTTGGGCGTCAGTCGCCAGTTGATGGTGGCGTAGTACCTGAGAGACGACCAAGAGTGGACTGACCATGGCGATGACTAAGTTGACCTTCAGATTCTGGGAGAGTTCCTTAAGCTTTCTAGTAATTCCCGTGTCTGGATCATTGTACTTGATGGCCATGGGAACATCCGGCCATGACTGTTGCACCTTTTTTTTGTAGCTTGTAGCCACCATATGTAAAATTCGAATGAATATTACCTTTTAATTCATATGTTTCCTTTTCTATACTTTGCATTACGAATACTTAGCAATTTATTCGGGGATCTGGCTTCTCTAACCTCCCGGGGGCGGTTAGGCTGGCGTGGCCGAGCCTATCCGTGCCCCTCCTAGTTGGATAGAAGTGATCTGTTCGCTATTGATATGGAATCAACAAATAAGCGACTTGTTTGGCCAGCGAGGTCGAACATTGAACCGACGAGGAAGACCTTAGGTCGGTATCCTGAACGTTCATGACCCGGGGGTCAGTCCTACTGTCACTTTAACCCATCCAGTTTGCCCGGACTTGGGGAATAATCTGGTTACTCCCGCATGGATAGCCAAACAACAGGGGCGGACCCTGCATGATCCACCAGAACGAACCCGCACCGTCAACTCAGGGATGACGAGAGTGCGAGCTGCTTGGCCAGCGATGTTAGGCGGTGAGCACTCGAAAAGACCCGGAGGTCAGCATCCTGAGTACCCTCTACCCGGAGGTCGGCCCTACCATCGCCTCGACTGTCGCGGCTAGCTCTTTACTTTAGAAAATTGCCCGGATTCTTGAAAATCGCTTGGCTATTTTCGGTTAAAGAGCCTGGCCGAGGTCGGCCAAACACCGAGGGGGGGGGGCATAGTACTTTTTTTTTTGCCACCTCCCTTTATTGCTAAGTGAGGTCGGACCTCTTTTGATGACAAAATATCGCTAACAAAGTATATTGAATTCATGATGTGGGTGGACCACATGAAGAATTACAAATTGTAATCCCGTGCTCGGAGCACAGGAATTTACAAAGAAAAGTGAAACTTCGATTTTCTACTGGTAAAACTTCATCAGGTGCTCGGCATTCCAGACGCGGTCTACCAACCGGCCTGTTGTTGTCTTCAACTTGTATGTCCCAAGGCCGATCACTGCGTCAACCACGTAAGGGCCTTCCCACTTGACGGAGAGCTTACCTCCCTCTGTCGGCCTGCTGGCCTTCCTACGTCTTAGGACATAATCACCGACGTCAAAACTCCGGGGTCGGGCTCGGCTGTCTTGGTACGCCTTGACTTGTCGTCGATAGTTTTCCGCTTTGATGAAGGCACGGTCTCTTCTTTCCTCAATGAGGTGGAGCTCGGCTCGGAGCCTCTCCTCATTGCTGGCTGGTTCAAACTCTTCCACTCGCCGGCTGGGAACTACGGCCTCGAACGGTGCCCTAGCCTCAAAGCCATAACACAAGGCAAAGGGGGTCTCTCCTGTTGCCTTCCTTGGGGTTGTTCTGAAGGTCCATAGTATATTGTTCAACTCCTCCACCCAGGCAGTCCCGAGGGCCTCCAACTTCTTTTGCAGTCCATCGACGATCGTCCGGTTGGTGTTCTCCACCTGTCCATTTGCCTGGGGGTAGCAGACCGCAACTCGGCTGGATTCTACGCCCCACTCTGCACAGAATTGTCGGAAGGCTTCGCAGTCAAACTGCCTTCCGTTGTCGGAGATTATTTGGAAAGGAACCCCAAACCGGCAGAAAATATTCTTCCATATGAACTTCCTACATTGGAGATGTGTGATGCTGGCAAGCGGCTCGGCCTCAACCCACTTCGTAAAGTAGTCCACTGCGACGATGACAAACTTCCGGTTTCCCGACCCGGTTGGTAAGGGACCGACCAGGTCGACACCCCATCTTGTGAATGGAAGGGCGGTGCTGATCGGTGTGTACATCGTTGCTGGTCGGTCGGGGCTCTTCTGGAACTTCTGGCATGTCTCGCATTTCCTTGCATAGTCAGCAATCCTTCATTATTGTTGGCCAAAAGTACCCCTGGAGGACGACCTTCCTAGCTAACGTGCTTGCCCCCTGATGGGCGGAGCATACGCCCCCATGGAGTTCAGAGACGATCATTTCCGCCTCATGTGGGCGTAAACACTTTAGCAAGGTCCCATTGTAGGACCTCTTGTACAGCTTCCCATCCAAGACGACGTAGCCCGGAGCTCGTCGCCGGACTAACCTTGCCTCCTCTTCTTTATCAGGGAGCGTCCCGTCAGCTATGTAGCGGAGGAGGTCATCCACCCAACACCAGGCGACTGGTTGCAGGGGAAGGACGTCAATGGACAGTGAGGCTGATATGCTTGAGGTCATCATCTCCTCAATGCGTGCAATTCTCGATATATGTTCAGGTAACCCTTGGGATAGCTTTGAGAGGAGGTCTGCATCGGAGTTTTGATTTCTCGGGATGCAGATCAACTCTGCTCGCTTGAACAACCCGAGCAACTCCCGAACAACATCTCGATACTTCATCATTCTTTCTTCCTTCGCTTCGAACTCACCTTTGACCTGGGAAACCACCAGATGGGAGTCACATTTCACCGTTATCCACTCTGCTCCCATGGCGGCTGCCAATCGTAGCCCAGACAGTAGGGCCTCGTACTCCACCTCATTGTTAGAGACTTTGAAAAGATAGCGGTAGGCATAGTAGGCTCGGAATCCCTCAGGTGAGATGAGGACGATTCCTCCCCCGCATCCCTTGGCTCCTGCCGACCCATCAGTCGCTAGAGTCCACCATTGTTCATTGCTCTCTTGTTGCCTATCTGCCACTTCTCGGGCCGTGCATTCCACAATGAAATCAGCCAGAGCCTGGCCTTTGATGGACGTCCGAGGCTGGAAGTCAACCTCATATTGGTTGAGGAGCATCGACCACTTCACTACCCGGGTTGTGCCGGGCGCCCTCAGAGCGGCACCTAGGGGTTGGTCCGACAGGATTCTGATCGGGTGCGCTTGGAAGTAGTGTGTCAACTTCTTGGCGGTGGTGTAGGCGGCATATATTGTCTTCTCGAGCGGGGTGTACCGGAGCTCAGCATTCTGGAGGGTCTTGCTCACATAGTAGACGGGACGTTGAACGCCTTCCTCCTCACGAACCAGCACAGAACTGATTGCGCCTTGGGAAACCCCAAGATAAAGGATTAACGTCTCCCCCCTCTCCGGCTTGCTGAGTAAAGGCTCAGAGAGGAGGTACTTCTTCAGGTCGTCGAAGGCTCGCTGACACTCATCATTCCAGACGAAACCATTTTGTTTCTTTAGGACCTGCAAGAAGGGTAGGGACTTCTCGGCGGACTTGGACATGAAGCGTCCGAGGGCTGCTAGCCGGCCGGTGAGAATCTGGACTTCTTTCACTGACCTCGGGGGTTCCATGTCAAGTATTGCCCTTACCTTCTCAGGATTTGGCTCAATCCCCCTCCGTGTGACCATGTACCCCAGGAACTTGCCTCCTTGGACGGCAAAGGTACATTTCTTCGGGTTCAGGCGCAGACGGACTGCCTTCATGATCCCGAAGATCTCTGCCAAATCATCTGCATGATCGGACGCCCGGGTGCTCTTGACGATCATGTCGTCAACATACGCCTCCATGTTCCTTCCGAGCACCTTCCGGAATACCTTGACCACCATCCTCGTGTACGTCGCCCCAGAGTTCTTCAGCCCGAAGGCCATGACAAGATAACAAAAAATCCCCTCTGGGGTGACGAACGAGGTCTTCTCCGCATCTTCTTCGTGCATGAAAATCTGATGGTATCCTCGAAAAGCGTCCATGAAGCTAAGGAGCTCACATCCGGCCGTCCCATCGACTAATTGGTCGATGTTAGGCAATGGGAATGGATCCATCGGACATGCCTTGTTGAGATCGGTGTAATCAACACACATCCTCCAGGTTGGCGGCTTCGGGGCCAGGACCACGTGTGCCAGCCAAACCGGGTACAAGACCTCCCGGATATGCTTGATACTCAGGAGCATGTTGACCTCCTTCTTCACGAATTCCCTCCTCTCGGTTGAGAGGTGTCTTCTTTTCTGCTGGATGGGCTTCGCCGTTGGATTGACCGCCAGCCGATGGACAGCGATGCTTCGGTCAAGTCCAGGCATGTCCTCCGGTCCCCACGCGAAGACAACGCTAAAAAGGACAAGTACCTGGATAATCTTCTCCCTCAAGCCGGCCGGGAGCCCGGTCCCGATCTTGACCTTCCGCTCCGGCCTCTCAGGGTCAATCTGGATCTCCTCCACGTCTGAGGTGGGTTCAGCGCGGAGCTGACCCTCCTCATACTTCATGGCTTTGCTGTTGATAGTGTGGATCCTCAAGTCTTTTTGACCGATTTGTTTGCAAGCTTTCAGATAGCAGCTCCTCGCCATTCGCTGATCTCCCCTGGCGACTTCAACGCCATTCGGAGTGGGAAACTTCATGCATAGGTGCTCCTGGGATATCACACATCTGAGGTCTTCCGGGGCCGGCCTTCCCATGATGATCTTATGCGCACAAGTTAGGCGTACGACGATAAACTCGACGTCTAACTTGGATACGCAGAGCTCGGAGCCCACCATCACGGGGAGGACTATGCTGTCCTCCGACTCAATGGAGTCCCCGGTGAAGCCCGAGAGGGGGGTTCTCACCGGGATCAAGTCTCAATGAAAGCACTAATGTTGGTCCAAAATAGGACGCTCGTAGGCTTTTAGGAAAGCTACGTACGACACTCAAGCAAGAATTAGGAAAGAACGAATATGGAAAGTTAGCCAGAAATAGCATATCTGTATTTGAAATTCGAATTGCCTTTTATAGGCGATTACAAATGGTAACTGCCGAACATAATAATGACTAAATTAATTACAACATTAATACGGAATTAAACACATAATTAAGTCGCGCATTGATTGTTGGCCGTGACTCTCCTGGCTGGCAGGTCAGCCTGGCTGGCAGGCTGGACGCTTGAGCTCCCCCCCTGCTGGACTGGACGGTGGGCTTCCCGCTAGGCTGGAGGAAGGCTTCTGACCGGGCTGGAGGCAGGCTCCCGGGTAGGCTGGAAGGCAGGCT
This sequence comes from Cuscuta europaea, assembly GCA_945859875.1. Taxonomy (NCBI): domain Eukaryota; kingdom Viridiplantae; phylum Streptophyta; class Magnoliopsida; order Solanales; family Convolvulaceae; genus Cuscuta; species Cuscuta europaea. Next base: position 5,362,038 of record CAMAPE010000035.1, on the reverse strand, counting down.
CCCGGGTAGGCTGGAAGGCAGGCTCCCCGTTGGACTGGAGGCAGGCTCCCACCTGGGCTGGACCGCAGGCTCCCAGCTGGGCTGGACCGCAGGCTCCCAGCTGGGCTGGACCGCGGGCTCCCAGCTGGGCTGGTGGTCGACAGGCTCTTGGCTAGGCTGGAAGGCAGGCTCCCCACTGGGCTGGAAGGCAGACTCCCCACTGGGCTGGAAGGCAGGCTCCCGGGTAGGCTGGAAGGCAGACTGCTGACTGGGCTGGTAGGCAGACTGCTGACTGGGCTGGTAGGCAGGCTCCCTGCTGGGCTGGATGGCAGACTCCCCACTGGGCTGGAATGCAGGCTCCCGGGTAGGCTGGAAGGCAGGCTCCCGGGTAGGCTGGAAGGCAGGCTGCTGACTGGGCTGGTAGGCAGGCTCCCTGCTGGGCTGGATGGCAGGCCGCCCTGGGCTTTCACTCTTTGATGGGCCTGATCGGTTGGGTCGGAATGAGCTCTGGATCACTGGGCTTGGGCCTGCTGGTCCAAGTCCGGGGCCTGGGCCGATTAGGCTCTGGACCTAGTCCCATAACCCCATCATTCAATGTTATCATTGCTCCTTTTTTTCTGAATAACTCTGTTACCTGGTAGAATGATAGAACTATGTGTAAGCTTTTTCATTGCCAACAACCCTGCTTCTCACTCTTCTCTCTGATATCCTGATGTGTGCTCTCTTTAATTTGGCCAAACCATTTTTGCTTAGGTACCGGTTTATTGTATATTGTTAATATTTATGATTTTCCTTGATCATGTCTGACCCACTACTTTCAGAAATAATTGCCCCACTACTCTTTAATAACTTCTCATTAATACGTGTATACATGATATGTGATATATATCTTTAAAAATTTTAAATTTCGTTTTGCAGGCCCACGTCGTTTCTCTTTTCCAAATTATTGATGTAGACAAATTGTAATTTAATAGGTTATGGGACCTGTATATGGTGCCCGTTGTTGTAATATTTATAAGTAGTTAGTTTATAGGAGTGCAGGTTCCGAACTACAATAATTACAGGCTACCAAGGTATGTTTCTATCCACTTTATTTTATAATTTTTGTAATTTTTGTTTTTGTTTCAAGCTCTCTCCAATAATTACTTTTTGTTTGATAGAAATGCATACTTTTCGTAGAGCAATTATTACCCTTGTTTTTTTTCAAACGACCTTTTAAGGCCGTAAGATATTGTTTTATTTTTGTTTTTTTAAATGATGTAGTTCTGCCAGCTCCAAAAAAGCCCATAACCAAAATTACCGTTTTTTAAAATTTAGCTATGGAAACACTTCTATCGCACAAACCTTAAATTTAAACGTAACATAGTGTCAAGGGAAACATAAATTTAGGGAACTCAAATACCAATCTTAGTTGTCGACGCAATATTTACAATAGACGGAAATTAGGGAATTAAAAATTAAAAACAACATGCTGTGTTTGTAAACACATGCTTAGGAAAACCAAACACAAATCTAATTGCAGGGTCCAATGAAATCTAGACACAAACATCTGAGCTAATCTGTGGCACACACACCATCAGATTAACCTCAGGAAATCCTAGAAACTATGCTAAACCTTCTCGAGCTTCACACGAATTGCCTTGCGGGTTTTTGCCAAAACCTTGTTCCCTTCATCATCTTTAGCGGGCCTTTTACCTCTTGATACTTCTGACACATTAGTATCAACAATGTCGGTAGTCAGGTCAATAGGACCTACATCATTTGCTTCACTCTCCTTGTCGCTTCTGGTTTCAACATCAACCCCATTTTGCATATCCTATTTTGTTATATATATAAACATGTATATATAAACATAAAACACGAATGTTATTAAAATTATACATAATATAGATGGAGTCTTATGAAATTAAATCAAATTGTACCGTAGTTTGTGTTGGTGTGACCTTGGAGGTAGTAGCTTCATCACACTCCCCCATTTGTTTTGAACTTGCCTCACCTTCACTTTTAACCTTGACAACACTAAAAGCCTGTTCCCCTTTCCTTGAGTTGTCATTATTTACTTGTACCAAACAAACGACTCTCTTTTCCATCAAATTAAAAATCTCAATAGGGGTGTCACCGTCCTCATTGTTTTTCTGTGCCAATGTTAAACAGTTTTTTAAAAAAATTGAGTAATACCATTTCATCCACAAATTGTGAAGCCTTTTTGCCAAAGAGTTCATAGCATGCATCACTCATTCACCATAGCTGAAGGTTAAACAGTTTTTTTAAGAATTGAGTAATACCATATCATTCACAAATTGTCAAGCCTTTTTGCCAAAGAGTTCATAGCATGCATTACTCATTCACTATAGCTGAAGGTTAAACAGTTTTTTTTTAAAATTGATTAATACCATTTCATTCACAAATTGTCAAGCCTTTTTGCCAAAGAGTTCATAGCATGCATTACTCATTCAGTATAACTGAAGGTTAAACAGTTTTTTAAAAAATTGAGTAATACCATTTCATTCATAAATTGTCAAGCCTTTTTGCCAAAGAGTTCATAGCATGCATTACTCATTCACTTTAGCTGAAGGTTAAACAGTTTTTTTTAAAATTGAGTAATACCATTTCATTCACAAATTGTGAAGCCTTTTTGCCAAAGAGTTCATAGCTTGCATTATCCCACAGCAGAAGTGATGCGTTTCCAGTTTTGTCCATTACTCTAATCTTTACCTTGTACCTACGAATTTACCAATCTTAGTGACTTAGCAAATAACCTGAACTTATGAGAAATGTTACACATACCTCAAAGAGTGAGTACGTGCAATTAAGATATCAAACTACCTATTTAATAGCTTTAGATACCTGATGACAACATCTTCATTGTTTTTGCAATTTGGATTAAGACATCCAAATCTGCCGCATTTTGGTGCAACTTTTCTAGCACAATCTTTACAGGCTAAGTACCACCAGCCTTCTCCAACGTCAACGTCTATGATCTCTCCAGCTATCCAAAAACGTCCAACCTAATAACAACCTTTTTTGTTATACTTACAATTTAATTTTAAATAGGAATTTATGCTGTCAAAGTATAAGTACCAAGTCTTTCTCGAAAAGGGTGTCAATAGGAATGATATCATTGTTGTTTGTGTTCACTTCATCTGTTTCATATGAAGTGATCACAATTGGGGTTCTTGTGAAGCCGTCGTCTCCATGCACGTCAAATCTGTAGATTGTTAGGTTATCAATATACAATATCAGAATGTCAATATATAATTTATTTATTGACAAATGTCTTACTTGTCCTTGTAGTCATTGAGCTCTTTGTCTTTGCCATTGATTATCAATTTAGTAGCGAAAAAAGAATTTGAAACCGAAAACTCCCCTGAAAAGTTATAATTCTCATTGTCAAACCTTTTAAGAATAAAGTGATAAACTAACCAATACATTTTTAGAAAAGGGAAAATTATACCTTTGTACACTTTTGCTTTCACAAACAAAATTGCTGCCAGCATGAAATTTGGGTGTTTCTTAACTTGTTCTTTGATCACATCAACAAATGGACCCCACAATGTGCACTTTAGAGTTCGTTGTCTGTCACGTTAAATATGTATCAATATATAATACACTACTTGATGGATGTGATCAAAGCTGATTTTTTTTTGAAAAACATACCCAGGGTCTTCTAGGACTATTTCACACAACTTTTGGCATTCACCATTGAACTCCTGCGGTCTAGGGTAGTGAATTGACTTGATGCTACCTATGACATCTTTGGAGACAATTTGTAAGATCTTAAATTCTTCTGTAATATGTCTATGATAATATATCATATAATATATCAATAGTTATACAAATCACTAATAATTTGGGTATTACATAATCTAAAATATTATAATACTAAAAATTAAAAGTTGTAAGAATTATTATAAGATACTGAATTCTTATATTATTCGTTACCAAATAATTCGGATTGGTCAACATTATTTGCATATGCAAGCTTGACAAATGGTTTAAAGTTGAACAGGAAAGTAGGAAAGTTTCCGTCAATGATGTCAACTGCCATGGTCTTGTGGTTGAAGAGAATCTTGTACGCTAGTGTCGTTGTCTTGTACTTCATGTCATTAGGTGCCACAATGAAGTTCCTAACACTATACAATTGTCCTTCCTTGAGACTTTCTTTAAAATGCATAACTCTCTCACGACGTATTGTGGCATGCACTCTGTCCCCCTACAAAAAAAAGTGAGGTTAGGTTGAAGATAGCATAAAGGATTTAATCAAACAATAGAGTTCTTCTATAAAATTGTACCTCAGAATCATGGAAGATGCACTCTAAAGTATTTGTGATACTTTTGTTACTGAAAGATGGAGTAGTGTATGCTCGAATCAGCCTCAATCGTAAAGCCCAGTTTGTCCTGGACTTGTTAATCTCCAACACTTTGTCGTAAAGCATTTTTCTAACCGCACACAATATTAATTTATCTCTGCAAAAGAGTTTCCTGCCAAAGCTATTTTAATCGTAGGTTGGATCTTGAATATATACTGATAGCAGAGGCGGTTATTAGGAAGTGTGATTGGACGTGTGCTAAACGTGGAAGAAACTGCTCAAGTGTATTCAGTGGAGCCATCTGTATATTCTGGACGTGTGTTATTATTATAAAATTATAAAATTATAAAATTAATATGTGTAGTACATCTGTACTATAAATTGTGGAAGAAACTGCTCAAGTGTATTCAGTGGAGCCATCTGTATATTTTGTATTTGTGTTATTATTATAAATTATAAAATTAATTTGTGAAGTACAACTTTATTTATAAATTTATCATTTATTCCTTGCAGCTTGTTCCATTTACGTGCTGTGTTGCATATAATTTTGGCACGTGATCACTTATCCTTTACACAATGATCACTTACGAAGCAATTCACACAATGGAATCAGGCGGGAACAGTTATTCCCTAGTCGATTCCATTGTTAAATATATAAAGATTTAGTCATTAATGATTAACGTGAGTTTATACATATATTGCTCCGTCTAGTAGTGTGATCGCAATTGGGTGTATTTTAAAAAAATGAGTGTGGTTGTATTAAAAGAACGTATGGGTGTGTGTATTTTAATTTATTAAATATTAATGTATAAACATATTATTACGTATATAAAATAAATATTTTATTTAGTTATTTGTGTTGGTATGTATATTACGGAGTACATAGTACTCCGTATATAATACTCCCTCCGTCCCTATATAAAAGTATCCATTCATTTTACACACATCTTAAGAACGTGAGTTTGGTTGGTACTGTTTGGCACTGTTTCGACATTGTTTGACATTGTTTGGTACTGTTTTGCACTGTTTTGTTTGCCAAAAAAAGAAAAGAAACTTTTATTTAGGGACGACCCGAAAAGGAAACATATGCTTTTATTTAGGGACGGAGGGAGTAGTGAATTTGAGCGAGAGATTGAGTGAATTTAAATGACAATAATAAATCATAAAAATAGTAAATTTGAAGATTGTTGATAATTAGCCCTAACTAAATATGGCCCAATCTATTTGACTATTTCTCTTTAAAGCTATGCTTTGAATCCTCAGTCCATCCGCCTTCTGGCAACTCGAAACGCTGCGGAGGAAGATGGCGACGGAGCCTACTCCCCCCTCCGCCGACCTGCACCACGACACTGAGGACAGATATCAAAAGATAGAAGGAAGAAGACACCGTTCTATTTTTGAACTATCATCAGACTTCTTCGATTCGTGTCGCATCCTCCGGACTCCCTTCGCATCGCCACTCTCGGTTGCTCAAAAACTCGAAAACCTCTCTGTAAAAAATGAATGCGATATCGTCGTGGACGAGAAGATCGAGAGTGAAGATAAGATATCAGAAATTAACAGCATCGTCACCAATAATACAATGCGAAGATGGTCTTGCAATACTTGCAAAGCTGAATTCGAGTCTCTCATTGACCAGCGCTCTCATTTCAAGTCCGACATTCATAGGCTAAACGTAATTTCTCTCTTTATCAATTATTATTTATAGTTTCTTCCCATATTTCTGTTGAGCTTAATCTGATTGTAATGGAAGCTAACGATTGTACAGTTTTGGGTTTTCCCGGAGTTTTATCTAAAAAGCAATTTTCTTATTGTTGCAGCTATCATAGTTGTAAGAATGCGTGGTTTATATTAGTGGGCAATATTGCAAGTTCTAAAGACGGGATCTTTACTCACGAGAAACTATTTTAAGAAATGAAATGAGTAGTTTCAGATTAAAGTTCTTGTTGAAGTAGAAGTGCTAAAGATGGAATCTTTATTGACGAGCAATTATAATTTTAAAAATTGTTAGAGAAAGTCAAATTAGTTTTGAGGCATTTCCTAGCTGATAAATTGTATTGAATAGTTTCAGTAGTAAGCCACAAATCATAATAAATGAAGTAGCTTTTCAACTTTTGCTCAATTCCCCACTAGCAGCTGCAAACTATTGTTGTAAACTTTTATAACATCATATAGTATGACAATGTAAGAATTTGTTTGGAAGAACAAACTATCTAATACAGACTACAAACAAGGCTAGTTCAAAGAGGTTTTTGTGATGTTAAAAAAGCTTTCTTTGTCCAAGTGTTAGTGAGAATTCAATTTTGTAAAGTGGGATAACAGGCAGTCAGTAATTCGCAAGTTGCTATTGATATCAGATAAAACTAAGTATTGCGGGAAAAGACACGATAAGGGAAGAGGATTTTGATGATGGAACCCAAGATTCTTTATGCAAAGATTTCGACGTGTCAAGTATATCAGCATCCGATGATGATGAAGAAAGAGAAACAGTTGTCAGAAATGACATTTGTTGTGGATTGGGCGGCAATGTTAAAAATAAACTGTTCATACTATTGCAGACTGGAGAGATAGTTTCTCTGTGGAAACCTTTACTTATGAAGGAGTCAGTTCCCATTTTATTTGAGAATGATAAACCATTTGCGACAAATGCCAACGATGCCAAAATCTCACAGTACTTGAAGGAAAGGGAAGTTAGTGAAAGGCTCAAGTATTTAATCCATAAATCAAGAGATAATACTCCGTTAAGGGTTGTTTTGCTTGCAAGAGGTGGGCACTTTGCAGGTTGTGTCTTTGACGGCAATTCTGTTGTGGCTCATAAAACATTTCACAGGTTAGATATTTTCCTTTGATTAGCTTCTCTTTTGTTAGAGCTTATATATGACATGTTTGAACCAAAATTATATTCAATGGTTCCTCTAGTTTTTCAAGTAGTCATGGAAAACATTGCCAACAGAAAAAAAATGCCGAATTCTATCAAAAGTTTATTTCATTTACTTAGTTATTCTAGAGTGTGTTCTGTTACTTCTGTACTTCGGGTCAGTTTGTCTAATTAGACATTTTAAAATGGAAAACATAATCTATTTACTCAGTTCACTAAATATCTTATTCTATGTTCAATTTAATCTGCTTTCAAATCAAGATTACAGTGCCACTACTTCTTTTAAGTTACTTATAATTCATAAAGGGTTCCAGAGTAGTATATGTAACTTTTTTGTCTTTTGATTCATTTTCACTGGACTTGGTCATCGTATGAAAATTGTGAAGTTATTTTATTCAGTGATCACTTTAAAACTTGTCACAAGTGGGTATAATATCACCTCCATATTGGGGGGAATCCATAATATTTGTTTTGACTTGCATCCACAGTATTACCCAATAAAACCAGTATGTATATGATCCTTCCTTTATCTATAGGTATGTTATTCGAGCTAAAGCTGGTAAAAAGCAATCATCAAAGGATGGGAGTGGGAAGATTGCACACTCTGCTGGAGCATCACTTCGTCGTCATAATGAACTTGCACTCAAAAGGGTACCATAAATTTCAATCAATAAAACAATTTGTTATCCTTTTCTTCTTATTTTGATAATCAACATTCAAATTTTGTTCATTACCAGGAAATTCAAGAATTGCTGGCTGCGTGGAAGCCTTATTTTACTAATTCATCTTGTGTTTTTGTACATGCCCCCTCAAACAATCGCCAACTGTTCTTTGATGGGAACATACCATATTTTTCCTGTCAGCAGACTGCCATTAGGAATGTTCCTTTGACAGTTCGGAGGCCTACCTTGAAGGAGGCTCGAAGAATATATAACTTATTGACTCAAATTTCCTTTGAGGTTAATGAAGAAGCTTCCCTTAACATAGAAGTGGGCTCATCGCTAAGTCAAAACACTTGTAATAGTGGCTTTGCTGAGGTGATAAAAGAAGCAGGACAAAATTCTGAGAGTAAGGAAATTACTGATCAATGTATCAATGGAGGTCCCAGTATATCAAGTGAGAGTGGAGGTGAAAGTGAAAATGAGATCAACGGGGTTACTACATCTTTACATGAAGCAGCTAAGTCTGGCAATGTTAAAGAGGTTTTGGACCTTCTAGAACAGGGTATGGATCCATGCATTAAGAACGAGAGAGGCCGAACTCCATATATGCTTGCGACTGAGAAAGAAGTGAGAAACACTTTTAGACGGTTTATGGCATCAAACCCTGATAAGTGGGACTGGGGTGCTGCAAAGGTGCCTTGTGCATTGACAATAGAAATGGAAGAATCTCAAGCAGCTAAACAGGTATTGTAGATTTTATATTGCATTTCCATTTCTCATGGCAGCAGTTCCAGGATGTAGCTCTAGAAGTCTTTGATATAAAAGCAAGGGGATACCTAGTTTTAAGGATGGATAGTCAATAGTCCATACAACAACAACATCCAAGCCTTAGTCCCAAAAGATTAATAGTCAATAGTCCATCTGTTCCTAAAAAGTCTTGTTTTCAATAAAGTTTGTAGCATTTGAGACTAGATTGTTTTTAGACGGGGTAGTATCATAATAAATGGTTTATTACTTATTCTCCCAAATGATGTCAGATTGCTCTGTCATCTGTGCATTAACTTTTCAAAAAACTGCTCCTTTTACATTACCTCCGTTATTATTTAGTTTCAACTTTTTTATTTTCACGTTTTTCAATATACAACTTTCACCATTAATAAATTTTATTGGCTGTTAATAAATACTCCCTCCGTCCCAATTTGTAAGATACTTTACTGTTTACGATGTTTGACCAACAATAAAGCAAATTGATTCCTGTCAACACTCAAATTAGTTTTAGAAAATAAAATTTACATATTCAGAAACTACATCAAAACCGCTACAAAATCTGCAAAAAATAATTCAAATTTCATAAACTTTTGGTATATAAAATAAAAGATTAAGAGTGATTTATGTTGACTAAGTGAATAGTAAATGTATCTTACAATTTGGGACTGAGGGAGTAATACGTAGTATATAAATCAATATTTTAAAAGTTTACATTGGGTAAAAACCCACTTTTTTTCCATAATATGATCTTTTAATCGTTTGATAAATAAAATGTGGTAAACGTAGAGTGTGTGATTAGTGCAAAATCAAATCGCTGCAACTTGCAACTAATAAGGTGTGGAGGTAGTATCTACTCTCACTGTGCATGAAGTTTTACTTTTTGTGCTCTTATGATTTAAAAACCTTGTGCATGCAGTTGTACAAGAACTTTTGAATTTTAATACATTATATTGTTTACATTTCGTAGGCAGAGAAAGATGCCAAGAAAAAAGCAAGGGCAAAAGAGCTTAAGAAATTGCGTAAAGCAAGACAAAAGAAGGCACAGGTTGGAGTTCTCTTTTCTAACTTCTCACTCTCAGCACTGGTTTATAATCTTAAAATAGCTGCTAGCTAGTATGCTTTCAAGATATAGAATTGATATGTGTGATTGTGTGGAATGTCTGCGAACTGCCATCAATCTACAGGCTGAGGCTAATGAATCAAATATTGCTTCAATCAAGTCAGAAGGTCAACGGCTTGGTTCCATCTCTACTCCTGGTGGAGCATCTCGATCTAGTGTCTCAACAAAGCTGTCTAAAGAGGTTAGTGATTGTTGAGTATCCTACATCAGTTTCACATTGAGCTTGATTCTTCCTATCAATGCTTGATAAACGATACCCCTTGTGATTCCTTTTGAGGTATGTAAGACCCAATTTAACATGGCGGTTCGAGGCAGTTTGTTTGAGGATAGGTTTGGGATCACTTGCTCACCCCTTCAGCTGCCCAACCTGTTTGAGCTGTTTGCCCATCCATTTTGCTTGTTTGGGTGTTGGTTAGGGTGAAAGGGATGTGTTGAGTATCCCACATTGGCTGTCTACTCGGTTTGAGCAAAGTAGATACATGATTAGTAAGCTTCATTTTTTGAGGAAATTTTCAGGAATAAGTCACGCATGTGTTATCAGAAAATCCACTTACTCAAATGCCATGAGTTTGGCATAAACTCACAATTGGAGATGTGTGTGTCGCACGCTCTTATTATCTCTTTCTCATTTTTTTGCTCGCCTATGTAATATTGTTATGATTATGATGATTATGATTAGGAGGAACTAAAAAGGGCTCAAGATGCTGAAAGAGAAAAGAGAGCAGCTGCAGCTGAGAGAAGAATGGCAGCAGCGGGTGTGGTTGATCTTAGATCTTGCAACACATCTGGAGCTGACATCTTTTGTTCTTGCTGCAATGTTTCACTAACGGGTAAAGTTCCTTTTCATTGGTATAACTACAAATACTGCAGCACATCGTGCATGCATGTACACAGAGAGATCCTTGAAGATGGCTGACTGTTATCTCTGCTCTTCTTCTTAATCTTCTCTCAATACAACATCTTGTCTGTTTATAGAAGAATTTTTGGCATTTTCTTTTGTTCTGGAGATCCATTCCTCATCATTGTATCATAGATCACTTTGCTTTTGTAATTAGGCATTATTATGGTACATCCAATGTATAGAATCCACATGCCAATATGGAATTCAGGGGTTTGTCTTAATTTTTTTTAATTGTGTCTGGATGTTCTTCAGTCGATGCAAAGGAGAATTACCAGAAAGACCTCTAAATTATGTCACAGGATAGAGAGGAATGATGAGAAATAATTGACAAATAAAAAAGTAGACATAAATATGATTTTTAATACACATTGACCATTGTAGTACTTCCAATGTGACTATGATGCCCATGATGACGTTTCATTATATACTTGAGTAATAAAAAACCAAAGCCTGGTTCATTTACATTTTACATCATAATATGATAAAAACTATGTAATGGTTAATCAACTCAATCAATATATGATATGATAAATGGAGTGTTTGCGATTGCTTCTACTTTAGAAAAGTGATTTTTAAAGTGATTTTGGAGAAAGTATTTAATAGTAAAAGTTGGTAGTGTTTGAAAATAAAGTAATTTTGAAAAAGTAAAAGTTGATTGTGTTTAGTAAAAGAAGTGCTTTTTGTGTAATATAAAAAGTGAAAAGCAGTTTGAAGCACCTTTCTAGCTTGTGCTCTTAAGTGATTAATTTAAACAAAGACTATCATTTAAAATCATTCTTTTCAGGCTTTCAGCATTTTTAAGCCAAAAGTCTAAAAACACTTTTTTAAAGCCGTAGCCATCACTCCCAAAATATCACTAGGAATGGGCTTCGCCGTTTCTCTTGATTAAGTGTTAGTCATGTTTCCACTCAATACATCTAATGATAATATTCCGTCCGTGTTAATATATTCTCATCACTTAACCTTTTGATCATTTACTTGAATACTCCGTATATGATATGGGGTAAGTTTTTCATTTAAAAATAATTCATCATCTTGTTCATACTTTTCTATCATTTTGTCTATATTTTTTCTACACTATTCATACTTATACGGAGTATTATTATTTTTAAACTTTGTGCATAAGGCTAACGTTATAAACATCAAGAAATCGCTGCTATACAAAAAGTCACGTTAACAACAATCCTTGTTGTTTTGCATATTGTTTCCTTGATTTGACATAAAACAACGATATATTTAGAAAGTCAAAATAAAAACTTACTTCCTCCTTCCCACAAATTTCTTTCCGGTTTGACTGGGATCGAAATTTAAGAAAGTAGAATAAAACGGAAATGTAAAATGGAAATGTATGGTTGTGGTTGAATAAAAAAAGTAAATGAACGGTAATAACACAAAATTTTCCAAAAAGAGAAATAAGAATAATTTTTTGGGACGTCCCAGAAAGGTAAATGTGAGGAATTCTGAGGGACGGATGGAGTATCTTTCATAAAAACACGTGTAGGTGAAAGTGAGATACTCTTTTCTAAACGTTCAATTTGATATGCATAAAGAAGAACAAAAATGGTTAATTTGATGATTTTGATCATTTGATGTACTCTACGTACAAATCTGGGCCTTTATTAAAAAGATTGAGCATCTTTTAAATTTGACAAGATGTCATGAGTATTCAAAATTGGTTGTCATATTGTACAAGTAATATGCATATGATATATTATACGAAGAAATTGGATCTATATTGTACATGTGTATCACTAATATATTGAAAAATACGAGTAACGTTTTGACATGTAACTATATACTCCCTCCGTCCCTATTTTATCTCCCATTTCGGCTGAGCACACTTATTAAGATAGTGAGTTTTGTGTGGTGGAGAGTTGTGCAGAGGAGAGAGAAATGTGTAAGAATGTGTAAGAATGATTGTGAACCACAAATTCTTTGTCAAAAAGGGAAGGAGGAGATAATTTTGGGACGGACGAAAAAGGAAAGTTTGAAGATAATTCAGGGACGGAGGGAGTACATACTAATTTCGATATGTAGGACACGATTGAAACATAGCGTAGTTTTAATGTAAACATGCAAAGTAAAAACGAATGCACCTTACTCTAGCCAAAGGGCTACATAATTTCACATTCTTTATAACTAAAAATGAATGCACCATCTCCCACATAGTGCAAATTAGTTTTGTTTATGAAAAGGCTATTGTCTCAAAATAAAGAATGGGAGAGTACTGACCTTCATTGGCTTTTATAGAAACCCACAAATGAATATAGAGAAAGTTAGGTTTACCTGCAAGGGTAGCTCAGTTGGTCGAGTGACGGGAGATTTGGATCAATGGACCAAGGTTCGAATCCCCGCAACGACCGGGTGGAGGTCACAGAACCTGAAATAAGACTGAACCTCTGTTGCGCATCGATGTATGGATCAATTTGGATCAAGGGAAAGCTAGGTCCTATGATTCAAATCAAAGCCTGCTATGGAAATCGATTGAAATGCCATTAATTTACACTCCAGGAGATTTAATAATGGCTTTGTACGTTTCCTCTAATCACTTTAAATACCTTACAGAATTTGCATTTTCGTCTTTAATTTACACTACAGATTGCTCAATCGGCAGCTGCGATCAAGAAAGCCCCGGCCGGTAGTTAGGGCATCTCTGGATTCCGCGCCATATCTATGAGTCAGTTGCTGAATGACATCGGAAGATGATGAAGGCAGACGAAAACCCGACGAGTCCATTGGCGTTAACCTCGAAGCTCGACCCGAAATCGGACCCTCCTTTGAAAGACCACCCGTCTTCACCGAACCCCGTCATCAACGGCTCCCGTCTCCGGTCCAGTAAACTCAACAAATGCAGTGAGCGTTCTCCGCCTCGCAGGAACCCTCAAACTGCCGAGGAATTCGTACTCTCTGTCGCCTCCAAGTACGCGTCTCAGCCTCTTCAGAACTCCGATCCTGACGTTTGGGGTGTACTCACAGCCATTTCGGATAAGGCTCGCAAGCGTAACCAGGTTGGTGAATTCAATCTGATTTTCTTTTTTCATTTGGTATTGTTGAAGGTTTATGGGAGTTCTCTAGCCGAGTTTCTCTAATCTACTTATGTCATTGTAAAAGTGATGTTCATCCTGTTACCTAAATTGGCATCGCCACGGACCTTTATCAAGAAAGTTCTCAAGATTCTTGACTGTCTAGTAGTGCTTTGGTTTTTATAGTACACATTGATAGTTTATCACTTGGCCTTTGTACTTTCCGTTCAGGGAATAAATATACTTTTGACATCTAGAGAACACTGCATTGGCCGTTTGGTAGGAGATGCTCGTTTCCAAGTTTTATCCCCAGCTGTTAGTGCCACACATTGCAAGATCTATAGAAAGACAGTCGCTAATGAAGACTCAGAGCATGGGACTTCTGTTTTTCTGAAAGATACTAGGTTGGATAATTTTTCTGCATGTCTGAAATCTATCTTGTAAAGTCCAATTTTTTAATCTCTGGACTTGTGCAGCACAAATGGGACGTACCTCAACTGGTTAAAATTGAATAAAGGTTTCCCTGATGCTATACTTCGGCATGGAGACATCATATCCATTGCATTTGCTCCACATCATGGTAAATGAATGCTAGTCATTGTAGAAGATGTACTTGCTTGTTCTAATCTTAAGAATGAAATACAAGTGATTTGCGTGCTTCTTATTTCCTTGTGGCCAAAATTGGGTCATTGTTAGCTCAATAGTAGTATTCTTGAGGCAGAGTATCTCTTAGTCATTCAGCTATGGTCCTTTAGAACTCGTGACCTGCTTCCAGATTCTAGATTTCTAGGTCTAGGTTTAGGTGAAATATGAAGTGCACACTAAATTGCTAAAAATGTGCATTCTTTGTTGTTGTTGATGTCTTGTTTCATACATCTATTTATCAACCTCTACAACTGTCAACTTTTGATAGTCCAAGCTCTTGTGATCTTTTTTCAGTGTCGTGTGCATGGAGATTCTACTTTGTGTTTTTAACTGAGTACTTCTGTACTTGTATTAGCTATCCTTCTGTTTATATAGTTCCTTGGATGTAGTTTAAAAAACATTTTCTTATCGTCTATGAATTCTTGAGGTTTTTTTTATATTTACAAAGTATTATATCTTTACTCCATATATCTATATGTAGTATCACTGGAGAAGTTTAATTTAAACTTCTCCTTACATGGTGACAGAACTTGCATTTGCCTTTGTATTTCGAGAAGTTTTCAAGACTAATTCATCAACCGATGCTGCAGCTCTTAAGAGAAAAGCAGGTATTTTTTATCTTCATTTTGCTGGGTGCTTATGCCATTTTTTTGCTGGTAAAGAGTGATATCTTGGATCCTTTACCACGAGAAATAGATGTATGTAGCACTTGTATTCTTGCTATGTAGTAGATATTTGCTATTGACTCTTATGTGCTTATGTGCTCCCTGTGAAGATGAATTTGGCTGTGACAACAAGAGACTTAAGGGAATAGGCATCGGTACTCCTGAAGGTCCAATTTCTCTGGATGATTTCCGTAGCCTTCAACGGTCAAACACGGTACACGATTACAAATATTTTGGTTGCAATCTCTGATGCTTACCAAGTACATTTCTTTTATTCTGTACAACAGTATTATAACTTATGCCGATTTTTTTTAGGAATTGAGGAAACAACTAGAGGATCAAGTTGAAAGAATTGAGGCTTTGCGCAATGAAAATCGTGCAACTGTTGAGAACCACGAGAGTGTATGCTATACTTGTTAATATTGCCATTTATTTTCATGGATACCACAATTGAAGTTGTCTCTCCTTTGTATGCCTGAGTTTTACCCTTATTCTTCTGCAGGAAATGAAAGATTTGAGAGATTCTGTTTCAAAATCCTACCTTGATCAGATAAAAGATTTGAACCGATTATTGCAGGCTAAGGATAAAGAATTTCTTGATTCTAGTAGGATATCTGCTGAGCAAAAACATAGGCTGCAAGATCTTAATGAAAGACTTAGTGCATCTGAGCAATCATGCATTGAGGCCAACGAAATAATAAATAGGTACAAATTTATTTTGTTTAGTTTTCTTAAATGAAATGGAAAAACCCACATATTTGTATTGAGAGATGCTTGTCTTAATTGTATGCCTGTATTTTCATAACTTCTGTAGCCAAAAAGCATCTATTTTAGAACTGAAGGCCTTACTAGATGAGGAACGTGATCAGAGAAAAGAAGAAAGAGAAAAGGCTGCATTAGACCTGAAGGCTTCTATACAGAGAGTTCAGGTTGAAGCACAGGAGGAAATCAAAAGATATTCCGATGCTGCCTTGCGACGTGAAAAAGAGCAGCAAGAAATGATTAACAAACTACAGGTCAAATTGAATAAATTTGTCATGGGTTCTTGTTTTTAAAAATTTCTGCATGTTGTTTTTTTGGCCACAAAGGTTCACACATTAGTTATGTATAAATCCAGGAATCAGAGAAAGAGAGGTGCTCGCTCGTGGAAGCATTGAGACTAAAATTGGTATGTAGTAGTCTAGTGTATACGTGAGCTTACTCTTCAAATGTGCATTATGAAGTAGTGTTATATTTTGTTGAAATTGTCATGTTATCTTTCTTTCCTTGTTACAGGAAGAAACCAGACAGAAACTTGTAAGTTCAGACAATAAAGCTCGCCAGCTTGAGGCGCAAATTCATGAGGAGCAATTTGCTTCCTTCACCAACAGAAAAGTAGGTTTAGAGCATGAAAGAACTTGTAAGAAAATCATGCTTTTATTCTGCTTGATTTCACCAGATACTGATAAGGATATTGTGTGCTTTTTTCAGAGAATGGATGAACTGGAGCATGAAGCAGAGATTTTGAGGAAAGAGCTTGAGAGAGAAAAGGTAGGTTGAGATGTTCTAATATCACATCATTCTGCAGTTTCTCCCTCAAGTATATCCTCATCTTTTATATGATCAACTAGCCACCCCCCCACAAAAAAGAACATGAACAATGAACCCAAGAAATGTGAAGCAAATCTGAAAACTCCACTTCTGTAAAACACTGATAAATATCTAAGTATGCCACTTTGGTTGGTTTTCAAAAGTTGAGACTGTGTTGTTGTTGGTAGCAGGCTGCTCGAGAAGAAGCATGGGCAAAAGTTTCAGTTCTTGAACTGGAGATCAATTCTGCTATTAGAAACCTAGATTTTGAGAGACGCAGATTGAAAGCTGCCCGAGAAAGAATCATGCTTCGGTAGCTGAGAAATTTCTTCTTTTCATTAAATATCCACGGCATTTGGGATGACACACATTGTTATCCCAAGCCTTTTTTTTTTAATTTTGCATTGACGATGTTTGTGCTATGCTCCTTTACAGAGAGACACAGCTTCGGGCTTTCTATTCAACCACAGAGGAGATATCAGTTCTGTTTGGAAAACAGCAGGAACAGTTAAGAGCAATGCAGAGGACATTAGAAGATGAGGAAAATTATGAGAATACGTCGATGGATTTGAACCTCGAACCAATTGAACGCAATGCTAATGCGTCAGTGGTCAGGGAGAGAGGAGTTGGAGAGGATTGCGACAATGGTGGTGCTTCTAAGGTGGGCTCTACCCACCGGAATATTTTTGGAGGAACATCAAGTGATGCAAGCTTGACAGAGAAGCATGATTGCACCATCCGAAGCCAGCCTGAAGATGATGAGACCCAGGAGGTAGAGTTCACCAGTGGTGAACAGTGCAAGCAACAGCATGCCGCCTTTGGTTCTGATATCGACACGCCTATCATGGAGGGAGATCCAGTTGGAACTGAAAAAGTCCATGAATCAGGTGATCATCTCAACCACCCCCACCACCACCTTTTAGGATCCGAAACAGTGGTTGCGACGGGAAGCCAAACAAGTAACATGAATATGGATTTAAACACCTTTGATCGCGGGGAGGAGGATACGTTGAATCTGGAGGCCAATAAGAATATTGAACCAGAGAAGAATCCCGTAGCAGTTCAGAATGGTGGAGATGAAGTGGGAGAAGAGACTATACGAGCAGCTTGTCTCTTGGTAGAAGTTGCTGGGAGCTGGGCATGCAGTACTGCCCCATCTGTTCATGAAGAGAATAATGATTCTCAGAGGAGTAGGAGTAGAGCTATTAAGGATAGCATTTCACACGTGGCAGAGAGTCAATCCTCCAAGGCAAATTCTGCTTCTACAAATAGTAGACGGGATCACGAGCATAAAGCACTGAGTGAGTTGATTGGGATTTTGGCTCCGGATCTGAAGGAGCAGTTCGGTTACAGTGAGGATGAAAGTGACGACGGGATTGCTTCTAATTCTGAAACGCAAAGTTGCACAGGCAATGATGATGATGATGTGGCGGATACTGAAGTTGGGTCAGATGCTGCAATGAATGATAATGATGATGATGATACTCAGGAAGGTTCCATAGGATAACAAGGAAAGTAATGATGCATGTAAATAGGTAGAGGTGGTTTTGAATTCATGTCTTCTATTCTTTCTCCTTATAAATCTCGTCTTGCACTGATCATTGTGGAACTGGCATCATTTTATTTTTTAAGGGAATTGGTAAGATCAAAGCTTGTCAATTTTAATACTCAAATGGTCTCCACCCCACCCTCTATACTTACTCGTGTCTGTGTAGTACGATAATGATACATCCATCAAGACAAATAACCGTTTCTTTATAAACAAATTAGCATCAAACACTAGATGTAAAATGGAAAAAGAGTATCCATGGAAAGAAAAATGAGTAGTGATAACGGAATTTACGAAATTGTCATAGAATATACGAATTAATCTTGCGGTTGATATGGATCAGTTTGTCCTTTAGCTCACCTTCTTGTTACTTGGTCTGGTTATTTAGTTAATAACATTTACATTCCTTAAAAGTGTGTGGTGTAAATGCAAATTGACGTGTTTGATATAAGCTTGAAAGTGTGTTAAAGCAGGAGATATAGATATCATGGATGACATTTATTGTTCAATGAATAGACAACTAAGATGGAATTCCATACAAGTAAGGATGACCTACCGAGCTAAGGCCCTCTTCCCCAAATGACTCGAGTTTATGCCGGGGGCGGACGGACGATGGATTATAATTGGTGAATTTTGCACTATTCACAAACTCTACATTGACGGGCGTAGTATTTATTAATTTATTATAAATTAAATTTTGGAAAAACATTATTAAATTGCTCTCATTTTAAATTCTCATATTCTGAATTTTTATATTCTTTACTAATAGGGAATTAAAGATATTAATAGTCAAACTTGCGCTTTAATAAACCTGAAAAAATATAATATTATTCCATATTCTACACACCTTACCTTTCAATTAATTAATTAACTCGACCTTCACAAGCAATTGTGTTTCTACTATTAAAATTATACCAAGTAATATTGTGTGTTTAAGTATAATAATTGATTATTAGGATCATTAAATGTGACATTTACTGATTGTGAAATACAACCTATGTTTGTACCTATCAGTTATTTGTCATGTAGCAATACTATCTGATTACTCGCAAATCATATATGGTAACTTATAAGTTTGCATACATTGAAACCTTTGTCATCGTATCATTAATCTCTAATAACAAAAATCTCAATTTTTTTGGCATCGGTGATACTAAGTGAGTAGAGCTAAATGTGATCTCTGTAATGTGTTATAGTTCTTATTATCCTGCCAATTTTGATAGTTGTGTTATAGGCGTTTTTTGCTCAAATCAGGCACTCTTGCGGGATGCTATTCTGTTTTTTTAATTGCTATTGAAGACAATACTCTTTCAATCATAGATCTGCCTTTTTAAGAGGCCGTGTTTCTTCATCGTCTATCACACTATCGATGACTCGCCCCCTACTGAATCACCACCATTGATTGGAAGGGTGACTCTTTCAGATTATATTGGCGCATTTCAAATTGGAATAAAAGTCAATGATATTCTATTAGGCGCGACATATCTACAGGTATGGTGGAATCAGGAGAGGGCGCTACGGCTACATGATTAGACACTGATTTTTACTTTCAACCGTATTTACAATTTCGCTCAGTTATGCACTTTTTATTATTGGTTGTTCATTCATTTTGAATTTCCTAGAGATATTGTAGGTTTTCTGTATCAAGTTAGAAGTTTAGAGATCAACATGTCAAATTAAGCTTCCGTTTGTCGTTTACATGGTTGGCGACTTTTGCTGCTTATTTGTGGGTAGCAAAGTCCAAGTCTAATCATTGGGCTTCTTACTGAGATTGGCATTACTTTGAGTCTATAATAAGAGTGAATCCTCAAATAGGAGAAAAACACAGACTAAATGCAATAATAGGACTTATTGTTTTAAAATTCCCCAAATAAGAGTAATTATTTGTGTTTGGACTAAAATACTCCTGCAGTTCCTCAAGCCCCCAACCACCTGCCACAGCCCTGCCGCCTGGTGTCTGCCACCGCCTCCGCCGTCCCAGCTATTGGCGCCGCCTGTTGCTGGAATCCGTCAAAAATTTCATAATGAATCTGTCACCATTCTGACGCCGCCACCGGTCACCAGAGTTCTGCCGCTGCCGCTGCCACCACGGACTTAATTACCCGCCATCAACGGACTGACCCGATTATGCAAGGGAACTAGGGGGCAGGTAATTCCATCATTATCATTATTATCATTACCCCAGTGTCGCAAAGGCTCCAACCTACGATGGGGTAGGGGGGGGGTCAGATGTACGCAACCTTCCTATATTAAAGCACAGAGAGACTGTTTCCAGATGACACATAGTGAAAATTGCGTCGAAAATTGCATGGACCAACTGGTGCTTCATAACAAATTAGTGCAAACAGTTTAGTGAGACATTTTTCTTTATTCCATCATATTCCCAAGTCAAAAAATAGTGAGCCTTTGGCTCTATTGCAAATGATGGAAATATGGGACAAGTAATTATATTAATGAATTAAATTAGGGGTATGAAGGGTATAAAATCAATGTTTAGTCCTATTTAGGAAAGATTTTGATTAGAGTCCTACTTGTGCAATTATGTTTAGATTTAGCACAATTTTTCATGTAACAATTATTGACATAATATATTAAATTAAGGATGCTTTTACTTTGATTGATTTCATTCCGAAAGCAGAGCATGTTAGACTAGACTTAAACAAACAGACAAAGTTAGCACTAAACAGACTAGACTTTGACAGTTATAAAAAAATACATAGATGAGACATCTACTAGATCAGGCTAGTTTAGACCAGATCAGACAAGACTAGACTCAAACAAATCATGTAAGACTTAACCAGATCATACTAAACCAGGTTACACTTAATATAATTCTATCTAACTAGTGTTACAACAACGCCACAGTGACCAATGCCTTAGTAACCAATCGATCCGGCAATCTCAGTGACCAATCTGGCAGTGACTACAGTGCTTAGTGACATGTCCCTGCCGCCGACAATGATTAGTCCCAGCCACCGCCAGTGACTCATCCCAGCCGCTGCCAGTACCAGTCCCCCTCCGCCGCCAATGACTAGTCCCCCGCCGACGCGAATGACCAATCTCGCGCCGTCTGATCCTTGCCACTACCGATGACCAATCCCACAACGTTGCTCGTGACAAGTCCCCCGCCGCCAGTGATTAGCACCCCCGCTGCCAGTGATAAGTCCTCCGCCGCTGCTAGTGATTCGTCCCCGCCCAGTTACAAACCACCCAAACACCTTCCTGCATCCCCTTCTCCAACTGCACCCGCTCCCCTAGCCTTGACCTAACTCTGCACAATTTCTGACTAGCCCTAGCCCTAGCCGCCACAACCACTTCTCGACCAACCCTAGCAGTCCTAGCTACCGCCGCTTCCCCTAGCTCTGTTGCAGTTCTTGATAACCACAGACCTAGTTGCAGCCACATATCTTAAACCTAACCGCTCAACGCCACTAATTATTACTTCGTTTTTTATATTTTAATTATCATTTACTTTGAATGGATGATGTCAATTTTTTAAGGAGTATTACTCCATTTAAGGAGTATTACGTAGTAAACTTTAATGGATGATGTCGATTTTTTATATTTTAATTTTCTTTTATTTTGAATATTTGTTGTATGAATTTATGTTTTTTTATATTCACTTATCATACCCTATTTTTGAAATGATTTAAATTGTAAGAAAAAATATCTATTTTTATATTTAATTAGATCGTGAATAAAAATATATGTAGGCCAACCGTTTTTTCCCATGCGTATGTACAAGTGCTGTGCTAGTTCTTTCAAGAAAAAATGCACCTCGTTTAAGAAAAAATCAACTCAATTAGAAAAAAGGTGAAAAAGTATCAAATGACCTAGGACAACATGTCTGGGATTCTGGGACATTTCTCGGCGTTTTGGTAAATTATTAGAAAAATTCTAAAGGTACACACTTTTTTTGTGTACACACTCTTTACACATGTCTGTGTAAAGTTTTTTTATATCTTTACAGACATAAAAAAAACCTTACACGGACATGTGTAAAAAGTGTGTACACAAAAAGTATGTACCCCAAGTCCAACTCAAATTATTATGGTAGATTCTATGTTGGTTTTTGGGTCATACGTTTATAGTAAGAAATTTCCCCCTTATTTCATTGCCTAGTCCCGTTGTTTAGGAAAATATAAATATTTCCCCAAATTAAACCACCTTAATTCATAATTACTTTTAAGGGTTAATTATCAAAATAGGACTAAAAATCATCCACTTTGCACAAATAGAACCAAAAAATAAACTATGTATTCATAGGACTAATTATGTGTGTCTTAGACAAATATACCCTTATAGTTATTGAAATGTTTTAATTCATAATAAAATAATAAAAAATAATAAAAATTCGTAAAAATACTAAAAAATTAATAAAAATATTTCGATAATAATAATTTATTTATTTATTTATTTTCAAAAAATAAAAAAAATAAAAAAATTAGAAAAATAAAAAACTCAAAAAAATAAAATAAAATTCATCGCCGCCTCTGCACCACCACCTTCAGTCACTAAGGAAAAAAAATGTCAAGTTCATTACGAATGCCATATTTATGGCAGAAAAAATGAAAATGTTGGCATTCCCAAAGAGAAAAATGTCATGTTTTTGGCATTTTCAGAAAAAATGGCAGTTTTTAGGAAAATGACATTTTTTCACCGGCCGGATATGGTCGTGCAGGTAGGTAGTACAGGCGGTGGGAAAGGCATCCATATTTTTTTTTAAATTTTTTTTTTATTGATTTTTACTATTTTTTATTAATTTAAAAAAAATAAAAAATTGAAAAAAATTATTTTTTAATTTTTTATTTTTTAAATATTTTATAATTTTTTAATTATTTTTCTACGAATTTTTGATTTTTTTCCGAATTGATTATAAATTATACATTTAATTAACTCATATTTAAAAGAAGGGTAAGAATGGAATGAAAAAATAGGTATGTTTCTAATAGGACTAATATGGTCCTATTTTGAAAATAGAAACATAGTAAGTCCTATTTTAAGTTTTTGCCATAATTTTAAGGGAAATTTCCTAACATATGACTAAAACTCAATGAGTTTCCCAATCTATGACCTAACTAGTTTTTGGACTTTTGTATGACTAAAAATACATAAAAAAAAATAAAAATTCATTTATATTTAAATGCTGAATGACGAAAACACCCTTATTTAAAGTATTTGCATTTTGCACTAATTTTGTCCAATTCGAATTACTGCACTTTATATTGTTGTTACTCCACGACATTACTGCACATCCGGTAATAATCACTCCACTTCTATCAAAATTAATTTTCTTCTCATTCACTTTACAAAATTATTTATAGTTTTTATTTTTTATTTTTTTAGATTTAATAAATTTATTATTTTACGTCTAATTAAGTATATTGCGTTTAATGACGAAATTATTGCTCTGTGTTACTGCACTACCGGTCAATGTTCAAGGCTCATATTTAATGCTCACAAATCCTAAATTGACTTACCATACTCAACAATATTTGTTATCATATTCACTGCCCATATTTACTGCAAATATTTAATGCTACAAACCCTAATTTTAGAAACTCGTAATTTCAATGCCTACTGCCCATATATAATATTCATTGCACATATTAGTACATTTCAACGTTCAACGAAAGGCCACCACTTGAGCTCACTTTTTCCCATTATTTCTCTACCACTCGTAATCTAGCTACATACCACCACTACACAACACAAACTAGGCAAACACGTATCGACATGAAAAGGAAATCAACACGAACGCTCCTCGCTCAACTTCACTGTATGTCCTCCTCTGCAGCGACGATCTTGCGCCGCACTCCCCCCTCCTTGCTCGGT
Source organism: Cuscuta europaea (assembly GCA_945859875.1). Classification (NCBI taxonomy): domain Eukaryota; kingdom Viridiplantae; phylum Streptophyta; class Magnoliopsida; order Solanales; family Convolvulaceae; genus Cuscuta; species Cuscuta europaea. The sequence continues at coordinate 5,338,134 of CAMAPE010000035.1, read as the reverse complement.
TTTAGACACACTCCAAAGGTGGATCCAAAATTAAAAAAGATGTCGGGCGGCTGGGCGGCGGCGCGGGCCAGCGCCCATAGACCAGGACAATGGAGGCACCCACGGATCAGGACGGCGGCGGGCGCAGGCAACGGTCTGGCGGTGGCTGTGACGAGAAGACGTGGGGCGGGGTGGTCGGCCAAGCAAACGATTGATTGCACTGGTGGCCGCCGATCGTGCTTCTGTGAAAGGCGGCGGCCCTGGACGGTGGGCAGCGGACCTGGACGGTGGGCGGCAGCCCTGGACGGTGGGCGGCGACCCTGGACGGTGGGCGGCGGCCCTGGACGGTGGGCGGCGGCCCTGGACGTTGGACAACGAGGTGGCTGCGCGGGTGGGTGTTAAAAGATAGTAGCTAGGGTTGTAGAAACAGAAGAGGAGATTAGGGTTTTATAGGTATAAGCTAAAGGGCATATTTGTCAAAAAAAATTATTTATTATTTATTAATTATGAAATTTATTTAAATATTATGATTTTTAATATTATTTTGGTAAAAAAACAAGTCAGGTCATAGATTGGGAAACTCGTTGAGTTTTAGTCACACTTAGGTAATTATCTCTAATTTTAATCCTATTTCGAGAATTTCTATACTTTTAAATTAGTTCATAATTAAAATTAAACAGAGCTCGAAGTGGGCTATTTTTTGTGCCATGATGGTAAGTGTCATTTATTTTTATTCATGATGATGATAATATCCTTACCGGTGAAATGTAGCCCACCGGAGGATCCCATCAAGTGCACCAGCGGCCGAGGACCGTCCTCGGAGGATGTGTACCCGACGACGGAGGATGAACTGGTCGCCATTGTCGCCGACGCTTCAAAAGAGAACCGGAAAATGAAGGTGGCGACTCGCTTCTCCCATAGCATTCCTAAACTCGTCTGCCCCGATGACGATGGCGATGACGGCGATACCGGTTCTCTGCTCATTAGCACAAAGTACCTTAACCGGACGTTAGAGATTAACAACCGGAGGATGACCGTGACGGTAGAGAACGGGGTGACCCTCCGGCAACTTATCGAGGAGGGCGGCGAAGGTGGGTTTGGCAGTGACAAGCGCGCCGTACTGGTGGGGGTTGACTGTGGGAGGAATGATGGGTACAGGAGCGCACAGGAGCTCGTTATGGGGCTTGGGAAGCTCCATTCATGATTACGTTGCCGGAATTCGGATAGTAACTCCGGCATTGCTGGAAAATGGCTATGTTTCTATGCGGCAACTCGGAGAAGATGACATTGATATCAATGCAGCTAGGGTCTCCCTAGGGGTAATTGGAGTCATTTCGCAGGTATAATTACTCATTTCATTTTTCTTTTTCGGAAAATTCAACTAATATTGTCTCATACGTAGTATTAAATTTGATAAAATTTGTGTGGGTATGAATCATTTTTATTTTATTCTTACTTTATCAATTCAATATCAACTACATGAACTCACTTTTCATTATAATCGTGCCACCCTTCTTGTTTCAATGTTAGTGAGACGGAGGTAGTACATTGTTTTATAAATATACAAAGTAATAAGTAAACCAAACTTAAATTATAGTGCAATAATGTTACGACGAGTCGAGCTACTCAATAACAAAAAACAACCCTCACTTATACTCTCTTTCTCACACTTCTTTCCTGTAAAGGAAAGATAATCATAACCAGTTAATACATAATTATAGCTAGTTAATATATCATTTGTATATATAGAAATATCCATATTTATTCATTTATTACTTTCCTTGTAATGTAAAGACTTTACTTTAAATATGAATACAAGGCCTCACACCACAATCAAGGTGTGATATTCTCACATGGTATCAGAATAGGTTATCCCTAACCTACGCCATTTTGTTTCCGGACTTTCTTCCCTCCATGGCATCATTCTCTTCCCTATGCCACACTTATTCATATGTTAACTCTTAAATTGTCATCCACTAATTATCTTTTGTGGAAGACCCAAGTGCAGACCCTTCTCCAGAGCCAAGGCTTATTCGATTTTCTGGATGGCACCAAAGTCAAACCGTCAGTTTCATCTTCTTCTGATGTCGAAGCTATCAAGGCACAACAAGACTGGGTTACTCAAGATCAGCGTCTTCACAGCTTGCTTCTCTCATCATTGACAGAAGAATCCATGCCGCACACATTAGGTTGTACTAGTGCTGCATTCGTTTGGTCTGCCTTAGAGAAGGTATATTCTCTTCACTCCAAGTCTCGTGAGATTCAACTCAAGGATGACCTTCAGAATCTTCGTCGTGGCTCCTCCTCTGTGGAAGATTACAGCAATCTTTTTGCCGGCTTGTGTCATCAACTGGCTGCTATCAAGTGTTCAGTCTCAGACACCGATAAACTCCATTGGTACCTTCATGGACTCGGCCCTACACTTCTCCAACTTCTCCCTCCATCAAATTTGACAACATCCAACTCCACTGCTCAGTGATGTAATTTCTGAAGCTAAAAGCTATGCTCTTTTTCAGAAATCTCTTGAGGAATCTTCATTTCTCCACCTGTAGCTTTTGCTGCCTCATCCTTGCCCCGTACTCCATCTGCTTCTGCATCAGGCCGTTCCCATCACTCTAAGTCGTCTGGCCTACCCAATGGTCGCCCGGGAACTCTCCCCTCTACCAACCGAGTCTCTCCCGGGCCTCGTCACAATAAGACAAATCGTCGTTCCTTTGCCCCACGCTGTCAAATTTGCCGCACGGAGGATCATTTCGCTGGTGATTGTCCTGATCGCTATCATCGATCTACTTCAAACAACACTCATGCCAACCTTGCTGAGGCTTTTCATTCTGTAACCTTACAGTCATCTGACTCCCCTAATTGGTATATGGACTCGGGTGCCTCTTCACACATGACTTCTACCTCATCTCAGCTTGCCTCGGTTTCTCCTACTCAGGTAACTCTCGTGTATATGTTGGTAACAGTGCTCACCTTGCTATTTCTCATACTGGTGAATGTGTTTTTCCATCCGGTCTTAAATTATCCAATGTGCTGGTTGTTCCTCATATTTCCAAAAATCTACTGTCTATTAGTCAACTAACACAAGACCTGCCTGTTATTGTTTTATTTGATAACAAATGCTTTACTATTCATCTCAAGATCATAGGGGAGATCATGGCAAAGGGAAAGCGTGAACATGGATTGTATGCCCTTGAACGAGGTCCAAAAGCCCTCCTTGGAGAACTCAACACACAGAAACTCAAGGGCTCCTTTTAGCTATGGCATTCTCGGCTAGGACATGTCTCTTTTAATATTATTCACTGCTTAAATAAATTGGGCTATATTTCAGTTACTTCTCTACTGCCCAAACCAACTATTTGTCATTCATGTCAATTAGCCAAAAGCAAACACTTGCCTTTCGAACTTAATAAAAAGCGTTCTACTTATTTTTTGCAATTGGTGCATTGTGATTTGTGGGGGCCTACTCCTATTCCTTCCAAGCAAGGATATTTGTATTATTTCATTTTTATCGATGATTATTCTCGCTTTAGTTGGTTTTATCCCTTACGCCACAAGTCTGATCTCTATGATATTTTTGTTCAGTTCCACAAATTTGTGGAAACTCAACTTAACTGCAAGCTTAAGGTCTTTCAGACTGATGGTGGTACTGAATTCACCAATAACCGCATGAAATCCTATATGATATTCCATGGCATTCATCATCAAATGTCTTTCCCATCCACACCATCTCAAAATGGTCGGGCAGAACGAAAGCATCGCCATATAACAGAGACTGGTCTTGCTATGCTTTTTCAATCCTCTCTACCTTTAAGTTGCTGGGTCGATGCCTTCTCTGCTGCGATTTTTACTATCAACATGCTGCCTACTCCGGTGCTCGATGACATTTCACCATTTGAACTTCTTTTTGGCTATCCTCCGGACTATTCTACATTTCACCCATTTGGTTGTCATGTATATCCATGTTTACGTGATACCGCTTCACACAAGTTCTCTCCTCGCAATATTCCATGTGTTTTCTTGGGCTATAGCACACAACATAAGGGTTTCAAATGCCTTGATGCTCTCACCGGACGTATTTATATTTCCAGACATGCTAAATTTGACGAAGGTGTTTTCCCTTTCCTATCAAACTCATCATCAACGTCTTTGGAATCACTTCACATTTCAGAGTTTCTGGACCCAGGTGTTACACCTTCTATGGCAAAGACCACTGTCCTCCCTGAGTCACATATTCACACTAGTATTATGCCCCCAACCTCTTCATGCAGCAATTGTTCTATTTCACCTCCTTCAAATCAGTCTGGTACACCACCAGGTGTTACAACTGCTTCAAGCTCAGCCACCAGTGTGGTTATGCCTACATCTGAGTTTAGTTCAACGGATGATTCCAGTTCATTGCACCACTCGTCAACCTCTCCAGACCTATCTACTTCTTCGCACTCATCACCACCACCGCCGCCAAATATCTGCACCATTCAAACTCGTTCTCAATCTGGAATAGTTAAGCCTCGGTCATTTCCAGATTATGATCTTACAGGTCTCCTTGCTGGTTTGGTTGCTCAAACAGAGCCAAATGGGTACAAATCAGCCGCTAAATATCCAAGGTGGGTCGCTGCTATGGATGAGGAGATGGATTCTCTTCGCTCAAATAATACTTAGGACCTCGTTCCTCGTCCCTTTGGTACAAATATTGTTGGCTCCAAATGGGTTTATCGAACCAAATATCTTGCCGATGGCTCGGTTGAGCGTCTTAAGGCTCGCTTAGTGGCTCAATTTTTCACCCAGCTCCCGGGATTTGACTTTACTCATACCTTTAATCCCGTTGTTAAGGCTGCCACAGTTCGCGTAGTCTTATCCATTGCAGTTTTACGTAATTGGCCTCTTCATCAACTCGACGTAAAAAATGCTTTCCTCAATGGTGTTTTAGATAAACATGTATACATGGAGCAACCTGCTGGCTATATTGACCCACGTTTCCCTAATCATGTTTGTCGGCTGCGCAAGGCGTTGTATGGTCTCAAACAAGCACCGCGTGCTTGGTTCCAACGCTTTCATGATTATCTTCTTCATCTTAGTTTTCATAATAGTCATGCTGACACCTCCTTATTTATCTTCTCCCGAGGCCCTGATCTCCTTTATCTTCTCGTCTACGTCGACGATATAATACTCATAGGAAATAATCCCCTTCTTCTACGAAATTTCATTACTCGCACCAATCGTGAGTTTGCTGTTAAGGATTTGGGGAAATTAAGCTATTTCTTGGGCATTGAAGTCACTCACACGTCTACAGGTTTATTTCTTGGACAGTCCAAATATGCTCGGGATATTTTAGAGCGAGCTCAAATGTTGGCTGACAAACCTGTCGCCACACCACGGATTCCGGGTTCCCAGCTTCATAGCAAATCTGCCACTTTGTTTCATGATCCTACACTGTTTCGCTCTATTGTTGGTGCTCTTCAATATTTGATAATAACTCATCCCGATTTATCATATGCGGTTAGCTCGGTTAGCCAATATATGCAGTCTCCTACGGTTGATCATTTTCAGGCTGTCAAACGCATTTTGTGTTATGTTAGGGGTAGGATCTCTTATGGCCTAGACTTTACACGATCTGCTACGCCTCCTGCTCTCCTTGGCTACTCTGATGCCGATTGGGCTCGTTGTTTAGAAACCCGACAATCTACTTATGGATATGCCATGTTCTATGGCAGTAATCTTCTATCATGGAGTGCAAAGAAACAACCAACAGTTTATCGCTCCAGCTGCGAATCTGAGTATCGGGCTTTAGCTAATACTCCCTCTGAGATTATTTGGCTAACTTATTTGCTTCGAGATCTGTGTGTTCCTTTGGCTGATCCTCTTCTTCTTCTTTGTGACAACAAAAGTGCAATTTTTCTTTCACAGAATCCTGTTGCTCACAAACGTGCCAAACACATAGATATTGATTGTCACTTCATTCGTGAACTCGTATCTTCAGGCAAGCTCAAGATTCAATTTGTTCCCTCCAACTTGCAATTAGCTGATATCTTTACTAAAGGGCTACCCCGGCCTCAATTTGAGTTCATTCGTACTAAGCTTCGTGATAAGTCTGATTTGTTCATATATTTTCACTCACTTTTTATAGCGTTTCTTGTCAAACTCGGGACAAATTATACATTTTTCTGCGTTTTTGTTGCATTTTTGTTATGTTTGAAATTAGCGTTGAAATTTACATTTTTGAGTGATTTGTGTTTAATTCAAGTGTTTGGATTGATTTTATGTTTTTTTCTTCTTATTTGTGTTATCAAATTTCAGCATTCTATTATATTTCAATGTTTTTCTTGATACAATAAACAAATGAAGTGCATTATTTTTCTAATAAATGAAGTGCATTAATTAATCAAGAAAAGCAAAAAAAGAAAAAATACTAACTGCAGCTAAGCTGCGTGAAAAGAAAGAAAAGCAAACGAAAGAAAAGAAAAGAAAATAAAAAGAAATGAAAAAAAAGACAGCCCAAAAATGATCCTGATGGGCAAGATAACCTAAGGCTGCCGACACTACTGACGGTGGAGAAAAGAATCTAGACCAGCAGCTCTTGGCCAGAAAAAAAAGACTTGGGAGAGCAGCTGGCCAAAAAAAACACAATTCACACCTGTAGCATAGAGCAGGTCGCAATTCCAGAAGAGGAGCAAAAGAGGTCTTGAAAGAAAAAGCAAAAAAATGTAGATCCAAGAGGGCATATGAAGGAGCTAGCGGAGAAAGAAATTTCGGTTTACTCTTTATCATCTTTGAATTTTGATTCTTAAAGCTTTATGTTTGACTTCAGTTCTTAAAGCAGCTCTCATCTTTGAATTTCGAATTCCAGTTTAAATTCTTATGCATGGGTTATGTCACTGTTTTTCAGTATTTGTGTTAATTTCTTGATAATGATGTTAGGCTAAATTTCCATGGGGTTTGGATTTGGTTAAATTAAGGTTAATGGGTGTTCTTGAATATTGAATTGAATTTGAGAAAAGTCTCCAATTTTTAGGACTAATTGTTTGAGATGAAATTGAAAGAGTAATTTGTGAAATTGATCACTTCACTTGTTAATTTTTAGAAGATTAATTCTTTCTTGTCTATGAGTTTAGAATTTAATTTAGCTCATATCTCACACACCTTAAACTAAGCCTAGAAATAGGACATGTTAGGGGGAATTAAAATCAAGTTCTTGTCTATGAGAATTAATATATCACTATTCTTAAATTGGAGAAAAGTTCCCATATTTGTTCATAATTCAAATACACCCAAGATCCTTATTTCCAAATCTAGACCCCACTTTTAATTAGTTAATTTTTCGTTACTAGTCACATTAAATTTACCTTTTAAGTATTTTATTTTTGAAACTTTACTCATCCACATGTTTGCTAGTTTAATATTTTTTATTAGTTAATATTCTCTCTCAAGTTATTTTGCATGTTCACTAGTTTTAGTTTACTCATTAATGTCGTTTAATTAAATTCTCCGCTACTACTTTTGTTGTTTAATTTTATTTACTTAATCATTATCACAATTAATCGTTTGAGAAAGCTTGCAACGATTCGTACTAACCGGTGACCGATATTGAAACTAACACTTCCCTCCGCTACTTCTCAGAGACACGATACTCGGGGAAAAACCGAAAGATTAGACTCCGTTTTACTACAACGCCGCGAAAGCGGTTATCACTTCGCGTTGCATGTCATCCCACACTCAACTTACAAGGGAGTGTTAAGGAAAGATAATCATAGCTAGTTAATACATAATTATGGCTAGTTAATATATCATTTGTATATATAGAAATATCCATATTTATTCATTTATTACTTTCCTTGTAATTGTAAAGACTTTACTTTAAATATGAATACAAGGCCTCACACCACAATCAAGGTGTGATATTCTCACATTTACCTTTTGATATGATATTATATTATATTAATGAACATCAATAAGCTTCATGGGCTAGCGGAGTGCACTCTCCATGTTAAACCTTTTGATCACGGGTTCAAAATACTCCTCTTGTGATCAAAACAGCTTTCTTATCTTCCGATCACGAATAATTTCAAGCCTAAAATTTGTTGTGTCGTGCCAAATTAAAGTTTTTCATATTGTGATTCACAATATTGGTGGAGAGACAACTGTTTGTTTGTGGAGAGACAATTGTCTGTGGACATACAATTGTTTGTTCGGGTAACAGACGAATGTACGAAAGGTGTACACAAAAATTATACAACATGCATTTTTCAAAATTGATAAAAATGATTAGAACACCTAAAAGTTGTTCGCCATTAACTAAATATTAAAAGTAGACTAGGTGACGGTCGAAGTACGTATTGTGAATTATGATTAGCAAAAGCAAAAAAGTACTCCCTCCATTCCTAAATAAACTTTCAACTTTCCTTTTTCGTCCGTTCCAATTAAAACTTCCACTTTCCCTTTTTGGTAAAGAATTTGTGTTTCACAACATTTCTTATACATTTTTCTCTCCTCTGCACAACTCTCCACCACACAATACCCACTATCTTAAACAACTTGCTTATCTTCCAATCACGAACAATTTCAAGCCTAAAATTTGTTGTGTCATGCCAAATTAAAGTTTTTCATATTGTGATTCACAATATTGGTGGAGAGACAACTGTTTGTATCAACTTTAAATTTCAATCCCTTCTATACGTTTGGTACTAACTCTGGAAATTCAGGCTTTCCATCTGCTGAGGGAGTTCTTGGGTCTGTTCCCTCTCCCACTGTCTGTCAGATTTGTTTTTCTGTAGGTCATTCCCCTATGCATTGTCCCTCTCGATTTTCTTCTTCATCCACACCGGCCTTATTGACTCCTAGTGGCGATGCTAATCATGTTTTATGGTACCCTGATTCTGAGGCTTCAGCTCATATGACCCTGAATGAAGGTATCTTAGTTAATAAATTCCCTCATAATGGCCCCATATCGGTTAGTGTTGCTTATGGTTCTAATCTCTCTGTGGCTAATATTGGTGATATTACTTTAAATTCCATCAGTCGTCCCCTGGTGCTCAAATCTGTTTATCATGTGCCTCATCTCAAATTTAATTTACTTTCTATCCAAAAATTGTGTGCAGATAACAACTCTGTTGCCATTTTTGATAAAAATTCTTTTTTTGTAAAGGACAAAATTTCGGGGGCGGTCCTTCTTCGAGCAACTAGCGATGGTCATCTATATCCTCTTACCTTGGCCCAGTCACCTATTCTAGCTTTATCTCCAGTCACTACATCTGGTCCACTCTGGCATCGTAGATTAGGACATTGTGGCGAACATGTTTTACGCCTTCTTAGTAAACACAAACATATTTTTAGTTGTTCCACTTTTTCCCATGATTGTATTTCTTGGCGGTTAGGCAAATCACAACGATTACCGTTTATGGATGGTAGTCATACTACTTCTATGCCTCTTAAATTAATTCATTCTGATGTTTGGCAGTCTCCTATTTTATCCAATTTGGGTTTTAAATATTATGTTTGCTTCATTGATGATTTTTCTAGGTTTACTTGGTTGTATCCTATGCGTAAAAAGACTGAAGTTTTTCATCATTTTAAAAATTTTAAAGCCTTGGTTGAGAATCATTTTAATTCTAAAATTAAAATTTTTCAAAGTGATGGAGGGGGTGAATTTATTAATTTTAGTATGCAACAATTTTTTGAAGAACATGGCATTTATTTTCATAAATCTTGCCCTGAGACACCACACCAAAATGGGGTAGCAGAACGCAAACACCGTCATCTTCTCGAACTCACTAGGACTATGCTTCTTGATGCCTCTATTACTAGTAGTTTTTGGGTTGATGCTATTTTCACGGCTGCATACATTATTAATCGTTTACCTTCTCCTGTCCTCTTTGGCTTATCTCCTTTTGAAAAACTTTTTCAGCAAGTTTCTGACTATTCTTTTCTACGTGTGTTTTGGTGTGCTTGTTTTCTCAACATCTCCGCTTCTTCCTCAAATAAACTTTCTTCTCGTTCTATTTTGTGTGTTTTTCTTGGCTATGCGTCCGGTTATAATGGTTATCGTTGTCTTGAGCCTAAATCAGGCAGAATATATATTAGTCATCATGTTCGTTTCCATGAAAATTCCTTTCCCTTTCCCACTCTCTGTCCTTCCCCTCTGCCTGAAAAATCCTCCCTTACTGACCCATCCACCCTTCCCACTCTTTTCTCAATAGTACCAGTTCTACGTTTACTGCTACTATGTTGCCCCAACAACTATCTACTCCACCTTCACCTCCAAGAAGCCCCACGCCTTTTATTCTACTTTCCCCTCCCAAGAGTCCTATTGGCAGTCCACTCTATGCAATCGAAACTACACCTACTGTCAGTCCACTCCATGCAATCGAAACTAACCCACTCAATCCACCCTTTGCTACAGTAACCTCGACCCAGCCATTCACTCAACCTACATCCTATGCCCCGCCCTCTGTTAGGAAATTGATGTAACGTACCTCGAAAGTACGACAGTGGAAGTTTAAAATTTTCCCAAATAGATCTTTCCTGATTATGACAAAATAACGAATATGATAATTATAACAGATCTGAGTTAGAACTTACAGATCTTCCAGCCTAGCGGTGATAATCCTTGACCTTAGGTATCCACGTGATTTCTCCTCTCCGAAAGAACGGTTAGATCTCCCTAAGAGAAAGGCTAGAAAATCTCTTTGCGGGGAAATAAACTGGTAATACTGAATCTAAAAACTGGTCTAACAATTATGAAGGAGAAGGATGTATTTATACTAGTTCGAAACTAGTTTCCCAATCACAATGAAAGTCTTTCTAATTAATGAGTTCTAATCCTGCTAGGACCAATACTCCTAATTAATTAAATAAGTAGATAAAACAAAACAAAATAATAATAATAATAATTGAGATGTGGCTGCACGCTACTTTCTAATTATTATATATTAATATTTATTTTATTTACTTTTCTTTTAATTCCAAATTACAAAATAAAATATCTACTTTATTTAATAATAAATACATCTTATTTAAGTATGATAAATCTAATTTATCTTACTTAATTAATTCTATCAAATAGAACTCTCCTTCAGCTTCATGAATTAAATATGTTTAATCTAATTAATATTTAATTCATTTTCAGTATTACGAATTAAATATTATTTAATCCAATTAATAATATTTAATTCCTTCTAACAATTCAATCGGAAGGTATAATCACTTGTTGTGTGACCCATAGGGCCTTATATATTAAGCACTAATCAAATTAAGGTCTTAGCGAATCCCTAGACGATTCTCCAGACAAACTTAATATATAAGGACGTTTGCGAGGACTATACAAACTCCCTGTAATATAGAGCTCATAGTGATACGGTCCTTTCATTCAGCGAACATTCAACTAAGTCTAGAACATGATATAGTGTCTATCCCAATAACTCAGTCTCTGTCTCTCAATCTTTCTAGATGATCCATAACGATCATATTCGATATCCAAAACGAATATATCTTTGCATTGGCCAATGACTTTATGATCCATCTAGATATGAGAAGTAGAATGTTCTCTCTTAATCTATTATGAGGAATGAATCCTTTCTTGGCTCAACTACTACTCCATGTGCTTCGTGATGCACCCAACACATGCCGTATCTACCCTGATTGGAGTGCAAGCGTTGGTCATGGTCAAAGTACATCACTCCGCACATGTAGTACGTATTGACCTCAAGTCGGAGGACTATTACACTACTCTATACGCCGATAATCCCATAGACACATGAATAGAACTTATCAAATGGTTTCTCGGTGGGTATGCCAATATTCTCTAAAATATCTATGTGACCATCATGAATTACAGGAACTCATAGTTGTGAGATCAACTATACTTTCTAAAAGTATGATGCAGTCCACATACCAATCTTATCGCATATCATCAATATCTCATTCTTGATGATCATTGATTGAGGCTATTTTATGACTTTATGTTATATCATATAAGCTCCCACTTACTTATTGACAACATAAGTCCAAGGGAACACAATTATGAATAAGATATTGACAATCGAAATACTTAATCATCAATGTGTAATACCGTATATATCAAATATATAAAACTGAATGTGATCAAGTACATATATCTCTAAAACGTGATTGTCGCTAGGACATATATACTAACACCCTCCACCTTAGGTCCACCGCTTAGCGTTCATCCCATGCAAACAAGGTCCAAAGTCCGGAATTTTTAAACCAAAATAAATTTTTAGTTTAAACACAGTCAGGGGCGGACCGTAGTAGAGACCCAGGGGGGCTACCGCCTCCCCAACAAATTTTTTTTTTAGTGTATATATATACGAAAAATGATTTTTGTTCTTCCAAAAAGTATTTTGATCCCCCCAAAAATATTTTCGCCCCCCCAAAATGACTTTCCTGGGTCCGCCCCTGAACACAGTTGTTACTTCTGCTCATCTCACATGTTTTAGTGAGGCAAATAAATATATTAAATGGCGTGAGACTATGGTTGAGGAATTTAATGCTCTTATCTCTAATAATACTTGGGAATTAGTTCCATTTGATGCTACTAAAAATGTGGTTGGCTCTAAGTGGATTTACAAGACTAAGTATCATTCAGATGGTTCAGTTGAGCGCTATAAAGCATGGTTAGTAGCTCAAGGTTTTAATCAACAAGCCGATATTGATTTTTCTGAGACTTTTAGTCCTGTAGTTAAACCCACCACAGTTCGTCTTGTTCTTACTCTTGCTATTTCCTTCAGGTGGGTTGTGCGTCAGTTAGATGTAAAAATGCCTTTTTGCATGGCTATTTGACAGAAGAGGTTTACATGCGCCAACCTCGCGGTTTTATTCTTCCTCAGTTCCCACATCATTTATGTCGCTTGCGTAAGGCTATTTATGGTCTCGAACAGGCACCGCGAGCTTGGTTTCATCGCTTTAATAGTTTTCTCCTTACTCATGGTTTTGTGTGCAGTCAGTCTGATAATTCGTTATTTATTTTTCGCCAGAATAATTCTGTTATTTATTTATTTATTTATTTTTTATTATATGTAGATGACATAATTATTACTGGTAATTCTTCTTTTGTTGTCAACTCCTTTATTCGCGTAATAGCTAGTCCTTTTGCTATGAAAGATTTGGGTGATCTGCATTATTTTTTAGATGTCCAGGCCGTTCAGACTCCTAAAGGTTTGTTCTTGTCTCAACAAAAATATGTGTCTGATCTCCTCACTCATTTTCACTTACATACTCTTAAGTCTGTGCGTACCCCTCTTGCTACACGTACTACTCTCTCTCTCTCTCTAATTGATGGTGAGCTTCTTGCAGATGATATGATATGATATGCCACTGCGTATCGTAGTATGGTTGGTCCATTATAGTATTTAACTTTGACATGACCTGATATTACTTATGCAGTACATTTAGTGTCCCAAATTATGCACACCCCCGTACTACTCACTTGCTTGCTGTCAAGCGCATTTTTCGATATCTGCAGGGTACTCTAGACCATGGACTGTCGCTCCAGACATCTGACCGACCTACATATATTATGGCTTATTCTGATGCTGATTGGGCGGGCTGTCCAGATAGCTCTCGCTCCGCTACTGGCTTTGCTATTTTCTTGGGTCCCAATCTTATCTTTTGGAAGTCCAAAAAGCAGCCCACGGTCTCCAATTCTTCCACAGAGGCTGAGTATCGTGCTATGGCTTATAGTGTCCAAGACACATTGCATATCAGATCCATACTATTTGAGCTTGGCTTTCCTATCAAGGCACCTGTGCAACTATTATGTGTCAGCTTCTTATCTGACAACAAATCCTAATCAGCATGCTCGGAGTAAACACATTCAGATTGATTATCATTTCGTTCGTGAGAGAGTAGCACATGGCGATTTGGTTGTGAAATATGTTCCTACTCATCTTCAGTTTGCTGATATTTTTACAAAAAGTCTCTCTAGTCAGCAGTTTAATTTTATTAAGGATAACCTGTGCGTTGTATCTCCCGCACAGCTTGAGGGGGTGTAATAGTTATATTGGGCTTATTCTGGCCCAATTGTACTTTGGATATTTTATTCTTTATATATTCATCTGTCAGGGCTCCTTTGGGTAACCCGTTCCATTATTTCACATGGGTTACACCCATTTATATGCCCTTCACACGGACATAGTACTAAGATGGACGCTTGTTGAAAAAATTGTCCGTGCGAATAAAATTTGTCAGTGCGAATAAATACTAATGTACTCCCTTCATCACATAAAAATGTTCTCACTTTACTTTTTGAACCTCCCATATAAAGCTATGTTTAAAAAACCGATCCGACCCGGCCAGGTCAACCCGGAACCCAACGACCCGGATTGAAACCCGGTTCGATTAATAACAAACCCGGAAATGGTAAAAACTGGAAAAACCCGGCTGACCTGGTCCAAATCCGGATCCGAAAAACCTGATAAACCCGGAAAACCCGATTTTGGTTTTTTATCCATTTTTGTTTAAATTTTAAAGCATTTTAACCAATAAAAATTGTAATTTCAATACCCTAAAGAGAAAAAAATATGTAATATATTCATATACTACATATTTTTTTATGATTAAAAATCATGTCAAATTATAATAAATGTCCAATAAAAGAAACAAATATGGAGTATCGTTATATATTTTAATAAGATTAAAATGGTATTTTGGAATATTATGAGACTTTTTTAACTTTTAAATGTTTAGTGAGTATTATTATTAGTTCATTATTTTGAAATAAATACCGTTTATTTTAAGTTTGTATACAATTATATAGTATTTATTTTTGTTAAATAATTGACCGGTTTTATAGCGTTGACCGGGTTGACCTGATCGGGTCTAGGTTGACCCGTGACCCGGTCACGCGGTCGGTCGCTAGCTTTCCGGTCCGGTTTCTTAAACATAGATATAAAGGTTCATATTTTCATTTTAGAAAACAATTAATAACCTTAAATGAAAAATTATTCATTAAATATTAAAGATAATACATTTATAAATCACAATTATCAACACTAATCTCATTTTTTATACCTATTAAAATTATTTCTCACAATATGCTAAAAGTATCTTATTTAATTATTGTCTAATAACTGTGTCATTTTGTCATGAGAACCTTTCAACGGGACAATACTTTTTTGCAGATTTGCCAATTGTAAGGGTGGTTGCACGGAAATCAATGTCGATGTACACAAACAAAAAATGTATGAGTACAAACACTTTTTATCGATCTGTACAAACAACTAATATTAGGATTAGCTTGTAAATGTATATAAACGAAATATTACACACAAACAACTAATATCTGTGTACACAGACATTGGTTCTCGTGTAACCACCTTGACATTTCTGCAAAAAAGTACCTCAATCAATGTTACTTACATGCAAACCAATGTCTGTGTACGTTGTCTATATGTAATATTTTTGGATCTTCACAGACAACTAATGTCTGTGTACACAAACATTGGTTCTCGTGTAACTACCTTGACATTTTTGCAAATAAGTACCTCAATTAATGTTATTTATACGTTAACCAATATCTGTGTACACATAACTTAGTTGTCTGTGTGTAATATTTTTGTATGTGTACACAAGCAATTTAACTCCCATATTATTCGTCTGTACAGAAAAAAGTGTCTTTACCGATACTTTTTTGTCTGTGTACATTGACATCAGTTTCCGTGCAACCACTCTGACAAATCTGCAAAAAAGTACATCTTGATTTATTCACATAGAAAAATTTTGTTCACGTAGACAAACTTTTTGGAGCAGCGTCTGTATTTGTACTTTTTTTGCCCGTGTGTAGGGCAAATAAATGGGTGTAATCCGGGGTGTACACCTAGCATAATTGTAAAAAAATACATGGGTTAAGGTGGAGTTGTAAATAATTTACTAATCTATATATTATCTTCAATGTGAATGGATGCATATGAAAAAGGTGACTCTAAAACTCGAACCCATGTTTAAACGGTCCATCAGCTTGGTGGAGAAGGAGGACACAGATTTGGGGGATGAAGCAGCCACGTTTGGGACCCGACACGAATTCGGCGACATGTCTTGGCTCCCAAGCGAGAGAAGAGTTGTGTACCGCGTTGATGGTCGCGTCCCTACAGATACGCCGAGTGACGGCCTAAATGACTTCATAGGGTTTCGATCGCTCCCTTGGTTTTTAGTTCAGGCATCAAGAAATCTAGGGACACATTTACTTCACGGGTTAGTAAATGGTGCTTATTATGACTCGCGTTAATAAACGGCGCATAAAATATGCAGTGTTGTAAGCTCATGTTTACTTCAAAGGATTTAAAAGACCGTTTAACATTAAAATATCCAAAATAACTCTATAGATATACACACACAAACATTCATGAACACAAGTATATAATATAATATGTGGGGTCACCTCGTACGCTTAGTCGCTTATCCACACCCCTAACCCCTATCCTGCCTTGTACCCCCACCTCTCACGCTACCTCCAATTCCACACCCTTGACCCCCACCCCTTTCTTACCCATACCCTTACCACGACCTTACCCTCCACCCCTACTCCCACCCATACCAACCCCCCACCCTACTTGTAAGGGTTGGGTCGAGGTGGGGGCAGGTGATATGGGGTAAAGGGGAGGGGTAAGGTGGGGGGGGGGTATGGTCGGGTCAAGGGTGGGGTCGGGGGGTTCGTGGCGGGCGTTAGGGTCAGGGGGTGGGGTCGATGTAGGGGCAGGTGGTAGGGGTAGGGGTAGGGTGGGTGGGTGGTAGGGGGTAAGACATGTCGCCGAATTCGTGTCGGGTCCCAAACGTGGTTGCTTCATCCCCCAAATCTGTGTCCTCCTTCTCCACCAAGCTAATGGACCGTTTAAACATGGGTTCGAGTTTTAGAGTCACCTTTTTCATATGCATCCATTCACATCGAAGATAATATGTAGGCTCTACCCCTACCTCGACCCACCCCTACCCCTACCACCCACCCACCCTACCCCTACTTCGACCCCACCTCGACCTCACCCTCGACCCTGACCCCGACCCCCCGACCCCACCCCACCCTTGACCCAACCATACCCCCCACCTTACCCCTCCCCTTTACCTCATATCACCTCCCCCCACCTTGACCCAACCCTTACAAGTAGGGTGGGGGGTTGGTATGGGTGGGATTGGGGTGGAGGGTAAGGTCGTGGTAAGGGTAAGGGTAAGAAAGGGGTGGGGGTCAAGGGTGTGAAATTGGGGGTAGGGTGAGAGGTGGGGGTACAAGGCGGGGTAGGGACTAGGGGTGTGGGTAAGCGACTAAGCGTACGAGGTGACCCCACATATTATATTATATACTTGTGTTCATGAATGTTTGTGTGTGTATATATCTATATGGTTATTTTGGACATTTTAATGTTAAACGGTGTTTTAAATCCTTTGAAGTAACCATGAGCATACAACACTGCTTATTTTATGCGCCGCTTATTAACGCGAGTCATAATAAGAACCGTTTACTAACCCGTGAAGTAAACGTGTCCCTAGAGTTCTTGATGCCCGAACTAAAAACCAAGGGAGCGGTCGAAACCCTATGAAGGCATTCAGGCCGTCACCGGGCGTATCTATAGGGACGCGACCATCAACGCGGTACACAACTCTTCTCTCGCTTGGGAGCCAAGACATGTCGCCGAATTCGTGTCGGATCCCAAACGTGGCTGCTTCATCCCCCAAATATGTGTCCTCCTTCTCCACCAAGCTGATGGACCGTTTAAACATGGGTTCGAGTTTTAGAGTCACCTTTTTCATATGCATCCATTCACATTGAAGATAATATATAGATTAGTAAATTATTTACAACTCCACCTTAACCCATGTATTTTTGTACAATTATGCTAGGTGTACACCCTGGATTACACCCATTTATTTGCCCTACACATGGGCAAAAAAAAGTACAAATACAGACGGTGCTCCAAAAAGTTTGTCTGCGTGAACAAAATTTGTCTGTGTGAATAAATCATGATGTACTTTTTTGCAGATTTGTCAGAGTGGTTGCACGGAAACTGATGTCAGTGTACACAGACAAAAAAAGTATCGGTAAAGAGACTTTCTTCTGTACAGACGAATAATATCGTAGTTAAATTGTTTGTGTACACATACAAAAATATTACACATAGACAACTAAGTTATGTGTACACAGATATTGGTTAACGTGTAAATAACATTAATTGAGGTACTTATTTGCAAAAATGTCAAGGTAGTTACACGAGAACCAATGTTTGTGTACACAGACATTAGTTGTCTGTGAACATCCAAAAATATTACATATAGACAACGTACACAGACATTGGTTTGCATGTAAGTAACATTGATTGAGGTACTTTTTTGTAGAAATGTCAAGGTGGTTACACGAGAACCAATGTCTGTGTACACAGAAATTAGTTGTTTGTGTGTAATATTTTGTTTATATACATTGACAAGCTAATCCTAATATTAGTTGTTCGTACAGATCGATAAAAAGTGTTTGTACTCATACATTTTTTGTTTGTGTACATTGACATTGATTTCCGTGCAACCACCCTTACAATTGGCAAATCTGCAAAAAAGTATTGTCCCGTTGAAAGGTTCTCATGACAAATTGACACAATTATTAGACAATAATTAAATAAGATACTTTTAGCATATTGTGAGAAATAATTTTATTAGGTATAAAAAATGAGATTAGTGTTGATAATTGTGTATTATAAATGTATTACCTTTAATATTTAATGAATAATTTTTCATTTAAGGTTATTAATTATTTTCTAAAATGAAAATATGAACCTTTATATCTATGTTTAAGAAACCGGACCGGAAAGCTAGCGACCGACCGCGTGACCGGATCACGGGTCAACCCAGACCCGATCGGGTCAACCCGGTCAACGCTATAAAACCGGTCAATTATTTAACAAAAATAAATACTATATAATTGTATACAAAATTAAAATAAACGGTAGTTATTTCAAAATAATCAACTAATAATAATACTCACTAAACACTTAAAAGTTAAAAAAGTCTCATAATATTCCAAAATACCATTTTAATCTTATTAAAATATATAATGTTACTCCATATTTGTTATTTTTATTGGACATTTATTATAATTTGACATGATTTTTAATCATAAAAAAATGTAGTATATAAATATATTGCATATTTTTTCTTTTTAGGGTATTTAAATTACAATTTTTATTGGTTAAAATGCTTTAAAATTTAAAAAAAAAAAGGTTAAAAAACCAAAATCGAGTTTTCCGGGTTTATCAGGTTTTTCGGATCCGGATTTGGACCGGGTCAGCCGGGTTTTTCCGGTTTTTTACCATTTCCGGGTTTTTAATTAATCGAACCGGGTTTCGATCCGGGTCACCGGGTTCCGGGTTGACCCAGCCGGGTCGGATCGGATTTTTAAACATAGCTTTTACTTAATAAAATTGAGTAATTAATTCAATACTAATTTCAAAATATGATATACCATTAGTACCACATTTCATCTAAGAACGAAAGTTTATCTTAAAAGATGAAATTGTATTTAAGCAATAACAAATAAGCTCTGCCAATCAAATTCCATAGCCAGAAAATGAAAGCAAATACTAAATTAAAATGATCAACTGATACACATTATTATTACTGATGAGTAATTGACCGATCGAGCATTAGGGACGCCGCGGATCGATGGATAATACATTATTGTCTAGAACCCGGCCTAGTTAATGCTCCGCCCCTGCATAGCTCGGAGGGTCAACTCTTGAAGAACACCGGCGTCGGTGGCGGACGATGAAGCAGATGACCCGTCATCCACCGAATCTTTTGCAGATCTTCCAAACTGACGGCGGGATTGCAATGCAGGCTGTGAAATTAGGTCAAATAGAGATGAGAAGTCATCATAGTCATAGGTTCCAAGAGTAGCTGTAGAGTAGCCGGCAGGAATATTTACCGCCGAGGGGAATTTAGGCGGTGGCGGAATTAAGGCTCGGAGAGCTGCCAACTCGGCTTCTAAGAAGGAGAGTTCAGCTTGCAAGTGTTCCACCTGGAATAAAATGTCATTTACTATTATAACACCCTAATAAGTAGAAAAAGCTACCTATATTTAAAGTAGATCAACAATTTTGTTCAAATAAAACCAACAGTTTCATTTGAAAAATGCTCTTTGTATACATAGTTTGTACATATGACGTACATTTTTCATTATTACATGCAACTTGATTTATAAAAACAAACAATTCATCTAAAAATACAAAAAAAAAATTGAAAACTTTATACAAATCATCTGTGATATAGATAAAATGTAACAAAAAGTACACCAAGTATGACTTGTTTTCCGATAAAAAAAATTGGACGTAGTATGACTTGTTTTATTTTTAAAAAGGAAAGCGCTTTTTTTAAAAGATGATTTTTACATGAAAGACTAAATAAGTCTTGTCTTGAATATAGGATAGGAGTAAGGAGGCTCTGAGTTGGGTTCTGGTCCGAACCAGACACATAAACAGGTTTAGATGAAGTCTTGAAACGCTAGTCTTAAATCTTAAGAGGAATTAAAATACTTAAAACTCCCATCCTAAACCTCTTCCGGTTTTCAGGCTTTAATGCTGTGTTTGGTAAAGTGAATTTAAGTAAACCTAGTGCAATAAAATAAACCTAATTTTTAATAAAAACTAGGCTTATTTAAGTGAACCTAGGTTCATGTATAAAATATTGTTTAGAAATAAAAAAGGTGAATCTAGGTTAATCTTTGTTTGGTTGAAGGTACTCTCGTTCATTTTATGTTATACGAGAACTTGACATCCAAATCCCCCCACTTCGAAGATTCCTCCATTTTAGGTTTTTCCAAATTCTCGAGAGTTATGTGAGGTTAACCCAAATTTATTAACAATCTAGGTTCTTGTTGTAAAAATACGAACGAGTTTAACTAATAATTGGACATGCAATAACCTAGGTTAATCCTCAAACACACATTTCATAAGCCTTTAAGGTATTGATGGAGTATTTGGCCCAAGAACCCCCGGCCCACATACTTCCACTACTACGATCAGGCCCAACAGGTTCA
The DNA here is from genome assembly GCA_945859875.1 of Cuscuta europaea. NCBI lineage: Eukaryota > Viridiplantae > Streptophyta > Magnoliopsida > Solanales > Convolvulaceae > Cuscuta > Cuscuta europaea. The sequence continues at coordinate 5,317,133 of CAMAPE010000035.1, read as the reverse complement.
AATGGGCCAAGCCCAGCAATCAGGACTCTAGGCATCCCATAATACACACGGCGTGCCTTCGACCCCATGTCCGAGGGCTTTGCATTCATGAAATCAAGTCAATGAACATCACAGGAGAACAAGGCTTGAAAACCAAGCCTTCGGCACATACAGCCTTCGGCATATGATGCCCCCGGTGCGTGGAGCCTTCGGCCCCAGTAGGTACAGCCGAAGGCGCTCTTCTCAACAAGATCTCCTCTCCCACATGCGCTGGATCACCGGGTCAAGTACAACGTCACGTCCAACCACCGCATTTAATGCAGCGCACATGTGAATGCCGGTGCCACCCCGATTGAGGTGACCCTCGGCCGTCAGATGTTTGACACGTGTCCCCGCCTAGCATTTATTACTACTATAAATAGCGGCCAATTCCATTGTAATCAAAAACACAATTCATATATCGAATACCTACTCCCTCTCTTACTTGTTGCTCTGACTTCTATCTAAGATATTTCTATAATATCCCTTAGATAAGCTACCCCCGGGTACACTATCCATCAGGTATGTGTTTTTAAAGTCAACTTAAGTTGTTTTGTGTTCAATTTTAGGTTCACCTAGTTTATTTTACATTTAGGATGTGTTCACTTCACTGCTAAAGTCACACTTAAGTTAGTAAGACACGTGAAGTAAACATGAAGGCTGTTTAAAAAACCTCTTACTAACCGAAATAAGTGCTTAAAATGTTGCTTACTAAGCATACCAACCCCCCATGTATTAATTAAGCGCCACTTTAAGTTTTTTCAGTTTCCGAATTTACCCTTATCCTTACCCCTTACTGTTACCCCTACCCTACCCCTATACCAATATCCTAACCTTACCCCTACCCACCCTACCTTACCTAGCCCCACTTGACCCGGCCCGACCCCTCCCCTACCTACCCCTCGTACCCCTTAGCCCTTGTAATGCATACCCTTACCTCTACCCCCTACATGCCCCAACCCTACTTACTTGCATACCCTACCCCCACCCTAGCTACCCCCATCCCTCGTCACACTTACCCCTACCCCTATGCCATCCCAAACCTTTACCACCATACCCTGACCATACCCCTTACCCCATCCCACCCCCATCCTTCATATTCGTACCCCTTACCCCTACCTCCTACCCTGACCACACCCATTACCCCTACCCCTACCCCTTCCCCCTACCCGCATACCCTACCCTCCTCCACCCACTTTATCCCAATCCTTACCACCCTTACCCCAACCCTACTCGTACCCCTTACTCCTGCCCTAACCATATCGCACCCCAACGGGCGTACCCGTACCCCCTTACCCTTACCTTGTACATGTTATTGTTACCCCTACCCTGACTAATAGGCTCGTACCCTTACCCCCACCCATTAATCTCTAGCCTAACATACCCAATGAGGTAAGGGATAAGGTACGAGTCAGGTAGGGTGAGGGACAGAGGTAGGGTCATGATAGGGGTAGGGGTAGGCAGGGGTTAAGGGGTTAGGGGTAGGGGTAGGGGTAGGTGTATGGTTGGAATTGGGGTAGAGGGTAAGGGTAGGAAAGGAGTAGGGATTAAGAGGTGGGTAGGGGTAGGGTAGGGTTGGAAGGAATGGGTAGGGAGGGGGGCACGTGGTAGGGGTTAGCGTATGGGTACACGTACGAGGTGACCCCCACATATTATATTATATACTTGTGTACATGAGTGTTTGTGTATCTATATGACTATATATGTATAAAGTTATTTTGGACATTTTAATGTTAAAAGTGCTTTAAATCCTGTGATGTAAACACGAGCTTATTACACTGCTTATTTTACGCACCACTTACTAACGCAAGTCTTAATAAGCACTGGTTAATAATCCTTGAAGTAAATGTGTCCTTAGTGATCAATAAAAATCTAATTTTAAAGAGAACCTAAATTTACCTTCTAGAACCTCCCAAACTTCCAATGAAGTAGTACATATTTATTGAGGAACATTTAAATATGAGATTTTGGAGGTTAAATTATTTTCTTTGTAAGTAAATTGAACATATTCATTTAGTTTACCTTTCATTCAAACAAAGTTGTACTATATTCATTTGAGTTAACCCAATAACTATCATGTCTATCCAAATCAAAACATTATATGTGCGGCTCAAAACTCATCCTACTCAAGAATGTTGGCATTTAACATTAAACAGATATGGAGTACTATAATAAGAGACTAAAAAGGCCGTCAAAAAAGATTTAATACTAACTGAAAACATTTACTCCGCACACGTAAATACGTAACGCATAAATTAAAGACCAATGAAATAGTCGTCACATAATGCATGTTTGTTTGTGGTCACACCTTTTCAACTTTGAATATTATTACGTATGACGATCAATGTTTAGGTAATGATATTGTTAATTGGATTCAAATTTTGAGGTATTTATTTAAATGTGATTTGATCTAGTTTAATCTGAATTAAATTAACGTGATCTGGTCAAATGAATTTGATATGATTTGTTATATGTTTGTCCTACGCGAAGGCTAGTCTAATCGAAGATGGGACTAAAACTAGTCCAATTAAAATACATACTATGACTGCTTTAAATTAGATTAGAACTTTAATTTCTTGTTGGATCTTATGACTATGCTCCGGCCTGGCTGGCCTAAATTAATTTGATAGATGTATAGTCTTTGTGTATTTAACAACTTTCGAAATCTGATCTGGTCTTGTCTGGTGTACATGTGTAATTAAGTCTAGTCTAGTTTATCTTGTTTATGTCTAGTCTGGTCTGTTTTTAGTTTGGTATGTTCTGATTTGGTCTATGTAAGTCTCATCCGATCTATTATGATATTAAGATTTGGGCTTCCATCCTAAAAGGTCAACCTGATAGGAGAATTAACTCATGATCTTAATAATGTGTTTAATTATTTTAGAGATATCCAGTGTGGGACAATAATACCCCTTCTCACGACTACACACTGCTTCTGGATCGCGCCACAGTTCATGAAAGACTGTGTTTTTTCAAAAAAATGATAAGGACCGAAGTTAAATTAAGAAAAACATAGACTAGACTTAATTAAACACGTACACAATATTAGATATCCGTCTGAAAATGATAAGGTCCAAATCAATTTCCGAAAATGATAAGAACCAAATTTAATAATTAAGAAAAACATAGTACTCCATAGTCCATAAAAGATACTGAGGATGTTTTTACTTGGACAATTTTCAGTCCCAGACAAGAACAGATCAAATCAGATCAGATTAGTCTAGTCTAGACTAGATCAGACCAGTCCAGACCAGGCCTGACAAGATCAAACTTGAATAGTTATAAAATACTGAAAGATCAGACATTACCAGACCACATCCAACTAGTTCAGACCAGACCAAATCATACTAAAAAAATTCAGTCCAAGTAAAAACATCCTAAATGTGGAACGACAATAAAAAGATAACAAAAACATGAAAGAAAATATAAAAAATAGTAGAGAAAAAAAAAGGAAAACGGGGAATAGGCAAGAATGTTATTACTTAGTTCGATCCAAACAAACAATTTCAGACCATATCAGATATAGATCTGACAAAAAAATCATTCTAATTAAAAACATCGAAAGAGGTCATAAATTGACCGATAAATTAAAAATACAAATTACCAAGAAAAATAATTACATAAATATGATCAAAATAAAGATGATTTACAAAAATATGATTAATGACTAGAGTAGTAATGAAATCATAGTAATTCATGTTCAAATTTTGAGCTTAAATTAGCACAACACCACATTGTAGTAATTAATAGTCATATTTATGTAAATATGACTTATTTTAGTAATATTCTTGTAAAAAACTCAATTACCAAATGGGTTGTCATAATTACTCGAGGACGGATGGTGCAAATACACGCACAAGCATTATGAAATTCATTCATGGGGTGATAATTACTTAATCTTACCAATTGAATAAACTATAGTACTTCACTTTATTTTCAAAAAAGGATGACGTCTATTCAAGGTTCAACCACTGGATTCAGTCAAAGAAATACTTCAAATATCATCAAATTTAGCAAAAATGGATTTGGTCCTTATCATTTTTTGTTAGATTTTTTGTTGTGAGCGGAGGGAAAGATCGAGTTGGACATATATGTAAATTAATATACCTGTTTCTGATAGGAGAAGATGTGAGAAACACAGCCATAGACAGGGTCACGGAGGCGAGCCTGAGCCTCAAAGCAGACGGTGACGACGGCGTCGGCGCGGCGGTGGGGTGGAATGTGGCGGAGGAGCTTGGAAAAGTTGCTTGCTCCGAACACCTTGTGAACTGATGCAAAAACAGAGGGGCCTTGTTCCGGGTCGAAGAATGGAGCGAAAATGCATCCCGCCACGCACTTCCTCCTCAAGAACTTGCATGCTCCGCACGGACCCAACACTCCGGCAGCGTCGCCGCCACGTCCACCGCCACTGCTATGACTGCTTGAGCTCATGACCACCGGTCGGATCCGATCAGACAGATCTTCTTTCGATTTGAGCTTGTTCTTAGCTAGAAGTACGTGCTTGTGTCTATTTATACTGATTTTCAAGCTCACTACTGACATCTCAGTATTGAGGTCAAAAGACCACTTTTGTACGTAGATGTCACCCGGTCATGCGTTTTTTTTATAAAAATCTCCAAAGCAATTTGTACTTATTATATATCGTCCTTTTTTATCTGTTTTTGTCAATTGTCAACATGATTTTTGATGTTGTATGATTTTGAGTTAGCTATTGAACTTTAATTATCTCCAAAGCAATTTGTACTTATTATATATCGTCAGCTATTGAACTTTAATTATATGAGTGAATTACCTAAATAGAACAAAAAAGTGATCAAAGAGCACATATAAGACTATATCTTTTAAATTTCCCCAAGGTAGAACTATTTATGTGTGTAGGACAAACATACTCTTGTAACTTTTGAAATGTCTTAATTAATAATAAAATAAAAATAATAATAAAAATATTTTAAAAAACATAAAAAAATAGTAAAAAAATTATAAAATATTTATAAAATAAAAAATTATTTTTAAAAATAAAATTAAAAATTAAAAAGTAAAAAAAAACACCGCCGCCTCTGGCACTCCTAACACCACCACCTCCCATCACCGGTTGAAAATCTTCCAAAATTTTTAATAATGTCATAATAATGGCAGATTCAATGAATATTTTGGAATTATGAAGAGTAATAATGCAATTTTCTTGGCATTTGCAGAAAAAATGGGATTTTGTACAAAACATGGGAAAATTTTCAACGATTGGAGGTGGTGGTGTTGGGAGGTGGTGGGAAAGGTATCCATATTTTTTGTATTTTAATGCATTTTTATTAGTTTTTATTAATTGTTTTTAAATCATTTTTTCATTTTCATTTACCCCAATGCCGCAAAGGCTTCCACCTACGGTGGGTTAAGGGGGGTCGGATGTACGCAGTCTTACCCCTGTGCTAAAGCACAGATAGACTGTTTCCGGATGACCCATAGTGAAAATCCCGTCCAAAAATTGCATTGACTGACTGCTGCTTCATAACAAAGAAACGCAGACAGTTTAGTGAGTCATTTTGCTTTATTCTATCATAATCTCAAGCCAAAAAATCATGAATCTTTGGCTCCATTGCATATGATGGAAAAATTATTTGTTTTTTAAAAAAAATCCAAAAAAATAATAGTTTTTAAAATTTTTAGTTTTTAAATATTTTATTAATTATTTATATTTTTTACGATTTGTATTTAGTTTTTACGATTTTTAATTATTTTTTTTAATTTCATTATGAATTAATACTCTTAGGGGAATTTAGGGTAGAAACCAATGTTTAATCTTATCTGGAAGGAATAAAAATATAGTAGTCCAGTTTTTGCTTTTTAGATAAACTTTACTCTTATTGATAGCAATTTCTATAACTATATGTATCTCAATTTTTTGACCTAATTATATTTCAATTTAAAGACTGCTTTAATTAATTTAATTATATTAAGTGATCAAGCCCATCGAGTTTGTATATGGTACAACTGACTGTACAGTGAGCATTGTACAGCCGGTGGCATTTTAGTAATTTAAGTAAAATTCGTGACTTCCACTAAATGGATATGAATGTATTTTTAGTGAGCATCGGAGTTATTATTTCAAGTATTAGGAGCCTAACAATGACCATCATGATCCATGCTTCATATCTTCTATTTCATTTACTTTTTTTTTCTTTTATAAAAACTTATATTAAATTATATCTATACTCAACTCTTATGAATTTCAAATTTACTGTAATATGGTACTTTTGAAATATGCATTGATAGCATTTTTAAAATGAGCATAACATCAATACCAAATGAGCATATGGAACTTACAAAATGTGTATTACACCAATATAAAATGATCATACATACTTATGAAATGAGTATCGAAAAATACAAAAAACTCATTTAAAATCTCTAGTATGCTCAAATTTTAAATGAGAATCAGAGAATGCATAATATGTGAAATGAGTATCGAAAAAAAATTAAAATAAGCATTATAGCAACATGCAGGAATATGACATTTTAAAATGTATGATATAATGCTCATTTTAAAATGAGTATTACACCAATATCAAATGAGTATAAATAACTTACGAAATTAGCATCAAAAATTTAAAAGGCTAATTTAAAATTTCTAGTATGCTCAAATATCAATTTGTGTATGTTCATATTAGTATAACATAAAGAAACACCAATTCCTTATTTCAAACCAACCAATTCCTTAAATTAAATGCACATTTAATTTAAATAATATACTTATAATTATTAGGAAGTTGGAGCTTTTTAATACAAAAGCGAGAGAGGTATATGTTTTTATTGAATTGTCATTCGAAATGAATTTTTGAAAAAATTGTTAGAAAAAATTCTTGTAGAAAATTTACATTAAAATGAAAAAGAAATATGAGTTCAAAATTAGAGGAGCAGAGAAAAAAGTCATTTATATATAAAAAGATAAAAAAGCAGAAAAACGAAAAAGAAAAAGCTATAAAAATTAAAGTTCAAAATTAAAGGAAAAGAAAAAAAGAAAAATGAAAAAAGAAACAAGAAAAAGAAGTTAAAATTAGAAAAATTAAGGTTTCAAAATTAAAAGAAGAGAAAAAAGAGTAGCAGACAAAAGAGAGAAAAAACAAGAAAATAAGCTGCAAACAAATGATAAGTAGAGTGAAATAGAAAAATGTAAAATATAAAGAAATGAAAAAAGAAAATTTTAAAGAGCAAATGAGAAGAGCAAATTGGAAGAGGAAGGAGCAACGGAAACAAAATAAAGAAAGCAGATACACTTCTCTCTAATAAGTAGGCTGGCTTTTGCAAGTAATTACAAAATTACCTGAATGTACCAACTCACACGGTAAAACCGGGTGCACCATATACATTGCCAAGCCCATCCACTCATCGACTCACAATGTCTAGATGAACACTGATACACTGAATTTCTTTTACGCAATGCACGTAAAGGCTGTACTTTAGCAAGCTTATTGTGGAGTTCAACTACGGTTTATATACAAAATACTTCCATTCATTTATTTATTAAGACTTGAACTTTCATCCGAAATGTTGAACTCTTCGTTCTGAGAGAAAATTAAATATTTAATCTCGTAATTTATGGATGTAGTTGTCGATTACTTTAACCATTAAAGACGGTTTTATCGGAAACGATTATTTCCGGCAAAGAAATTGTATACATATAAAACATTATGTGCATATACTTATAAGTTACAGGGCATTGCACGATTAATAAAAGCAAACTGCAATGGATAAGGGGGATTATGAGATTAAACAGTGAATTACTATGATTATTATCATTGTTGCTTATTACGGAGTATTTATAATTTATAATTATAATTATCCTAAAATAGTACACCGATCTGTACAATGTTAGGTTAAATAAGTGTTCAAAGTATAATGTTTCTTGCGTTAGGCAATATATCTATAACAAAATCTATTCTCCCAACAATAGAAGACCATTCAAATCATTAACTAATGTGCTTTGACTCATTGACTAATGTGCTTTGACTCATTTGACTCGTAAAACTTGATCAAATTTAATTTGAATATGGAATAATTAAATAAAAACTTTGTAGTTAATATTAAAGAAAGGGAAAGAGAAATTAATTTAATCTTGTTATCATTAATTTAGATAGAAAAATCAAAGTTTTTTGGAACAATTAAAAATTAAAAAAAAACATAAATTGATCGATCTTAATGAGATGGAGAGAGTATGAAACACGGTCACATTTCCGTGTACTTTTCTAAACTAGAGATTCATTTTGCATCTCTCATGTCCTACGGAAATACCCACTCCCACCCAATCCATTTCGTATTATTTTGTTCTGATTTTTAAATACTACTACCTCCGTTCCGATTTTAACTTCCAAATGCGTTTGGCACAAAGTTTAAGATAGTAGATATTATGTGGTGTAGAGTTGTGCGGAGGAGAGAGAAATGTGTAACAAATGTTGTGAACCACAAATTCTTTACCAAAAAAGAAAAGTGGAAGTTTTAATTGGAACGGACGAAAAAAGAAAGTTGGAAATTTATTTAGGAACGGAGGGAGTAACATATACTTATATAGTTTATGATAATATCTAAAATATAGATGAGTTATCAAAAAGATAGTGTGATCGAGCCCTATTAATCAAAGATGTATAATATCATGTATTTGGGTTTATTTATGTTTTTATTAATATCATTGCTGATTTTTTATATTTTTTCTTCATGAAATTTTATTAATTTAGTAAGATTAAATAATACTTATAATTTTGAAATTAAAATAGTAAAAAATGTGACATATAAGATTTTATATTGATAAGTTTTCTATCATCCGGACGTATATTGACACATTTTATCTTTAAGATCACTTATTGATAATGAATCTATCTACCATATCCTGAATTGATAAAAAAAGGAATTTTATCAATTCAGGACCCTAAAGATAGATTAATTATCAATTCGGGATCTGAAAGATAAAATGCATCGATATAGGACCCGAATGTTTAAAAACTATCAATTTAGGACCTGAATGATTGAAAACTATTAATCTAGGATCTAAGTTGTCATAATTTTTTTTATTAAAAAAATTTAAATATTATTTCTTTTTATTAAACTAATAAACTTTTGTGAAGAAAAGTTTATCAAAAACTAGTAATAGAATTAATAAAAAATTAAATAAATCCAAACCTATGAAACATTAGGTCCTAAATTGATATTTTTCCATCATTCAGGTCCTATACCGATACGTTTCATCTTTCGGGTCCTGAATTGATAATTAATCTATCTTTCGGGTCCTGAATTGATAAAACTCCATAAAAAAGTAACTACATATTTATGACTAAACTAAATAATTTTTCAAAAATGACTGCTTAAATGTTGTTGATTATACTAATTACTGTAATCATAGTAACTTGTGTTTAATTTTTATACTTAAATAAACATAACATAATACTCATATTAATTATATACATGTTTTGGAACTTAAATAAAATGTATTCAGTAATATTTTTGAAAAAAACTTTTGATAAAATTCGTTTATAATATTGGAATGGTTCATGGCAATGGCCCACTATCAAATATTGGAGTCGGACCGCGCGACCCGAGCGGCTACAACGCCGTTACGGATGAACTGTTACTGACAATTTATAGTTTAATTTATGTACTCATTTTTCTTTATAGTATTTGCTGCTTGTGCAATTTATAAAATATTCCGACTAGTGCTGATAATTAGGCTGAACAGTTTCAGTACTGATGACTTGACTTGATCAACTGTATCATTTAATATTGGGAGAAAGATATAAAATGACGTTTTTAATGAACTCAAATTAGACATTAAGGTTTTAAGTAGACCAAATAAACACAAAATTGTAGTTTTTGGTTCCAATTTGACCACTCTTTAACGTCTCTGTTAGACGGTCCTTCTACATCGTTAATTCCCCCATCTGATTAAAGCTGCTTGGGTTCAGGAGAGCAGACAACCATGGCATGGATCTGGATTAAGGAGAGCAGGCAACATTGGAGGTCGATTGCCCTCGAAGATTACCTCGAAGGAGAGCAGGCAACCATGACCTCGAAGATTACCTCCGCATCATTGTCTCACAGTCGCTTTACCTCGCCCTTGAAGTCGTCGCTGCATCGAAGCCTACACAATACCCATCTCAAAGCCAGAAAACTTGTTCAACAAAACTAAATTTTTGCAGTAACATGAAACTAAATTAGTACCTCTTCAAGAGCCTTTGATGAGAATGCACGATTTCAGAGCAAGCAACCATATGTCGACCTTGGCCAAGTTTCCTAGTGGACCGCGACTTCAATTTCTTCTCAGTCCGGAAAGTAAAATAGACTTCATCTCCTGCTTCTATATTTCTACGGGTAGGGGTGGGTGACGGTGCAGGCAACGACTAGGTGAGGGATGGTGTTGGGCTGGTGACGAGGGCTACGAGGCTGAGAGGGGGTTGCGTGGGGCTGTGGATGGGGCTCAGGTGGGGACTGGTTTGGGAGGCTGGGGATGGCGGGTTGGAGCTCGGGCTAGGGAGGTGAGGGGTTTGGTTGCTTAGATCTGGAGCTGGGAGGGGCAGGGGCTACTGTGGCTGTGTGGCTGATGTTTGGAACGATGGGGGAGTTAACGATGTAGAAGGGCCGTTTAACACAGACGTTAAAGAGTGGTCAAATTGGAACCAAAAACTACAATTTTGTGTTTATTTGGTCTACTTAAAACCTTAGTGTCTAATTTGAGTTTCGTTAAAAACGTTAATGTCATTTTTGGTCTTTCTCCCTTTAATATTTTATTAAAAACGTTTTACTAAAAGGGCTAGGTGTGAGCGGCTATGGTCAATACGGGATTAGTCGCTTTAGCGAGTCAGCTAGATTTAGGGGGATGTATTGAATATGGATTGTGGTGGATTTTTTTTTAATCCGTGGACTTTTAAAAAAGTCAATGGACTTTTAAATCCATAGACTTTTTTATGAATGAATTCTATGGACTTTTAAATCCATGGATAAGTTTATTTACTTTCAAAAACTCCATAGACTTTTAAATGCGAACCACCCCTGCTGGTCGTCGAAATATTCACCTAGATCGCCGCTACCGATCTGCCCGTCCGTCTCCGTCACTTGAGTTCCCCGATGTCGTCATCGGACTGATCCGCCACCAACAAAGTCGATTTGATTATGCAAGGGAATTATGGACAATTACTTATATTAATTAATTAAATTAGGGGTGAATATGTAATATTTTAAGAAAAATTGCTACTCCGTATGTTTTAGTCCTACCCTGAATAATTTCCTCTGTATAATAAAGAGTATGATAAGAAACAAATAAATAAACAAACAAATAAATAAATAAATAAATAAATAAATAAATGAAACGAATGTAATTCATATAGCAACACGAAGTTCTACAAGAATAAATGAAGCATAAGAATCCAAATTTATTTTTATTAAAAAAACTCAAAGTTTCAAGAGTGCTCAAGAATTTTGGTCATTTTATTAATGAGTAAAAACATTAATCGTTACACAACCGTTACACTCATTGCTACATGTGGTACAAGCACAGTTGCAATCGAGTTTATCTTCTTAATAATTGTTTTCTTTTCATTTCTATCTTGTAAAATTTTGTGTACATATTTACGATTATATATTTATTAATTTGAAATTATATTTTTATGTGTTAGCGATTTAACGATGAAACAAAGTAATAGTTAAAATATTTATTTTCTTAATGGTTAAGTGACGATGTACCAGAATTGCATTGATGTAATATTATCGATTCTTATACCAGTTCTTCTAGAAACTTCTAGAATCGAACCAGTATGGGATTAACGAATCAAGAGGGGTGGGGCAAGCTGAAGAAGAAAAAGAATGGAAGGAGAGGGGTGGAGCGAGCTAGGCTGAAGAAGAAAGATCGAAGGGGAAGGGGTGACTTGACTAAAGAAGAGGAGAGTTGACGGGGTGGGGTGGGGGACGGGATGAAGAACCGATATAAGAAAAGTCCACGGAAATCTTTAGTGAGGAGAAGAGACAATCGAAGAGAATTAATGTACTAAAAATGAGTTAAAAGTCCACGAGAATCCGTGATTTTAGAAATCCATAAGAATGAATGGAACTTTGAATATGCCTAGACTTTTATAGACTTTTAAAAGTCTACATTGAATACATCTAGACTTTTGTAGACTTTTAAAAGTCCACATTGAATACACCTAAACTTTTAAAATCCATGAACTTTTAAATTTTTGGCACTAATTCCTAATACAATACACCCTCCTTAGTAAGAGTGTAATGGTTCTTTGGAACAATAGTCTCATTTTTAGAAATTAAAAAAAGAATGTTTATTTTTTATCTAGTTTTTAGTGATGGTCTTATCCTAACCCCATAATTTTTTACAGGATTCCAAAGAGGGTCATGGAGTTGTGGTAATGTATTTGTTCAATGACCTTTCTAATTTCTCTTAGCGTTTCGATCTACACTAAAAAGACGATGAACCCCTCAATTAGAAATTATTTACTGTTTAAAGCAAAAACAATATTCGTGAACTAAATATGTCATATATTGAGTTATTATAGAACTTTCTCCACATGACATTTTTTACTCCTATTTCCCCATGAGGAAAGGGGATCTAAGAGTAGCAAAGGCCCATATTGGGTCAATTACCCCAACAAATAGTAATACCATATTGGTTGAATTCTAATACAATCAAAGCATTAATTTTTTGGGAGATTTTCAAAAATAGGAGTAAATGGAGTTTGGAATTCCAAAATATGACTACTATGTTTTTATTTGAGATATTACCCGAAATACGACTAAAACAGTTTGAAAATTCCAAAATAGGACTGTCATATTTTTATTCCCAAAATACGACTAATTACTGTCATGTTTTGGCAATACGAGACTTCAAACATGGCAGTATTATCAAAACGTGACAGTAATTAGTTCTATTTTGGGAATAAAAAACATGATAGTCCTATTTTGGAATTTTCAAAGAGTTTTAGTCATATTTCGGGAACTTTCCCTTTTTATTCCCGAAACAGGACTAGCATGACAGTATTTACTGTCATCTAAGGCATAATAGTCCTATTTTGGAATTCCAAACCTCATTTACTCCTATTTTGGGTAATTTCCCTAATTTTTTTTAAATTGGACACCGGTAACTTCTACAATGCGAGCTAGAAAAAGATACATTTAATTAAAAAATGTAATATATTATGTACTACATAAATTATTACATCAAGACCAGATAGGATAACATTGGTGATATGAAAGAGAATGAAGTTCTTGATGGTTGTTAGGTGATAAAGACTTACGTTTGAGAAGTTTGAATTAAAATAATAAGTGTGGTATGTTTGCATATAAAGAGTGTATAGTACTTGCAAAACTTATAAGCTATACATAAGTGTTGAATATTTAGTTTTGTTGATGACTAATCATGCAGGAATAAAAGAAGGAACTGTTAATGACTAACAATGCAGGAACGAAAGATGAAACTATCCTATACGTGCACATTGGTTCTACTGATATCTAACCATTCAGGTAGAACGGCGGACATAACTGCTCTCGGTTCTGTTCTGAGTGAATAATTAACGTGCATAATGATTATATGAATTAATATGTGATTGCATAATAATGCCTTATCTAGTGACGTATCTAGTTTGGTATGCATGAAAGTGGCACAATTTAAATATCTTTTCATAAATGATTGACACTCACTTTAGTAATTGTGCTTTTTACTTTATAGAAAGTAATTATGCGTTTTACTTTATAGAAAGTAATTTTGGCTTGCTAAATTAAGGATTGCATTACTCATGATTTGGTTGACCGTAGCATGCTCTATAATTATTGTCAAATAAATATTCTTTTGCCTTGTGGTTTGAAAAGATATCCTTAATTTAAGATATTAAATCTCCTTTGGAAAGAATCTTGACTTGCTAGTAATATTTGGATCGTTGCATGCTTATATTTGACAAGCCAATATAGTACTTCCTTCTATATAATATTATGCTATCTTGTCATCTTAATTTGATTGTCATATTAATAAAAGTTAATCGTAGTTTTTCTAATGAGATAGTAAAGTAGCTTGACTTGAAAATGATTGCATAAATAATTAATTGCTACACATGTTTGTTGCATGCCTACATGTTAAGTAAATCAATATTATTTCTTTATATGATGGTTTGTGAATCATGAGTCAATTTACTCATATTTGAGAACGAAAAAGAGAGATTGAGCTACTAGAAGGAAAGTAATTCAAATAATATCAAGACAAGTTCCAAAGTATGGAATCTCAATTACTCAAGGAAAGAGACACCAACGGACAAATCAAAGTGGCCTATATATAGTCGAAGACCAAGAGAAGAATGGGTGTGCTTGATAGAGTGATAAAAAAGGAGAAAGACTTGCAGAGAGTTATCAAGTTCAAGACACCTGAATCTAGACATGAAGTTCTAGATAGAGTTTCTTTTCCCTTCTTCATCTTGTAACTTGGTTTCGAGGAAAAGTTAAGAGTAGCATTCTCGGTTTGGGATCGTGTGTGTGAGAGACCTTTGTTGTAAAGCTGAGAGGCTCTCTACCCGCAAGGTAGAGAAGCATAACTCTTCCTAGAGAGGGTAGAGTTGGGACGGCTCAAGGGTAGATTAGGAGAATTTACCTTGTAACCACAAAAAGGCTTTTAGTGAAGTTGTTCAAAATTCCTCCGAGGGAGGTCGAGGTTTTTTAATCCATGTGAGCCAAGGGATTTTTCCTCGTTAAATCCTTGTGTACTTAATATTTCTCATTTCCCTACACCAACACTAGAACTGTGCGAGAAACTTTCATGGTTCCACACAAACACAATTCACCCCCCCCTCTTGTGTCGCTAACCGTTTCATCAATAAGTTTACTAGTAACATGAGAGATTACTGCGATGAGAGATTACTATGCTCATCGCAGGTTCGAATTCCGACAACTGCGATGAGAGATTACTATGCTAAATTGCATAGGGTCTCTACAAGTACCATGGCCAGATCTCCTTTCTCTATCTGACAGCTTGTGATTAAAGTCCAATTTACATCCTCCCATCTAACTGTCTAGTCGGTGTTGGGGGACGCTGAGGAATGAAGTGTCATCCTTTTTAAAAAATTTTGGAAGTGGGTAGGAGCTAGCATGGCCCTACTTGCGCCCCACCTTAAAGATTAGGTACCTTTGAAATAATTTTGCCAACTTTTTTGTACTTATCATGAATCTTATCATGAATCAATTAAACATTAATGCTATGTTTGACAGACATAAGTTCCTGCCTTCTAGCTTTTGTACTATTTAAAAAGTTTTTAAAATTTCTAATAAAGTAAGGATGCATGTGATGCATATGTTTGGCCTCTATCGGTTCCACACTAGTAATCTCTCATCGCAGTTATTTTATTAGTACATTTTTACGGAGTAATGCATTCTTTTAAACCTCATTTAAACAAATATTTCAAGTCAGGAATAGAGGCCAAACTTGACAACAAGTTACTTAGCCAAACTTGACAACAAGTTACATTTAAACAAACATTTAAACGTAAATAATTAATCCCTCCATCCCAATTTACTTAGCCAAATTTGACTTTTCAAGTCAACGGCCTCTAACTTTGACCAATTATTTAAGCTAATATATTTATGCAAAATTTAATAATTTTATACTTTTATGATAGTGATTTTAACAAAGAACATTTTCATATCATTTTCATATTATCAATATTTTCTCTATATAAACATATAATCGGTCAAAGTTAGACGCCGTTGACTTAGTTTAGGAACTGCCCAAAAAGCAAAGTTGTAACTTAATTGCGGGACAGAGGGAGTAATATGCAAAGTGCAATTTTTTTTGTTCTAGAATATTAAATCGGTTTTAATGACAACAATGTTTTATTAAAAAAATAAAGTACATTAATAGAGTGAATATAGTGTTAAAAATTCACATGAGATTTATGTTTCTTTATTTGTAATAATATAATGATAAATATTCCTTATAAGAATATTACCATTTATTTTCAAACTGAAATTTTACATTTATTAATAAAATTACCTTCAAAATCACGAATAAAATAGGCGAAATGTTTAAAAAGATGCATTGATTTTTTCTAATTAAGGAATTGAAATATTACTCATAAATATATTTTGAGTTGTGCTACAACTTCTTTTACTTGAATTCTGTACCTTTACATCTGGTCTTAGTGTCTTACACAGTATATCTAAAACTCGACCCACATCTGGTCCTATCTTAACATTATAATACCTGAATGGTTTTACTATTTTGTATACGAATAGGGTTATTAAATTTATACCTGAAACCCGAGCAGGTTTACCCCTAACTAATTCATCCCACCCAAATCAGACTCGTAGGTGTCCAGCATATTTCACTACAAAAAAAGTACGAGATTGACAGAGATTTTGGCAGGGATTTTGGCAGGGAAATGCCAAATCCATGCCAAAAACACTT
This sequence comes from Cuscuta europaea, assembly GCA_945859875.1. Taxonomy (NCBI): domain Eukaryota; kingdom Viridiplantae; phylum Streptophyta; class Magnoliopsida; order Solanales; family Convolvulaceae; genus Cuscuta; species Cuscuta europaea. Next base: position 5,300,689 of record CAMAPE010000035.1, on the reverse strand, counting down.
TGGCACGAGCTATTTGGCACGAAAAATCAGTAAATCCGTGCCAAATTCCGTGTCAATCCCGTAATTTTTTTGTAGTGTTTGCTCACTTAAACAAAAAACATTTAAACAAATTTTTCGAAAAATGAGTGTATATATTATATGTAAATAAATTAGCATACATAATATAATGAAAACAACTTTCAAAAACATGTCAATGAAAAATGGGGAATATATAAAGTCAAAATCATGGCATGTGTGAAGAGTTATAATCGTTGACTTAAGTAAAAAAGGGTCATGTCCACTTCATCGTTCACCGAAACGGTCAAGCGTTTCTTTTCTAGAATTCAAGCGAATTAAGAAGGTTGTATGTAGTTGGCAGTTGCTTAGCAGTAATTCCAATAACATGATTGCACTGTCGAATGGTTTTACCTCACTTATACGTTACACAAATGCTAAAGGTACCTCAAAATGTACCTCATTTTTACTCCCACCATCTAATGTGTGGCCATAAATGGGGCAATTCATTTAAATGAGGCACCACTTAAATGAATTGACCCATTTATGACCACACATTAGGGGTTGGGTTTAAAATGAGGTACATTTTAGGGTACCTCTAGCAAAACTCTATACGTTATAGCATCCACACGTAATCTGACAAATGCTTCAAAGACACCGCCTCATAGACCATTACTCGAAAGGTCATATATAGTACAAAGTGCATTGTGGTACTAAGGAAAAATATATTTGTGAAAACAGGAGTAAAAATGGCCACATGGAGAAATTTCTAAAATAACTCAATATAGGACATATTTAGTTTAATGAGCAGTCATTGCAATTACATGATTGCACTACCTCATAGACCATTACATGACCCACACATATACATTCAAAGGACCCACACACCGCTAATATGTTCAATGCTTCAAAGACAATGCCTCATAGACCATTACTGGAAAGATCATATATAGTACAAGGTGTATTGCGTCTAATCTGAGCTACGAGTACAGAGTAGAAGCTCATGCTAGTGAGTACAAGTTGTCAACTCCTAACCATGAAATAAATGCTACTCCTTGTTGTGGGACCTTTCAACGAGTAGGTGAGATAAAGCAACCTGACAGTGCAATTACGTTATTGTCGTCACGTATCTGACCATCGACTACCGACTGCAAACAACCTAACTTAATCTGCTTGAACTTTAAAAAAGAAACACATGACCGTTTCGTTTAATGACGAAGTGCATATGGCCTTTTCTGTACTTGGGTCAAATGGTCATAACTCCCACGCTTGCCATCATTTAAGCTACCACTTTTAATAGGATTAACTATGTCCATTTTGAGTTATTTTATAACATTTTTCGATTTTACTCCTATTTTGAGCAATTTATTTTTCATTAACACCGAAACGCATGCCTTATTTCCATCATTTGCAATGGAGTCAAAAGATTCACTATTTTTTGGCTTGAGAATATAATGGAATAAATCAAAATGATTCACTAAATTGTTTGTGCTTCATTGTTATGAAACAAAAGTCAATCCATGCAATTTGCGTTGCAATTTTCACCATGGATCATCCAGAAACAGTCTCTATGTAATAGCTTTAGTGCGGGGGTAAGGTTGCGTACATCTGATCCCCCCTTACCCCCACCATAGGTAGGAGGCTTTGCGGCACTGGGGTAATGATGATGATGACCAAAATGCAAGCCTTGTACCATTTATGATTTGTGCAGTAATGGCCTTTGAGGCATTTAATTTGGAAGAGTCGTTGAATCAGTAAGAGTTGAAATCACCGGAAACCGCCATTAAGGGGAAGCTGTCTCAAGGTCGGGGGGCCAAAAGCCTCCCACCTTTTGGTAAAAGCCGCCCAACTTTTACCTGCTGCCCAACTTGTTTATTTTCAATCGGCGTAGAATGGGGATTGACCAAAGGTCTTCGCAAATGCATCTAGTTAAGCACATCTTAAGGTGAAGATGACTGACTATATTATTTTTAATTATTGAGTTGATTTCCTAAGAGCATCTACATTCATGATTCTCAAATATTCGGTTTTTTATGTTTTTCTATTGTCATGTCATGCCAAATAATAAAAAACTAAGTTTACTTTATCTCCTTCAACTGTGATCTATATTTGTTTAGTTTATTATGGAGGTTTTTGTATTTCCAATGAGGTATTTTAGTTATTCTAGATTAAAAGACATTGTTGCATTATATATGTTTATTTAAACTTGAGAATAATCTCTGATACCAAATGATAGTCCCAATATATAACAATCAAACAATCAGCAGATAAAGAATAAGCAGATAGAAAGATATCGAGATGAAACCAAATCTGGTATACCGTGATAATGGCCGCTGCTCTCCCTCGAGAAGGAGAGCAGCAGAAAACCTACTCTCTATCTCGCCTCTAACTCTCAAGTCTCGATTCCTTAGGGTTTTCATAAGTTAGTGATACGTTTGTAATTTCCATATGTATGTTTGTGTTTTTAATTAGTTTTGATTGATTTTTACTTTGGAAATTACACATTTTTGGTGTAATAGTTTAGTTTGTTAAATTCTTGTAAATTGTTTAGATTAGGTTTATTCTGAGCTGAAATAGGTCTTGATCAACTCAAAGGACAGTTGGTGAACCCCAAAAGTGAAAGGAAGGTGCAAAAATCAAAAGAAAGAAGATCTTGATTTTTTGGTCTATACCCGGTCGAGTATGACCTATACTCGATCGGGTATCTTGTTGAAATTTCAAATCGGATCAGATCCGAAGACAAAGGATCATGCAGAGAAGATTCGGACCACGATCGAGTGTCCATACCCGATCGGGTACACCGACACACCCGATCGGGTACCCCTTCAAATACAAACCTGAATTCGGTCGAGTATGTCACGGATCTGAAGTTATAAGCATACTCGACCGGGTACAAAGGTATACTCGATCGGGTATGCTTATGAAATTTTCCCTTTGATCGATCGAGTATACCTCGAATTTGAGGTATTACACATACCCGATCGGGTACCTTGTATATACCCGATCGGGTACCCGAACTGCATCTCAAAAACCTATAAATACACCCCCTTTCCTTCACAATTAGATCATCCAATCCCTTCTTCTATGCTCCTAAGCTCAGTTTAGAATAGCATTTCTTATATTTTTATGGCATGTTTAGTCTCCAAATGAGGAGCTAAACTTCCATTTCTTGGTTTTGCTCTTGAAGCTTGTTGATTATTAAAGTTGTGAGGTTTTTTCTTAACTTTTTCTCTTGATTATTAATTCTTCCCTTAATCTCATTCTATATTAATATTGGAGGGTTGCTAAGTGACGATTAGTTAACGTTCCGACATTAATTACTACTAGAAATGATCAACGAACCGATGGTTAATCGTTGGTTGTTTCACAAGTAACTTCGGTTTATTAATGCACAGTCGTGGTTAATAGACTTAAGAGGGATAAATTTTGTTGGTTAAACCAAAACCGTTGTGTTAAGGTTATCAATCTCAATTGATTTCATCAAGGAGTTAAAAGATTGAATGCTACTATTATAATCGGTATATGACGTTGTTCTATATTTGATTAATAGTAAGGGTTATTAATGAACGGTCGTTGTTAATAACTACCCTCGATGTGTAACACCGCCCCCGAGTATTTGTACTGTACCAAATTATGTATTGAACCTTGAGAAATGTATAAAAGCATTTTTACGTGATTGTAAATTTTTATCGTTTCTATTACGTGAATAGTAAAATTCACGTGGGGCCCACACCGGATGTGGGGCCGCCCGATATTATCGGGACCACATATTATATTAATCTTGGACTAGATAATATGTATATGGTGATGGATATCCTAATTGGGCCTGGTAATGGCATAGAGATGACCGGTTGGTCAAATGGGGCCAGATTATCGGTATCGGCAAATTATCGGATAACAGCCCAAAAAGGGATCCCGGAGGCTTCTAAATTAAAGTTGGGGAATGCATATTGATTCTAAGGTCCAATGAGGATTGGGAACAAGTGTTATATTTTATTTGACCCGATAAAATAAAATATACTTAAAACAGTCCGGAAAATACAACTTTCGGGACCGATTGTACACGTCGGGATTTAAAGGGATGACCTCCCACATGAGTGGGGGCCACCCCACGAAATTATATGAGACAAGGCATGGGTTTGGGCGTCCAAATGGGCAGGGTTTTTGCAGGGAAGGGCTGACTTGGGGGTTTTGACATCAAAAAGGACAAGGTAGGGCCATATTTTGGCTATCATTGAGGTATAAGCCAAAATAGAGCCATATCCCTCCCCCCTTAGCCCATATGTCCGACCAACCTAATCAATATTGAGAGAGAAGCTCTGCAAATATTCATTTTCCCCATTTCCATTCGAACCAAGCTCAAGAAGGAAGAAAAGGAAGTCCAAGGAGGATTAAAGAAAGGAAAAGCTAGGGAAAGTGTGAAGAATCAAGGTAATAACCTTGTAACAACTTTTCCTTAACTTCTTATATACCATATGACCAATATATCACATGAAGGACCCCTAGTATTGTTCTACACTTTTAGATGTGTAGAAAGAGGGGTTGGAAGGTGGTTCTAAGCCCAAGAACGGACTTAGAAGCCAAAGTGACCGGTTCGCCGGAAAATAACCTTTTGGAGGTTATTTGTATTACTATGGGTTTTATGATGATAAAACCTTGTTAGTAACTTGTCTAAGGTATTCGAGGAACTTTCACGGAGTTGAAAAGGTCGCCGGAGTTGTCGCCGGAGTTCGTTGAAGTTCGCCGGAGTTTCGTCGGAGCTAAATCGGGGAGGCTAGAACTTCATAAGCTTCATTAAGGTGAGAAGACGGCTTTATGCTTTATAACTTTTGCGTGAGGCATGAGATTACCTAAAGTAATCAGGAATATGTTTTGTGGAATGATTAAAGATAACCAAGTGTGTGTTTATGCCATGATTATACACAAAACATAGTTAAAAAGCATGTTATGTAGGTTTGGTGATTAAAAATGTGATAACATATTTTGTGTGATGATCCAGGGATCCAAAATGGTATTTTTGGATCAAGGACATCAAGAAGTATATGTGTATAAAATTTCAAGTTAATCGGACTCCGTTTGGGGGGTAAAAAGGGGCGTTGACCGCCAAGTCAACTGCCATACCCGATCGGGTATTGACACATACCCGACCGGGTATTTGTTGAAAATCAGCTTTGTGGACTACTGTCTCCTGTACTCGACCGAGTATGGGTTAATACTCGATCGAGTATTGGGTTATGCTCAAAACGGGCAGTTTTGAGTAGGTTAACGTGGGCCGTTCGGGTGGGACCCGCCCACGTTGGATCCTAAGGATTGTTATATGACTATAGGGCTAGGAATTGTCCATAGTTAAAGGAATGAAAGGTTAGCCATATCCAGGTTAGGATTTGGTAGAGAATAGACTGGGGATTGAGTGCCCTTGGACGGTAAATGATCCAGAATACTCCAGGTGGGGTCGAGTACCCTTGGACGGTAAATGATCCAGAATACTCCAGGTGGGGTCGAGTACCCTTGGACGGTAAATGATCCAGAATACTCCAGGTGGGGCCGAGTACCCTTGGACGGTAAATGATCTTAAATACTCCAGGATGGGTTGAGTGCCTTGGACGGTAAATGATCCTAAAACACTCGGTAGTATGAATCAAAGTTAGACTATAGCTTGTGAGCTAGATAACCGGGGAAGGAGTGAGAAAAGTCAGGTAAGAACTTTATCTCTAAAAGACTCTTTAAAGTAAATGACCTACGGGTTGAGTATTTTACGAGTATATATACAGTATGTATCATCGGGTGGATGAGGGACATCTATATGTATATATCACCCTATTTTTGGGTCTCGTGTCTGAAACATTAGTTATTCTTCATATAGCCTGCTTGTCACTAGTACTTCTATGGAGTACTGACCCCTCCGGGGGCCCTCACATTTTTCAGGTTGAGGCTAGAGTCCTACTACCTGCACCTTTGCCTAGGGTGACTGATCGAGAAGGAAGACGTGGTTCGTGCTTCCATTCTTATTTCAAATGTATAAACCGCTCATGTATTTTTGAACAATATTTTCATTAAAACAGTTGGGGGCCTGCGTGCCCGTGTTTGCCACGTGTGGCTAAGTATCAAACATTTTATTATTCCGCATTTGTTTGATTATGATATTGATGTTGATTGTATGTGTTTACTAATCGGTTTGGCAATAGAATCAATCGGACGCCTTGTACAACTCAATAGGGATGAACTGTCGTTGTTCTTATCGGGTTGTACGGCGGTTGTCTACGTGGCTCGGATGCGGTCCGGGGCGTGACACGATGAATTGGAGATACTCCTCGATTGAGTATTCGAGAGGGGATAAGTTATAGATATAACAAGGATCGACTAAAATATATCAACAAGTGGAAAGTAGCAAAGCCAAGTCCCTTCTATTCTTGAATTAAATCTCATATAAGTCGTTCATCTTAGTTTTTAATTAAATCATTCATCACTAAAACCCCCCTTTATTTACTAAGTTTCATAAAAATAGAATTGTTCCTTTTCCTGTGGATACGAACTCTACTTCACCTATACTACGTATAAGTGTTAGTATCGAATTATTTTGACGCACCGTGACAAAGTGCTCGTCAGTTAGCCCCCTTTTATAGGAGAAGTTGGCTAACTTGTGGATTACAAAGAAGCTAATGTGCTGATATACATTTGTGTCCCATATTACACGTTTAACTAATAACTACACAAATACAAAGATATTTAATTAGATTGGACACCATAAAATATTCCTAACAATATTTGATACTAGATTTTTTTATCTAAATAATCTTTTAAAATAATCTCATATCCTCAACCATAATCTCTAAAAAGATCTTCCACATCATCAAAATGATCCTTAAATAATCTCATGAATGAGAATGCCCTGAGATTTTCTAAGGTGTTTAAATGTGTTTTTATGGATTATTAGTGATTAATAATGCCTAGAAATGAGAAGACTATTGTCTATAAAGAAAGAGCATGATTGATATACAAATTTAGAAAAAAAAATTGTGTATAAATATGTGTTGTGAATATGATGACATGATAGTTGAATTAACTATGAAACCTTATGATAAAATATATTTTTACTTCATGTAAAGATTATATGAAAGAATAAAAGTGATATTTTGTGTATTGAGAATAAAATTATATTTTGATTGGAAAATAGTTTGAATTAGCTATATGGCCATGGATTGAGAACTTGATGGCGTTAAGATTAATCCGGCTAGTTTAAGATATTAGTCGAGATGATAATATGAGTTGTGCTAGAATTGATCCTAAGGTTGGATTTTGAGATGATGTACCTTAAGTAGTCTTAAGAGATACTTTAAGGTTGAAATGTATGAACTCTAAGTTATACTAGGGGTAGACCTTAAAGGCTACCCAAGATAATTTTATTTATGAATTGATCCTAGATATAGGATTGGCCTACGGGTGTTTCCGGTAGTCCTTGAGGATAGCCGGGGTGAATTATGGTAAAAAGTAAGAACCATGGCCCTTCTCAACTCTAGAGAGCGTGTTGGATAGCATAGACTTACAGCGTGATCATGTGTAGGAGTGAAAGCCAAACCGGAGATCTTACGAGACTCCCGACAACGGTAACATTTAAGATAGGAACCTGAATAGACCTTACCTTCCTATGGGACGATGGGTATGAGTCCAAGAGCGGGATATTAGGCACCGTCCTGAGGACCTGATGAGGCCTCTGACAGCGGCGACAAGTCCTGTATGATTTATAAGTCCTACAGATTGTATCCTACGAACGATAAATGCAATGAAATATTAAAGGACCCCACATGGTGACAAATTAATGAATTAACTTATTATACAGATAATAAGGGGTAAAGATGAGTTATCATATAGATTATGATATCTCCCTATTTGAGGGTCTTAAGAATTGAAACATTGATTATATTGAGCGTTGTTGTTATTGTACTTTTCAAATGCTTCAAAGTATTGACCTACCCTTCATGGGGGATTCCACCTCATAGTTTTAGGTAGAAGTTGAGCTTGCTACCAGTATCCATTGCTTCGGGAAGGAGTGAAGACGTGGTTCATGCTTCCTTCGTTTCTGTTTTCAAAACAATCATAATAATGCTCATGAATAATATTTTCTGATAACTATATGGGGGCTTGCATGTGTGAGTTTGCCCAATGTGACTTGAACATGTACTATACTTGAACATGTCTAAGTTTATAGGAAAAATTGAAAATAATAATCCCAACTATTACCGGTCCGCTATATAATCCCAACTATCGATTATTCTTCAGTGGTCCCAACTATAGGGACCATTTTCCAAAAATAGTCCCTAACCTGCTAGAACTTGGTATAGCAGATCAAATTTAAATGTGAACTATGCATAAGCTCTAAATAATCCCAACTATAGTTGATCTTCTTTTATTAATCCCAATTATCAACTCTCAATTTTAGAAAAATATAAAAATATGTTTATAAATTTTCAAATTAAATATTTTTAAACATGTACTCCGTAAAAATTATTATGAAAATTCTACAAATGTACCGAAATTAATTAAAATAGTTTTACCCATTTTTTTTATTTATTTTCACTATTTTTTTTCTTTTTTCTAATTTATTATTCCCAATTGTGTCAACAAGTTATGATTTGGTATTATTTTCCTTTATCCAATTTTTCATTTTCTGTTTTCAAAAAGTAATGAAAATGAAAATGTTACATGAAAATTTTCCTTCTTTCAATTTTAGTGATTTGAGGCATAGGTTTTGGAGGTTTTGGCTATTTTTAATGAAACTGTATTGATATTTTAATTTTAAATGATATAATGGAAATATTTATTTTTTCTTAGTTTTATTTTATCTGATCTAGTATGCTTGCATTTTTATGTAATATATTTGATCCCTCCAACTATTATATTAAGGGAGATTTCTCTAAATAGGACTAAATAAAAGGATAATTGGAAAAACAGGAGTTTAATGTTTAAATTCTCAAAATAGGACTAGCTCTTCCTATTGTACCCTTTACCTTGTCCTTCCTAATAGGATTTTTAAATAATTATAAAACATAAAAAACAAAAATAAAACAAATTGTAAAACATAAATTAAAAATATATAGACCTCAACCACCACCTCAGCCACCTTCCAGCACCGCCACCTACGATCGCCGGAAAAGATTGCCAAGTTGAGAAGAAAATGTCATCGTGATGGCAATTTTGAAAAGAAAGCTAGATGTTTTCAAAGAGTAAAAATGCCATCTTATTGACATTTTTAGAGAAATGTGTCATTTTTTTCGGCAATCGGAGGCGGTGGTACTGGAAGGTGGAGGATGCAGAGGTAGTGGTTAATAGCTGTTATATTAATTTTAAATAAAATGACAATATTTTAGTAAAAATTTAAAAAACCGAAACCAAACCAAAACAAACTGAACCAATCAAACCGTGGTTCCTAGTTTTGAAATGTAAAACTGAACCGAAACCGAACTGAATGTTTTACTTTGATTCCGTATGATGGAGTATATGGCCCGGGAACCCCCGGCCCACAGACTCCTACTACTCCAGTGAAGGCCCAACAGGCCCAGAAGGCCCAACAGGCCCAAATCACAGCGCCCAGAGTACCAAGCAGCCCGCACTACGCGTCAGGGGTGCCTTCGGCCCCCTGGCCGAAGGCTCTAAACTCTCACAGAACGGGTTTCTCAAGCAAATTAAGAAACTGGGAGAAAACGGCGAAAACAGTAGCCCTCGGCACTGTGAGTCCTCGGCACCAGGGTGCCATCGGTTGGAGGAGCCCTCGGCTACTGCTCTATAGCCGAAGGCATCTCACTCGACAAGATATCCGCCTCACATGCGTACAGATCACCGTACCCTGCACAGACGTCCCGTCCAACAGCCGCATTAAATGCGGCCACATGCGGCTGCCAGCGCCAACCAGTTGAGGTGACCCCTCGGCCAATGAGCGCTTGACACGTGTCCCTGTCCGGCATTTATTGCAACTATAAATAGCACCCCGTTTCCCCATTTGTAACCACGCTGAAAACGCTCCACATTTATAATACACTCTCTCTCTCTACATTTACTTGCTCTGACTTCTCTCTAAGTTATTCCCCGCAATAACCCTTCGGATACATACCCCCGGGTAGACTATCCATCATTTGGTGCTCTCGTTGAGAGGTCGAACAATCAAGTAAGAAACCCTCCCCCTTTCGTCAAACACTAACCCTCTACCAAAATGGTGAGAACAACACGTGCCAACTCAAAGAACGTAGAAGACAAGAACCTGGCCCTCGGCGACGTCAACGCCCCCGAAGCCTCTCACAGGGCTCCCGAGGGCGGTGTCATCGCTGGGCTGGAACAGGCGGCTGTCGACCTACGCCTTCAGATCCAACAAAATGCCCCCGATGCCCGCCTCGACATCGAGGCCAAGAAGAAAAACCGGAGCGATGACCAAGTCAGCCCTCCGGTTCTCACCATCGACGTACAATCGGTGCTCTCCGCCTTCATCCAAACGCTCACTCAGAACCCGGGTGCCTTCGGCACCCTGGCTCCGGCTCACCCCCAGGTTGGGGAAAACATCATACTTCCCCCTCCGCCACACCCCTTCGGAAATCCCACCCCTCGGGTGAGGAACGACGAAGGGGTAGTGGCCCAGGACACGTCCTCCCAAGAAGTACAGTCCCGGGATCGCCACAATGACAACATGGAGAGGCCCCGCACTTCCGCCCTCAACCGGCTCGGAGGAGGGCCAGACCGCCGAGGGGTCCAAGACCGCCTCGGAGGAAAGGCACTCCAAAGGCCTCAGGAAAGTGGAGGGTCTGTCTCGAGGGCAGACGAGGAGCGTCCCCCTCGGGACAAAGGCAAGGCACCCCTTCATGCCAATGATGCTCGCCACCAGATCAACAAGGCCCACTCGGCCCGGGTTCGTTCGCAGGGGGCGGAGACCCTCCCGAAGGATCCCCGGGACGAGATTATTGCGGCCCTCCAACACCGGCTTGACGAAATGGAGTCCAACAAAGCTCACGCCACCACCTCCACCCCTCACTCAGACCTCAAATACGAGGCCATGATGGCCAAAATGGAGGAGTTACAGAAGAAGGTGGCCGAGGGCTCCGGGGAACCCGTCATCCAGCTCCGGACTCGGACGCCATTTACCCCAAGGGTATTGGCGGCCCGGATCCCGGAGAAATACCGAGGGCAACACATACAGCCCTACAACGGGAAAACCGACCCCCAGGAACACTACAGCAAATACCAGAACAGCATGATGATGGTGGGGGCGTCAGACGAATATTTGTGTCGATGGTTCCTCTCCACCTTAGAGGGACCGGCATACGAATGGTTCAACAGGCTGCCCGAGGGCTGCATTGATTCGTGGCAAGAACTCGCCCAACGATTCTTGACACAATTTGCCGGGAGGCGTCGCACGAGGAAGCACTTCTCCCACCTCCTAACCATACGCCAAAAGAGGGATGAGACCCTTCGGGACTTCCTGGAGCGCTGGAGGACGGAGGCCGACAAGGTCGACGGTGCTGATGACGGGACCCTCCTGGCCCTCCTACAAACCGTCCTCCGCACCGACAACTTTTCAAGGAGCCTCATCATTGAACCCCCCCCCCCCCCCCCGCGACTACATAAGGGCTTTGCAGCGGGGGGACCGATATGCTGAGGCCGAGGAGGTGGAGAAATACCACCAGCATCCGGATCAGCAGCACCCGAGGGCTGACAACAAAAACAACCGAGGGCCGGGGGCTCCTCCGAATCACCCCAAACCTTCGGGACCCTCTGATGACCGCCCTCGGCAAGGCCAAGCCAAGCCCGGGGGAGGTTATAAGAGCAACCCTAAGACTTGGGCACAACCCATTCTCCTGGACCGCCCTCGGACACTATTGACGCACCCCGTCAGCATCATCCTCGATTTTGCCGAGGAGAGGGGCCTCGTTGAGCGCGACTCTTGCGCACCCCCGGAGGTACACGCTATCAACCCTCAGTTCCCCTACTGCCGCTTCCATCGGCACCAGGGGCACAGGACCGATGACTGCCATCAGCTAAAGACGGCCATCGAGAGGTTAATACAAGCAGGGCACCTGTCCCAATTTGTTGAGAGCCCTCGGCAGGAGGGACCTTCTCATCAGGGGCCTCCCCGAGGGCACCACACGAAGGTAAATGCTTGGGTAAACCCGAATACCATCCCCCTCGGCAAGAAGAGGGAGATTGGAAACTTGGAAGAAGAGGAGGAGGAATACCCCCACTACCAGGAGAAAAAACGCCACATCCTCATGATCACCGGTGGCAATACAGGGGGCGATTCCACCAGCCAGCGAAAGAAGTGGGCTCAATCGCTTTACGTGGGGGAAGTCATTCATATGCCCCCGGTAAAGCGACTGAGGGAGGAACCCATCACCTTCACCCACGCAGATCTCCCTCCTACTTCTTCTCCTCACAGGGATGCCTTGGTGATTCGGACTGAAATAAACGACACCATCATTCACCGAACTTACATTGACACGGGCAGCTCCGTCAATGTGATGTACCTCAGCACCTTCAGAGAGCTGCATCTGGAGAGGGGGTCCCTTCGGCCCATTAAGACCCCTCTGGCCGGCTTCACTGGTGACACTATTGATTCCGAGGGGGTAATAACCCTCCCGGTGATCTTCGGCGACAGGCTCCATAGAGCCCAACTCGAAGTGGAGTTCGTCGTCGTTAACATCGATTGCGCCCACAACATCATCCTCGGCCGGTCAGCCCTCGAGGACCTCGAGGCCATCATCTCCATGAGGCACCTCTGCCTCAAGTTCCCCGCCGAGGGGGGCATTGGCTACTCCCGTGGGAATCAGAAAATCGCCCGCGCCTGCTATCTTCAAGTCACTAAGAAAGTAAGTAAGACGGAATTCCGTGTTGACACCATCACCGGAACCGTCGACCAAGAAGGAAAAAGGCCGAGGGCTGAACCAGCCGAGGACGTAGAAGACTTTGCGCTCGATCCGGCCCAGCCGGAGAGAGTCGTGAAGATTGGAGCCCAGCTCCCTGAAGATTTGAAGACCGGTATCACCGACGCCCTCCGCGCCTACTCCAATGTCTTTGCATGGGGGCCGGAGGACATGCCGGGAATCAGCCGAAGGGTCATCACCCACCGCCTCTCGGTGGACCCTTCGGCAAAAGCAGTACAACAACGAAGAAGACCCCTCTCCGCCGAGAGGAGGGAATTTGTGAAGAAGGAGGTCGCCATGCTCCTCTCAATTAAGCACATCAAGGAGGTGAAATACCTCTCGTGGCTAGCAAATGTAGTCCTCGCACAGAAGCCCCCTACCTTCCGCATGTGCGTGGACTACACCGATCTCAACAAGGCGTGCCCTATGGATCCATTCCCTCTACCAAACATTGATCAACTGGTGGATGAGACCGCAGGGTGTGAGATCATGTCCTTCCTCGATGCCTTCCGAGGGTATCACCAAATTTTCATGCACGAGGAAGACGCCGAAAAAACTGCCTTCATGACTCCCGAGGGCGTCTTCTGCTACCTAGTCATGGCCTTCGGCCTAAAGAACTCAGGGGCCACCTACACCCGGATGGTGGCCCGGGTCTTTCAAGCCGTCCTAGGGCGCACCATGGAGGCCTATGTTGACGACATGATCGTCAAAAGCAAACAATCTTCCAGCCATGCTGACGACCTCCGGGAAATCTTCGCCATCATGCAAAAATTCAACCTTCGGCTAAACCCGAAGAAGTGCACCTTCGGCGTCCAAGGAGGCAAATTCTTGGGCTACATGGTGAGCCGAAGGGGTATTGAGGCCAATCCCGAGAAGATCCAGGCCATCATACACATGGAGCCCCCACGCAGTGTGAAGGAAGTTCAACGGTTGACGGGCCGCTTGGCAGCCCTCAACCGCTTTCTATCTAAATCAGCGGAGAAGTCTCTACCCTTCTTCCAGATCATGAGGAAGACGGCTGGCTTTCTATGGACTCCAGAATGCCAGGGGGCTTTCGACGAGCTCAAACGGTATCTATCTTCACCCCCTGTGCTATCCAAACCAAAGGTAGGGGAAACCCTCTATCTCTACCTTGGGGTCAGCCCGGCGGCTATCAGCTCTGTGCTCATCCGGGAGGAAAACGGCATCCAACATGCCATCTTCTACGTTAGCAAGACTCTAAGGGAGGCCGAACTCAGGTACTCCCCTGTGGAAAAAACGGTGTTAGCCATCGTTTGGACTGTCAAGAAGTTGGGCCACTACTTTCAGGCTCACCCAGTTCAGGTCCTCACCCATCAACCCCTCGGCGCCCTCATGAGGAGCCCCACCAGCTCCTCCCGCATGGTGAAATGGGCTATCTTCTTGAGCCAATACAACATTGACATCCGTCCGAGGCCTGCCATCAAGGGCCAAGCCCTGACGGACTTTGTGACGGAATGTACCGCAAGGGCAGCCACGGACGGGGAGCCCTCGGCCAACTCGGACGACTGGTGGACCCTCTACACCGACGGCTCCTCCGCGACCAAATCATGCGGGGGAGGGGTAGTCCTCATTACTCCCGAGGGCTTCAGAGCTTACTATGCAATCCGCTTCTCCTTCAAAGTCTCCAACAACGAGGCCGAATATGAGGCCCTACTATGTGGCCTTCGGCTGGCTGCCAACATGAGGGCTCGGCAGATCCACATCAAATGCGACTCCAAGTTGGTCGTCGGCCAAATCTCCGAAGAATATGAGGCCAAGGAGGGAAGAATGAAACAATACAAGGAAGCGGCCAAGGAGTTGTTTAAGGTATTTGAGGCACACTCTCTCACTCAAATACCGAGGGCTCAGAACTCCGAGGCCGACATATTATCTAAGCTCTCGGCCGACTCCCCCGAGCACATCTCCAAAATTGCCAAAATTGAGGAACTCAGCCTCTCAAGCATCCATGCAAGCCCCGTTATGAACGTACAACAACGCCAAGAGGATTGGATCTCAGATATCACCGCCTTCATCTCCACAGGGCAGCTACCCGAGAATGAGACCCGTGCTAAACTGGCGAAGCTGAGGGCTCCTAGCTACACCATCGAAGATGGAAGGCTCTACAAACGATCTTACAATGGCACGCTACTTCGATGCCTTCATCAAGATGAGGCCGAGGTCGCAATGGAGGAAGTGCATAGTGGCACTTGCTCAGCTCACCAGGGACCCTTCTCCATGTCCCGAAGGCTCATCCTCCAGGGCTACTTCTGGCCAACCATGGCCAGAGATTGTGCTGACCTTGCCCGGAGGTGTACCGCATGTCAACATTTCCAGAAAGCCCCCGGCAGGCCAGCGGTCAACTATGCCCCCATCAGCACATCTGTCCCTTTTTCTCGATGGGGGATAGACCTTGTGGGCCCTCTGCCGAGGGGTACCTCCAACAATAGGTACATCATTGTGGCCATCGACTACTTTACCAAGTGGGTGGAGGCTGAGCCCCTCGCCAGTATCACAGAGGCGAAATGCCGTCATTTTGTCCTCAAGAACATCCTCACAAGGTTTGGCGTCCCCCAGCAGATCATCTCCGACAATGGGACACAATTTGAGGCAGCCCCCTTCTGTACCCTTCTGGAGGCATGGGGCATCAAACACACCTTCTCCTCCGTTGCCTACCCTCAAGGCAACGGGCAAGTAGAGAATGCCAACCGGACCTTGCTCGAGGGCCTCAAAAAGAAGCTGGAGGCCGAGGGCGGTGGTTGGGTGGAAGAACTTCACAATATCCAGTGGGCCTACCGCAGCACCCCTCGGCGAGCAACAGGTGAAACACCCTTCTCCCTCTGCTACGGTTTTGAAGCCAAAGCTCCTACGGAAGTCACCCTTCCCACCCGAAGGGTGATCCAATATGACCCCGAGGTCAACGACAGCAACATGGCCCTCGACCTCCACCTCATTTCAGAACGCCGGGAGCAGGCCTTCATCCGGGCAGAAAATTACCGAAGGCAAGTCAAAAGCTACATCAACGCCAAAGTTCGCACCAGAGAATTCCAAGTGGGGGACTATGTCCTCCGGAGGAGGGAAGCCAGCCAACCAACCGAGGGAGGAAAAATGGCACCAAAATTCGAAGGCCCCTACATCATAGCAGCCATCATCAAACCTGGGACCTACAAGCTCAAACGCCCCAACGGGAAAGAAGTCCCTAGGCACTGGAATGTACACCACTTAGTTAAATTTTATCAATAATGTAAGAGCGGCCAAGCCCTCATAACTAGTGAATGTACTATCCTATGGCCCAAGGCCTCCAATTTCGAAGAATGAAGATACATTCAAGACATCAAGCCCTCATACTGACTACAGGCCCCCGGCCTCACCACGAGAAGAACCCCCTCCGGCACCAAGTGCCGAGGGCGGACACCATCAACACCTACAACAACAATGAAAACACCACGTGTTTTCAGTCAAGACCCCTCGGTACCAAGTACCGAGGGTACATCCCCACCTTCAACATCAAAAAAAAGAAAAGATGAGAACACCAAGTGTTCCTACAGAAGACCCTTCGGCACCCAGTGCCGAGGGTACACCTCCATCATCAAACATCGAAACGAAGAAAAAACACCAAGTGTTTCAAAGAAGACCCCTCGGCACCCAGTGCCAGGGATATGCTCTCCTAACAGCTTCCAAACATCTGCTAAGAAACACCAAGTGTTTCCTCTGAGGGCCCCTCCGGCACCAAACACTCCAATCAGAACACCAAGTGTTCCTACAGAAGACCCCTCGGTACCAAGTACCGGGGGCTACACATCGAAACTAACACCAAGTGTTGTTTCCAAAAGTCGTACCCCACGAGGACGCATATACCGAAGGCGCCACCATCGGTGCCGGCGGCACGTAGTGCCCCCGGCCATTTGCAACTAGTGTGCAAATGAAAACCCTTCCTTGAAACGCTTTCCGCGTCACTACCCCCAGGGTATGACAGGCATGAGAAATGCCCAGGATTCGACTTTCAAAAACGGAACGCTATCCGCGTCATCACCCCAAGGGTGTGACAGGCACGAGAAATGCCCAGGATTCGACTTCCAAACCGAAACGCTCCCCGCGCCACCACCCCAAGGGTGTGGCAGGCCACGGACTATGTCTAACGCCGAGGGGACGACTTTCAAAAATGAGGCGCTTTCCGCGCCATCCCCCAAGGGGAGGCAGGTTACGGACCACCATATCTTGTGCCCAGGAAACGACCCTCGATCCCCTCGGAACTCGGAAGGTTAATCCGAGGGAGGAGAGCCATTGGTGTATTCTGATGGTCTCCTAATAGGCCCAGCCTTACCAAGAAACCAAGTTTCTTGATGCCTTCCCTTCACCACCAACCAAAAAAAAAGGGGTGAAGGGGAGTAGACTCAGCGAGAAATCAAAGAGTACACTCCAACAAATCACAATATGCCGAGGGCTCCCCACAGGAACACCTCCGGTAACTGAAGGCTCCTATTTCCCGAAGGATACTACTCGAACAAATAGCATCAAGAAACGGCTAAGTCCACTGCCTGGTCACCTCCGGTCACACAAACACCGAAGGCTTCAACAATACAAAGGGACTGGACTATCCAAAGTACACTAAAACGGTACCTTCAAACAAATACCGAAGGCATCTATTACGCACTAGTACCGAGGGCCCTTACCCCATGACAAGGGTCAAATTCTACAACTTTTAAAGTGTATGCCGAGGGCACACACTCCTCATTGGCTTTCTTCACAACAACAGGATTCAACATCAATTTATGCTTAGAAAATATTCTAAGTCCTGAATGAGCAGCCCCCGGGCATCTCGCAAAGTAATGTGGAGTCAGAGGGCACCTATCACCCGAAGGCTACACAAGGAAGCAGCACTTGAAAAAATTCTAAGTCCTAAAGATTGGGCCCCCGGCCCAATCAATATTACAGCCAAGGGAATATGGTAACCGAGGGCCATGCAATACAACAACACTTAAAAAAAAATATTCTGTCCTAAATGGGCATCCCCCGGGCATCTCGCAAAGTGATGTGGAGTCAGAGGGCACCTATCACCCGAAGGCTCCCAAGGGAAAATCTACACTTAGAATATTTTCTAAGTCCTACATGTTTTTCCCCCGGTCAACTACTCATACATCAAGAAGGGATGCCATCTCCCGAAGGCTCCCAAGGGAAAATCTACACTTAGAATATTTTCTAAGTCCTACATGTTTTTCCCCCGGTCAACTACTCATACATCAAGAAGGGATGCCAGCTCCCGAAGGCTCCCAAGGGAAAAACTGCACTTAGAAATCTTTCTAAGTCCTACATATTTCACCCTCATTTCAAGGGACCTAACAGCCGAAGGCTACCTATCAATCGAAGGCTACAGTACACAAGGAACCAACACTGAAGAAAAAATTCTAAGTCCCAAAGAATTGGCCCCCGGCCCAATCAATATTTCAGTTGGGGCTCCACAGTAGCCGAAGGCTACGTGACATACCACACTTGCAAAAATTCTCTAAGTCCTGTACATTGGGCCCTCGGTCCAATATTCACACATCAGGAAGGGATGCCATATCCCGAAGGCTCTCAGGGGAAAATCTACACTTAGAAATTTTTCTAAGTCCTAGGAATTGGGTTACTACAAACACCCGAAGGCCCTATGGTGTGCTACACTTAGAATTTTTTTTTTAAGTCCTAATTCCTACTGAACCCTCGGTTGCATATCCAGCAGAGGGTGCCCAACTACCGAAGGCTTCCAGGGGTAAGCTACAGTCAGAAAATATTCTAAGTCCTAAAACATACATTTAAAAAGGAGAAGACACACACTCAAAAATACCGAAGGCATACACTCAAGGAAAACGGAGGCACACATTCAAGGAGAAAGGAATTGGAGAAAACAAGTCATATATACAAAGCCCGAAGGCAATCATTCAACCATCAAAGAAGGAGCAAATGTAATCACGAGTAAAGGTTACAAACAGGCCGAAGCCGAAGGATCGATAGTGTCACCATTACAAATAAATGTTTACTGAATACGTATTACATATCGACAACGTCATTCCCGGGGGTCGCCTCCCCCGATGGCTTCGAGGTAACCTCCGTCCCGGTGGCGTCCTCGGCATCATCATCGACGCCCATCATCATGGAATCATGAATCACCGGGCGCTCTTCTCCCTCGGGGAGGGGGACCCTCACGTCTGGCTGCAACGGGGGGAGGCCATACACTGAGGGGTTGAACTCATCCAGGGGGTGCCAAAATGCCGGGCGAGCCTCCGGTAAACCAGGTGCTGGGTGAAGAACTCGCCAGCTTGATAGTAGGTGTCACCCCTCTCATTCATCCAGTCGAGCCCGGGGCCCCTCACCCACTCCTCGATCGAGGCCTTCACCACAGAGGCCACCCACTCGCTATGGCCCTCGGCCTTCCAGCCCTCGGAGGTGAACCCAGCAATGGCCTCTTCTCGGGCTTTGACAGCAGCTTCAGCCTTGGCCTTCTCAGCATCCTCAGCCACTTGCTTTCTCTCCTCGGCCGCAACCCTCTCGGCCTCTGCCCTGCCCTCGGCCTTCCCGTCATCCCTGGCCTCCTTCAGCCGCAGCTCCGCTTGCCGAAGGGCGTCCTCCAACTTGCACACCTCCCGGAGGGCAGCATCCTTGTCGTGAATCAGCTCCTTCACGGACTTCTCTAGCTCGGCCTTATGACGGCACCACTCCTCTCGCCTTCGGGCATGCTCACCGAAGGTTATACACGCCTGTTGAATAACGGACAGGGGGTTCAGACGGGCATTGGGATTATGCTAAGTGTTAAGATAAAGTCAAAGTAAAAACACTTACAGTCAGAGCTGATCGAAGGGCCTTGGCTTCGAGGGCGTCATCGTCATAGGTGGAGAGGGCTTCCTTATCCATCATCGAGGTAATCCCCCTCAGGAAAGACATCGGCTCGGCTGAACCGTGCAACACAGATGCCCCCGGAGCGAGGGAGAGCTGAATAATCTCCCGAGGCAGGTTCCCCGGGGGGAAGGTCTGTTTGAGCCATCGGAGTGTCAATGGCCGGGGGGTCAGCGGAGGGCTGATCATCGATTACTATGAGGGGGGCCGCCTTTTCAACGGCGCCCCCGGCAACCTTCTGCTTCTTGATTGGGGGCTCCACCCCCTTTCCTCCCTTTTTCTTCTTGGCCGCCACATCGGCCTTCGCCCCCCCGGCCACAGTAGCGGGAGCAGCAGCAACTGAAGGCTCCGCGGTCTCCTTCGGGAAAACCTCATCAATGGGCTTTTGACCCGAGGGCTCCTTCTTCTCCTTCTTCTGGGCCTGCGCCCTCTCCTTCTTCTTTTTCATCGCGAAGAGAGCCTCCATACCTGCAAACACAAAGCAAAGAGAATATTAACCCGAAGGGTTCATACCACAAACAACTATCGGGATGCAAAATGAAAGTGCCTAAGCATGAGACTAAGGGCCCTCGTAGACTACCTCCTGCTCCCCCGAAGGCCTCAGCGAAGACGGGGTACTTCTCGTCTGTTTCCCCGATGAACCGGTATCGTTGGAACCCGAGGGCATGCAAGTCTTCCTCAAAAGTGCATTCTTTGATCGTCACGACCTTCTTCTTGCCCTCCGGGATCTTGGCGAGTTTCAGGCCATCCTTCTCTAGGGCAGCACTCCCCACCCTCTCGTGGCGCCGAAAGCGGTCCCGTAGCTCCCTCGGGAAGGGATTCTCGGCCAACCGGACGTAGCACCATCTGTCTTTCCAGCCCTTATTGGACGAGGGCGCCTCGGTAAACAGATTGAACTTCGCTACCTGCTGCAAATTGGCGAAGCCCTCGGCATTCGCGTGCCCCCCTCGGCACAAGTTGAAGCTTTGGAAGAAGAGGTCCAAGCTTGGGGTAACATCCCTCGTCCGGCACAGGTGCAGAAAGCCAGCAATGTATGAATGGCTGTTGGGGGTAAGTTGGCAGGGGATGAGTCCAACGAACCTGAGGTACTCCTGGAGAAATGGGTGCAGGGGGAACCGGAGGCCCATTGACACCGACAGGATGTGGACGGCAATGCATCCCTCGGGTGGCCGGGACAGCAGATCATCGACGCCTGGCTCCACCACTACGGCCGAGGGCCCAACGTGCAGCTGCGTGACGTACAAATCAGCCATGTCCGCCTTCGACTTGATATCGAGGGCCTCGGTGTTTAGCCAGGTATACCCCTCTGGCATTTCAACAGGCCCCCCAGCACCAGCGGCAACACCCTTCTTCTTGGGGGCAGCCCTCTGCGACTTCATCTTCTTTTTACCGGGGGCTATTCTCAGAGGCGTCGGGTCCAGCGGTCTGGAGGTACTAGGCTCACCACAGTCAGTCCGAGGGGGTGGCACAGCAACAGTAACCGTCATCGCCTCCTTTTGGGCTTCGTCCTCCGCCACCTGATACGCGAGGGCTAATTCTTCGTCTTCGCACTCCTGTTCGAAGCCCTCGTCTTCCACTTCAGCAGCGAGGGCCTTCTGCAACTCCAGGGCTACGGCTTCGTCATCAGCAACCGAGGGCGCACTGCTACTTGACTCAACATCGGAAGCAACCTCGTCCTCAACCGAGGGCTCCCTCGAGATATTCTGCGAGTCGCTTTGGGACGACATCCTTGCTGTACTTAGGCTAGAATTCCTAAATCGAGGGCCCTCTACAAGGCTAGAACACCTAACCTAAGGCCAGGGAGCAAAAGCTAACGAAAAATGGTGAGGAGCGAAGGGAGAACTAACCTCTGAAAGTGCTATGACCGAGGGCTTGAGTTTCTCTCTCTAAAATTTTTGGCAGAGCTTCGCTAAGGATTTTGGACGCGTAAGGAAGAAATGGCTCTGGCTCCGGGGTATTTATAGACCCCAGAGTCCGGGCTTGGGCCCGAAAACTGGGCCTCCGGATGGACGCCATCATTACACACCGCGTCTTCGCCCAACCAGTGACGCCGCCCACGGACAGCCAGCCATCACACGCCACGTGTACCCCCCCAACGGCTATAAACCTGACGTTACATATTCCAACGGCTATATTTCCAACGGCTATATTCTGGAAGCCCCCGGGTTTTCTACTTCACTCCACTTCATCAAGGATAGCCTCCGGGTACACTTACCCAGAAGCGCCCCCGGGTTGTGCCCCACACAGCACATAACAGACGCCTTCGGGATCACTCCTTCAGAAACCCAGGGCTTCATATCAGGGCACCCCTCGGGGATTCCCCCTCAGCACTGCTAAACCGGGTAGCCCCCGGGGAGTTGCCTCATTGACGGATAACCCATGGCACACAGGTAATGGGAGCCCTCGGGTATCTTCATCACCAACTAATCAACAAACAGTGGACCCCCCGGCGACAATTCAATTACTGCCCTCATCCATCATGCCCTCGATCCCCAGATTGAAGGGCTACCCTTCGGCACCCCCAGGACATCAACAGCAAGCCTTCGGCTAATCAACAATTGAGCCCTCAGAAAAGAGAGCCTTCGGCATTACCGTTATTCTCCACTTTTGACCAAGGTTTCACATTTTCGATTCATCATTGGGGGAATTCGGTGCACTCTTTTTCCCTCATTAGGATTTTTTCCCCCAGGGTTTTTCCTGATGAGGTTTTTAACGAGGCATCCCCCCAAAATGAAACGAAAAGCGTCAGCCTTCGGCCCACAACAGCAACGCAACTACTCTACTCCTTTTCACCACTTTACAAGTGCCTCAAGGAGTGGGTGACTGGAGGACCCCTTCGGGAAAATCATTAAATTACAAAATTAGTGAAATTCCAACAAACGACAAAGCAAGCCCTCAAGTCCCGACATGTGGGTAACTGAGGGACTGCCTTCGGTAGGGACATAAAAGCAACAACTCATCACCAACTTCAGAGATCACGACAGGACAACATCAAAGGGCAAGCACAAATTACTCCTTTTCCCTCAAGTACCTTTCGGCAAAAGGAGTGAGGGACTCCTGATGGAGTATATGGCCCGGGAACCCCCGGCCCACAGACTCCTACTACTCCAGCGAAGGCCCAACAGGCCCAGAAGGCCCAACAGGCCCAAATCACAGCGCCCAGAGTACCAAGCAGCCCGCACTACGCGTCAGGGGTGCCTTCGGCCCCCTGGCTGAAGGCTCTAAACTCTCACAGAACGGGTTTCTCAAGCAAATTAAGAAACTGGGAGAAAACGGCGAAAACAGTAGCCCTCGGCACTGTGAGCCCTCGACACCAGGGTGCCATCGGTTGGAGGAGCCCTCGGCTACTGCTCTATAGCCGAAGGCATCTCACTCGACAAGATATCCGCCTCACATGCGTACAGATCACCGTACCCTGCACAGACGTCCCGTCCAACAGCCGCATTAAATGCGGCCACATGCGGCTGCCAGCGCCAACCAGTTGAGGTGACCCCTCGGCCAATGAGCGCTTGACACGTGTCCCTGTCCAGCATTTATTGCTACTATAGATAGCACACCGTTTCCCCATTTGTAACCACGCTGAAAACGCTCCACATTTATAATACACACTCTCTCTCTACATTTACTTGCTCTGACTTCTCTCTAAGTTATTCCCCGCAATAACCCTTCGGATACATACCCCCCGGGTAGACTATCCATCACCGTATTTGGTTTAAGGTCAAAACCGAACCGAAAGAACTAAACTCATCCCTAGCTAAAATGGTCATGTTCAACAAACTCAATTATAAAATAACTTCAACCTGACTTATTTTAGTTATTATACATTTCTGTGTTTGATATAAAAGTTACGTGTTTGATAGATAAGTTAGGTGATAAACCGAAAATAGGAGTTACCAAACGAGCTTCATGTGTTTTTGTCAATAATTATAACCTATTTACAATAAGGTCAACCAAACTAGCATGAGAGATTCGATAATATGCCCTCCATTTTTGAAGATGAATACTTCCTCCGTCCCAGAAAATTCTTCCCACTTTGACTTGGCACGGAGATTAAGAAAGTGGAATAAAGTGGAATGTGTGGTTGTAGTTGTGTAAGAAAAAGGTGAAATGAATGTGAACCACACAAATTGTCCAAAAAAGGTACGGAGTAAGTGGGAAGAATTATTTGGGACAATCCAAAAAGAAAAGTGAGAAGAATTTCATGGGACGGAGGGAGTATATAATAATGTAACAAGACTACAAAATACATAGCCTTAAATATTATTTTTGTAGATCGTCACTTAGAGGAACTCAAGAAAATGGCCACTTGAGACTATCAAAGAGGTTTTGAAGGGTTTATAACCATATTATTCAAAGTCACAACTATCAATTTCAAAAATTATCAAACAAAATCAAGAGTTTATAAACCCCATCTAAACCCCACTCCCAAACATAGTCAAAGAGGGTTTACTTTTGCACCGGCAATGTGAAAAGATTCATTTTAGATATTAAACTTTTACACTGAAAATGTAAAAGAGTATAAGGTAACTAGGTAAGTAACATTTCATGAATTGAATTTTAAAAAGTGTATTGTTTATTGAAAAATACTTATTTGAGTGAGATGTTATAGAAAAAGGAACAAACATTTCTGAACCGCCTTCCACATGCATATATATGTTATTTTAAATGTTCAAAATTAAGCAAAAGATGTAACAAGCATTAGAGGTGGGCACAAAAAACCGTAACCGATTAACCGTACCGGAAAACCGGAAAACCGGTGTCTTTTACGGTTAACCGTACCGCAATTTTTCAAACTCACGATACGGTTAACCGACCAGGAAGGAAAATGGTTAGCGGTACGGTTACGATTTTGGAAATTATCCTCACCGGTTAACCAGTAACCGTACATACGCAGATACTGCACACGAATTAAGGTACGCATACGGGAAAGTGAACACTTCGTATCAGTTTTGGAAATCTTGTGTACGTATATTCACGTCCATATTACCATATACATAGTGGAATATACACACTTTACAATCAATTACTCTGTACATAGCTCTTTCTGGAAAGAATATACTTCTACACCAATGCTAAGCTATTGACATGCATACATTTTCTTTAGTATTATACGCGTATAATAACATAAATATAGGAAATTAGGAACATATGAAGTATAATATGGAAAAGCAGTACTCCGTAGTACACATGGAAAGATAATACGATGTAATAATGACTAACTAGAGTTTCGGAGCCTCAAAGTTTGTTTGGAAAAGTTTCTGCTATATAAAAGTTCCTAATTTAATAAGTATTGGGTTGCTTTACTTGCTTATGTGCTTTTTAAAAAATCAGATGTTTAATAGGGAGTAGTTTGATGAGTTTATTTTTTTCTTTTTCATGATTTTTGGTTAACCGGTTTGTGGTTAACCGAAGTTTTGGTTAACCGATACTTGGTTAATCGAAGCTTTGGTTAACCGATACTCGGTTAACTGAAATAACAAATTTCTCGATTAACCGGAAAGTTGGTTAATCAAAACACGGTTAACCGACCATGCCCACCCCTAACCAGCATTATGGTTACTTTTATTTTTGATGGTTTATCAAACCATCTTTATAGGTCTAAATAAATTATTCACCTCCAGTTCAATCTGTGACCAATAACGGAAACAAATTTGGAGATGTACATCAAAAGTAGCACAAATTATTACGAGAGGAACGAAATATGTGGTACCAAATCTATTTGACAAGAGTTAAAACCTATGAAGCACGGATACTTCCCTAGGGTTGCGTATCGACGTATCGGATACGTTCCCGTATCCGATACTCTAGGATACCTGTACCGTACGTTCCCGGGCCGTATCTGTAATTTTTAAAAGTTTCCATTTTTTTTTGTAATTTTTTGAAAGTTTCCGATACTCGTATCCTGACGGATACCCGTATCATTGGAAGTTTTTTTGGAAGATGATATTATTTCTGGAAATTAATACTTCGAGTGAAAATATGTATTAGATGTTAGAGCTTTTAAAATATTGTTTTATATCTTAATTATTCTAGAACTTTGGTACTTGCACTTTTAATTTCAAGATTGTAGTTGTTTGACTTATTTCTCATTTTAAATTAATGACTTATCGACTACATGTCTACATTTATATTTCGAGATGCACTAGTGTATATGAGAAATATTATGATGTATATGTAATGAATGGGTATATATGTATAGATAGGATATATATATATATCCAAAAAAAATATTTTTTTTATATTTCATAGGATATTATATGTATATATTTCCAAAAAAAAAATCTATTTTTATATTTATAAATACACCCCCATAACTTTTAATATTTAAAAATATGGCCCCGTATCCGTATCCTACTTTTTTTGTTTTACCGTATCCCCGTACCCGTGTCCGCGTTTCCGCGATTCCGCGTACCGTTATCGGTGCTACATAGGTTAAAACTGTTCACATAGACGAATTTGCAGAATTTGAAAGTTATAACTGATTGATCAAATTAGGAAAAAAGTTAAGGAGTATTGACAAAGTAAATTAAAAATGTGTGGATAAAGGCTAAAGTGCTACCTTCTTAAAACCAATTCAAAATCAAAGAATTGTGTTTAGCAAACAATTTGGCTGATAAGCCAAACTATTGTACGATTAATAACACATTTCATCTAGGAAGGGAAGTTTATTTATCTTAAAAGATGAAATTGTATTTAAGCACAAGAAAGATTAAAAACAAGTCTGCCAATCAAGTTTCATAACCAGACATGCAATAAAAGCAAAAACGGGATTAAAAGTATCAACTGAAACACATTATTACTGAGTAATTCACCAATCGAGCATTAGGGACGCCGCAGATGGGTGATACATTGTTGTCCAGAAGCCCGTCCTAGTTAATGTGCCGCCCGTTCATAGCTCGCATGGTCAACTCTTGAAGAACGTCGGCGCCGGTGGCGGACGATGAAGCAGATGACCCGTCATCCACCGGATCTTCTACAGCTCTTTCAAACTGACGACGCGACTGCATTGCAGGCTGTGAAATTGGGTCAAACAGAGATGAGAGATCATCATAGTCACAGGTTGCAAGAGTAGCTGCAGAGTAGCCGGCCGGAATATTCAACGCCGAGGGGAACTTAGGCGGCGGCGGCGGAATTGAGGCCCGGAGAGCTTCCAACTCGGCTTGTAAGAAGGAGAGTTCAGCTTGCAAATGGTCCACCTGGAATAATATCATCTATACTATTATACCACCAGATAAAATTACCTATATTTAAAACAGAGTAACAATTTTGTTTAAACAAAATCTGCAGTTTTATTTGAAAATGCTCTATGTATACATATTTTGTACTCGTGCCGTACATTTTTCAGTATTACAGGCAATTTGATTTATAAAAACAAGTGATTCGTTTAATAAAGAAAAAAATTTCAAAACTTTATTCAAATCATCTGTGTGATATAGATAAAATGTAAAAAAAAATGTACGCCAATTATGACTGGTTTTGTTTCCAGAAAGGAAAACATTTTTTAAGACGATTTATTAAATTAAAAGACAAAATAAGTCTTGTAGTGAATATAGGATAGAGAACCTAAATTTACCTTGTAGAACCTCCCAAACATTTAAATAAATTGAACATATTTATTTAGTTCACCTCTCATTCAAGCACACTTTTAGCAATTACATGCATTTCAATTAGTCCAGTAACTATCCAAAAGATAATTTTTATATGTGCATTCGGCTAGGTTCACTCATGTTTTAATAAATTTAGATTTCAATTAAATTTATCAAATTTACATAGATTCAATCCATCTATTTAAACGGAATATAAATTTATTATCATTTGGGATGATATCAAAACTTCAAGATGCAAAATTTTAGTCCAATTTTTTTTCTTGCTGCTTACATACTTTACGCAAGATGGTATATGGTCAGTCCAACACAGGTGCAGTGGACCCAATGTGATGGTCTGACGCGGTCCGGACAGTGCCGATCCTAACTAAACTCGGGCCTGAGGCGAGCATCATAAATGGGCCCTAAACATAGTAATTGTTTGTATAAATAATTAAGTCTTACATGATAACAAAATGTTACTGAATGTACTAAAAACTAATTAAGTACAACTCGTCGAACAGTTTTAGATGCAAAAATATTTATCACATCCGCATAATCTAGTGGTTCTAAAAAATAAAAAATACATAATTTAGTGTTATCCTTAACAATATACTCCCTCTGGTCCTTAATGAAGTTTACACTTTGACTTCACACATATTAAAGAAATAAATTTGACTTTATTGTAGAGTACACTGTTTGGCACTGTTTGACACTGTTTGGTGTTGATTTGTTTGTCAAATAAGGCAAATAAGAAAGTGTAAAGTTTAATATGGGACGGCCCAAAAAGGAAAGTGTAAAGTTAATTAAGGACCGGAGGGAGTATAATAGTAATTTTTCTCTAAAAATACAAAGCATATAATATCATAATTTAACTAATTGTAAATCGAGAATTCCATAATTGCAATATTGATAAATGATAACCCTAAACAAAAAAAACAAGCAAAGAATGAACTAATATATACAAATAAGCAAGAATCGATAACTATAGTCGGTAGAAGCTTAAAGAGTTAAAGCTAGAGTTGTTAAAGGAATTCAAGGAAAAAAATGTTACATGCGCTAGTGCGATTGTGCATTTGTGCGAAGCCAGAAATGCCCAGAATCACTTCTCTCGGCTCGGCTAGAGTGTAGTCAAGTAGAGAACAGTTGGACAGAGAAGGCCGACAAGGACTCCCGGCAAGGATTTTCTCCAATCCTCCTCCAGTCCTTCGCTCGTGAGTCCATGACCGCTTCGCCTCTTCGCTAGTTCGCTTCAATCCCTAATTTCTCGACTGCTGGTATCTTTCTCAAACGACAAATCGCAGGGGCAGGTTGGTTTAATTGGGAGGGGTCGACTAATTAGATATAAAATACATATATGTATAATACTAATTTTTGTTAAAAAAACGGGCCCTTAATTTTTTCAATTTTTTGGGGCCCTGAGGCTTGGGCCTCTCCAGACTTACATAAGGCACGGGCCTGGGTCCGGAACCGGATCCGACACTTTTTGGGACCGGATCGGGTATGGAATTTCGCGTTTCAGCCCTATTCTCAACCAATAACAATGATAATCTCTCATATGTGAACTTATATAAGCAACATAAATAAATTTTCTCTAAACTCTAAGAATAAAATCCACTTTTATTCCTATGAGTTTTATGTTGATTCTACATTTAATCTACATCTTTCATTTTGTTCACTTTTGGTATAGTACTTCACTAATGATCCTTTTCCGGCGATTTTAACCACCAAAAACATTGACGGAAGGACGATATATTGGCTAAAATACAATTCTCATGTATCAAACTTGGTCAAATTCAAATTTGTGAACTAATTGGGGAATTGGTGTGATACTCGTAGCTAGGACTAAAAGTGGAATTTATAAGTTATTAGTCAATAAAAATGAGATTTAATTTTAACCGAAAACAATTACTCTGCACACGTAAATACATAACGCATAAATTAAAGACGAGTGAAGTAGTGGGCACATAATCCATGTTTGTTTGTGGTCACAGCTTTTAAAATTTAAGCATTATTACGTATGACAATTGACTTTTAGCGTAACGACGTTGTTAATTGGATTGAAATTTTAAGATCTAATTTGATCTATTTAAATCTGGTTTGATCTAATCTAATTATTTAAAGTAACCTAACTCGGTTTGTTCAAATTAATTTGATCTAATTTGATATATGTTTGTTCTAAGTGACGGCATGTTTAATATAAGATGGAACTATGCCAATAAATAAATAAGACTTGATCAAATCAAATCAGATTAAAAAAATCTAGCCAAAGCTAATCACTAAGGGTATGTTTGGGAGTTTGAGGGGAAAGGGAGCGAAATGGTTTGTAAGTAAGTTGTTGGAAGGCAAAGGGAAGAGACGGTGTAGAAACGTTTCTTCCTATTTAGGAGTAGTAAATTTGAAAAATGAGAGTTTTAGAAGAAATTATAATTAAAATCACTTATGCGATATACGAGTAGTGAATTCAAATAGTTAAACTGATATTCATTTTAATTTCATTTTAAATTATCATTTAGTTAGTTATGCTTCAAAATTCTACATTTTGGAGGAACTTAAAAATTGAGGATTTGAGAAGTTTTGAAAAGTTACATAAACTTTCTAAAACTATTTTTCCACATTTTCTAAACTCACAAAGACAAATGAGAGGGTTATCAACCCTCACATATCTTTCCCTTTTTGTAAAAACATACCCGAGAAAAACGTAGTACTCCATACTCCATAGTGGCATAGTCCATAAAAGGTACGAAATAGTAAATGTGGAACAACCGTAACCAGATAACAAAAATATATATGAAAGAAGATAAAAAAAAGTAGAGAAAAAAAGGGAAAAGGAAAAAAAATAGTAGTATTTTAACAAATGGAATTTGACGCGTGATTTTTTACTATAGAAACGGAACGCATGATAAAAATAATGAATTAGAGAGGTAATATTTATTTAATTAATTAATTAATTAATTACGTAAAAGCACTTGGAACTTCGATTTATCTGAATTTTACTTCATACTAAAATTGTAAACAAAGGATGACACATATCCGTGAAGGCTCCCATCACCTAAATTTAAATCTGAAATGTGAAAATTATATTTAAAATATATTTTACAAAAAAAATTAAATAGATGAAAAAATAGCTACATTAATCATCCACAATTATTTCAATCAATTAATTAAGTCTAATAAAAAATTACGTTTTTAAATTTTAAGTTGATCGAAAATACAACTTACCAAATGGGGGTGAAAGAATTACTCGAGGACGGATGGTACAAGAGCACGCACAGCAAGTATTATGAATTGAAATTCATGGAGTGATAATTTCTTAATCTTACAAATTGAATAAATTATAGTACTTCCATTTTTGAAAATTTCAACTCTTTTTTGCCAAATGAAACTTTCTTTGTTGTGACTTAGGGAAAGAGTTTCTTTGTCGTGACATAAATGTAAATAAATATACATATATATACCTGTTTCTGATAGGTGAAGATGTGAGAAGCACAGCCATAGACAGGGTCACGGAGGCGAGCCTGAGCCTCAAAGCAGACGGTGAGGACGGCGTCAGGGCGGCGGTGGGGCGGAATGTGACGGAGGAGCTTGGAAAAGTTGCTTGCTCCGAACCAGTGGCGGACCCAGAAAATCGGAGTCACGGGGTCCCTACCTTAATGTAACTCTAACCAATAACAAATTAAAAAAATGTAAGTATATAATATTAAAGTAGCATAACATTTCATAGTTAATGTACATCATCAAAATATTAAGAACTTTTATCAATTCAGAACCTTAAAGATAGATAAATTATAAATTCGGTACCCGAAAGATGAAATGTATTAATATAGGACCCGAAAGATGAAAATTGTCAATCTAGGATCTAAGATTTCATAGATTTTGATTTATTTATTTTTTATTAATTCCTTTGCTAATTTTTGATAAACTTTTTTCCACAAAAGTTTATTAGTTTAATAAAACTAAGTAATATTTAAAAATCTTAACATAAAAATAATAACAATTCATGACAATATAGGTCCGAGATTGATAGTCTTCAATCATTCAAGTCCTAAATTGACAATTTTCATCATTTGAGTCTTATATCTATAAATTTCTTCTTTCAGGCCGGTCTCGGATTGATAATTCATTTACCTTTCAAGTTTTGAATTGATAAAATTCCAAATATTAAAGTAGTACAACGTTTCATAGTCCCTACTATGACGCACCTCATCTTGAACATTAGGATGCAAATCAACAATTTTTTTCTCAAACCGGATAAGCTTCTAAAGATTCAAAATAAATATGTTGATCATGTGTATTGTCAGTCAAATTAATTTCATATTCACCAATTATTTTATTCAATTCTTCACTTAATAATCGAAAATCATAATAGAAATTTTAGTAATTAATTGAATTATGTAAAGTGTAAAGTTGGGAATTTTTAAAAAAGGCAAAAGGATGTAGTTGTGATCTTTTACAATAATAAACCAAAAAAGGAGGAATAGGAGTGAGAGGGAATTGATCCTTGCACCTCAAGGAAAAGTAAAGATTTTTAAAGCCTTTCCTCCATTGCTCTACTCCATTCTTTGAGATTCATAGTTGTTTTGTGTTATATATACATTTATAAGTAAATTTTAAATAAAATATATAAAATATCTAGTTATTTTTTTGGAAGTACGCGGGGTCCCGGGACCCCGTGGGACCCTTAGTGGGTCCGCCCCTGCTCCGAACACCTTGTGAACTGATGCAAAGACAGAGGGGCCTTGTTCCGGGTCGAAGAATGGAGCGAAAATGCATCCGGCCAAGCACCTCCTCCTCAAGAACTTGCATGCTCCGCACGGACCCAATACTCCGGCAACGCCGCCGCCGCGTCCACCGCCACTGATATGACTGCTTGAGCTCATGACCGCCGGTCGGATCCGGCCAGACAGATCTTCTTTGGACTTGAGCTTATGTGTTTTGTGTCTATTATGTGTTTTTTTATATAGCGCTCCCTCTGTCTCTCTAATATTGAGACGAAAGGGAGTGATGTGGTTTTTAAGAAAGGTGAAATTATGTGGTTGATAATGAGTTGATAAAGTGAGAATAAATCAAGAATGAATTAGAGTCACATATATGTTACCAAATATGGTATGAGACAATCATAGAGGGATATCAAAAAATGAAAAAATGGGACAATTATAGGGGGACAGAGGAGTATCATTTATGGTATTAATTGCAACATTCAAATTTAACTACACTTTGTTTATTAATGTATGTGAATTATTTTTTTTGAAAAATATTGATGAATTCGCCTCATTACAAAGTTTCATAATATAATTTTTATTTTTATTTTACTAATAGAAAATTAAATATAATTTAATGACAGTCAAAGTTTTGAGTTGGTAAGCATGAAAATTAAAAGGGTATGTTGCAACTAAAAAAGAACGGATCGGAGGAAGTACTCCGTACGTAGTATTCCTTTTTTTGTCAACATAATTTTTGTTTTTTCTATGATTTTGAATATTGAACTTTAATTATATTTCAATTTAAACACGGGAAATTTGCAATATTCATCCCGTAACTTTCGGCCGTTATCATTATTAGTCCTGTAACTTTAGTCACTTGCAAATTCGGTCCTCTAACTAATTAATATTTACGATTTAAGGACTTTTCCCCTGAAAAGTACACTTTTCGGCAATAGCATACCGGAAAAGATGTCGCCGGCGTTGGACTTTTCCGCCGGAAAGTGTACTTTCCGGTGGGAAAGTCCTTAAATTACAAAGATTTATTAGTTACAGGACCAAATATGCAAGTGCTTAAAGTTACAGGATCAAAAATGATAACAGCCGAAAGTTACAGGACTAAAATTGCAAATCTCCCTTTAAACACTGATTTAATTAATTTAATTATATTAAGTGACCAAGTGACCAATCCCATCGAGTCAATTTGTCTAGGTGAACACTGATTTAACTGAATTTCTTTTGCACAATGCAGGTAAAATTTGTAAATTAAGAAGCCCATTGTGCAGTTTAACTCGGGCTTATTTACAAAATACTTTCTTTCCTTCAAATTGGACTTTCATCCTAAATGTTGAGCCTTTTATTCTAAGAGAAAAATTATATATTTAGTCTCGTAATTTATGTATGTAGGTGTCCATTACTTTAACAGTTACTTTAGTAACTTACAAATCAAGTCCTCTAACTAATAATTATATCCACATATATTAAAGACTTTTCTAGCTATCGGAATGGATTATTTCCGGCAAAAAAATCGTCGGTAGTAGCAACACTTTCGGTGAAACTTTTTTCTGGAAATTGTATATTAGTTCTACTAATAAATCATGTACATGTACTTATAAGTTACAAGGTATTACACAATTAATAAAAGAAAAATGCAATGGAGAGGTAGGATTATGAGATTAAACAGCAAATTACTATGATTATTATTCTTGTTGCTTAATTATTACGGAGTATTTATTATTATAATTATCCTATGTATTATTATTATAATCTATTTATATATAAGAAAACAAATAGCTCCTTAAATGACAATTTTGACCTTAATGAATCTTATGTGTCACTCTATCCTTAATTCACTCATTTCCTATTAAAATGACATGTGGCCAATTTCTTCCCCTTCAAATTAAATGTACTGAAACACCCGAGGGAATGAAGGGAGTGGAGATGTAATTAGTAGGGTCAAATTAATAAAATACCCCTATTTTCTTTAAAAAGTTATAACTTTTTTGATCCAATCTATTTATATATAAGAAAACAAATAGCTCCTTAAATGACAATTTTGACCTTAATGAATCTTATGTGTCACTCTATCCTTAATTCACTCATTTCCTATTAAAATGACATGTGGCCAATTTCTTCCCCTTCAAATTAAATGTACTGAAACACCCGAGGGAATGAAGGGAGTGGAGATGTAATTAGTAGGGTCAAATTAATAAAATACCCCTATTTTCTTTAAAAAGTTATAACTTTTTTGATCCAATTTTTACAAAAAGTACATCAAAATTCATTATTTTTTGTGATCTTTCATATGAGACCAATATTGAATATATAAAAATTTAAATTATTGAACAACCTCTATTAATATTTTTAAAATTATCTATATTTATATATACCAAAGGAGTACACTATTAAAAATACCATCTTACCCCAATTATTATGCAATGTGACTACCTACCAATGTTAGAGAGCATTGCTCTACTCATGTAGTGCTTTTAAGTACGGAGTATAAGATAAAATAAGATAAGCCAGCTAAAAATTGAGCGCCATAATTTTCTCTCTCACATGTAATGCTTTTAAATATAAAATAAAATATGTCGGCTAACAATTCATTTTCATCATTTTCATTTACCCCAGTGCCGCAAAGGCTCCCACCTACAGTGGGATAAAAGCTGGCTAACAATTGAGTGAGATAATTTATATCTCATATTTAATGCTTTTAGGTATAAGACTTTAGGTATATAACAAGATCAGATCGTAATTAAGGAGGCTAACAATTGAGCGAGAGAATTTTCTCTATCATATATATATATATATATATATATATATATATATATATATATATATATATATATATATATATAGTGCTATTAGGTATCAAATAAGCCGTCTAACAATTGAGCGGATGAGCTTTCTCTCTCATATATAGTGTTTTTAGATATTTGAAGATACGCGTGCTAACAATTGAACGGAAGATTTTTTCCTCTTATGTGTCGTTTTTTAAAGTGTGAGATAAGTCAGCTAACAAGTGAGGAGAAGTATTTTCTCTCTCATATGTAGTGCTTTTAGGTATAAGGTAAGACGGCTAACAATTGAGTGAGAGAATTTTCTCTCTAATATGTAGTAGTTTTAGGTATAAGAAGATAAGCTTGATAATAATTGATCGGGAAAATTTGCTCTCTCATATATGTAGTGCTTTTGGATATTAGATAGAAGATAAGCTTGCAATAATTGAGCACAAGGGAATTGGGTGGGAGATTTCCCTCTCTCTCATGTGTAGTGCTATTAGGTATTATATTATACGAAGTACAAGATAAGTTTACTAACAATTGAGTGGAATAACTCTTTCACGCACATAGGTAGTTGTATAAGTATAAGATAAACCAACAACAATTGAAGGAGGTAATTTTTTCTTTTATTTGTATTGCTTTAGGTATAACAAGATAAGTTTACTAATAATTGAGCGGGAAAATTTATCTCTCACATATGTAGTGCTTTTACGTATAATAACATAAGCCGGCTAACAGTTGAATGAGAGAATTTTCTCTCTCATATGTAGTGGTTCTAGATATAATGAGATAATTTTGCTAATAATTAAGCGGGAAGGTTTTCTCTATCATATGTAGTCTCTTATGTATTAGAAGATAAACTTGCTGACAATTGAGAGGAGAGATTTATCTCTCTTACGTAATGTTTGTAGATATAAGATAAGACGGCTAACAATTAAGCCATAGAGTTTTAACTCTCATACGTAATGTTTGTATATGTAATTCTTTTTTGTATATGACTAGCTAACAATTGAGCGGGAATTTTTTTCTCCCATATGTAGTGCTTTTACGATAATAACATAAGTCAGCTAACAATTGAACGAGAGAATTTTCTCTCTCATATGTAGTGTTTCTAGATATAACAAGAATAGTTTGCTAATAATTAAGCGGGGAGGTTTTCTCTGTCATATGTAGTCTCTTATGTATTAGAAGATAAACTTGCTAACAATTGAGAGGAGAAATTATCATGTAAGTAGTTGTTTTAAGTATAATATAAGCCGGCTAACAATTAAGCAGTAGAGTTTTGTCTCTCATACGTAGTGCTTTTAGATATAAGTTAATCCGGCTAACAATTGAGTGAAAAAATTCTCTCATATGTAGCTCTTTTTTGTATAAGACTAGCTAACAATTGAGCGGGAAATTTCTCTCTCTCATATGTAGTGCTTTTAGATACAACATAAGCTCACTAACATTTGAACAAGAGAATATTCTTTGTCATATTTAGTGTTTTTTAAATATAACAAGATAAGTTTGCTAATAATTGAGTTGAAATTTTCTCTCTCTCATATGTAGTCTTTTATATATTAGAAGATAAACTTGATAACAATTTAGCAGAGAAATTATCATATAAGTAGTTCTTTTAAGTACTACCTCTGTCCCGTTGGAAGGTTCCCATAGCAAAACGACACGATTATTTAGACAATAATTAAATAAAGTACTTCGAGTATATTTTGAGAAATAATTTTAATAGGTATATATTATAATGTAGTTGATATTGATAATTGTGATGTTTTAAATGCATTGTTTTTAATATTTAATGATTAATTTGTCACTTAAGATTGTTAATTGTTTTCTAAAATGGAAATAAGAACCTTTATATGGAATGTCCAAAATGGGAAGTGGGAACCTTCTAATGGGACGGAGTATAAGTTAAGCCTACTAACAATTAAACAATAAACTTTTGCCTCTCATACGTAGTGCATTTAGGTATAAGTTAATCCGGCTAACGATAGAATTGAAAATTTTCTCTTATATGTAGTTTTTTTGTATAAGACACGCTGAGTAAGAATTGAAATGATAATTTCAATTCTTTTCTCATATGCTAACACTAATTTAACTAATGAGTAGCAAGTTATTATTTAACTAATACGTACTATTAATTAATTTCAATCATTATTGTATTCACTTTTTTACAATAGTATTAAATTTTAAAATTAATAAATCATAAAAATTAATGAGTCCAAATTCTAATGAGTGGTGTTAATTAATTTTTCCTTTTAATTTTTATTGGATACTTTATTTCGATTAAAATATTACTCCCTCAGTCCCAAATTGTAAGATACATTTACTATTCACATGGTCAACATAAATCATATATACTCTTCATAGAACATTTAGTGTATGGGCTTATACTTTATGATATTAGATTATTGTATTCTTATTTTTCGAAAATGTAAAATCCTACAAAGTTATTTTTATTTTAATATTTAATTATATAAGAAGTAAAAATATATGCACCTACTGCTTTTTCACGTGCGTATGCACGGGTACTATACTAGTAATTATCCTAAAATAGTACACCGATCCGTATAATGTTAGGTCAAGTAAGTGTTCAAAGTATTATGTTTCTTGCGTTAGGCAATATATATATATATATCTACAACAAAATCTGTTCTTGCAACAATAGAAGAAGACCACTCAAATCATCATTAAATTAACAACTCTACTCTATTGTACATTGACTGTCATGCAATCTTGGATCGCAAACTTAAATATGTCATGGGTACAAAATTATAGGTCTCATGAAACGAACAAATTTAATTTGCATGTGAAACAATAAAGTAAAAATTGTATAGTAAATATTAATGTAGGGAAAAGAAAAATTAGTTTAATCCCGTTATCATTAATTTAAAAAGAAATAGCAAAAAAATTGAAACAACTAAAAATTAAGAAAATATTAAATTGACGAATTTTAGTGGGACGGAGGAGGTATGAAATAGGACCTTTAGTTCACAGAAATTCCGAATCAAAACTAATTGGGTTTCATTTGGGTGAATTTTTCTAAAATAGAGACTCATTTTGCATCTCTCATTTCCCATGGAAATACCCACTCTCACTCAAACTACATACGTAGATGTATACTCCATTTTGCATTATTATAGAAACTAAAATATAGGGTAATTATCAAAAATGTAAGTGTGATCGAGCCCTATTAATCAAAGATAGCTCTACAATATCATGTACTTGGATTATTTATGTTTTTATTAATATCATTGTTGATTTTTGATAATTCTTCTTCACAAAAGTTTATTAATTTAATAAGATTAAATAATTCTACAAATTTGAAATTAAAATAGTTAGAATTGAGACATTTAAGATTTTATATTGATAAGTTTTCTGGACACATTTTATCTTTAAGATTACTTAGATAATGAATCTATCTACCATATTCTTAATTGATATAAACAGTAATTACATATTTATTATGACTAATAAATTAAAGATTTTTTCAAAAAATGATTGCTTAAGTGTTGTTTATTATACTAATCACTTTAATCGTAGTAACTCGTGTTCAATTTTTACACTTAAATAAACAAAACATAATACTCGTATTAATTATATTCATGGTTTGCAAATTAAATAAATTTAAATTATTTCAGTAATATTTTTGTAAACAACTTTTGATAAAATTTGTTTATAATATTGAAATGGTTCATGGCAGTGGCCCAGTGTATCAAATATAGGAGTCGACCGCGCGACCGGCGCAGCTACAACGCAGTTACGAACTGTAGCTGAGAATTCATAGTTTATCTACTCAGTGTTGTTTATAGTATTTGTTGCTTGTGAAAATTTATAAAAATATTCTGACTTGTGTTGATGAATAGGCTGACCAGTGAGGTTGTTTTAGTACTGAATTGACTTGATCAACTGTATCATTATTTAATATTTCATTAAAAACATTTTACTAACACTTATATTTTAGTAATTAAAATATTAAATCTGTAATACAAATCTTTCAAAAAAAGATTTGTAATACACACTATTGTACGCAATTACAAAGTATTTTAATTATAGGATGTCTTGTTTGGACTGTCAATGTGACATGGGTGGTAGTCAATGTGACCGGAGGCGGCTTGATCAATGTGATCAGTGGTCATTGCTCGGGTGGTTACTAGAGTTGTGGTCATTGTGAGCGGTGATGGTCAGTGCGGGATGGAGTCACAGTACGTGATATTGGTCACTATACTGTTAGTCACTATAGTGGGTCAACTAGGTATAGTAAGGGTGTAACCGTACTTTAGTCTTTTTTAGTCTCATTTTTAGAAAATTAAAAAAAAATGTTTATTTTTATCTATTTTTTAGTGATAGTCTTATCGTGACCCTGTAATATTTTATAGAGAAAATTATCACTAATATTACTGAAATTCATGGGTTTTTCTAGAATATGACTAATTAAATTTTCCCAAATTTTTTATTGGATTCTAAAGAGGGTCATGGAGTTGGTATAATGTATTTATTACTCTAACCTTTCTAATTTCTCTTAGCGTTAGTTTCTCTAACCGCTATTATACTTCAAAACCAAAAGGCCGTATAAAGTAAGGATGTGATACATATATTGAGAGAATAATGAATTCATTGTTTCAATTATTATTGTAGATACAATTGTCTAGCAAGCGGAATTGATATATTGATATAGAGTTTCAATTTACACTAAAAAGACAATAATAAACCCCTCAATTAGAAATAATTTACTTTTTAAAGCAAAAATAATATTTGTGAACGTAGCACTTCTCATTAAACTACTTAAATATCTCCTACATTGATTTAATATAGAACTTTCTCAACGCGACCATTTATATTCGTATTTTCAGCAATATATTTTTCCTTGGTATCGCAATACACCTTGTACTATATATGATCTTTCCGGTAATCATCTATGAGGCGGTGTCTTTGAAGCATTGGTCAGATTAGCGGTATGTTGGTCCAACTACAAATAACCTTCTTAATCTGCTTGAATTTTAGAAAAGAAACGTTGGACTATTTCGGTGAACGATGAAGTGGACATGACCATTTTTTGTTTAAGTCAAATGATTATAACTCTTCACACATGCCGTGATTTTGACTTTATAGAGTCAAATGATTTTTGACTTTATATATTCACCCTTTTTCATTAACATGTTTTTGAAAGTTGTTTTCATTATATTATGTATCAAATTTATTTACATACAATATATATACTCGTTTTTTGAAATATTTGTTTTAGATGTTTTTTGTTTAAGTGAGCAAATAGGCTGGACACCTACGAGTCAGCAGTGGCGGATCTTGCAACCGGAAATTGGATGTTCAAAACAAAATTTATGATTAAATTATTGAACAATAATGTTTTTCGATACCACAATTGAAGGAATGTATTTTTTCAACCACAAAAAACTAGGAAAAAGGTTAAAGGTAACAAACATTTTATAAAAAATACACTGTATAAATTATTATATCAATTCTATACATGTATTGTTACATCTTATTTTCAAAATTAAGGGTCAGATATAGGGCCTCGAACTTACAAAAAAATGTCAAATAAGGTCTTATATAAGATGATATGTCCGGCCGATGCCATTTGTGACGGTTCCTGATGGAATTTTTTGATATATTTTTTGAGAATCTTATTCATTAAGTCTAGTTTAGTCATACCAAATTTGAACTAAAAATTCAATCGCGAAGGCATTCAAATAAATTCTTGAAGATAACTGCGCTTTTAACTGCGCAGTTATTTTCAAGAATTCATTTGAATGCCTTACCGATTGAATTTTTAGTTCAAATTTGATATGAGTAAACTAGACTTAATGAATAAGATGCTCAAAAAATGTCATCGAAAAATTAAACCGGGAATCACCCCAAATGGAGTAGGACGTACAGAGCATCCTATATACTAGTATAACCTTATTTGACATTTTTTTATAAGTTCGGGGCCCTATCTGACACTTATCCCTAGATGTTATGTATCATTCAAGCTTCCAAAATGTATATAACTTTTAGATTCTCTAATTTGTGTACTTTAAACATCATAAAACTTATATTTCATCGAACTATCTAGTCTATTTGTATTTCATTGTTCAAATTAGTATTTTTCTTGTTTTAGGGGGCCTTAATTTTCCATTTGGAACCGGGGCCTCCAAATTCATTAGACGACCCTGGTTGTAGCACAACTCAAAATATATTTATGAGTAATATTTCAGTTCCTTAATTAGATATTTTCAATGCATCTTTTTAAACACTTCGCTTATTTTATTCCTGATTTTGAAGGTAATTTTATTAATAAATGTAAAATTTCAATTTGAAAAAAAATGATAATATTCTTATAAGGAATATTTATCATTATATTATTACTAATAAAGAAATATAAATTTCATGTGAAATTTTAACACTATATTTACTCTTTTATTGTTCTTTCTTTTTTAATAAAACATTGTGTCATTATAACCGACTTAATATTCCAGGACAAAAACATTGCACTTTGCATATTAGTATATATAGAGTATGTACAACTGTACAAGTATAAAACCGTTAGTATTTAAGTTATAGAGTATGTAAAAGTTTACATATTGGCATTATGGCATTGGATTAATTAAATTTGATTTTGCATATTATTGGTCCTTGTGCATCGCACGGGCTTGAAATCTAGTCCACATCTAAATTAATTAAATGTTTAATAAGCTTAAAATATACTCCGTATATTACATTTAAATTGAAGAAAAGTTAATAAAGTAACTATAATTTTACATTACTCACTTAACATCAATTTTTTTGGCAAAAGTCAGTTAACATGAATTAAAATATACATCTTAACAAGTTCACAATCTTAATTAAAAATTTGCAACACCAAGTAAACCGTAAACATGGCCAAATCTCAAAACAAAAGTAAATTCTAAACATCAATTTTTTCACCCCATGGGCCTTTAATTTAGGCTTGAACAACTTCAAACAAATGTTAAAATAAAATAAATGTTAATATCATAAGATTTTGTAAATTTTAATTTTAATACACATCTCGCTATTGAATATAATATACCAACGATATGATGATACTAGTAAATAATTTACATCTTATTTATTTTGAAAAAATGCATTTTTATCTATAGTATTTTGGCTGATCTAATTAGTGCAATCATATATATATATTGTTTATAATCTTATGAGTTGCTAGTAAATGTAGTAAACCATGTTCACAAATAGTACTACGTAATATTTGTATCTTTTTTTATTATATGATTTGTATAGTCTTAATAAAACATTAAGAAACCATTATGATAACATATTTTTTGCTCAATAACTTTCCTAATTTCTCTTAGTGTTTCTCTTATTGACATGCCGGGTCGGGCCAATGGGTCCTTGGTTTGTAATACACTACCCCATGCCCGCCGACCATTCAAATAGTGGGTTGGGTTGGCCCATGGCCCATATGGCATATAATTAGAGGCAGTGAATCTAGTCTTTCAATTTTAAATTCAGATTCAATTGTGTAGCAATCAAAATCATTACTAGCATATTGGTAATAAGATTAAAACGAGCTAGTTCACAATTTTACTAAAAAGGCGATGGGTTGTGCTCAATCAGATTTTATTTATTTTCAAACAAAAAAGAATTTTTGTGATCATCGCACTTTTAATAAGACTAAATATTTCGTAATTGAGTTATTTTAGAACTTCTTCATTTTTACTTCTATTTTAAACAATTATTTATGATTAGTACCACAATTGACCTAGTACTATATATGATCTCTGGAATAATGGTCTATGAGGCGTTGTGTTTACAACATTGGTCTAATTTGTGGTGTGTGGGTCCTTTCAAAAGGTAGGTGCGTTAAAGCAATCCGACAGTGCAATAACATTATTGTCGTCACCAATCTGACCAGTGACTACCGACTGCAAACAGCTTAACTTAATATGCTTGAACGTTAAAAACGAAACGCTTGACTGTTTCGTTTAATGACGAAGTGCATATGGCCTTTTCTGTACTTGGGCCAAATGGTCATAACTCCCACGCGTGCCATCATTTAGATTACCACTTTTAATAAGATTAAATATGTCCTATTTTGAGTTATTTTAGAACATTCTTCAATTTTACTCCTATTTTTTATACCAAAATGCATGCCTTATTTCCATCATTTGCAATGGAGTCAAGATTTACTATTTTTGGCTTGGGAATGTGATGGAATACATCAAAATGACTCATTAAACTGTCTGCACTTCTTTTTTATGAATCAACAATCAGTCCGTGCAATTTTAGACACAATTTTCACCATGGATCATTCAGAAACAGTATCTCTTTGCTAGCTTTAATACAGGGCTAAGGTTGCGTACATCCGACCCCTCTCCTCCCCTCCTCCCCCTACCCCATTTGCGGCACTAGGGTGATGATGATGATGATCAAAATGCATGCCTTGTACCATTTATGATGTGTGCAGTAATGGTCTTTGAGGGGTGATTGGTCTTTCAAATGGGTAGGTGAGTAAAGCATTCTTACAGTGCAATTACGTTACAATCATCATTGATCATTGCATGAAAATAACTTCATTTAATCCGCTTGAATTTACTAAAGAAACGTTTGACAAATTTGTTGAACGACGAAGGGAACATATATAGCCTTTTTTACCTGGGTGGAATTGTCACAACTCCAATGAAGATTACATGATTTGAAGATTTTTTTCATGACATTATGTATCGGTATTTATTTACTTACAATATATTCATTTTATGAAATATGGAGTAATTATTCAAATGAAAATAAGGTACAAATCTAATGTTCTAGAACAAAAATATTGCATTGTGCATATTAATAAATATCTACAACTATAAAACGAAACTACTTAAATTAATTTTTGATGAAAAAGTACACACTGTCATTAGATTAATAAAATTTGATCCTCGCATATTATTGGTCGCCCGTACACTCCAAGGGCTTGAAATGCAGTCACTACCAAAATGAAGTAAATGAAATAGTAAACTTGATATACATACTTTGTATGACATATACAATGACATAAAATGTAATAAAAGCAACTCTAAATTTACATTAGTCGGTAAAAATTAGTTTACATTTACATATTTACAAGTTCACAACCTGAACAAAAAATAAA
Source organism: Cuscuta europaea (assembly GCA_945859875.1). NCBI lineage: Eukaryota > Viridiplantae > Streptophyta > Magnoliopsida > Solanales > Convolvulaceae > Cuscuta > Cuscuta europaea. Next base: position 5,256,751 of record CAMAPE010000035.1, on the reverse strand, counting down.
TATCAGTAATTTGTACTAACTTGAAAAGTAAACTGCACGTAAACATGACAAAAATGTCAAAAAAAAACTAAACATAAATTTTGTCACTCCAGGATATGAAAAGATGTTCAATACTCGGTAGTGTTCTTCCTCACATAGTCAAAGTGCATTTACTCGAACAATATATCTTCTAATGACCATCCCTTCTTCTACAGAGCCGATCTCAGCATCTGATCAAATGATTATATCAGAATACATATCAAATTCTATGTCCAATTAACCAATAGTACACAACACATGTTAGTTTATTCAAAATTATTCACCTTGATCCTCTTCTGACTCACATCAAAGTCGTAACTTCCAATTCCCGATGCAGGCCTGTATTGCACTAGACGTTTCTCTCTAAGGGGGACCAAAACTCGACATCATCCACCAACTAATACATCACTTAGAACTTTGATTTTTAAGAGAGTGTCTGCCTTGCAATACATACAATCTTAACATAATGCACTACTTTGGTCATTTCATAATACGGAAGTGATTATCTTTCCATAGAGCAGTAGAATGACAAATACAAAAACATAATAACTTTTTCGTATAGCTAAAATTTTGATTCCGTTTTTAGAGCGAAACATAACCAGAATCAATACCAAACACCCCAATTCAATTTATAATATTAGTACATGCCATCATTTATCTCAGAGTCTATCAAGAATAATAAGTTGGGACTGCTGTTTTGGGCCTAAAATATTAAACTGGAATTGTTGTTATGGGCCTATTCGTTATTCTATTGGGCTTTGTATACATTATTTAATAGCCTTTATGTAATAAGTATAAATACCAAAACTTATTGTAATTAGGTTAACTTTTCATTCAATCGATTTTCTTGCTTCCGCTATCTTCTTCTGCAAACCTTCATCATCTTTGATTTCAATTTCATCAAATTTATTAAGATAAATTTCAACATGGTATCAGATTAGGATTCAATCCTTCATCATCCTTCTGATAATCTTCATCTTCTTTCGATTTCTATAAATCGTTGTTTCTCTGGAATTTTTTCATCCTGTAACCCTAATCGCATAAACTTTCCTTTGTGATGAATCAATCGACTTTCCCCTTAAATCCTACTGAAGATGTTTCGTCTCCATCTTATTTGCATCCTAGTGATCACGCGGGCCTCCGGATCATCTCTGAAACGCTTACTGGAGATAATTTCACTGCTTGGAAGAAATCCGTCACTATGACCTTCAGCGTGAAGAACAAGATGGCATTCATCGACGGCTCTATCACTCAACCAAGTCCAGCAGACTCTGTTGCTTATACAATCTGGTATCGTATCAATGCTTTACTACTATCTTGGTTTATTTACTCCATTGCTCTTGCAATTCGCTCTACTTTCTTATACTTTACCTCTGCCAAGGATCTTTGGGATGAAATTAAGCTTAGGTATGGTAAAAGTGATGGTCCTAGAGTTTTTTATCTAGAAAAATCCGTAGGCAATATCTCTCAAGGAACTCAAACTGTTACTACTTACTACAACATATTCAAAGGTCTTTGGGACGAATATGTTGATTTTAAATCCCTACTTTCTTGTTCTTGTGGTCTTTGTACCTGTAAGCTCAATGAAAAATATCAATTGTTGGTTGAGAAATAATCTATTCAGAAATTCCTTGTTGGTTTGAATGAATCCTATTCTAGTTTGTGTAGTCAAATTCTTCTCCAAACACCTTTTCCTAGCCTCTCTGTTGTTTACTCTTTCTTTCTACAAGAAGAGTCTCAAAGAACTTCAACATCCTATTAACTTTGTTCCTTTTCCTTCTGATTTTAATAATACATATGCTTCTGACAATACTGATTCTACTGCCTTTCTAGTAAAAAATCCTAACCACAAAAAGAAATCCATTACTTGCAACCATTGTGGTTATCAAGGACATTATTCTGACAAATGCTTCCAAGCAATTGGTTATCCTCCAAACTGGAAAGGACCTAAAGGGTTGAGAACAACTCCTGGCTTCAAACTACCCTCCACTGCTCAGAGTAAACATGCTCATCTAGCCAACACCTCTACTGATTCTTCTACTAATGACATGGAACTATGTGATCCTACTCTATACAATAAATTTCTTGAGTTTATGAAAGCTCAAAGTGATAATGTTGCTACTGCTCATGTTGTTATGACTGTTTCACAAAATGATCAATCTTCTAATGATTCTTCTTTCCTAGGTAATCATTCTGTCTTCTTTTCTACTCCCTCTGTCCCTTAAAACTTTGTCATCTTTCCTTTTTGGGACGTCCTAAAAAACTTTGCCACTTTCCCTTTTAATCAATTATTTAGTGGTTTCTATTATTTCTCTCTCCTCTGCACAAATCTCAACCACACAGCTTTTACTTTATTATTCTCCGTGCCGGTAAACTTTGGCAAAGTTTTAAGGGACGGAGGTAGTAATACTTTAACTTTTATTTGGATTCTTGACACAGGAGCTTCTGATCATATGACTCACAATTTTAGTTTATATACATCATCACCTAAACTTGCTTCTATTAATGTTCAATTACCTACTGGTTCTTTTATAACTGCTACTCACATTGGTGACATTAAACTAAATGATTATCTTATCCTTCACAATGTTTTATGTGTTCCACAATTCAGCTTTAACCTTATCTCTATTAGCAGTCTAGTTTTACATGAAAATATCTTTGTTCATTTCTCTTCTAATCATGCTACTTTGCAGGATCTGCTCACCAACCAAATGACTGGCTATGCTGATCTTCAAAATGGACTTTATATTTTCAATTCTTCATCATCTGTTCTTACACATAATAAACTTTCTACTGTTAATTCTCAATATGTGGATAATAAGTCTGATATCTGGCATTATAGACTAGGACATCTTCTTTTTAATAAACTCAGTTCTCTTGTTGGTTGTAATGTTCAACATCATTTGAATAAAAATTCTTCTTGTGAAATTTGTCATTTTTCTAAACAAAATAAGTTACCTTTTTCTACTAGTACTTCTTATGCTTTACATGCTTTTGATCTTGTGCATATGGATGTTTGGGGTCCTTTTAGAGTAGAATCTTATTCTGGTTTTAAATATTTCTTAACTATTGTTGATGATCACACTAGATGTACCTGGATTTTTATGATGAAAAGCAAATTTGAAGTTAAATTTTATATGTTAAAGTTTTACAATCTCATTCTTACACAATTTCATACCAAAATTAAAATTATTAGGACTGACAATGGAACTGAATTTATTTTTCCTTCTTTTTATACTGATATGGCATTATTCATAAATTATCTTGTATTGAAACTCCTCAGCAAAATGCTAGGGTTGAAAGAAAACATCAGCATATTTTTCAAGTTGCTAGATCTCTTTTATTTCAATCTTGTGTACCCCTCATTTTTTGATCTGATTGCATTCTAACTGATGTTCATATTATAAATAGAATTCCTACTGCCATTCTCAATAATAAGTCTCCATATGAATTACATTATGGTAAAATGCCTGATTATTCTCATTTAAGAGTTTTTGGCTCTCTTGTCTATGCTTCTACTTTATCTAATGATAGATCAAAATTTGATAAAAGGGCTGTCAAATGTGTTTTTATTGGATATCCTCTTGTTTCTAAGGGTTATAAACTATATGGTATTTCTAATCACAAATTTTTTATATCTAGAAATGTAAAATTTTATGAAATGATTTTTCCTTATAAAATAATACTAATCCTGTTTTAGATAATGGTTCTGTCCATTCTGATTCTGTTTTAGATTCCTTCCCTACTAATTATTATACTTATGACTATAATTTAACACACCTTCTAAAAAACATTTAGAAAATCAGATCAATGAGGAATTAAATACTATGAATATACATGATTCTACTACTAATACAGAAACTGTTACAGAGGATCAATCACAAAGAAAATCTACCAGAGTAAGATCTCTTCCTATACATCTTCAAGATTACAGTTATGAATTACCTAATTCTATTACTACGGGTAATTCTTCTTCTTCTTCTTCTTCTTCTTGTACTTTTATTAGATATCCTATTCAAAATCATATTACACATACTAGATTAGGAACTGCTCATTCTTTTTTTACTGCTGCACTTTCAAAAATTGTTGAACCTAAAACATATAAACAGGTTGCTAAACTTCCTGAATGGTAGAATGCCATGTCTCATGAAATTCAAGCTTTAGAAAATAACAAAACTTGGATATTAGTTCCACCTCCTCAAAATCAGAATATTATAGGATGTAAATGGGTTTTTAAAACAAAACTAAAACTTGATGGTTCTTTAGATAGATATAAGGCCAGATTAATGGCTAAAGGCTATGCTCAAGAAGAAGGTTTTGATTATTTTGACACTTTCTCTCCTGTTGTAAAATTAACCACTGTCGAAGTTATTTTGGCTATTGCTAGTGCTAATATAAACAATGCTTTTTTACATGGTGACTTAAATGAAGAAATCTTTATGCAGCCTCCTCCAGGTTATTTACCTCCTACTGATAACAGAATTTGCAAGCTTGTTAAAAGTCTCTATGGTCTTAAACAAGCATCTAGGCAATGGTTTTGTAAGCTATCTAACTCTTTAAAGCTTTTTGGTTACAAACAGTCTCAGGCTGGTTGCTCTTTATTTACTAAAATTGCTGGGACTGCTCTTACTGTGCTTTTAGTTTATGTAGATGATATCATCCTTGCTGGAAACAGTATGGAAGAAATCTCTGCAGTAAAAACTTATTTAGATAACAAATTTACTATTAAAGATACTAGTAGCTCACCCGTGCGATGCACGGACAAACAAATTTCATACAAACTACTCAAGGAAATAATAATATGCACTAAAAAAAACTTCTTTATTTCAAATAAAGGAGAACAACTAAATGTACTGCTTTTAAAAAATTACTAATAACCAATTCCAACATGAGTTTTATAAATTTTTGAAAACTTTTTTGTAGACAATAGTCACAATACTACGTATTGTAGACAATAGTCACAATACTACGTATTAGTTATCTTCGTTGTGCTTTGACCATCCTCATCTATTCACAAAGTTTTAATGATTGGTGGCTCTAGAAACCGTAACATTAAGCATGAAATGAAATAATTTATTTCAAAATTAATGACAATTACTATATAAAATTAGGATTCATCCACGACTTTTTACACTTCCTTTTATGATAATTTATTTTATAATATTTAATATTTACAAATAATCCAAATCCCAATATGTGCTATATAAGATATGTGTGTTTTAACTTGTTCATATATCAACTTTTATAAAACTAACTACCGTAAGAATTCTAATAAGTAGTGCTTTTTATTAATAATATTAAAGGTGTTTCCTATTCCAATACATGGCGTGAAGAAAATTCGGTGTCACATTATCTAGCGGATCAAACATCAACCCAATTACAAATTTTCAACCGGGCCGAAGACTTACCCATTTCAGCTAAGATGGCTTTCTTCATGCACTTATTTGGAGTTCCAGCTCTTAGACTTTTATAATTTTCTTTTATCATGTAATTTATGAGTCAGGTTTTATGCCCCCCATATTTTTTTACTTTTTTTTCTCTCGCATATTTTTATCTCGATGTATTTTGAGGAGGTATGCCTTCTCCGAAGGGGTTTTTGTCTAGTCCCCCGTTCTTTTTCTATCTCTCTCATCTTTTTTATTAATAAAACTCTGGTAAATGTTCTTCACCATTTACCCCACCGATTTTGGTGGTGTACCTACCGGGTTTGAAAAAAAATTCAAAATCAAGACCACCCCATTTTCACAAAAATTAATACAGGATTAGGTGTAGCCCAACATTACTCACCCATAATTAAAACTTCCATTACCACAATAAGCCTTTAATGACATTGTGTATAAGCTAATGATGGGATAAGGTTTCTTCACATGAAAGTCTTCATCTTCTATCATTCTCTCGCATACATTCTCACAAACACTAAAGTCCTCCATCTGCCCAGCTTTTTCCTTTGTTCTTATCTCGACTGCCTACTTCTTTCCCTAACAACATAGATCGGATCCCATAACGCTTTTTATTAGACGAAGTGACATGTTAAAATTTGAAATTTTACAATGACTAAAGCTAGAAGAAATATTATCTCTCGCACAACTTGACTTAATTTAATATATTGACACGGTGTCTTAAAAATACTATCACATAGTCATATTCATTTCTATCAATTCTCTTATATTGTTATAAAATAAATAAGTTAGGCAAGAAATATTTGACATCGCTAATCCAACTTTGTAAGCTCATATCAAATTTAGCCCATTTTTCTATTTGGCCCAACCACCCACACACTAACCAAATAAATTAAGTTAGGGTTTTTATCATTTAGTCAAACTGTTCGTCCCCTCATTTTTCTCTCTGGCCAGCTCAATCTCTTGTCTCTTTTATTCATATTTTTGTTAGATATGTTTAGAATTTAGATAATAATCATATGTCCAGGTCTCTTTCTCCTTGTATTTTCCTGGTTATAGATAATATTTTGTCTAATATATTTGTTTGATGTGTTTTCTTCTCCAAGAAGTTCTCTTGTAAGAAATTCTCTCTGTCCGTGCAATCGGGTTCTTTTGTTTCATGAGGCTAAGTTTTCTTTTGTTCTTTATATGTTAAATGTACCAAACCCCCTCGTGAAATATAAATCTGGCGTATTAGCCCCTGTGATTTTAAAAATGCGTCAAACCCCCTTGTGTTTTAATTAATTATACACAAAAACCCCTTCAAGAACAAATTTTATAATTTTGAAATCACTTTTTTTTAATAATATGGTTGAATATGCAAGTAACTTTGTCCAAATTTCTAAATTATACGAAAAACTAATCATTTTTCATTTTTTTGGAAATTAAATTTGTTCTTGGAGGGGGTTTGGCGCATGATTAATGATAACACATGGGGGTTTGACGCATTTTTTAAATCACGGGGGGCTAATTCACCGAATTTATATTTCACGAGGGGTACTGTGCATTAAACCCTATGTTATTCGGATCCCACGGATGAAGAACTGTCAAGCGAAGATGAGCTTTTCCGTCTCTGTAATATGGTAAGATTATCCGTATACTTCGTATATACCTATATTTGGGCGCAATATGTAAAAATAATTTACCATTCAATTAGCAAAACCAAAAAACTTCTTTAGTCGCATGTTTAATAGATTTTGGCTGCATGTTGAAAACCAGTCATATTTTTTGTAAAAGTCGGTTTATCAAATGATCATTATGGCTTTTTTTATATATAAAATAGTTCCACTCTTCAACCTTTTTTTGTCTTCTTTTAACACTATAAGGCAAAATGTGTTTTATATTAGCACCATAGTAAAATTGTTTCTTTAAAATCCTTTATGTTTTTCTTTGTTTTAGAATATGAATTCTGCCTTAATGTATTTGTTTATAAAATGCCACAGTATTATCCTTCAAAATACTCCCTCCGGTCCTAAATAAACTTCACACTTTGACTTCACACAAATTAAGGAAATAAATTTGACTTTACTGTAGAGTACACTGTTGTGACACTGTTTGACACTGTTTGGCACTGTTTTGATGTAGATAATTTGCCAAATGAGGAAGGGAGAAGAAGTGTGAAGTTTATTTTGGACCTACCCAAAATGGAAAGTGTGAAGTTTATTTAGGACCGGAGGGAGTATATTTTAAAAATACATCTTAAATAGCCTGTGCAAAATCTAAAACTCAAGAAGCATATATCTATTTAATTTCTAAGTAAATACCCATATTTTTGTGTTGTATACCCGACAAATTCTTGGGATCGGAGTTGCTTTGTCATTCATTTAAAAATAATCTTTTTTACTGATATTGTATGTTGTCTAAAATTTATTTACACAAACTATATGCAATTCTCACTGATATTTTAATCTTGTAAACTACACAGTACATCATAGTTTGACATTAGATATGAGACATAGAGTATTACTTTTTCATAAAATTATGAAACTGTTCTTAGAAAATTATTACGGAGTATATGTTTTACAAATAGTGAAGTCCTCCTATGAGGCTCCTATGAGAGAAAACATATTTTTTATACGGAGTATTTAAATCAATGCTTTCTACTCTATTCGTAGTTTCAAACATTTTTGCTAGAAAATGCTTGGCTTGTAGGATAATCATAATTATATATGCTTTTAATCCATTTAAAAGTTAATGTATTTCAATTCTTTTAAAAGGTAGTTAATTTGTAAGCAACCTATCAAGTCTAACAATATTTATAGCAAAGTTAGATATATGCTTATCTAACTTAATCTAGTCAATACTTATCTAATTTACATAAGTTTTTACATGATTTGGAAAATCAAAAACTCAAAGATGCATGATTTTTCAAAATCTATTTTTAGAAGAAAGTTAAATTTTGTCTAAAAATATAGATGTTGATGTGGTGATGAATAAAACATATAGCATTAATCAATATATAAGAATAGCTAAACAAATTACATGCATGTTTGGTGTTCACATGCTTTATTGGTTTTACTAATTGAGAAAGTCAAAATCACAATAGTTATTTGTCATTTGTTCTTATGAACATTCACGCCTTTTAACCTAGCTATGATGTACTCTAGTAAAAAAACTTATAATGTACTCATAGATTGCCTTACTTCTTAATCTGTTGATTGTATGTCATTTGTCTTTATTTCAAATCTGGCCAAGAATCCAGAATCATAACCTTCAATACATAAATTTCTGTAACCAAATGAAATTTTAAACATAACCAAAGAAAAATATTTTGTATGAATTTTATTTTATTTCTTCTCAAATATGACATCCAGAAAAGGGGTGGAATTTCTGTCTCTTGACCATGTTAACAATTAGTTAGTGTAGAGTGGCAGTAAGATATCTGATGTGCGTCACGAAAAATACATCACTCCATGTTTGGCGGACCGTCCTCACTTTTACTGCAAATGAAAACTTGCTTTACTTCACAACACTATCGTTTCGAATGAATAAAGATAACAAAATAATCAGGTAGCACTATCTCTGAAGCAGGAACTGAACAACATTGTGTGCATTGAGTTATCTATTTATACTAATTATGATGTAAATAATCGATTAAGTTCCTCACATTGAGCCTGCCAATTTAATAAATTTGACATATTTCCAATGACGACTTTTTAGTGCCGTAAATCCACAAAGGAAACCCAAAGGGTTGGACAGGTGTTTTTAAGAAGCATTTGGACAGATGGTTAATGCAATAAATGTCACAATAATCGAGAGATGTAACAGGCAGTGCATTAAATGATAATAATCTGGTGCATCTCTCCGCAAGGCATAGTAGATTGGACTTGCAGGCATTTAGGCGGGAACACTGTGCAAAACTCATTTACTATTATATTATAATAATTGATTGTTACATTAAAATATACTTTGGGAATTGAAATTGCTAGGTCTGATAAAGGTATAAATTTATGTCAGAGAAAGTAAACTTCGGATATTCTAACTGACTATGGTTATCTTAATTCTAAAACTTTTAATACTCCTATAGACTCCAAACTTAAACTGTCTAAAACTGATGGAACTGTTTTAGAAAATCCTAAAACATATAGAACACTTATTGGTAAATTGCTCTATTTAACTGTAACTAGGCCTGATATTGCTTATAGTATACAAGTTCTTAGTCAATTTCTTGCTTCTTCTACTGATGTTCATTTAAGTGCAACTCATAGGGTTCTGAGATACCTTAAGAATTTTCCAGGTAAAGGTTTATTTTACCCATGTACTTCTGATTTTTCTATACAAGGATACACTGATTCAGATTGAGCAGTCTGCATAGATACTAGGAGAAGAGTTTCAGGGTATGCTTTTTACCTTTGTAATTCTTTAATTTCTTAGAAATCTAAAAAACAACAAGTTGTTAGTAGATCCTCAACTGAAGCAGAGTATAGGGCAGCTGATAATGCTGTGTGTGAGGCTCAATGGTTATCATATATTTTTAATGATTTACATTTACCTGTTTCCTTACCCATAATTATATATACTGACAACAAACCTACTTATCATCTTGCTTATAATCCCATACAACATCAAAGAACAAAACATATAGAACTGGATTGTCATTTAGTTAGAGAAAAAATTAATTATGAATTGATTACTTTGCATCATATTAAAAATGATTTTCAACTTGCAGATATTTATACCAAACCGCTTGGAAATCCTCTGTTTAGTCAATTTACAGTCAAGATGAACATGCAAGACATTCATGCTCCTCTTGAGGGGGCGTATCAAGAATAATAAGTTGGGACTGCTGCTTTGGGTCTAAAATATTAAGCTGGAATTGCTGTTATGGGCCTATTCATTATTCTATTGGGCTTTGTGTATATTATTTAATAGCCTTTATGTAATAAGTATAAATACCAAAACTTATTGTAATTAGGTTAAATTTTCATTCAATCGATATTCTTGCTTCCGCTATCTTCTTCTGCAAACCTTCATCATCTTTGATTTCAATTTCATCAAATTTCTTGAGATAAATTTCAACAGAGTCATTGCTAGTCAAACAGATTCTGTGAAATCAAATTCCCTTATCTCAAACTAGGGTTACCTTGATATATCTTACCTCAGCTGACCTCTTCCCACACATACCCTAAATAAACAGAAGATGAAGACATATTCACACACCTGAAGCTGAAAATGGATCCAAATAGTGCAATTTCACTAGTCCTTAGTATTATCTCCCTTCACAAACAATGAATGTCATTAATTATTAAATCCAATTACAACAAGAAAATAAATATTTCCACAGATAAAAGAACGTGATTAGAAGGTATTCTTCATACCTGCGACTCATTTCGGTAGGACAACTATCTTCTTGTGGGGGATGCTGCTTCTGGCAGCAGACTGAACGGATAAAGGAAGAAGAAGCAATGTAGCAAGAGTACCTCTTCTTCTTGTTGTAGTTGGGAATTACAAAGACAGAGTGTTGTAACACCATATAAGGAAGGCAGTTTATTTGGAAAGCCAACATTGGTTGTATTTGTTCTATCAATTTTGAGCCATGGATTTCTTGTATTTTTACCGTCAGCCGTTTGACAAGAGGTCGAGTGAAAGGGATTCCTTATTATAGAGAGACAACAATTCTATTATTGTTTCATTCTTAAAATAAGATTAGTCCATTCTTATTCAAAAAGTTTTAGTTTGTTTTATTCTTTTAATAGAATTGGATAAGACCTATTTAGGAAATAAAACATATTTATTCCTACTTTTAAACATTGTGTATGTTGATGACTTTGATCCAAAATTGAGCTTAATCAGCTGAAATTTATGAAATTCCGATCGAAACAACTGAATTGGCCGAATCACATTTTATTAATAAAATAAAGAAGAAATTACATAAGAAAATAGCTAAAATGGTCCTATTCAGCAAATTCAAATATAAAATTCACTTCGATCAACATTATTTATTTTATTCATTATACATTTCAGCGTGTAATATAAAAAATTACATATTTGATGAATAAGTTAGATGATAAAGTTGATAAGCCGAAAATAGGAGTTACCCAACGAGCTTCATGTGCTTTCAACAGCATGAGATTTGATAATATGCTTTCAACTTCTAAAGATAAATAATAATGTCATAAAGACTACAAAATACTTGATCTTAAATATTATTTTTGTAAACCCTCATTTAGAGGAACTCAAGAAAATGACAATTTGAGACTTGAGAGGTTTTGTAGTGTTTATAAACACATTCAAATTCATTACTTTCAATTTCAAAAATTATAAAACAAGAACAAGAGTTGTGAACCTCTGTTTTCCTTTCCATCTAAACCCCACTCCGAAACATAGGCTTCGTTTGTTTTTCAACGGGTCGCTAGCTAACCGCTGCATTTTGCAGCGTTTTGCTGTTAAAATTAATCAGCGGTTTGCTCCATCCGCTATAATCCAAACAAGGGCATAGTCTAAGATGGTTTGCATTTGCACCATCATGTGAAAAGATTCATTCTATAGATTACACTTTTATATTGAAAGTGTAAAAGAGTATAAGTTTTTTAGTGACATTTCATAAAATGAATTTTAAAAAGCTTATTGTTAGATGAAAATACTTAGGGAGTGTTTCGGTCTACTACTTAAAACTGCTTCTGCTCCTTGAATGAGCAAAAGCAGATATTGGAATGCTTGGCTGAAAGTCCAAAATCAGCTTAAATTAATTTGTTCTAGAAGCAATTTTTTAGAAGTTGGAGGAGATCAACTTCTGAAAAATTGATTCTAATTCTGCTTCTGAATTTAAAAAAAGAAGCGGAAGCAGAATCAATTAGAAACACCTTCTTATTTGAGTGAGATGTTATAGAAAAAGGAAAAACATTTTTGAACCACCTTCCACATTCATACATATGTTATTTTAAAATTTTCAAAATTAAGCGAAAGATGTAACCAGCCTTATGGTTACTTTTATTGTTGAAGTTTTATCAAACCATCTTTATAGGTCTAAATAAATTATTCACCTCCCATTCAATTTGTGACCAATAACGGAATCGTTATAAGTTTAGACATATCATGAATCTTAAAAGATGAAATTGTATTTAAGCACAAGATATATGGAAAAAAAAGTCGGCCAATCAAATTCCATAGCCAGACGATGAAAGCAAAGACTGAATTACAATTATTAACTGATACACATTAATTATTAGGCACGTCGTAGATGGGTGAGACATTATTGTCTAGAAGCCCAACCCAGTTAATGTGCCGCCCGCACATAGCTTGGAGGGTCAACTCTTGAAGAACGCCGGCGCCGGTGGCGCATGATGAAGCAAATGGTCTGTCATCCACCGGATCTTCAGCATCTCCTCTGTGTTGAGAGTTAGAATCTCAGTCCATTGGGATAAGAGTAGTTTGTAATAGGCCCAAGTGCATATTGATGTAATAAGCCTACTTGTTCATGTATAAAACCAATAAGTCAGTAATGAAATATTATGGTTTTCCTTCTCCACCTGTTCTAACTAACTGATCCATCAGTGGTATCAGAGCTTAACGATCGGAAAAAATGGCGCACGGTAATAGTAACATTCTTGGCAACCTCCCGGTGTTAGATTCCAAGAATCTGGACTGTTACGAACGATGGAGTGTAAGGATGAAGACGATATTCAGATTCCAAGACGTTCTGGACGTAGTTATGGAAGGCGTTCCAGCAATTGGAGAGAATGCGACGGAGGTACAACAGACACACCTTCGCGAAATGAAGAAACGAGATTGCAAAGCTCTTTTCTATATCCACCAATGTGTGGATGAAGCAAATTTTGAGAAAATTGCTTCAGCCTCATCTGCGAAAGAAGCATGGGGAATTCTTGAATCGAGCTACGCCGGAATTTCAAAATTAAGTACGGTCCATCTTCAAACTTTGCGACGACAATATGAACTTCTTCAAATGGCGGGTCAAGAGTCCATTCCCACATACTTCAAATTGCTTATCACCAATCTGATGAATTCCTGTGGCGAATAATTAAAGACAAGAACGATTATTGAGAAGGCATTGCGAACATTACTTCCTAAATTTGATATCATTGTTGTTAATGTGGAGGAAACCCGAGATTTGGATACTCTCAAATCGGAAGAATTACAAGGAACACTAGAAGCCATGAGCTGATTCAAAGAGAGGGATAGCATTGATATGAAGGATAAGTGCATGAGAATATATGTATTATGGAGTATATGGCCCAGGGACCCCCGGCTCATAGACTCCCACTACTATAACAAAGGCCCAATAAGCCCAGGAAGCACAGTAGGCCCAAATCACAGTGCCCCAAGTGCCAAGCAGCCCACGACATACACTGGGGTGCCTTCGGCCCCATGGCCGAAGGCTTATAAATTTACAGTACAGGTACTTTTAAGAACTCGAAGTGTCTGGGAGAAAACGGTGAAAACAGTAGCCTTCGGCAGTTAGAGCCATCGGCACTCTGAGCCCTCGGTACGCAGAGCCTTCGGACTGTCATCTACAGCCGAAGGCATCCTCCTCGATAGGATCTTCCAATCACATGCACTGGATCACCGTACCAAGTACAGACGTCGCGTCCAACCACCGCATTTAATGCGGCCACATGTGAGTGTCAGTGCCGCCCCAGTTGAAGTGACCCATCGACCACCAGATTGTTGACACGTGTCCCTATCTAGCATTAATTGCTGCTAAAAATAGCACCCCTTTCTCCATTTTTAAACCACGCTGAATTCATACTGAATACTCTCTCTTACTTACTTGTTCTGACTTCTCTCTAAGTTACTCCCCGCAGTAACCCCTCGGATAAGCTACCCCGGGTACACAATCCATCATTTCGTGCTCTCGTTGAGAGGTTTGAACACAATCAAGTGAGAAAACCTCCCGCAAACAACCAAAAATTCATCCCAAACACGCAAAAAAAAAACAGCCAAAAAAACTGTTCTAAATTCTACAAAAAATGAAATCTGGAAATTTCCAGATCTGGAGCATTCTCGGTAACATCCAGACTGCAGCAGAACGGGCCAACCTCAGTACTCACGGTGAAATGGAAGAATCTCGTCTTAGCCCAATGGATCTGAGGAAGCAAGCAGACCTGATGCAGCCAGGCAACCAGTAGCATGGATACGGCGGCCATTAGCTCGCTAGCAGCTAACTCCTTGATCTAGCTGGGTGCCGCTCGCCCATCCACCATGCCAGCAGCCGCTCGATCCTTCACCTCTCCATTAATGGCGGTTCAAAGTTCTTGAAACCCATGTTTTAGAAGCTAGGGCCGTTTTCTTCATCATCCCTTGCGTCAAGCTGGATGAGGGATTATCAGCAGCAGGTCCCTCTTTCTTCAGACTGTAAACAACGATGGGAGGACTGGAGGAGTTGTCCGCTTGCCGGTTGAATCTTCAGCGAGTTTCTCCGGCAGGTAGCGACGATGGACGAAGTCCCCTCTAGCAAATCGACCCCTCCAGCCAAGCTGTGAGTCGAGCGGAAGCGGGCGAAAGGTTATACCCTCTCCAACAGCTTCTCCAGCCTCCATCAGCTTCTTCACCTCCCCCAGCATCGCCCTTCTCTCTCCTTCCGCTCCTGCTGGCAGCAACAGTAGACAGTTAGCGGTCAGCAACCAGATCCGGCTACAGTTCTTTTCCAGCGGCTGCAATGCAAATGATCGGTTCGGTCAAATGACCTATCTGCGTCGTTTAAATAAGGGCCCGGGAGATGCTTTTGTTGACCCAATCAACTGTTAGAACCTTCACCAGGAAACATGGGCCAAGAGGGAGGCAGTGGGCCAGGCCATGTATGGTCCAACAAAATAGTTCAACGGGCTTCAATTTCAGCAACATATTTCAACCCAAGTAGCCCAATAATTCGGCCCACTTTAAAAAGATAAGTATCTTTAATTTTAATATTATTTATATTTATTTTGATCAATATTTTTGTCGGGTGAATGTCACACTATCACGCAATTATGATCAAATGCCTAGTAGAGTGTGGCTTGAGACCCATCACTATGATTCAAAGCCCTGACTCCTCAGACACAAAGTCCTGACTCCTCAGGCACAAAGCCCTGACTCCTCAGGCACAAAGCCCTGACTCTCAGGCACGAAGACCGTTCTTAGTCATTCCAAGAGTGGCGACCGTTGCACACGAATGGCTCACACCTCCACTCTACTAAGTATTTTATCATTACATCAATAATTCACATTTCCACTTTTTTCAAGTGACGAACTCTTGATCGGAAACATAAACCCCAAGAAAAAAAATTGTATGCATGTTAAATGTGTAGGTACGAAGATGACTTTACTCATTTTTCACCTCGTCTCCACTCGCCTCAAGGAGTAGGGGATTGGGGGACTGAGAGGTCAGATTTTCTGGATGATCAACAAAGATCACGCATGAGCAGGAACGAGAGCTAAGTCACAGGTTGGACTAGAGTGATTATGCCGGAAGGGGCTTACCTTCCTTGTTTCATGTTGGGGGCGTTAGGTGTACTCTTTTTCCCTTTATTAGGATTTTTTCCCACTGGGTTTTTTCCTAGTAAAGGTTTTTAACGAGGCACCTCCCTATCATGGACAAGGGTGGTGGTCCCCCGACCGAAGAGGAAGAAATCAAAGATAGAAGAACGTTGTAGATACAGTTTGGACTACTCCCTTTCGCCTCGAGAACTCTCGACTCAGGGAGTGGGGGACTCCTGATGGAGTATATGGACCCCGACCCCCCGGCCTGTCGACTATTGGGCCTGGACAGCGGCCCACACATGTTTAGTGGATTCATATTGTTGTACATTATTATTTAGATGTTCTAGATCAGCTTTTCATACTATAAGTCCATTTATGTAACCGGGTCTGTCAGGCCCGTACTAGAGGCCCAGACCCGGATTTCCCTATATATACTCCTTATAGGAGGCTTGTAAAGAACACACACAAACTCACATTCAATACACTTATCTCCATTCACATTCTTGTTCAAATCTCCTTTTCATACAATATGGGTATCAATTATCCAACAATGATTATAATAACATGTTAATTTTAAAAGCTCCTTTGACATCCAATAGGACTTTTAAATTGACATGAACGAAGAGCAGAGTTGGTTGTGGCATTACAGGCTGGGTCGTTTAAATTGGAGAAGCTTACAGAATTTGGCTGAAAAAGGAATGGTTTCAGGTTTACCAAAGATAAAATGTGGAGAGAAACTTTGTGAATACTGTATTACAGGGAAACAAACAAGGAAGTCTTTTCAAAACTCCTTGCCCACTAGAAGTACAAGTATACTGGAGGTAGTGTACTCAGATGTTTGTGGGCCTTTTGAGCACCTTTCATTGGGTGGGAATCTCTACTTTGTGTCATTTACTGATGATTATAGCATAAAATGTGGATATACTTGTTAAAACAGAAGTCTGAAGTATTCCCGGTGTTTAAAAAGTTCAAAAGGCTAGTTGAGAAACAAAGTGGTATGTCTTTGAAGGTACTCAGAACTGATGGAGGAGGTGAGTACATAAATGGAGAGTTTAAGGAGTTTTGTGATCAGGAGGGTTTAATTCATGAGGTGACAGCTCCATATACACCACAACATAATGGTGTATCTAAAAGAAGGAATAGAACAGTGTTGAATATGGCCAGGAGCATGATCAAATCAAAGAACCTACCTCATAGTTTCTGGGGTGCTGCTGTCACTACCGCAGCATATCTGTTGAACTTGTGTCTAGAGATGGCAATTTTGACCGATCCGCTGGATACCCACACCAAACCGATTTGGTCAAACCGGGGAAAACCGGTTTGACCGGGGAACGGGTATGGGGCGGGGAATACCCAACTTTTTAAAATGGATAATGGTGCGGTTATGGTTCTATACTAAATTGAGTCGTTATCCGCCCCGAAACCGCCCCGTTCATTAATGGTGCGGGTATCCGCACCGTTACCCGATCCGTAACATTATTAATAAATTATATCTTTATATATAAGAATAATAAGTATATATGCTAAATTGTGTACACTAAATCCCTAACTCAATGTATTACGGATTTATGCCTCAGGGCTCTGCTTCTTAACGGTGAGAATAGCTCTCTTCAATCCTTCTAGATGGAACGATGCTAGGCCTGTAGTTCGGCTCTACCGTCGGTGGCTTCTAATCTTTCTCATTATCAAGGATTCGACCCAGTTCCTTCTTTCTTCTTTTTACTACTTTTTTATTATGTTACAAGAGATATTGGGTGCTTGTCGTACTAATGAATTTAGGACTAAGACTGCTTGATTGCTTGAACATTTACTTTTGTAGTACCTTCGTCCCTTAAAACTTTGTCAAAGTTGATTGGCATGGAGAATAATAAAGTAAAAACTGTGTGGTTGAAGTTTGTGCAGAGAAGGGACGGAGGGAGTATGTTTTATGGTGCTTTTATATATAATTTACTAAGTAGGATGTTTACATGAATAAGTAGGGTTAGAAACTGGTTATTTGGTATCATTTGGGTAAATGGGTACCCGTGGATAAACCGATTCCCCGTTGGGGCGGGTACGGTTCAAATAAAAAGTACCCGAACAGGTAATGGGGCGGTTTTGGGGCAAATATTTATCCAACGGGCGGTTTCAATTTTATTTGTACCCGTTCCCGATCCGCCCCATTGTCATCCCTACTTGTGTCCTACAAAAAGGCTTGGGTATAATTACTCCTGAAGAAGTGTGGACTCGGAAGAAACCATCAATAAGCTATTTAAGGGTGTTTGGATCGGTATGTCACAGGCATATTCCAAATGAGAAGAGAAGGAAGCTAGAAGACAAAACTCAAAAGTTGATTTTTTGTGGGTATGACCCAACTGGTGCTTACAAACTTTGGGATCCAGTCAATCACAAATGTATAGTCAGCAGAGATGTAATAGTGGATGAACTAAGCAGTTGGAATTGGGAGAAGGAGAAGGATGATAGAATCACAATTCCATTGCTAAATGCTGATTTTGAAGAAGATTTGGGAGTTAAAAATGGGTCTAGATCAGAATCTAATCCATCAGTCCACAAGGCCAACCAGAAGAAGCAGGAGAATACCAAGTGGATTGGAGGAATATGAGTTGTTTTTAGATAGTGCTATAAATGAAGATGGTGACTTGGTTCATTTTGCTTTCCTCGGTGAACAAGAACCAATAACATATGAAGATGCAATGAAAGACTCCAAATGGTTAAATGCCATGAAGGAAGAACTAAATGCAATACATAAGAATGATACTTCTGAGTTAACTGATCTATCCAAGGACAGGAAACAGATCAGTTTGAAATGGGTGTATAAATTGAAGAAGATGACAGATGGTTCAGTTGCAAAGTATAAAGCCAGATTAGTTGCAAGGTTTTTTTTTTTTGCAGAAACAAGGTGTGGATTATAGTGAAGTATTCGCACCAGTTGCCAGGTTGGAAACTGATGGAGTATATGGGTCCGAGCCCCCGGACCCACATACTCGGAAGAACAGAAAGCACAAGACAACAGAGTGGCGCCCTCGTCGGCCAAGACGCCCCCGTCGGCCACGCCCTCGTCGGCCACGCCCTCGTCGGCCACGAAGACCTCCCAGAATTGGATTTTACACTTACTCATTTGTACAGCCCATTAGTGGCTTTGTATTCGGCCCAGTAGCGGTCCAGTTGTAAATAGGCCTCCCAAGCCCAAGGCTTGGGAGCCCAACCCTAATTTTCTCTATAAATACTCCCTTTGGGAGTAGTTATAGGGGTCACAAATTCATTCTATTGAAGCATATTATTGCACTTCTCTCTCTAGCTCTCACTTCTCTCTAGATATATACTCTATCATTTGGTGCTCTCGTTGAGAGCTAGAACAATCAAGTTAGCACCCTTCGTCGCTACCAAGCACAGCTAACCACTGATCATGGGGAGAATTAAGTCAAACCGCAACCTCGTCAGCAAAGCCATCCCTGAGGACCAAGAGTCCAGGGAGCACGATGAGGACGCTACGGCCGACCAGGTCGGCGGAGGGGACATCTTCCAGGAGGCCTTCAACCTCACAACGGACCTCCGCAACCAACTCAACGGCGGAGCCCCTGATGCCCGCCTCGGCTTGGACAAGAGGCGAGCTGAGAAGACGGATCACGCCCCGGCCCAGCCTATGGCCGTGGCCTCTCCGTCCGTAGACCCACAGGTCCAGGCCGCACTGTCGGCCATCCTCGCCAGCCTAGCTCAGAACCCCACCGTCCTCAGCGCACTCTTGCCAAGGACCGGGGGGAACGTCACTCAACCTCCTCAGCCCCAACCGTTGGCCGTCCAGATAGGCAACGATGAGGGGGTGGTGCCCCAGGACACGGCGTCGTCCCACTCCCACCCTGCTTCCCCTCTTCAGCCTGGGCAGACCCCAGCGCGTGGAAAAGCCTCTGCCTTCAACAGGCTAGGTGACACGCGCCGTCGTCCGTTTTCGGAGAGGATGGCGGGACGGATTGGTGATCCTCGTCCTGGCTCGCCAAGGGAAAGCTTGGGGTCTGTGTCCCGGACAGCGGACCAGCCCCGCCCGGACAAGGGCAAGGGAAAGTTGCATGAGGATGACGTGCGCCACCAGATCAACGCGGCTCACAACGAGCGCATGAGGAACCAGTCGGGCGCCGCTGCGGCCGCCAGGGACCCCCGGGACGAGGTCATCGCCCAGCTGGAAAGGAGGTTGGCACAGATGGAGGCCAAGCAGTCGGCCAACATCCCTACGGCCGGCGCCTCCAACGACCCCGGCCTCAACGCGCTCATGAACAAGGTTAGCGCCCTGGAGAGGGAGCTGGCCGAGGGGCGGGGCGACCCCATCATCCAGGTCAGGACCAGAACCCCTTTCACCAACAGGGTCCTCTCGGCCCCCATCCCGGAGAAGTATAGGGGGAACGCCATCAAGTCCTACGATGGCCGATCAGACCCCCAGGAACACTTCAGCCGTTACCAGAACAACATGCTGATGGTGAACGCGTCCGACGAATACCTCTGCCGTTGGTTCCTCTCTACTCTCGAGGGGCCAGCGTACGAATGGTTCAACGCACTCCCCGAAGGGAGCATCGACTCATGGCAGGATCTCGCCCAGCGCTTCCTCACTCACTTTGCCGGGAGGAAGCGCGCGAAGAAGTATTTCACCCACCTCCTCTCCGTCAAGCAGCAGCACGAGGAGACCCTCCGGTCATTCATTGATCGGTGGACGAGGGAGATCGAGGAGGTCGAGGGGGCCGATGAGCGCACCCTCCTCGCCTTGTACCAGGGAGCCCTCCGCAGCTCCCCGTACGCTAGGAGCCTCATCACCGACCCCCCGAGGTCGTACGCCAAGGCGCTCCAGCGCGGAGGCTTGTATGCCGACGCCGACGAGCTCCACAATCACAAGAGAGAGGGGGGCCATCCCCCCAAGAAGACAAATCCTTCGCCGGCCCCGGGTCCGTCCCCGGCCGGCCAGGGTGCCCAGGGCCGTCACGGCTCTGGTGGACAGAGTAAGAAAGATCGCCACTGGCGGCCGAGGTTGGAACGGCCGGGGGTAACCCTCACCCACCCGGTCGGCATCATCCTCGATTATGCCGAAAAGCACGGCCTCATCGAGCAGGCTCCTCGGCCGGCCGAGGAGATCCTTGCCATCCAGCAGGGCGGCACATACTGCCGGTTCCACAAGAACTCGTCGCACAACACCGACGATTGCATCACACTGAAGAAGGCCATCGAGCGCCTTATTCGCCAGGGGGAACTCTCCCAGTTTGTTAAAGGTGGCCCACGCAAGAACACTTGGGTAAACACCGGCAAACATGGGGGCGAACCCTCTGCGAAGAAGCGGGAGATTGGTAGACTCAGCGACGACGAGGACTTCGAAAAGCCCCCGCCAAAGAAGAATCACATCCACCTCATCGTAGGTGGGAACACTGGGGGGGACTCCGCCACTCAGAGAAAGAAATGGGCCCAATCCCTTTACATTGGGGAGGTGTCCCACGTTCCCCCCCAGCCGAAGAAGCAGCGAACGGAGGCGATCACCTTCACCGACAAGGATCTGCCTCCGGGTACGGAATCACACCGTACTTACATCGATACGGGGAGCTCCGTCAACGTGATGTACCTGGACACATTCAAGCAGCTGAAGCTGGACAGAGCTTTGCTAAAGCCGATCAAGACACCGTTATCCGGCTTCACCGGGGACTCTATCGACGCCGAGGGCACGATAGTCCTCCCCGTGGAGGTCGGTGACGGCCCCCACCACGCCAAAATTGACATGGAATTCATGGTGGTCAACCTCCAGTGCGCCCACAATCTGATCTTGGGCCGGCCAGCGCTGGAGGACTTGGAGGCCATCATCTCCATGAAGCACTTGTGCCTGAAGTTCCCAACCGACGACGGCATCGGCTACGCCAGAGGAAACCAGAGGATAGCCAGGGCATGCTACCTCAAACTGACGAGGCTGGACGAGAGGGAAGGCCAGAGGATAGACACCATCACGGCCGCCGTCGCCATGGACGAGGTGTAACACCTCGGTCCCGTAGGCCCCGAGGTAGTTAATCTGGACCTCTAATACTGTCCTCACAAACCGCCACTAGCCTTTTCCGCGCACTTTGTCCTCACTCGTGCGCGCCCTAAGAAACTTCCCAGGGGGTCACCCATCCCAAGACTACTCCCGTGCAAGCACGCTTAACTTTGGAGTTCTTAGGTGATGAACTCCCTTGAAAGGAGATGCATCTTGTTGGTATGAGTAGTACTATTAATCCATTTAAATTAAATCTCAAGTGTTACAATCATCCCCACTTAGGATCGCAACGTCCTCGTTGCGCCCTTAACAATCTCAATCAAACCCCAGAATCTTGCCCCGCTAAGTGCCCGCCCGATATCCAACGGGTCAACACACTGTCGCAGGGTTGCTCTGATACCATTTGTAACACCTCGGTCCCGTAGGCCCCTCGGTAGTTACTCTGGACCTCTAATACTGTCCTCACAAACCGCCACTAGCCTTTTCCGCGCACTTTGTCCTCACTCGTGCGCGCCCTAAGAAACTTCCCAGGGGGTCACCCATCCCAAGACTACTCCCGTGCAAGCACGCTTAACTTTGGAGTTCTTAGGTGATGAACTCCCTTAAAAGGAGATGCATCTTGTTGGTATGAGTAGTACTATTAATCCATTTAAATTAAATCTCAAGTGTTACACGAGGAGAGGCCACATGCGGAGCCGGCCGAGGAGGTCGAGGAAATCCCTCTGGATACCTCCCGGCCGGAGCGGGTTCTCAGAGTCGGAAAGCAACTCCCCCAGGACCAACGAGACGCCATCCTCCTCGTCCTGCGGTCATACGCCGTTGTCTTCGCGTGGGGCCCGGACGATATGCCAGGCATCAGCCGCCAGGTGATCACTCACCGGCTGACCGTCGATCCGGCCTCCGCGCCTGTCAAGCAGAAGCGGCGCTACTTGTCCGCCGACAAGCGGGACTTCGTCAAAGGGGAGGTCGCCATGCTCCTCTCAATCAAACACATTAAAGAGGTGAAGTACCCGACATGGTTGGCCAACGTTGTCCTCGCCCAGAAGCCGCCGGCGTTCAGAATGTGTGTTGATTACACTGACCTGAACAAGGCGTGCCCCATGGACCCGTTCCCTCTCCCCAACATTGATCAGCTGGTGGTGGATGAGACGGCGGGGTGCGAGTTGATGTCGTTCCTCGACGCTTTCAGAGGGTACCACCAAATCTCCATGCATGAGGAGGACGCTGAGAAGACGGCATTCATGACCCCAGAGGGAATCTTTTGCTACCTCGTCATGGCCTTCGGACTCAAAAACTCTGGCGCCACCTATACTAGGATGGTGGCCAAGATCTTCAGAGCGGTCCTTGGCCGGACGATGGAGGCGTACGTCGACGACATGATCGTCAAAAGCAGGCAGGCCACCTCCCACGCCGACGACCTCCGGGAAATCTTTGAAATAATGAAGGAGTTCAGGCTCCGCCTCAACCCCAAGAAGTGCGCCTTCGGCGTCGAGGGCGGCAAGTTCCTCGGTTACATGGTCAGCCGGAGAGGCATCGAGATAAACCCGGAGAAGACGCAGGCTATCATCAACATGGAGCCGCCCCGCAACGTCAAGGAGGTACAGCGACTGACGGGGCGCCTGGCGGCCTTGAACCGGTTCCTCTCCAGGTCAGCCGAGAGGGCGCTCCCTTTTTTTCAGATCATGCGTAAAGCCAACAGCTTCAAGTGGACGACGGAGTGCCAGGAAGCATTCGACGAATTGAAAAGGTACCTGTCGTCCCCGCCCGTGCTCTCCAAGCCCGAAGCCGGCGAAACCCTCTTCTTGTACTTAGGGGTGAGCACGTCGGCCATCAGCTCTGTGCTCATCCGTGAGGACGAAGGGGTGCAGAAGGCCATCTTCTACATCAGCAAGACACTCAGGGAGGCCGAGCTCAGGTACTCCCCCATTGAGAAGACGGTGCTGGCCATCGTCCATACGGTGAAGAAGCTGGGACACTACTTCCAGGCCCACGCCGTCCATGTACTGACCCAGCAGCCTCTCGGCGCACTCATGAGGAGCCCCACCAGCTCCTCTAGGATGGTGAAATGGGCAATCTTCCTCAGCCAATTTCAAATTGAGATCAAGCCAAGGCCATCCATCAAAGGGCAAGCCTTGGCCGACTTCGTCATTGAATGCACAGCAAGGGAGACAGCCGTCGCCAGCCCCAGGCTGGAGCCGGACGATACATGGACCCTGTTCACTGACGGCTCGTCGGCCGCAAAATCATGCGGCGGCGGCGTCGTCCTCATATCCCCTGAAGGATTCAGAGCTTACTATGCCATCCGCTTCAACTTCAGGGTATCCAACAACGAAGCCGAGTATGAGGCCCTCCTCAGCGGTCTCAGACTCGCAGCCAGCCTCAAAGCCAAGCACCTCAAAATCAAGTGCGACTCCAAACTGGTAGTGGGCCAGGTGGAGGGATCGTACGAAGCAAAGGAAGGCCGGATGAAGCAGTACAAACAAGCGGTGGAGGAGTTGCTGAAAGCGTTTGAAACCCACGAGATCACTCAGATCCCAAGGGCCGAGAACACCGAAGCCGACATCCTCTCCAAGCTCAGCTCGGACACCCCGGAGCACATCTCCCAGTTGGCCAAGATCGAGGAGTTGAGCATGTCCAGCATCCATGCCAGCCCCGTCTTGTGCGTCCAACAGCGACCAGAGGACTGGATCTCCGACATCGCCACCTTCATCACAACGGGGGAGCTGCCCCCGGACGAGGAGAGGGCCAAACTTGCCAAACTCAGGGCCCCAAGCTACACCATCGAAGATGGCAAACTCTACAAACGGTCCTATAATGGCACCCTCCTCCGATGCCTGCACCAGGACGAGGCCGACATAGCCATGGAAGAAGTTCATTGTGGCGTCTGCTCCTCACACCAGGGCCCTTTCAGCATGTCCCGGCGTCTCGTCGTCCAGGGCTTTTTCTGGCCGACGATGGCACGCGATTGCGCTAACCTGGCCAGGAAGTGCACCACATGCCAGGTGCTCCAGAAGGCCCCTGGTCGGCCAGCTGTTAACTACGCCCCCGTCAGCACCGCAATTCCATTCTCCAGATGGGGGATTGACCTGGTCGGCCCCCTGCCCAGAGCCGCCGGGAATAACCGCTACATCATCGTCGCCGTCGACTACTTCACCAAGTGGGTCGAGGCGGAACCCTTGGCCAGCATCACGGGGGGCAGATGCCAAAAATTTGTTTACAAGAACATTATCACACGCTTTGGCGTCCCCCAGGAGATTATATCAGACAACGGCACCCAATTCGAGGCAGCCCCTTTCCAAGAACTCCTCCGGTAGTTTGAGGTAAAGCATCGTTTCTCCTCCGTTGCCTACCCTCAGGGCAACGGGCAGGTCGAGAACGCCAACAGAA
The DNA here is from genome assembly GCA_945859875.1 of Cuscuta europaea. Classification (NCBI taxonomy): domain Eukaryota; kingdom Viridiplantae; phylum Streptophyta; class Magnoliopsida; order Solanales; family Convolvulaceae; genus Cuscuta; species Cuscuta europaea. The sequence continues at coordinate 5,231,497 of CAMAPE010000035.1, read as the reverse complement.
CAATTATGGAGGGGCTGAAGAAGAAGCTCCAGGCCGCAGGAGGTAGTTGGGTCGACGAGCTCCCCAACATCCTGTGGTGCTACAGAACCACGCCGAGGAGGGCGACAGGTGAAACGCCTTTCGCCCTGTGCTACGGCTTTGAAGCAAAGGCGCCCACGGAAGTTGCCATCCCCAGCCGACGGGTGGAACAGTACGAGCCTGACGCCAACGAGGAGAACATGAAGATTGACCTACATCTGGTTGATGAGAGGCGTGAGCAAGCTTACGTCCGAGCAGAGAACTACCGGCGTCAAGTAAAATCATACTATGATGCCAAGGTACGTTCCCGGGAATTTCAGGTGGGGGACTACGTCCTCCGCCGAAGGGAAGCAAGCCAGCCGACAGAGGGTGGCAAGCTAGCATTGAAGTACGAAGGGCCCTACATCGTCAGTGCCGTGGTCAAACCCGGCACCTACAAGCTTAAACGCCCGAATGGGTCCAACGTACCACGAACGTGGAATGTACACCATCTGGTGAAGTTTTATCAGTAATCCGAAGGAGGTGCAGACGGCGAAGCCCTCACCCCTTAACGGGTTACTGATTGAACGCCACCCTCGGCCTCGAGCCACTTATGAATAAAATCATGTTCTGATTTTTTCTCCGGAATTTAAAGTAAAACATTAGCAGGTGCCTCCGTCGGCCACCTTAGAGCGAAAGGCTCAGGCATGGCCGACATGGCCCCTTGCATTTGCAGCCCACGAGCGACAAGCTCCGGCACTCCATTGTATTTTGTATCAGCGAAGGGCTCAGGCCTAGCTGAGAGAGCACATCGTCCTGGCCCCGTAAGCCCAGAAGCGAAACGCTCAGGTATGGCCGACGATGTCCCCAGGACGAGGGGCCCGCAAACGGCCCACGTCTTGAAACGGGAAGCTCACCGCGTCGTCCACGCGCCAGATCGCAGGATGACAGGCCTGAAATCATGGCCGAGGTGACAAAATCCCAAAACTCAGGGATGGGCAACGACAGCCATTGGAAACCGACCAAAAGTCTAGCCCGCGTCATAAATAGGCGACGGGACCCGCCCTGAGATCACGGACGTTATAAACGAAGTCCGAACCGGCTGAAGGACGAGCACACCCTTCGGCCGAATCCTGAAAGAAGGATACCCCCCGAAACGAAAAAAAAAATATATATAAGGGAAAAAGAGGGAAGCCGACGGCCGCGCACACTAGCCGGCCTCGAGCAATGAAAAAATAAAATCCCCACAATTCAGGCCCAACTAGGCCAAGTACATATCAATTGAACACAAGTGTAGTACCACTGACAGGTAACATGGACGACATGTCCACGCACTACAAGGAAATGATCAAGGCCGAAACACACGCCTATAAAACCCTAACCGCATCGGTTGGGTGACACGCGAGAGGTGACCTTCATCGGCCACAGTCCTTTGAAGCACCAACGCTTGGTATGGAACAAAGAATCACAATCCTGAGGATAACCAGGACGAAGCGGGTACTGCACACACCCGCGGAAGAATCAAGCAACCAGGAAACGATCCTTACTTGCCACAGCACCCCGGATAGCCGATACAGGCACTGGAACCAAGGCTGTTGGTCAAGCGAAAGTTCTTTGGGAATTGGTTCAAGTGTTTACCAAACACTTAGAAAAAATCCTGAGAAAAAAGGAGGGTTCCTCAACAAGAAACCATGGCTGGCCGACGAAGGTAGGACCATCTCCTTGGAAAAGCCATTCCATATCCAGCACCCTCATCGGCCACAAGCCAGACCTTGGCCGACAGCGGTACCGCAAAGAAGTAAATGCCTAACATTTATACTTGGAAAATTCTCTAAGTCCTCAAGTGGAAGAACTCTGGACGAAGCGGGTACATATATATTCCAAGGCCGTTGGCTACCTACGCCTTGCATATGTACTTAGGAAAAATTCAAAGTCCAAAAGACTAAGGATAAGGTGCCCTTATCGGCCACAACACAAAGGATACAGGCCGACAACGACACTGGCTCAAACACTCGGGAAATCTCCCAGAGCATTTGCCAAGAATGATAAATCCAAGACCAGGACGATGAGAACGCTCAGCCACTCGAAGTTAGAAACTTGGGAAAATTCTAACAAAAGATAAGAAAGCCAACGCCTGGACGGAGCGGACACCACGGTCAAGGCCGAAAGGAAAGCACCTAAGCGGATCCAAAACACTTGGGAAATTTTTTAAAAAAAAACCTAAGTGTTATGATACTACATCAACACCGAACAGGCCGACCAAGCCACCAGGCTGAAGAGAAGGCACTTACAAGGACCCAAAACACTTAGGAAATTTTGGAAAAAATCCTAAGTGTTATGATAGTCGAGAAACGACGGCCAGGCCGATCAAGCCACTAGGCCGGAAAGACAGCAGCTACGTGGACCCAAAACACTTAGGAAATTTTTGAAAAATTCCTAAGTGTTATGATAGTAAAGCAAAGATGAACAGGCCGACCAGGCCACCGGACAGGGAGGCCGACCTCACGGACGTAGCGGACACTCGCGGGTGACCCAAGTTATGACTTGACACTTAGACAAATTTTAGAATTGAAATGACAAATGACAAACAAGCATACAAGGAATTCAAAGCCGATCAGGACAGCAAAAATTTTTCATTTATATTCAGTTCAATACAAGGGTGGGCTCTTCGGCCGTTACATCATTTGGGAAAAAATAATCTGACTACAAAGGAGTAGCCGATCAAGCTTCCGGGGCACCTCCATCTGCGGCGGGCTCTTCGGCCTCGTCGGCTCCCTCTTCGGCCTCAGTCTCCTGGCCGGCAACGGCTGCAGCGCTGATGGCATCGTCCAGGAAATCAAATTCAGTATAATCTGGCTCGCCGAGGTCGGAGCTTTCAATGGGGGACTCGCGCTCCGACAGCGGAAGTTTGGCATGCTCTTCAGGATCCTTCATCAGCTTTGGAAGCTTCAGGTTCCGTCTAGCCCACCCAGACGTGTAATTCATGGCCTTCAACGCCCGAGATAGCCGCCGATACAGGAGCCTTTGCATCCGCTCCTGGCCCATGTTATAATACACAGACATCTCTCGGCTGAAATATTCCTGGCCGGCGGGGGAGTTCATCCCCCAATCTTCAAGCCTGGCGGCAACCACTTCGTAGCACCAGGGACGCCTCTCATCGGCCTTCCACCCCTCGGCCAGGAACTTCTCGACGGCCTCATCAGCAGCCCTCACAACGGCGGCCTCGGCCTCAGTCTTCGCCTTCACGACCTCCTCGCTCTTGCGCCGCTCGGCCTCCAGCGCCCTTTGGGACTCCTCGAGCTCCCTTTTGCTCTCCTCGAGCTTGGCCAGGGCATCGTCCCTGGCTGCGGCGGCTTCATCGGCCCTTTCCTGCAAAGCCCTGGCATCCTCCCGGAGCCGGTCCAGGCAAGCTACCGCCTCGTCGGCCGAGGCAGCCTTCTGCTCCAGCTCCTTCAAGCGAGCTATCTCTCGGTATTGCCTCTTGTGGCTCTCCATGAGCATGAAGGCACTCTGCAGAAACAAAGGAAACAAAGTCAGGCAAATGATTTACACGGACGACGAGAAAAATGACACTTACGAAGGAAAGTAACTTACTTGGACGAGGAGGTCCATGCCGCCCTCGTAAATCTTCACGTCCCCGAGCTTCTTCAAGTAAGCCCGATCTTTGGCCGGCATGGCCTGGGCCAGGACGACGTGGCCAGGGACGACATCATCAAACACGCCCCCGCCGACGGGGTATTTTACCATCTTCTGGTAGGTGGTACCAGCAATCTCCTTGCCGGCCCTCTTCGTCCGTGGTTCCTGGACGAGAGGAAGCGATGGGGCAGCATCGTCAGCAGCAGTAAGGTCCACGACGGGACCACCATCGTCCACGCCGGGGACAGTCAGAGTACCGGCCTCGGTAGCCGGAGAAGGGGAAGGTGCCCTCTTCGTCTTCTTGGAGACGTTCAGGCCGGCTTCAGATAAGGTTTTCTGGCCGTCAGTGGCCGGTCTCTTCTTCTTCGATGGGGCAGGCTTCGGGGCCGCACCAGTAGTAGCCCCGCTCCCATCGGCCGCGGCACGTCTGGCCGCTTCGGCCGCCTTAGCAGCCAACTCCTCGGCCGCTTTGGCCTTGGCAATAGCCATTATGGAGCGACGATCCATCGCAAAATCTACAAAGGAAAAACACAACAGGTTAGTAAGGCAAAGGAACAAAACATAAAGACAGAAAGCCAGGTTACCATCGGCCTCAGCAGGAATGCCCAAATCCGGGCCGTCGGCCTCTTCAAATGTGGTGGTCATCCTCGGCCAGAGTTGGAGGTCATCCTCCTTGTCACCATAGACATGGTACCTCAAGAAGCCGAGGGCGGTCATCTTGTATTCAGTAATGTAATTCTTCACGCTCCTCGGCCCCCCTTCCAAGAAGGCCTCCACCTGAGCGTCCAAAATAGAGCTCTTCGGCGGGTCATGCAGGTTAAACCTCCCGGTGTGGCCGAGGGAGGGAAACTCGGTGCCACTCTCACCAATGGACACAAACACGAACTTGCTCTTCCACCCATGAATGGACGTAGGCAAATCCGTGAAGCTCCTCTTCTTCGGCAGCTGTTGAAGAGTATCATAGGCCGCACAGTTCTTGTGGCTTCCTCGGCCGATCTGGTACAGATTCATGAATAGTGCCGTTGTCGGCCTGTAGCCCAACTCCTCACACCGGAGCAAAAACCCCACCATCAAGGAGTAGCTGTTCGGCGTCAGCAAGGCCGGAGGAAGCCCTACCATGTCCAGGTACTCAGTAATGAAAGGGTGAAGGGGGAACCTCAACCCCTTAGCAAAACTCATCGGGTATACTCCAAAGTATCCCGGTGGTGGCAGAAGAACATGGTCCGTCGGCCTGGGTGCCCTAACCCACCCGAACGGCCCCACGTACATCTGGGCAACAAGATAGTCGGCCGCACTGCTCTCCGGCCTGATCAGGTAGATGTTGGTGAGATCCAGATAGGAGATGCCCGGCCCATTCTTTGACCTCCTCACTCTCTTCGGCTTAGCGGCTCCCTTAACGGCGGACACCGGCCTCGGGCACGGAATGACAGCGGAAGTGGACGCCCCGTCCACCACTCGGGACGCACCTGCGTCCTCACCCCTTGAAGAAGAGGTGGACTCCTCGTCCTCGACCTCGTCGTCCATCAGCTCTTCGGACTTGTAAGGACTCAAATGTTGTATCTCCTCCTCGAATTCCTCGAGCACCTCATAGTCAAGTGACCTCGTGGAGGGCTGGTCGTCGTAGGGGTAGTAGTCTTCGTTCAAGCTCTTCATAACTACTGCTACGAGCCTAAGGGAAGCAACTTAGGATCTAAGGGTGTTCGAGTGCCTAACACTAGATCGCTAGTCTAGGAAGCAAAGTATGCACAAAGTACAGAAGATGGCGATGAACACTAACCTTGAACAAACGACGAACACGAAGAACAAGCTTGGGAGTTTCTCTCTAGAAAAATGGCCAGCACTTCGACAATTCAGAATGCAAATGTGGTTTCTCGTCGGAGGGGAGGGGGTATTTATAGAACCCCCCCCCCACCTAACGGTCACCACACGTGGCACCTTCCCAATGGCCACATCAGCGGTCACCAATGGGAGGCCACCACGTCACCAACGGGCCAGGCCCAACCTATATCAACGGCCCACCGGCAAATCAGACTCTACGGCCTACACGCTCGCCGGCTTCACAAGTACCAGCAAGCGCCCATAACGTCCCATTTGCTTACCAAGATCACAACTGCCAAACAATAAGGAGATGGCAACGGCCAGGAACGTAACGGCCACAGAACAAATGAACAAAGAGCCCACAGCCATCGGCTCCTCGTACTAACCCTTGATGATAACTCTCTACAAGCGATCTGCGCACAAGGGTTCTCCCACAGGGTTACCTTGGCCAGAAAATCGCCGTGAGGGTTGGATTCAGGGGGACTACGGCGAGGCCGCTTCGGCCAGGGACTCAAGCAACTCCTTCACCCCTCACACTCTTCGGCCTGAAGCAGTGGGGGACTGGGGGACTACATCGGCCTCAACAAAACAAACAGGAACAATACAAAGAACATGGATGTAACCACAAAGCATGGCCACATCGTCCATGCATCACAATGGCACCTCGTCGGCTAGAAGCACATAACATCATCAACAACGGCCAAAAGAAGTGCGCAAGCACCCTCATCGGCCACCCAAAGGAAAGGACGCCATCATCCTCAAAGGGAGCAACCTCAACGGCCTCATCGGCCCAAAGGTAAACCTCAACCATCAGCGCCCAAGCAAAACATGCCTTCAACGGCCACCATTGAAAGAAGGACACTCATCGTCCCAAAACGAAGACATCAAGTAAACAACGGCCTCCCTGTCCACAACAAGGAACAGGTAACGGCCAAGGGCAACAAAGCATAGGAATCTACTCTCCTTCACTTCGTCTACGTCTCAGCTTAGAGAGTGGGGGACTCCTGATGGAGTATATGGGTCCGAGCCCCCGGACCCACATACTCGGAAGAACAGAAAACACAAGACAACAGAGTGGCGCCCTCGTCGGCCAAGACGCCCCCGTCGGCCAAAAAGGGGCCAACTCGGATTATGGTCCTGAGTCCAAGGAATCCGGGTGCCCTCGTCGGCCGTGCCCTCGTCGGCCACGCCCTCGTCGGCCACGAAGACCTCCCAGAATTGGATTTTACACTTACTCATTTGTACAGCCCATTAGTGGCTTTGTATTCGGCCCAGTAGCGGTCCAGTTGTAAATAGGCCTCCCAAGCCCAAGGCTTGGGAGCCCAACCCTAATTTTCTCTATAAATACTCCCTTTGGGAGTAGTTATAGGGGTCACAAATTCATTCTATTGAAGCATATTATTGCACTTCTCTCTCTAGCTCTCACTTCTCTCTAGATATATACTCTATCAGAAACAATAAGGACAATGGTGGCATTGGCTAGTCTTATGGGGTGGACTTTGCATCAAATAGATGTAAAATCAGCTTTCTTAAATGGACCTTTGCAGGAGGAGGTATATGTGTCACAACCACCAGGTTTTGAGAACAAGGAATCAGAGAATAAAGTGTATAAACTTAAGAAGGCGTTGTATGGGGTTAAACAGACTCCAAGGGTATGGAATAGAAGGATTGATGGTTTTCTGAACAAACTTAGCTTCAACAAGTGTAGTGATGAGCATGGAGTGTATACCAGAATACAGAATGGTGATTTACTTATAGTCTGTTTTTATGTGAATGATTCATTGATAACCGGAAGCAATAAAGTTCACATTGCTAAATTCAAGAGGAAGATGCATGAAGAATTTGATATGACTGATATTGGAAATTTGACTCATTTTCTTGGTATGGAACTTATTCATACAAAGAAAGGGTACATTACTCATCAAAGGCAATATGTTGAAGGTGTTCTTAAGAGGTTTAATATGGAGAAGTGCAATCCAGCTATCACTCCATGTGAAACAAATGTGAAACTGGAGAAGTATGTGATGAATTATATTCTTGTATACCCCAGGTGTACCGCGATCGCCGGTAGAGAGCCTTGTAGGTTCATCGGGAGCAAGAAAATACTAAGTCCACATCTGGATCCGACCCCGACCCCGACCGCCGAGGTCGGGAAACATCAAGTTCAGGAATCAAGTAAACTCAGCAGATAACGGAGTCCACCGACCCCGACCCCGAGGTCGGGAAAACATCGAGCTCAGGAGCCAACCAAACTCGGCGATTCTTGAGCCCGACCTCGAGACATCCGAGGTCGGCACCAAGTTTGACCTCAGAAGTCTTACTCTAGGTCAACGTCAATCAAAGCACCAGGCGGTCAAACCACCTCCAAAGCAAGAACGGAAGACAACAGAATGAGTCCTCTCAACATAGGCCCGAGCCCCTAGATACCGACCTCAGCAACCCTCGAGGTCAGGAGAAAAGCACCATGTACTCATGCGAAATCCGCAAGGGCTTAGTTCGTGAGGAGACATCGCCACGTCACTCTCCGCACTGACGGAATGAACCAAATTATCTGCATACGGTTGCACGAAATCTTTGGCAAGATTTCTGTTAGAAGAATGATCAATCAGCCAGCTACCAGAAGCTCTCTCTCTCCAATCAGCTTTCCACGTGGCTGCTCCCGGTCCATTTAGTCTGGTAGTTTGTTGGAATAACTTTACATGTGCCCCTCTCCTATTAGACTAGTATCTTTTTACTTGGGCACCAAGTATTTCCCTTTCTCCTTAGTATAAATATCACCTTCCAACTTGTGGAAAGGGATGGAATTTCGGGTGCTTGAACTTTGATCAATCGCACTCTGAATTCCATACTGTGAGACTTGCAAGCCAGTTCGCTCTCTCCATTTCCTCTCTTATTCTTGGTGGATTCTGGCCACCCCTGGTCCGACGATCCATCATTTTTGGTGCTTTCATTGACACCAACCCGATCCTCACCTAGAGGCTTGGCACCGACGGCAGCCCCTTGGTCTTCATCAGGAACCTCGGTATAAAAAACGAAGCCCAAATCTTTCAGCTTCTCCTCGGGCAGGAAGGTTGTGATGTCCAGGTCGCCATACCCAACATAGGCGCCCACGTCATCAGCAAATTCACCTAGTGCACCGGCATCATGCATATTGAATGACAGGGATCCCGAGGCAGTGAAAGGAGACCCGCCTTTCCTGTCAGTGCAGATAAACACAAACTTGTGTTTCCACCCATGGTGAGACGACGGGGTGTGGTAGATGATATGCACTAGTTTATAGTGCATAAACGAATGTTTTTATGTTGATTGAGTGTGGATTTTCCATCACTTTTAGTTAGTTTGTAATTACTTGTTTTATTTTGTTTGTAATTGTTCTCTCCTTCTTTTTCGGAGCTTTAGAATAGTGATAGAGTTTGTAGCAAGGAAAAAGGGAGAAAAACTGAAGACAAAAAGACCCAGGAGCACAAAAACCCGACCGGGTCAGACCTTGAACCCGGTCGGGTCAGTTGAGGAACAGATCTAAGAAGAAAAAGTAAGACTCGGTCGGGTCCCATACCCGACCCGGTCGGGTCAGATATGACCCGGAACACCAGAACATGCTGAAGATCACAAAGATTTTGGAAAAAATCTGATTTAGATCAAACCCGGTTGGGTCCCTCACTTGACCCGGTCGGGTCTGACTTGACCCGGACAAATTAACGTGCTGGAACAATGAAACGTGGGAGATTATCTTATTTTGACCGGTACCCGGTCGGGTATGTACCTATACCCGGTCGGGTACCCGACCAAAGGTGTTGAAAAACACCTATAAATAGCACTCTTTTTCTCCTCTAAAAAGAATCCCTTCTTCCATACTCTTTAGCTCAGTTTAGAATAGCATTTCTTTATATTTTTCTAGCTATGTTTAGTCTCCAAATGAGGAGCTAAAATTCCATTCTTGGTTTTGCTCTTGAAGCTTGTTGATTATTAAAGTTGTGAGTTATTTTCTTAACTTCTTCTCTTGATTATTAATTCTTCCCTTAATCTCATTCTATATTAATGTTGGAGGGTTGCTAAGTGACGATTAGTTAACGTTCCGACATTAATTACTACTAGAAACGATCAACGAACCGATGGTTAATCGTTGGTGGTTTCATAAGTAAGTAACTTCGGTTTATTAATGCACGGTCGTGGTTAATAGACTTAAGAGGGATCAATTTTGTTGGTTAAACCGAAACCGTTGTGTTAAGGTTATCAATCTCAATTGATTTTATCAAGGAGTTAAAAAGATTGAATGCTACTATTATATCGGTATAAGGCGTTGTTCTATATTTGATTAATAGTAAGGGTTATTAATGAACGGTCGTTGTTAATAACTACCCTCGATGAATTGGAGATACTCCTCGATTGGGTATTCGAGAGGGGATAAGTTATAGATATAACAAGGATCGACTAAAATATATCAACAAGTGGAAAGTAGCAAAGCCAAGTCCCTTTTATTCTTGAATTAAACACATATAGGTTGTTCATCTTAGTTTTTAATTAAATTAAATCACTCAAACCAAAACCCCACTTGTTATTCATTAAGTTCATAGAAAGAGAATTATACCTTTCCCTGCGGATACGAACTCTACTACACTATACTATGTATAAGTGTTTAGTATTGAATTTATTTTGACGCACCGTGACAAAGTGCTCGTCAAATTTGGCGCCGTTGCCGGGGAAAGGCAATTAATTTTTCTTTTTATTTTATTTCAAAGAAAAATCCAAAAAAAATATAATATATAAAGTTTTCTATTTTTGCTGAGCTTTGTTTGAGTATATGGTAAAAACCCGATCCATAAACCAACTCACCTACCAAACAAATTCTGAAATAGAAAAAGCTCTCGAGCGGTTAAAGAATAAATTCTCAAATACCGACTCGGGGGAATCCTCAAGTGCTAGTTCTCAATCTAGCGAGTCCGAGGAGTCAATATCAATGGCTCTTGAAACAAGAACGCTAAGGGAGCTCACAGCCCCCAATCTAAATCAACAACCCTTATGTATCACCTTCCCAACTCTTGATGCGGGTGCTACATTTGAGTTGAAATCCGGACTCATACATCTACTTCCATCTTTCCACGGGCTAAGAGGAGAGGATCCGAATAAACATCTTTCGGAATTCCACATCGTTTGCACAAGCATGTGCCCGAACGGTGTTACCGAGGAGCAAATTAAGTTGAGGGCTTTCCCATTTTCCCTCAAAGACACCGCCAAAGATTGGCTATTCTATCTTCCCTCGGGAAGCATAGACACTTGGGCAGCCATGAAGAAGAGCTTCCTCGAAAGGTATTATCCCGCCTCCATCTCCTCATCTTTAAAGAAACAAATCAGCAATGTGGAGCAAAAAGATGATGAATCGTTCTACGAATTCTGGGAACGATTCAAGAAACTCTGTGCGAGCTGTCCGTATCACGGCTACTCGGAGCAAGACCTCATCCTTTACTTTTATGATGGTCTTTGCGATGATGATAGACGGATGATCAATGCTGCATGTGGAGGAGGAATAGTCAACAAAACTCCTTCTCAAGCTAGGAATCTTATCTCGGAGTTGGCCGAAAATTGTAGACACTATGATCGGCGGTCAACAAAGAGAGTTATGGCAGCGGAATCCAACAACTCGTTGGAGAGTCAAGTGGCCGGCTTGACTTCTTTGGTTAAAGATTTCCTTTTAAATCCAAAAACCCAAGAAGTCAAGTTCTGCGGCATCTGTTCAACACAAGGGCATCCCACAGATTCATGCCCAACTTTACAAGAGGAGAACTCCGAGCAAGTCAATGCTTTGGGGATCCAAAGCCAAAGAAGGTACGATCCTCACGGCAACACCTACAATCCAGGATGGAGGGATCATCCAAATCTAAGGTACGGAAACCCTCAACCCTATCAACAAATAAACCCTCCCCCTCCTCAACAATTTAAACAACAAGGCCAAACATCGAACTCAAGCATGTCCACCGAAGACATGATTCGAGCATTAGCCATGAATATGACTACGATGCAACAAAGTGTGGCCCAATTTCAAGAAACCACAAAGTCTAGCATCCACAATTTGGAAAGCCAAATGAGCCAAATCTCAAACGCCGTGAGTAGGCTAGAAGCTAGGGATTCGGCAAAACTCCCATCTCAAACGGAGCCGAACCCGAGGCAACAAGCTCATGCGGTCACTTTGAGAAGTGGCAAAGAGTTGGTTATGGCTAAGGCGAAAGCAAAGAGCCATGTGGGAGAAGAGGAGGAGGAGATCTTGATGCCAAGCACAAACCCTCAAAATGAAGAAGAAAAGGAGGAGGAAATCACACCTCAAAGAAAGTTCCCACCGCTCAACTCATATGTGCCGGTGCCACCTTTTCCGGAGGCTCTCAAGGATAACCGGAGATACAACAATGACAAAGACATCTATGAGACCTTCAGCAAATGTGAGGTAAATATTCCTCTTCTCAATTTAATAAAATGTGTTCCTAGGTTTGCAAAGTTTTTAAAAGAACTTTGCACAATTAAAAGGAAACACAAGTTGAATGGCAAGCATAAAATCCAAGTAAGTGAAAGAGTGTCGGCCGTTTTTCAAAAGAAACTTCCTAAAAAGTATAGTGATCCGGGAATGTTCACTATACCATGTAAACTTGGAAATTCTAGTTCTTCTAGGGCTATGTTAGATTTGGGTGCATCAATCAATGTCATCCCATATTCTCTATATAAGTCCCAAGAACTAGGACCTTTACATGAGACGGGGGTCGTTATCCAACTTGCCGATAGATCCAATGCCTACCCAAAAGGTGTGGTAGAGGATGTTCTCGTCATGGTGGATAATTTAATCTTTCCCGCTGATTTTTACGTTCTTGAAATGGAGAACGATAAAAATGCAGTCCCAATTCTACTAGGCCGACCCTTTTTGAAAACGGCTAAGACAAAAATTGACGTCTTTAGTGGAGTGTTAACCATGGAGTTCGATGGTGAAAAAGTCGAATTTAATATTTACGACTCCATGAAATACCCCACTGATAATCACTCTCTATTTGCGATTGACACTTGTGACACTTGGGTCCAAGATGTATTTGAAATTGAGGGCAAGGATGAAACACTAAGCGCAATAGAAAACGACATAGAGGATTTTACATTGGAATACTCTATGTCAAATAACATGAAGATTATGGTGGCGGAGTTAAATCAACTCCCACTTTTGCCACCGGGCTCTAAAGCCCTCCCGCTAACCATTCCAAGCGAGAAGCCGCTACCATCTGTTTTGCAGGCACCGGAGGTGGAATTAAAACCACTCCCTGAAAAATATGAAGCATGTGTTCTTGGGTGAAAATCACACCCTACCGGTGATTATTTCAAATGCCCTGTCCCAAGAACAAGAAGAAAGATTGATCGCGGTCTTGAAGGAATATAAATTGGCCATTGGATGGTCTATTGCCGACATCAAAGGCATTAGTCCATCCACATGCATGCACAGGATCTTGCTCGAAGATGAGGCCAAAGCGGTGAGACAACCGCAACGAAGATTGAACCCACCCATGATGGAGGTGGTGAAAAAGGAGGTAATCAAATTGCTTCAAATGGGAATCATCTTCCCCATTTCCGATAGCAAGTGGGTGAGTCCCACTCAAGTGGTGCCAAAGAAGACCGGAGTGACGGTCATTGAAAACAAGGATGGCGAGATGGTGCCCACCCGAGTTCAAAACGGGTGGCGAGTATGCATTGACTACCGAAGACTCAATTCGGGGACTAGGAAAGACTTCTTTCCATTGCCTTTTATTGATCAAATGCTAGAGAGGTTAGCTGGGCACAAGTTCTATTGTTTTCTCGATGGTGACTCCGGGTATTTCCAAATACCAATAGCCCCGGAGGATCAAGAGAAAACAACCTTCACATGTCCATTTGGCACTTTTGCCTACCGACGAATGCCCTTTGGATTATGCAACGTACCGGGCACCTTTCAAAGGTGCATCATGAGCATCTTTTCAGAATTTGTGAAGGTATTCATGGAGGACTTTATGGATGATTTCACAATCCATGGCGACTCTTTTGACTCTTGCCTCTATCACCTCACTCTTGTGCTAAAGAGTTGCATTGAATCCAACCTTGTGCTGAACTCTGAAAAATGCCACTTCATGGTAGAACAAGGGATTGTTCTTGGGCATGTGATCTCATCAAAGGGGATCGAGGTGGACAAAGCAAAGATCGATGTGATTCAAACACTCCCGTACCCCACAAATGTACGGGACATCCGCTCTTTCCTCGGTCACGCCGGTTTCTATAGGAGATTCATCAAGGATTTCTCAAAAATCTCATCTCCTCTTTGCAAACTTTTACAAAAGGAGGTGGAATTTAATCTAAACGATGAATGCAAAAAGGCTTTTGACACTCTGAAAGCAAGATTAGTGACTGCCCCGATCATACAGGCTCCCGACTGGTCTCTTCCTTTTGAGATCATGTGCGACGCAAGTGACTATGCGGTGGGGGCTGTTTTGGGCCAGAAAGTTGGAAGAGCCTCCCATGTCATCTACTACGCCTCATCAACCCTCAACGAAGCCCAAAAGAACTACTCCACCACCGAGAAGGAAATGCTAGCGGTGGTTTTTGCTTTGGAAAAGTTTCGTTCCTACCTTCTTGGAACGAAAGTTATTGTCTACACCGACCATGCCGCTCTTCGATTCCTTATGACAAAGAAAGAAGCCAAACCAAGACTCATTCGATGGGTCCTTCTATTGAGTGAGTTTGATGTGGAAATCAAAGACAAGAAAGGAGCGGAGAATTTGGTGGCTGATCATTTAAGCCGCCTCATTCCTCACAAAGACATCGAAGACCTCCACACAAATCTCATCAAAGGAGAATTCCCGGACGAAACTCTCTTCTCCATCAAAGTTGCACAACCATGGTACGCAAATATCGTGAACTTCCTCGTTTCCGGCAAATTTCCTCCGCAACTCTCAAAATCTCAAAAAGAAAAATTAAGAATGGATTCAAGACTCTATGTGTGGGATGACCCATATTTGTGGAAGCATTGTAAGGATCAAATAATCCGAAGATGCATCCCTGAATATGAGATAGCCCACATCATAGAGTTTTGCCACTCTTATGCTTGTGGAGGACATTTCGGCCCGAAACGAACAGCAATGAAGGTACTTGAAAGCGGTTTTTGGTGGCCGAGTCTATTTCGGGATGCACACGGCTTTTGTCGATCTTGTGACAATTGCCAAAGAGCGGGCAACATTTCCAGGAGGAACGAGATGCCACAAAACCCCATGCTTTTCTGTGAGATTTTCGATGCATGGGGTATCGACTTCATGGGACCATTCCCAAATTCCCAAGGTAACATATACATCCTTCTTGCAGTAGACTACGTCTCCAAATGGGTGGAGGCCAAAGCAACAAAAACTGATGATGCCAAGGTGGTGGCTAGTTTTCTCAAATCACACATATTTTCAAGGTTCGGGGTCCCTCGAATTTTAATTAGCGATCGATGCACACATTTTTGCAATAAAATTGTGGGATCCCTACTGAAAAAATATGGTGTGACTCACAAAATTTCTACAGCCTACCACCCTCAAACCAATGGCCAAGCGGAGACCTCAAACAGGGAGTTGAAATCTATACTCCAGAAAACAGTGAACCCGAACAGGAAGGATTGGAGTATACGCATTGATGATGCGCTATGGGCATACCGAACTGCTTACAAAACCCCAATCGGTATGTCTCCTTATAGACTTGTATTTGGGAAAGCATGTCATCTCCTTGTAGAGCTCGAACACAAGTCCTATTGGGCGGTTAAAGAATTCAACCTCAATCTTGACGAGGCCGGTGTACATAGGAAGCTCCAATTACAAGAATTGGAAGAACTTCGCCTGGATTCTTATGACAATGCAGAAATATACAAAAGAAAGACGAAGGAGTGGCATGATAAAATGATCATACGAAAAGACTTTAAACTTGATGAAAAAGTCCTCCTATTCCAATCACGCCTTCGTCTATTTCCGGGAAAGCTGAGATCCCGTTGGACCGGACCATACAAAGTGGTCAAAACATATCCACACGGGGCGGTGGAAATTCAGGACCTGGAGACGGGAGAGGTGCTGAAAGTGAACGGACAGAGATTAAAACCCTTCTTTGAGGGTTTTCAACCCAAAAATGTGGAAGTCGTAGACCTTTCTGAACCGGTCTACGAATGAGGAACAACAGAAGATATCGTCGAGCCACGACGTTAAATAAAGCGCTTCTTGGGAGGCAACCCATGCACGGTATATTTTTTCTTTTTTATTTTTTTAGTAGAGTGTGTGTGTAAAAAAAATGAATTTGGAGTATACCCGGCCGGGTATCACAAATCACCCGGTCGGGTATTACAGGAATACAGGCATACCCGCACGCCTACCCGGGTGGGGAATGAAAAATTAAAAAAAAATAAGGTGACCCGACCGGGTATGTGAGTTCACCCGGTCGGGTATTGCAGACAGACGGAGATACCCGCATGGCTACCCGGGTGGGGGAGTGAAAAAAAATTGATAAAAGGAGGCAAACCCGACCGGGTACCTAATTTCACCCGATCGGGTATCAACCACCAGACCTCACTGTTTAAGAACGCAGCTTACCCGACCGGGTCAAATAAGGAGACCCGACCGGGTATCCAGCCAAAAAACATTCTGCCAACCTCCGGAACGCTGACCCGATCGGGTAAATAAGGGGACCCGACCGGGTCCACGACTTTTCAGCCTATACCAGGTCGGGCCTTCATCTTCTTCCCCATTTCCTCTCCCCAAATTTCGAACAAACCCTCCCCAAACCTCCATTTTCATCCACCAAAACTCCCAAATCTCCCCCATTCCTACACTAAATTTACCAAAAAACATCAATTTCTTCATCTCCTCACCTCCCTCTTCCACCCTACACCAATTAATCCATCCAAAATCCCCCAAATCAACCAAACTCAAAAACCCTACCCCAAATTTCGAACCTCTCCATTTTCGGACATTCAAGGTCCAATTTCAAGCCAAATTCCCCAACAAACACCAAAAACCTCTTCTCCTCCTCATCCTCTACAAAACCATACCACTCATCCTCACCAAACCTCACCTCTCCAAAAAAAAATCAAAAACCCTTCAAAAAAAAAAGGGTAGGAAAACAATTCCATGGCACCAAAAAAGGCAAGAGCTTCTTCTTCAAGAGCTCCAAGAGCTATTCCACCAGTAGAGGGCTTCGAATCAGTGGAGTTTGAGACCGAATCACAACGCATCCGCTTCCTTGAGCAATCCGAACGAGAGGTAAAACCCTCCCGCTTTGTATGCCAATTTACTTTAACAATGTTCTGGATTCATGACATTATGAGAGAGATATTCCAAAGGTGTGGCATGCTTAAAATATTTGATATGCACTATTGGCCATATTCTCGTTTGGTATATGAATTTTACAGTTCCGTTGAGCATGTGAAGGATGAAAATGATCACACAAATAACACGATCAACTTTCGTTTGCTCAACGAGAACCGCTCACTCACCAAACGAGAATTCGCTGAACACTTCGGTCTACCTTTGCTTGATGACACGGTAGCGTATAGCTCACCGGTGGCCTATGAACTATGGGGAAGAATGATCGGAATTGTCAAGATTCGTACCTCCCACCTCAATGTCAACCATGTCCAACACCCGGTCTTCCGAATTTTCTTAAAATTCTTGGCTAATTGCTTTTTCGGAAGACCAAACAACCATCAAACTAGGGTGTGGGATGTATGCCTCTTAGCACAAGCTGTTCTTCCGGGTGCCGGGCCATATGATGTGACCACAGTTCTTTGGGATCACATCATCAATGTTAAAAATGGTGGAGGAAAAATTTTGATAGGGGGTCTAATTACCCACATTGCCACGCTATATGGTTTTGTATGCAATGGTGCACAAAACCACAGGACCCTTCTTGGCCTTCAATTTTTAAAGAATGCTGGCGATGTGACCCTCTCACACATCGAACATGATGGCCTAGAAATCTACAATTGGCACATCAAACCAGGCCAAGAACTATACTACCCCTTCCCTTCCGAAAACCTCCCTCTTAACATCATCGATCACCAAATCGGTGATGGACACCACTATTGTATGCCCGGGGGAATTCCACCACACTTTGCACCCCCAGAAAACGAGGCGGGGGACAATGAAGCCGCCAATGAACAGCCTGCCCTTGAAGCACCACCCATCATTCCTGAACAACCTCGCCCACAACCCCATGCTCATCAATACTCTCCGTTTGAGCAAGAAATGCTAAACAGCATGAATGCTCTCAACCTCAATTACACCCAACTTCGGGAGGAAGTCGGGCTGTACAGAAATGAGCAAAGGCACAGCTTCGAGAGGATTGAAGAACAAAGGCGAGAAGATTGGCGCCGATATGAAGAGGATCAAAGGAAGACTTTTGGGCCTATCTACTCCTATATCGCGCATCAGGGAAACTTCACCTCCATGACCACTCCTCCTCCGGCACCTTCATGGTACAACCCCACTGAATGGGGTTATTTTGGTGGCTCAACCTCTAGTGGTGGAGGCGGGGAAGACAGATACAGCGGGGATCATATGGACGAGGATACACAGTACAGAGGCTATGGAGGATTTTTCGATGGCGGAGATGCGGGCGGGCACTAGGGACTGTGCCACGAACTAGTGGTGGGGGAGATCTTCCCGGTATGTTCACATTCACACTCTTTATTCTTTTTATCTCTTCAAAAAAAAAACGAAAGCTTGTTGAGTTGAAAACCCACAAAGGGCAGCTTAAGCAAAAATAAAGCAAAAATAAGAGTGAGTTTGTGAGATTTGAGAAAATAAAAAAATGTGGGAAGCTGGGTTGAAAACCTGAAAAGGCACCTAGGCAAAATGAGAGAATGAGAGAAAGTTATTTCTTTTGATTTTGCAGGATCCTGAGGGCGATTACTATATAGAGTTCGGTTTGAAATTGAAGACCCATCTTTACTCTGTTGGTTTTGGAGATGCTTTATGTATTTGTTGTAAAAAACTTGTGGATGTTGGTGTTGCTACTCTTGTCAATTAAGGACCCCTTGGACAGAATATGTTTTACTCGAGACTAGTAAAAATTCAAGTGTGGGGGTGTTTGATATGCACTAGTTTATAGTGCATAAACGAATGTTTTTATGTTGATTGAGTGTGGATTTTCCATCACTTTTAGTTAGTTTGTAAGTACTTGTTTTATTTTGTTTGTAATTGTTCTCTCCTTCTTTTTCGGAGCTTTAGAATAGTGATAGAGTTTGTAGCAAGGAAAAAGGGAGAAAAACTGAAGACAAAAAGACCCAGGAGCACAAAAACCCGACCGGGTCAGACCTTGAACCCGGTCGGGTCAGTTGAGGAACAGATCTAAGAAGAAAAAGTAAGACCCGGTCGGGTCCCATACCCGACCCGGTCGGGTCAAATATGACCCGGAACACCAGAACATGCTGAAGATCACAAAGATTTTGGAAAAAATCTGATTTAGATCAAACCCGGTCGGGTCCCTCACTTGACCTGGTCGGGTCTGACTTGACCCGGTCGGGTCTGACTTGACCCGGACAAATTAACGTGCTGGAACAATGAAACGTGGGAGATTATCTGATTTTGACCGGTACCCGGTCGGGTATGTACCTATACCCGGTCGGGTACCCGGCCAAAGGTGTTGAAAAACACCTATAAATAGCACTCTTTTTCTCCTCTAAAAAGAAACCCTTCTTCCATACTCTTTAGCTCAGTTTAGAATAGCATTTCTTTATATTTTTCTAGCTATGTTTAGTCTCCAAATGAGGAGCTAAACTTCCATTCTTGGTTTTGCTCTTGAAGCTTGTTGATTATTAAAGTTGTGAGTTATTTTCTTAACTTCTTCTCTTGATTATTAATTCTTCCCTTAATCTCATTCTATATTAATGTTGGAAGGTTGCTAAGTGACGATTAGTTAACGTTCCGACATTAATTACTACTAGAAACGATCAACGAACCGATGGTTAATCGTTGGTGGTTTCATAAGTAAGTAACTTCGGTTTATTAATGCACGGTCGTGGTTAATAGACTTAAGAGGAATCAATTTTGTTGGTTAAACCGAAACCGTTGTGTTAAGGTTATCAATCTCAATTGATTTCATCAAGGAGTTAAAAAGATTGAATGCTACTATTATATCGATATAAGGCGTTGTTCTATATTTGATTAATAGTAAGGGTTATTAATGAACGCTCGTTGTTAATAACTACCCTCGATGAATTGGAGATACTCCTCGATTGGGTATTCGAGAGGGGATAAGTTATAGATATAACAAGGATCGACTAAAATATATCAACAAGTGGAAAGTAGCAAAGCCAAGTCCCTTTTATTCTTGAATTAAACACATATAGGTTGTTCATCTTAGTTTTTAATTAAATTAAATCACTCAAACCAAAACCCCCCTTGTTATTCATTAAGTTCATAGAAAGAGAATTATACCTTTCCCTGCGGATACGAACTCTACTACACTATACTACGTATAAGTGTTTAGTATTGAATTTATTTTGACGCACCGTGACAAAGTGCTCGTCAGTAGAACCCACTCCGGCCGGATCGTTGGGAAATAAGGGCATAGCCCTGATTCTCCAAAGAGCTGTTAAGCCCAATTTGAAACAAGTGCCTAAAAAGACCAATGGTAGCCTCCAAACCCATATTCTGGCAGCGCAGGAGGAAGGCAGCCATCAGGTAGAACCCATTGGGGGTCACCTGGCAAGGGAGTAGCCCAACCTAGTTGAGATACTCCACAAAGAAGGGGTGCAGCGGAAAGCGAAACCCGTGATCCATCGCGTCCAGATGAACCGCAAAGAAGCCAGAGGGGCAGGAGGACGCCAGACTCCCCGCCTCAGGCCTCATGATAACAACAGTCGGACCGGCCATGCGTCTGGCTTCGGTCCACTCGCCGTTAGTAAGAGCACACACATCCACGAGAGGACCGTTCTCCGTAAGGGTGCCCACCGCATTCCCAGACTTCTTTTTGCTGCTTCTCCGCTTCCTAATAAAGCGGATGGGAGGCACGTCAAGCACCCAACCTCGCGTGGAGGGATGGCCCTATCTCCAGCGTTACCTTGGGAAGACATTTTTTCAAAATCTGCAGAAAAACAAAAACATACATGCAGACAGTCAAAATCTGGGGTTGGGGGTTAAGGACCAACAATCCGACATCCAAACAGAAATTAAACACTCCAACCAGCATCAGGATGCGATTCCGAGTACAAAGGTTCCAACCTCACCAAGGATGGGGGACTGTAGACCCCCCATTGTTCACAGGGCTGAAATTGACGGAAAATCCCTTATTCTGGGTTTCTTTCGACAGGCAAAGAACGAGCAAATAGACCCGGAGACTAACCTGGTTGGGGAAGTCGATGGAGGAAACTAAAACTTCGCAAAGCAATGACCGGAGAAGACGAGCTCTTGAAATGTTTGAAAACTCTGAAAACTCGAACACAAAAGAAAGCGCAAAGGAGAAAGACGAAACCTTTCGCTTTTTATACTTCCCTTCAAAATTGAACGGAAGGCTTACACGTGGTGCAATAATCTCCAGCCGCCCAAAAAACTCAAAGGTTTTTTCAGAAAGGCGTGCAAAAAGGGCACAATGATGACGTCGTACAATCACTTCAAACGCCATCCCTCGCATTAAATGCTGAGAAGCGGCTGTTAATTCAAAATGTTGCAAAAGAAATATGTAAAGATTCCTATTTGTACACATCAGCGTTACTACACGCCACAAATTCTCCTACAGCCCACCAAGCGATAAATGCAACTGCCTCGTCCCCCTAACACTAATACTCTTCCGCACTTAGAAAATATTCTAAGTCCACAAGAGTGGGGATTGGTAAGTGGGGGACTCAGGAAACAAATCAAAAACAAGCAAAAACAAGACTACAACAAACAAGCTCAGAACAACGTAGTCACCTCGGCCTCAGCATCGAACAGGTATATCCTCAAACTTCGCACATAGATTAAAATCCCTTACAAATTTTCCGCACACAAAAATTTTTATCAACCCGCGTCCGGGGCCGCGGACGTAGCAACTAACCCATGAGGCAGGTTTGGAACGCGGAATACACGAAGCTCGGGCTCATACCTCCTCTGCAGCGGGGCGTCGCTTTCCTCTCCGGACTTCATGGCAAAGCGGAGTATACTCTTTTTCCTCCGTTAGGATTTTTTCCCACAGGCGTTTTCCTCAGTGGAGTTTTTAATGAGGTACCCCTTTGTCATGACCATGGAAGAGCAGCACCCCTGTCGGGCGAACGCGCCCGGGAAATTGAAGATTTACTCTCTCTCACCTCAAGTTTCACTTTCGTCTCGGAGAGTGGGGGACTCATGATGGAGTATATTCATGTATACCCCAGGGGTACCGCGATCGCCGGTAGAGAGCCTTGCGGGTTCATCGGGAGCAAGAAAATACTAAGTCCACATCTGGATCCGACCCCGACCCCGACCCCGACCGCCGAGGTCGGGAAACATCAAGTTCAGGAATCAAGTAAACTCAATAGATAACGGAGTCCACCGACCCCGACCCCGACCCCGACCCCGACCCCGAGGTCGGGAAAACATCGAGCTCAGGAGCCAACCAAACTCGGTGATTCTTGAGCCCGACCTCGAGACATCCGAGGTCGACACCAAGTCTGGCCTCAGAAGTCTTACTCCAGGTCAACGTCAACCAAAGCACCAGGCGGTCAAACCACCTCCAAAGCTAGAACGGAAGACAGCAGAACGAGTCCTCTCAACATAGGCCCGAGCCTTCAGATACCGACCTCAGCAACCCTCGAGGTCGGCAGAAAAGCACCTTGTACTCAGGCGAAATCCGCAAGGGCTTAGTTCGTGAGGAGACATCGCCACGTCACTCTCCGCACTGACAGAATGAACCGGATTATCTGCATACGGCTGCACAAAATCTTTGGCAGGATTTCCTGTTAGAAGAATGATCAATCAGCCAGCTACCAGAAGCTCTCTCTCCAATCAGCTTTCCACGTGGCTGCTCCCGGTCCATTTAGTCTGGTAGTTTGTTGGAATAACTTTACACATGCCCCTCTCCTATTAGACTAGTATCTTTTTACTTGGGCACCAACTATTTCCCTTTCTCCTTAGTATAAATATCACCTTCCAACTTGTGGAAAGGGATGGAATTTCGGATGCTTGAACTTTGATCAATCGCACTCTGAATTCCATAATGTGAGACTTGCAAGCCAGTTCACTCTCTCCATTTCCTCTCTTATTCTCGGTTGATTCCGGCCACCCCTGATCCGACGATCCATCAGTATGAACTATGAAGAGGAGAAAAGAGGTTATCCAACATTGTTTAAACAAATGGTTGGAAGTTTGAGGTACTTGTGCTCAAGCAAACTGGATATTACCTATAGTGTAGGGGTTATTAGTAGATTCATGGATGATTCAAGAATCTCACATTTGATAGCAGCTAAAAGGATATTAAGGTACATAAAGGGGACATTGGACTTTGGTATATTATTGTCAAATTCATTTGATGAAAGGTATGGAGTGTTAAATGGCTATGCAGATTCTGATTGGGCTGGTGACAGTGTTGATAGGAGAAGCACCACTGGATATGTGTTTATGATACGTAATGCACCTGTTTCTTGGTGTTCAAAGAAACAGCCTGTAGTTGCATTATCTTCATGTGAAGCCGAGTATATTTCAGCAGCATATGCTACATGTAAAGCCATGTGGTTGCAGGAACTGTTAAAAGAAATGCAATTGGAGTGAAAGGTGTACCATTGCTGAGGATAGACAATCAGTCAACTATATATCTGTCATTTGGGATTAAATTTAGAATTAAATTAAATTTATCAAATTTACATAGATTCCATCCATCTATTTAAACGGAATATAAGATTATTGTCATTTGGGATGATATCAAAACTTAAAAATGCAAAATTTTGGTCCAAAGTCTTTTTTAAACGTGTTGCCATACTATACGCACGAGGGTATATGGTCACTCGATCATAGGGTGGACCCGGTCCGATGGTCTGACCCAGCCGGAACATTTAGCCCACATCTTTCACTTTGTCCACTTTTGGTGTAGTACTTGACTAATGGTCCTTTTCCGGCAATTTTAACTACCGAAAACATTGACGGAAAGACCATATATGGGCTAAAACACAATAGTCATGTATCAAATGTGGTCTAATTTAAAGACATGAATTAATTAGGGAATTTGTGGATACTCGTAGAACCAAAAGTGTAATTTAATCAAACTTTAATTCCATATCTACATAAGTTGTTAGTCAATAAAAATGAGATTTAATATTAACTGAAAACAATTACTCCAGACACGTAATACGTAACACATAAATTAAAGACTAGTGAAGTAGTTGGCACATAATTCATGTTTGTCTGTGGTCACACCTTTTAAACTTTAAGCATTATTATGTATGACAATTAACTTTTAGCGTAATGACATTGTTAATTGGATTCAAATTTTAAGATCTAATTTGATCTAGGCATGGACTCAGGCCGGTCCAGGTCAGGCCTCGCGCCGGGCCTGATCGGGCTTTTTGTTTTTGTTTCTTGAGGCCCGGAACCGGCCCGGGTAGCTGCCGAGTATGGGTCGGGCCCGGGTCAAGCCGGTTGACCCGATTTTTTTTTTTATTTTTTAATTACTTCCTACCCCCCACCACACCCCAAACCCCTCCAAAACACTCAGCCCAACCCATTTACCTTCCAAAGATTGTGACAAAAAATTGGCCCGAACCGGGCTGGCCCAGCCAGGCCGGTTCACTTTCTAGAGACCCGGAGCCCGCCCCGAAAACTGGTGGTTTAGGTATAATGCACCTGGCTCGAGTACCATGTACCAGGCCGAGCCGAGCCGAAACAGTACCGGTTACGGGCTGGTTGACCCGGCCCGAGTCCACCCCTAATTTGATCTATTTAAATTTGATCTATTTAAATCTGATTTGATCTAATCTAATTTAAAGTAACCTAACTCGCCGCAGATTATATGGTACACCCGGGTGTATAGGTACACCCGGTATTTTTGTAATATATACCAACTTCAAGCCTTTCTCATCTTTCTCCTGCTGAGTCGTCTTTTTTTGCCATCGATCGTTTTTCTCTTTCGCCGTCATCTGTTTTCTTTCTATTCTTCCGCAGCCAGTCATCTCTTTTCTTCCTTTTCTTCGGCCACAATCCTCCAGTAGTCGTTCCTTACGTTTATAGTTTTGATTTGATAGTTACGTTTTTTGTTTGGACCCTTTTAGTTTTGATTGTTACGTTTTTACTTTTATCTTTTTTTCCATGTTTTTCTTTATTTTATTTTACCGTTAGCTACTTGGTCTTTGTTTTGTTTAATTTTGTCTTTTTTCTTTACTTTTTTTCCTTTCTTTATGTGTTGTTTACTTCTTTCTTTTTCTTTATATATTAATATTGAGCATATTAGAAATGAGCTTTACTTTAAACTCGAATGAGTAAAATGCCTAAAAATGAATATACACAAATGAGATTTTGAATTTTTTTATACTCGTTTTGTAAATTATGTATGTTCATTTAGTAACTCCGTTATGCTCATTTTCAAAATGTTTTTAGCAATGCATATTTCAAAAGTCTATTACATTAAATTTATATAGGGGTTGACTATAGACACGAGATCACAAATCATGATATTACAATCACAAATTTTAATACTCAATAACAGAGGTTTGATGCTCACTGAAAATGTATTGATGCTCAGCGAACATAACATTCAATTTTCATATCAATGTTCATCATGTAAGTTACATATGCTCATTTGTATGAGTCTGATGCTCATTAAATATATTTAAATGAGCATATTAGAAAATTTAAATGAACTTTTGAATTTTTCTATGCTCATTTTATAATATATGTATACTCATTCAGGAGTAGTGTTATTCCCATTTTAAAATGTCATGTCAATACTTATGAACTAATACTTAAAAAATAAATAAATAAATAAATTATTATTATCGAAATACTTTTTATTAATTTTTTAGTATTTCTTACAAATTTTTATTATTTTTTATTATTTTATTATGAATTAAAAAAATTCAATAGCTATAAGGGTATATTTGTCCAAGACACGCATAATTAGTCCTATGAAAACATAGTTTATTTTTTGGTCCTATTTGTGCAAAGTGAGTGACTTTTAGTCCTATATTTTGATAATTAACCCCAAAATTATTGTTTAGCAAACAATTTGGCTGATAAGCCACAAGCATTGACAGCCAAACGGCCCCCAAGACCGGCAGAGACAATGTTAGAAAAGAATTAGCAAATATTACTTTTAATCGTTCCAAATGAGTCATACTTGTAAATTGTAATATTTATTTGAGTATAATAAACTACTCCTGGAAATATGAAAATTTATGAAGTAACAGTTGCATTAACTAAACTTCCCATCCAAAATAATCTCATCTTAAATACTCCAACTGCAATAGTAAACTAAAAGCTGCTCTTAACATTCATGATCATCTGCAATAGAAAGATTGCAAATGATGAAAGCCAAATTACATCTCAGTGTACCAACTGCCATTTTCACGCCATGAATCACACCAGTGGTAGTGGTCAGGTCCCGGGGTTATCATTTGTGTAAAGGTCAGTACCAGAAAACTTCAACTTTCTGCATCAAGATTAGTAGCGCTCCAACTGTGATTGTTGCTTTACATTTATGCTGATGAATGCAAAGATGGAGCTGCCCAAAGTTTCACTTTCTTATCTGTGCTGGATGTGGCCAATATCCATTCTTTCTTGTCTCCTGCAGATGAAGAAAAAATGAATAAAAATCATACTTTCTCTGCAGCTGATCCTATGCAAGCCCACATAGGGATTGGGCCCCATTTTGCGACTCTGCTTCTTCTGTTTTAAACACTTCTCATCACATACTCCGTATATTCTACCTCTGTCTCACGAAGATTTGCGATATTTAACTTTTTCTTTCAAAATTTCAACGTTTGACCAACAATATATTACGGAGTACTAGAAAAATGACTTCTATTAGCAAAAGCATTATGAAACATGTTTTTTGTTAAAAATTCTTGACCAAAATACAAAAGTTTATCATTTTCACTAAAGTACATTGATTAAAAACATGAGCCAAATTTTGACAACTTTGACCAAAAAGACAAATACGGAAAATCATCCAAGGGTACTAGGATGGAGGTATTAGAACATTATAAACAAGATTCAATCTGCTACCATATAAATTTCAAATTTTACACTTCTATTTAGGCATTTTTTTCAGGTAGTTGGGGTGGTAACTTGCCTGCAGAGATCATACGAGGTGACCAAGCCATGTCTGTGATGATACCTGCAAGAATAAAAGGTCAATAAATAAACAAAAACACAATCTGCTTAAAACTAATAATAATAACAATAACAATAATAGTAGTGGTAGTAGTAGTAGTAATAATAATAGTAGTAGAAATAATAGTAATAACAATAACAATAATAAGGATTTGCATACTCAAGTGCTGGAGAAGATAAATCTAGGAGGTCTTCAATATCAATGAAACTAAAAAATGACACTTACCATCATGGGCTTTCTCCGCTGAATCCAAGACCTTCCCCGTACCAGGATGTAACCATTGCAAGGTTGAACCATGAGTGACTGCCAATATGTTTCCATCCGGTGACAGACACATACGGTCATAGTGTAAGGTCACTCCTTTTGCATCATGAAGTGGAATAGGAACCACTTTCAATGTTTTAGGGTCCTCATCAAGATGATATCTAACTGCAAAAGCAAACCACTTAGCATCCTGCCTGAAGTTTTTTTGAGTAACAATGAATAAAATACTCACATACCATTGATATTCCACACCCTTATAAACCCATCCTTAGATGCAGTAATTATTTGATCTGAATTTGGAGTAAAACAGAGCCAAGTTACTGCACTCTGAAAATTTCACACAGAACAGTGGAAATATATTAGCGAAAGTGGAAATTGAACCTACAAATTACTACATAGAAGTAAAAATAAAACATTTGTGATGGGGGGGGGGGGGGGGGTATTACGCCAACCGGTGTTAATCATTGTCTTCATGCCAACCCCTTATATTTAGAAAAAAATAAGTTACGTCCAATAGAACTATAGAAAGAGGACAACTTGACATGAAAATTACTTGGGAGATGGGAGGATTAACAGTATGACAATTAGTCATTAGAAAGTAGATTACCTTGTGCCCCTTGAGCTGCATAACTTTTTTCACTTCCTTCACAAGACCATCTTTTGAGTATATAATCTCCCATACCTGCCAACATATATTGCGCATATCTCAACACAAACCCAACTGCTCAAAACCGTGTTTTTCATAGAAACTGTTTTCTTTATATGAAACAGGAATCAGACGGACTTAGATATGGCAAAATGAGCATAACTTTCTCCGAAACAAGAAGTACAACTGTACAAACACAGGATGATGCTTAGTGGCATAATATTCTCACATTGCAAATATTACCGAGACAACAGAAGGGAAGAGAGCTATTGATTTCCAACCAAAAGATTAAGTACTTAGATCATTTTCAAAGTGTTTGTTCGGTCTGAAAAAATATACTGATTACATTTGGGCAATGGGATGCAAAAAAAAACTTTATAGAAAAACTATAATCATATGCACCTTGACATCAGCAGTGAAAGCTGCAGCAGCAACAAAACGCCCATTGGGAGATATAGTGGCCATGTTGTTTTTAAGCTGATTTGTGTCAAGTCTACCCAAGACGTTTCCAGTTTTACCATGAACAATTAAAATATCAGTACCTGAAATCAAAATGGAAAGATATATTAGCTACTCAATTGTTTATCCTCATGTGCAGAAAGAAAAGAAGGGAGCTCGTTACAGTAATCCCTTCGCCCCATTTTGTTAATTTGTTTGTCACCTTAGCTATTCATGTAGTCAGTCTAATTTCTCTTTCTTCTCAGATTTTGTATATCATAACTTTCAAATAATCAAATTTAAATTTTTAATACAAATTCTAATTATTAATACTAATTCAAATATTATTAGGCGAGGTTTAACTTTACTTCAGCAAAACTTGTAATCCAAAATAGGACACTTAAATTGAGATGGAGGTAGCATTTTTTGAAACAGTAAATCTTAACATACCTTCTGAGCATGAAACAACAATTGAACTCCCATCGGCATTACCATAAGTAGCCACGGAACTAAACAGAGTGATAATAGCCCTTTGGTCATGGACTTTATGGGATTCCCATTTGATCTCTGGGAGAGGCAACTTGGACTGTTGTGTGGCGCCGGCATCTCCTTTTGGTTTGTCTTCACCATACATGTAAAGAGATGAACCAGAAAAGGCTTGGCATGCCACAACTATGGAAGAGTTTTCATCAGCATATGCAATTGATGATGTCTGAACTCCAGCAGGTAAATTAATCCTCAAAAACCTGAGAGGGGAAAGTAAGTACTTGTGACTATATAGACACCATGATCTTTATTCATTAGGTCATTAGGAAAATGAGTCATACTTAAAGCTTTTACTTGAAGCATCATCCAATTTGAAAACCCTCACAGCTCCATCAGCACAGGCTGCATTCGGTGAAGAAAATAAGCTGATTCCCATGGATAGAAACTAAGCCAATTCATCATTATTAGGAAGTGAAATGATTTTTTTACTTGATCTAACCATTCTACTTTGTAATTTACATTTTATAAATACATGATAAAATTATGTGTAATGCATGCTAAATGTACCAGCAAGAATGTAAAAATAATACGTAGGAATATATGAAACATGAGTTCAAAACAACCCCCAGATTTACCGGTGGCTAAACTAGATGCATCAGAAGAGAAGCAAATGCCAGTGACAGAATCTCCATGGCCTTTTAGGGTATTCAAATCCAGTGTATGATGTCGCTTGCTCGATTCCTACAAAGTAAAATCCACTAGGAAAAATCTATTCCATTTCTTGGATCATAAGTGAAAGACGAAATCTTTTCCTAGAATTAAACAATGCTTAGCTGCACATTAGGCTTATATTTATTGAAAATCATCAGGGCAGTTTAAACGGAGCTTATTTGGAAAAACTCAAATTCCCAGCTATCACATAAAAGATCATTTTTAGATTAATTGAAAAACAGACTAAACAGAATAAAGAACCGCCGAAGGAAATCTGTATATCCAAACCCAAGTCCAGAAATTAGAAACCATTTCACTTGAAGAAACCGGCCATTATTGATGGTTGATTTACCTTATCGGCAGGGGCGTGATGGTGAGTCTTAGCGTGAGATTTCTTGGAGGTGAAATGTGACTGTTGGGAATGCGCAGAAGAAGACTTTTGATTGCTTTGAACAGTTTCAGCTTTAGAGATCGCTTCAACTTCGGATTTCCGCTTCTGGAAATAGTTCCCGAATGCAAGAAATGCAATAAAAGCTCCCAAAATCACCGATAGAACCGCGACCGGGACAGCTGCGTCCATCTCCCGGACCGAACTTTCAATGGCTGAGGGGTTTGCTGATCAGAAATAAAGCTGTTCCACGAGAGTGTGTTCTGAAACCTGAAGCTTCTTGCCAGATTTAGCATAAAATGTGAAGCACCTGCCTTCGCACTCCAGAAACTCCCTTACCTCTATTAATATGGCATGATAAAACTAAGCTCCAATGAGCGTAAGTCTAACATTAATTTAAATCCAATAGAAAAATTGCATCAATCATTCAATCAAATACTAACACACGTTTTTTGAGTTTGCTAACATTTTTAGTCAAATTTGAACTTGTGCCTCATTTTCAAAATGAGTGCAAGTGAAAACTTTTAATTTAAATGAAATGAAAACTTCAATTCAAATATAAAATTGGGTGTAAATTTTGTTTAAATTTTGTTTTTCAGAGTGCAAGTATTAATTATTTTGAAAATGATGCACAACCACAGTTTAGCTTGTAATTTTGAAGATTTAAACGATTTTAACGATTTGTGTACTCCCTTCTGTTCTGATTCAATTCAAAGGACGAGTAGTACTGCTCGTAGAATTCTAGCTCAAAATTCTTCCAAGTGATTTTTCCGCAGAATTTTCCTTCCACGCCTTCCCACCATCTCGTAGCTACTCCTTCTAGTAGTCGAGTAGCAACAGTCAACTTCATTTTTAGCCTGATTCGCATATCTCTAGCAGCATCATTCAACTTCTTATCCAATCAGCAGCCTCTGAAATATCTCTCATTCCATCGAACGACCGGCACCCCAAGGCTCTAGCCTCCTTAAGGTACCGGGAAATTTTCACAAAGGGGTCTCCCCCTTGCATACCCCTAGGCATCACAAGTGGGGCACGAGAAGCTTCACAGCTCCCCTGCCCTGACCTGCCTTGGGAAGTACGTCCAGTCTGATGCCTTCTTTCCCTCCTAGCCCGCTCTCGCTGATACCGAGCAATCATCTCGTTCATCTGGTTAAATTCATCATCACTCATTTCTTCTTCATCGTCGTCGGGGAAGAAGTCTCCCCCGTCGTAAGGGGTTTCCTCACGATCCGTAGTTGGAAAGTAAGTGAAGTCATTATCCTCAGTGTGCCTCGACCCGTGTTCAGATTCGTTGTTCTCAGCCTCGACCTCGGCCTTAGCCCTGACCTATTCCCTGAGAGGTCCGTGATCCCCCACACACACTGGCATGCCTGGTAGATCCCAGTACATGTCCGTGTGGGTTTGCCCTAATTGTCATGCCATGACCCTCCATTTCTGTGTGGGTTCATAATGAGTCATTAGAATTGTATTCAATGTCAATTGACGGATAAGAAGACATCATTTGGCCTGAATTTGGCCAATGCTTACTTAAGTACAAAAGCTTTTGCTCATGGTTTTGTAGAAAACTTTTGGTTAAAAACATATTGACAGGTTGATTATATAGTTTAGGAATCGTCTGACTCTGATACCACTTAATTGTCACGCCCCGAACCGCGTTCATGCCACGTAGACAACCGTCGTACAACTCAACAAGAATAACTGCAATCGTTCTCATTAAATTGTACAAGGCGTCCGAAAGATTCATACACCAATCCGGTCAGTAAACTCATATAAGCAATATCAATATTAAGTCAAACATAGTGCGGAATACAATGGTTTGAAAGCCACACGTGGAAAACATGGGCACGTAGGCTCCGATAACGTTTACAAACATAAATTTAGAAATATCCCATGAGCAGTTACATTTTATTTGAAATCAGGAATAGGAAGCATAAATTGCGTCTTCTGTTAGATGACCACCCGAACAATGGTGCAGAAAGCAGACTCTAGTCTTGACCTGAAAAGAGGCCCCCTAAAGGAGTCTGTACTCCACCGAAAGTAGTAAAATGACATGCATGCTTTATGATCGATAACTAATGTTTCAAATAAACGATCTGAACATAGGGTGATACACATATAAGGACGTAGTCTATACTATCCACCCAAAAGCTAATAACCATAGTAAATACTTTTAAAAAATATATATAATCAAAACAATTATAAGGATGTAGTCCTCGGTCTCTCACCCATTCCCTTAAAATAAACCTCGGATATCTAGCCCACGGGCTATATATCTTATATCCGTAAAGTTAACTTGGACATTCCTGGTCCTGGATTTGACTAGCCCATACTGGAAATATTAAGTTGGACGTTCCTAGTCCTGGGTTTGACTAGCACATACTAGAATTATTAAGTTGGACGTTCCTAATCCTGGGTTTGACTAGCCCATACTTGAATTATTAAGTTGGACGTTCCTGGTCCTGGGTTTGACTAGCCCATACTAGAATTATTGAGTTGGACGTTCCTGGTCCTGGGTCACTCACTCATCCCTATTCTATCAAACATTCTATCTAAGTATGACTAGTAATAGTATTACACTCCACTGGACCATTCTCGGTCAGGCAATAGTTCACCAAGGACCCTATGAGCCCACACCTAGGCTAAAGTATCGACTCACAAGTTATTGGACCTTTAATTGCACTTTAGGGTGGCCCTTTAGGTATTCAGGTTGCCCCTGGCACCCGGAATCCCGAATCCATAAGCTTGGGTCAAGGTTTTTCGAAATACTTCAGTTTGCAAAAATAGATAGGTTCAATGTTATTCACATAACGTTTGATTGGATTAATGAAATCAATCGGTTCTAGTTGAATTTGGTGTGTCTCAAGAAGGGCCACAACTCTCGTAAAGAAATCATTCCCAAATTTGTAACACAAATAAAGATATGGGTCATACGCCTCACTGGTTTGCGAACATCATGAGTTTCTCGAACTTTGATGTCTCGGTGTTTGGTTTCTCGGTGTTGGTTTTCAAAGTTTGTTTTTCGATGTTTGATTTCTCGATGTTGGTTTCCCGAAGTTGGTTTCTCATAGTATAGAATTGTTATTGTTCATGTTTGTAATTTTAACTAGTTTTATAACTTTTATTTTTTGTTGTTTCGGGAATTACACACTTTTTGTGAAATATTTTATTTTTCCTAGTTGTTTGTAATTTGTTTAGATCATGATTATTCTGAGCTTAAACTAGGTAAAGATCATTAAAAGAATCTTTGGAAGGTTAAGGAAAGTGTAAGGGAACAAAATAAAGTGAAGATTTGAAAAATCAATCATATACCGAGTCGGGTATAGCATATACCCGATCGGGTATTTGCTTGAGTCGAGTGTCTAAATCAAATTCGGGAACAAATGATCATGGGAGCAATATTTGTGAAGATATGTCTTTTACCCAATCGGGTATTCTATATACCCAATCGGGTATTTCACCCTGCAACCTCCAAACACCTACAAATACATCCATTTTCCTTCTGATTTGATCGCTAATTCCTATACACCTCTAAGCTCAGTTTGGTTAAGTGTTTTTTTATATTTTCTAGAATGTTTAGTCTCCAAATGAGGAGCTTAACCCTTCCATCTTGGTTTTGCTACATTGAAGCTTATGATTTGTAAGTTGTGAGTTATTTTCTTTAATCATCTTCCTTAAATAATAATTACATTCATATTTTATATCTCATACTAATATTTGAGCATTACTTAAAGGATAAACTAGTTTTATTTCATATAATAATTAATTATTACTAGAATTTGATCGATTAATATGCTTGTTATTCGATCGGTCCTTTCAACGGTAATAAACTTGGATTATTAATACATGTGTCTCATGGTTAATAATCTAAGAAGAATTAATTATATTGATTAAACCAATAAATCGCTTGTGTTGAGGTTATCATTCTCAATCGATTTCATCTTAAGTTTTTTTGCTACTATCGGGTCAATATACGGCGTGTGGTCTATATTGACTTGGTGGTAAGTTTCATTAATGAACACGTCTCATTATTAATAACTAATCTCAATGAATTGGAAATACTACACGATTGAGTATTCGAGAGGAAGATAATTAAAGATATAATCAGGATCAATGAACATTTCATTAATTGGATACAAGCAAAACCAAGTCTTCATCGCTATTGAATTAAACCACATATAAGTTGTTCATCTTAGTGTTAAATATTTTTAAGTTCAACAATGCTATACTATGGTATTAGTACGAGTATTGAATATTATTTTGAGGCACACAACGACTGTAACACCGTACCCAAATATATTTACTTTTATGTAAACCGTGTACTGAACCTTATGAAATTATTAATGAATTTACGTGGTTGTAAATTTTTGTTATTGCTATAGCGTGAATAGTGAATTGCACGTGGGACCCACATTGGGAGCGGAGACCACCCTATGTTTCCAAGACCACATATTATATTCATCTTAGCCTAGGTAATATGTATATGGTGGTGGATATTCTAGTTGAGCCATGGAAAGGGCTTAAGGTTGACCGGTTGATCAAACAAGGCCCAATTACCGATATTGGTAATTTATCGGATGACAGTCCGAAACAAATTTCAGAGACTTTTAAATTAAAGTTGGGGAATGTATATTCATTCTAAAGGCCCATAGTGGTTTAGAATGTGTGATATATTTTATTTGACCCGATAAAATAAAATATAATTAAAACAGTTCGAGAAATACAACTTTCGGGGCCGATTGTACACATCGGGACACAAAGGTATCACCTCCCACATGAGTGGGGCCACCCCACGAAATTATACACTCTATGATTTAATTGTGTGCTGTGGAACTCAAGTTGAGGCTTATTGATGTATGATGAGATGGGAGAGACAAAGTTGAAAGGCAAAGGATCCCTCCTCCCATCATTCTTTGACCTTTGAGACAAAATTGGTCAATCAACACCCCTACCCTCCATTATGATCGACTCTCTCACAAAAGAAGAAGAAAGAAAGCTCTGCAACTCCATTGTTCCATAGCCAATTCGAGCTCAAGCAATAGAGGTTCAAGGAAGGAGATTTGAGAAGGAAAAAGTTAGGAAAAGTGCAAAGGATTAAGGTAATGACTTTATAATAACTTTTCCTTTACTTTTAATTTATCATATGACTTATGGATCATATGGAGGACCCCTATGATTGTTGTACATGTTTAGAAGTGTAGAATGATGGGTTGAAAGGTAGTTCTAAGTCCAAAAACGGACTTGGAAGCCAAAGTGAGCGGTTCACCGGAAAATAACCTTTTAGAGGTTATTTATGTTGATATGGGTAGATAAAACCTTGTTAGGATCTTGTGTAAGGAGTTCCTAGGACTTTCACGGAGTTGAAAGAGTCGCCGGAGTTATCGCCGGAGTTCGTCAAAGTTCGCCAGAGTTTCGCCGGAGTTCAACCGGGAAGGGTAGAACTTCTTAAGGCTTATTCGAGGTGAGTGGATGGCTTAATGTCTTGTAACTCTTGGGTTAAGTATGAGATTACCTAAACAAAGGGAAAAGAGGCAAATAAGGCCACGTACTAACAAAAAAAAAGTCAAATAAGGCCTTATTTATGAGGCTCTGTCCGGCCTTCGCCATTTGGGGTGGTTTTCGGTGGAATTTTTTGATGAATTTTTTTTAACATCTTATTCATTAAGTCTAGTTTACTCATACCAAATTTCAGATAAAAATTTAATCGATAAGGCATTCAAATGAATTCTTGAAGATAATTACGCTTTTAACTGCGCAATTATCTTAAAGAATTCATTTGAATGGCTTCCTGATTGAATTTTTAGCTTAAATTTGGTATGAGTAAACTAGACTTACTGAATAAGATGCTCAAAAAAGTTCATCCAAAAATTCCATCGAGAACCCACCCAAATGGCGAAGGCCGGACAGAGTCTCATAAATAAGGCCTTATTTGACCTTTTTTGGTTAGTACGTGGCCTTATTTGCCCCTTTTCCCCCTAAACAAATGTTTTAAGTATTTATAATGATGTTTAAAAGAGTTTAAGCATGTGATTAGCCAAGGTAATTATGCTTATGTGAATGAAACTACATGATTATGCATATGAAGAGTATAAAATGTGCATAAAAACATATATGATACTTTGGATGGATAAAATGGCATTTAATGATTGTTTTACACCTTATACATGTTGTGTAAAAGTTTCGGATCGAATGGAGTTCGTTTTAGGGGTCAACGGGTCATTGACCCGCATAAAGGGGCTAAACCGGCGCCAGTTATAGGGCTTAACCGGTGCCGGTTAAGCTACTGTCCCGGTTTAGCCAAAAATAGGCATAACCGGTGCCGGTTAAGCTGCTGCCACCGGATTCCGTTTTCGCAAAAAATGCGGTTCGGGCCCGGTTCGAAGGGGGGATTTACCCCAGCCATCCTATATATGTGTAATGTGCATGGAAATGCATGAAATATGATATTTAAATGTCAAGGTTTGATATCTAATGATTTAATCCTAAGACTTGGTTTAGTCTTTGGCAATAATATGATCTAGACCTTATCTAGTGTGATATGTGGTAAGTCGTACGTCGGGTGGAGTACCTAAGGATCGGGCGTGTATCCTCAAAACTCGGTAGATAAATGGTTGAGAACCCAAAGACGACGGTACTGTCCTCAAAACTCATATGTTTATATGGTGGAGAACCAAATGGTGACGGTACTGTCCTCAAAACTCAAATATATTAATGGTGGAGACCCAAGGACAACGGTACTATCCTCAAACCTCGGTATATGAACGATGGAGAACCCAAGGACGACAGTATTGTCCTCAAAACTCATATGTATAAATGGTGGAGAACCCAAGGAAGACGGTATTGTCATCAAAACTCGGAATATGAAATGACTAGGACCAGGAGGAGTCCTATACACTCATAGGTATATGGGTGGGTTGGGATTTAAGTCAAGGGTATTGACTACTATGATTTTCCCAAACAAACAATGACCTACGGGTCGGGTATTTCCAAGTGTATATATACTTATATGTATTTTATAACTCGGGGGAAAGGATTATACGTGTATGTATCACCCTATGTTTGAGTTTTATACTTGAAACGTTAGTTACCCTACATTTAGCTTGCTACTCGCTCGGTACTTGTATTGACCCCTTCGGGGGGGCCCACCATTTTCAGGTTGAAGTTAGGGCTTGTTATGTGCACCTTCTTACGGGTGAAGTCAACTCAAGGAAGACATGGTTCGTGCTTCCTTATTTCCTTTCAAACTACCGAACACTTGCTCATGGATATTTGATTTACTATAAACTATATTGGGCCTGTGAGCCCATGTTTTGGCCTGTTGTGGCACATGCTTTACCATTGAATATTTTCTCTATTCATTGGTCTAAATGTGATGTTGTTATGTATGTTTACTACTGAGTATGGATGGATTATGTTCATGGACGCTTTGTATGATTAAGTTACGTTGACTTGTGAGTGACGTCACTTAGTCATACGGCAGTTGTACACGCGCTTAGATGCGGTCTGGGGCATGACAAATAAGTGGTATCAGAGCTATCTCAGTTCTAAACTATGTAATCAGCCTCTCACAAGAGATTTTACAAAAGAGTTTTTCCGAAAACCATGTGATGGATAGTCTACCCGGAGGTACGTATCCGAAGGGTTACTACGGGGAGTAACTAGAGAGAAGTCAGAGCAAGTAAGAGAGAGATAGCGTATTGAATATATGAGTTCAAAGCGTATTTCAAGTCTGGTTTACAAAGGGGAAATGGGGTGCTATTTATAGTAGCAATAAATGCGAGATGGGGACATGTGTCAAGCATCCAACGGCCGAGGGGTCACATCAACCGGGTGTCACTGGTATTCGCATGTGGTCGCATTTAATGTGGCGGTTCGATGCAACGTTGTACTTGGTACGGCGACCCAGGCGCATGTGAGAGGATATTCTTGTCGAGGAAGGTACCCTCGACTATAGATGATTAGTCGGGGGCTCTTCATGCCGGGGGCCTCCTAGTGCCGAGGGCTCTAGGTGCCGAGGGCTACTGATTTTCGCCGTTTTCTCCCAGTGACTTCGTATCCCTGAAAAAGCCGTTCTGTGAGTATATGGAGCCTTCGGCCCAGGGGCCGAAGGCACCCTCAGTGTGCATTGTTGGCTGTTTGGTACTCGGGGCGCTGTGATTCGGGCCTGTTGTGCTTCCTGGGCCTATTGGGCTTTGATCAGAGTAGTAGGAGTCTATGGGCCAGGGGTTCCTGGGCCATATACTCCATCATGAGTCCCTCACTCCTTTTGCCGAAAGGTACTTGAGGGAAAAGGAGTAATTGTGTTTGTCCTCTGCCGTTTGTTCCGTTGTAGTTTGTAAAGTTGTGAGTAGTTCGTTGTTTGTATGTTTCTGCCGAGGGCTGTCCCTCAGTTACCCACATTTCGGGACTTGAGGGATCATGTTTGCTGTTGTGGGAGTTTTTTGATATCTTTTTATTTTGAGATTTTTCCCGAAGGGGTCCTCCAGTCCCACACTCCTTGAGGCACTTGCAAAGTGGTGAAAAGGAGTAGAGTAGTGCTTGTCTGCAATATGGAGCCGAGGGGTGACACTTTTCGTTTCATTTTGGGGGGTGCCTCATTAAAAACCTCATTAGAAAAAACCCTGTGGAAAAAATTCTAATGAAGGAAAAAGAGTGCACCGAATTCCCCCAATGATGAATCGAAAAGGCGAAACCTTGGCCTGAAATGTGTGGCAGTATTCTTGCCGAAGGCTCTCCTTGTCTGAGGGCGCGTGTGTTGCTTTGCCGAAGGCGCGCTGTTGATATTCTGGGAGATGCCGAAGGGAAGCCCTCAATTCATGGGAATGAGGGCGCGATGAATGTAGGTGATATTTCCTGTGTTATCGAGGGGTCCCCTATTTGTTGATAAGTTGGGGGTCGTGGTGCCCTGAGGGGTTTCCTTGTTGCGTAGCCGGGGGTAACTGTTGATGAAGGTGTGCTCCCCGGGGGTCACGTGGTCCTCTGTGTGTTTGAGGGCTGAGTGTTCCCGAGGGGTGTGCCCGTTGTGAACCCGGGAGCTCCTCCTGATGAAGTGGAGTGAAGGAGAAAGCCTGGGGGCTAGTTTTTTGGTTGATGAAGGAGTGGTCTGCCGAGGGCGTTCCCTCGACTTCCCAGAATATAGCCGTTGTAATATGACCGTTGGAGGGGGAGTACACGTGGCGCGTGGCCATTGGCTGCCCGCGGGCGGGCGTCACCGATTGGGTGAAACGACGGTATGTAATGATGATTTTGTAACCGGAGGCCCGGTTTTTGGGCCCAAGCCCAGATCTGGGCGCTTATAAATACCCCAAGGCCAGGCCATTTCCCCTTTACGCATCCTTATTGCAACGAAGTGCTGGCAAAAAAATTTCTAGAGAGAGAAAATTCCCTTTGGTCAAACCAAGTGCTCAAGGTC
Source organism: Cuscuta europaea (assembly GCA_945859875.1). Taxonomy (NCBI): domain Eukaryota; kingdom Viridiplantae; phylum Streptophyta; class Magnoliopsida; order Solanales; family Convolvulaceae; genus Cuscuta; species Cuscuta europaea. The sequence goes on along the minus strand of CAMAPE010000035.1, from coordinate 5,192,419 downwards.
AGTTCTTGCTTCGGTTCTCCTTCGGCTGCATACTTAGTCTTTCCCGCCTTAGGTTAAGTGCTAGGGTTGGTTAGGAAGACTTCGTCCTTTAGCCTTCGACCTCTAGTTATGAGAATGTCATCTGCAAGCGATTCGCAAGACATTTCGAGGGAGCCTTGAGTTGAGGCGGAAACTTACTCTGACGTTGAACCTTCGAGCGAGGAGTCTTCGGCGGGTGATGATGCTGCTGTGGCCATGGAGTTGGAGAAGGACCTCAGGGCCGAGGTCGAAGCCGAGGACTTTGAACAAGTAAACGAGGACGAAGAGATGGCCCTCGCCGTTCAAGTAGCTGAGCAGGAGGAGCAAAAAGAGAGGATGAAGGTCACCGTTGTTGTTCTTCCCCCTCGCGATGCAGGCGAAGCCAGCACCTCTCGGCCCTTGAACCCGATGCCTATTAGTGTGGCTCTCAGGAAAAAGAAGAAGATGAGGGCTGCTCCGAAGAAGAAACAAGCAGCCGTGGACGCCGGGCGGCCAGTAGGTATTCCTGAGGGCCACTCCTTCCTGAACACCGCCGCCCTAGAGTTGAAGACGAGGGCATCCCCGACGGAGTACCAGACCATTCAAATTCTGGTTGGCCCTTCGGTACGTGTGGTGGAGCCAGGGGCCGATGATCTGTTACGATATGCACCCGAGGGCTGCTTCGCTGTTCATACCCTGTCAGTGGAGATGGGGCTCCGCTTTCCGCTCCACCCCTTTCTGCTAGAGTATATGAGGTTCGTGGGGCTGGCCCCCTGTCAGCAAACACCCAACAGCCATTCTTATGTGGCCGGCTATCTCTCCTTGAGCCGAGGGGTTCCACCTACCCTCGACCAATTCTTTATGTCTTTCAACTTGTGCTGGGGGGGCATTCGAACGCTGAGGGCTTTGCCAACTTGCAGCAAGTACCGGAGTTCAGGCTTTTCGATGACGTGCCTTCGTCCCACAAGGGATGGAAGGATAAGTACTGTTACATACGCCTTGAGGAGAACCCCTTTCCGGCTCCGCTCCGCAACAGCTTTCGGCGTCATCCGAAGGTAGGGAGTGCGGCCCTGGAGAAGAACGACAGGATACTCGCCAAGAAACCAGAGGGGTCCGACAAGCATGTGAAAATCAAAGACGTTACTCTCCTGGACGAACTGTTCAAGATTGGCTTCCGGCAGTATCGGCCGAGGGGCTCGTTGGATGAAAGATACCCTCCGATAGATCGCGTATTCGAGGGAGCCGGAGGTGATTATCGAAGGGTTATGCGTTTTGTACTTAGAGAATTTTTCTTCGTTTTTTTGTTCAATCCACGTCATTGTAATTGATACCCTTCGGCCTAATCATTTTGTGTCTTGTCTTTGGAGGTAACAATATGGACATGAGCTCTCTTTTCGCCCTGAAGAACGCCAAAGGGAAGAAGAAGGGTCCAGTGGGCGCTTCCGCCAGGGAGGAGTCCTCCCAAGCTGCTGTTGTTGGTGCTGGTGCCGGGGCCAAAGGTGCAGGGGCCACGAAGAAAAAGAACTGTGGTAAGGGGATCGAGCCCCCGACCAAGAAGTTGAAAGTCGCGGCCTCCGGCAAGCAGTCGGCCGCTGACGTTGTCGTCATCGTGGATGAGGGGCACGCCTCCAGCCCCATCCCTCAGGTGCACATCAACCAAGACTTCTTCGGCCGGGAGAAGTTGGAGGCGATAGTGCCGAAGGGGGCATCCGTGCTGGAGGGTGGCCTCAACCCCTCAGCGCTGATGAGCCGATGCTGCCCTCGGCCGATCGGCTGGCCCTCACCAGGATGGACGAAGACTCCCTTGGGGCCAAGATTCTGCTGAGCAGTACTTCCGTGAGTCACGCTTTTCTTTTTCCTTTGTATTCGCTTTTGTTCTTATGTATTGTGTGCACCATGTCTAACCGTTATCCTTGTTGACTGCAGAACTTCATGGGCCTCTGTGAGTATCTCCGAAGGGTGGAGCAGATGAAGGGGGCGAAGGATGCTGCTGAAGGGGAAGCTGCCAACCTTAGAAAGAGGCTAGGTGAGGCCGAGGATTCCCTCCTCTTGGCCACTGACAGCATGGAGCAGCGAGGGCCGAGGGGAAGAGCGAGGGCCTGGCTGAGGCCGTGGAGGCTGCTGCCGAAGCCGCTCACGTTGCTGCTGAGGAGGCCCGTGCGGCTAAAGAAGAGGCCTCTTCCGAGGCCCCGGGAGGATGTTGTAGCCGCCTTTACCGTCGAGGGGTGGAAAGCAGAGGAGCAGAAAGAGTGGCTGTCCTCGGTGGTGGAGGCTTCCGTGGATGCTTGGGTTGGAGGCCCCGGCAAAATGTGGCTTGCTGAGAAGGGTGACTCCTATTATCAAGGTAGGGAGTTTTTCACCCAGTTCCATCTACCGAAAGCTCGCCAGGCACTTCAAACTTTCGTCGGAGGAGTTCCAGCCCGAAGCTTATGGTCTTCCCCCTCGGCAACCAGACGTCAGGGTCCCCCTCCCTAAAGGCGAAGAGAGGCCGGTGCTTGAAGATTCAGAGACCCTCAGGGAATGAGGCTTCGGTGGTGATGGAGATGAGGCCGAAGGCGATGCCACCTCCAAAGCTGTCGAAGGGGGCGACGCCGCAGCTGCCGTTTTGTGATTTGTACTCTGAAAAATTCCTGATGCACCTCTGTAATAACATTGTTTACTCTTAGCTCCGGACCTTATGAACACCCTGCCCTATGTTTTTGATGAATTGATGCCTCCGGGCTTTTGTATATAATTTGCTTTTATTTTTGAATGTATGCCTTCGCCCTCTCTTTGTTAATGAATGCCTTCGTACTCTGATGTTTTAGTCGTTGGTCGTTTAGGACATAGAGAAATTTTCTTAGTGTTGTCCTCCCACCAGGCCTTCGGTTGTGTGGCCCCTCGGGCTGCATGGGTGTTTGACCGAGGGTCAAAATATTTAGGACTTAGAAAATTTTTCTAAGTGTAGTTCTTCCACCAAGCCTCCAGTTACCATGGTCCCTCAGATGTATGATGATTGGGCCGAGGGCCCAATCTTTAGGACTTAGGACATTTTCCTAAGTATGAGACATGAGCCTTCGAGTGAATGTGAGAGCATTCTTGTAGGTGTGCCTTCGGTTGACCGGTGACTTGACAGAGGGCAAAGCATCCAGGACTTAGGGAAAATTTCTCTAAGTGTTGTTTCACCAAGTGGCCTTTGAGTAATGTAACCCCCCCCCCCCCGATTTGCATGGGGTAGGAGCCTCCTGGTGACCACCGTGGGATGGCCGAGGGCCAACCATTTAGGACTTAGAATGTTTTCTAAGTGGTTGAGAATCATCTGTCCTTTCGGCATGGGAAGCCTTCAGGGTTGTAGCCTCTTTAGGTGAGACCTCCCTCGGTCATGACGGTAATCCCGGGGGCACCCACCCTAGGGTAGCTTCCTTTGATCCGTGAGCACTGACCTTCGATGATGTGTAGGAGGTGCCTTCGCTAACTAAGTAGCATATGGGCCTTCGGGGTTTGTCAGGTTCCCCCAGTGTGGACTTAGGAATTTTCATAGTCCAAGTATAGTACGAAAAGATAGACACCCTCGGGAAATGTTTGGGCGCATTCCCTCGGTGTTTTAGTGAAAATGCCGAGGGCAACTGCTGCTTGAAATGTTGTTGAGTGGACTTAGCCAATTCTATTCCTTTAGTTGGATTAGAGCCTTCGGCGACAGTGACTTGTCCATTTGTTGATGACATCTGTTGAATAGTAGTCTTCGGGGATTAGTAGCTCCCATGCACCGGAGGTGTTCCTGTGGGGAAGCCATCGGTATGATGTTGAGATTCCTTGTAATGCCGAATCATTTCCTGTTGTGATTTGTTGAAGTTGTGTACTCATTGATTTCTCGCTGAGTCTACTCCCCTTCACCCCCTCGTTTTTTTGGGTAGTGAAGGGAAGGCTTTAAGAAACTTGGTTTCTTGGTAAGGCTGGGCCTATCGGGAGGCAATAGAATACACCATTAGCTCCCCCCTCGGGTTAACCTTCCGAGTTCCGAGGGGATCGAGGGTCGTTTCTTAGGCATAAGACATAGTCTGTAGCCTGCCTCCCCTTGGGAGATGGCACGGAAAGCGCCTCAGTTTTGAAAGTCGTCCCCTCGGCGCCAGACATAGTCCATGGCCTGCCACACCCTTGGGGTAGTGGCGCGGGGAGCGTTTCGGTTTGGAAGTCGAATCCTGGGCATATTAGATGCCTGGCCATCTCTGGGGAAATGGCGCGGAAAGCGTTCCGTTTTTGAAAGTCGAATCCTGGGCATATTACTTGCCTGTCATACCCTTGGGGTTGTGACGTGGAAAGCGTTTCAAGGAAGGGTTTTCATTTGCACACTGGTTGCCAATGGCCAGGGGCACTACATGCTGCCAGTACCGATATGTGGCACCTTCGGTATAGTGCGTTCTCGAGGGGTACGGCTTTTGAAACAACACTTGGTGTTTGTTTCGGTAAACGGCCCCCGATACTTGGTACTGGGGGGTCTTCAAAAAACACTGGGTGTTATTCTGTTGGTGTTGATGGGGGTGTGCACCCTCGGTACTGAGTACCGAGGGGTTTTCTTTGAAAACACTTGGTGTTTTTTTTTTCATTTGTCGCAGGTGATTGGGTTGTCTACCCTCGGCACTTGGTACCGAAGGGTATTCTTTGAAAACACTTGGTGTTTTCTCCATCGTTGTAGGTGATAGTAGTGTCTACCCTCGGCACTTGATGCCGAGGGGTCTTGCATGTGATAAGGCTTGGGGCCAGGAACTCGTGTGAGGGCTTGGCCGCTCATAAGGGTCTTGTTTCTTGTCCTTGGTGTCTTCAACATGTCTTCATTCTTTAAAAATTGGAGGCCTTGGGCCATAGAATAATACATTCACTAGTTATGAGGGCTTGGCCGCTCTAATGTTATTGATAGAATTTAACTAAGTGATGTACATTCCAATGCCTAGGGACCTCGGTCGCATTGGGGCGTTTGAGTTTGTAAGTCCCTGGTTTGATGAGGGCGGCAATGATGTAGGGGCCCTCAAATTTCGGTGCCATTTTGCCTCCCTCGGTTGGTTGGCTAGCTTCCCTCCTTCGGAGGACATAGTCCCCCACCTGGAACTCTCGAGAGCGAACCTTCGCATCGATGTAGCTTTTAACTTGTCTTTGGTAGTTTTCCGCTCACACGAAGGCTTGCTCTCGGCGTTCTGAAATGAGGTGGAGGTCGAGGGCCATGTTGGCGTCGTTCATGTCGGGGTCATATTGGATCACCCTTCGGGTAGGAAGCGTCACCTCCGTAGGAGCTTTAGCCTCAAACCTATAGCAAAGGGAGAAGGGTGTTTCACCTGTTGTCCGCCGAGGGGTGGTGCGGTAGGCCCATAAGATGTTATGGAGTTCTTCTACCCAACCTCCCCCTTCGGCCTCCAGCTTCTTTTTTAGGCCTTCGAGCAAGATCCGGTTGGCATTCTCTACTTGGCCGTTGCCCTGAGGGTAGGCAACGAAGGAGAAGGTGTGTTTGATGCCCCATGCCTCTAGGAGGGCACTGAAGGGGGCTGCCTCAAATTGAGTCCCGTGGTCGGAGATGATTTGCTCGGGGACGCCAAACCTTGTGAGCATGTTCTTGAGAACAAAATGACGGCATTTGGCTTTGGTGATGCTTGCGAGGGGCTCAACTTCCACCCACCTGAAGAAGTAGTCAATGACGATGATGATGTACCTGTTGTTGGAGGTACCCCTCGGCAGAGGGCCCACAAGGTCTATGCCCCATCGAGCGAAGGGTATGGATGTGCTTGTGATACCTTGAAAATTTGAAATAAAAATAAATACATAAATAAATCATATAAGTTATATCTGATAAATCAAATGAAAGTAATATAAAAATATTTTGTATTATACTTGGTGTATAAAAATATATGCATGCTACATGCAATAAAATTAAACACTTATGTGGCATTGAAAAATAAAATAAAAATAAAATAGAAATAAATCAGATAAAATATAGATGATGGAATAAATAAATAAATAAATAAATAAATAAATCAAAATAGTAAGAATATTAAAAATTACTAATAATAGCATCAAATTAATAAATGAAAATATGAGATCATAAAACAATGACACATGCTAGGATCACCTACCAAATAATGTATATACATTATGTACATATTTTTACATATATAATTATATATATTTATATGTAAAAATTAAAATAAAATAAAATAAAATTAAATTAAATTAAACATCAGCATAAATGGGAATCAAATCATGAATCAATACACATGCCATGTTCATCAACTACCAACCTATCATATACATTATTTTTATTATTATTTTTATTATTCATACAATTCTCAAATAAAAAAAATAAATCATAAGGACCATCTAGACCTATAAATACACCCTCTTAGCCATCCCAATTACTGCCAATCGAAGAGATAGAAGCTATATATATACATATACATATATACATAATCTCGCCGGAAAATTTATAACTATACTAGTTTACGTATCAAACTTCGTAAAAAACGATAGAGGAGGGTCGTGAGAGGTCTAGGAATACTTCCCAATAAATTCCAGACCGATTCGTAGTCACCGGAGCATCCTAGAGCTCGCCGGAGTTACAAGTCGTGGAAGCGGGTCTTCCGCAAAAGTGGATATTTTGCCGTAGATAGGGGTGGCGGAGCTTCATCTTGCCGTCAGGATCATTTTACAACTTGAATCGTCGAAATCCGTTACCTGTAAGTCAAGTTATAGCTCGCCGAAGTTTCCATAATTTTACGGTCGCCAGAATAACGACCTGGAGAAGAATGGGGAGGAAGACAACCCAGTCTTCTTGGGCCGGGTCGCGTATTTGGGCCGGTTCGGCCCATTTTGAATAAAAATTAACAATAAAACAGTAAATGAAATAAATAAAATCTGGAAAAATATAAATTAAATACCTATTATAAATATACATATTCGGACTAACCAGAATTGAAAAATAATATTTTTAACTATATTTAATTGATTTAATTATAATTGGGCCAATTTGTACATATTTAGTAAATAATTAACTAAATGATGAAATAAATTATGAAACAATTATTGGAGTAAACTAGATTAAATATATGACTAACTAGGACATTTGGGACCATTTATATTTAATAAAAATTATGATTAGTATATTTAATTGTAATTAAACCGGTTAATAGATATATGAGATTAAATGAATAAATTAGGGAAATAATTCTAAAATAAATATCTGGACAACCTAGGTCAAATATAGACCCAAAATATAGTCATGGACGATTATAAATTTATAAAGTCGATTCTTGATCTATTTAATTTAATTGGGCTATATAAAACTAGTTAAGTAATTAAATAAAAAAAATTGAATAATAATGGTGAATTAAAAAACATAACTAAGATTGGAAATAATATTCTGGACTAAAATGAGGTTTGGAATAAAATAATGAAAAAAAATGTTAGGATAGCTAGCATAAATGAATGACTATATTTGGACTTAATAAATAAATTATTGAATTAGTGGACTAATTAAATTAGTGTGATTAAATTAATAATTATTATCCTTGATTATTATTGATTTGGAATCCATATAAATTATTAAACTATTTGAAATCATAAAAATTAGTTGATTAATATAAACAAATTAATTAAGTAATGTGTACTTAATAATTTAGTTAATTGACTTCATTGGACTAGTTTAACTAAATGAATTAGTTTAATGTATAAATTAGTTGAATTATGGATGTGGTAATATTTTTGGACTTTATATTAAAAATAGAAAATTAAAACGAAATTAGAATTTGATTATTGGCCTTAATTGAATTAGATTAATGTATTTAGCTGTATTGATATAATTAAACTTATTTAGTTGATGAAGTTGATTCAATTAAATTAGTTAATCAAATAAATAAAACTGGAAGATTGGAATAATTAATTTAATTGGGTTAGTTAGTATAATTAAACTATTGAACTAATTAAAGTTGTTATTGAGATTAGAATATCATTAATAATTATTATTTCGAATTATTGCTTACGTCAAATTATTATAAGGTTTATTAAATAAATTATATAAATTATGTAAACTGAATTTTGAACTGAAATTGATTATTTAAATTTGAAATAACTAAATTATTATGTATTTAATATAATTAGACTAGTTAACTAATTAATCAAGTAAATTATGGAGGGATTAGTATGATTAAAGAAAATAATAAGGTTGGACTGAAAATTAACATTTAAATAAGATTTATGGATCTAACTTAAAAGTTGTATTTAAAGAAGGAATAATGAAGTTAAAATAACTAAGGGTTGAATAGATAGGAAATAACAAAAATAATAGAATAGTTATTGATTTAGAATTTTGATATATATTAGAAAGAGAATTCAAGTGAAGACCAAGCTAGAGATTTTATTAAGAGGATTATCGCAATTCAAGGTAAGTTCTATGTCAACCAAAAATGTTTTATCTCGTACTTATATGTATGCAATATTTGAACTATGTGAATTATTGGAAACTATTTGTTTGACATGGAATGAATATTTTGAATGTATGGATATTGGTGGATTATTATTTATTATGGATTATTAAATGTATATTCTTTTTATTAAAGAATATTGGTGGATTGATATTTATTACAAAGTATATTTTTGGAAAGTGTGACAAGAATGACTTTGGGAGAAACTGAAAGTTTTTCAGAATATACTTTTACATCTCGAGAGAAACACGAGGCGTGGGTGATTAGGACTACTACTAATTTTGGTGAAATTTATTTGGGTCGGTAACCAGTCCGGCAATGACATGCTCCGGTAGACATCCCGGGCTTTTATTTGAGGACCAAAGGTCCTTTGGTGGTCGTAGTAGTTACCTAATTCACCCCTGGACAATGTCCCTTGTGAGTAGGTGGTAGAAAACATCGTGCCTACTTGGGTTTCTTACTACTCGGAGGGCTTGGAATCCCTTTTAGAGGGTGTGCACACTTAAGGTAGAAATTCAGCTTCCAAATTGGTGGTCGGTGGGAGCCGGAATTCCGGGATGAGTCGTAAATAACAACGACTCGTTGGGCTCGAGGAATCTTGAGTTTCGCCCACTCTTAAAAGAAATCTAAAGTATTACTTTTGGAGGAATTGAGGAATGACATTATCTATTGAAGAAATTATTTTGAGACATGAAGTTATTTTGGAGATATGAGAGGGTATTTTCTATATATATACCTATACCAAACCTATTTTCCAAATTATATTATTTTACAGGTTCGGGTGGAATCTTACTTAGCTCTAAAGCTAATTTTTGTCTCTTTTGTCTTCTTCTCTTTGCTCTATTGTACAGATGATTATGATTATGAAGATTGATGTACTTGATGTCCGAGTGTTCCGCTAGTTGCACACGTTTGATTAATTATCGTTGTTTAAATTTGTAATTCATGAACTTTGTCCTAAGACCCATTTCATTGTTATTTGAACTTATGGTGGATAGCCTGTGCACTCAATCATGTATAGGTTGAGTGTGGCGGTGATGCACCTATTTTTCCCTTAAAAACTTCTGCTGTATTCTAAATATGTTTAATAATAAAGATGGTTTCATTTAAAAATGTGATTTTATTTGGGTGGGAAAAATGGGGGTGTTACAGTGCTGATGGGGGCATAGTTGACTGTTGGCCTGTCGGGGGCTTTCTGGAAGTGTTGGCATGCGGTACACCTTCGGGCGAGATCCGCACAATCCCGGGCCATTGTAGGCCAAAAGTAGCCTTGGATTATGAGCCTCCGGAACATGGAGAAGGGTCCTTGGTGAGCTGAGCAAGTGCCACTTTGCACCTCCTCCATCGCAACCTCGGCTTCATCTTAATGAAGGCACCGAAGTAGCGTCCCGTTGTATGATCTTTTGTAAAGCCTTCCATCCTCGATGGTGTAGTTGGGAGCCCTCAGTTTTGCTAGCTTGGCACGGGCCTCATCCTCGGGCATTTGCCCTGTGGTGATGAAGGCGATAATATGTGAGATCCATTCCTCTTGCCTTTGTTGCATGTGCATGACGGGGCTAGCATGTATGCTGGAGAGGCTGAGCTCCTCGACTTTGGCAATCTTTGAGATATGCTCAGGGGATTCGGCCGAGAGCTTCGATAAAATGTCGGCCTTGGAGTTTTGAGCCCTCGGTATTTAAGTAAGAGAGTGGGTCTCAAATACCTTAAGCAACTCCTTGGCCGCCTCTTTGTACGTCTTCATTCTTCCTTCCTTGGATTCGTACTCCCCAGAATTTTGGCCGACGACTAACTTGGAGTCGCACTTGATGTGGACCTGTCGGGCCTTCATGTTAGCCGCCAGCCGAAGGCCACAAAGGAGGGCCTCGTATTCGGCTTCGTTGTTGGAGATCTTGAAGGAGAAGCGGATTGCATAATAGGCCCGGAAGCCTTCGGGTGAGATGAGAACCACCCCTCCTCCACATGCTTTGATAGTGGAGGAGCCGTCGGTGTAGAGGGTCCACCAATCGTCCGAGGGAGCCGAGGGCTCCTCGTCCGTGGTCGATCTTGCCGTGCACTCCGTCACGAAGTCCGCTAGGGCTTGGCTCTTGATGGCGGGCCTCGGACGGATATTGATGTTGTATTGGCTCAGGAAGATAACCCATTTTACCATTCGGGAGGAGCTGGTGGGGCTCCTCATCAAAGCGCCGAGGGGTTGGTGAGTGAGGACCTGGACCGGGTGAGCTTGGAAGTAGCGGCCCAACTTGTTGATGGTCCAAACGATAGCCAACACCGTTTTTTCCACAGGGGGATATCTGAGTTCTGCTTCCCTAAGGGTCTTGTTGACATAGAAGATGGCATGTTGGACGCCATCTTCTTCCCGAATGAGTACTGAGCTGATGGCCGTCGGGCTAACACCAAGTTAAAGGTATAGGATTTCCCTTACCTTGGGTTTGGAGAGCACAGGGGGTGAAGATAAATACCGTTTCAGTTCATCGAAATCCTCCTGACATTCTGAAGTCCATTGGAAGCCGGCGGTTTTCCTCATGATCTGGAAGAAGGGTAAGGACTTCTCCGCCGATTTCGATAGGAAGCGGTTGAGGGCTGCCAGACGGCCCGTCAACCGTTGGACCTCCTTCACGTTGCGCGGGGGCTCCATGTTGATGATGGCCTGAATTTTCTCGGGGTTGGCCTCGATACCCCTTCGACTCACCATGTAGCCTAAAAATTTGCCTCCTTGCACGCCGAAGGTGCACTTCTTCGGGTTTAGCCGAAGGTTGAACTTCTGCATGATGGTGAAGATCTCCCTGAGGTCGTCAGCATGGATTGTTGATTGCTTGCTTTTGACGATCATGTCGTCAACATATGCCTCCATGGTGCGCCCTAGGACGGTCTGAAATACCCTGGCCACCATCCGGGTGTAAGTGGCGCCTGAGTTTTTCAGGCCGAAGGCCATGACAAGGTAACAGAAGATGCCCTCGGGAGTCATGAAGGCTGTTTTTTCCGCGTCTTCCTCGTGCATGAAAATTTGGTGGTACCCTCGGAAGGCATCGAGGAAGGACATGATCTTGCACCCTGCGGTCTCATCCATCAGTTGATCAATGTTTGGCAAGGGGAAGGGTCCATAGGGCATTCCTTATTCAGATCCGTGTAGTCCACGCACATGCGGAAGGTGGGAGGCTTATGTGCGAGGACTACATTTGCTAGCCATGAGGGGTATTTTACCTCCTTGATGTGCTTGATAGAAAGGAGCATGGTGACCTCCTTCTTCACAAATTCCCTCCTCTCGACCGAGAGGGGCCTTCTCCGCTGTTGTACAGGTTTGGCCGAAGGGTCCACCGAGAGGCGGTGGGTGATGACCCTTCAGCTGATCCCCGGCATATCCTCCGGCCCCCATGCAAAAACAATGGAGTAGGCGCGGAGGGCCTCGGTGATGCCAGTCTACAAATCTTCGGGGAGCTGGGCTCCAATCTTCACAACTCTCTCCGGCTTGGCCGGATCGAGCACAAAGTCTTCTACGTCCTCGGCTGGTTCATCCCTCAGCCTCTTTTCTTCCTCTTCGACGGTTCCGGTGATGGTGTCAACGCGGAATTCCGTCTTGCTTACCTTCTTCGTTACTTGAAAGTAACAGGCGCGGGCGAGTTTTTGATTTCCCCTTGAGTAGCCGATGCCCCCCTCGGCTGGGAACTTGAGGCAAAGGTGCCTCATGGAGATGATGGCTTCGAGATCCTTGAGGGCCGGTCGGCCGAGGATGATGTTGTGGGCGCAATCGATGTTGACGATGATGAACTCAACTTCGAGCTTGGCTCTATGGAGTCCATCACCAAATAGTACCGGGAGGGTTATGACCCCTTCGGAATCAATGGTGTCGCCGGTGAATCCGGCAAGAGGGGTCTTGATTGGCCGAAGGGACCCCCTCTCCAGATGCAGCTCTCTGAAGGTGCTGAGGTACATTACATTGACGGAGCTGCCCGTGTCAACGTAAGTTCTGTGGATGATAGTATCATTGATCTCCGTACGGATGACGAGGGCATCCCTGTGCGGAGAGGAAGCAGAGGGGAGATTGGCGTTCGTGAATGTGATGGGCTCCTCCCTCAACCGCTTTACCGGGGGCATATGAGTGAGTTCCCCCACGTATAACGATTGAGCCCACTTCTTCCGTTGGCTGGTGAAGTCCCCTTGGTAGGGAGGACCCTGTTGCTGAGGGCCTTGAACAAACTGGGACAGATGGCCCGCCTGTATTAACCTCTCGATGGCTGTCTTCAGCTGATGGCAGTCATCGGTTTTGTCCCCTTGATGTCGGTGGAAGCGACAGTAGGGGTAGTTTTGATTGATGGCATATACCTCTGGGGGTGCGCGAGAATCTCGCTCCACCAGGCCCCTCTCCTCAGCGAAGTCGAGGATGACGCTTACGGGGTGCGTCAAAGGTGTCCGAGGGTGCTCCAGGAGAACATGTTGCGCCCAAGTCTTCGGGTTACCCTTGTAACCTCCCCCGGGCTTGGCTTGGCCGTGCCAGGGGCGATCACCGGGGGGGTGCCGAACCCTTGGGTTGATTATGAGGAGCCCCCGGCCCCCAGTTGCCTTTATCATCTGGCCGAGGGCGTTGCTGGTCGGGGTTGTGATGGCATTTTCCACCTCCTCGGCCTCGGTGTAGTGGTCCCCCCGCTGTAGGGCCCTTATGTAATCGCGCGGGGGGGGGGGGGGGGGGGTTCGATGATGAGGCTCCATGAGAAGTTTCTGAGGCGGAGCACTGTTTGGAGGAGGGCCAGGAGGGTCCTGTCGTCTACGCCATCAACTTTATCAGCCTCCGTTCTCCAGCGCTCCAAGAAGTCCCGAAGGGTCTCTTCATTCCTTTGCCTCACCATCAGCAAGTGGGATAAGTGTTTTCTTGTTCGGCGCCTTCCCGCAAATTGTGTCAAGAATCGCTGGGCGAGTTCTTGCCACGAGTCGATGCAGCCTTCGGGCAATCGGTTGAACCATTCGTAAGCTGGCCCCTCCAAGGTGGAGAGGAACCAGCGGCACAAATACTCATCCGATGCCCCCACCATCATCATATTGTTTTGGTACCTGCTGTAGTGCTCCTGGGGGACAGTTTTTCCGTCGTAGGGCTTGATGAGTTGCCCTCGGTATTTTTTCGGGATCCGGGCCGCCAATACCCTTGGGGTAAATGGCATCCGGGTCCGGAGTTGTATGGTGGGTTTCCCGGAGCCCTCGGCTATCTTCTTCTACATCTCCTCTATCTTGACCAACATGGCCTCATATTTCAGGTCTGTATGAGGGGCAGAAGCGGTGGCGTGCGCTTTGGTGGCCTCCATCTCGTCAAGCTGACGCTAGAGGGCCGCGATGATTTCGTCCTGGGGGTCCTTCGGGGGGCCTCCGCCCCCTGCGAACGGACACGGGCCGAGTGGGCCTGGTTCATGTGGTGACGGGCATCATCGGCATGGAGAGGTGCCTTGCCTTTGACCTGAGGGGGACGTCTTTCAGCCGCCCGGGAAACGGATCCGCCACTTTCCTGAGGCCTTTGGAGTGCCTTCCTCCCGAGGCGGTCTTGGACCCCTCGGCGGTCTTGCTCCCCTCCGAGTCTCTCGAGAGCGGAGGTCCGGGGTTGTTCCTTGTTCATGTCGTGGCGGTCCCGGGATTGGACTTCCTGGGAGGCCGTGTCTTGGCCCACGACCCCCTCAACGTTCCCAATCCGAGGGACAGGGTTCCCGAGGGGGCGTGGATGAGGGGGAGGCATGATGTTTTCCCCGACCTGAGGTTGAAGGGAACCAAAGTGCCGAAGGCACCCAGGTTCTGGATGAGTGTTTGGATAAAGGCGGAAAACGCCGACTGTACGTCGATAGTGATGACCGGAGGACTGACTTGGTTTTTGCCCCGGTCCTTCTTTTTGGCCTCGATGCCGAGGCGGGCATCAGGGGCATTTTGTTGAATCTGAAGGCGTAGGTCGACAGCTGTCTCATCCAACCCGGTGATGGCGCCGCCCTCGGGAGCCCTGTTAGAGGCCTCGGGGACGTCGACTTCGCCGAGGGCCAGGTTCCTATCCTCAACGTTCTTGGAGTTGGCACGAGCTGTTCTCACCATTTTTGATAGGTGTTTTGTGTTTTTCCGAGGGGAGGGTTTCTCACTTGATTGTTCGACCTCTCAACGAGAGCACCAAATGATGGATAGTCTACCCGGAGGTACGTATCTGAAGGGTTACTGTGGGGAGTAACTAGAGAGAAGTCAGAGAAAGTAAGAGAGAGACAGTGTATTGAATATATGAGTTCAAAGCGTATTTCGAATCTGGTTTACAAAGGGGAAATGGGGTGCTATTTATAGTAGCAATAAATGCGAGACGGGGACACGTGTCAAGCATCCAACGGTCGAGGGGTCACATCAACCGGGTGTCATTGGCATTCGCATGTGGCCGCATGTAATGCGGCGGTTGGATGTGACGTTGTACTTGGTACGGCGACCCAGGCGCATGTGTAGAGGATATTCTTGTTGAGGAAGGTACCCTCGACTGTAGACGATTAGCCGGGGGGCTCTTCATGCTGGGGGCCTCCTAGTGCCGAGGGCTCTAGGTGCCGAGGGCTACTGATTTTCGCCGTTTTCTCCCAGTGTCTTCGTATGCCTGAAAAAGCCGTTCTGTGAGTATATGGAGCCTTCGGCCCAGGGGCCGAAGGCACCCCCAGTGTGCATTGTTGGCTGCTTGGTACTCGGGGCGCTGTGATTCGGGCCTGTTGTGCTTCCTGGGCCTATTAGGCTTTGATCAGAGTAGTAGGAGTCTATGGGCCAGGGGTTCCTGGGCCATATACTCCATCACCATGAGCATTGTATTTTGACATTTATAGGACTATTGTTACCTAGGTTGCAAGGTCTCTAGTTGTTAAGATGGTACTCTTAACAATTGGTATGGCGGTGACTTGGGCCAATATGTGTCTATAACGTGTTCCGTCAAATGACATTGATTGGAGTCCAACGAATCGTTCAAATTTCTTTGTAGAAATGGAGGGTAGACGTATTGACGAGCACTTTGTCACGGTGCGTCAAAATAAATTCAATACTAAACACTTATACGTAGTATAGTGTAGTAGAGTTCGTATCCACAGGGAAAGGAATAATTCTCTTTTTATGATACTTAGTAAATAAAAGGGGGGATTTAGATTGAGTGATTTAATTTAATTAAGAACTAAGATGAACCACCTATATGAGTTTAATTAATAGATAAAAAGGACTTGACATTGCTACTTTCCACTTGTTGATATATTTTAGTCGATCATTGTTATATCTATAACTTATTCCCTCTCGAATACTCAATCGGGGAGTATATCCACTTCATCGAGGGTAGTTATTAACAACGACCGTTCATTAATAACCCTTACTATTAATCAAATATAGAACAACGCCTTATACCGATTTAACAGTAGCATTTAATCTTTCTAACTCCTTGATGAAATCAATTGAGATTGATAACCTCAACACAAGCGGTTTCGGTTTAACCAACAAAATTAATCCCTCTTAAGTTTATTAACCACGACCGTGCATTAATAAACTAAAGTTACTTACTTGTGAAACCATCAACGATTAACCATCGGTTCGTTGATCGTTTCTAGTAATAATTAATATATGAAACAAAACTAGTTGATCCTTTAAGTAATGTTCAAAATATTAATATGAAATATGAGTAGGAATTAATCAATATTCAAGGAAGAATATTATTAAAGAAGATGAATCCTACTATAATTAATATCAAGATGTTAACTAATTGTCATCTTAGCAACACTCCCCAACATTAATATAGAGGAAGAAAATACCATTCTAACTAATGTCGAGATGTTAACTAATTGTCATCTTAGCAACACTCCCCAACACTAATATAGAGATGATATTAAGGAAAGAACTATTAATTAATATTCAAGGAAAGAAGTTGAGAAAATAACTCACAACTTTAATAATCAACAAGCTTCAAGAGCAACATCAAGAATGGAAGTTTAGCTCCTCATTTGGAGACTAAACATAGCTAGAAAAATATAAAGAAATGTTATTCTAAACTGAGCTTAAGAGTATGGAAGAAGGGATGATTTTTAGAGAAGAAAAAGTGTGCTATTTATAGGTGTTTTTCAACACCTTTGGCCGGGTACCCGACCGGGTCAAGTACTTACCCGATCGGGTCCGGTCAAAATCAGATAATTCGCCACGTTCTGGTGATCTTCGCACGTCGTTTTGTCCCGGATCACATCTGACCCGACCGGGTCAAGTAGGGGACCCGACCGGGTCCAGTGACTTTCTTGGCAATTTCGTCTGTTAAATCCTACCCGATCGGGTGGGGGTTTCTACCCGGTCGGGTTTCACTCCTGGGCAGTCAAATTTCTTGTTTTCTTCTCTTCAAAGTCTTCCTTTCCAAGACCACAAATCCTAACTATACTTTACAACTTATAAATAAAGAATAAAATACAATTACAACTGAAATCACATAAATGTTTACAAACTAAATAAAATGTCAAACAATCAACATAAATCAAACATAAAAACATGCAATTATGCACTACTAATTAGTGTGCATCAAACACCCCCACACTTAAACCTTTACTCGTCTCGAGTAAATCAAATCCGGTCCAAGAAGTCCTTAAAATGACAAGAATATCAACACACACATCCACGAGTGTTTTTAGAAACACATAAAGTATATCCCCAAAAATATAATAGTAAAGAGGGTCTTCAACTCCATATTTCTTTATCAACCTCAACCCTCTTTTTTTTCGTTACCGTTAGGATCCTGCAGAAATAAAAGAAAATACTTTCTCTCGTACTCTCATTTTTCCTAGGTGCCCTTTCGGGTTTTCATCTCAGCTTCCCACATTTTTCTGTTTTAATCCTCACAACTCACTCTTATTTTTGTTTTATTTTTGCTTAAGTTGCCCTTTCGGGTTTTCAACTTAACAAGCTTTTATAATTTTTTTTTAATTTTTTTTACAAGAATAAAGAGTATGAATGTGAGTATTCCATAAAACTCTCCCCCCAAGCTAATCAAAGCACTGTCCCTAGTGCTTGTGTCTGAGATGAATGGGTTTTTTTTGTTACTTTTTGGGAGGTTTTGTTGGTGATTCGTGGGTGTGGAGATGAAAAGGGTGAAGAGGAGATGAATGAAATGGGTTTAATTGGTGGATGGATGTAGGAGATATGAAGCTTTTGACTTTTGAAAATGGAGGAAATTTGGGGTGTGGTTCGAAAGGGAAGACAAAGGGGGCGATTCGTTTTTTTTTTTTTTGAGAAATGGCCTTGTTTTCAAAAAATCGAGATACCCGGTCGGGTGGGGTAGTGTACCCGGTCGGGCGTAAACTGTTCACCCGAGGCAGAATGTTTTTGCTGGGTTGCCCGGCTGGGTATAGGGGTCTACCCGGTCGGGTGTTTGATTTATTCTTGTTCCGCTCTTGCCTCGCCCGGGTGGTTGGCCGGGTGTATTGTTTTTAGAGGTAATCCGACCGGGTAGGGTTTTATACTCGACCGGGTTCAATCTCAAGTCATTTTTTTTTGAAATGTGTAAAAATAAAATAAAACAAATAAACGTACCTTGCATGGGTTGCCTCCCAAGAAGCGCCTTGTTTAACGTCGCGGCACGACGCTATTTTCTCTACTTCAATCTTTCATGTTTGGGTCATGATGACCCGTCCTCTGCACATTTCTACCCTGGTGACTCTTATAGAAGAGCTCAATTCGCTGACCACCCATTTTGACAATCTTTCCAGGATCAAAATTTTGACAATCATTTTGACGCTATTTTCTCTACTTCAATCCAGATTCCCATTGCTTTATGTTGTGAGAGCGAGGGAAAATTTGTACCGATTAGCATGGTCAATGGAAAGGGTTTTGATCTTGGTGGCATGAGAGGGGGTATCAAATGTTTACTTAACTCCACTGTCATTTCCCGCATATTTGTGAATGAAAAGAAATCCAAATGATACTCTCTCGGTTTATTCGCAACCGAGACAAGTACATTTGAATTACCCTTGCATTCGCTGAGGATTTCGTCTCTGTCCTTCTCTACCCTTTGTGTTTCCCTTAGAGCCTCAGGAAATGGTGGCATGATCTCAAGAATGGCCGGTGATGGAGTTGAGTTTTGAGGTTCTTCCTCCTCCGGTTGAGTTTTTTCTGCAGGATCCTCTTCTTCATCCTCCTCGCGGATGTAGTTCACAACGCTTGGCATTTGCTTTATTTGATTCTCCAAGTTCGATTCGTTGGACACTGTTTCTTGCAGGCATTGTGACATAGCTCTTTGCATACTCGTCACGTTGATAGTGAGGGCTCGGACCATGTCTTCAGTGGACATGCTAGAATAAAAATTCACGTACATGTGATCTCCCCTCGGTACATTATGTGTGTCGGAGAACAGATCACATTTCCTTTGAGAACCAACATCATCAGCTTGTTGAAAGTATTCTTCCTGGAGCTTCGGACAAAAATCCGTAATATGCCTGTGAGACATGCAAATATTGCATGTCTTGGCATCTTGAGTTTCTGAGCTTAAGATAAACTCCTTTATGAGAGAAGCCAAAATAGAAATTTGACTCTCTAAGGATGATGTGTTGGTATCCATATACTCATGTAAGCTCAGAAAATAGATTTTTTTTAATTTTTTTTTTATATATTTTTTATTTTATTTTTATGAGATATAATAAAAAGAAAAATAATTGCCTTTCCCCGGCAACGATGCCAAATTTGACGAGCACTTTGTCACGGTGCATCAAAATAAATTCAATACTAAACACTTATACGTAGTATAGTGTAGTAGAGTTCGTATCCACAGGGAAAGGAATAATTCTCTTTTTATGATACTTAGTAAATAAAAGGGGGGGTTTAGATTGAGTGATTTAATTTAATTAAGAACTAAGATGAACCACCTATATGAGTTTAATTAATAGATAAAAAGGACTTGGCATTGCTACTTTCCACTTGTTGATATATTTTAGTCGATCATTGTTATATCTATAACTTATTCCCTCTCGAATACTCAATCGGGGAGTATATCCATTTCATCGAGGGTAGTTATTAACAACGACCGTTCATTAATAACCCTTACTATTAATCAAATATAGAACAACGTCTTATACCGATTTAGCAGTAGCATTTAATCTTTCTAACTCCTTGATGAAATCAATTGAGATTGATAACCTCAACACAAGCGGTTTTGGTTTAACCAACAAAATTAATCCCTCTTAAGTTTATTAACCATGACCGTGCATTAATAAACTGAAGTTACTTACTTGTGAAACCATCAACGATTAACCATCGGTTCGTTGATCGTTTCTAGTAATAATTAATATATGAAACAAAACTAGTTGATCCTTTAAGTAATGTTCAAAATATTAATATGAAATATGAGTAAGAATTAATCAATATTCAAGGAAGAATATTATTAAAGAAGATGAATCCTACTATAATTAATATCAAGATGTTAACTAATTGTCATCTTAGCAACACTCCCCAACATTAATATAGAGGAAGAAAATACCATTCTAACTAATGTCGAGATGTTAACTAATTGTCATCTTAGCAACACTCCCCAACACTAATATAGAGATGGTATTAAGGAAAGAACTATTAATTAATATTCAGGGAAAGAAGTTAAGAAAATAACTCACAACTTTAATAATCAACAAGCTTCAAGAGCAACACCAAGAATGGAAGTTTAGCTCCTCATTTGGAGACTAAACATAGCTAGAAAAATATAAAGAAATGCTATTCTAAACTGAGCTTAAGAGTATGGAAGAAGGCATGATTTTTAGAGAAGAAAAAGTGTGCTATTTATAGGTGTTTTTCAACACCTTTGGCCGGGTACCCGACCGGGTCAAGTACTTACCCGATCGGGTCCGGTCAAAATCAGATAATTCGCCACGTTCTGGTGATCTTCGCACGTCGTTTTGTCCCGGGTCACATCTGACCTGACCGGGTCAAGTAGGGGACCCGACCGGGTCCAGTGACTTTCTTGACAATTTCGTCTGTTAAATCCTACCCGACCGGGTGGGGGTTTCTACCCGGTCGGGTTTCACTCCTGGGCAGTCAAATTTCTTGTTTTCTTCTCTTCAAAGTCTTCCTTTCCAAGACCACAAATCCTAACTATACTTTACAACTTATAAATAAAGAATAAAATACAATTACAACTGAAATCACATAAATGTTTACAAACTAAATAAAATGTCAAACAATCAACATAAATCAAACATAAAAACATGCAATTATGCACTACTAATTAGTGTGCATCACGTATGCTGACGAGAAATAGCCCTAGGGAACTTGCTGCGGGGGCCTCAGTAGGGGTTAGTCGGGCCACATCCCGTGGTTCTAGGGGTAGAAGAGGAGGCCGTGTAGGCCATGGGGGCCACCGAGCCCAAACAGTGAGCGATGGTCACGTGAGTTCAGTGTATGAAACTAACACCGAGGACTAAGACACAACCTTTGTTCCTGAGACGGGGCATGAGGAGACCCCGTATGACGGGGGAGACTTCCACATGGATGATGATGATAACGATGGAAGTGACACCCGTTTTGCTCAAATGGGTGAGGTACTTGAATGGTACCAAAAGGAGAAGCTAAGGAGAGATCTTAGATGCCAAGTTAGGCGTGCCTCTCGAGGAGGCTCGGTCAAGGAAGCCGGGGAGCTTCAAGGGCTGTGTCAGGGACGTCCTACGGTGGACGTGAGGGAGATTTCTGCGCGAGAATCTCCAAGTACCTCAAGGAGGCTAGGGTCTTGGGGTGTAGGTCCCTCAACGGCCGCCGATTGAATCAAGAAATTGAAGGATGCATCGTGAGATATGCAGATCACACCGGAAGTGAAGTTGACCGTTGCTTCATGTTTGCTTGAAGGGATAGCTTCAACATGGTGGGAAAGTGTAGAAGGAAAATACCAGGGGACCATCTCGTGGGAGAACTTTGAACAGGAGTTCTATGCCCAATACTACTCCGACTACATGGTTAATGTAAAGCGGACGGAATACATTAACCTCAAACAAAGGGATGGTGTCACTATTAAGCAGTTGGAACAGGAGTTTAGAACCTTGGTTAGGTTTTTACCGAAGTATGCGGCCGATGAGGACCGCATAACAGAACATTTTTGGGATGCCTTACTCTTGGGCATCCGTGATAGAGCCACTTACTCGCGCCACATGACATTCAGTGAAGTGGTGGAGCAAGGCATGCTTGGGGAAACCCAATGGAATGAGAGGAAAGCAAGGGACGCCGATGAGGCGAGGAAGAGAAAGTGGAATGGTTCAGGGCCGTCCGATCATCCACATAAGAACAACCACGGAGGCGGTGGTTCATTCAAGGCACAGGCACCACCGGAAAAGAAGAACAGGGACTCTAGGTGGCATACATCCGGGTCTCACAACTTGGGACCACATAAATGTGCTAACTGTTCAAAGAACCATTTCGGGAAGTGCAATGCACCCCCGAGATGCTACCAATGTGGGAATATGGGTAACATGAAGGCCAATTTCCCACAATTGGGGAGGGGAGGAACTTCGGGAGCCGGAGGAGGAACCATGATGGGGAGGAACTGTGCTGGACCGTCACATGGCGGCGCAGGAAGAGGCGGCACAACGGCAAGCAATGCCGCATTCATCAACCAAGCGAAACCAGGCAAGGGTCTATGCAATGACCGAGGCCGATGCTCGAGCCAACCCCGACTCCGTGGCAGGTAATCCATTGTATACACTTGTATTTTTCATGTACATAGGTATTAAAAGCTTTAAGGAGCATGTACGGGCCAACCGACAACATTTTCGGCTCCTTTTCGAGCGAAAAGCGTAGTTAATGTTGCCCACGGGTGAACCGACGCTGGTCTGGGCTTAACCCGGCACCGGTCTAGTGTGAAAAGTGGCGAAATGGGGCTGACAATGGCTAAACCGGCGCAAGGAAAGGCCTAAACCGGTGCCAATTCAGCGAAAAAAATATTTCCGATGTTTCGCTCCAGGGGTAAACCGGCACCGGTCTAGGTCTTAACCGGTGTTGGTCCAGTTAGAATTTGCTTAATTCTGGTTCCAGTAGCATAACCGGCGCCAGTCATGCCCATAACCGGCGCCGGTCTAGTGTATTTTTGGCCGAAAAGTTTTCGTTTAGCCCCGTTTCGATCGGGTACGTTGAGTAGTGTGTCTTACACGACCTATATGTGTAGGAACACTAAAGATCAATGGTAGAAACGCAAGAATCCTCATTGATATCGAGACGCAACGTTCATTTGTGAGTGAAGCGTTCGCCGAAAGTCTTGACGTGCCATTGACACCGATGACACAAACCTTGTTATTCTCCACACCGTTAGGAGATGACGTTGAGATAAATCATTACTATCCATCATGTGAGGTAGAAGTGACGGGTCAACCTTTGACTTGTGATTTCGTACCTCTAAGTATGTTGGAGTTCGATGCAATTCTAGGAATGGATTGGCTTGAGAAGCATCATGCTCGAGTTGATTGCTACATAAAAGTTTTGAAACTCGAGGATGATTTGGGAAACGTCATACGTTTCGAGGGAGATCGGGGAAAATCTCATGGTTGTATCATATCCGTGATGAGAGCACGGAAGATGATGAAGAAAGGATGCCACACATACCTTGCTTACGTGGTGGATGAGACAAAGAAAGAAGTAGACATCAACGATGTACGTGTCGTGTGCAAGTACTCGGACATCTTCCCCAAAGACTTACCGGGGCTTCCACCCGATAGAGACATCGAATTCGTGATCGAAGTAGGGTTGGGGCCGGGACCAAACCCATTTTGATTCCTCCTTATCGAATGGCATCAGCGGAACTTCAAGAATTGAAGGTCCAATTACAAGAACTATAGGACAACGGGTTCATTAGACCTAGTCATTCACCGTGGGGGCACCAGTACTTTTTGTGAAGAAGAAATATGGTACACTAAGAATGTGTATTGACTATCGACAGTTGAACAAGGTCACAATAAAAAATAGGTATCCTTTACCAAGGATTGATGACCTGTTTGATCAACTTTGGGGGGCGATGGTGTTCTCGAAGATTGATTTGAGATCAGGCTATCATCAGTTGAAGATCAAAGAGAGTGACATACCTAAGAGTGCATTTCGCACTAGATATGGTCACTATGAGTTCCTTGTGATGTCGTTTGGGTTAACCAATGCACCAGCGACATTCATGGACTTAATGAACCGTGTGTTTAGTGAGTAATTAGATCAGTTTGTGATTGTATTCATTGATGACATCTTGAACATGAGCATCACTTGAGGCTTGTGCTTGAGAGGCTAAGAGAGAAGCAACTCTTTACCAAGTTCTCTAAATGCGAATTTTGGCTTAAAGAGATTGGTTTTCTCGGCTATGTCATATCCGGATCGGGCATTGCGGTGGACAATGCAAAGATAGAAGCTATTATGGATTGGGAACAACCCAAGAATGTGAAAGAGATACGTAGTTTCCTTGCCTGAGCGGGTTACTATCACAAATTTGTTGAGAAATTCTCCGTGTTGACGTCACCATTTACGAAGCTCACGAAGAAGGGGGTTAAGTTCGTATGGGACGAAAAATGTGAGAAAGGGTTTCTTGAGCTAAAGAAACGACTTACCGAGACATCAGTTCTTGCTCTACCCATACAGGGTATATGGTACGACATCTATAACGATGCTAGCATCCAAGGGCTTGGATGTGTACTAATGCAAAATGGTAAGGTGATTGCCTATGCTTCTAGGCAATTGAGAAAACATGAGGTGAACTACCCTACATATGACCTAGAGTTGGGGGCGGTAGTGTTTGCACTAAAGATTTGGAGGCATTATCTCTACGAGGAAACATGTCAAATCTACACTAATCATAAGAGCTTGAAGTATGTAGTCACTCAGAAAGAGTTGAATATGAGGCAAAGGAGATGGATGGAGTTGACCAAGGACTATGACTTGATCATCGATTATCATCCCGGTAAGGCCAATGTAGTGGCCGATGCACTGAGCAGGAAGAGTACGTCGGGGACGCTACTCACGTGTCTACAGGCATTGAGGGCATGCATGGAAGTATCCACGAGCGGGGCCCTCATAGAAAGGTTCGAGGTTAGACCTACCTTGCTTTATGAGATCAGCAGATGTCAGATGATTGACGAAGAATGTCAGAAGATCCGTGAATGGATCCTTGTGGGGCCCGTTGAGGATTTTCGAGTACGAGTAGGTGGTCTCTTATTGTTTAGAGATCGTGTATGTATACCAAAGAATGAAGAGCTCTAAAAGTCCATACTGAAGGAGGCTCATTCTTTGGCCTATGTTATGCATCCAGGAGGTATAAAGATGTGTCAAGATGTGAAGGAAAGTTATTGGTGGTCAGGTATGAAGAGGGATATTGCAGAGTATGTGAGTTGATGCCTTACTTGTCAGCAGGTTAAGGCTGAGTATCAGCACCCCGACAGAGCTTTTGCAGCCACTCACCATTCCAGAATGGAAGTGGGAAAATGTGACCATGGACTTCGTGGTAGGGCTACCACGGACGGTGAACAACTACGATGCAGTATGGGTGGTGGTTGATAGGCTTACCATGAGTGCACATTTCTCGCCTATCAACATTACTTATCCTTTTGAAAGATTGGCCAAGTTATACACTGAAGAGATTGTGAGATTGCATGGAGTTCCGATATCTATTGTGTCGGATAGAGATCCACGATTCACATCTAGATTTTGGCCAAAGTTTCCAGCAGCTTTGGGAACTAAACTGAAGTTTAGCACAACATTTCACCCGCAGACAGATGGACAATCCGAGCGGGTAATACAGATTTTGGAAGACATGCTGAAGGCATGTACTTTGGAGTTTCAAGGGAGTTGGGACAAACATTTGGCTCTTCTAGAGTTTGCCTATAACAATAGTTATCAGGCGAGTATTGGCATGCCTCCATATGAGGCATTATATGGGAGGAAATGCATAACACCGTTATGTTGGGATGAGGTTGGCGAGGCCAAGCTCGAAGGTATAGAACTCGTGGAGATCACCAAGGCTAAGGTGAAGACCATTCGGGATACGCTTAAGGCTGTCCAAGATCGGCAGAAGAGCTATGTCGATAAACGGCGTAGACCGTTAGAGTTTGAAATTGGTGATGAGGTGTTTCAAAGGATATCTCCTTAGAAAGGTATCATCCGATTCATATCGAGGGATAAGCTTAACCCCCGATACATTGGTCCGTTTGAGATTCTTGAAAGGATTGGAGCCGTGGCTTACCGGCTCAAGTTGACACCTGAACTTGAGAAGATACAAGACGTGTTTCATGTATCCATGCTCAAGAAATATGTACGAGATCCGTCTCATATTCTTGAGATACCACCGGTAGAGATCCGTGAGGACTTGCAATATGCGGTAGAACCGGTGAAGATATGGGGTCAACAGGTAAAGAAACTTAGGAACAAGGATATTTTTATGGTAAAGGTGCTTTGGAGAAGTGATCAAGTTGAAGAAGAAACATGGGAGACCGAAGTCTCAATGAGGGAGTAATACCCGTTTCTTTTTTACTAGACACGTTGATTTCAGGGATGAAATCCCAAATAAGGGGGGTGAACTTGTAACACCATCCCCAAATATATTTACTTTTATGTAAATCATGTATTGAACCTTAAGAAATGGTTAATGAATTTACGTGGTTGTAAATTTTTGTTATTACTTTTGCGTGAATAGTGAATTGCATGTGGGACCCACATCGGGAGCGGGGACCACCCTATGTTTCTGCGACCACATATTATATTCATCTTAGTCTAGATAATATGTATATGCTGGTGGATATTCTAGTTGGGCCATGGAAAGGGCTTAAGGTTGACCGGTTGATCAAACGAGGCCCAATTACCAGTATTGGTAATTTATCGGATGATAGTCTAGAACGAATTTCAGAGACTTCTAAATTAAAGTTGGGGAATGTATATTCATTCTAAAGGCCCATAGTCATTTAGAATGTGTGATATATTTTATTCGACCCGATAAAATAAAATATGATTAAAATAGTCTGAGAAATACAACTTTCGGGGCCGATTGTACACATCGGGACACAAAGAGATGACCTCCCACATGAGTAGAACTCAAGTTGAGGCTTATTGATGTATGACGAGATGGGAGAGACAAAGTTGAAAGGCAAAGGGTCCCTCCTCCCATCATTCTTTGACCTTTGAGACAAAATTGGTCAATCAACACCCCCTCCCCTCCATTATGCTCGACTCTCTCACAAAAGAAGAAGAAAGAAAGCTCTGCAACTCTATTGCTCCATATCCAATTCGAGCTCAAGCAATAGAGGTTCAAGGAAGGAGATTAGAGAAGAAAAAAGTTAGGAAAAGTGCAAAGGATTAAGGCAATGACCTTATAATAACTTTTCCTTTACTTTTTATTTATCATATGACTTATGGATCATATGAAGGACCCCTAGGATTGTTCTACATGTTTAGAAGTGTAGAATGAGGGGTCGAAAGGTAGTTCTAAGTCCAAGAACGGACTTAGAAGCCAAAGTGACCGGTTCGCCGGAAAATAACCTTTTAGAGGTTATTTGTGTTTATATGGGTTTTGTGATGATAAAACCTTGTTAGGAGCTTGTGTAAGGATTTCCTAGGACTTTCATGGAATTGAAAGAGTCAGCAGAGTTATCGCCGAAGTTCGTCAAAGTTCGTCGGAGTTTTGCCGGAGTTCAACCGAGAAGGGTAGAACTTCTTAAGGCTCATTCGAGGTGAGTGGATGGCATAATGTCTTGTAACTCTTGGGTTAAGTGTGATCTTACCCAAAGAAATGTTATAAGTATTTATAATGATGTTTAATAGAGTTTAAGCATGTGATTAGCCAAGGTAATTAGGCTTATCTGAATGAAACTATATGATTATGCATGTGAAGAGTATAAAATGTTCATAAAAACATATATGATGTTTTGGATGGATTAAATAGCATTTAATGATTGTTTTAGACCTTATACATGTTGTGTAAAAGTTTCGGATCAAACGGAGTTCGTTTCGGGGGTCAACGGGCTGTTGACCCGCACAAAGGGGCTTAATCGGCGCCGGTAATAGGACTTAATCGGCGCCGGTTGTAGGGCTTAACCGGCGCCGGTTATAGGGCTTAACCGGTGCCGGTTAAGCTACTGCCCCGGTTTAGCCAAAAATAGGCATAACCGACACCGGTCATAGGGCATAACCGGTGTCGGTTAAGTTGCTGTCACTGGGTTCCGTTTTCGCCAAAAATGCGGTTCAGGCTCGGTTCGAAGGGGGGATTTACCCCGGACATCCTATATATGTGTAATGTGCATGGAAATGCATGGAATATGATATTTAAATGTCAAGGTTTGATATCTAATGATTTAATTCTAAGACTTGGTTTAGTCTTTGGTAATTATATGATCTAGACCCCATCTAGTGTGATATGTGGTAAGTCATAGGTCGGGTGGAGTACCCAAGGATCGGGCGTGTATCCTCAAAACTCGGTAGATAAATGGTGGAGAACCCAAACGACGGTACTGTCCTCAAAACTCATATGTTTAGATGGTGGAGAACCCAAGGGCGATGATACTGCCCTCAAAACTCAAATGTAAAAATGGTGGAGACCCAAGGACGATGGTACTGTCCTCAAACCTCGGTGTATGAACAGTGGAGAAGCCAAGGACGACGGTACTATCCTCAAAACTCATATGTATAAATGGTGGAGAACCCAAGGACGACGGTACTGTCCTCAAAACTTAGAATATGAAATGATTAGGATGAGGAGGAGTCATATACACTCATAGGTATATGGGTGGGTTGGGATTTAAGTCAAGGGTATTGACTACTATGAATTTCCCAAACAAACAATGACCTACGGGTCAGGTATTTCCAAGTGTATATATACTGATATGTATTTTATAACTTGTGGGAAAGGATTATACGTGCGTGTATGTATCACCCTATGTTTGGGTCTTATACTTTAAACGTTAGTTACCCTACATTTAGCTTGCTACTCGCTCGGTACTTGTATTGACCCCTTCGCGGCCCCCACCATTTTCAGGTTGAAGTTAGGGCTTGCTACCTGCACCTTCTTACGGGTGAAGTCAAGTCAAGGAAGATGTGGTTCATGCTTCCTTATTTTTCTTTCAAACTACCGAACACTTGCTCATGGATATTGGATCTACTATAAACTATATTGGGCTTGTGAGACCATGTTTTGGCCGGTTGTGGTCCATGCTTTACCGTTGAATATTTCCGCTATTCATTGGTCTAAATGTGATGTTGTTATGTATGTTTACTACTAAGTATGGATGGATTATGTTCATGGACGCTTTGTATGATTAAGTTACATTGACTTGCGAGTGGCGTCACTTAGTCATACAACAGTTGTACACGCGCTTAGATGCGATCTGTGGCGTGACAACGACTTTAGTGCCGTCAAATTTGGGGCCGTTGTCGGAGTTAGAATTGAATAATTCTTCGTAGAGATTTCATTGTATTCGAATGCTTTAAATAGCACATTTACAAAGTACAAGATAAGCTCTATCTATTCTAAGTACAAAGGATAAGCTCACACTTGGATAAAGCCAAATAATAATTAATAGTGAAATATTAATTTGGTCACAAAGTCACATGCGTGGCTTTAGCTGAGTCCGGTGTACGTTGCATGGTCATGCAACGTGAATGAGATGTATTGCTAAGACCCCCCTCCCCCCCACATTCCTAACGGGAGTCGGGAAAACGTTGAGACTGGAGCGAAATTCATCAAATAGATTTCGGGGTAAACCTTTGGTAAAGATATCAGCGTATTGGTGACGAGACAGAAAATGTAGAACCCGAATATCACCACGAGTGACCTTTTCCCGCACAAAATGGATATCTAACTCAATGTGTTTGGTCCGTTGATGATTGACATGATTGCCGGTCATGTAAACAAAACTAATATTGTCACAATACACAATGGCTGCTTTATGAAGAGGGCAATGGAGTTCAAGCAACAGGTTGCATAGCCAACAAGTTTTAGCGATGACATTGGCGACGCCGCGATATTCAGCCTTGGCACTGGAACGGGATACAGTTGGTTGTCATTTAGATGACCAAGAAAGTAAATTATCAACCAAAAAAACACAATAACCTGATGTAGACCGCCGTGTGTCTGGGCATCCGGCCCAATTGGCGTCAGTATAGGAAATAAGAGTTGAAATGGAGGACGGCTGAATGTATAATCCCAAGTTTAATGTGTCGCTAATGTAACGCAAAATGCGTTTGAGTGCATGGAAGTGTGGGGCCCGGGGATCATGCATGTAGAGGCATATTTGTTGGACCGCATAAGAGATTGCTGGCCAGGTGAAGGTCAAGTATTGAAGGGCTCCGGCAAGTCGGGGATATAGAGTTGGGTCATCAATTTGAGGTCCTGCCGCAGCACTAAGTTTGGCGGAAGAGTCGACGGGCGTAGCTATAGGTTTGCATGAGGACATGCAAGCCCGTGATATTATTTCCTTAGCATAATTGGCTTGATACAAAAATAAGCCACCAGAATGAGGAGTAACCGATATGCCAAGAAAATACATCAATGGCCCTAGGTTGGTCATTGCAAATTCAGAAATGAGTTTAGAGATAATGGATTGGCGTAAGGCTGTGGAAGATGCAGTTAGGACAATATCATCCACGTACAAGAGCAAGTATGCAGTTTCACCGCCTCGGAAATAGAAAAATAATGATGGGTCGGATTTGCTCTGTGTGAATCCAATGGAAATCAAAAAAGATGAGAAGCAGTGATTCCACGCCCAGGGGGGCCTGTTTGAGCCCATATAATTAATGATTTGAGCAGGCGGAAAACATAGGTAGGGTGTGCGGTATCCTTAAACCCAGGGGGTTGGTGCATGTAGACTGTTTCGGTAGGTGTGCCATGGAGGAAGGCATTCTTAACGTCAAGCTGATGAAGAGGCCAAGAGTGATGAAGAGCTATACTAAGAACAGTCTGGATAGTGGCGGGTTTAACAATCGGGCTAAAAGTATCATCAAAGTCAATGCCGGGTTGTTGTGACCTCCCTTTGACAACTAGTCTAGCCTTGTGTCGTTCAAGAGAGCCATCCGACTTGTATTTATGTTTAAAAAGCCACATGCAACGAATAATATTGACATTAGAGGGTCGGGGAACCAACTCCCGTGTATTATTCTTAATAAGAGCTCTAAATTCATCATTCATTGTCGCTTTCCAATTAGGGTCATGAATGGCTGTGAGAGGGGATTTTGGAAGAGGTCATATGTGTGTAGTAGCAAGATTAAAGATGGGTTTGGGTTTAATAATACCTGCACGGGCCCGTGTTATCATGGGATGAAGAGGGGTTGACGTGGTAGGAGGATTTATTATGGGAGTGGGAGGTGAAGTTTCGAGAGTGGGAATAGATAAGGGATGGGGAGAAGATATGGGAGTGTTGGCCAGGTGGGGTGAATTGGGAGGGGGTGTGTGGTGAGTTGGCAGTGGGTTGCATGAGGTGGGAGTTGGGAATAAATAATATGGGTGACATGAGTCACTGGATGTGGCCGAAGGTGTCGGTTGGGTTGTACAATTTCGGAAGGGGTAGCACATTTCATCAAACGTCACATGGTGTGAGATAATTATTTTCTGGGATTGAGGATCAAAACATTTGTATCCTTTATAGTTGGGGGGGTAACCAAGAAAAACACAAGGTGTAGAGCGGGGTTGTAATTTATGGATGGTTTGAGGGGGGACATGGGGAAAGCATAAACATCCAAAAACTCGTAAGTGAGAGTAGTCGGGAGTTTATAATAAAGACGTTCAGTAGGAGATGCATATGAGAGTGACTGTGATGGGAGAATGTTGTGGAGATATGTAGCCATTTGAATGGCGTGAGGCCAGAATTTTAGTGGAATAGAGGCATGCGGTAATAATGTGCGAGCAATGTTGTTAAGGGAACGTATAGTGCGTTCGACCTTACCATTTTGGGAAGAGGTGTATGGACATGAAAAACGGAAGTGCATTCCATGACTCTCACCATGGCGGTGGAAGAGGGAATTATCAAATTCCTTGCCGTTGTCACATTGAAAAATTTTAATGCAACGCTCAAACTGTGTGCGTACATAATTATGAAATTTGACAAAAGTGGGAAATACTTGGGATTTATGTTGAAGGGGATAAACCCAAAGAAATTTAGTGTAGTCATCTAGAAATAAGGCGCAATAACGATGCCCTGATGAACTTAAGATGGGAGAAGTCCATATGTCACTGTGTATTATATCAAATGGTAAAAAGGTAGAAGACATAAAATTATTAAATGGTAATTTATTATGTTTACCAATTTGACAAGAAATACACCGAGTAGAACAAACATTATTACAATGAATGAATTTATTTGCTCTAAGCTTGCTAAAAATAGGATCACCAGGGTGACCAAGCGGGTTATGCCAAATATTGTCGGTCACAGCATAGAGAGACAAAACAAGTGACTTGAAACATGGGACGGATGGACGTAGGCCTGTCAATGGGTCAGGTCTAGACCCGGACCCGACTCGGACCCGATTTTTTTAACGGGTATGGGTCTATGTTTTATTCCGTTTACTCGGACCCGAACCCGGACCCGTTAATACTTTTAATAAATGGGTTAGGTATGGTACATATATTCTGACCCGTTAAAGACCCGGACCCGTTTAAAATTATTTGTATGTAGAATAATATAGTCCTACTCCTAAATTCCTAATACAATACGGAGTGCTTTGTTATAACTAAAAGGCTAAAAGGCACAAACTAGTGACTAGTTTATAAAAACTTGTGGGGCTGGTAGGACAAGCCCATGAAGTCTTGTGAGTTGTGACCTAGTAATTTACTCCATATCTAGTAGACTAGTACGAGACTCCAGCCGCCTCCAGTACTTTTGCGAGAGAAAGAATCGGCTGAGAGTGTGAAGCCCCTAAATCGGAAAGAGAGACGAAGAGAGATACCAGAATTGATCCCCTGGAGTATCATTGTATCAAGAAGGTCTGATTGGGAGTCAGTAAGAGAGTAAAAGGTAACATCCTACCTTGTCTTCTTCAATTTGCAAATACGGGTTTAATTTGTTCCATACTTCCATCTTTACACAGAGATGCTACTTCTTAGTTTTAAATTCAGTTTTCAGTATGATAGTTTTTATTAGCTAATATGTTTATAAACTGAACTAGTAAGTTAATGTGATTTAGTTTTATTCCGTGATTTAGTTTTAAATAGAATAGTTTTAAGTTTACAGTGATTTAGTTACTATTTACAAACTGAACGTTAATAACTTTTTTTCTATTTTCCACATTGATTATTGGTGGTTGTATATATTATGTCTTTGCATATTAATCTTTCAATGCATTATTAGTTTAAATGCAATATAATTCAATATACAATAATCTTTTTACAGATGTCATCTTCAGCTGGCATTCAAACTGATCCAAGTCAGCCAATTCATCCAAATCAAGCCACATCAGATAGCACCGTGGATGGAATTGAAGTTCAAAATCTGGATTCAGACAATGTAGGCTAGATGAAGATGAACCAGTTGCTAACACATGTGAAAGGAAACTCAAATCCAAGGTATGGGATGATATGGAGAGAGTTAAAATTGGATCCGTTTTTGTTGCTATTTGCAAACACTGTCATAAGAGGTTTGTTGGGGGTAGTAAAAGTGGAACTAGTCACTTGAGTAAACACATAAGTAATTGCATTCATAGAAAAACAAGAAGTGGAGCGCAACAAGTACTTCAGTTAGAGAAGAATGCTTTGAATGATAATGTTAAAGTGGCAACTTTTAAGTTTGATCAACTTAGGAGTCGTATGGATTTTGCTAGAGCCTTTAGTGAAACATAACTATCCTTTCAACATGGTTGAGCATGAGTATTTTGAGAAATTCCTGAACAATTTACAGCCAAATTTCAAACTGGTTTCTCGTAATACTGTTAGGGCTGATGTGATTAAACTTTACCAAGAAGAGAAAAAAAATTGTATAAGACTTTGGAAGAGTTTGATGGCAGGGTAAGTATGACTACTGTTGGAGATATTTTAATTGTGAATCAAGTTTGTCATAGATTAGCTTTATTATTAATCCTTGTATTTAATTAGTGCATGAATTAGATAGAACTTGGGCCAAGTGTTAGGCCCATATAATCAGGCTTAAAGCCTTGTACGCCTAACCTAAACCTCGCCTATAAAAAGGGAGCCGAGGGTTTAGGATTAGGTTAACGTCGTACTTATTCTTCATAGCCTTACGCGCATACTTTTGTGATGTACGAGTTCACGGTCTATCAAAGAGGGTTTACATCGATTCAATCTGTGTTCATCCTTACGTTTAAATCTTCTTTGTTAGATTGTTATTCATTGCTGTTACAGAAACAGGGACTATCAACTACTGATATATGGACGTCAGATCATCTAAATCTTGCATATGCTTGTTTGACATGTCATTATATTAGTGAATATTGGGAGTTGAAAAAGAAAATCATTGCCTTCAAAGCCATTCCATATCCTCATGATGGTGAGACTTTATTTAGGTTTATTTCAGATATCTTGTTAGAATGGAATCTTGATAAAAAGTTGTCATCTGTTGTTGTTGATAATGCTTCTGCCAATGATTCAATGATTAAGTATTTGAAATCGTGGCTTTTAGATAAATCATTAATCCATTTGGGAGGTGATCTTTTCCATGTTCGATGTAGTGCACATATTCTAAACTTGATTGTGCAAGATGGATTAAGCATTGTTAGAAGTTTGCTTCAGAAAATTCGAGATACTATGAAGTACTTGAAAAGGTCTACTTCAGCTAACCAAAAGTTTGAGAGTGTTATTAATCGATGTAAGTTGAAAAATAAGAAAAGAGTGAGTTTAGATGTGTGGAACAGATGGAATTCTACTTTTTTGTTGCTTGAAACTGCTCTTCCCTTAAAAGAAGCTTTTTTTCGTTTGGAACAGCTGGACCGATATTACAAGTTCAATCCTTCTGAAAATGATTGGAAAGTTGCGAGTGTTGTTCATGGGTGTTTAAAAAAAATTTATGATGCTACTTGTCATTTTAGTGGTAGTAACTTTCCTACGGCAAATGTCTTTTTCCCTGATATATGCAATTTGAGTATTAAGTTGAGAGAATGGGAACGTAGTGAGTATGATTTCATTCAGAAAATGGCAATTCCTATGCGAGCCAAATATGAAAAATATTGGGATGAGTGTTGTCTGGTCTTAGCTATCGCGGTGGTTTTTGATCCTAGGTATAAGCTGGCTTTAGTAGAGTATAATTATACCACTCTTAACAAAGAAAATGGTCAATGATATTTGGATAAGGTGCGTAATGTTGTGACTGAGTTATTTCTTGAGTATGGGGGTGAGCTTTGTAATTCTACTAGTTCGCTTGGAGATGATATTGGTCAGTGAACTTCAGGTAACAAAGATATGTGTGTTGATGAAGGAGATGACATGTCTGGATTTGAAAAATGGTATAAGGAATCTTCCAATACTCCTTTTTTGCCACAAAAATCTGAGTTAGAATTGTACTTGGAAGAGCCTGCCTTCCCATGAAAAGAGAATTTTGACATATTAGCTTGGTGGAAGGCAAACAGTCCAAAACATCCCGTTCTTGGAAGAATTGCTCGTCATATACTTGCAATTCCAGCTACCACCGTGGCATCAGAATCTGCTTTTAGTGTTGGAGGAAGAGTAATTGATGAGAAGCGCACTTCTTTGCTTCCGAATGTAGTGGAAGCTCTAATGACAACGGCTGACTGGTTTCCATCACTAAACAAAAGAAGTAAGGCCACATTAAAGTCTAATAAACTGATTTTTGTGTTTATTGAGTTTGCTGAAGAAGAAGAATCCCCGAGTCGCTCCTCTAAATGTGTTAGATCATTGTGATATGCTTCGGTGAGATCATTCTAACGTCTAAGCTCATTGTAGTATTGTAATCATATAACTAATATCATAGTTAACAGGTGGTTATCAAGGATTCGAGGCTTGAGCACATGATATAGACGATAGATTGTACAATTTCCCTTCTATCTTTTTTTTTCTGTTTATTTTTTTGCAGAAACTATTGCAGCAAAGTTTGACTCTTCTTAATTATATTGTGTAGTCTTTTTGACAAAAAGTATAGCATACAGAGTTGTTCAAGCTTTGATGTGAATCCAGGCTATTTTTGACCGAGCTGAGAGCAAACTATAATACTCTTTCAAGTTTTGTTTATTATAATATCAAAAGCATTCTGTATGTTTGGATAGAGTACTGGTTTTGCTTTGTGAATCCAAACTATTTTGACCGAAAGCAAGTTGGGATGTTCTTTGAAGTTTTGTTTATTTCATTAAAGGCATTCAATATGTTTGTATGTGAACTTTGAACTTTAAATTTAGAGAGTAAAGATTTGTTTGGCTTCTGAATTTTATTTATTGTTAATGATGATAGAGGAGTGTAACTAGTTTGTGCAATTGTTTTACGGATTTTGTTTCAAATTTGATGGGTCTGGGTCTACCCGACCCAGACCCGAGAACCGTTGGATCCGGGTCTGGGTCCAAAATTTTAGACCCGACGGGTAAACGGGTCCGGGTCCGGGTCCCTTATTACCTTAGCGGGTCCGGGTCTGGAACACCACATTCCGGCTCGAACCCGACCCATTGACAGGTCTAGATGGACGGACGGGATACAAATCACTGGAGCTGTTACATCTCATGATGGGTATTCTCGTTCGGAGATCCTTCACAGAAAAGCCAAAAGGATCAAATTCTACAGAGACGTTATTATCAGTAGTAAATTTTCGAACGGAAATTAAATTTTTGACTATGCGTGGGGCATGTAAAACTTGGTGGAGAGTAAGGGGTGGGTGAGGTGGTGAAAACGTGGAGGTGCCATGACCTAACACAGGAATGGATTGACCATTTCCGGCAACAATATGATTTGATTTAGAGAATGTATTATGATAAGACGTGAGAGTACCTGGAGTTGATGTCATATGAGAGGTGGCGCCCGTATCCATGTACCAATCTTCATCCGGAGGAGTAAGCGTCATAGTGTGCATAGCGGAAGCAATATCAGTAGGCTGGATGGCTGCAACATGGGCTTGGTGGGGATGTGGGCCCTGAATTCATGCTGAAGGAGAAGGACGTGGACTATGGCCATTGGAACCGAGAAAAGTGGGGTAAGGACATGATGGTATACCCCAGGGCTGTGGAATCCAATATTGCCAAGGAGGTGGCATCATCCACGGGCCAGAGGGATGCTGTGGGACAGCAGGTGTAGATGAGCCGGTGCTGGGGCCAGGATGTCGAGAGCGTCCATTGCGAGGGGCAGAACGTCCACGTCCAGATCCCTGGGAATGAGGTGGACACTGAACAACTGGCGTGGGATGGGCAGCAGGACCGGTGTGGATAAGAGCAGCAACAGTCGTGTGGGTCCCAACTTGATATGATTTTCGGGTTTCCTCTAATAATATCATGGAACGAGCATTAAAAAATATAGGGAGAGGCTTGGTTTGCTGAATGATAGAGGCCACAGTATCATAGGATTCGGATAATCCATTGACAAGGCGAAGGACCAAGCAATCATTGGAAACATCAGATCTGATGTTGGCCAATTTGGTGGCTAGGGTTTTGAGGGTTTTATTGTAGGAAAGAACATTAGGAAAATCCTCAAGACGGGTATTCGAGAACTGGCTCTCAAGATGGACGACACGTGAGTGCTTGTTGTCCTGAAAAATGTCGGTGATGCGATCCCACGCCTCCTGCGCGGTGGAGTCAGGTTCGATGATAGTATGAAGCAAATCATGCGAGATGGTGCCATAGATCCATTGTAGGACAATGGCATCGAGGCATTTCCATAAGGCCTGAGACTCGGCCTTGGCCGTGGCAGCAACTAAAATTTGTTCTGGAGTGGGATTGTCGGGCATGGTGGTGGAGGAGTCATCATCATCGTCAGAAGACGGAATGATGTGATCAAGGACTTTGTATGCCCGAGAGGTAATTTTAAAAAGTTCTGCTCATGATGAATACTCAACATTTTCCATGTCGAGCGTGATGGGTATGAAATTCTTGATGTTGGAAACAGTCAAGGCAGGGTGAAAGGGGGTTGATTTCGGAGAAGCCATGATAGGAGGAGAGGAAAAAAAATCTGATACCAAGTTAGAATTGAATAATTCTCCGTAGAGATTTCATTGTATTCGAATGCTTTAAATAGCACATTTACAAAGTACAAGATAAGCTCTATCTATACTAACGTACAAAGATATATGGTTACAGTAGAATAGCAAAAAAAGGGATAAGCTCACACTTGGATAAAGCCAAATAATAATTAATAGTAAAATATTAATTTGGTTACAAAGTCACATGCGTGACTTTAGCTGAGTCCGACGTACGGTGCATGGCCATGCAACGTGAATGAGATGTATTGCTAAGAGTCGTAGAAAAGGCAATCACTTTTCTTTTAATTCAGAAAAAAATTATTAATTAATATAAATACAAAGAGTTCTCAGTTTTCTTATTCTGAGCTTTGTTTGAGTATATGGTAAAAACTCATTCCATAAACAAAATCACCTACCAAACATACCCGGAAATAGAACAAACTTTTGAGCGGTTGAAAAATAAGTTTTCAAGTATCGACTCAAAGGAATTATCTGCCAGAGAACCATCAAACACTAGCTCTCACTCTAGCGAATCTGAAGAACCCATCCACATGGCTCTAGAAACAAGAACCTTGATGGAGCTTACGGCTCCGAATCTAAATCAACAACCTCTATGTATCACATTCCCTACTATTGATGAGGGTGCTACATTAGAGTTGAAATCTGGGCTCATACATCTACTCCCCTCTTTCCATGATCAACAAGGTGAGGATCCAAATAAACATCTATCGAAGTTTCATATCGTTTGTACGAGTATGTGCCCGAATGGTGTCACTGAGGAGCAAATCAAATTGAGGGCTTTTCCATTTTCCCTCAATGACACCGCAAAAGATTGATTATTCTATCTTCCCTCGGGAACAATAGATACTTCGGCGGTCATGAAAAAATGCTTCCTCGAAAGGTATTATCTCGTCTCTATCTCCTCAAGCCTAAAGAAACAGATAAGCATCATTGAGCAAAAGGATGATGAATCCTTGTATGAATTCTGGGAACGATTTAAAAATATATGTGCTAGTTGCCCCTATCACGGATACACAGAGCAAGACCTCATCTTATACTTCTATGATGGTCTTGTTTATGATAATAGGCGCATGGTGAATGCGGCATGTGGAGGCGGCATTGTGAACTAAACACTTTCACAAGCAAGGAGTCTAATCTCAGAGTTGGCCGAGAATTCGAGACAATACAACCACAAGTCTTCATCTCGAAGAGTTCTTGCTGCAGAAACAAGCACAACCGCTCTAGAAAGTCAAGTTGCCGACTTGACTTCTTTGTTAAAGGAGCTCCTTCTCAAACCCAAAACTCGGGATTTATTCGATTGCCCTCCCGATTGAATTTTTAGCTGAAATTTGGTATGGATAAACTAGACTTGATGAGGAACATGCTCAAAAGATTTCATCAAAAAATTCCACCGGGAAGGGCTTCTAATGGCCTCGGTCGGACGGCGAATCCTGTCAGACCGACCTGACGGGATCGCTACTATATATAGGAGAGGGTTCCACTGAGAACCCCTCATAGAATGAGAACTTTTTTTAAAATGAGGACCACTTTTTGCTCGAACCCTCTCGTGTGTGTGTGTGTGTGTATAGCGGTTCCAATGAAGATATAATCATCCTTAACGTGAGAACCATGCTTAACATAATTTGGCGTACAATGAGACTTATCTATTATACTTTTAAACTTTGGTCGAAACATGCCAACATCAAATAAATGTGGTGGTGGATTCGTATATTTCATCAACATGAAAATGTGCAAGGTATACACGATACAGTGCATCACCTTTACTTAAAAGTGAAGTTCTCATGTTCTCTTGTTAAGCATAATTTTTATTTGATCCTGAATACATATATATATTTATGTATGCATTAATGTAACTATGTATTGTACCGGAAGAACATACGGTGTAATAAATTACAGCCACGTTCATCCCTTATAATTAAATGTATTGACATGAGTTTCTCCCAATTGCACATGCACTAAGCAATTAAGCATGACATGACTCGTCTCATATTTAGATCACCCCCTCGAATAATATAAAAGCGTGTGTACCAGAATATGATGAGTAACTACACGCCACCTGACCCATCCAAATTTAATTGGAAATATGTCTTAATTTTTAATGTAAAATATTTTGAATATTTTTTTTTAAAATACGGAGTATTATTTATAGTAGCCCAGGATCCGGTGTCCTGACTTTTTTTGAAAAGAAACCGACGATTATTTTAGAATTCTAGAAACAATGACATTACAAACTCTTCAATTCTCAACAACCTCCTTCTACCAAACCCACCATAACCCGAAGGTCCTCTCACTCTGATTAGACATAGAAACGACTACCCTAATTAGAGCAGATCGAGTCGCTAACCATATGAGAGATTTGATGACTTTTAAATTCATCTTACTTCTTAGCATAAAATGCCTACTCACCACATAAGTATAATTCTAAATCATTTTTACTTTATCAATTCAATATCAATCACATAAACTCATTTTTTCATAATAATCGTGTCATCTTTTATGTCCCAATGTTAGTGGGACGGAGGTAGACTTGTCCGCGGTTTGAACCAAAACTGAACTGGCGGTTCGCGACACCAAATTTCGGGGAACCGGAACCGCACAGTACCGGTTCCAAAACCGGCGGTTCCAGTTTCAATCCGGATCAGTTCCACTTCAATTTTCCAGTTCCATTTTTTATATTTAAAATTTAATTTAACTTTTATAATAGAGAATTTAATAAGATAATTTGAAAGAAAGAGTTCCCAAAAGATATTAATATAATTAATAATTATTATTTCTGTAACTAACTAAACTTGATAGTTAAAAATAAAATAGCTTTTTGAATAAAGTAAGTAAGTAGTTAGAAATTTACTTGTGCAAATTTAGAAGTAAGTAATTTTAAAGTAGTTTACTAATTTAAAAATTATGTATTCTTATAACTATAATCTCTAACGTGAAGTGTTGGGCCGCGGGTATGCAGTGCCAGCAATCTGCCAGCCTGCCGGTGCAATCAAATCGCGTGCCGCTTCGCTTGTGCTATAAAGGGAGAAGAGCGTGCTACACTATCAGCGATTGCTTTTATTGTAGCGGTAAGCGCAATGATCCACAAGTGGTATCAGAGTCAAGGTCACAGGTTCGACCCCCCGGTAACAGCATGCTGCGTAGTTGAGGCTGACAGGTGCTGGGGGAGATTGTTGGGTCGCGGGTATGCGGTGCTAGCATTCTGTTAGCCTGTCGATGCAAT
Source organism: Cuscuta europaea (assembly GCA_945859875.1). Lineage (NCBI taxonomy): Eukaryota > Viridiplantae > Streptophyta > Magnoliopsida > Solanales > Convolvulaceae > Cuscuta > Cuscuta europaea. Next base: position 5,151,713 of record CAMAPE010000035.1, on the reverse strand, counting down.
TGAACTGCGTGGCGCTTCACTTGTGCTATAAAGGGAGATGTGCGTGTTACACTATCAGCGATTGCTTTTAGTGTAGCGGTAAGCGCAACGATCCACATGAAGTATTATACCTAATACTGACTAAAAATATATATATTTAAAGGATAATAATCTCTATGTATTATTATTAGAATTATAGCCACTTTTAAAGTTGGTAATGTAGTATAGCTATCATTATTATCTTTATGATTATTCTAAGTATTATTTTATTTATTTATTTATTTTATTTATTTATTTATTTTAATAAAATCCGGTTCTAAACCGGACCGGTGGTTCCGGAACCACCGCCTGACGGTTCCATTGCAAATTTTTGAAGAACCGAACTGGACTAGTGAACCTTTGGCTCCAAACCGAATGTACTATGCGGTTTCGGTCCCTGTTCAAAACCCGATAGTTCTGGATACGGTTCCGGTTGAATCGTAAACCGCGGACGGCTCTAGATAGAGGTAGTAATATACTACAATGTACTTCCTTAGTTCTTTTTTAATTGCAGCACTCCAATTCCACGTTTTCCAACACACAAGTTTGACCAATATATTTCATTCCTCATTAGTAAAAAAATTTAAAAAATTCGATTTTGAAAATTTAAAATGAAGGGAATTTAACATTACTTTTTAAATTTAATTAATAATACATGAATAAATAAAATAAAATCGGAGATCTGAATGGAGCAAAGAGTCAGAGGTTACATTTAGAAAAGAAAGGGAGGTAGTATATATATAGTACACACTCCTTAATCGGTATATATATCTTATACCGTAAAAGGCAGCTGGGTTGTACTTTGTATGTATAGGCAAAAATGTGGAACACCGCCGCTTGGCTATGGACAATACTCGTCTGCTTCCTTATTTGGTTGACTCATGAGAGCTCTGTAGAAGCTGCTGGTTCACCTGTCAAGTTTCTTCCTGGCTTTCATGGCCCTCTTCCATTTCAACTCCAAACAGGGTTAGATTCATGTTAATTCATTATATTTTCATTGTTCAATACTATATTTAATTTTCTTTGACTCTTTCGGGCAGATTTAGGAGAAGTATACAGATTATAAATACAGAGTATACAATAACATTGGTCAAATGGGAAGAATGAAATTTTTTATGCTAAAAAAATTAGATTGCACTTGCTTTTGCCCACTCAAACTATAGTGTAGATTCCTCCTCCACTATTTCCATGTTCATTTTGGGTTTGCTTATTATACTGTTTACCAGAAATTCTTGGTCTAAAAGGTGGAATCTCCCACCTCAGGAGCCCCCATACTCCGATCCGACAGGATTTTTGGGAGGATGTTAATCACGGTGACTCAGTCGGCCCAATGATGGTAAGCCTTTTTTCCGTGCGCACCAGAGGCCCAACCTTATTTCAGGTTCTGTGACCTCCACACGGTCGTTGCGGGTTTCGAACCTTGGTCACTTGGTCCAAATTTCCCACCACTAAACCAACTGAGCTACCCGCGCGGGTTGTTTACCAGAAATTCTAAATATGTTTTTAAATCCATCGTGATTATTTTACGAGAGGTAAAACTCACGAGTTGTGCAAAAATAGGAATAAGAGTTAAAAATTCCGCAAATAAAAGTATTTTCTTCCAAGACAAGAATTTCTTCCCTGTCATTACTATTGTCTGCCGCCGCCTGTTGTTACAGTACCGCTGGCCGCTGGAGTTCACCAGATTTGGTGCCGCCGCCGGCGGAGCACTGGTGAGGCAAAAAAAATCAGATTTTTTCTCAAATCTGCCTGCCGCCGTCATATATAGTCACTGGGGTTGTCTCCACCACCGCCATCACCACCGGACTTACCCGCCACCACCAGACTTGCCACTACCAATAGACTGCCCCGGTTACTCGAGGAAATTAGGGGACAATTAATTAATTAATTAGAATATGGATATTTGGGGTAGAAAAACAATGTTTAGGATGTAGTTACTTGGACTGAAATTTGCTAGTTTGATTTAGTTCGTTCTGAACTGGTCTAGTCTGATAAATATATGAACTCTGTGTATTTATAACTATTCAACTCTGGTCTGATCTTACCTGAACTGATCTAGTATGGTATGAGATTGAAAACATTCAAAATAAAAATATTCTTACTCCTATTTAGCGATGATTAGAAAGGTACTCCTATTTTGGGAAAAAGTTGTACATACTCCCTCTGCCTCATTCAAAGGTTCCCGTCCACTATTCACATGGTTAACTTAAATCATTCTTAATCTTTTGCTTTATATATCAAATTTTTATCAAATTTACAGTTTTTATCAGATTTTGTAGCGGTTTTAATGTAGTTTCTGAATATTTAAATTTTATTTACTAAAAATAATCAGAGTGTGAGCAGAGATTAAGTTACTTTATCGTCGATCAAACATCGTAAACCGTAATTGGAACCTTCTAATGGTACCGAGTGATTTTTAAGGGCAATTACTTTTATTTTACTATAGTAGCTTCTTGTCATAGTTATTACGGAGTATCATTGATCTTATTATAAAGTGACAATAACACAAATGAGACTCCCTTCGTCCCGGTCATTTCTTTGAACTTTCCTTTTTGAACCGTCCCAATTAATTCTTCCAACTTTCACTTTTGGAAAAAATATGTGGTTCACATTCATTCACCCTTTTTCTTACACAACTACAATCATACATTTTCACTTTATTCTCACTATCTAAATTTGCGAGCCAAGTCAAAATCGGAAGAAATGACCGGGACAGAGGGAGTACATATTTTTAAAATTACAGATACGGAGTATATTTTTACAGAAGTGATCTTAACATGAAGAGTTTATATTATTATTTTGTGTGAAAAGTTTATATTTATAGTCCTTAGGGGTGTTTGGATCTGATTCTTAAAACTGAAGCAGAAGTAGATGTTAGAATTTTTGGGTGAAAGTGCAGAAATATTTATGGTACTCTAATATACTCCTAGAAATAATTCCTTTAGAAGATGGGAAAGATCAACTTCTGAAAATTGATTCTGATTATTCTCTTGCTTCTTCTTAAAAAAACCACAATGAGATCCAAACACCATCTCACTCGTTAATGGTTTTAATTGTATGAGTTGAAATCGTTCACGGATATCATTGCAATACTCTGAAATGAAGGGTTATAAAAATGTCTTGCACAAAAAAAATGTACTCCGTAAAATATTACTCCTAGTAATTACCCAATTCAGCGAGCATCTCAACAGAGCATTTTGTACCCTGAAAATTTCTTTTACCGTTCCGATGTTAGCCTAAATTTTAATTATGGTACTTCTAATCAGCCAGCCTGGCCGACATAATTGTCAACTTGTCTGACCATGTCATTAAGTACGGAGTATGAATTACTTTCACCCACACAAATACACAATTAGGAATTTAGTTAGGAATTTAGGATCATGCTCCGTTTGACATTATCATTTTGCTCTTTTTGATACTCCGATCTATTTAATGTTTTCACTTTTTTTGAACGTTCTTTAAAAATTCATTTTTCTTATTTACCCGATAATAAATAAAATAGTCAAAACAGTGTCAAACAATGTTCAAAAAGTGTCAAACAATGTCACTTTCTTAAAATGTGTCCAATTTGAAGCGAACACATTAAATAGGGACAAAGGGAGTAATGAAATTGGATGAATTAGTCGATTTTGGTGAAATCGATGAAATTATGATTGAAATAGCTGAATTAGTTGAATATGTTGAATTATTAAAAAATATTTAAAATAAAGAAATATTATGTGATTAAATAGTTGAAATAATCCCTACAACAACTTCATCTAATTTAGCATAAAATAGTTGAAATGATCCCTACTTATTTCATATATGGAAATTTTACTAAATTTGTTCAAAGTACTTTCATAAAGAGGCGGATCAAGTACAAACAATGTTTTTTGTGCAAATATTTGTACATTGCATCTTTACGCTATTTTAATTCATATTAATGTTCAAAGTATTGCATTTTTTTAAGGAAAAGGAAATTTTATTAAAGAACAGCTTTTATTAAAGAGCAAAAGAGTGGACGATTGATGTCTTTTCTTCCTTATCTTTTTATATTCTTATGTTATTTTTATCTTCTAGTTTTTTATACTCTTTTATTTTTTATCTTTTATCTTTCTTATATTCTTGTGTTATTGTTATCTTGTGTTATTGGCTTTGGAAAGAGCAAAGTGGAGGCACATCCGTGTGGACGATGAATGTCTTTTCTTCCTTATCTTTTTATATTCTTATGCTATTTTTTTCTTCCTAGCTTTTTTATGCTCTTTTACTTTTTTTATCTTTTATCTTTCTTATATTCTTGTGTTATTGTTATCTTATATTTATTTATCTTTATTTTATTCATTTTATCTTACTTTTTTTTCTTCCCTTTCTTGTCCGTCTTATCCTTTTGGCATCGATATCATAGATCGGTTCACGTTAGCAGACTCCAAATTCTTTAGGGATTAAGACTTCAGTGTTGTTGTAACGAGCAAAAGAGTACAAGAGAACAAACGGGAAATGAAAAGGAAAAACAAAAGGGAGAATAAAAAGAAGAAAAAAGAGAGCCCAACTCCAAGTACAAGTAAAGCACGCCTGCACTAGAAAAAATGAGTTATTTTTTCACAAGCTATGAAAATTCCACATGTGATTGGGATCTGGATGTGATTGTTGGTGCTTTTTTCTGTATAATTTCATTTGAGTGTTAGAGATTTTGAGTGGGCCCACAATTCTCCTTTGCTAGCTGCTCTCCAGTTTCCGAATGAAATGACGGTGCACTATTTGCTAAACGCCACAGTCGAAAAAACCTGATCTACAAATCCTTTGTTCCAAATTTTAAAGGTGGAATCTCCCACCCCAGGAGCTCCCCACCCCGACCCGACAGGACGGTGGGGAGGTTAGTCACGGTGACTCAGTCAGCAGAATGACAGTAGGCCCATACACCCGTGCGCACCAGAGGCCCAACCTTATTTCAGGTTCTGTGACCTCCACTCGGTCGCTGCGGGGATTCGAACCTTGGTCCATTGTTCCAAATCTCCCACCACTCGACCAACTGAGCTACCCGTGCGGGTACCTGATCTACAAATCCTAGTATGATCTAGGTGTCGTCCGCATTTTTATGTAGATTTCTTTAATTTCTAAAAAAGAAGCGAGACAATTAATTTGATACAACCTGAAAAAGAAATTGTGACGATTATTTTGATACTAAAAGCTATTATAGTAAAGAAAAAAAATACGGAATAGCTAATGTTGTACAATTCAATTAATTTAGAAATTATGCTTAACTTGATATAACCCGAAAAAGAAATTGAGACAATTATTTTGATACTAAAAGGTGTTATGGTAAAGAAACAAATACGAAATAGCTAATGTTGTACAACTCGATTAATTTAGCAATTAATATTTCGTGAAATTCACAAGAATATTTTTTTTACTTTTATGGATTCTAGAATAATAATCTATACTTAGAGTGTCTACAAAAATATTTCATACTAGCAATAGTGTCTACAAGAGTAAATTGAAATTAAATGAATTCAAATTAATGCGCATTTACTACAATCAACCCTACCTCCACATTCTCATTCACCACTCTCCGTCTCAGTTGACACTTTTATGATCTAATCTAGAGAGAACCATATATGGTAGAAATGGTGTTAAAAAGAAGAGTGAGAAAGAAAAATGGAAGCAGAAGTTGAGAGTATTAAACGGACATTAATTTGAATTCACCTAAACTTGTTTTTATGAACACCATTGCTAGTTTGTAAAATTTTAATCAATTTCACCATTATATTTTGATAACTTTGCGTTTTCACCGTCAACCAAATAATGCATGAAACTGTTTAGCGTATGAAAAATTCAAACAAACTCCAAGTAAGTTGGCTTATAAGTGAATAGTTATTTATTACTAGCAGTGCGTCTTGATTCGTGTGTAATGAAATAATGACTATAATAAAGAGGTGATTAAATTAATGGCTATAATTTAGCATAAGTGTATCACTGATGGTCCCAACTCCCAAATCCCAATCTATGTTGCATTTGCGGCAACAGGGTCCACTCCAACACGTGGTGTGATTAATGCAAGTAATTTTATTTAAAAAAAGCACTTCCACACTTTTTTATCATTTACACACGTTTATCAAAACTTTTTTGTTTGTAAATACATTGTTTACATGCACAAACAAAAAAGTCTTCACAAATGTATATAAAAGTATGTAAACAATAATAGTGTGTACTAAGAATTGTTGTTTTATTTTGCACATAATCGGATAGATCATACTCTATATATTTTTTGAAAGGAAAAGACAAAGTATATTAAAATACCAAGTTATCAATGGAATCAAAAGTTAAAATCATCCAATAACTCGAAATACACCATCTATCTCCAAAATAATTCCATCTAAACTCAAGAAAAGCGTTACGACCAGACTATGAGACGGCTTCCTCCAAAGAAGCAACACAAACTACTGGACACCGAACGGTAACATAGAGTTCTTACTGACCTTTACAGTCACTTCACTAAACTCATAGTAGCCAAAGAGTCTGATTAGACAAAGAAAAGTTTATTCAACATTGAGAGAGACTTTCGCTAAACATATGAGAGCTTTGGAGCAATTAATAGTGGCCCTAAAAGTCTCAATAACTGTGATCATAGCCAAACTAGACATATCAAGACTGACAAACACAAACAACCCAAAAACAAGGTAAATAGTGTAAAGAAAAAATAATAAAACATGAAATTAATATAAAGCAAATAATTGCAGGTGGCACAATCTGAACTTCAAACTTCATCTTCCAAATCCTAGCCAGTTATTCACTCCATGGCGACAGTTCAAAAGGGGACGGACCATGAACACTTTATCTTCTTTCTCCATGACTAGACGATCGTAGGCTTGTTCAAAATCATCGAACTCGCGCTGCTTCCTATGTGTTCCGTTCTCTGCCATTCCTTCGCCCTTATGCTTAGCGTCTAGGTTCAAAATCTTTCTTAGACTAAGCCACAAATGAAAACGCTGTCACAAAGCAAACTCTAGCACGCGCAGTACTCGGTTACACCCTTCCGCCTTTTGATAACGATCACTGAGAAACTCTTTAGAAGAAAACACTGATACATAGTTAGATTGAGGAGAAGCAAACCGCTCCCAATGATGGCAGCTAGGGTCTCTCACAGTCCCTCTTGGATACATCATATACCAGAATTTAGAATATAATAATGGGTGTATGTAGAAGTAAAAATCATTCAAAATGTAAATAACCAATTTATTTAGGAAATAATATTTAATATGAGAAACTTGTTTCTATGAAGAGAAAAATATACAATGGGGCGGAGCTAGAGGCCTCGCCACGCCCCGGCCCACCCAAATTTTAAGTCTATATTATGTATGTAAAAAATTATTCAGAAAATTCTTTTTATCGGTCTTGTACATACATATGCTCTTGGCTACGCCCTTGAATGTACATGCATATTCTTAAATAGAAGTAATTTGGTCATATAAAGATAAAATACATATGCTTACTTTTGTTTTGAATCAGTACTCTTAGGGTGTGTTTGGGAGTTGAGTTTTGGAAGGGAGGGGAAGGTTAATGGGGGTTTATAACCCTCCTTTTTATGTTTAGGAGTTTAAAAAATTGGAGGGAATGGTTTTAGAGGGCTTTTGTAACCCTTCAAAACCCTTCAAATGATTTTAAGTTTAAGTTCCCCCAATTTGAATGGTTTTGGAGGATAATTAACAAGATGATAATTTAAGCTAAATTAAAAATGAATATCAACTCAATAATTTGAATTCGTCATAACTCAAAATGATTTTAATTATAATTTCTTCAAAAACCTTTTTGTTCCAATTTTATTACTCCCAAATACAAAGAAGGGCTTCCTCACCCTCCCTTTCCCTTCCAACAAACTGCCTCTAAAGTCTTCCTCTCCTCTTCCCTGCAAACACCCAAACATTCCCTCATGTGAGTCAATTTCTTTTTAGAAGAATATGTAATTAACAATGATATATATGTCAGGTACATTGGAGTAGGAAAGAATGAAGAAGTACAACTTTTCTACTATTTTATAAAGTCTGATTCAAACCCACTGGACGCTCCTCTGATTCTTTGGATTTCAGGAGGCCCCGGCTGCTCTCCGTTGCGCGCAATCGTTCAACAATTTGGTACTCTGTGTTTACCTTTCATTATTCTTCGTATATATTACCTCAGTCCATAAATAATTATCTCGTTTTCTTTCTTGAGATTTTTCAAAATAATTGGGTTGTTTCCTCTTTTGGCAACCGTATGTGACTCCTATGAATCTCTTTTTTTCCACTCAAATCTTAACCTTATTTTTTATCTTCTCAACTACTTTTTCAAAACTTGTGCTGAAGCAAACAAGACGATTATTTCGGGACGGAGGGACTATAATTTTTCTGGTGATCCCTCCAATACTTAGTGATAATATCAATCTTTATTAAGACTAGACTAGGGGGTCTTTGGATTTATTTCTAGGAACTGGTTCTGCTAGAGAGTAGAATCAGATATTAGATTGTTTGGATGAAAGCGCGCGCAGAAATACTTTTGAGTGCACTAAATTGCTCTTACAAGCAATTTTTAGAAGTTGAGGGAGACCAACTTCTGAAAAGCTGTTTCAGATACTGTTTTTAAAAAAGAAATAGAAGACGCCTTCACTTTTGAGGTTCTATTAGACCACAACACATTTGAAAAAGAAAAACTTTAAATAATTGACACTATTATTGTTCACCTAATAATCGTGGTTTCAGTAAAAAAAAAGAAAAACTACTAAAGCAGGGCTGTACCCATTTTTTATTAAAAAATCACATCTACGTTAAAATTTGCTACACTTTAATTTTAGACAATGAGAATAATAAATTAGATTTTATAATTGAACTGTTGTAGAAAACAATTTGGTAAATTAAAGCCTAAGAAATAACAAATTAAAGGAAAACTATTTGATAATATAAAAAGGTTTTTTTTTATCAAATTATTTGATGATAGAGAATTTAATAGGTACAAGTCCACAAATAACTTTTAAATAACTTATGTGTGATTTAATTGCATGGATCTTATTAAAATATATAATCAATTTTAAGTTACACTTTTTGTTCATAGGTAATTTTAAGTCACGAGATTTTTTTAATATTACAATAGTGCGTATGCGATTATTTAATCTATTTTTAGATATTATTATGTTGCTAATTCACATAGTTGTGCATATTATATTTTTATTAATGTTATAATATTTAATATTTTATTACTGGTGCAATAAATTCTTTTTTATAAAGTCAGATAAAAACGATTTCTATAATTCTCATGTACGTCAAACAAACATTTATATTTTGGACTCACTTCACAATATCTGAAAAATTGTATAACTAGTGTGTGTGTGATATTAAATATTGCTTATAGTTTACAAAATCGAGTACCAACTATCTAATAAATATGAATTTAACATTACAAAACTAGGATTCCTTTTTTATAGAACAAATATCGTAAGTTTAAAAACAATAAGAAATTAAGTAATTTTAGATTTTTTTCCTTTTGTGTCTCATGTTAAGTATTGTATTATGCAATACAATGATTAATTTTGAAAACTAAAATTTATGACGGGCGAACACATACATATATGTAATTAAAATATGAAAATGCTATGTATAATAAAATATTTTGAAAGTCTAAAGGGGTGGTCACTTCCCAACCTGTCCCTGCTAAATAATATAATGCATATTATAAATAATATAACTGTTTCATACTTCTATGACTCAAATATAAAAATAGTATATTGAATTGGGTCATTGAGACCATGACAAAACCCGACCTATAAAGACCCACCTTATTCTCAGATTCACCATGTCATTCTGCCTCAAAGAGTCTGTCACGCTCCAGACCGCATCTAAACGCGTGTACAACCGCTGTATGACCAAGTGTCATCACTCGCAAGTTAACGTGACTTAATCATACAAAGCGTCCATGAACATAATTCATCCATACTTAGTAGTAAACATACATAACAACATCACATTTAAACCAATGAATAACGGAAATATTCAACGGTAAAGCATGGGCCACAACTGACCAAAACATGGGATCACAGGCCCAAAATAGTTTATAGTGAATCAAATATCCGTGAGCAAGTGTTTGGTAGTTTGAAAGGAAATAAGGAAGCACGAACCACGTCTTCCTTGAATTGACTTCACCCGTAAGAAGGTGCAAGTAGCAAGCCCTAACTCCAACTTGAAAACGGTGGGCCCTCGAAGGGGTCAGTACAAGTACCGAGCGAGTAGCAAGCTAAATGTAGCATAACTAACGTTTCAAGTATAAGACCCAAATATAGGGTGATACATACACGTATAGTATTTTCCCTTAGTTATAAAATACATATGAGTATATAAATACACTTGGAAATACCCCGATCCGTAGGTCATTGTTTATTTGTGAAAATCATAGTAGTCAATATCCTTGACTTAAATTCCAACCCACCCATATCCTATGAGTGTATAAGACTTCTCCTGGTCCAAGTCAATTTATTCATACGAGTTTGAGGACAATACCGTCGTCCTTGGATTCTCTGCCATTTATACATATGAGTTTTGAGGACAGTACCGTCGTCCCTGGGTCTCCACCATTTATATACCGAGGTTTGAGGACAGTACCATCGTTCTTGGGTCTCCACCGTTTATACTTTTTGAGGTTTGAGGACAGTACCGTCGTCCCTGGGTCTCCACCATTTATACATTTGAGGTTTGAGGATAGTACCATCGTCCCTAGGTCTCCACCGTTTATATACCGAGTTTTGAGGACAATACCGTCGTCCTCGGGTCTCCACCGTTTATATATATCCATTCCTATGATCTACCACATATCATACATAGATAGGGTCTATATCATAATCATTTATCAAGACTAAACCAAGTCTCATAGCCTAAGCATAACAATCCATGCAACACCATGCACGAAAATCAACATTCGGGACAAAACAACACCAAACCGGCGCCAATTATAGCCCAAATCGGTCATAAGAGCTTGAATTACCACATGGTCATCTAGATGAGGTCCAAGAGCTTCTGATGATAACATTTCGAGACAGCAGCATATCGTGTCCTCGAGATGAGATGGGCCATGTAGGCAGATTATTATCTCCGAGGTTCCCCTGACCTTGCATTCCATGTTGCAAACGGTAAGCATGAGGAGGTCCAACATAGGGCAGACAATGTCCAGCACTTAGCAGTCCAGGCTGAGTAGTAGGCGGACAAAGTTGAATCTGCCTCGGAGATTCGGGGGGTTGTTGTGGTGCAGATATGAAAGCCCTGCCCAAGTTTAAATTGAAGTATATTCAGGTGGAGGCATCATCCCGAGATGTACGAGATTAGGTTGTTGCAACTATCAGTGTCTCTAGAGTCTTCAAAGCTTATCACTTCTAGGATCGAGACTTGACATGCGGAGCATATTCGAGTTTGACTGCAGAGCAAGGATATAAAAGCTCTGTCTGAGCATAAATCAAAGTATGACCAGCTGGAGGGGTTGTCATGTAGGATGTAGGCGATTAGGTAGTTGCAGACTTCAAGGCTTTCAAAGAGTTTTCAAAGCTTGCCACTTCTAGGATTGAGACTCGACATTCGGAGCATGTCCGAGCCTGGCTGTGGACCAAGGAGGGTCACAATTGCCACGACAAGAAGGTCCTAATCTCTTTCAAATGTGGGTGACATGATATGCAGACTACACTGCATGATAGGTTGACATATCATTTCCCTGTCTTTCATCTTGAGAAGCTTGGTTTGCACGAGATCATGTCTGAACCTGTTGAAGCGGAGAAGGTGGGCAATGAGGACGGCCTTGACACATGGTCTTCTTGACACTTTCTAGAGGTTCTTGATGATCTGGATGCAATCATACACACGACAATACCTTGAATTTTTTTCCATGATATCCCAAAGAAGATGGCTATGATCTTGAAGTTGTTCTTCATGATTGTTTTATCGTTTGAGCGTGTATGTACGCATCGTTCGCCCTTTCAATTTACTTAGTTGTTTTTTATTCAAAAATATTTGGAGAGCTAATCAGGGATCCAGCTCCACACCTAGGCCGTGAGGAGCGGAAGGTTGGCGGTCCAACCTTGACTGCACCCTGCATGGTAAGGCGGGGCTAACCCGCAATCTGTCGATCTAAGAACAAACGAGTGTACAAGCTGTTCGGCCAGTAATCAGACAACGGATGTACGAGAGGGGCTCAAGGCACGACCTCTCACATACCATCGAGATGAAGTCAGTCAGTAGTCTTACACCACCTTGCAACTAGTTTCATACTTAGGAAATATTGTGGTTCTTCCTTTTCTGAAAGTTGAGCTGAAGTCGGCCAAACATAAGGGCTATTAAGCCTAGTAAAATTATTTTAAGCATTATCAGACCATAACGGACCCGCACCAATGACCAGATCAAACAAGTATGCGGGTTGTTAAGCCTAGCAACGCCATACAATGGATGTACACGAGGTGCTTGAGACCCAACTACTCGTATTCCCTCAGCTCAAAGGCTAGGTAACGTCGGACAACAGATGTACGAAAGGGGCTTAAGGCTCGATCCCTCACATACCTTTTTGACCATAAGGTTGGTCCCACAGTTTCCCTGATCGATAAACTAATTTTGGACTTGGAAAGTAATTGATCATTTCTTTGCTCGAGGATCAAGTCGTGGTCAACTAAACACCGAAGGGGGGGGGGGGGGTGATAGTGTATTCTTTTTTAAGCCACCGCCCGTTCATTCCAAGTGAGGTTGGACCTCATTAAATTCTAGAATGAAAAACATTTTTTAGTAAGGAAAGAACTTGAGCCTTAGAGAACTTGGGAACTTGCTCTGCGTTGTACATTTGATCTACGAGCTTGCGATGCTCCACTCATAACATTTGAGAAGGTGCACTTCATTCCGAATTTGATCTTATGTTCCGATTTCTCGGGGCATGACCTGGATTTATTCGACTTCTGAGGTGATCATGGTTATTTTTTCTTTTTATACCCAGGGGGTTAGGGGGAGGGGTTTGGGAGAGCCTGGGGTAAATAGGGTTGAAACTCCCTCTATGAAGTCTAAACCTGAGACCTCCCGTATGAGAGAATGAGTCGGCAACCAGATGAGCTGAACCACTTCCTCTATATATTATATTGATTATGTTTGTATACTTATATATTTGTATGTTGTGTTTTTATCAATAATTACTACCTCCATCCCATATTGGTTGTCATGTTTTAATTTGACATGATTTTATTAATAAAGCGGTGGAAAAGTAAAAATTATGGTTGAGATTTGATTAGAATAAAGTGAAATGATAAGAACTACATATTTTTTGCCAAAAAAGGAAACAAGACATTTATTTTGGGACAACCCAAAACAAAAGTAGCACAATCAAAATGGGATGGAGGGAGTATAAATTATATTTGAATAATATTTTAGGAAAAATTCCAAATTTAACACCACATACATATGCAGGACCAATGCTTATTGAGCCCATCGAATATAATGGGAGCTTGCCGAAGTTACTACCATTTCCTTATTCATGGACAAAGGTGAATGAACGAATATAATAATAACTACGACATTTGTGCTTTTTGTACCAAAACAATAGTTAAACAATAACTTTGATTATATTCTATCATGTTATTGACTAATTAATGCTAGCTAGGTTGCTAGCTTTATTTTTTTAGATTTACCAGTTGGTACTGGATTTTCGTATGCAACAACATCAAATGGGTTCCATTCCGATGACTTGTTGACTTCTATCCATGGCTATGAATTTCTTCGAAAGGTTTGTTAGTTCTCCCAATAATTAATATCCAAAACCAATACTCCGAATTATTAATCTTTGAGGTTGCTCTACAATTTTTTCCCATGAGAATTTAAAATCAGTTATAAACAATTCTCTTAAGACCTAGAGTTCTATCCTAAACGCTTAACGGGAAGGGGAGCACGAATCTCAATATAGTATTTAATTGATTTAAAGATATTCGATGTGGGACAATAACACCCCTTCTCATGACCAGACACTTCGTCTGGATCGTGTTCGTCATTGTCAATTTTTTTTATAATTCTATCATTATTTTTTCATAGGGCTTTGATACCATGTTAAGACATGTGGTTCCATCCTAAAAGGTTAACATAATAGGAGGAGGGACACTGATCTTAATATAGTATTTAATTGTTTTAAAGATATCCGGTGTGGGACAATAACAAATTCTGAGAAACAATTACATATTTTAAGATGCACTTTTCGCAAACTTTAAGAGTAAAATAACATACTACCTATGTAGTAAATAGTGCAATAATGAGAAAAAATAGGAGACAGCTGATGAAAAGTAGAAAAAATAAGGAATTGATGAAGAGTTTAATAAAGCCTAAGTATGAATTATATAGTTATAAAATGTGTTCAATGAGTGCTCCATAAGTTAGTTGCATAATAAACAAGCTAATCAGTATGGTTACATTTTGATATCCTAGGGAGCTAGACTGTGAACTTAAAAATACCTAACATGTTGATATTAGTGAGTAGTTGGATGTTCTGAAGAATGCTCATGTATATAAGTAGCTTGGGAACAAGCTTGATGCTCATGTATATAAGTAGCTTGGGAACAAGCTTGATAGTCTAAAATGAAGACATTGAATATTCAATGTGTCTGAAAAGTAAAAACAGGGTATTAAAATTTAAGAAGTGACACCATATTAGCCCATATTCTTGACGTAGCTAGTTAGATATTTTACTCTAATTTGCGTAGAATATTTTATTTATGGTGACTTCTTTTATTTAGGAGATTCACTCCTTATTTTGTTTATTTAGGAGATTTCCTCCTAATAGTTAGCACATGTATTTAAGTCACCGAAGGAAACCCATTTATATAAGGGGGACCGATCGGCAACACATAAATAAGAAAATTCCTTCGTGATATTTTTCCTATCTTCTTCTTGCTTTGTTCCCTACGCATGTATGCGAATTTATCATGGTATCAGAGCTTCTTTAATCCATACTCACGGACATGTCGAAAGAAGGAGAAAAAAATTCATCCAGTGATACGCCAGGGAGATTGACCACGCCTCGCCGTTTTTCCAAGGTCCTCAAGATCGATCGGGTGATTTTATCACTCCGGTTCATCTCACTTGAACAAATTATGAAGACTGGTCCAGTGCTATACGGCTAGTTCTTCGAGCACGACGGAAATTTGGGTTCGTAGACGGGACTTTTGAGAAGCCAAAGCCACCATGCACTGAAGAAGATTGGCTTACAATCCATTCAATGCTCGTATCATGGTTGTTGAACACCATCTCCAACGAAGTGAAATGTATGTTATCTCGGTATAAAAACGCAACAAAATTATGGGGAGACCTGAAGGAGCGGTTTGCCTCGGCTGATGGACCACAGATTCACCAAGTTAAAACAGAGCTTGCGAGATTTGTCCAAACTAAGGGCATGGCAGTAGGGACCTACTACGCAAAACTCTAAGCCCTGTGGGACGATCTAAATAACTACGAACCCTTGATAGGGTGTACGTGCAGAAGATGCACATGTGACGTGTTGAAGCAACATGAAAAGAGAAGAGAATCAGAGCATTTTCATCAATTTTTGATGGGATTGTACATTGATTTCTTTGGCCCAACTCGTTCTCAGATCTAAACAGAGCATACCAATAGGTTATGCGGGAAGAAAGGGTGCGGGGTATTGTGTAGACACAGGATGAAAGACCACACATCCTAGGATTTGCTGTGTGGACCGAGAATAAAGGAGCAGGACTTGGGATGAAGACCGACAAATCTAGATTGATTTGTACGCATTGAAAATATTCAGGACATGAAATAACCAACTGTTTCGAGCTGAAGGGATATCCGGACTGGCGGGGTGATCGGCCGCGGGGTGGAATAAAAGGAGGCAGACAGAGTAGACCATCCAACACAGGAGCAGTACATAGCAGACCTCAGGCAAAGGCGTATGCTGCGGTTACTGAGAATGAAGCCAAACCTCTCGGCCCAAAGTCCGGTAACGCAGGAACTCCGCTGCTTGGGTTTACATTCGAACAATGGCAGACTCTGATGTCCGTCTTTGGTAACTCACCCACCTCCAATGACCGCATGGCAGGTAAGTACGATGATAGTGATTGAATAATTGATACCAGGCCACCAATCACGTTTGTGGCAATTTTGCAAATTTATGTCAAATAAAACCAATTGAACCCTAATTGCCTAGCGAAGAACATAGGCTACGCTTATAATATGAAGTCAAAAACCGATAAATTTTTGAGCCCAAGTAGAAAGTGTATTTTTTTGGGACATGCTTATGGCAAGAAGGGCTGGACAGTGTTTTATCTAGACACAAGAATATTTTGTATCCCGTGATGTAGAATTCTTTGAACACATATTTCCGTTTTTGGTGCTTCTGGTGCTGAGGCACAATTGTCGTCATCCACAGAAATTGTTGCCTTTGATTGAGATATAGAAACAACAGCTTCTGGACCTACCTTTACCACCTCTGCTGCTGAATTCACAACCTCGTCCAGTTTGCCTGGCAGTTTGGCAACTGAGCCGACAGATGGACCTCACCGTTCGACTACTGCACCAACAGGTAGTTCCTCTCACATTGCTCATATGCTAACCACGGAGGACCAACTGGTTGTCTTAGGACGTGGACACCGTCAACGAACACCTTATGTTCGTCTTCAAGATTATGTCACTCATACCCTCATAAAAAATAGTTCATTCCCCGTTCCTCCCGCTTCGTCACCTTCTTCAGGTATGTCGTTCCCTATAACTCACTATATTACTTGGTTTGTCGCCTGCATAAGTTTCTCTATGGACTTAAACAGGCCCCTCAGTGCTGGTTTACCAAATTGGTCACAGCTCTAAAAAGATATGGTTTCGCTCAGTCTTACGCCGATTATTCTTTATTTACTCTCACACGTGGCACCACTCAACTAAATATTTTGGTGTATGTTAATGATCTCCTCATCTCAGGAAATGATAGTGTGGCTATTGCTAGTTTTCAATCCTATCTTCATGAATGCTTTCATATGAAGGATCTGGGCACTCTTAATTATTTTCTCGGTATTGAAGTAGCCCGAAACAACTCTGGAATATTCCTTAATCAAAGGAATTATGCTATGGAAATTATTACGGAAACAGGTCTATTGGGTGCTAAACCCGCTTCTTTTCCCATCGAACAACATCATAACCTTGGGCGTGCTTCCGGGGAATACTACACTGATCCAGAACAATATTGTCGACTTGTGGGACGGCTCATTTACTTGGCCGTTACTCGGCCATATCTTACTTATTCCGTTCATATTTTATCTCAATTTATGCAGGCTCCTTGGGCAGCAACTCTTCGTGTTGTGCGCTACCTCAAAGGCTCACCGGGACAAGGAATTTTGCTTAGAGATGACAGTGACCTTACTCTCACAGGGTGGTGTGATTCAGAATGGGCCGTGTGCCCCTTACTCGTAGACCCCTATCAGGCTTGCTGGTGTTGCTAGGTCACTCTCCTGTCTCCTGGAAATCTAAAAAATAGTCCACCGTTGCTAGATCCTCAGCGGAGGCGGAATATCGATCAATTGCAGTAGCAACTTGCGAGCTCAAATGGCTTAAGGCTCTTCTTTTGAGTTTGGGTATTCATTATACTCAAGCTATTCCTCTTCACTACGATAGTCAGTCCGCACTCCATATTGCCAACAATCCTGTGTTCCATGAATGTACCAAACAGATTGAAGCTGACTGTCACTTTATTCGTGACGCTATAAAAGACAAAGGTATTGCCCCAAGCTATGTACGTACTACCATTCAATTAGCAGATATTTTCACCAAGGCGCTTGGGAAGTTTCAATTTCACACGTTGCTGAGCAAGTTGGGCATTCTAGACCCCCATGCTCCAACTTGAGGGGGGTATTAGCCCATATTTGTGACGTAGCTAGTTAGATATTTTACTCTAATTTGAATATAATATTTTATTTATGGTGACTCCTTTTATTTAGGAGATTCACTCCTTATTTTGTTTATTTAGGAGATTTCCTCCTAATAGTTAGCACATGTATTGAAGTCACCGAAGGAAACCCATTTATATAAGGGGGACCGATCGGCAACACCGAAATAAGAAAAATTGTTCGTGATATTTTTCCTCTTTTCTTCTTTTTTTGTTCCTTGCGCATGTACGTGAATTTATCACACCATAATTGTTCATGAGATAAAATGATAGTGCCTAAGAAATTTGCATCAAGAGAATGAAGAAATATGGGTCTGACTTACTCCTTTCGGCCTATAAAATTCTTCTCACCTACTTTTTTGGAATGTCCCAAGGAATTCTTCATATTTTTCGTTTTGGAAAGTTTTGTGTAGCTAACCTCCATTTACCTTTTTCTAATTACTAACCACAATCATACATTTTCACTTTATTCCTACTTTTTAAAACTTCGATCCATATGAAATCGGGAAGAATTTTATGTGACAGAGGGGACTATATGACAAAGATAAATACTACATCCTTCCCATTTTATGTGTTTTACTTTGATTTCACACAATTATTAATAAAGTGCTTCAAAGAGTAAAGTTATGGTAGAGATTTAAGTATAATAAAGTGAGACCATTATGTTTCTTTCCAAAAAAGCAAATGTGATATTTATTTTGAGACAAACCAAAAAGAAAAGTAGCACAATTAAAATGGGACGAAGGGAGCACCATTTACAAATTTACAAATATTCATTATAGCAATACCTTCTCGCCACAGAAGCTGAAAAATACAAATTTAAAAAAAAAATCTATATTTCATAAAAATAAAGACAATAGCTGCTTACATTGCAGAATTTATTTGGAATCTCTTGCATTAAATTTTCACTTATGAGATCATAGAAATTCCTTAAGGGAAGGAGCATTGAAAAACATAAACTATATGGTTTTCATATTAAAAAGGGATGAAAAGTACAAGCGCTCATCAAATTAAACACAAAAATGAATTAGTAGTTAAAGGGTTGTGGTAGAATTAAAAAGTGACATTGATGGATTCTCACGTATCATTCAAAATAGGCTAATTGCCTTAGGTTTCATTAATCACAATAGTATAATTTATACAAGTAATTACATGGGCCCATGGGCTGTTAAGGCTATACAAAGGTAAACGCTAATTACATAATAAGACCCAAAATAGTTATGCTAACAGCCCCCCTCAAGTTGGAGCATGGGGATTACAAATGCCCAACTTGGAGAGAAGAAATAAAAATTGCCGTTTACCAAGAGCTTTAGTAAAGATATCAGCCAGTTGATCGCGGGAAGCAACATGATGAGTGGTGATCAAGCCGTCCCGAATAGCATCTCGTACATAATGACAATCTACCTCGATGTGTTTAGTGCGTTCATGGAACACCGGATTCTGAGCAATGTGAAGAGCATACTTACTATCACAAAACAAGAGCATAGACCGAGTGTGAGGAACACCGAGACTAGACATCAGACCTTTAAGCCATTTTAATTCTGCGGTTAAAGAGGCCATGGAACGATATTCCGCTTCGGCAGAAGAACGAGATACAGTATGTTGTTTCTTGGATTTCCAGGAGATGGGAGATCCTCCAAGAAACACGAGCCATCCGGTGAGTGAACGACGAGTAAGTGGACAGCTAGCCCAATCAGAATCACACCAACCTGTAATAGTCAAATCACAGGTAGTAGTAAGTAGAATACCTTGGTCAGGACTACCTTTCAGATACCGGACCACCCGGAGAGCAGCATACCAATGGTCCCTCCGTGGGGTCTGCATAAATTGTGACAGGATGTGAACCGCATATGCAATGTCAGGACGAGTGAAAGATAAGTAAAGAAGGCGCCCAACCAGACGTCTGTAGGAAGCCGGATCCGAGAGCACATCACCAGTTGCAAGAGCTAAAGTATGGTTTGGTTCAATAGGAAAATCTGCGGGTTTTGAACCAAGTAAGCCAACTTCTGTGATAATATCCAGCGTGTATTTACGCTGACAAAGGAGAATGCCTTCTGGATTGCGAGCCACCTCAATGCCAAAGAAATATTTTAAAAGACCCAGATCCTTCATATGAAAACAGGTACTCAAATATGATTTAAAAACAGAAATAGCAGTAGAGTCATTGCCAGCAATAATTAAGTCATCAACATAAACCAAAACATGCAGCGAAACGTCCCCCTTGCGGAAAATAAACAACGAATAATCAGAATAAGACTGAGTGAAACCATAAGATTTGAGAGAAGTTGCTAATTTTGCAAACCAACAACGAGGAGCTTGGCGCAAACCATACAAGGACTTCTTCAAACGGCAAACAAGACCTGGACGAGTAGGATAGAAACCGGGGGGTAGCTTCATGTACACCTCCTCATCGAGGTCACCATGAAGAAAAGCGTTATGCACATCCATCTGATGAACCTCCCAATTACAGGCAGCCACTACTGCAAGGAAAGTTCTAACGGTGACCATCTTCGCCACGGGAGCGAAAGTTTCTGTATAATCAATGCCCTCCTCTTGATAGATTGCCAAACACAACAAGACGGGCCTTGAGACGTTCAACGGTCCCATCAGAGTTATACTTAATTTTGTATACCCATTTACATCCAAGAGCCCGTTTTCCGGGTGGCAATCGCGTCATAACCCAAGTGTGGTTATCCTCCAGCGCTCGTATTTCTTTCTGCATAGCATCTCGCCAACCGGCGTCAGTCATGGCCTCTTTAAAAGAACGGGGCTCCATACCTGCAAGTATAGCCCCAAGAAAGGCACGATGGCGAGGGGAAAATTTTTCACAGTTCATATAATGAGCTGTGTTGGACGGAGATGGGCTTTTGTGTTGGACGTGGTGGGTAACAAAATCTCGAAGGAGGACCGATGTGCGTTTTTCACGCTGACCGCGGCCTAGGTATTCATGCTCAGGGGAAGTAGTAATTGAAGTAGTGCCTGTATTACTGTCCGCAGCAGTGGCATGAGGATTGCTGGGCATGCTGCCCAATTCTGAGTCAAGCCGCAAATCCTCATCATCATTAACCAATGGTACTGGTACATCCAATGCAGGTGATGTATCTCCTAAATCCTTTTCAGACCATGTGTCAGAAACATTTGAAAAAGGAAATTCATCTTCATGAATTGAACATCACGCGAAACAAAAATGTCACCGGTTTCAGGATCACACACCTTCCACCCCTTTTTGCCATGAGGATATCCGAGAAAAACACATCGCCTACTACGTGAAGTAAATTTATCACCCCGGGATTTATGATTATAGGCAAAACATAAACATCCAAAAACTCTCAGGTGACGAAAATCAGGAGCATTGCCAGTAAGAACTTCAAACGGGGTCTTACTTTCAAGTATACCAGATGGAGTGCGATTAATCAAATATACGGCTGTCAATACACATTCACCCCAAAACCGGATTGGGAGGTTAGCCTGAAACATCAAAGCACGAGCCACATTTAAAATGTGACGATGCTTACGTTCAACCCTCCCATTTTGCTGAGGCGTATGCACACAAGATGTTTGAAAAGTAATTCCATGAGCATCAAAATGAGGAATCATGCATTTAAATTCCGTACCATTATCGCTACGAACAATTTTGATAATCGTGTCAAACTGATTTTCAATCATAGCAAGAAATGATAGAAAAAATTTGTGAACCTCCTTCTTGTCACGTAATAAATACACCCAAACGGCTCTAGAGTAATCATCAACAATAGTCAAGAAATAAACGGCATCACATGTAGAAGGTGTATTATACGGACCCCACAAATCACAGTGTGTTAACTCTAAAATTCGACTGGCTTTATTATTGCTAAGGGGAAAAGAATCACGAACTTGTTTTGCTTGCGGACAGACACTGCAAGCATTATTCAATTTCTTGCTAGAATTAGAACTAAACACTGGTAATAGTTTAATAACACGATCTGATGGATGCCCCAAACGTCGATGCCACAACTCAAATTCAGGTAATCTGGATGTCGTCACAACATGTAGTAAAGGTATTCCCCGGAAATAGAATAGCCCATCTCGCCGTTCACCGGCTCCAATCAGGTTCCTCGAGTGACGGTCCTGTATAGCACATAATGAGTCAGTAAAAATCACCATACAACCACATTGATCAATCAATTGAGAGATGGATATAAGATGACAATTTAATCCCGGGACAAAAAGAACATGTTCAAGAGCAAAATTATAAGACAACTCCACACGTCCTGTCAACGTGGCATTAACCGTACGTCCGTCAGGCAAGCCAACCCGACACCCAGAAATTTTGCCGACGTTGCTAAGGCGAGATATGTCCCCGGTAACGTGATGCGAATCTCCCGTGTCAAGAATCCAGTCACAAGAAAAAGACTTACCCGCCATGCGTTCACTGGACTCTACTTTGGTATCAATCATATGTAAAAGGGCCTGCACCTGCTCTTGGGTCAACATGCTCAAAGGATGCCCAGTACTGCTGGCAGAAGAAGACGGAGTATCTGAAGTCCCCAGTGCAGGAGAAACTGCGTGTGCCCGTGCTCCCCCTCGCCCTGGAACAGTAGCTTTGTTCTTATTTCTGTCTTCCCACCACTCGGGATACCCAACAAGCTTGAAACATGAATTGACTTCGTGGCCCTTCTGCCGGCAATGGGTACACAGTAGTTTAGAACGATCTGGTTTTTCGAGTTTGCCCTTCGGTCTGTCAGCTTGTAAAGCGAAGGCACTGAGATCCGGCATCGTTGCTTTCCCTCGTGCAACAGCTCGTGAGCTTTCCTCCTGTAGGAACGATTGATGCGCAACATTTATATCCGGTAATGGTGTACGGGATAGCAAATTTGATCTCACAGTGCCATAGAGTTCATCATCTATACCAATTAAAAATTGGTGTAGTTGTTCTTCATCACGGTCTGCGGCGAATTTCTCAACAACACCACAAGTACACCTTCCACACGTACACGCATGAAGAGGTTTCAGCCTGTGCAATTCGTCATATAATCCCATCAGCAGTGTGTAATAGGCATCAACCGACATACCTTTAGCTTGTTTACAATCAGTAATCGAGGCACGGAGTTGCTGCAGACGCGGGCCATTAGCGACGCTAAAGCGTTTCTCAAGATATTTCCACATACTGCGTGCTTCGTCATGGAATGGGATTGACGCCGCAACCGCTGCATCCATGCTTCGCAAAATCCAAGAAACAATCATTGAATTGACTGTTTCCCAATCCTGTAATTGTTTTGCCTCAGTTGGTTTTCGCATCGTGCCTTCAATGAAAGCATGCTTCCGACGTGCCTTCAAGGATAGAGTAATAGCCCTAGACCAAGCCACATAATTATCACCCTTGAAAATCACATGAGTGATAAGATTGCCGGGCTGATCTCCTGACCCGAGATAATATGGCGAAGATGAGTCAATTTTCGAAGCTTCTGCGTCTCCTGCCATGGCCGTTTGAGGAGCAACTCGCTGGTGTTGCTATAGCCTTCTACGTACGTACAAGAGATGCGCCGCCCCTGTTATGGCTCTGATACCATGATGGATTCTCACGTATCATTCAAAATAGGCTAATTGCCTTAGGTTTCATTAATCACAATAGTATAATTTATACAAGTAATTACATGGGCCCATGGGCTGTTAAGGCTATACAAAGGTAAACGCTAATTACATAATAAGACCCAAAATAGTTATGCTAACAGACATTAATCAGATCTTTTAATCAAATGCAAATAACACCTTGGTTGTGGTAAAGACTAAAGACCTGCATTGGTATTTGGAAGGTGGATAATTAAATTGTCACTTACTTGAATATTTACATCTTTACTATAGGAGAGATGATCCAAAATTGGATCTTTTCAGATGAAAATGTATGGTTAGATCTTCCTCATGGTTCTTTGCACATTAAATTATACTTCGTACTTCGTATGAATTTCTTCAATATTCGAGATTGCAGAAGTGTGTTTCTTGATATATTTCGTATAACATAAGCAAGATACTTAAAACGAGAAAAAGTAAAAAAAGAATAGATGAAAAGTAAACTCCTGTGGTAGTTTTCCAAAATAAACATGCCCTAATAGCAACTTTTTTATAAAGAAATTGAACAATTCCTAAAATGGGAGATGATATAGAATGTGTTAACATATTATACAATACATGAGTTATAAATGATAGTTTAAATTAAATGATAGAATGAAAAGGGTAAATCGTTTCATGTTTAGCTTTGATAAATGATAGTTTACATGAGACTAATTTTATAGTTATAGATTTGATATATGTGCCAAATATATCATAAATATCACGTAGGTAATGAGTAAATGAGAGGTATTTTTGAAATTTGAGAATATAATCAATATTACGCATCCATTTTACTAATTTTTACTTTAGATAGTAAAGATTTTTCAGAAGTTATAATTTCTTATTAGTAATGAGTTTGATGAGTCATAACTTATCAAATTGAAAGTATACCAGTGCTCTGATTGTAAAGTTATAGATTTGATATATATGCCACATACTACGTTTATCAGAAATTTCACGTAAGTAATGAGTAAATGAGATCTATTTTTTAAATTTGGTAATATAATCAATATTACGCATGCATCAACATTTACTAATTTTAACTTTAGCTAATGAGTTACGGGGGGTCATAACATATCAAATCAAAAGTATATCGATCAGTCCTCTATATTCTCGAACTTTCAGAGGGATCAACTGACCTGACCCACCCTTGGCTCCTTCTCTGTATGGACTTATGTCCTACTTAAATAAATCTCTATGTACTTTTAGTATGGTTAATGCAGCATATAATTGTTGATTGAATAACAAGACTTCTACACCTACACGTCCCGATAGTTCGAAATCAAGAAGTTAAGTTATAAGAATAAGATTGAGTCTTTGCGCTTGTTTCTATTTTTTTAAGAAATGGTTAATTTTAGAGACTAGTTAATTATATGTTTGAAAAGTGGTTAATAGTAAATGGTGATAATGTTTCAAAGTAAAAGTGAATTTGAAAAAGTAAAACTTGAAATTTCTGTAAAATGGGAATTTTTGTGTAATAGAAAAAGTGAAAAACTCATTCATATGCTTTCATCTTTTAGTGTTTGAAGTATTTACTTTAAATACAAACGGTTTGAAAATAATATTTTTAACTTTTAAAAATAAAACCTCTAGCAGAGAAACACTTCGAAAATTTGTTGACATATTTACTAGTTTGTTGTCGTGATCGAACTTGCAGTGGTTGATTGATAACCCGGAATTCATTTCAAATGATTTCTATGTTGGTGGCGACTCCTACTCGGGCATTACAGTTCCAATACTGACTGAAACGATATCTAACGGTAAGACGGCAAGAGTACGCAAATTTAATACTCCATCCGTCCCTGTTTAAAAGTTCAACTTTCCTTTTCGTGTGATCCCTAAAAAAAGTGATAAACAAAACGGTGCAAAACAATGTCAAAGAATATCACACATTGTCACTTTCTTAAAATATGTATACGATGAAAGGAGACTTTTAAATAAGGACGAAAGGAGTATCGAATATGAGTATTATAATGACTATATACTAATTGTGGGTTTAAAATATGATAGTATGTATTTTGCTAAATGGGACTATAGGTAGTGGCGGAGTCAGAAAAACGTGTGAGAGGGGTCGAGATTTAATTATATACAATATCACAATAGTGGATACTGGATAGTTATAAAACAATATTTGGTTTAAATATTTCATATGTAACTGAGATAAATGGTAGTTTAATGAGACTTTTTCGATTAATTTAATGATATATATGTAATATATCATAAAGTTCACACAACTAATGAGTGATAAGATGTTTTATTTTTAAATTTAAGAATATCATCAATACCACACATCAAATTTTGCTTATTTCAAATCTTCATGATGCAGAGTTTTCCAAAATTCATAACTTTTTACTCATAACGAGTTACGAGACCCATAATATATCAAATCGAAGGTATTTCAGAGCTCTACGTTCTCGAACTTTCAGGGGGCGTCTGACCAACCTGACCCCCTTGGCTCTGCCCATATTTTGACATTATTAGATGTTGATATGACACTACTAATGTAATAAATGAAAGTATTTTCGGTGCATGACACTAGTTATTCCTATTCAATGAAAAAATATAATTTTTATTTTATTTTAAATTACAGATTACTTTTAATTCTGTTTACGGGAATTTCCATTTTTTTGATCAATCATAATTACGCTTTGTTTTAAGTTTAAATATGTATGAAAAAACTTCAATTCATTGAGCAAAACATAGTTTTAAACCCCGTGAATACATTTTTATTATAACTAACTGTCTCAGTTGTGTTAAAATGTATGCAGGAATTGAGAGGGGAATTGAGCCATTGGTTCGACTTCAGGTCCATAAGTTTTCTTTTTTACTGTGAAACCAGTACTTTCATTCATTTAGAGAAACATCTGCCAAAAGCCCAAAATATAATCAGGAGCACAGACGGACCGTAGTAGAGATCCAGGGGGCTACCGCCTGCCTCACTCCCCCCCCCCCCCCCCCCCTCCAACAATTTTGTTTAGTGTATATATATGTGAAAAATAATTTTCTTCCTACCAAAAAATATTTCGAACCCTCAAAAAACATTTTCACCCCCCAAGATCACTTTCTTGAATCCACCCCTGATCAGGAGAATGATCAAATAATAGTCTATCATCTGCCTTAGAATGGGTAGCTCTAGCTAAAGTCTGAGTTGCACAATTCGTGGATCATTTATAGCAAATAATAGACATATGTGTTTAGGGAGCAGATGTTTGATATCACCAACTATGAGGTCGAAATAGGAACTTCCCACATCTTCTTCCAGCCTCAAAATGATCACTTGAGCATCCGTCTCCACTTCAATAGATGCTCACCTCAATTCCTTAACCCGTGTCAACACTAGGGTCGGTCCTGGTATAGGGGCATCCAGGGCTGTTGCCCAGGGCCCACCAAGGAGAGGGGCCCATAAAGTATATAGTAGTAGTATATATATTGAGTCATGCTCATCTGAGGTGTGCTAACCAGGAGTGTCGTTTGGTGAAGTTCATTTGAGGTGCTTTCGAATAGTATTTTTTTAATAAAATTTTGTGAGCATGTTGTTGATGAAGTGTAGATTATGTACACAAAGTTTCAGCTTAAAACTCAATCGAGAAGTAAGTCAAAGAAATTATTGAAAAACATTGCGCTTTATAAATATATAAAAAGCGCAGTTTTTCAATAATTTATTTAAACGGCTTTCTGGTTGAATTTTAAGCTGCAATTTACGAACATAATTTACGCTTCAAGAAGAGTTTTCTAAAAAAATTCATCAAAAACAGTGACCCGAAAAAACTTGAAACGGGTTTTACCTTATGAAATATTTGGTCCAGCGTGCCTGATCATGTCATTTCTCTATACTCTAAAGCTAACTTATTAACTCGTTACAACAAGGCAAAATCTCTAAAGTTACACAAGAGTACTCATCATTTTCTTTTATTCACCAATTAATTTGACATTCAAGGGAATTTTGTGCATAAATAATTATAAAAAAGGAGGTGTGACACATTTTTTATCACGAGGTAGTAAAAAAAGGAGGTGTGACACATTTCCCAAATCGCTACACTTTCCCGTCCAAAACTCCATCTATCCCACTAAATACTTCACACACACACACACACACACACACACACACACACACACATATATATATATATATATATATATATATATATATATATTGATGGATAGTGTACCCGGGGGTAGCTTATCTGAAGGTTATTGCGGAGAATAACTAGAGAGAAGTCAGAGCAAACAAGTAAGAGAGAGTCAAATGTATTAAATGAACTCGTTGTGTTTACAAAGGGAATGATGGCTGCTATTTATAGCAGCCATAAATGCGATGAGGGTACACGTATCAACGATCCAACGGCCGAGGGTCACTTCCATTTGGGTGGCATCGACATTCGCATGTGGCCGCATTAAATGCGGTGGTTGGATGGGACGTTGTACTTGGTACGGTGATTCAGGCGCATGTGGAGAGGAGATCCTGTCTAGTAGGTCGCCTTCGGCTATAAATGCTGTGCCGAAGGCTCCATGCACCGGGGCCGTATGCCGAAGGCCACTGATTTCCGCCATTTTCTCCCCGTGGCTTGGTATCCTAAAATCTGGCTGTCTTGCGATGTTTTGGAGCCCTCGGCCATGGGCCGAAGGCATCCGTATGTGCACCGCGGACTTCTTGGCACCTGGGCCGCTGTGCCTTGTGCCTCTTGTGTTTCCTGGGCCTGTTGGGCCCGTGTTAGGGTAATAGGAGTCTGTGAGCCGGGGGTTCCCGGACCATATTATTATCACAAGCAAATTTCCATATATTATTATTGTGAAAATTTACTAATTGCATCGATCTATCCACACACACACATATATATGTATATATATATATATATATATATATATATATATATATATATATATATATATGTATATGAAGTTTCGCTCATTAAACCCATTTTATATCATTATTTAAAATCTGAGCTTGCTCGTGAATTTGATGGCAGGGATACATAGTCGGTAACCCCTTAACTTTTCATGACCATATCTATAGAATTCGGTTTGCTCATAGAATGGCACTTATCTCCGACGAGTTATATGAGGTACACTAAATAATTACTTCGAATAATGACAAATGATCTGATTTACTTTCTTTCTCACAATAATTGTAATTAATGTTCTAGTAAATTTCTTTTACTATTTACTAATACTCCTTGCAGGAGCAATATTATAAAATTTTCAAAATTACAAATACTCTTAGTGAGGGGAACGAGCAATATTATGTACTACCTCCGTTCCCATTTTAACTTCCAAATGGGTTTGGCACAAAGTTTAAGATAGTGGATATTGTGTGGTGGAGAGTTGTGCAGAAGAGAGAGAAATGTGTAAGAAATGTTGTGAACCACAAATTCTTTACCAAAAAGGGAAAGTGGAAGTTTTAATTGGAACGGACGAAAAAGGAAAGTTGGAAGTTTATTTAGGAACGGAGGGAGTAATTTTCTTATATATTCAGGGGTGTTTGGGTCTGATTCTTAAAACTGCTTCCGATCCTTCAGAAAGCCGAAACAGAAGTTGGAGTGTTTAGGTGAAAGTGCAGAAGTACTAGTAGTGCTCTAATTTACTCCTAGAAGCAGTTTTTTTAGAAGCTAGGGGAGAACAACTTCTGAAAATTGATTCTGATTCTGCTTCTGCTTGAAAAATGAAGAAGAAGCAGAAGCATAATCAGTTCCAAACACCCCTGAGTAAGTCATAACTTATTGAAAAATTAGACAAACTCATATTACTAATATCCATTCCCTTTTCTGAAGTCGCTGAAAATAAATTGCAAAGGAGAGTATGAGGTTACTGATTCGACCAATGTATTATGCCAACGAGATCTTCAAACCTATGATCAGGTCAGAGGTTGCACAAATTAATTTAAAATATTCTAATAAATAGTTTATGAGCCCGTTTGGCAGCACGAAAATCGGCTGTTCCAACTGATTCTGCTGAAATTTATGAATATCTTGCAGAAATGGCTGCATTGGCTGATTCTGCTTATACAAGAAAAAAATATTTTTAAAATATATTTTATTAATAAAATAAAGAAAAAATTATATGTAAGAATAGCTAAAATGGTCATCTACAGTAACTTCAGCCAATACAGCCAGAAAAGTAACTCCAACCTTACTTTTTCGACTTATTACACAATTCAACGCACGAAAGCAAATTTACGTGTTTGGTAAAAAAGTTGACTGATAAGCCTGATAAACCGAAAATGAGGGTTGCCAAACGGCCTCTATATATAATAAATAGAAGATTTGCAATTTTAGTCCTATAACTTTCGGTTGTTATTATTATTGGTCATGTAACTTTAATCACTTGCAAATTTGGTCATGTAACTAAGAAATCTTTGCAATTTAAGGACTTTTTCACCGGAAAGTGCAGTAAAAATCGACGCCGGCGGCATCTTTTCCGGTATACTATTGTCGGAAAGTGTACTTAAGGGGAAAGTCCTTAATTCATAATGATTTATTAGTTAATGGACCAAATTTACAAGTGACTAAAGTTACGGGACTAATAACGAAAAATGACCTAAAGTTATGAGACAAAAATTGCAAATTTCTCATAATATATTTGGGGTGTAACTTGCATTAGCCGGCATGTTGGCTTCAATATTTTGCAGTTGATTGAGGGAATATATCTTAATCATATTTTGGAGCCTATTTGTTTGTCTGATTCTTCTTCTTCAAGAGTATCATCATCAAGATCTATAATTAAGCAATTCGGAGAAAGAAGGTATTTGCTTAATGAGAATTACCAAAAAGGACTTGGGAACCCTGATCAGCTTCCAGGGTTGAAATGTCGGGTATGTGTATAAACTTAATAAATCTGGAATGTCGGGT
The DNA here is from genome assembly GCA_945859875.1 of Cuscuta europaea. Taxonomy (NCBI): domain Eukaryota; kingdom Viridiplantae; phylum Streptophyta; class Magnoliopsida; order Solanales; family Convolvulaceae; genus Cuscuta; species Cuscuta europaea. The sequence continues at coordinate 5,121,375 of CAMAPE010000035.1, read as the reverse complement.
CAAATGCATAAATAATATCTTAACTATTGGTATTGTTGCGTTTTGGTACCTTAACTGTTAAATAAATCAAATCAGTACCATAATTATACATAGATATTTCAACTTGAGATTTTATTAAAATTTGCGGCCAAAAAATTCTTCATGGCGATCAAAATTCCATGTGTAGAGTCACCATATAGTGATTATATGGACAAAAATAAGGTGAAGTAAACTTTCTACATAGAATTTCGGCTGTCACATGTGATTTTTTGGCCGCAAATTTGAATAAAATCTGAAATTGAAACATTTATACATTTAAGAGTTAAGATGTTTTGATTCATTTAAGAGTTAAGGTACCAAAATGCAAGTATGCAACATTACCAATAGTTAAGGTACCATTTATACATTTCACTTGTGGAATGTCCATCAGTGATGGAATTAAGATGTTTTTACTTGGATTGTTTTCGTTCCAAACCAGACTAGAGCAGACAACACTTGGATAGTTCAAAAATCCACAGAGACCAGACATTCACCAGATCAGATTAGACCAATTCAGACCAGATCAGATTAGACCAGCAAACTTCAATCCAAGTAAAAACATCCTTAGGTTTTTATTTTCTAGATTTAAATGTGTAGCACATACATATCGAAGAGAAAATTCCATTATTAGTAACAACATGTAACATAACATACACGACCCTTTCAAACACAAGTACGTGTTATTGTATACTACCTAAATAAAATATGATTCTTTTTTCCGATGTTTATTTATTAATATTGGGTGCGGTTCCGATAAAAACCATCCTTATCGTGCAAATTGCAAACCGTAACTTTTGGCTTAATTTGATTCACTTTAAAGCTCGTCTCTTGCAATTTTTGAACTTTGATCGCATCAAGTCAAATAGAAAAAAACGGTGGCACTTCTATAAATAAGTCAAAGTTGTATGTCATTGTGAAAAAGTGCAATATAGAAACCTAATAGCGCATAACAATGGGAGAAAAGTGCCCGATTTTTAATTTTCACGGGAAGAAAAGTTTTTATTTGATCCGGAATTTATCAAGTATTATATACTATGTATTATATATATATACTAAGTAGTATATGCGATGAACAGTTGTGTAATTAGCTATTTACCTGTGATTCATGATTCAATGTGAAGGATGATTGGAATAAACTGTCTGAGTATTGGGCAAATGATGATCGTGTTCAAGAAGCTCTTCATGTCCGTAAGGTATTTTAAATAAAAATATGAGATCGAGCACAATTCAATCACGGTTTATATACCACTGCGTTATACTTTGGACAATTGCACCATCATATTATTATGTGTAATTGCTCTAAATATTACTAGTATTCATCATTCCCAACATAAGTGTTCATAACACTTTTCCATTCTTCGTTGTTACCTCTGTCCCACTAATATTAATATGAAAGAGTGTGACACGATTTTTAAGAAAAATGAATTTGTGTGGTTGATATTAATTAATTTATAAAGTAAGAATAAAGTAAGAAACTAAGAATGATTGTGACACACACAAAATTTACCAAATTCAGAATGAGATAATTTTAGTGAGATTTTCCGAAAAAGTAAAATAAGATAATATTAATTAGCGGGACTGAGAAAGTATAATTTAACACCAAAACAATGCTTTTACTTATCTGTTCGTATCCATAATCAGTGGAGGAGTTGGGGAGGGGCATGAGGGGCAAGTGCCCCCGCTTCGGGCAAAAAAAATATAATTAGTACTACTAGTACTTATAATATATTTAATGCATGCATCGCTTCTTCTTTTCAAAATTCAATAGCAATTAAGATTAATTTTAGATTAAGTGTTAAAATAAAAGGCAAATTAAAGTCTTTCAGGAAACGTATGTGTCTCTAGGAATACAAGTATTGACTGCAACATACCACACTCATTTGAATGCAACGGTGCATTGTTTTAGACCTTTAATGACACACGAGTTGGCTTTTCGTGGTTATATTGAGCAAGAAAGTATTGAGTTTGACGAATATGTTGTCACATTTCTTAGAACGAAAAGATCAAAACATTCTTGAGACTGTGTTGGATTTCCTCCTTAGTGGAGAAATTCATGAGAATTTTATAATTTACAGAGATGTCGAAGATTCTTTATATTTGTGTAAAGAAGTATTGAATGTTCTAGAATAATAATGTGGAGTTTTCCAGAGAAGTGTGAAACTCACTAAAATCATGTGAAAGTGCGTGAAAGCCTTTAGGACATTTTGAGGAATTGTGAAGTTCTCTAAATCCTTCAAGAAGATTAGAGAAGCTTGTAGATACTTTTTGGAAGAATCTAGATGTTTAGTGGTGTATAAAAAAATTCCAGAGAAACTTTGATGAGATTACTATAGAGAAGTTTCATGTTTCTATCAGAGCTCTTGAGTGATTGAAAGTGAGACTCTCCTTGAGAGAGGAAAGTGAGAGTCTTCTTGTGAAAGAAGAAGACTCAAATATATCGATTGGTGAAGTGTGTGTGATCGAGTTAGGTAGAGTGAAATATTCCCAAATACAAAGAGTGAGTGCGATTAATAGAAAGTGACATTGTCAGATTGAGTCTTTGTATTATGAGTGTGTAGATAAGTGTACAAGAATCTATGAGCTCATGATCCTGGAAAAGACCGGTAGTCGTGTTTCTCCAAAATTATGTTATTGTACAACATTTTGAATAAATTAAAACTCATATGATTGATCTATCCTGATTATAGATACGAGTCAAGCAATATGTAATGAACTAAATTGTGCTATTGTATTAAACTTTTATTGTTTTTATTATATTTTGAGCAATTACACAATAATTCTTAGCTTTCGATATGTCTCCTTCAAATAGCCCAATATAGTGGCAGAGGCGGAGTGATTTGCAAAGCCGGCCACGTTTTGCAATTTGCACGACAGTTTGCGGCAACTTTATCTTCTTATTCTTCTTAACTCATTCTTCATCTCTTCTTCTAGATCCGGACTTCTTTATCTTGCTTCGGATTTCCTTCTTTTGTTTCATCTTTGACATATTTATTTTCCTTTCCCTCTCTTTTTCAAAATGACTATTTTTGGTATTTTCTCTTAAAAAACTTTTTCGAGCCTGTTTGGTAGCATGAAAATCGGCTGATTTTGGCTGATTCTGTTGAAATTTATGAAGTTCTGGCTGAAGTGCTGCATTGGCTTATTCTGCTGATTTAAGAAAAAAATAATTTTAAAATATATTTTATTAATAAAATAAAAAAAAAAATTATATGTAAGAATAGCTAAAACGGTCATCTACAGTAACTTCAGTCAATACAGCTAGAAAAGTAACTCCAACATTACCTTTTCTGCTTATTACACAATTCAGCGCGCGAAAACAAAAGTCACATGTTTGATATAAAAGTTGACTGATAAGCCTGATAAGCTGAAAAACATTGTTACCAAACAGCTTCTTCATATTGATTTCTCTTTTAGTGATTACATAGTATTTGGGATCTCAAACTGTCATGCTTATTGTTTTTTAGATTTTGGCAATACATACTATTAAGCATTGGTTTGATGCTATTGCAAAATTTAGTCATTTTAATGGTTAACGGATCTCAACTAAATAAGGAAATTGTAGATTAGTGTAATTTTAGTCACTTGCAAATCATGTAATGCACTTAATGCTTTTGTTTACATTATAGATCTTTCACCACAAGGTATTGCTATATGACCAAGATGTCACAGGTTCAACTCTTGAAAGAACTTGCCTCTTATACACCTTTGTGATGGTAGCCTCGCATTGCGAGGATGATTTCGTACACCATGCTGCCTTTGTTTAACATATTTTGGTGAAAAAGATTTATGTCAGTGACACTATACCCAGTGTGGGTTTATCTAAGGAATTACATTTTGGTATAAAAGTACTAAACATTCAAAACGTTACTAGTTACATGATATAATCTACAAATGACGACGGCCTGTTAAAGCCTCCTATAAAAGAGGTGATTTGCACCTTTCGGTTAGTTTGAGGGCTTATTTGCACCTTTTCCCATAACAGAATTAATGTAAATATAGATAAGTTATGAGACTAATTAAATAAATCTTTTTACAATTCTAGTGAGGTGTATAGAGAAGTTGCTTTGATAACATTGGGCTTTAAAAAATGTTACCATCACATTAGTTATGCAAGCTCAGTAAAATTATGATATCATTTTGCGACATAAAATTACTTACATGTATGTGAACTTATAGAACAATTCTCATGTAGGGGGCTAAGAAAATATGGGAACATTGCACTTCAAATTTATCCTTCACAACGACAGTCGATAACGTGATACCATACCATGTGAAGCTCAGCCGAAAAAAGTACAGGTCTCTTGTCTACAGGTAAGTCTCTTGTCTACAAGAATTTGACTACTTTTTTCATTTGAAAACTCATATTTAAGGCTCATAACATCAAAATTGGTTGATTCAATTTGCTGAAATTACTAAAATATGGTTGAAATGGCCGAACATATGGAATTATAAATTGGAAAAAGGCAAAAAAACTAAAATAGTTCTGCTCAACAGAATCATCTATTCAGTCAGAAAAGTACTTCAACATTATCATTTTAATCAGAGAATATTACCCGAAATAGGACTAAAACAGTTTGAAAATTCCAGAGTAGGATTGCCATATTTTTATTTCGAAAATAGGACTAATTACTGTCATGTTTTGGCAGTACCAGACTTCAAACATGGCAGTATTTTCTAAACATGACAGTAATTAGTCATATTTTGGGAATAAAAAACATGATAGTCTTATTTTGGAATTTTCAAACTGTTTTAGTCCTATTTCGGAAACTTTCCCTTTTAATTATTATAAAACTCAAAATGTAAATTCAAAAGTTCGGTATTTGATAAGAAAAATGATTAATAAGGTTGTTAAGTCTAGAGACTACCAAATGAACCCTAAAGCACTTTTTATTCATGAATAATGGGACTCATTTCAATCGAACAAATACTAGTATCATATACTAGTATATACTTTCGTATTAAGTTAAATCAACAAATCAATCTAAAAAAATGTCCAAAAACCAAATGAATTTAAAATAGTACCCTATAAGTAATTTATAGTGGTCATGCACGTCTTGCCTTCAAGACAATACTTTCTTTAGAGAAGTATAATTAACTTTTTCAAAAATAGGAAAAGAGACTTAGTCATATTTTTATTTCAGCATATCTAATCAAATATGAACAATTTTTTTTTGAAAAAAATATGCAGTGGGGATCATGACATGCTTATTCCATATATCTCAACTGAAGCATGGATAAATTCGTTAAACTATTCTATTATCGATAATTGGAGACCATGGTTGGTTGAAGGTCAAGTTGCAGGGTATGTTTTGCATTCTTTTTGCTATTATTTGCCTCATACATTAACTATCCCACACTTCTAGTTGTGAAACCTAAGAAAAATATAATTAAAACAATGCTACTCATGTTTTAATATGCATGTTTATTAAATGACATATTTGTTTCAACATTATTGAAATTGATCTTCCATTATATACAATTATACATTATGGTATATGTTTTATTTCCATACATGTGTGTGTATATGTGTGCATAGAATAGTCTGCTTCAAATAAAAAGAATATCTCAAGTCAAAAATAAGAAAATACCTTGGCCTTTGATTTGATAAAATGGAATGAATGTATCATTTTTTGATGTCAAGACACAGTGACATTATGATAAATATGGAAAACTTTTGAATTAATAAAAACGCGCAAATAAAACCGCTCTTAATGCTGAAAAAGTCAATAGTGCGTAGTAAGTGCATCAAGAGATGTACAGATCGAACTGTGCATGATAAAAATGTCAAATAACAATATTATATGAACATACACAAAATGTATTCGTATTATAAAACAATGCACTGTTATTATTAAATATTGCATGTTGGAGTTTTATTTACTTAAAGACCTGGGCCAGTCTTAGGTGGGGCAACATGGGCGACCGTCCTAGGCCCGAAAAAATAGTCTTAAGTTAAGATTATATCACCATATGTTTTGAATTAGTGATGAACGAGTTCATCCGTTTTTTGAGATACAGACATATATAATGGGATCCTTTGCGGCACTGGGGTAAATGAAAATGAAAGACATATATAATGGGATAACATCTTTTCATTTCAACCTTTGTCATACTTATACAAATAACATCAGAATTGATAATGGAGGGGCATTTTTGTCTTTACAGACGAGGTTGAGGGTTTAAATACAAAGTTTTTTAAAAATGGGTTGCAAAGTTCCAATTAGACAATAAAATGGGGTGCAAACTCAAATTATATATATAATGAAATATATATATATATATATATATGTGTGTGTGTGTGTGTGTGTGTGTGTGTGTGTGTGTGTGTGATGGAATTTGTTTCTTTCATTTCACCCTATATATATAGGTACACGAGAACGTATGCCAATCGGATGACATTTGCAACTGTCAAGGTAAATTTTGTACGTTTTTCTGCAAATATTTTGAGAAAGATATAAGAATTTAAGCAACGATTTGTACTTTTGCAAGGGGGTCTATGTATATCATTAGTATACATGTTTGGGGTTTTTATTTTTAAATAGCAATCTTAAGCACACGGGAGAATCTACATAGGGTTATGGTGGGTTGCAGACCAGAGCAACACAATTTTTTTTTTTCAAATTTGTAATGTAAAATTTTTCATTTTTCATATTTAGCTTTTTTGATGTCCAACCTAATTTGTAGGGAGGTGGTCATACTGCAGCTGAGTTCCGACCCTCGGAATGCTTGGCGATGTTTGAAAGATGGATATCTTATAACGATATCTAATCATGAATGTGTGATAAATTTGTGATAATATGTTTACAAATTTACGGTATCAACTACGTAAAGTTTAGAAGTATTTTATGAAAATTGCTATTCATGGAGTATTTTGGGATTATAACTTCTGCATTTAATGATTACATATCAAGGACAGATTGATATTCGAGGGAGGGCTTAGGCCCACACTAAAGAAAAAGTATTTTCTACTCCCTCCGTCCCAAAATGATGGTCATGTATTACTTTTTGGGATGTCCCAAAAGGATGGTCATATTTTCTTTTTTGGTAAAGAACTAAAAGTTTACAGGGAAATCTTCCGAGGTAGTCGAGGTTATGAGCAGAAGGAATATCAGCATTATGTGTGTGCAAGAAACTAAATGGGTTGGAGAGAAAGCACGCGAGATTAATCCTGGAGGTTTTAAGTTGTGGTATTCGGGGAGAGATAAGACTAGAAATGGGGTAGGCATTATTGTGGCGCGTGACTATGTTGAGGATGTGGTAGAAGTCTTCAGGAAGAACGATCGCATCATGAGCATTAAATTGGTGATAAGAGGTGAGATTGTGTCTGTGTTAAGTGCCTATGCACCACAAGTGGGATTGGATGCATCTACAACTCAACAGTTCTGGGAAGATCTTGAAGACGTGGTGCGACGAGTGCCAAGGGGGGAGAAGTTGATCATAGGAGGTGACCTCAATGGGCATGTGGGCTCGAGTCGTGATGGCTTTGAGAATATTCATGGCGGACATGGTTTTGGCACTAGGAAAAAGGCGGGAAAGAACATTTTGGATTTTGCCTTGACGTATGAGTTGGCTATAATGAACACTTGGTTTAAGAAAAGAGACTCTCACCTTGTAACCTATAAAAGTGGAGCTAATAGTACCCAAATTGACTACTTCTTAGTACGGACCACTGGGAGAACTAGCTACATTGATTGTAAGGTTATTCCAGGTGAGAGTGTTGTCACTCAGCATAGGATGCTTGTGCTTGACTTTCGAGGTAAGAACCATAGAAGACAAGTTAAACAACAAGTGGAACCAAAGATAAAGTGGTGGAGGCAAGAGGGAGATCTTCAACAAAGCTTTACACACAAAATGGTTGGTGAAGATGTATGGCGTATCGATAATGAAACACATGTGGATGATGTGTGGTTATCAATGGAGTTGACCATTAACAAAGTGACAAAGGAGGTACTTGGAGAATCTAAAGGATGTCGGCCACCTAAAAAGGACACATCTTGGTGGAATGATGAGGTGAAACAAGCCATAAGGAACAAAAGAGATTGCTACAAAAAGTTGGGGACAAATTGGAGTGATGAGAACATAGAAGCATACAGGGAGGCTAAAAGACAAGCAAAGAAAGCCGTAAGGGAAGCACGAGGGAAAGTGAACAAGGAGTTGTATGAAAAGTTAGACTCTAAGGAAGGAGAACTAGATATTTATAGACTTGCTCGTCTTCGTGATCGCAGAACTCAAGATATTGCAAAAGTTAAGTGTGTGAAGGATGTTGATCAGAGGATATTAATGGACGACGGAGAGATAAAAGAGAGGTGGAGGCCATACTTTGATACACTATTCAACGGGAATAAAACGCAAGATATCGGCGATTTGTCCATACCAGATTGTATGGTAAATCGTGATTTTGTGAGAAGGATCCAAACAACGGAAGTTAAAGAAGCTCTGAGGAAGATGGGACGGAAAAGAGCAATGGGGCCAGATGGCATACCGATCGAGGCTTGGAGAAGTTTGGGAGAGAGAGGCGTCGAGTGGTTAACAAGTTTCTTCAACATGATTTGGAGAAACAACAAGATGCCAACGAGTTGGAGGAAGAGTACTCTTATCCCTTTATTTAAGAATAAAGGTGATGTACTAGAATGTGCCAACTATCGAGGGATCAAGCTTATGAGTCACACCATGAAACTTTGGGAGCGAGTGATTGAGCAAAGACTTCGAAGGACTGTGAAGATTTCAGAGAATCAATTCGGTTTTATGCCTGGTCGCTCAACAACTGAGGTTATTCACCTTCTTCGTCAACTTATGGAGAAGTATAGAGATGCTCATAAGGATCTGCATTTGGTGTTCATTGACTTAGAAAAGGCATATGATAGGGTACCTCGAGAAGTTCTTTGGTGGGCCTTAACTAGGAAAGGCATATCACGCAAGTATATCAGCATCATCATGGATATGTATGAGGATTGTACTACAAGTGTTCGTACTAGTGTAGGGAGGACTGAAGAGTTCCCTATTACTATCGGAGTGCACCAAGGATCGGCCTTGAGTCCTTTCTTATTTGCCATAGTCATGGATGAACTTACGAAGTCAATTCAAGACGATATACCGTGGTGCATGATGTTTGCCGATGATATTGTATTGATTGATGAGACGCAATCAAGTCTTAAAGCAAAGTTGGAAGACTGGCGACAAACATTGGAGAATAAGGGCTTCAAACTAAGTCGGAGCAAGACAGAGTACATGGAGTGCAAGTTTGGTGGAGGTAGAAGTAGTGGTAATAGCGGAATTACTCTGGATGGTAAGGAGATACCAGTCAGCGATATGTTCCGTTACTTGGGCTCCATAATTCAGAAGGACGGTGAGTTAGATGGAGATGTATCCCATAGAATCAGAACAGGGTGGATGAAGTGGAAGAGTGCGTCAGGATTTCTTTGCGACCGAGGTATGCCGACTAGACTGAAGGGTAAATTTATAGGACAGCAATTAGGCCTGCATTACTGTATGGCGTAGAGTGTTGGGCGGTGAAACAATGTCACATTCAAAAGATGAGTGTGGCAGAGATGCGCATGCTGCGTTGGATGTGTGGGTATACTAGGAAAGACCGCGTGAGGAATGAGACAATCAGACAAAGGGTGGGAGTAGCACCTATTGAAGACAAGATGCGGGAGTCGCGCCTACGGTGGTTTGGTCATGTGCGTAGAAGACCGAGTGATGCACCTGTTAGGCGAGTTGAGATGTGTGGAGAAGAGACAGGGAAGAGAGAGAAAGGAAGACCCAAACAGAGGTGGGTTAGGAGAGTTCGAAGTGATATGCTTCTTCTGGGGTTGGATGAGGGCATGACTTTGGATAAGGAGTGATCTTGATAATCTTTTTCCCTCATCTTTTTTTTCCTAGTTTTTTTATCCTTATATATATATATATATGCATTATTTGCAGCCTTTTTATTTTATCGTTTTTATATATATTCATCTTTTTATATTATCTTTTCATAATAGCTTATCTTTTTATCTTTATTCATTCTTTTCCTTTTGGTTGTGATATCATGTATCGATTCATGTTAGCCGACCCCAATATCTTTTGGGACTAAGGCTTGGATATTGTTGTTGTTGTTGGTAAAGAACTAAAAGTGAATTACCATTTATACCCCTCCTTTTTAATGAACATTAAAAGTAAAAGGATGAACAGTACAATAAAGTAAGATTCTTTAGTCTTTCTACCACACTTTCTTAATATTTGTGCTCAAAAGAAACAAGACCATCAATTTGGGACAGAGAGAGTAGTATATACTCTCTCCTTTCAATTTTACTTAGTCAAATCTGACTTTTCAAGTCAATGAAGTTTAATTTTGACCGATTATATGTTTATATAGAGAAAATATTAATAATATGAAAGTGATATGAAAATGTTCTTTGTTAAAAATACTATCATAAAAGTAAAAAATTATTAATTTTGCATAAATATATTAGTTTAAATAATTGATTAAAATTTACCACATTTGATTGGAAAAGTCAAAGATGGCTCCGTAAATTAGAACGGAAGGAGTATATATTTGTGTTATATAGAAAATGTATAAAAAAAGAAAAGTCAAAATGTTAACGGTAGTTGTTTGAGCGAGATTGAAGCAGACTTGCGCATGAACCTATAAGCGCAAGGTTTGTAAAAATTTTCATGTGAGTATGCATGGTCAACCCAGAAGTTTTGAAGCGAGGACGTTCCCGCATAAATGGAAACGGGTCGGGTCAGTCGAATCAGGTGTATCATTGATCTTTTTGTCAAGTGCGTTCAGATTATTATTTTTAAAAGTAAATAGTAATCCAGTGTCGGTTTCAAGCAATGAACATATGGATTATAAGTCTAATTTTGAACTCATTAAGACAATTCTAAACAATAATATTTGGCTTTTTGAAAGAAAGACATAATTTGGATTAGAAATGATTCATCTTTGCGTCATTTCTGATTTTACATTAGAATGCTACACATTGTGCCACAAAATGTGTTGGTACTTCTTTGAAATATATACTCTCATGTTAAAAATGAAGTATAAATCAAGTTTATAAATTCATCCTTCAATACAACTTTATTTAATAATATGATTCTATATATCTAACTTTTTTTTAATCTAACTTTTATCATATTAAAGATAAAAAATTCAAAGGACATGTCAGTTTGAAACTAATTTATCGTGAAATGACCCATTTTTCATGTATGGATTTTTATTCAAGATAATTAAAAGTCTTGTCATATCTTTGACTTTTAACTTTAAACAAACCTTATTCGCCCTAAGTCAAAAAAAAATACAATGTCACTTTTCAAAGAAAGTGTAGTAATCATATCAACAACATGTCTAACTATAAGGATTTGCTCCATCACAACTTTATGGTTGTTTATATTTCTTACTATAATTGTTACTTCCTCCGTTCCATAAAAGTTGCAACATTGGAATTTCTGCGCTATTCACACACCTTACTTTGATTACGATTTTCTAATAATATATATAATAAAAATATTATGTATACAATATTAATAAATTTGTATTAATGTAAATTTCCAATATATTAACTTTTTTTAATGTTTAGTAATACGTAAATAAATATAATTAAAGTCAAAGTTGCGCGTTGGAAAACGTGAAAGTCAAACTGTTGCAACTTTTATGGAACGGAGGATAGTATATGTCTTCGACGGAGTCCTATATATCTAATAGTTTTTTGAAATACTGATGATATGATTGAAATACCTTATAATTATATAACCTTATAACAATAAGTGGACAAAAATATAACTTAGTAAATACCATATAATTATCGTGACAAATTCACAATGGTTGTGTTCAACACTATCACTATAGTGACTATGCATAATAACTATATTAATATTTTTGTTCATGAGTTATATTTCGGTAATATTGTTCGGATAGCGAAGGCACAACTATTATCTTAAGTACTAATACTAAATTTCTAATACTAAACTTTGAGGTCGGAAGCGGGAGCACTTGCCCCCTAGGACCCCCTAGGTTCCAGTGTGCATGGTGTTTTGGGATTCATTTACCCCCTCAAAATCTCTTTTCCCACAGGCCACACCGGATTCTTCCTTCAAACATTTTCTATTCTAACATTATCTCCATCAATTTGTAAAGCTTAACATTAATCTCAAGCTTTAACCTTTTAATGATTTTGTTCTTTATATAGCCATTCACTCAGCTTTATGTCTTTATATAGTTCTACTTTTTATATTCATATTTACACCTAATTCAACACTATCATTCCATGAAATTCAGTAAAGAATAGTTGTAAATTTGAGGTGTTTTTTCTATTTGACATTGATTTTTTTATTCTTTAAACATTTTTTTTTTCTTTGACACTTTTGTTGCAACAAATGTTATTTTAGATCTGAAAATAAATTTTGTTAAATACATACTATTTTACTACATTTTGATATTTTCTTATTTAATTAAATTTTGGCTCCATCTGAATATCAATGGTGGATTCGCCCCCGGCAACTATATAAGGTTTATTATAAGTGTTTGATCGAATTTGCTATTCATAAAGTGTAACGGTTATTTTTCAAAGGTGTTCAAACTTTCAGGAGGATTTGGTCTTTTTTAAATGAGATTAGACTATTTGAAAAATAAATTGAAGATGAGTATCTCCAGCCCATGAAAAAATCATTCGCCAAAATATTCATTTATGAGATAAGTAGTGGGGAAAATGATATCTCCCACCCACTTTTCTTCCTCTTTTGCCCCCCTGAGTAAAGCTTTCGTAGATGTTCCTTCCAAGGTAGAACCGTAGAAGCTTTCTCTTCTTCATTGCATTTAATTTTAGGTAAGTTAATAGATTCTTCCATTTCTACATAGTCTGTGGCTTTTGATATCAAGAGAAATTGCTATAGAAGGTATATATGAGAGCACGTAGGAGAAAGTATGTCTCGTAGGTTTGGCGTGTAGGTATGTGGAGGGTTTTAATCAAATATGATGTACGCATGAATTTTTTAGGCCGTTAACATGAAGCATTAGACTTGTTTTTTTGGCTTCACACTCAAGTTACACCACTACAACATGATGTGGATGACTATTCCATTCATAAAGTGCCATGTGTCATAATTTTCCATGTTAACGGTGTCCCATTGGTAATGTTCTTATTTGAAATTCTACCAACTTCAGCTCAAATTTAAGCTCAAAATGAGCTTTATGGCGACACAATCATAGACAATTAGACATAGTCTAGTCCAATACTCCAATCCGATGGTGTCATGTCTGATCTTGTGTTATTTTGTTATATGAAATATATTTTCTAGATTAGTTTTTCTGTAAAGGTTCAATTGCAAATTGTCTTTACATAAAAAATGAGAATAAATCACAATTCTCTATTGCTCAAATCAAATTGATGGAATAAATCACTTTGAATAAAAATAGGCGGTGATACAATTTTAAATGTAAGCTAAGTGCAGCACTCTTAAAAAACATGTATTTTAATACTCCTATAGGCCAGCTTTGTTTAATGGCCCTTTAGCATTTTATTATTTTTGTAGTACAATTAACACTCCATATATTATACTCCCTCCGTCCCAAAATTATTGTTCCGCTTTCCTTTTCGGTCCGTCCTAAAATAATTGTCCCGTTTCTAAAACTTCCTTATTTTGTAAACAAATCTATACCAAACAGTGCAAAACAGTGCAAAACAGTGTCGCTATAGTGCCAAACAGTGTCGCTACAGTGCCATTTTCTTAATCTGTGTGAAAAACCAAACATGACAATAATTTTGGGACGGAAGGAGTAATAGTCTTTGGGGTTAAGTGTATATATACATCGACCGATGACATCATTGAATACCCTGTGAGCACCATTTATTGTTAGAGCATCCACAATGCAAGCTGTTTTAGTCTGATTAATTTATACCAAATGTCAAATTATTAAAGGGTTTCTAATCCACATGATAAATAGTGGAGTGATTAGACATCAACAATGCATAATGTCTCAGCCAAATTAATCGTCTACCTGGAATTATGCATATTAATATAATACTAAATATAATATACTCCGTATTTGTTTATCCAAACAAAATGCGGCCGCCATGAAGCAACATAGAGGAGAAAGAGAATTTGATGAACTAGCGGCAATGACTTTCTACAGAAAACCCTTGTTGGTGGTTCCCCATCCCCCATAGCAGCAACATATTCTCGCCTCTTGTGTCTAGTGGGGTTCCAAAATTAAAGAGGTGGAGGAGGTGAGAAATTGCAGAAGAAGAAGAAGAAGAAAGCATTGAGTAGATATATGTTTGGAACGAAGCAGTGGGGATAAAGATATGTGGGGAAAGAAACAAGGGGGGATTTGAAGGTTTGGAGAAGAAGTGGAACAAGGTAAAGAGCGGGAGACGTGTGTGAGAAATCGGAGAGGTGCTCGCTTATTTTTATCCGATTCAGTAAGTCTATCACCCTTTCTATACTCAAACATCCCCTTTCACATTGTCTAACTTTTTTATTGCCATTGTCACACAAAGACTACACTCATTTACTGATGTGGCACACTTTAGCTAGACTAGACATCCATGCAATGGAGATGCTCTAAACATCGATCTTCATCATCATCGGTATTCAATGAAAGCTCTTTCTGTTCTCTAATCATATATATTATTGTGTTATTGTTTAATACTCCGTTTGATTGTTGTATATAATTATATGTGATATGCACTAATGCACTATTTCCTAGTGCATATATAAGTTGTTATTTTAGTACCGTTTGATTGTTGTTTTTAATTGTTTAATCTAGTTTGTGATGTAATCTCTAGATTTATTTTGTAGATTGTAATTTGTATTTTTAGTGTGTATATTGTTGTAAGAACCATAAGGGATGCAAGGGAGTATTATAGGTACCAAAGGGAGGCAAGATGAATGGTGGAAATAAATTCTTGTAGCAAACCCAGTCGGGTTGGAACATAACTCGATCGGGATAAAAGTGACATATGAAGCAACAGGAAGCTACGTGCCGAAACCCGGTCGGGTTGGTACAAAACCCGGTCGGGTTGAGTTGACATGAACAAAAGAACGTGTCGAAGATCAAGAGAACGTGGAAAATATCCGATTTGATAAGTAACCCGGTTGGGTTTTGACCCAACCCGGTCGGGTTTTGACCCAACCCGGTCAGGTTGGATGTGACTTCAACACCTTCCGAGCAATTTAAGGATACCCGGTTGGGTATTCTATATACCGGGTCGGGTATTCTATATACCCGGTCGGGTTTCAGACCCAGCCACCTCAAAATACGTATAAATACATCCTTTTTTCTTCCCATTTAATCACCAATTCTCATATACTTCTAAGCTCAGTTTAGACAAGTATATATTTCCTTTATATTTTCTAGTATGTTTGGTCTCAAGTAACGACACAGAGGAATCATCAAACTCTAGCTCTAGCAAATATGAGGAATCCATCCACATGGCGTTGGAAACCTCAATCAACAACCTTTGTGTATGACCTTCCCCACTCTAAATGAGGGTGTTACGTTTGAATTGAAATCGGGCATCATTCATCTACTCCCTTCCTTTCATGGTCTATGAGGCGAGGGCCCGAACAAACATCTTTCGAAGTTTCATATAGTTTGCACCAGTATGAAAACGAATAACGTTACTGAAGAACTGATCAAGCAGGAGCCTTTCCATTCTTACTGAAGGACACAACTATGGATTGGTTATTCTATCTCCCTTCGGGGAGTATTGATACATGGGCGGCAATGAAGAAGTGCTTCCTAGAAAGGCATTACTCCGCCTCCGTCTCATCATCTTTGAAAAAACAAATAAGCAACATTAATAAAAAAGATTATGAGTCATTATATGAATATTGGGAGCGATTCATAAAGTTGTGTGTTAGTTGCTCATACCATGAGTACACCGAGCAAGACCTCATACTTTACTTTTATGATGGTCTTGTTGATGATGATAGAGGAATGGTAAATGCTGCTTGTGGAGAACTGGAGATGACATTGTTAACAAAACTCCCTCACAAGCAACGAGTTTGATCTCGGAGTTGGACGAGAACTCACGGCAATTCGGCCGCAAGTCATCAACTCAAAGAGTTCTTGCGGCAGAATCTAGCACATCTACTTTGGAAAATCAAGTTGCAAGATTTACATCACTCATGAAGGAGTTTATTCTGGGTTCAAAAAATCAAGAAGTGAAAGCATGTGGCATTTGCACATTGACCGGACATCCAACCAATTCCTACCCAACTCTCCAAGAAGAGCAAGTCAACGTCTTGGGTTTCCAAGGACATCAACAAATTAAAAGAGGTACGACCCTTTCTCAAATTCTTACAACCCAGGATTGAGAGATCATCCAAATTTGACATATGGGAACCCTCAACATCTTTCAACACCCAAGGCTCAAATTCTCAATCTAGTATGTCAACTGGTGATATGATCTGAACTTTGACCTCAAACATGGTTACCATGCAACAAAACATGGGACAGTTTCAACAAACCATGGTAGAATTTCAAAATGGGACAAGGTCAAGCATTCAAAATTTGGAAACTCAAGTTAGCCAAATTTCGAATGTCGTGAGCCGACTTGAGGCAAAAGACTTGGGTAAACTCCCATCTCAAACGGAGCAAAACCCGAGACAACATGTGAATGCAATCATGTTGAAAAGCGGAACAGCGTCGAAAGAAATACAAATGGAGGATGAAGAGACAACTCAAGAGGTAGAGAAGGTTGACATTGAAGAAGACGTACCTGAGGAGAAGACCACAAAGGCCAAATTCCTATCATTTTTATCATATGAACCACTCCCACCATTCCCTGAAGCACTCAAAGTAACAAGGAAGCTGGAGAGAAATGTGGATATCTATGAGACCTTCGCCAAGTGTGAGGTAAATATTTCACTCCTTAACCTAATTAAAAGTGTCCCTCAATTTTCTAAATTTTTAAAAGAATTATGCACAATCAAGAGGACAAACTACTTAAAAGGAAACAGAAAATTGAAATTAGTGAACATGGCTCGGCAGTTTTTCAAAAGAAACTTCCAGAAAAATGCACTAACCCGGGCATGTTCACTATACCTTGCAAGCTAGGGGACACCATTTCTTCTAGGGCCATGTTAGACTTAGAGGCATCAATTAATGTGGTTCTCTATACTCTTTATAATTCTTTGAACCTTGGCCCTTTGAATGAAATCAGTGTCATAATCCAACTGGTCGATAGATCGACTGTTTCTCCAAAAGGGGTGGTGGAAGATGTACTTGTATCGGTAGGCAATCTATTGTTCCCTGCCGATATTTATGTACTTGAAATGGAGAGTGATAAACATCAAGTCCCTATTTTATTGGGGAGACCATTTTTAAAAGGGTTTTTTCCTTAAATATTACTTAATTGAAGCTAATAAATAGGTGAGGTGTTTCCTGGCCCTCACCCCAAAAACTCGGGTTTTTGGTTCAAACCGGAAAAAAAACTTAATTGACATTTTTATAAAAGGACAAAAATGTGACTAAGAAGGTCACATATAAGGAAAACATGATGTCACTGCTTTTTTATGTCACTGCCAGATTTTTATGTCACTATTAAATGTCACTATTAAATTTTTATGTCACTTTTGAACGTCACTATAATCACTGGAAAATTTTCCGACAAAATTGTACACCACCACCAGCGCCTCACCTGTCACGTTTTTCATGTCACTGTGATTTTTACGTGGCACTGTGATTCGTTACTACAAAATTTTAATGCCATCTACGGATGTCACTGTCATCGAGAAACATGTCACCGTATGTTCCCGCTCAGTGAAATTATTGCCGTTAACACCGCAGTCGATCAACCGACACCCCGACCCCCACAACTAGCAACCGCCACCGATGATAGCTGCCGCTCTAATCATGACCAAACCAGCCCCTCCCCTGCCCACCAGCCCCCTCCCCGTCCCACCAGCCCCCTCCCCATCCCACCAGCCCCTTCCCCAGCACACCCGCCCCCTTCCAAACCCACCAGCCCCTCCCCCAATCCACCAGCCCCCTCCCCCAACCCACCAGTCCCCTCCCCAACCTCTATCCCTCTTCAGCTATTCACTTTTGCTTCGAATCTAGGGTTTCATGGTGATTTGGGCATTCAATTTTGCAATTCGAAATCCTAGCAATTTGATGCGAAGAAAGACGAAGAGGTGCAGTGAGAGAAGGATCTTCTTCTTTGTTACAGCAGGGGAGGCCTGCTTGATGGGTCAGCGAAGCTCGTCATCGACTGAGAAGGTCGTTGCAATGGTGCCGGTCTGGGGAGATGGTTACTAGCGGCGATGGTGGGGGAGAATGTTTTCTCTGCTACCGGCGACGAGCATCGTGGGAGCTCTTGGTCATGGAGCTCGTTGAGGTTTTTTCCCGTAGATCCGAAAGCCCAACACACGCTTTGGATATTTCAGAATGGTGGATAATAAATTGAGGGTATAACAAAATATAAAAGTTGAATAATAATAATAATAATAATAATAATAATAATAATAATCTCAAGAGCCCACTTGTATTATGCAATTCGCGGATTACACAGGAAACTTCCCGAACGGTACGTCGGAATAGTGATTAATACAAGAACAAGAGTAATAAAGCTATTCTAGGCTTTGAGTATCAAAATTGTTAGTCCCAAAATCAATCAAAAATCATACAATATAATAGAAGGAGAGAATCACAGAATGATAGAAAAATATTTGAACGATGAACTCACTCTTCCTTATACCGTATATGCTATCAGAAAGATATGCGTGAATAATATGTGTGAGGCTTGTGAGACTTAGGGTTTGCTTAAGTTAGCATCCTTTTATACATAAGAATGTCTAACTTAAGGCTTACAAGTGGGCTAATGGGCTGAAATACATTTGTGGCCCATAGTACACATTTAACTAATAACTACATAAATACAAAGATATTTAATTAGATTGGACACCATAAAATATTCCCAACAATCTCCCCCTTGGTGTTCAATCGTGTTCAATCAGCATTGCAGCGCAGATATCTTTGTCTTTGTTGTTATTCAGCTTCCTTTGACCAAGTAATTTTCGAAATTCCTGCTCACGATCTGCCTCCCGTTGTTCGTGACGATCTGCTCAAGGAGGCCGAAACGGCAAATAATGTTTTGCCATACGAATTTTTGGCACTTGAAATCTGTGATGCTAGACAGTGGTTCGGCCTCCAC
Source organism: Cuscuta europaea (assembly GCA_945859875.1). NCBI lineage: Eukaryota > Viridiplantae > Streptophyta > Magnoliopsida > Solanales > Convolvulaceae > Cuscuta > Cuscuta europaea. The sequence continues at coordinate 5,102,212 of CAMAPE010000035.1, read as the reverse complement.
CCATTTGGTGAAATAATCAACTCCAACGATGATATACGTTCATCCTCCGGGGGCAGTAAGTAGGGGTCCTAGCAAGTCGATCCCCCACCTAGCAAACGGAAGAGCAATGGTCATTGGAGTGTAGAAAGTAGTTGGCCGTCCGGGAACCGGTGCATGTACCTGGCAAACCTTGCACTTCCTGGTATGTGCAAAACAATCCTGTTGGATGGTTGGCCAGTAGTATCCCTGCAAGATGATTTTCCTTGTCAGTGTTTTAGGCCCCAGATGGCTTGAACATATACCCTCGTGAATTTCTTCCATTACTGCCGCTACTAGACCGGGTGGAAGGCACTTTAAATATGGTCCTCTGAATGTCTTTTTGTACAACTGTCCATCCACCAGTTCGAACATGGAAGCCCTCCTCTGAATGCACTTGATATTATACGCTGAATTTTTGTCTTCTGAGAGAGTCCCGTCCTTCAGATAAGTAGCCATATATGTGACCCAACTGGGAACAGCATAAGAAATAGCTTCCACCTGGAGGATCATGGTTGTGGGTGTCGTCAGGGTTTCCCGATGGGCAAACCGCTGGATGTGAGCTGGGATCATTTGTGCTCGGTCATCAAAGGCTGCGTTTTCCAACTTAGATAAGATGTCTGCCTCGGCATTTTCTGTTCTGGATACCTGGTCGAGTACCACCTGTTCGAACTTACTGATTTGTTCCTCGACCAGCTCCTTGTATGCCTTCATCCTTTCTTCTTTTGCCTCGGTTGTGCCATTCAATTGGTTGACCACTAGTTGACTATCTGACCGGACCTTGAGCCGATCGGCACCCAGGGTTTTAGCATACTTCAAACCTGCAATAAGGGCCTCATATTCGGCCTCATTGTTGGTTACTTTAAAATCAAAATAAATGGAGTAGTATGCTTTAAATCCTTCATGTGAGGTGATCACGTCTCCACCACCGCAACCCCATGTGCTTGATGCACCATCTACGTACATCTCCCACCAGTTATCCAGCATACTGCTCTCTGACTTAGTTTCCGAAGGCCGAGCGATACATTCCGCTATGAAATCTGCTAAGGCCTGGCCTTTGATAGTAGTTCGAGGTTTGAAGTCTACCTCATACTGCCCGATCAGGAGACTCCACTTTGTAATTCGTCCGCTAGCCATTGGGTTTCTCAGGATGGTAGCGAGCGGCTGAGTTGTATATACGGTTATTGGATGCACCTGAAAATAGGGTGCAAGTCGTTTGATGGCTGCTATTAGGGTCAATACCGTTTTCTCCATCAGGGTGTACCTAGTCTCCGGTCTGTTCAGGGCTTTACTCACAAAATAAATTGGCCGCTGGATGCCATCTTCTTCTTTCAGTAATACTGAATTTACAGCCAGATCGGCCACGGCGAGGTACATATACAGGTGTTCCCCTGGGTCAGCTTTGTAGAGGAGAAGACAGATCCGTCTTGAACTCTTCGAAGGCCGTTTTGCATTCGGAGGTCTATTCAAAGGGGTTTGCTTTCTTCATAATCTGGAAGAACGGGATTGCTCGGTCGGCAAGTTTGGACAAAAATCTACTCAAGGCTGCTAATCAGCCGGTCAATCTCTGAACTTCCTTGAGGTTTCTCGGGGCTTCCATATCCATGATTGCCTTCACCTTTTCTGGGTTATGCTCAATACCCCTCTCGCTCATCATGTATCCTAAGAATTTGCCTCCCTTAACTGCAAAGGCACATTTCTTGGGGTTCAACCTCATATTTGCCTTTTGCGTTATCCCGAACACCTTTTCCATGTCCGGGACATGATCATCCTTCTTCCAGCTCTTGATCAGAATGTCATCTACATAAGCCTCCATTGTCACTCCTATTACTTCTTTGAAAAGTATCCCGATCATCCTTTGGAAGGTAGCCATCGCATTCTTTAACCCGAACGACATCACAATGTAGCAAAATACGCCATCTGAAGTGACGAATGTTGTTTTCTCCGCATCGTCCGGGTGCATAAAGACTTGATGATATCCCCAGAAGGCATCCATGAAACTCAATAGCTCACACCCGGCTGTTTCATCTACCAGGAGATCAATCCGTGGCACTGGATAGGGATCCATCAGACAAGCTTTATTCAGATCAGAGTAATCTACACACATTCTCCAAGTGGAACCCTTAGGTGCCAGTACCACGTTCGACAGTCATTCGACATGGATAACCGGCCGGATATGTTTGATCCATAGCAAGGTGGCAACCACCGTCTTGGTAAAATCACGTCGTTCAGCCGCCTAATATCTTTTTTTTTGTTGAACCGGTTTGGCGGTAGGCCGAACGGCCAGCTTGTGGCAAATTATTTCTGGGTCAATGCCAGGCATGTTTTCTGGTCCTCGGGCGAATAACATCTGAAATTTCTTCAGAACCATAATAACACCCTCCCGAATTCCAGCTTCCCGGTCTACCCCGATCGGCACTTTTCGGTTGGGGGGAGAATCAATGTCGATCTGCTCTAAGAGGGTAGCAGGCTCAGGATTTGCCTCAAACTCAGTTCGATGAGTTTCGACCTCAATACTGTTTACCCGCATCCCTCGGGCATTCATATTTTTCAAGACTTCCCGATAGCAAGTTCGGGCTGTTGCAGGATCTGTTTTGCCCACTCCGACTCCTGTGTTCGTTGGTAATTTAATGCATGAATGACGAACACAAGCTATCGCCTCTAGATCCTCCAACCCTGGTCGACCCAAAATGGCGTTGTGGTCACATTTGATGTCTACTACCACGAACGTCATTCGGACCGATGCCTTGTGTGTCTCATCCCCAATTTCCACCATCAACTGGATAGTGCCTTCTGCTTCAATGCAGTCCCATTTTCTCGAACAATTGTAGGTACAATACGTTCACACCACTCCTAGGGTCTACCAACACTCGGCAGATCAGTGCATTGTCTATACACATGCTTATGACCAATTCGTCCCTGTGTGGACTTGGTGAATTGGGCCAATCTGCAGGGCCGAATGTTATCGGCTCCATTCTTCCTTTCTTCTGGGGTGGCGTGGATACGGAGCCCACATAGAGGCTCCGTTCGAATCTTTTCCGTTCGGCATTCGAGTCACCTGTTTCTCCGCCCCCAAATATGATCTTTACCTCCATTCTTGGCTTTTTTCCTGGGTTCCCCGAACCCTCTGCTTTGGGCTGAGCGTCACGCTGATCATCCCGTCTCCAGCTGTTGGGTTTCTTGACTGACTTCAAGATATCTACAACGTTCGGGTCTTTATTCACATATTTGTCCAGATGACCCCGCTGGATCAATTCTTCAATTGCGATCTGTAATGCCCGACAGAAATGGGTGGGGTGACCCTTCCTCTTGTGGTATTTACAGAAGGCGTTCTCATCTGCCCCCATGTAGCCTTTGGTATCAGTCGGAAGGGGAATATCGTCCTTCTCGTTCTGGTAAATGGTTGCAACAGACAGGACCAAAGGGGTGAATCGTCCCGGCTTTGGAGGAGGAGCGGCCGCTGGAATAGGACCCAGCCGATCGGCCAATCTTGTTGGGGCAGGGGGTGTAGCTACGTTATCCCTGATCATGATTTCCTCCTTCAGAGCCGCGTGCTTTCAGGATCTGTCCAGCACTTCGGAATACACCGTGCCCAGATTCTTTTTCAGGTCTTTATACTGTTCACCCGTTCGGAGAGCGTTAATGAATAGGGTGATGGGTGTATCATCTGTCATGTTCCCAACTTTTAGGGTTTCATCCCTCCATCTTTTCAGAAATTGATTTAGGATCTCCTTTGGCCCCTGCTTAACACTAGTCAGGTAGCTGAAATGCGGCTTTGGGGTGGCATTGGAAGCAAACTGGGCCAGAAATAAGAATGATAATTCGGCAAAGCTGCCGATCGATCCTGGCTGCAGGGTCCTGAACCATTCCTGGGCAGGTCCCCTGAGCATGCTGAAGAAAAGCCGACAAATGGCCGCCTCCGTCGCTCCCAACAGCATGAGCCCCCTGGTAACTTCTCAAATGCACATGGGGGTCTCCCGCCCCGTCATATATCTGACCGGTCGGCGATTTGGCATCCATGTGGATTTCGGCATCCATTATTTCCCAGATAAAGGGGGAAGTGATCCCGACTCACACCAGGGTAGGTTGTAGAGGTGCCCTGTTCACCTGGTCCCTCATTTCATTCATCTGCCTCCTCATTTCGGCCATCCCTTCCTTTTGGGCTGTTAGGGGAGGCGGTGGTGAAGTTGCCAAATTGACAAACTCTCGGGTTCCTTCCGGTGGGGGCGTTCTCTGATTTCGACGTTCCTGCCTGCATCTGGCGTTGTCACGTTCTCCATAATCTCAAGAGCCCACTTGTATTATGCAATTCGCGGATTACACAGGAAACTTCCCGAACGGTACGTCGGAATAGTGATTAATACAAGAACAAGAGTAATAAAGCTATTCTAGGCTTTGAGTATCAAAATGCTAACCCTTTACAATGAGATTAATCCCTCTATTTATACTAATGGGGGGTATGAGGTGCTCCATGCTGATTGGTTGCTAATTCAGCCACTTGAATGCCCATACTCCCACTTGATGAGGTCTCTTCGTAGCAATAAATGCTCCGTGCCACTTGTCAACCATCCGTTGCCCGTTCGGGGTGATGGACCAAGCTGGAGACATCCTTGATCTGGCCCAAGTACACTTGTTGCCCCGATCCCCGTTCGGGGCATATATCTCATTGGGCCTGTTCTTCTTCGGGATTCCGGGTTATTTATTGGACTGGATATTCTCGGCCTTTGGCCTGGGTATTGGGCCTTCGACCCAATATCCTAATAGAGCTCTTGGTCTTGGACGCACGTCGGCTTTGCCTGTTGTCTGGCGAGCAAATAGCTGGCAACAGGGCCGAATGAAGCGATGGAATTTGTCTGGCTAGGTGAATCGACGATCAGGTAGGGTTGGATTCGGTTCGGGCCACCCGGCTCGTGACCCGGCTCGTGACCCGGCCCGGCCCGGTACTGTGCGGGCCCGGGACCAGCCCGGTCGGGCGGTCTGGGACCGGGTGTGGACCCGAACCGGTGGGAATGGGCGGGGCGGGCTCGGTGCTGGATAAATGTGACCCGGCCCGGCCGGGTCGGGCCCGAGTCCGGTCTTAATTTTAAAAAAAAAAATTAATTGGGCTAGTGGGCTACTAGCCGTTGGGGGTGGGCTGGGGACAACCCAAACGGCTATATAGCCGTTGGGTGGGGTAAAGGGGGGGTCCGGGGGGTTGGGTGGTGGGGTGGGGGGTAAAAAAACCTATAAATACTCCTAATCTTAAACATTTTTTCATATCTTTTCTCCAATTCTTCCTAAATCCTATTCTTAACTCTCTACTCTCTAATTCTCTTATTCTCCATTCTCCAATATATTATATTTATTATTTATAGTTTATATTAATTATCTACTTATATAAACTATAAATAGATATAAATAGTATTATATTACTTATATTTGTTATCTAATTATATATTACTTATATATTTATTATTTCTATTAATATAGTTGGAATTATATCTAATTATTCTATTATTTACACTTGTTTAATTACTAGTTAATTTGCTACATTTGACTCTTGTTTAATAGTTAGATAAATAGTTAATTACTTTTTTACAATTTTTTATTAATTGCTACATTTGACTCTAGTTTAAAAAATATGTTGTACACAAAACTAGTTAATTCACTATTTAATTTGCTATAACTCGAATTAATAGTTAAATAAATAGTTAATTACTTTTTTACAATTTTTTATTAATTGCTACATTTGACTCTAGTTTAAAAAATATGTTGTACACAAAACTAGTTAATTCACTAGTTAATTTGCTATAACTCGAATTAATAGTTAGATAAATAGTTAATTACTTTTTTACAATTTTTTATTAATTGCTACATTTGACTCTAGTTTAAAAAATATGTTGTACACAAAACTAGTTAATTCACTACTTAATTTGCTATAACTCGAATTAATAGTTAGATAAATAGTTAATTACTTTTTTACAATTTTTTATTAATTGCTACATTTGACTCTAGTTTAAAAAATATGTTGTACACAAAACTAGTTAATTCACTAGTTAATTTGCTATAACGCGAATTAATAGTTAGATAAATAGTTAATTACTTTTTTACAATTTTTTATTAATTGCTACATTTGACTCTAGTTTAAAAAATATGTTGTACACAAAACTAGTTAATTCACTAGTTAATTTGCTATAACTCGAATTAATAGTTAGATAAATAGTTAATTACTTTTTTACAATTTTTTATTAATTGCTACATTTGACTCTAGTTTAAAAAATATGTTGTACACAAAACTAGTTAATTCACTACTTAATTTGCTATAACTCGAATTAATAGTTAGATAAATAGTTAATTACTTTTTTACAATTTTTTATTAATTGCTACATTTGACTCTAGTTTAAAAAATATGTTGTACACAAAACTAGTTAATTCACTAGTTAATTTGCTATAACTCGAATTAATAGTTAGATAAATAGTTAATTACTTTTTTACAATTTTTTATTAATTGCTACATTTGACTCTAGTTTAAAAAATATGTTGTACACAAAACTAGTTAATTCACTAGTTAATTTGCTATTACTCGATTTAATAGTTACATAAATAGTTAATTAGTTTTTTACTTTTTTTTATTAATCGCTACATTTTTTAGATGGATCGTCCTAGATATTCGGTTGATATGGGTAACCTCGAGCGCAACCGAACGAAAGAGCTTGCGAGGAAGAGATCCCGCAAAGGTAAATCACATATCGGCTCTTCATCTTAAAGTCGAGATGATTTTGATACGGGTTACGTAAGGAGGGATGGGGATGCGATGACCGACGAACAACTAGAACAAGAATTGCACCGACATAATTCCCGCTTTTTTCAAGACCAACCGAGGACCATTGACGAAGAAGAGCTCGAGGACGAGGACGACGATGTGGAGGAAGCAATTCCGGAGAGCCACGACGACGAGGAGGAGGAGGGTGGCGGCAGCCATGACGCCGACCAACCAGCCTCATCCCAAACAGGTACAAAAAAAAGTAAATCTGAATTAATGGCTAATAATTTTTCTAAGTGGAAGGACCCGAACACCGGGAATTGGACCGCAACTTGCAATTGGTGCAAGAAAAACTATAGCTTGGGGATTTCCGGCGGATACGGATCCGCCACAAGACACCTTAAGTCCAAACACCCGGTGGAGTATGCAAAATTAGGCGGCGGAACGGGGAAGCAAACGCAAATATCGAGGTTTGCAAATAACCAACAAGGTTTTGGTAATTTCTCATATAATGATGCACAAAATTTGACAGGTATGGCTAACTTACTTGTTGAAGAAAATTTGCCTTATTTGTTTTCTGAAAGTCTTGCTTTTCGTGATTATGCACAAACTTGTTTAAATCCGCAATATAGAGGTTATAGTCGCAAAACGGTTAAGAAAGAAATTTCAAGGCTTTATGGTGCGGAAAAGGTAAGATTACAAAATTATTTTGCAAACTTTGATGGACGTGTTACTGTATGTTCTGACATATGGGAGGATATTTATCATAATTTACATTATTTGGGTCTGACTGTACATTATATTGATAATGATTGACATATGCATAAACGTGTTCTTGCTTTCCGTGAATTTAATGATCGTCACACCGCTGAACATATTTATATTTTGATTGAACGTATTTTAATTGAGTATAATTTAATTGATAAGGTGTTTGCTATTGGTTTTGATAATGCTACTAATAATATTGCTGTTATTCCTAGATTGCGTGAATTGTGTGGTTCTACTTCTTTGATGGGTAGATTTTTTCATCAACGATGTGCATGTCATGTTCTAAATTTATGTGTGCAAGATGGTCTAAAAGCGTTGGGAGCATCGTTGGAGGTAGTCAAGGGGGGGATTAGACGTATTTGGGGTAATGGACAACTTAGGAAAAAATGGCATGATTATTTGATAGAAAGAGGTGAGAGATATGTGGCTTTTCCAAAAGATTTGTCTATTCGTTAGAATAGTACCTATAAGTTAATTGGAGTTCTTCTTAGATATAAACAACATTTTCCTGCTTTTATGAAACAATATGATAACTATATTATAAACTCGGCTGAGATCGACACCTGTGAAAAAATTTGTAATGCTTTGATATATTTTAATAATGCAACTGAAACTTTTAGTCATGTTTATAAACCTACCTCATACCTATTTATTCGTGAAGCTGTTAATCTCGCTGGTGCTTTTTCAAATTTTGAGAAAGCTAATTATGTGAGTTATTTTGCTGGTTTTATGAAGGAAAAGTTTTTAAAATATTATTCACATATTCCGCATATTTATGGTATTGCATTTGTTCTCGATCCTCGTTTTAGACTTGGTTCTTTAGAAGAATGTTTGAATTATTATTATGCTGCTTTTTTTGGTCCATTGCCAATGTATGAGGACAACCCAATTGATCCGAAAAAAGAATACAACGAGGTTAGTGATATATTTTATGCATTATTCAATGAGTTTCATGCACAATATGGCAATGCGCCCCCTCCCCCGACACAAACATCATCTAAAGGAAAATCAATTTTCAAATCTACGTTTGCTAATCTTATTAAAAAAACGAAATCAACTCCCGCTACACAACAAAGCACAATTAAAGAGATTTCTTTGTATTTAACTTATGATGTTGATTTTGAAGAAGATGATGATTTTGACGTACTAAACTGGTGGAAGGGAAAAGAAAGAATGTTCCCGGTTTTAGCAAAGATGGCTAAGCAAGTGCTATCAATGCCGGTTTCAACGGTTGCCGTGGAACAAGAATTTAGTTCGGCCGTCAATGTCCTAACACAAACCAGAACGAGGTTGAACGCTGAATCTCTTGAGATGCTTATATGCTACCACGATTGGTTGAAAGCAGCCCGTAGAGCTCAAGAAATTGACATCACCCCATCCCAACACTTTATGGATGAATCTACAACCGAGGGTGGCTCTACCTATGCCGGAGATTCCGATTAAAAACAATTATAGTTCCTATTTAATTTTCAAATGTAGTTCCTATTTCATTTCAAATAAATGCACTTGAAGTTTGTTTTTTAATACTTGTATAAAACTATAAAGTATAAAATATAAATTAAAAATATATATATATATTTAACCGGCCCGGCCCGGCCCGACGGGTGGCCCGACCCGTGACCCGGGCGGGTGGCCTGGCCCGAACCGGACCCGTCCAACCCTCGGGCCGGTCCCGGGCCCATGTGATACGAACCGGCGGCCCGACCAAGCCTAGGCCCGGCCCGGGCTCGACCCGGCCCGAATCCATCCCTAATCAAATCAGGCAACGAAGGGTACGAAAAGGGTCTTAGTCACTTTTGGAGAAAATATAAAACGGATCATATTTTTGGAATCCAAATGCCTATTAGTAATATATGGGTCATTAATTCTTTTTAAAAACTGCTAATTCAAAATTTGATGTTTCTAACGGATTTTTAACTATGGAATTTGATGGAAAGAAAGTAGAATATAACATTTATAATTCTATTAAAAATCACTCTCCATTTGAAGAAAAAAATGAATCAATCTTGATTGTTGAGGAAACACTAGACAAACCACCGTTAATCAAACCTCCAAAACATGAATTCAAACCACCTGCGATTGAGGTGGTAACAAGAAAGAAAGTCAGACCTTACTGGAAAAGGCCGAAAAAGAAAAATGAAACAAGGCCAAACAAGGGCTTTGAGAATGAAAAAGGGGATGTTCATAATCCCACTTAAAAAAAACATCGTGCCACGTCGATAAATAAGGCGCTTCAATTCTTGGGAGGCAACCCAAGTTTTGTAAACATTTTATTTATTTGATTTTAATTCACATTGTTCAATTTCCTTTTGAGTGCGGTGAGCGAGGGACTAATGTTTGGATTGAAACGGTGAAAAGAAACACAAAAAATCCAGGTATGGAGAAGACCTAGATCGAGTATCTCAATTATCCGGTCGGGTATGTGCAAATAATGAAAATTTTGAGCTCCCGGGACAGTTACTCGAGCGGGTATCTTTCATACCCGGTCGGGTATGATTAAAAAAAGTAAAACATAGACTATTGGAGGAAATATCCAATCGGGTGTCACCAATATCCGAGCATTTTATCAAACATTAGTCATGAACATTGGTTATAGTTCCCATTTCCCCCACTTCATTCAATTATATATTTCTCATCGAAAGTAACCTATCTACTGTTGGATCACAATGATTCATTTATTTAAAGAGAAATGGGTAGGTATCAAACTGAAAGATAGAGTGAAGATTTTAGAAAGTACTTCTAACTTAAAGAGATGTTCATGCTCAATTGGTAAGATTTTGAAGTAGAGAAATGGGTAGGTATCAAACTGAAATTAGCCAATTCAGTCTTCATTTAGAAGAACAGAAGAACTGCAAAAAAATATTTGGCATGCATAAGACAGTATGAAACCACCACAACCAGTATAAAGAGTTACAGGATGCTTCAAACCCCACAGCCACATTACAAAAAAAAATTGTTTAGGAACCAAAGAATTAAAAACGTAAATCATTGGGCATAAAAACATAAAAGTAACCCACATGTTCTTGAGTTGGCAAGTTTGAATATATAAATCAAACTAAACATTTGAGCCCATATTAAAGTTTAAAGATTTAAGAGGTTAGATAATTCCATTTTGACATTAATATAAAAGGTTGAGTTTTAAAAGATACAAAAACTCATTTGCATTTTAAGATTTTGCATTTTATAACAAAGTTACAAACTCTTTTTGGCATCGATATCATAGATCGATTCATGTTAGCCGACCCCAAATTCTTTTGGGATTAAGGCTTGGATGTTGTTGTTGTATAACAAAGTTACAAAACCTAACCAAATCATTATATCCTCTTTATTAAATAAGTAAGAAAGGTATAGGGGAAAAACGGGAAATTGTAAGGAGTAGTGGAGTACACTAAATAATTTGAAAAAGCAAACCATGCATACAAAACAGAAAATATGAATCATTAAGTGTATAATCTTTATTTGAAAAAGCAGATCGTGTAAGAAAGAATGATTGGAATATAACCCAACGGTCCAATCACATGCTATCAATTTTTTTAGTAAAACGTGATATATAAAATTTGATTTGTAGAAAGATAAACTTAAACATTAGTAAATCATTATGTGGCTTTTTTAACTCAAACATTACACCAGACTAAAATTTGTTTAAGGTTGGCTTTTTGTGATGATAAACCTCATCATTTTCTTTACGCCAGACTAAAATTAGGTAAGGAAGTTAATAAGGTACATCAAATTATGTCTTGATTTATGCCAATAACCTATATGAGTTGGAATTTGACTAATACTACCGTATATGTTAAAATATGTAATATTAGAGGAAGAATTGTAATAACATACCTCTAATAGAATAATTTACCCCAACATGAACATGGCTCTCATCTAACCTGAAAAAGGGCATATGACGAGCATTTTATCGTGGTGTGCCGTAAAAAAAAAAATTAATACAACAATTATACGTAGTATAATGAAGTAAGGTTCGTATCCACAGGGAAAAGAATATTTATCTTTTAACTAATTAGTAACAAGGGGGTTTAGATTGTTGATGATCTTAAAGTATATTAAACACTAAGATGAATGACTTATATGATTTAATTAATTAGAGATGGAGACTTGGTTTTGCTTATATCCACTTAATGAAATGTTCGTCGATCCGGATTATATCTTTAACTATCTTCCTCTCGAATACTCAATCGAGGAGTATATCCAATTCATTGAGGGTAGTTATTAATAACGAGACACATTCATTAATAAAACTTACTATCGAGTCAATATAGAACACGTGCCGTATATTAACCTGATAGTAGCAATAAACTTAAGATGAAAACGATTGAGATTGATAACCTTAACACAAGTGGTTTATTGGTTCAATCAATATAATTAATTCCCCTTAGATTATTAACCATGAGACGCATGCATTAATAATCCAAGTTTACTACCGTGAAAGGACCGAACGATTAAAAAGCGTACTCATCGATCGATTCTAGTAATAATTAATATATGAAACAAAACAAGTTGATCCTTTAAGTAATGCTCAAAATATCAATATGAAATATGAATAGGAATTAATTAATATTCAAGAAAGATGATTAAAGAAAATGACTCACAACTTACAAATCATTAAGCTTCAACGTAGCAAAACCAAGATGGAAGAGTTTAACTCCTCATTTGGAGACTAAACATGCTAAAAAAATAATGTACTTGACTAATCTGAGCTAAGAAGTATATAGGAATTGGTGAATTTATTGTGAAGGAAAACGGATGTAATTATAGGAAAATGGAGGTGGCAAGGTCTTTTACCTGACCGGGTATTTAAGGTACTTGATCGGGTAAAAATCAACTCATACCCGATCGGGTGTGTCGGTCTACCCGATCGGGTATGAGACCAAATCTTTATATATTTTCATGTCACGATCCTTTTTTTCCCGGATTTGATTTTGACATGCAAATTTGGTCAATACCGATCGGGTATTGCGTATACCCGGCCGGATATATGAACAATTTGTCAAATCCTTGTTTGATCTTGTTCCTTTGCTCATCCTTTGGTCATTGGGATCCATTCCTTGATCCTTTGAGTGATTTTGACCTATCCTATGCTCAGAGTAATCCTAATGATAGTATAGAATTGTTATTGTTTATCTTTGTAATTTTAAGTAGAATTATTTATTGTTGTTTGGGAAATTACACACTTTTGGTGTAATACTTTATTTTTCCTAGTTTATTGTAACTTATTAGTTTTTGAAGAGTTTGAGCTTGAATAAAACAAAGGAGCATGGAAGATATCTTAGAAGACTAGAGGAATGTGCAAGGGAGCAAGAAATCATGCTAAAAAAGTGATTTGGTAACTTACCCGGTTGGGTATACTCTTTACCCAGTTGGGTAGAAAGTGAAAACAGAAGTTGCTAGGAAATTACACACTTACCCAGTCGGGTAAGGTACTTTACCCGGTCGGGTATGATGTGACCCAGACCAACAGACGTGAAGAAAACAAAAGAACATGGCGAATCGATCCGATTTTGACCGGTACCCGGTCGGGTAAACATTTTACCCGGTCGGGTACCCGGCCAAAGGTGTTGAAAACACCTATAAATAGCACACTTTTCCTTCACAAAAAACATCCCTTCTTCCATATACTTAAGCTCAACTTAGAATAATATTTTCTTTATATTTTTCTAGCAAGTTTAGTCTCCAAATGAGGAGCTAAATTCTCATTTCTTGAGTTTGCTCTTGAAGCTTGTTGAATGTTAAACTTGTGAGTTATTGTATTACTTCTTCCCTTGAATATTAATTTTTCCCTTATTCTATCTCTATATTAATGTTGGGGAGTGTTGCTAAGATGACAATTAGTTAAAATCTTGACATTAATTACTACTAGAAATTATCAATGAACCGAATGTTAATCCATGATGATTTCACAAGTAACTTCGGGTTATTAATGCACAGTCGTGGTTAATAATTTCAAGAGGGATAAATTGTGTTGGTTAAACCGAAACCGTTGTATTGAGGTTATCAATCTCAATTGATTTCATCAATGAGTTAAGAGATTAAAAGCTACTATCAAGTCGCTATATGGCGGTGTTCTATAATTGACTAATAGTAAGGGTTATTAATGAACAATCGGTGTTAATAACTACCCTCGATGAATTGGAGATACTCTTCGATTGAGTATTCGGGAGGGGATAAGTTATAGAGATAACTGGCATCAACAAACATATCAACAAGTGCAAAGTAGCAAAGCCAAGTCTTTTATCTCATTAATTAAAATTATATAAGTCGTTCATCTTAGTGTTTATTTAATTAAATCAAATCAACCTTAAAACCCCCTCTTTTATTTACTAGTTACGTAAAAGAAAAGTATTTCTTTCTTTGTGGATACAAACTCTACTACACTATACTACGTATAGTATAAGTGCAAGTATTGAATTTATTTTGAGGCAAATACGACTCCAGTGTCATCGTCATCTAATCTACTCAATTTACACAAATTTAAACAAACTAAAGTATTACACCAAAAGTGTGTAATTTCCAAAATAACAAACTACAAAACTAATTAAAAATGCAAACATAACAATGGAAATTACATGAATGTAAACATCCCATATGAATATGGATAATAACATAACCTGAAGTGTTATGTTATTGTTCTAGACATAAAAAAACAGACCCCCATACCTCTTTTTTTCCTTGTTGCTACTCCAAGATGTACTTTTTTGAGCTTGTGTTGCTACGCTTGTGATAACTAATGACACCCATATCGCAAACAAATGATTCAGACATTCAGTTAAACATATATCAACAAAAGTAATCAGTTATTTATCATAAAATTACTTTCATTTAGAAAAACTCCTAAAATTATCCGATTGTATGTATCATTAATGCAAATGGTGTTTCCTGGTACAAAATGTAGTCTTTATCAATTACAGAACCAAAGCCTGTGCTTTAGGTAAGGCAGGAGCAGAATATACCAAAGCCTGAATTTCATAGGCACACTTACATAGCCATGTCCTTGGTGTTGGTTTGCAGTATAATTTATGTATCAATATCAAGGGGATTGATGACCAAAATTAAAAAGGGTAAGGTTTATACGTACAAAAAAAGATGATCCATAGTAGTAACTAACCACGCAAGTGGTTCAGGTCCTTCAGGATATTAGTGCTCTTCTTCTTCCTAAAAGCCCATCCGAAAATTGCCACAAGTGACCCTGCCCTAATACCAGCAGCCAAAGGAGGCTATCATCCAGCTAATTCAAAATCAGTTTGAGGTAAACTATCATTCTAAATCATATAATCCATCTTTTATTTTAAACTGATTCCAATTTTCTAGGTTTATATTATTTAGAACGTTATTACAATTTCTGTAAGGAAGGTGTTTGTTAAAAGTCCTCAATCAAGTGTCCCTTTGTGCATTTTTTGTTTACTCTCAGATCATTCTTAAACACTACACTTAACATGTCTCCAAGATTCTGAGAACCATGTGTCCTTAAACACTCCTTCCTTCCTACCACCTAAAGCTCCCACCATCAGTAAAGGAACAATATATAAATTGAATGAATAAATGATTTGAATTTACCTTGATTAAATCCAAGATCTAAATTGAATGAATCAAAGATATGAGTTGACCATGATTGGTGGTGTATGATGATAAGTCGATAAACATCTTTGGTCTGTATTCATAGCTAGGCGTATATGAAATTGTTTAAGGAGGGAGAGCTTTTCGTATGCCTGTTAAGATGATAATTAGCCTATTTCGTATGTCAATCCTTAAAAATTGCATATCAAACCTTCTTGTGACATGCCGTGTACATAATCGGGTGTCTCTTCATTCTCGAGTTACAGGATTGCCGCAATAGTCCTTGTTGTTCCGACCAAGAAGTACACCATTAATGACTGGGAGATAAGGATGATGAGGTGAATGGGAGGAGAATTGCAGTAGAAGAGTCAAGAGACTGTGGGGAAGGAATGATTTCTGGGAAGTAGCGACCAAAACGATTACAGGAGAATGGAGTTATGGAGTGGGAGAAATAGAGGAAGAGATGAGAATGTGAATATATCAAGGAAAGAGGTGAAGAACGATGGAGATGCATTTTGATAGAGAGTCTGGTTCCAATAATGGAGAATTGAAGGAGAAATGTGAACATATCAGAAAGGATTGAACGATGGGGATGTTTTTGGTGCTGGGCGGGAATACTAAAATATTGTTTTGCTTTTATGTACTCCCTCCGTCCCTCAATACTTTCTCATATTTGATTAGCACGGGAAATAATAAAGTAAAAATTGTGTTGTTGAGTTATAAGCAGAGGAGGGATAAATAACAGGAACTACAAATTCATTGATTAAAATGTAAAGTGACAAAGTTTTTGAAACAACCAAAAAAGGAAAGATGACAAAGTTATAAGGGATGGATGGAGTATTAGATTGTGCACAACCTAGCTAAAATGAGCTTCTTGTGGGCCGTTGGGCTTGTTATAGTATAGTACGAGTATGAGTGTTTGGGCTCGGACCATATACTCAACCATTATATATCTTAATTATTACACAATTTAACATGCGAAAATAAATGTTGAATTTTTTATTTTAAAGTCATCTGATGATGCTTATAAGTGGAAAATGAGGTCACCAAAGAGGCTCTTTAATCATATAAATGAATTAACACAATGAAATTACCACATTTAGTTAATCATATGAACACAATGAAATTAATAATTTAGTACCTTCATCCCTAAAAACTTTATCCATTTATTTATTTATTTATTTATTATTTATTTATTTAATTATTTATTTATTTATTTATTTATTTATTTATTTATCTATTTATTTATTTATTTAATTTTATTTATTTATTTATTTATTTATTTATTTATGTATTTATGTATTTATGTATTTTTATTTATTTATTTATCCATTTGTTTGTTTATTTATTTTTTTATTTATCTATTTTTTTATTTATCTATATTTTATTTATTTATTTGTTTGTGTATATACTTATTTATTTATTTATTCATTCATTTATTTATCGATTCATTCATTCGTTCGTTCATTTGTATATCATGTAAGTATATTAACATAATCATGTGTGTGTATGGTGAGAACACATACAAATGAGTTCTCTCATGCAAACCTACAAACTAATCTCATATGTCCGTTTGTGTTAAATAAATGGCATCTGTATGAGATGTATGGTAGGAATCTGTGGATGACATGGACGGAATAATAATAAAATCATGAGTTACTAATGGAACGGTTAATAAGAAGGATACTATGGTCATTTGAAAAATAGAAGTGATAGACAACTTAACTACTTATGGAAATAAGTCATGACTACATCCAATAGTTGAAAGATTCAGTCACATATGTAAGGTAATCACACAAATTCAGCTAGCCCCCACCACTAAAATTTAGATCACCTATGTTTAGCCAATTAAAAAAGGAATGATACAATAATGATTAAGATTGAATTTTTTAGCCATCAACGAAGATTGCAATAACAATTCCGATTAGTCTTTATTTTGGGATATGTGCATTTTAGAAGTTCGTAGAATGCACTTTAGTAAAATTATAAGTGCACTTTAATAAGATGGTGTTTGCATTTCAGAAGTTCATGCAGTGCACTATCACCTGTGCATTTTTAGAAGTTCATATATATTGCATTTCAGTAAGATGGCATGTGCATCTTAGGGGACCATATGCTGCATCTTATTGTCATGACATCTGCATTCTAAACTCAAGTGACATGTATATGAAAATCATGGGGTCTAGAAGACAAGATGCATAATATATTTAAAGAATGCTCTAAATGACAAAGATACTACTCCATACTATATTTTACATACTAAAGTTATAGGAACTTCGCATAAATACGAAATTGGGTGAATTGATATGAAACGTTTTTGCATACAATAACTTTTAGATACTGAAACTACAAAAGCTTTGCATAAACATGTAATTGATGAATTGATATGAAAATAAAAATAAAAAAATCAGGCGTGCGCACCGGATTCCGTGGCGGTGCCGGAATCCTTGGCGTTTGAATAAAAGAACAAGTTATCAGATTCAATTCTATTAAATTTGATATGGAGATGTAGATAAAGATGGAGATAAAGTTGGAGATGGAGATGAAGAGGAGATGGAGATGGAAATGAAGAGAAGTTTTGATATCCTGGAACAATTGCGTGTAGATGGATGAACCTGGTAGGAGAGAGGGAGAGAGAACTGATTACAATCGGTTATGAAAAGGTAATGTGTGTGTCTAATCTAATAAAAATGTAAAAGACTAATAAGCCCTTAACTATCTAATCTAATCTAGGTGAAACACACGGCTGTTTAGTCTAAACGAATGGTTAGGATTAGTTTGTAGGTTAGTAAATTAAGCCTACTTTGTATTTCATCTCTAATATGTGTGTGTGTGTGATTGTACTACATGTGTTCATACTAGTGTAGTGAGACCAATAACAATAAGAGCTGAAAGCAATAAAAAATCATAATAGTATAGGGAGGACTGCACAATTTGATCTATTACTATTTGAATGTGCCAAAGGTCGGCTCTGAATCTTTTTTAATTTGCAATAGTCATGGATAAACTCATAAAGTCAATTAAAATGATAATACAATTGTATGTGTTGATTGATGAAACAAGATCGGATGCTAAAACAAAGTTGGAAGTATGATGATAAATTTGGAGAACAATTATTAAGGGTTTCAAGCTAAATTAAAACAAGACCGCGTATTGAAAAATTTATTTATGAACTCTAGGGAAGCAATGATGTTTGGGAGATGCCCCATGAGTCCATGACCGGTCCTCCTAACCCAAAATACAATTCCTCATTTAATAATCCTAATTTTCTATTGTGTACTTAATAAATGATATTACCTTCTTCTCACTCAACTTTGTCAAGTTGATGTTAGGTGGGAAATTAGAATAATAAAATTTATGTGATTGAGGTTTGTGCAGAGGAGAGAGAAACGAACAGAACTACAAAAATATTACTGTAAAAGGAAAGTGACAAAGTTTTTTGGAATAAATAAAAGAGGAAAATTGGCAAAGTTCAGAAGGAAGGAGGAAGCATGATATTATGATACTCCGTATTATTTTGACATATATCCTCTAGGCTGTAACCCTTCACATACTTCGTATTTCACATGCAACCAGTAAGAGTGGGACCACCAATTACAAAACTTCTCTTTCCTATGATTTTGCCATTAATACCATCAATTATTTGTCCAAGATTCAATATTAAGAGAGCTTTTAATAGCACATTTTTCATCTGTCTATCAATTTTTCACGTTACTAGCTTATTTGACTGTACTAGCTTTTCTTCTGTTGTTAAAGTGGCCAAACGGAAAGAAATGACACATCCCCTGCCATATTTAGGTATAATATTAATATTTTTAATTTGTTAATTAATACGGTAATATTTTTTAATTCTCGGCAAAATGCAGGTTATATACAACCGATTTTAGACATATTAATACCTTCATCATAAATCTATACAGAATGGAGTTGGATTAGGGATACACACTTTTTGAGGTACATACTTTTACACATTGTTTATGTAGGTTTTTTTTGTCTGTACAGACATAACGTGTTTTCGTCAAAACACATTTTGTCTGTACAGACAAAAAAAACCTACACAGAAAGTGCGTAAAAGTGTGTACCCCAAAAAGTGTGTACCAAGAGTATTTTTGTGCAGAGTGATTAGTCATCGTGGTCACCTATTGGCAGGGAAAATACGGATTTGTGGTACACCTTGAATAGCCCCGTTCTATGTAGGAAAAAATAGTTGTACACCCCAATAGTACACGTTCATGTACACATTCCTATTTTGTTTGTGTACACTAATAGTCACTGTTCTAAAAATTGGTGTAGTCAGACGGATTAATCGGTCTAATCGGCCTAATCGATCTTAGTTGTAGAGGATTAATCAACCTAGTCGGCTGAAAAATAAACCTAATCGGCCGTCTAGACGTTACGCGCCGCTCAAACGTCTGTTTAACGCTTGATGAGTTTTAGAACAATGGTAACAGTTCATTAGAATTTCAATTCTTTGACAAAATGCATGAAATTGTTTACGTGGAATGTTAAAACAGCGTGTGAGCTTTTACACTTTCAATACGAGGAAAGGATCAATTGAGTGCATCAATTTGTATGAGGTGGAGTAAGCAGTACACTATATTGCATTTGATATTTCTAAGTACACAAACTCGGATTATTAGTCTTAATTAAGTACACCCGTTAGATTAACATCTTAATACGGCTGAGTTGACTAATGAAATGCTAATAGGTTGACTTCCTGATGGTCGACACCAGCATTTAGCCCCTTGGTTGACGCCAATCCCTGCAAGTGGACTTCCCTTTGATCAATACACCCAAACGTGGAGCTCGATGCTCCCACAGGTCGACGTAACCTTGGTCGACTTACCATTTTAGGTTGACATCAGAACCTTGGTCGAATTTCTCTTGGTCGATTTCTCCTTCTTACTCAACATTTCGTTAGCCAACTTAGCCGTATTTATGTGTTAATCTAACTGTGTAGTATGTACTCGATTAATACTAAAAACCGAGTTTGTGTACTTATAATTAGAAATATCAAATGCAATATAATATACTTTTTACTCCACTTCATACAAATTGATGTACTTAATCGATCATTTCCTTCTTTCATCAATTCGTACCGATACCCTATATTGAATCACTTGATTAATTAAATACTTCTATAATACTACAAGGCCATTATGAAAGTGATGAAACTGTTGTGCTACTTTATTGAATAAGTGGAAATGTGGATGAGGATAACGTAGTGTTTGGGATTGTTTATATTTCAAAAGTAGTGATTTTTAAAGTGATTTTGGAGAAAATATTTAATAGTAAATGTTGGTAGTGTTTGAGAAAAAAGTGATTCAAAAAATTTTAAAAGGGTAAAAGTTGATAGAGTTTGGTAAAATAAGTGTTTTTTGTGTAATAGAAAAAGTGAAAAAACAGTTTACAACATCCTTCCAATTGCTTTCAGCTTTTAGTTTTTAAGTGCTTAATTTAAGCAGAATCTATCATTTGAAAACACCATTTTCAACTTTTTTATGCCAAAAGCTTAAAAGCACTTTATTTAGTTTTAGCAAACACTACTTAAGTATCCGCCCATACAAGTAGGGGTGGGCATATCAGTTTTTATCGGTTTTGATTCGGTTCGGTTTGGAATGGGTTGGAAGAATTATTACCAAGCAAAAACCACACTATTTTTCGGTTCGGTTTGGTTCGGTTACAATTTGTTATTTTTTTAATAATTTATGAAGTTTTTTTTGAATTTCTTTATTTCGCTTTGATTTTTATCGGTTTCAGATCGGTTTAATTCGGTTTGGAAGCAATAGTACCAAACTCAAACCAAATTACATATGATCTGATTTTGGTTCGGTTTAGTCCGGTTAAACCAACCCGAAATGCCCGCCCCTACATAAAAGTATAGCAAAAAGAAAAAAAGTTTTAATTATTGTTACATTAATAAGTACTGTTTTCATTTCAGCATATTTTCTTAATTTAATACCGAGTATAAGAATCTAAAAGTTACCCAACAGTCAAAACTGACTCTTTATATTTTGATTTTTTAGTACTATAAAAATGACAATCATATGCTTATTACTCCGTATTTGTTAGTTGTTAATCCGTATTCTTTCAGAATCAGAATACCCTCACCTTTCATCCAAGGACTTCTACATAGACAAGAAATGTTGTTGATACTCTCAAGTCTCAACCATCCCTTCAAATTCTTTTCTTTCTGAAAGCCAAGGAAAGGTAGATGAAAAGCAAAATCCTCTTCTTTTTGTTTTCTATTGGTCAAAAAGTGGTATATGAAATACGACTCTATGCTTGGAATATTACTCATATTAACCAAACGATTAACAATAGAGGTGGTGTAGCAAATTAAATTATACGAATATGACCATGATTTGGGCCCCCAATGAAAACATGACGATAATTATAAAAATGAAAATGATGAATCGATGAAAAAAATGAATGAAAGCACGATACAGACGAAGTGTCTGATCGTGAGGTGGAATGTTGAGTACTAATGTGAAGTACTAAAATGTTATATTAAGATCTGAATTACTGCTTCTATCAGGCAGGCTCGGTCCTGTCATTTTATGGGTCCGGGACATTATAGATAGAGTAGGCCTTAGGGATAATGTATGAATGTTTATATTTTTTATTTCAAAAAAATATATAAGTAAAATTGAGCAATTTTATTACATAAATATGAGTATAACACATCAAAGAAATTAATAAATGAGACGGTTAGAAAGGTTATATTTAAATATTTGGTTAGTGACATTCGAGAATACTATGTAACTAAATCGGCCTAATGGAAAAGTAGTACAATTTGTATTTGCCATAAAAAGTTTTGAATTAGGGAAACATGTGAAAGTTATATCTTATATGAAGAAAAAATTTCATATTTCAAATCACATTTTTTAATTCTTTCATTTCATGAGAGAATTAAAGAAAATTAGCAAAATACTACGGAGTATCAATGAATTATGAGTTTACATGAGAGAAGTATATAAAAAGATTAACATTTATGCGCTAACTCTTAATGAATCAAAAGAAATGGTGAAGTTTGTTTCCAAGGAATTCTAGTGTGGAATTGTGGATGTTTAATTTCAAAATTTTAAACTTGTAGATTGTAGATGTTTTTGTGTAATGAATTGAAAGTATAAGAAAATTATAAGTGATTTTTTTAAACTTTTTATAGATATATAATTAAAATAAATATGTATATACGGAGTATATAACTGAAAAATTTATGGGACCCAGTGAAGCAATGGGCCCTGGGCGCATGCCCCATTACCCATGCCCCAGGACTGGCCTTGCTATCAGGTTGACCTTTTAATTAGGATGGTACCTCATATCTTAATACACGATTATTAATAGATTTTCTCGACCAAAAATGGACAATTTGATTAATGAAGTTTTTGAATTCGAAATCACCTAAATTATGAAAATTATATAAAATATTTTTTCATAAAAATACACACATAAAAATATAGAACTTATATATTTCATACAAAACTAAAACTATTTTCAGAAGGTTATTATAATTAAGAAAAGTCTATATAATTTGTGGAAGAACACATGTGAGGGAAGAAGGTGATAGTTGGTTTTGGGCATATTTTAAATACCAGACTTCTAAATCCATGTTTCATTTGTGGGGTCCTGGGGGCACACTGATAGATATTTTCCTTCAAACAATAGTGCGGGGCCCATTATATGGGGGTGGCGATAAGCGTTATGATCCCTGATAGGGCAGCTGATAGGAATTTAGGAGAAGACTTCAGAGGGAAAGGTGAAATGGGTGAGGATGCTACTTGGTTCAGGGACTTGTCTCCAAAGGGAAAGGTGAAATGGGTGAGGAAAAAGAGCACAACTAAGGTGAGACTGTGGATGCTGAGAGAGGGGGGGGGGTCTAGGAAGCGCAGGGCAGTGGATTTGCAGATTCTGGTTGAGGTTGAAGTTAGCATGGAGGTCGATAGTATTATTGGTTCAAAAAACGACACTGCAGCGGTGCTACTGAACCAGCACCGCATGGAATCAGCACCGCCTGGAATATCATTAGCTCTTGTGAGTGGGAATCTTCCTTTGCAGGTGGCTGGGCAAACCTCTTCTCCCTTTCCGATGACTGGTAAAATCGGACTGGCTTCTTTGAAGGTGGTTGATCAAACCTTTTCTCTCTTTTCGATGGCTGGTGAAATCGGTCTGGGTTCTTTGGAGGTGGCTGATCAAACTTCTTCTCTTCGCGATAGCCGGTGAAATCGGTCTGACATCTTTATAGGTGGCTGATCAAATCTCTTCTCCCTTACTGGTGGCTACGAAAATCAGGAATTATGACTCTATTTATTGTTTGAGAAAATTAACCCACATATGACTAAAATTTAATGTGTTTCCCAAAATATGACTTCTATCTTTTTTCTTCCCAATATGATAGTGTTTCGTATGTATAAAACTAATATTTAATCATATTTTGGGATGTACAAAAGCAGTAGTCATATATTCTGAAATTGTCAATGTTTTAGTCATATATTAATAAATATCCCTTATTGTTTTCATTTTAATAACTCTAGTTTTTTTATCAATATATTTTAGTAGCAATGCAAGTACAGTGATACTGATAAATTAACCTATCAAATTGCGGGGTTTGCGAACTTGACGGGGTCTCAGGGGCTAGTCAATTCTATGTCTCATCTCATGATAGCTCTGAGCTACTGGATTGCTTTGTCCTTTGTCATTCCTATTATTAATATTAAATAAATGTGTTTCTTTCTAAAAAAAACTGACTCCAATGTCATATTAAAATTTGAAGTTTCATTTTAATAAGACAATTAAATAGGAGTTCAAAGATTTAAATGTGGATTTGTATTGTTGTAATATGAGCATTTAATTTACTAGTTGATGATTGTGTTATTTATAAATTAACTAGATAATCATTTTAAAATAAAAAATTAGCCAAGGATATATGAAATAAGTAGTTGATGATTGTTCCTTAATATATATACTTGTAACAGTTTGTGTTTCACGTTTGTTATGCACAACTTTGAGTGTAATTATATTTAATTACGCATTAGTAAACATCATAAAAAGTCAATAATTTGGAAATTCATATTAATAAAAATTTAATAACATTTTATACATAATAATTTGATTGTAAATATTACGGAGTTGTAGAATGTCGTGATCAAAATAATGTGTGTGAATAGTGCAAAAATCACCTTGTTAGAACTATTTTGCCATGGAGCAAGCATATTTTATGAGTAAAATAAATGTGTTTATATATAAATGTACCCTCTTAGGTATAGCGACAGTAGCATTCATTCATTTTCAGAGGCTGAGCCAGACTTTAGGGTAGGAGGGGTCAGAATTTTTTTATATATAAATATATACTACGGAGTAATATATATCTATTTATTAATTACGGAGTAATTTTTTGGGGTGGCAAAAAAATTTATTAAGGTAAAATTAATTAAAAAAAATTAAAAATGGGGGGGGGGGGGGGGGGCAATGGCCCCCTTGGGGTTACATGTAGCTCCGTCCCTGTTCATTTTAATCATAATAATTTATATTCAATTTTTACATTTAAGTGATCATTATATTATATATACTA
The DNA here is from genome assembly GCA_945859875.1 of Cuscuta europaea. NCBI lineage: Eukaryota > Viridiplantae > Streptophyta > Magnoliopsida > Solanales > Convolvulaceae > Cuscuta > Cuscuta europaea. The sequence goes on along the minus strand of CAMAPE010000035.1, from coordinate 5,077,553 downwards.
TAGTAAATTTTACTCATATTTTCATAAATAGAATTTACTTGAGTAATATTTCAAAAAAAAATTATCAAAAAAGAAAATGTAAAAAGTTCCTTCATTTGTTGGTGCGAAAAACATAAAAAATTTGAACGCGGATAGAGTACTCTTCAAAACAATAAATCATTCTAATAAATGTTTGTGTCCAAATCGTTCCCAATAATAATAACCATAACTATTATACCAAGTATACTATAAAGGAATGTTTGAATTTCAACACTGAAAATGGACAGACGGGAAAGCAAAATTATCATTAAATTCCTCATTAATTTGGATTTTACACTTCATTATAAATAATAATCAGAGATTTGTTTCACATATAATCAGTATATGACATTTAATTTCCCTCCCATATTCCACATGCAACCAACCACAATGAGAACCCCACTTACTACAGTCCTTTTTAATCTGATTTTTCTATTTCTCACACCTTGTAAGCACAGCTTCTTCACCGCCGCCGCCGCGGTGGCAACGGCGGGAAAGTGGGACCTACTAAACTCTAGCATCGGCATATCTGCCATGCACATGCAGCTCCTCCACAACGACCGAGTTATCATATTTGACCGGAACAGCTTCGGTGACTCAAACATCTCCTTGCCGGGCGGCCAATGCATCCCCGTTCCGGCCTCCGGCAAACTCGACTGCAGTGCACATTCTGTAGAGTACGACGTCGCCAACAACTACATACGCCCTCTCCTCGTCCGCACCGACTTTTGGTGCTCCTCCGGTTCGGTCTCTCCCGACGGCAATCTCGTCCAAACCGGCGGCCATGATTCCGGCGAGTACGTAGTGAGAATCGTTTCTCCCTGCGACGACGGAAAATGCGACTGGAGAGAAATCCAAGGAGGATTACTTCAACCTCGGTGGTATGCGACTAACCACATTTTACCGGATGGCCGTCAAATCATCGTCGGCGGCCGCTCTGCGTTTAGCTACGAATTTTACCCCTCCGGCGCCGGTACCCGTCAGCTTTACGCGCTACCGTTTCTGAAAGAAACTTTTTATAAAAAAAAAGCAGAAAACAATCTTTACCCGTTTGTTTTCCTAAACGTCGATGGGAATTTGTTCATTTTCGCAAATAACAGAGCAATCCTGTTCAACTACAGAAACAACACGGTGGTCAGAACTTACCCGGAGATTCCCACCGGCGACCCGAGATGTTACCCGAGTACAGGATCCGCGGTTCTTCTTCCGTTAAAGAACTTGGAGGATCCGGCGACGGTCTCAGCTGAAGTAATGGTTTGCGGCGGCGCAAAGGCAGTGGCTTTTGAGAACGCGAATAACGGGTCGTTTCTGCGGGCGTTGGATACTTGTGGTCGGATGGTAATAACCGACCCGAATCCGGAATGGGTTATGGAAACCATGCCTTCTCCTAGATTGATGGGGGACATGGTGATGCTACCAAACGGGAATGTCCTGATCCTCAACGGAGCTTCATCCGGTTCAGCGGGTTGGGATTTTGCCAGAGACCCGGTTTTAAATCCGGTTCTTTACCGACCAGATGGTAAAATCGGGTCCAGATTCGAATTACAGGCTCCGAGCAAAAGACCCAGAATGTATCACTCATCGGCGATTTTGCTCCGGGACGGAAGGGTTCTTGTCGGCGGCGGCAACCCATACAAAGCCTACAACTTCACGACAAATCTGTTTCCGACGGATTTAAGTTTGGAGTCATTTTCACCGTCTTATCTGGATCCGGTTTTGGCCCAATTGCGCCCACAGATCATTTCACCCGTCCGGAACTCAAAATTTGGTTATGGGTCACGGGTCTCTGTTAAGTTCACAGTACCCGGGCCCATGCAAAGAGATAAGGTGAAGATAACGTTATTGGCACCACCATTTGCCACCCATTCGTTCTCTATGAACCAAAGACTTCTGGTGTTGGGTAGTTTGAATGTGGATTCGGTCGGCCCGGAAAGAAATATCTACCAAATGGATGTGAATATGCCGGGTTCGGGTAACCTGACTCCAGCCGGATATTATCTTCTCTTCGTTGTTCATCAAGATTTGCCAAGTGTCGGTGTTTGGGTACAGATCCAGTGAGGAATTGACTATATCCAGAGTGGTCGTATTTCTTAAAATCATTAGAAAACATTAAAAGTCATTACCAATAATTTATTGTTGTCATTATTTTAAATGTCAAACTATTGTTCTTGATTGGATTAATTGGATACAACATACCTTGCAACTACACAAGGGACCCTTCACTCCATTTTGTTCAAATATAAATTTGGCAAACCTCAATTTATTATCACTAAGTCATGAATATGTTCACTTTGAAGTATAAAACAACTAATTTATTGTAATCCAGCTCATACGACATATTTATAACTTCTTTGTAAAATCAATTCATAACTGAATGTAGATTACTCTTTCAACTAAAAATAAATACTTTGAAGTTCAACACGTACAAAAAAACTGTCGAGATTCATAACTTGAAACGGAAGGAGTATATATATAGAGTCTCGTAACACTAAAATTTGATGAATTGGCTGGTTCTGCATGAAGTTATAGTTGAAGTGACAGTATTGGTTGATTCCGCTGATTCTTGAAAAAAAAATAGGTGGTACTTGAATTGATACTCATCATGCGAATTTAAACTATTAGCCGGAGTAGACGGACATGTATAAATACAAAAATGTTTCTTTTAAAATATTTGTTATTAATAAACAAAATAAAAAATTATATGAAAAAACAGCTAAAATGATACTCTGCAGTAACTTCAGCCAATAAGCAGAAAAATAACTTCAACCTTACTTTTTCTACTTATTACACAATTTAGCGTGCGAAATCAAAAGTTATGTGTTTGGTGAAAAAGCTGGCTTATAACCTGATAAGCCAAAAAAGATTCACCAAAGGGCTCATATTTTATTAGTTTTATTTTGCAATTTGCAAAGCTTATGTGAAGCTACACCACATATATTAGTATAGCCGTATAGATAAAAGAAAGTTAAATTTTATTTTGGGGTTCTCCTTTAATTATTATAGCTTGTTTCCCTTTTTTTTGCTTGAATGCTTGGAATTGAATAAAAGAATTGCTTGAGATGCATGTTTATACGAGCAAATGGACCAATCTCATATTTTACCCCTTCCTGCAATTCTTTGGTGGCAAACCTTCACATTTTCTCCTTCCTTTGGAGTTAGTTCTCTTTCATGTTTAATTTTAAAGTTTATTTTTCAAGTGTGGAAATATATATATTTCAATTATATGTGGGTGTGTCCGCATTAAAGAAGGATAATTAATTTGCCCGGAAAATCCAATGTGTCCCGTTGGAGATTTAGGGACGGAATTTAATATGATCTTGAATTTCTGCGGTGTTGGAATTTAATACTCCGTATGAGTTTGTTGGATTTCATTCTGTCATTTCTAAATGTGGCTGCTCAAGTGGTTGATTGTGCAAGTTTTTTTGGGTAAAAATTGTGTAAGCTTATTTCTAACAAAAAATAAACATTAACTATGTTCTCAATTGTGAGTGTCATTATTTTTTAAAATTCATTTCTCCTATTTGAAGAAGCTTTAATTAAATAATTAAATAAATTAATTTTTGTAGCTATTTCAAGAAGTTTTAATTGGTTTATTGTTTTAACTAGATTCTCACCCGTGCGATGCACAGATGAAAATTTATAAAACTAATTAATATTATTTTTTCTACATTAACAATAATGCGAAAGATTGATAAGAATATAATGTATAAATGTTGGAAAAGAGAACAAATATGTAATACAATACATGTTAAACTACTTCCGTCCCACCAATATTCGGACGAAAGAGGATGACACAGATTCGAAGAAAAATGGGGTTATGTGGTTGATATTAATTGATAAAGTACGAATAAAGTAAAAATGATTTAGTGTCATACAAAATCTACCAAATTTGATACGAGACAATTTTAGTTTGATTTCCTAAAAAAGATAAAATGAGACAATATTAACATGACGAAGGAATTATAATACCACGTAAATAGTTAAAAAGTAGTCAATGTTTGCAATATTTTAGAAGCCAATAAAATGTAATCACAATATAATTTTTCCTTGCATGCCATAAATAAAGTACTTCGCACTTGTTTTAGTAGCACTTCGAAGCGCTCTCTCCTCGTACCAAAACATTGTGCCAGAATATAAATAGTTATGCAAAGGATCAACAAAATCTCAAAATTCACCACTTGTTGTGTCTAGAAGTAAAAATTTTGAAAATTAAAGATGCCATTGTTTGTATTTCACAATGTAAAACATGCAAAATGTACATAAATTCATAAATACCTTCTGGCCGTTGATTTTTTTGAACATTTTCTGTCCAATATGAAACAAATTATTTAGGGAAAACGATAAAATAAGCCCCCCAACTATTAAAAAAAATCAATTAAGCCCCTGAACCGAAACTCCCCTCAATTAAGCCCTTAACCTTTTTTAAAATGGCCAGATCCTCCTTTTACCCTGTAATCAACCGGTACCCAGTAAACTTCATATAAAAAAATTGACGTGGCAAATTTTAATGTGGCTGAGGGATGATGTGGCATTATATTTTTTAAATCCTCAAAACTGTATCTTAACTCTGTTTGAAAGTTATTGTACGCTAGTCATTTCTCTCACGCCCAGAGCTCTTCGCACAAGTCATCACGCCCAGAGCTCTTCGCACAGGTCGTCTCTCTTAGAAGCCACGAAGAATGTCATCTTCTTCGACATCAAGTATAAGAAGAACCAAGTTATCCACTCTTAACTATGAGCCGAGTATGTATTGCCTCTGTGGACTGAAATCACCTGATGGATAGTGTACCCGGGGGTAGCTTATCCGAGGGGTTATTGCGGAGAATAACTAGAGAGAAGTCAGAGCAAGTAAGTAAGAGAGAGAGTATATTAGATGTGATCAGCGTATTTTGCTTCTGGGTTACAAATGGGGAAATGGGGTTCTATTTATAGTAGCAATAAATGCCAGACAGGGACACGTGTCAAGCATCCATTGGCCGAGGGGTCACCTCAACTGGTTGGCGCTGGCAATCGCATGTGGCCGCATTTAATGCGGCTGTTGGATGTGACGTCGTGCTTGGTACGGTGATCCAGGCGCATGTGGAGCGGATATTATGTCGGGAAAGGTGCCCTCGGCTGCAGGTGTTTAGCCGAGGGCTCTGAGTGCCAGGGACCCCCTTGTGCCGAAGGCTCTAGGTGCCGAGGGCTACTGATTTTCGCCGTTTTCTCCTAGTAACTTTGTTTTCTTGATTTGGCCATCCTATGAGAATTGGAGCTTTCGGCCAGGGGGCCGAAGGCACCCCTAGTGTGCCACGTGGGTTGCTTAGTACTTGGGGCGCCGCGATTTGGGCCTGCTGTGCTTCCTGGGCCTATTGGGCCTCCATTAGAATAGTAGGAGTCTATGGGCCGGGGGTTCCTGGGCCATATACTCCATCAGGAGTCCCTCACTCCTTTTGCCGAAAGGTACTTGAGGGAAAAGGAGTAATCTGTGTTTGACCTTTTGGTGTTTTTCTGTTGTAGTTTGTGGACTTTGTGAGTAGTTTGTTGTGTGCATGTTTCAGCCGGGGGCAGTCCCTCAGTTACCCACATTCCGGGACTTGAGGGATCATGCTTGTTTGTTGTGGAAGTTTTTGACATTTTTTGTATTTAGAGAGATTTTCCCGGAGGGGTCCTCTAGTCCCCCACTCCTTGAGGCACTTGCAAAGTGGTGAAAAGGAGTAGAGTAGTGCCTGCCGAGGGGTGACACTTTTCGTTTCATTTTGGGGGGATGCCTCGTTAAAAACCTCATTGGAAAAAACCCTGTGGGAAAAATTCTAATTAGGGAAAAAGAGTGCACTGAATTCCCCCAATGATGAGTCGAAAAGGTAAAACCCTGGCCTGAAATGAGTGGCCATTTTTGTGCCGAAGGCTACAACTATCTGAAGGCGCGTGTGCTGATTTCCCGAAGGGTCCCTGTTGTTATCCTGAGAGATGCCGAGGGGGGAGCCCCCAAATTATGAGAATGATGGGGTGATTAATGTGGGTGATATTTCCTGTGTTGTCGAGGGGTCCCTTGCTTGTTGGTGAGTGGGGGGGGGGGGGGGGGGCACCTTTTGATGAAGGCGTGCTCCCTCGGGGGCTTCGTGGTCCTCAATGTGTTTGAGGGCCGATGGTTCCTGAGGGGTGTGCCCGTTATGAAGTCGTGGGCTTCTGGAGGAGTAAGCCCGAAGGCCTTTCTGATGTAGTATGAGGGGCATAAACCGGGAGCATCTCTGGGTAAGTGTACCCGAGGGCTCCTCTTGATGAAGTGGAGTGAAGTAAAAAGCTCGGGGGCTAGTTTCTTGGTTGATGAAGGAGTGGTCTGCTGAATATAGCCGGGAGCTCCCAGAATATAGCCGTTGTAAATATAGCCGTTGGAATACTTAACATCGAAAATATAGCCGTTGGGGGGGGGGGGGGGGGCTTCCACGTGGTGCGTGCTCGTTGGCTGCCTGTGGGGGGTGTCACTGATTGGGCAGTTCGACGGTTCGTAATGATGGCTGTTCAACCGGAGGCCCGGTTTACAGGCCCAAGCCCGGATCCAGGTGCCTATAAATACCCCAGGGCCAGAGCACTCCCCCCCTTGTGCGATTATTGTGTTAGCGGAGCTCTGCCAAAATTTCTAGAGAGAGAAACAGCTGCCTTCGATCAACCAGTCTCCCGAGGTCAATTCTCTGCCCATCTGTTGTAGTATTAGTGAGTTGTAGCTGTGTGGCCTTAGGTTAAGCGTTTAATTACCTTAGGAAGCCTCCTGCCTTAAAAACCCCTCATCCCTTAGCTGTTGAGGATGTCTTCGCAAAGTGATTCTCAAAACGTCTCGAAGGAGCCTCCGGTAGGGGTCGAGAGCTTCTCTGAGGCGGAGTCCTCGAGCGAACGCACCTCGGTCAACCAGGACTTTGCGGTGGCTGAGGAGGTACAAGCAAGCCTTCGGCTCAAATTGGAAGCGGAGGAGTTCGAGCAGGTGTGCGAGGACGAGGAAGTGGCACTTGCTTTTCAAGTGGCTGAGGATGAGGCCCAAAAGGAAAGCATGAGGGTCACCGTCGCAGTACCCAGGAGCTCTCGGCCCCTTGACGCGATACCACTCAGTGTGGCTCCGGCTAGGAAGAAGAAGGCGAGGGCGGCCCCGACGAAGAAGCAAGCTGCTGTTGATGCTGGTCAACCGGTCGGGATGTACTTTTTCCTCAACACTGCGGCCTTAGAGGTGAAGACGAGGGCGACGACAACGGAGTACCAGGCAACGCAATTCCTCGTGGGTCCTTCGGCGCAAGTGGTGGAACCGGGGCCAAATGATGTGTTGTTGAGGGCGCCCGAAGGGTGGTTTGCTGTCCATCTACTTTCGGTGGAGTTGGGGCTTCGATTTCCCCTTCATCCTTTTCTACTGGAGTATCTGCGGTTCGTAAAGCTAGCTCCTTGTCAATTGACGCCGAATAGCCATTCTTACATAGCGGGCTTCTTGTCCTTGTGCCGGAGCTGGGGGGTCCCCCACATTGGAGCAGTTCTTCCTGTCATTCAACTTATGCCGGGGGGGGGGGGGGGGGGGGGGGGCATTCAAATGCCGGGGGTTTCGGGAACTTGCAACAGCTTCCGGGGTTCGGACTTTTCGATGAGGTGCCTTCGTCCCATAAGGGATGGAAGGACAAGTTTTGCTACATTCGCCTTGCGGAGAATCCTTTTCCTGCTCCCCTTCGTGACAGTTTCCAGCGGCATCCGAAGGCAGAGGGTGCCATTCTAGAAAAGAATGGCCGAAAGCTATCCAAGAAGCCGGAGGGATCGGACAAGCATGTAAAAATCAAGGATGCTATCCTTTCGGATGAGCTGTTCAAAATCGGCTTCCGTCGGTATCGTTTGATGGGGGAGAACACCGAAGGCTACGCCGAGATCAACCGTATGTATGAGAGTGTTGAAGGTTGTTACCTAGCCGAGGGCTTTAGTTTTTATACTTAGAATTTTTTTTGTTCCCTTTTTTTTGTTTGTTTTACTGTACAGTGGTAAGCTAACATTTGTATGCCTTCCTTATCTTTCAGGACCAGACATGGATGCCAGGAAACTTGCCAAGCTAAAGAGGCCGCTGGCCAAAGAGGGCAAGAAGGAGGAGGCCCCGGCGCAACAGAGGGCAATGGATGAAATATTCCCGAAGGCAGGAACTGCAGAGGGGGGCCAGAATGCGGGGCAGATGGCCAAAGCTGCGCCTGGCGAGGACGCTGGTTCTGACGCAAGGGGCTCCCCGGGATTGGAGCTCAAGAGAAAAAGAGCCGGGAAAGGCCCGGCACATCCGGAGGAGAAGAAGAAGAAGAGGGGGGCCTCGGAGCCGAAGGAAACCCCCCTCGTGGTTGTGGATGAGTCCTCTCCTCCCAAGCCCTCGGATCCAGCCACTGGCCTGGCCTGGCCCCAGGACTGCGTCCAATTTTCCATCACTAAGGGAACCGCCATTATGCACGGGACCCTGAACCCGAAGGAGTTTTTGAGGGCCGCCACCCCTCCAACTGATAGGTCCGTACTTTCCCGGCAGGCCGATGACGTCCTCTGCTCCAAGGTCCTCCAGGCCTCGGTCACTGTAATTGCCTTCCTCCCTACTTTCCATTCATGTTTATTTCAAACTTTATCATATACTTCATGGTGGCTTATCCTTCGATGCTTTCTACTCTCCTTTGTAGGCAAGCCTCGGCCTTGGTGAGCTCATCCGTAGGATGGAGGATTCTGCCCTCCAGAAGCAGAAATCTGACGCGGCCTTGTCTGAAGCCCGAAGGCAACTTCGGGAGGCTGAAGAAGCTTTTAGAGCTGAACAAGCCGCTTTCAACAAAATCCTCGAAAATGCCAAGGTGACGGTCGCGGCCGAGGGTAAAGCTGAGGCGGAGAAGATTGCGGTCGAGGCCACCAAAAAGGCCGCCTAAGATGTTGAAGCCGCCAGGGGAGAAGCCGTGGCTAAAGCTCGGGAGGAAGTTGTATCCGGATTTATTGAGGACAGATGGAGAGCCGAAGGGCACAAGGACTGGGTGGCCTCGGTGGTGAGGGAGTCCGTAGATGATTGGGTCAAAGGCCCTGGCTGGGAGTGGATGGCCCGCAAGGGAAAAGAATACTACGATGGGGGTGAGTTCTTCACTCAGGCCCTCATCTACCGAAGGATGGCCCAGCATCTGGGGATGGACCCGGCGGCCTTTGAACCGTCGGCATATGGCCTCCCCCCTCTCCAGCCAGACACTCGGATTCCTCTACCCGAGGGCGTGGCCAGGCCTGACCTGGAAGACACTGTCTTGATGGCCGAGTGCAGTGACCAAGAGGAGCCCGGAGATGATTTGACGTTGAAGCCTGCAGAAGAGGCTGTCACCGGGGTTGATAATGTTTGATTTATACTTTGTAATCTTTTGAACATTTTTGTAATGGATATCTGTACGCTTTCGGCCTCGGCCATTATGTAATACACATTTCTTTTTCTTGATCAATGAATACTTGCCTTCGGGCTTTTGCATATAATTCGTTTTCCTTTGATTGTTTTTCTTTGAATGTATGTCCTCGTCTTTTCTGAATGTATGCCTTCGTCTTTCTTTGAATGCGTGTTAGGACTTAGAAAATATTTCTCTAAGTATAGTGCCTCCCGTAGCCCTCGGCTACTAGGCCTATGTAGTCATCTGAACATTTTGTCGAGGGCCCAACGTTCAGGACTTAGAAATTTTTCTAAGTGTTGTTCATCTGTTGGCCCCCGACTAATTCCTTCCCTCTGGTTCAGTGTAGCCTTCATGAGATAACCGGAGGCAAGGTGCTTAGGACTTAGAATTTTTTTTTCTAAGTGTTTGAATACTGTCTAGCCTTCGGTACGTGGGTACCCTTCGCTGCATGGATATATAACCGAGGGCCTAAAAATATTTAGGACTTAGAAAATATTTCTAAGTGTAGTTTCACCAAGCCTTCGACCGTGTGGCCCCTCTGGCTGCGTGGAGATTTGGCCGAGGGTCAAAAATATTTAGGACTCAGAAAATATTTCTAAGTGTAGTTGTATGAGGTAGGAGCCTTCGGTTGAAATGTGAGAGCCTTGTCGTAGGTGTACCTTCGGTTGACCGGTGACTCGACTGAGGGCAAAGTACTTAGGACTTAGAAAATTTTTCTAAGTATTTCCTGTTGCTAGCCTTCGGGCGGGGACCCTTCGGCTGTATACTTTGCGGGCCTAGAACAGTTTCCTTTGTCTTGCAATGTTAGCCTGCGGCAACAAAAGCCTTCGGATGTTGTTATGTCCCCACAGTGTTGACTTAGGAAAGTTTGTAATCCAAGTCTTACATAAAAACACAGACTCCCTCAGACATTGTCTGGGTGTATCCCCTCAGCATCTAGTGAGGTACCGGAGGTGACTCTTGCTTTGATTTGACCAACATCTGATAGCTTTGTCATATAGTAGCCTTCGGGGACGTTTTGAGTTGTTGTTGAGTGAGCCTGTCATGTTTTGTAGGATTTGAGCCTTCGGTTTTGATATAGCCGGAGGCAATCAAGGAGTGGACTTAGCCATTTGTTGATGATGTTTGTTGAATAGTATCTTCGGTAATTAGGAGCTTCCAGGTACCGAAAGGTGTTCCCATGGGGAGCCCTCGGTATGTTCCTGTAAATTTGTTGGAGTGGTGTACTCATTGATTTCTCGCTAAGTTTACTCCACTTCACCACCCCCCTTTTTTTGGTAGTGAAGGGAAGGCTTCAAGAAACTTGGTTTCTTGGTAAGGCTTGGCCTATCGGGAGGTAACAGAATACACCATTAGCTCCCCCCTCGGGTTGACCTTCCGAGTTTCGAGGGGATCGAGGGTCGTTTCCTGGGCACAAGACATGGTCTGTAGCCTGCCTCCCCTTGGGAGATGGCACGGAAAGCGCCTCAGTTTTGAAAGTCGTCCCCTCGGCGTCAGACATAGTCCATGGCCTGCCACACCCTTGGGGTAGTGGCGCGGGGAGCGTTTCGATTTGGAAGTCGAATCCTGGGCATATTAGATGCCTGCCAATCCCTTGGGGAAATGGCACGGAAAGCGTTACGTTTTTGAAAGTCGAATCCTGGGCATATTACATGCCTGCCACACCCTTGGGGTAGTGATGCGGAAAGCGTTTCAGGGAAGGGTTTTCATTTGCACACTGGTTGCAAATGGCCGGGGGCACTACGTGCTACCGGCACCGATAGGTGGCGCCTTTGGTATAGGCGTCCTCGAGGGGTACGTCTTTAGAAACAACACTTGGTGTTTGTTCCGGTGTACGGCCCCCGACACTTGGTACCGAGGGGTCTTCTGTGAAAACACTTGGTGTTTTTTATTCATTTGTCGTAGGTGATTGGGGTGTCTACCCTCGGTACTTGGTACCGAGGGGTCTTCTGTGAAAACACTTGGTGTTTTCTTCCGTTTGTGGAAAGTTGACAGTGGTGTATCCCCCCGACATTGGGTGCCGAGGGGTCTCTATTGAAGACAGTTGGTACTTTCTTCCTCGTTGCAGGTGATAGTATTGTCTACCCTCGGTACTCAGTGCCGAGGGTTCTTACTTGTGATAAGGCCTTGGGCCAGGGGGTGATATGAGGGCTTGGCCACTCGTAAGAGTCTTGTTCCATGTTCTGGGTGTCTTCAATATGCCTTCATTCTTCAAAATTTTTAGGCCTTGGGCCGCAAAATAATACATTCACTAGTTATGAGGGCTTGGCCGCTCTGATGTTATTGATAAAATTTAACTAAGTGATGTACATTCCAGTGTCTAGGGACTTCAGTCCCATTGGGGCGTTTTAGTTTGTAAGTTCCTGGTTTGATGATGGCCGCCACGATGTATGGGCCTTCGAACTTTGGTGCCATCTTTCCGCCCTCGATTGGTTGGCTAGCTTCCCTTCTTCGGAGGACATAATCCCCCACTTGGAATTCCCGGGATCGGACTTTGGCGTCAATGTAACTCTTCACTTGCCTTCGGTAGTTTTCCGCGCGTATGAAGGCTTTCTCTCGGCGTTCTGAAATAAGGTGAAGGTCGAGGGCCATATTGGCATCATTGACCTCGGGGTCATATTGTGTGACCCTTCGGGACAGAAGAGTTACCTCAGTGGGGGCCTTAGCTTCAAATCCGTAGCAAAGGGAGAAGGGTGTCTCGCATGTTGCTCGCCGATGGGTGGTACGGTAGGCCCATAAGATGTTGTGGAGCTCTTCTACCCAACCGCCCCCTTCGGCCTCCAGTTTCTTCTTTAGGCCCTCGAGCAAGGTCCTGTTGGCGTTCTCCACTTGACCGTTGCCTTGGGGATAGGCAACGGATGAGAAGGTGTGTTTGATGCCCCATGCCTCTAGGAAGGCGCAGAAGGGGGCTGCCTCAAACTGAGTCCCGTTGTCGGAGATGATTTGCTGGGGGACGCCAAATCTTGTGAGGATGTTCTTGAGAACAAAATGACGGCACCTGGCCTCAGTAATGCTGACGAGGGGTTCAGCTTCCACCCATTTGGTGAAGTAATCGATGGCGACGATGATGTACCTGTTGTTGGAGGTACCCCTCGGCAGAGGGCCCACAAGGTCTATGCCCCATCGAGCGAAGGGTATGGATGTGCTAATGGGGGCATAGTTGACCGCTGGCCTGCCGGGGGCTTTTTGGAAGTGTTGGCATGCGGTACACCTTCGGGCTAGATCTGCACAATCCTGGGCCATCGTAGGCCAAAAGTAGCCTTGGATTATTAGCCTTCGGGACATGGAGAAGGGTCCCTGGTGAGCTGAACAAGTGCCACTGTGTACTTCCTCCATTGCAACTTCGGCTTCATCTTGATGAAGGCACCGAAGTAATGTCCCGTTGTAGGACCTTTTGTAAAGCCTCCCGTCTTCGATAATGTAGCTAGGAGCCCTCAGCTTTGCTAGCTTGGTGCGGGCCTCATCCTTGGGCAGTTGCGCTGTGGTGATGAAGGCGAAAATGTCTGAGATCCAGTCATCCTGTCTCTGTTGTATGTTCATGATGGGGCTAGCATGTATGCTAGAGAGGCTGAGCTCTTCCACTTTGGCAATCTTTGAGATATGCTTAGGGTATTCGGCCGAGAGCTTGGATAAAATGTCGGCCTCGGAGTTTTGAGCCCTCGGTATTTGAGTAAGAGAGTGTGCCTCAAATACCTTAAGCAACTCCTTGGCCGCTTCTCTGTACTGCTTCATTCTCCCTTCCTTGGCTTCGTACTCCCCGTAAATTTGGCCGACAACTAATTTGGAGTCGCATTTGACGTGGATCTGTCGGGCCTTCATGTTAGCTGCCAGCCGAAGGCCACAGAGGAGGGCCTCGTATTCGGCTTCATTGTTAGAGACTTTGAAGGAGAAGCGGACTGCATAATAGGCCCGGAAGCCTTCGGGTGAGATGAGAATCACCCCTCCTCCACATGATTTGACGGCGGAGGGGCCATCGGTGTAGAGGGTCCACCAATCATCTGAGGGGGCCGAGGGCTCCTCGTCCGTGGCTGATCTCGCCGTACATTCGGTCACGAAGTCCGCCAGGGCTTGGCCCTTGATGACGGGCCTAGGACGGATGTCGATGTTGTATTGGCTCAGGAAGACAGCACATTTTACCATTCGAGAGGAGCTGGTGGGGCTCATCATCAAAGCGCCGAAGGGTTGGTGAGTGAGGACCTAGACCAGGTGAGCCTGGAAGTAATGGCCCAACTTCTTGACGGTCCACACGATAGCCAACACCGTTTTTCCACAGGGGAGTACCGGAGCTCTGCTTCCCTGAGGGTCTTGCTAACATAGAGGATGGCATGTTGGATGCCATCCTCTTCCCGGATGAGTACTGAGCTGATGGTTGCCGGGCTAACACCCAAGTAAAGGTATAGGATCTCCCCCACCTTGGGTTTAGAGAGCACAGGGGGTGAAGATAAGTACCATTTCAGTTCCTCGAAGGCCCCTTGACACTCTGAAGTCCACTGGAAACCGGCGGTTTTTCTCATGATCTGGAAGAAGGGTAAGGACTTCTCCGCTGATTTTGATAAGAAGCGATTGAGGGCTGCCAGGCGGCCCGTCAATCGTTGGACCTCCTTTACGTTGTGTGGGGGCTCCATATTGATGATGGCCTGGATCTTCTCAAGGTTGGCCTCGATACCCCTTCGGCTCACCATGTAGCCTAAGAATTTGCCCCCTTGTACGCCGAAGGTACACTTCTTCGGGTTTAGCCGAAGGTTGAACTTCTGCATGATGGCGAAGATCTCCCTCAGGTCGTCAGCATGACTTGCTGACTGCTTGCTTTTGACAATCATGTCGTCAACATATGCCTCCATGGTGCGCCCTAGGACAACTTGAAATACCTTGGCCACCATCCGAGTGTAGGTGGCGCCTGAGTTCTTTAGGCCGAAGGCCATGACAAGGTAGCAGAAGATGCCCTCGGGAGTCATGAAGGCTGTTTTTTCAGCGTCTTCCTCATGCATAAATATTTGATGATATCCGCGGAATGCGTCGAGAAATGACATGATTTCACACCCCGCGGTTTCATCTACAAGTTGATCAATATTCGGCAAAGGGAAGGGGTCCATGGGACACGCCTTGTTGAGATCCGTGTAATCCACGCACATGCGGAATGAGGGCGGTTTTTGTGTGAGGACTACGTTTGCCAGCCATGAGGGGTACTTTACCTCCTTGATGTGCTTGATAGAGAGGAGCATGGCGACCTCCTTCTTCACAAATTCCCTCCTCTCGGCCGAGAGGGGTCTCCTCCGCTGTTGTACTGGTTTGGCCGAAGGGTCCACCGAGAGGCGGTGGGTGATGACCCTTCGGCTGATCCCCGGCATGTCCTCCGGCCCCCATGCAAAAACAATGGAGTAGGCGCGGAGGGCGCTGATGATGCCGATCTTCAAGTCTTCGGGGAGCTTGGCTCCAATCTTCACGACTCTCTCCGGCTTGGCCGGATCGAGCGCAAAGTCTTCTACCTCCTCGGCTGGTTCAGCCCTCGGCCTCCTTTCTTTCGCTTCCACAGTTCCGGTGATGGTGTCAATGCGGAACTCCATCTTGCTAACCTTCTTCGTCACTTGAAGGTAGCAAGCGCGGGCAAGTTTTTGGTTCCCCCTTGAGTAACCGATTCCCCCCTCAGCTGGGAACTTGAGGTAGAGGTGCCTCATGGAGATGACGGCTTCGAGATCCTCGAGGGCCGGCCGGCCGAGGATGATGTTGTGGGTGCAGTCGATGTTGACGACGACGAACTCCACCTCGAGCTTGGCTCTATGGAGCCCGTCGCCGAAGAGTACTGGGAGGGTTATAACCCCCTCGGAATCAATGGTGTCGCCGGTGAAGCCGGCAAGAGGGGTCTTGATGGGCCGAAGGGACCCCTTTCCAGATGCAGCTCTCTGAAGGTACTGAGGTACATTACATTGACGGAGCTGCCTGTGTCAATGTAAGTTCGGTGAATAATAGTGTCATTGATCTCTGTGCGGATGACAAGGGCATCCCTATGTGGAGAGGACACTGGAGGGAGATCAACGTTAGTGAAGGTAATGGGCTCCTCCCTCAACCGCTTTATTGGGGGCATATGAGTGACTTCCCCCACGTAAAGTGATTGAGCCCACTTCTTTCGTTGACTTGTAGAATCACCCCCGGTATTGCCCCCTGTGATCATGAGGATGTGACGCTTCTTTTCTTGGTACCGGGGGTACTCCTCCTCCTCTTCTTCCAGGTTCCCAATCTCCCTCTTCTTGCCGAGGGGAATGGTGTTGGGGTTTACCCATGCGTTTGCTCTCGTAGGGTGCCCTCGAGGTGGCCCTTGGTGAGGGGGGCCCTGTTGCTGAGGGCCCTGGATAAACTGGGACAGGTGGCCCACTTGTATCAACCTTTTGATGGTCGTCTTCAGCTGATGGCAGTCATCGGTTCTGTGCCCCTGATGCCGGTGGAAGCGACAGTAGGGGTAGTTTGGATTGATGGCATATACTTCCGGTGGTGCGCGGGAATCTCGCTCCACCAGGCCCCTCTTCTCAGCGAAATCAAGGATGACGCTGACGGGGTGCGTCAAAGGTGTCCGAGGGTGCTCCAGGAGAACAGGCTGTGCCCAAGCCCTCGGGTTCCCTTTGTAACCTCCCCCGGGCTTGGCTTGGCCGTGCCGGGGGTGATCACCGGGGGGGTGCCGAATCCTTGGGTTGGTTGCGGGGAGCCCCCGACCCCCGATTGCCTTTTTCGTCTGGCCGAGGGCGTTGCTGATCGGGGACGTGATGGCATTTCTCCACCTCCTTGGCTTCGGCATACCTATCCCCCCGCTGTAGAGCCCTTATATAATCGCGGGGGGGGGGGGGGGGGGGGGGTTCAATGATGAGGCTCCTTGAGAAGTTCCCGGGGCAGAGTACCGTTTGGAGGAGGGCCAGGAGGGTCCCGTCGTCAGCGCCATCAACTTTATCAGCCTCCGTTCTCCAGCGCTCCAAGAAGTCCCGAAGGGTCTCCTCCTTCCTCTGCCTCACTGTCAGCAAGTGGGAGAAGTGCTTTCTTGTGCGGCGCCTTCCCACAAATTGCGTCAAGAATCGCTGAGCGAGTTCTTGCCATGAGTCAATGAAGCCCCCGGGCAATCGATTGAACCATTCGTAAGCCGGCCCCTTTAAGGTGGAGAGGAACCAGCGGCACAAATACTCATCCGATGCCCCCACCATCATCATGCTGTTTTGGTATCTGCTGTAGTGCTCCTAGGGGTCGGTTTTTCCTTCGTAGGGCTTGATGAGTTGCCCTCGGTATTTTTCCGGGATCCGGGCCGCCAATACCCTTGGGGTAAATGGCGTCCGGGTCCTGAGCTGTATGGTGGGTTCCCCCGAGCCGTCGGTTATCTTCCTCTGCATTTCCTCCTTCTTGGCCAACATGGCCTCATACTTGAGGTCTGTATGAGGGGCAGAAGTGATGGCGTGCGCTTTGGTGGCCTCCATCTCGTCAAGCCGACGCTGAAGACCGCAATGATTTCGTCCTGGGGGTCCTTCGGGAGGGCCTCTGCCCCCTGCGAATGGACACGGGCCGAGTGGGCCTGGTTGATTTGGTGGCGGGCGTCGTTGGCATGGAGAGGTGCTTTGCCTTTGTCCTGAGGGGGACACCTTTCATTGGCCCCGGAGACGGATCCACCACTTTCCTGAGGCCTCTGGAACGCCTTCCCCCCGAGGCGGTCTTGGACCCCTCGGCGGTTTTGCGCCCCTCCGAGTCTCTCGAGGGCGGAGGTCCGGAGTTGTTCTTTGTTCACGTTGTGGCGGTCCCGGGATTGGACTTCTTGGGAGGCCGTATCTTGGGCCACGACCCCCTCGACGTTCCCAATCCGGAGGACAGGGTTCCCGAGGAGGTGTGGATGAGGGGGAGGCATGTTATTCTCCCCGACCTGAGGCTGGAGGGGAACCAAAGTGCCAAAGGCACCTTGTTTCTGGGTGAGCGTCTGGATGAAGGCGGAAAACGCCGATTGTACGTCGATTGTGATTACCGGAAGGCTAACTTGGTTCTCGCTCCGGTCCTTTTTCTTGGCCTCGATGCCGAGGCGGGCATCGGGGGCATTCTGTTGAATCTGATGGCATAGGTCGACAGCCGTCTGGTCCAACCCGGCGATGACGCCGCCCCCGGGAGTCCTGTTAGAGGCTTCGGGGATGTCGACTTCGCCGAGGGCCAGGTTCCTGTCCTCAACATTCTTGGAGTTGGCACGAGTTGTTCTCACAATTTTAGCTAGGTGTTTTGTGTTTGGCGAGGGGGAGGGTTTCTTACTTGATTATTCGACCTCTCAACGAGAGCACCAAATGATGGATAGTGTACCCGGGGGGTAGCTTATCCGAGGGGTTATTGCAGAGAATAACTAGAGAGAAGTCAGAGCAAGTAAGTAAGAGAGAGAGTATATTAGATGTGATCATCGTATTTTGATTCTAGGTTACAAATGGGGAAATGGGGTGCTATTTATAGTAGCAATAAATGCCAGACAGGGACACGTGTCAAGCATCCATTGGCCGAGGGGTCACCTCAACTGGTTGGCGCTGGCAATCGCATGTGGCCGCATTTAATGCGACTGTTGGATGTGACGTCGTACTTGGTACGGTGATCCAGGCGCATGTGGAGCGGATATTATGTCGGGACAGGTGCCCTCAGCTGCAAGTGTTTAGCCGAGGGCTCTGAGTGCCAGGGACCCCCTTGTGCCGAAGGCTCTGGGTGCCGAGGGCTACTGATTTTCGCCGTTTTCTCCCAGTAACTTTTTTTTTCTTGATTTGGCCATCCTGTGAGAATTGGAGCATTCGGCCAGGGGACCGAAGGCACCCCTAGTGTGCCACGTGGGTTGCTTAGTACTTGGGCGCCGCGATTTGGGCATGTTGTGCTTCCTGGGCCTATTGGGCCTCAATTAGAATAGTAGGAGTCTATGGGCCGGGGGTTCCTGGGCCATATACTCCATCATCACCCCTTTGAACAGGTCGTCAAAGTGGACGGTTGTTCTACGGATGTCAAAACTGGAAGGTATGTCAAAATTGATGTACTAGTAATTTCAAATTTTTTAGATGAGGGTAAAAGGAGGATCTGGTCGTTTTTAAAAAGGTTGAGGGTTTAATTGAGGGAAGTTTTGGTGGTGGTGGTGTGATGATGAGTTGGGGTATCAAACCCTATTTATAATGGATCGAGCAAGTATTGTGTGTACTGATATGTGTACTCCTTATTATCTGTTATGTAATAACCAACAGATAGATAATAATGTTCCTTAAGAAGTAGAATAAGGGGGTACAACTTTTCAGACCTCATTTAATGAACTTTTGAAGGGTTAGGTTGCGTGTTACTTCATTGAAGTCCAATGCACTTATTGTGCCGTACGACATATCTAAAAAGAACTCTTTAGTAAATATCACATTTAATACAACTTTATTGAATAGTGTT
Organism: Cuscuta europaea; assembly: GCA_945859875.1. Lineage (NCBI taxonomy): Eukaryota > Viridiplantae > Streptophyta > Magnoliopsida > Solanales > Convolvulaceae > Cuscuta > Cuscuta europaea. Next base: position 5,058,747 of record CAMAPE010000035.1, on the reverse strand, counting down.
AAAGAAAGATATTTTCGATTACGCAGCTTTCAGAAATCTTTTCAGCTTTTTTGGACTCACCTTGACCTGTTTTTTAGGGGTGGGCGCGGTCCGGAACGGTTCGGTAAATTGGTAAAACCCGTAATGTATTCGTGAGGTTTTTAACGGTCCGGTACGGCCCGGTTCCAAGGATAGAATCGTTCGGTACCATGTCGTTTCGGAACATTACAAAACGGTACGGTTCAATGTCAAGCACATGCTAAATTTTTTGAACAAATCTTGCAATTAGTAGATATCATCACACCAACCAACTCACATGAAATATTGAAATAAATACAAGAAATTGCATACATAGTACTAAAATTCACAAATACACAAATAGTGCAACACAACTAAGAAAACATATAGCAAAACGATGACACACGAGATAAATATCATTTTTAATTTACTAAGTTCATGTGAAAATATAAAAACGAATATCACCAAATTGTTGAATATAATAGAAATCTTCAACATTCTTCTTCTTCGTTCTAGGTTAAATATTACTCCGTAGTTCTAATTGAATTTATAGTTGAACCTTGAGAGCTAAGATTTAAACCATATTAATTAAGTTGTAAAACATGCACAAACATGATACAACAAAAAGTCATGTACACTACATTACTAGAAATAAATAATCATTAATGATTTCTAAAATTTTAATATTCTTTCAATACATACCAAAATATAACATAAATCATCTAAAAAGAAAAACTAACAATATATAAATAAAAAACACATTTTGCCCCTGTACCTTTCCGGATTGTTCAATTTGCCCCCCGAACTCAAAAAAGCTCCAATTGGCACCCTGAACTCCCTAAAAAGATTCAAATTTTACTTTTTGCAGGTCACAAGCCGGTCACCGATTGAAATGCTCAATTTACCCCCTCAACCCTTGAATTTTTTTTGACATTTTTTAGGGTTGAGGGGGTAAATTGAACGATTCGATCGAGTTCAGGGGCTTATTTGACCCCCTAAGTTGGCACCCTACCGGGTGACGTGGCGGTGACCGGATTGAAACCTGCAAAAAGTGAAATTTGAATATTTTTATCGAGTTCAGGGTGCCAATTGGAGCTTTTTTGGGTTGAGGGGGCAAATTGAGCAATCCGAAAGGGTACAAGGACCTATTTGATCCTTTAGCCTAAAATTATTGGTCTAGATCTATTGATATAGAAAAATATAAAAAAATTCAAATGCATTATTTACGAACGGTTCGGTCCGGTATTTTTCGGTTTTCAAAATCTAGGACCGGTCCCGTACCAGTTTCAAACGGTACGGTTTTAGAACGGGATAAAAATCTATAGAACCGTTTAAATACCCGGTATTCGGTTCGGTACCATTACGGGACGGTTCGGTACCGGTTCGGTTCGGGTTTTATGCCCACCCTTACCGTTTTTTACCCAAAACTTTGGGCGGGAATTTGCTAGTGTTTCCACGGCTGTTTGTATATAGATAGATAAGTTTATTTTGAGAACAAAGTTTATATAATCATATTTTTGAACTTTGTCCAAATTTTACTCCTAATCTAAACAATTCTTTATTACTCCATCTGTCCCGCTAAGATTGTCCCATTTTACCTTTTCGGGAAATCCCACTAAGATTGTCTCATACTAAATTTGGTAAAGTTTGTGTGGCTCTAAATCATTTTTACTTTATTCTTACTTTACTAATTTAATATCAACCACACAAACCCACTTTTCTTAATAATCATGTCAGCTACTCTTGTCCCAAATTTAGTGGGACGGAGATAGTAGTAAATATAATTAAGACCATTCAAAAATTGTATTACGTTGCTAATAATTTTTAGATGCAAAGAGAGGAGCGGCAATGGCATGGGGAAACCCTAGCCGCATCCTCCTCCTTTTCTCTTCTTTTCTTCTCTTCTTCCAATATTCTTTGATTTCAATAATAGAAAAACATCTTCTTAATCAGTGTTTTCAGTTTTAGTCATCTGTTTCTTTCCCAACGTTGTTTGGAGGTATTATTTTCGGTAGCGAAATACCATCTGCCACATCCATATTCCCCGTTACTTGCGGTCGGGCGTTATTGTGTGCCAAGAACAGATTTGCGCTGATCTCTTCATCGATCAAAAACATGATTTTCTTTTGCGCCGATATTGAGACGGATCGCCCCCCTCCTGAACCACCGTTGTTCCAGGAAGATGAGATAATTTGGATTGCTTTCTTTTCGGTGGTTGGTGAAACCGGAACAAATTCTACAATTGGCTCCTTACTGGTGGTTGGAGAAACCGGGATGTTTATGACTTCTTTTGATAATTATTGTGATCGTAGCAGGAGCAGTCAATCTGCAGGTAGAGTCTACTTCATTGCGGGATTAGCGATTCGGCGTTTTCGATTAGAATCGTCTGTTTCTATGTCTCATCCCATTATAGCCTTGAGCTTTATGATTGTAAAGTTTCTTGTCATCTTCATTAATAAAATTAAGTTATTTATTTTCAAAAAAAATAAAAAAATAATTAAGACCATTCATTCCTTGGTAGGTGTGCGTGTGTGTAATAGACATTCTAAGTGTGATTCTCATTGTTATTTGTATTAGTACAAGTATAGTTTCTACTTCCATCCTGCGTTGAAATTCTATTTAAAAAATGACATACTTTTAAGGTAATACGGAGTAATTAAATAAGTCAATTTGAATATAAGTGATGGGGTTTAATTTCAACTATAAGAGATAATTTACGAGAATAAAAGTATTTTGACTGCGTAAGGCAGTATTCTTATTTCAGAGACCGATAGATCCCTTTTAGGGTAAATAGAAGAAGTATTGTACACATCAAGCCACATTATCCTAATGAGGCATAACTGATACATTTAATAGGTCCTAATCAAGCCACATTATCCTAATGAGGCGTAACTGATACATTTAATAGGTCTAATCATGGGAGGACCCTTCTAACGTATCTCATAATTTTGCATGTATTATTCCTTTATGTCCACGTTTCTTCCGTTAAATCCCTGCTATTGTCAGATAGCCATGCGTACATGGCCCGCCACGTAAGCCATAGAATGAGTCCGACCTCTCTAGAATTCCGCCTAGCCTCGAGGCCTGTTGATCAGGTCAGACTGGATGTAGGTTCCTTTCGCGGGTCATGGTCGATCCCCTGTTAGGCCCAGTTGACTTAATTAATTAATTAATCCCGATTAATGGACTTGATTTATCAATTTCATGATTCGCAATTGAGCTATGATCATAGTCCATAGTATCATTAATAGTTTTAGAAGTAGTACGTGTGTAATATAACCGGGTAGTTGGGTAATTGATTATATGATGATGTTTACGTGTGTATTAATTCTAGTTTGTGATCATAGAAATTGTTAGGAAATATTTTATTGTGTTCAATTTAATTAGATTTATCTTTGTTTAATTAGGATTTAATCAGTGGGCCTTTGTAATTAATTAGGGGCCATTTAATTAGACCCATTCGGCCCATCCTAATGGAATTAGGATGTTCGGCCAACACTCCTATAAATATAGGATGTGTAGGCCGAAATAAAGAGAGGGTTTCACAATTAGAATAGCCATATCATTCTCGAAGCTCTCTCTCTAGGATTCCTAAGTCTCTACATATTCTGTTTCCGCATATTATCCTGGTAGAGCACATAGATTAGAAATTCTCTCTCTAGTTCATTCGAGTACTGTGTATTGTTCATCATGGATTCATCATCATTAATACACGGTATACGTTTTTGGTGAATTTATCTTCTACTATTTTAATTCTTCCAATTATTCTTAGATTATTCGACTGTTGAATCTGGACATAATTCACACAATTGGTATCAGAGCTTTTGCAACAACGTAGTAGAGATCAGCTTCAGAAGCTCTTTAGATCATGTCGTTTTGTCTTTCAAACTCAAAAATTGGATAGAACACAGAACCGAAATTATGAATCTCTACAGCTTTAATCCCTATGATCGGAGAATCATAATGCTTTACTAATCTTTTTCGATGTCCATACGGGTCATTCTGATTAGCTGACATGTTGCGTAGCATCCATATGTGTTCGGAGGCATCGGTTCATTTCAAGTGTTCCGGTCCTCTCAGCTCAAGCTCATCAATCTTCTTGATGTTTTTCTCACTTCTCCAAGTCCTCGGTTTCAGATCTTCTTGATATGACACGATTATCTTGACATCCACCCAAGGTGTTTCAAACTTGTCTTATATCTTGGATTCACCTTGGTGTCTCTTGATTAGATCCTTGACTATGTGAAAATAGGGAAATGGATCATCATAGAAGATCTCCTTGAGTATATTCCTCAGGTTCCAGTCCCATCAGTTTTTCAGCAACTGTCTTCTTAGTTTCTTGGATGTAATTCAGCTTGATGAGAGCTTCCTCATTGTTCAACTCTTGAAGATTGTCCTTTTCATTGTCTTCTACCCATTCAAGCAATATCAGGTCACCAGCTTTCTTCTTGACTTCTCGTTCTTTTCATTTTGAAGATTTCTTCCTTGATGATGATGGTCGAGCTGTTGATATTGGGATAGAAATGGACTTAGCAGAATATGTTTCTTTTTCAGCTCGTGGAACCTGTATATCATTGAGGACAAAAGTGGTAGCACTGGGTAACATAACACCGGGGTCACAAAGACTTACTGCTTTCATCATACTAGAGACTAGCTCGTTCTAACGACCAGAAGACAATGGTGATAACGATTTTGCATTGTCTGGACTTCCTTCCAATCTTTGGTCTACATCCATAAAGGATGAGCCTATAGAAGTTCTCAAGAGGACACAGAGTCCTGGCTCAGTATTAAGGGGCACGGAAGGGTGAAAAACGGTTAAGGCTAGTGAGTCGTTTGGTGCGTTAGAAGATGAGGGGAACCCATCAGTGAACCGCGCCACACTACGAACAAATGCACGTTAGGTCATGTGTCCACCATCCCGGAAATTTATCATTTTCTAGGGCACAACCTTATTCTTTCGCACACACTCATACATGCTCATTACCACCTGTCATAACAACCAGAGGTACGCCAATGATGGTTGGAAATCCTGCCACACTATACTCCCCAACAGGCCACGACACCGCTATTTTTAGTGATGCTGTGAGAACTGATTCTTCATATAGGTCAGGATTCTCTTCATTCGCTAGTTTAACTAGGGAAGATCTAAGGTCTAAGCTTCTAGCCTTCAAGCTTTCACTTTTACAAGACCTACGTTCTGTAGACCCAATAGGCATAGCAGACCAAAGATCACACCCAACTCCCTCCATAGGAACTCTTCCAACAACCACCACACCCACTACCATTATACTCACATACACCATATCCACACCATCCACCTCACACCTTGACCCATCCCAAATGAATATCATTGATCTATCTGAGTACTTCCTTACCAGACTCTTATCTGAACCTACCCTTCCACCTCACCTCAAACAAGTCCGTGAAATTCTAGCCCACGCCCCACCTTACATCCCATCCACCTCATGCCGTTATTAAGAACGCTTGCCAAAGCGAAAGCACGATGACTCCGATGACTCGGGTCACCATGAGGGGGGAGAAAAGGCAACGTAGTTGTGATCAAACCACTTCACAATCCCTCATTCTATTTTCCACAAGATTTGAACCATCCACATCTTCTCAGCTCAGAACCCACACCACAACTTGGCTTCTGAGTAAATCAGCTCAGGACCCGCTCTACATTTTGGCTTCTGAGTAACTCAGCTCAGAACCCGCTCTACAAATTTGCTTCTGAGTAACTCAACAAAGAATCCGCTCTACAAATTGGCTTCCGAGTAACTCAGCTCAGAACCCGCTCTACAAATTGGTTTCTGAGTAACTCAGCTCAGAACCCGCTCTACAACTCGGCTTCTAAGGAAAACAGCTTAGAACCCACACCACAACTTGGCTTCAGAGTAAAATAACTCAGATCCCGCACTACATCAGAAAGGCTTCTGAACACCTCAATTCAGAACCCACGCACAAACATAGGACGTATCATACGTTAAGGGGGGCGATGAAGACATCTTTCTGAGCTTCCGAAACAAGTTCAACAAATGCTCCCAATGCACCTATTCAAGACAAATCATTCTTTAAGGGGAGCAAGTATGCACATTATGAAGGAGAGTATTGACATGTATACCTTCCACTAACTTAAAATCAACAAATGCACACCTCAACACCGACACACGTGAAGAACAAACAAGAAGTGCATATTTTGAGGGGGAGTGTTTCTTTTTCACTTCTTCTGGTGCCATACAACGAAGAAAGCACATTCCAAGGGGGAGCTTCCTACTCTACTCCCCGGGTGACAACAACAATACTTGCAAATTATGACGAGGAACATCTTTATTTTCTTCTGGCGCCACAACATTCAACACAACAATACTCTCAAGGATGCACATTTTGAGGGGGAGTTTTCTATTTGCTCCTCCCCGGTGACACATATTAACAATGCATACCGAGTGCTCTAGTTGAGGGGGAGTACAGAGAAAAAACAAAGAGATCAATGAGAGATAAGTCTCAATGGCTTAGTAAATCCAACTAAAGCCAACCCAAGAGACAAAGCCGAGAGTGGGTGAGCGAGTGAACATTATGAGAGTGAGGAAGCAGAATGCTAAAGTGAATGAGAAAACAATAATCAAAGACAAGTCTGCTACCTCAACTGAGCGATCAATCGAAGAATCAATCCTAGTCACTCAAATACTCTGGATAATTCCCCATAGGTACATGACTGAATTTATTCAGATACCGGGTAGAAGTCGCTGCATCTTGTCCAACAACGCATGCACAACCCTACCCTAGACCACTCATTTGTCTCCCAACAGACAGGTGTTTCAAGAAATTTCACGGCGAACCTCATCTTTTATCACCGTCTCCTTCTGAGACAACTGATACTGACTACAGTGGCCCACAACCCCACGCCACTGAACTTTTATTGATCATGTGGTGTGTAGTTATCACACTCCCAAATGTTTTTGAATTTTCTAGGACACAGACACATTTTAGAGTCAGTGGCTGGTCTTCACGACCTGCGAGAACTTCCATAGGGCTCATCTATTATAGATGTTGACCGATGATTGCATGGAAGTCCTGATGTTGCAACATAGAAATCACCAACATTTTCAGGCCATTGCTGTAGAGTTCATCTCTATAGTAATGATAACGGATGTCTACTCAACCCCGGGGGCTACAAATTTTCTTTGCATATGATTGTGATCATGCCATAGCGACCAGAGTGACATCTACTATAGATGCTTCACAATAATCGATCGGAAATCCTGTTGGAGTTGTAATGTTTATATCATTTTATACAGGCCACACATCAGTGTTTACATTGATGTTTTGATAACGGAACACCTCAGTGTATCCGGTTTTTTTGTTTTGTTTTACAGTATCAAAAGATGAACAAAGGCATGACGTCCCGACTCATTGGATCGTCATGAGGGGGAGAGCGGTCCAAACACGTTCAAACTTTCAGATATCATTCTCGGACACTTCTCTCGTCCAACACAAACATCTGCCCACATATGCTCACTCAGCTTCTAATCAAATGGTCAGCATATACTCATAACTCAATCATCATTTTCCGCTGAGCCACCAACAAGTTCTCCACAAAGGCTTTCACGTCAAATAGTCAAAAGACTACATTCTGAAGAGGACAGAGGTCGGACACTCAAGAACTGGAGAAGAATTCCATTGCGTCTGAAACTATTCAAGAATATTCATTCGAGAGGCGCCATCAGATTTCATTCAACCTGATAAAGAGCGACTTTTGAAAGGCAAGGAATACATGCAAAATTTGTAAGATCCTTAAACCCCCAACATCAAAGAACGAATTTCCAAGAAGATATCAAAGGGGAGATTGTAAGGAGTTCTTCACGAAGCCTTTCTAAGAAGACAAAAGAAGCTAATATCCTCTGAAGATCAAAGCAAAGATAACCCGCGCTTCATTGCAAATTGAACACAAAGGGGGAGATTGTTAGGAAATATTTTATTGTGTTCAATTTAATTAAATTTATCTTTGTTTAATTAGGATTTAATCAGTGGGCCTTTTTAATTAATTAGGGGCCATTTAATTAGACTCATTCGGCCAATCCTAATGGAATTAGGATGTTCGGCTACCACTCCTATAAATATAGGATGTGTAGGCCAAAATAAAGAGAGAGTTTCACAATTAGAATAGCCATATCATTCTCGAAGCTCTCTCTCTGGAATTCCTAAGTCTCTACATTTTCTGTTTCCGCATATTATTCTGGTAGAGCACATAGATTAGAAATTGTCTCTCTAGTTCATTCGAGTACTGTGTATTGTTCATCATGGATTCATCATCATTAATACACGGTATACATTATTGGTGATCAATTTCTCTTCTACTGTTTTAATTCTTCCAATTATTCTTAGATTATTCGACTGTTGAATCTAGGCATAATTCACACTGAAATATCATTAAGACGTACACTTAATTACTTGCATTAGTTTCATAAAGCGGGAAGGGAACAGTTCCGGTAAGAAAAGACTCCCAAGAGAGAAATGAGAATGAATCTTGACCTTTGGATTCTATTATGTGGAACTGGATTATGCATTTGATGAAGCTGAAATGTTCATTAGATGAAATTGAAATGTGTATAATAAAAAGTTAAACTCAAATGTGCATTAGGTGAAACTGAAATGTGCAGAATTAAAGGTACAAATATGGCATCACATCATACCTTTTATTCTACACATTTCAGTTTGACCTAGTGCACATTCCAATTTCACATAATGCACAATTCAGCTTTACATAAAGCCACTGTATCATATAGTTTGTATTGCACATTTCAATTTCACCTTATGGACATTATAGTTTCATCTCAAGCACATTGAATTTCACATAAATCAAATCTAACGGTTCACATTCATTCTCATTTCTCTCGTAAGATCATTTTCTTATTTGAACCTAGGAAACTACATTGGCTGGATAACGAGTACGGGGTAGAGAATAACGTTTTATTTCTACGAATAATGGAACAATTAAGGTTTTATACATGCCCACCTCATATTACCGCAATACCGCCGTGTAGCCACTCGTACCCGAGCATTTATGTTTGGTCACATTTTAGTTTCATCTTAACATCTTTTCCGATTATTTATCCATACCTAAAAATATGAGATTTTCTCCATTCCATTGTTTATATATGGATGTCCTCCCTGCAATGAATGAAAGGAAACTCTTCAATAATCCGCCGGTCTCTTTGATCTCGATAATAGACTTTAAGAATGTCCTTCGGTTATTATTGGGTTTTTCTTGTTTAATAAATTATTTGAATTTGAGTATTTCTAGGTTTAAATACATTCGGGCTTTCTTCCTCTACTTGTATAGTTGTATGTGCACCAAATTTTTAAGTTGTGTTTCGCGTCTGTAGTCCCTAGTCGACGTTTTTCTACCTTTTAAAACACCAATTTTATACTACGTATTAAAATTAAAATACGGAGTAGCAATTACCCGTTTAAGCCAGCGGTTGCCTTGAATATACTTATATACTCGTTGGGACGATTATTATTTGAATAAAAATTATACGTTGAATAACAAAGCATTTACGGGATGAGGAAGTTGCTCAACGAAGCAGGTATGATTATATGCATAATATAATCGTCCTTGAACCAGTGACGTCCCTATGTAAAGATTTGTATAATTGGATCAAAATTTTATGGTCTAGTCTCTTTGATTGATGTCAATTTCATGTGTATTTTACAATTGTTGCAGTGCAATCTGATCTAGTATGGTCGAATTTGATCTGGTTTGTTCTGATTTGATCTATTTAAGTATAATGTGATTTAGCTTGGACTAATCTTGTCTGATCATATATATCTTTTTGTGTTTTTTTTTTGCGTTTCAAGTGTTTCATATTTCGTTGGAAAGATTTATTGATTTATGAAACTCATATTAAAGTTTTGTTATCAAAATATTACAAGACGGGTACCCTATGCATGTAATTTTTTATTTCGCGCGCTGAATTGCGTAATAATAACAAAAGGTAAGATTGAAGTTACTTTTCTGGTTGTATTGGCTTAAGTTACTGTAGAGGACCATTTTAGCTAATTTTACATATAATTTTCTTTATTTTATTAATAAAATATATTTAAAATATTTTTTTTAATAAAACAGTAGAATAAGTCAATTCAACCACTTCAGACAGAATTTCAGAAACTTTAGCAGAATCAGCCGATTCAACCGATTTTTATTTTACCAAACGGGCTCTTAGTACCCGATAGCTAGCTTAATTATTTGACTTTTTAATGGTAAATAGCCTCCTTCAATTAATTAAGTAAATCATTTGCCAATTGGCTTTCTAGATTTAAAACGCTAGCCCGTGTAAGTGCATTATCATAAGTAAATCATTTGCCAAACGCTAGCTTATTTGATTTTAATAAGGTTTTTTATTGAGAAAGGAAATGAAATGATTCAAATGAGATATCTAAATCTCACTATTTTAGGTAGCAATTGCTATCCTTAAGTAATTAATTATTTTGTACTGTACCCTAAATACAATTTCAAAGAATTCAACGAATGCATTAATCTAATTTAGTGAAATTCAAATTTAGCAGGGCTAGATTTTTTTTTTAATCTGTACCAATGTAGCATGTTACCAATATAGCATGTCTTTAAATTGCAAAATTGCAAAACGCTGGGGAACTCTTCGGAGTTTCTTAATTATTTGAACTGTGTTGTGTTATGTTCCTACTTACGAACACCTCATTTCTCTTTTTACATATTTCCTTTATTTTCTTTTTTCTGTTAAGTTTAGGAATATATTTCTTAGTTTGTTTATAATTGGTTTTTAAAATGTTGTTGGATGGTGGATTTGTGGGTAAAGAAACGCTGTCTATGGGCATAGGGGGACCAACCTTGTTTGTTTAATTTTGAAAACAAAGTAGAGTATGTATTTCTTTGACAACCGCTATGAAACTAATAATAAATTAAATTATGATAAAAGAAAGAAAGTTTATACGAAATATGTAGTTAAGTATGGTTGTAAACAACACGTAAATATAATCTAAAATATTGCAACGTACGTACTTGGCGCTAGGAGACTCTCTAAGACTATGACATGAATTATGAATGAGAAATTATCTATGTTAGAAAAATGATATTAAAAGTGCAAGTTTAATGAGATAAAAATCCTGAGTTAAACAAATCATCAGACAAATCATCAAATGCAAGAACAAAAATAATAATAATAATAATAATTAGAATAAATTAAAATGATTAAATAGAAAGGATAAGAAAACTTATCGCAGGATCGTCCGTGAAAACGGACTGGCCTTGAAGAAAGATAGCCCCCGTATCCCGATAGCTATTCGGACGGGTCTGGCTAGCTCGCTCCCAGGATAATCCGACCACGTTTCAGACTCGTAACTACCTTGACTGAAACCTTCAACTGTTGCCAAATTTGCCGAATAATAGAGATGACTCGAACAACTTACGAAAATTATGGTAAAAGAAAGTTCACATATGACTGAATTCAAATAAACAAAAGGACTTAGTATATTGAGTGTGCAGAGAGGGAATTTCGTTTGCTACTGCTACGCAGTGACGGAGCCAGAAAAATGACTCAGTGGGTCAAAACTCAACCTATATACAGAGTGAAAATGGTGGATCGTTTTTAAACAATGTCCAAGTTGAATATTTCATATGCAGTTTAGATAAATAAGCACTTGTAGCAATAAGACAGGTTGTCTTTGCTCTGTTTCTGAGTCGTGTCACGTAAGTATTGAGTGAATTATACCCTATGATGGATAGTCTACCCGGGGGGTATATATCCGAGGGGTTATTGCAGAGAATAACTTAGAGAGAAGTCAGAGCACAAGTAAGTAAGAGAGAGAGTGTATTCAGTATGAATGTCGTGGTTACAAATGGGGAAATGGGGTGCTATTTATAGTAGCAATAAATGCCGGACAGAGACACGTGTCAAGCGCCCATTGGCCGAGAGGTCACCTCAACTGGTTGGCGTTGGCAGCCGCATGTGGCCGCATTTAATGCGGCTTTTGGATGGGACGTCTGTACAGGGTACGGTGATCTGTACGCATGTGAGGCGGATATCATGTCGGAAGAGGTGCCCTCGGCTGCAGAGGACTAGCCGAGGGCTCTTAGTGCCGAGGACCCCTGAGTGCCGAGGGCTCCAGGTGCCGAGGGCTACTGTTTTCTGCTGTTTTTCCCCCAGTTTCTTAGTTTGCTCGAGAAACCCGTTCTGTGAGAGTTTCAGCCTTCGGCCAGGGGGCCGAAGGCACCCCTGGCGCGTATTGCGGGCTGCTTGGTACTCTGGGCACTGTGATTTGGGCCTGTTGGGCCTTCTGGGCCTGTTGGGCCTTTACTGGAGTAGTAGGAGTCTGTGGGCCGGGGGTTCCCGGGCCATATACTCCATCACCCTATTTTTAAAATTTGGGAAAAGAAACTATAGTATGCATCAAATTTTCTTGATTTCACGTTTAGATAGTGCTGATTTTCCAGAAATCACAACTTTTTACTCATAATGAGTTATGGGGGTCATAATATATCAGATCGAAGATATTTCAGAGTTCTATACTCTCAAACTTTCAGCGGGGTCGACTGACCACCCTGACCCCCCTTGGCTCCGCCCCTGCTGCTACGTGAAGTATATTGCTATCATGCAAAACATCACTAGCTCTCTTTTATAATATACATGATGTATGTTTTAAAAGAATTAAAGGAGCAAGGCGCATGGACTGTTTTTAACGGAAATCAAATGCAGTATTAAACCATGAGAATTAAAAGGCAAAACGGCTCCATCTTTATGAATCTCATTAATAGCATTGAGGATAATTATTTTGAATTTGAATTCAACTTAAAATCCTATGAGCTATTACATTATATTGTTCACACTATTAGAGAGTCTCTAGAATTACGACATTAATTCCATCACTTATTATAATATGTACGGTCAGGCGCACATACAGGTGAAAATTAAAATGTCACTCCACCTTATATGATACTTGAACAATGGTTCTTGTATTATTACGCAATTCAGCGCCCGAAATAAAAAATTACATGTTTGGTGAAAAAGTTTGCCGATAAGACTGATAAGCTGAAAACCTGGGCTACCAAACGGGCTCTAGGAATCATAAAAAGTTCTTATGGATCTTCTACCTTTTGTACTATTTAAAAAGTCATACAGAGTTTTTAGTTATATGTTTGACATAACAATTTTTAAAGATCTTTTATCAAAATAAAAGATCTTTTTTTATACTCCCTCCGGTTCCAAATGAAATTCACACTTTGACTTCACACAAATTAAGGTAATAAATTTGACTTTACTGTAGAGTACATTGTTGTGACACTATTTGACACTGTTTGGCACTGTTTGACACTGTTTTGCACTGTTTTGCACTGTTTTGACATAGATAATTTGCCAAATAAGGAAGGGAGAAGAAGTGTGAAGTTTATTTTGGACCTACCCAAAAAGGAAATTGTGAATTTCATTTGGGACCGGAGGGAGTACGCTACATTGAGTAGCACTTGAGAAAAGTGAGTAGCTTTTAGCATTAATAGCCAGAACAGCTTGTATACCAAACAAAACTAAATCAAACAGCCAACTTTTTATTAAACAATTATGATCTTTTTTATTTAAGATCTTTTCAGTCACTAAAGCTAACAATTACTAAAACATTCAAAATAGAATCTTTTCAACTAATTGTTCTTAACATACCTGATGGAGTATATGGCCCATGAACCCCCGATCCATAGACTCCCACTATTCTAATACAAGCCCAACAGGCCCAGGAGGCACAACAGGCCCAAGTCACTGCGCCCCAAGAGACAGGAGGCCCACACTGCCCACGCTGCCGCCTTCGGTCCCCTGGCCGAAGGCCCCAAAATCTCACAGAACAACTGTTTTAGGCTTACGAAGCTGCTGGGAGAACACGGTGAAAACAGTAGCCCTCGGCACCTAGGGCCCTCGACATCTAGAGGCCCCCGGAATTGGAGAGCCTTCGGATAATCATCTATGACCGAAGGCATCTCCTCGACAGAATCTCCCACCCACATGCGCTGGATCAACGTACTGGGTACCAACGTCACATCCAACCACCGCATTTAATGCGGCCACATGCGAGTGCCAGTGCCACCCCGTTGAGGTGACCTCTCGACCACCAGAATGATGACACGTGTCTCTATCTAGCATTTATTGCTGCTATAAATAGCACCCCTTTCCCCATTTGTAAACCACGCTGAATACGCTCAATATCAATATACACTCTCTCTCTACTTTTGCTCTGACTTCTCTCTAAGTGACTCCCGTAGTAAACCCTCGGATAGATACCCTCCGGGTACACTTATCCATCGTTTGGTGCTCTCGTTGAGAGTTCGAACAATCAAGTAAGAAACCCTCCCCTTCAGCTAAAAACACCTATCAAAATTGGAAGAAACACCTGTGCCCAGTCCAAGACTCACGAGGACAGGAACCTGTCCCTCGGCGAAGTCGACGTCCCCGAAGCCTCTAACAGGGCTCCCGAGGGCGGCGTCATCGCCGGGTTAGATTAGACGGCTGTCGACCTACGCCTTCAGCTCCAACAAAATGCCCTCGATGCCCGCTTTGGCATCGAGGCCAGGAAAAAGAACCGGAGCGAAAACCAAGTGAGCCCTCCGATCCTTACTATTTATGTGCACTCGGCGTTCTCCGCCTTCATCCAAACACTCACTCAGAACCCGGGTGCCTTCGGTACTCTGGTGTCCCTTCAACCACAGGTCGGGGAGAACGCCATACCGCTCCCACCACCACTCCCCCTCACGAAACCTATCCTTCGGATGGGGAATGACGAGGGGGTCGTTGCCTAGGACACCGCCTCTCAGGAGGTCCAATCCCGAGACCGCCAAGCCACAAACAAAGAAAGGCCCCGGATCTCCGCCCTCGAGGGGCTCGGAGGGGCGTAAGACCGCCGAGGGGTCCAAGACCGCCTCAGGGGGAAGGCGTTCCAAAGACCTCAGGAAAGTGGCGGATCCGTCTCCAGGGCAGACGAAAGACGTCCTCCTCAGGACAAAGGCAAGGCACCACTCCACGCCGAAGACGCCAGGAACCATATCAGCCAGGCGCAATCGGCCCGTGTTTATTCGCAGGGGGCGGAGGCCCTCCTGAAGGATCACCGGGACGATATTATTGCGGCCCTCCAACACCGGCTTGATGAGATGGAGGCCCATCGAGCACATACCGCCGTCGCCACCCCTCATGCAGATCCCAAATATGAGGCCATGATGGCCAAAATGGAGGAAATGCAAAAGAAAATAGCCGAAGGCTCCGGGGAACCCGTCATCCAACTCCGGACTAGGACGCCATTTACCCCAAGGGTATTGGCGGCCCAAATTCTGGAAATATACCGGGGGCAACACATCAGGCCCTATGAGGGAAAGCAGATCCCCAGGAGCATTACAACCGATATCAGAACAGTATGATGATGGTGGGGGCATCGGATGAATATTTGTGCCGTTGGTTCCTCTCCACCTTAGAGGGACCAACGTACGAATGGTTCAACCGATTGCCCGAAGGCTGCATCGATTCATGGCAAGAACTCGCCCAATGATTCTTGACGCAGTTTGCAGGGAGGCGCCACTCAAGAAAGCACTTCTCCCACTTGCTGACGGTGAGACAAAGGAAAGAGGAGACCCTTCAGGACTTCTTGGAACGCTGGAGGACGGAGGCGGATAAAGTTGATGGCGCTGACGATGGGACCCTCCTGGCCCTCCTTCAAACAGTCCTTCACCCCGGGAACTTTTCAAGGAGCCTTATCATCGAACCTCCCCCAGATTACATAAGGGCCCTACAGCGGGGGGACCGGTACGCCGAGGACGAGGAGGTGGAAAAATGCCATCACAACCCTGATCAGCAACGCCCTCGACCAGATGACAAAGGCAACCGGGGGCCGGGGGCTCCCCCAAATCAATCCAAAGGTTCGGCACCCCCCAGTGATCGCCCCCGGCATGGCCAAACCAAACCCGGGGAGGTTACAAAGGAAACCCGAAGGCTTGGGCCCAGCCCATTCTCTTGGAGCACCCTGAGACACCCTTGACACACCCCGCCAGTGTCATCCTAGACTTCGCCGAGGAGAGGGGCCTTGTGGAGCGCGACTCTCGCGCTCCCCTGGAGGTATACGCCATCAACCCCAATTATCCTTGCTGTCGATTCCATCACAACCAAGGGCACAGCACCGACGACTGCCATCAGCTGAAGACGTCCATTGAAAGGTTGATACAGGCAGGCCACCTGTCCCAATTCATCAGAGTCCCTCCACCTCAGGGGGCCCCTCACTACCAGGGCCCCCCTAAGAATGCAAACGTTTGGGTCAACCCAAACACCATCCCCCCTCGGCGACCCGAAGGGTAAGAAAAGGGAGATTGGAAACCTCGATGAGGAGGAGTACAGCCAGTACCAGGAGAAGAAGCGTCACATCCATATGATCACTGGAGGTAACACAGGGGGGACTCCACCAGCCAGCGGAAGAAGTGGGCTCAATCGCTATACGTGGGGGAAGTCACTCATAAGCCCCCGGTAAAGCGGCTCAGGGAGGAGCCCATCACATTCACAAACGCCGATCTCCCCCCTACTTCCTCTCCACACAGGGATGCCCTCGTCATCCGTACGGAGATCAATGACACTATCATCCACAGAACTTACGTTGATACAGGTAGCTCCGTCAACGTAATCTACCTCAGCACTTTCAAGGAGCTACACCTGGAGATGGAGTCCCTTCGGCCCATCAAGACCCCTCTTGCCGGCTTCACCGGTGACACCATTGATTCTGAGGGGGTCATAACCCTCCTGGTACTATTCGGAGACGGGCTCCATAGAGCCAAGTTCGGAGTGGAATTCTTCATCGTCAACATCGACTGCGCCCACAACATCATTCTCGGCAGACCAGCCTTTGAGGACCTTGAAGCCATCATCTCCATGAGGCATCTGTGCCTCAAGTTCCCCGCCGAAGGAGGCATCGGATACTCAAGGGGGAATCAAAAACTTGCCCGCGCTTGCTACCTTCAAGTGACGAAGAAGGTTAGTAAGACCGAGTTCCGTGTTGACACCATCACCGGGACCGTGGAGGAAGAAGAAAAGAGGCCGAGGGCTGAACCCGCCGAGGAAGTAGAAGACTTCACACTCGATCCGGCCAAGCCGGAGAGAGTCGTGAAGATTGGAGCAAGCTCCCCGAAAATCTGAAGACCGGCATAACTGAAGCCCTCTGCGCCTACTCCATTGTTTTTGCATGGGGGTCGGAGGACATGCCCAGAATCAGCCGAAGGGTCATCACCCACCGCCTCTCGGTGGACCCTTCGGCAAGACCTATACAACAGCGAAGAAGGTCCCTCTCGGCCGAGAGGAGGGAGTTTGTGAAGAAGGAGATTTCCATGCTCCTCTCCATCAAGCACATCAAGGAGGTGAAATACCCCTTGTGGCTAGTGAACGTAGTCCTCGCACAGAAGCCACCCACCTTCCGCATGTGCGTGGACTATACGGATCTCAACAAGGCGTGCCCTATGGACCCTTTCCCTCTGCCGAACATCGATCAACTCGTGGATGAGACCGTAGGGTGCGAAATCATGTCATTCCTCGACGCCTTCCGCGGATATCACCAAATCTTCATGCATGAGGAAGACGCGGAAAAAACAGCCTTCATGACTCTCGAAGGCATCTTCTGCTACCTGGTCATGGCCTTCAGCCTAAAGAACTCAGGCACCACTTACACCCGGATGGTGGCCAGGGTCTTTCAAGCCGTCCTGGGGCGCACCATGGAGGCGTATGTTGATGACATGATTGTCAAAAGCAAACAATCATCAAGTCATGCTGACAACCTCCAGGAGATCTTCGCCATCATGCAAAAGTTTAACCTTCGACTAAACCTGAAGAAATGTACCTTCGGCGTACGAGGAGGCAAATTCTTAGGCTACATGGTGAGCCGAAGGGGTATCAAGGCCAACCCCGAGAAAATCAAGGCCATCATCAACATTGAGCCCCCAAGCAACGTGAAGGAGTCCCAACCGCTTCTTATCCAAATCGGCGGAGAAGTCTTTACCCTTCTTCCAGATCATGAGAAAAACCGCCGGCTTCCAATGGGTTTCAGAATGCCAGGAGGCCTTCGACGAACTAAAACGGTATTTATCTTCACCCCCTGTGCTCTCCAAACCCAAGGTAGGGGAAACTCTATACCTTTACCTTGGCGTCAGCCCGGCTGCCATCAGCTCAGTGCTCATCTGGGAGGAAGATGGTGTCTAACATGTCGTCTTCTATGTTAGCAAGACCCTCAGGGAGGCTGAACTCAGGTACTCTCCTTTGGAAAAAACGGTGTTGTCCATTGTCTGGACCGTCAAGAAACTAGGCCACTACTTCCAAGCTCATCCGGTCCAGGTCCCCACACATCAACCCTCGGCGCCTTGATGAGGAGCCCCACCAGCTCCTCCCGAATGATAAAATGGGCTATCTTCCTCAGCCAATACAACATTGACATCCGTCTGAGGCCTGCCATAAAGGGCCAAGCCCTGGAGGACTTCGTGACAGAGTGCACGGCCAGATCAACGGTAGAGGAGGAGCCCTCGGCACCCTCGGATGAGTGGTGGACCCTCTACACCGATGGCTCCTCAGCCACCAAAGCATGCGGGGAAGGAACAGTTCTCATTACTCGCGAGGGCTTCCGGGCCTACTATGTCGTTCGCTTCTCCTTCAAAGTCTCCAACAACGAAGCAGAATATGAAGCCCTCCTCTGTGGCCTTCGGCTGGCTGCAAATATGAAGGCCAAAATGATCCACGTCAAGTGTGACTCCAAGCTTGTCGTGGGCCAAATCTCCGGGGAGTATGAGGCCAAGGAAGGGAGGATGAAACAATACAAGGAGGCGGCTAAAGAATTGCTCAAGGTATTTGAGGCACACTCTCTCACCCAAATACCGAGGGCTCAAAACTCTGAGGCCGATTGATGGATAGTGTACCCGGGGGGTAGCTTATCCGAGGGGTTATTGCGGAGAATAACTAGAGAGAAGTCAGAGCAAATGAGTATAGAGAGAGAAAGTATATTAGAAAGTATGCAACATGTTGTATGTCTTACGACCTGGTTACAAAATGGGAAATGGGGTGCTATTTATAGTAGCAATAAATGTCGGACAGGGACACGTGTCAAGCTTCCATTGGCCGAGAGGTCACCTCAACTGGTTGGCGCTGGCAACCGCATGTGGCCGCATTTAATGCGGCTGTTGGATGGGACGTTGTACAGGGTACGGTGATCCATACGCATGTGGAGCGGATATTATGTCGGAAAAGGTGCCCTCGGTAGTAGATGACTAGCCGAGGGCTCTGAGTACCAGGGACCCCCTTAGTGCTGAGGGCTCCAGTTGCCGAGGGCTACTGATTTTCGCCGTTTTTCCCAGTAACATTGTTTTCCTGTCTTGGCATTCCTATGAGAATTAGAGCCTTCGGCCAGGGGGCCGAAGGCACCCCTGGTGCACATTGTGGGCTGCTTGGTACTCTGGGCGCTGTGATTTGGGCCTGTTGTGCTTTCTGGGCCTGTTGGCCTTTATTGAAGTAGTAGGAGTCTGTGGGCCGGGGGTTCCCGGGCCATATACTCCATCAGGAGTCCCTCACTCTTTTTGCCGAAAGGTACTTGAGGGAAAAGGAGTAATTGTGTTTGTCCTCTGCCGTTGTTCCGTTGTAGTTTGTGGTGTTGTGGGTAGTTTGCTGTTTGTTTATTCTGCCGAGGGCAGTCCCTCAGTTACCCACATGTTGGGACTTGAGGGGTCATGTTTGTGATTTTTGTGATTTTCCCGAGGGGGGTTCTCCAGTCCCCCACTCCTTGAGGCACTTACAAAGTGGTGAAAAGGAGTAGAGTAGTTGTGTTGCTGTTTTGGGCCGAAGGCTGACGCTTTTCGTTTCATTTTGGGGGGATGCCTCGTTAAAAAACCTCATTAGGAAAAACCCTGTGGGAAAAAATCCTAATGAGGGAAAAAGAGTGCACCGAATTCCCCCAACGATGAATTGAAAATGTGAAGCCCCAGTTCGAAATGGAGAATAATGCTGATGCTGAAGGCTTTCCTTGTTCTGAGGGCTCATGTGTTGATTAGCCGGAGGCTTGCTGTTGATATCTTTGGAGGTGCCGAAGGGGAGTCCCTCAATCTAGGGATTGAGGGCGTAATGAATGCGAGTAGTAGTTGAAGTGTTACCGGGATGTTTCCTGTTTGTTGATTGGTCAGTGAGGAGGATATCCGAGGGCTCCCGTTACCTGTGTGCCGTAGGCTATCCGTCAATGAGGTGTACTCCCCGGGGGCTACCCGGCCCTCAAAGTGCTGAGGGGGGATCCCCGAGGGGTGGCCTGATATGAAGCCATGGGCTTCTGAAGGAGTGAGCCCGAAGGCATTTGTTATGTAGTGTGTGGGGCACAAACTGGGAGCGTCTTTGGGTAAGTATACCCGGAGGCTCTTCTTGATGAAGTGGAGTGAAGTAAAAAGCCCGAGGGCTAGTTTCTTGGTTGATGAAGGAGTGGTCTGTCAAGTGTAGCCGGGAGCTCCCAGAATATAGCCGTTGGAAATATAACCGTTGGAATATCTAATGTCAGAATATAGCCGTTGGGGGGGGGGGGGGGCTTCCACGTGGCGCACGCTCGTTTGCTGCCCGTGGGCGGGTGTCACCGATTGGGCGAAACCACGGTTCGTAATGATGGCAGTCCAACCGGAGGCCCGGTTTCCAAGCCCAAGCCCGGATCCAAGCGCCTATAAATACCCCATGGCCGGCTTCACTTCCCTTGTGCGATATCATTGTAGCGAAGCTCTGCCCAAATTCCTAGAGAGAGAAACAGCTGCCTTCGGTCTAACTCCCCTTTCAAGGTCAGTTCCTCCTTGTCCTCCACCTCTTGTCACCTAGCTGTGCTTAGCGGCCTTAGGACTTATACTTAGGAATTTTAGCTTAGAGCACTTAGCATACTTGAGCCCTCGAACTAGCACAGACGATGTCTTCACAAAGCGACTCTCAAGACATCTCGGGGGCGCCCTTGATGGAGGATGAAGTCATCTCGGACGTGGAGTCCACAAGCGAACAGCCCTCGGTGGGACAAGATGCTGTCGTCGCGATGGAGCTGCAGAAAGCCCTCGGTGGGCGGAAGCCGAGGGCTTCGAACAAGAATGTGAAGACGAAGAACTGGCCCTCGCCTGGCAAGTAGCTGAGGAAGAGGCGCAGAAAGAGGGGGCGAGGGTCACCGTCGCTGTTCTCCCCCCTCGGGGCACTGGTGAGGCAAGCACCTCTCGGCCGCTGAACGCGGTTCCCATCCAGGTGGCCCCCGGAAAAAAGAAGGCGAATGCTGCTGCTTCCAAGAAGAAGGGCAGTGTCGCAGACCAAGGGAAGCCCCTCGATATGCCCGAGGGGTATTCCTATTTGAATACCGCCGCCTTAGAGATAAGGTCGAAAGTTGACGAGGCGGATCTCTACGTCACCCAGCTACATGTGGGCCCCTCGGCCGTTGTGGTGGCACTGGGTCCCGATGACGTCCTCTCCCGGGCTCCCGAGGGCTGTATTGCAGTTCATGTCCTGTCCGTGTCGATGGGGCTCCGGTTCCCCCTACACCCCTTCCTTCGGGAATACCTCCGGTTCATGGGTCTAGTCCCCTGCCAACTGACGCCGAACAGTCACTCCTACATCACGGGCTTCCTCCATCTCTGCAAATCCCGGGGGATAACGCCTAGCCTGGATCTCTTCTTTCAAAGTTTTAACCTGTGCCGGGGGGGGGGGGGGGGGCATGCGAATGCCGAGGGCTTCGCGAATTTGCAGCAGGTGGCTTTGTTCAAGCTGTTTACTGAGGCGCCCTCCTCAAACAAGGGGTGGAAGGACCGGTGGTGCTTCATAAAGTTGGCAGAGAGCCCCTTCCCGAGGGAACTGCGTGACCGGTTCAGGCGCCATGAAAAGAGGAGGAGCGCCGCCCTCGAGAAAGATGGCAGGATCCTGGCAAAGATCCCGGAGGGCCGAGACAAGAACATAACCATCAAGGAGTGCACTCAAGAGGAGGGCCTCTACACCCTCGGGTTCCAGCGGTATCGTTTCCTGGGGGAAACGGATGAAAGGTTCCCGGCATTTGAGGGAGCCTCCGGAGGTAGCATAGAGCACCCTTATTTTCGCATTTTAGCACATAGTTTGTTGTTTTTTTTCTATGCCATCTGTTAATGACCCATCGGCCTAACCCCATATTGTGTTGCAGGTATCCCGGTCAATATGATGAACGTCAGAGGGCTTGCTGACTTAAAGAAGAAAAAGTCCTCCAAGGCCCCGAAGGGAACGGATGATGGCGTCCCTAAACCCGCCGGTGACTTCTTTAAGAAGCTGGAGGGGCCATCGGCGGCCCGAAATGCTGATGTTGCCGCTGCCGCGAAGAGAAAAGCTGCGGCCAAGGCTCCCGAGGGCAAAAGGCCAAAGACGGGAGATGCCGGGAGGAAGGGTCCCCCTGTGGTTATTGTTGATGATTGCCCCGCCTCCGGGATGCCTGAGGAGATGACGGTGGCGGAAATGTCGGGGGGTGTCCAGGAGCCATCCTCTGAGGTCCTGCCGGTTTCTCTCCCGGTAGGAACGGCCGTGATGAATTGCACGGCTGACCCGAGGGTGCTTCTGAGGGGTATGACCCCTGAGATTGACAGAGCCGCCCTCGGGGCTGATGATGACCAGGCCCTTGAGGACAAGATCCTCTGGTCTTCCCTCACAGTAAGTTTTTGACCGTTTACCGTTTTACTTTGTGCTAGGAAATAATGTACGGCTTTTCTAACTTTTTTATAACTTGCAGACTTGCATGGCCCTTGGTGAACGGGCCTGGAGGCTGGAGGAATGGCGTCTGCGCAAGGCCGATCAGGATGCGAAGATGAGGGAGCTCATCTGCCAGAACTCTGATGCCATCCGGCAGATGGCTATGCTGGAGGAGAGCCTTCGGCAGATGACCCTGCGGGCGGAGGCCGCAGACCGGGGCAAGGCCGAGGCCGAGAGGTCTGCAGCTGAAGCCCTTGAGAGGGCCGCCAAGGAGGCCGAGGCCGCCAAGGCGGATGCCGTCGAGAAAGCATGAGGGGACGCCATCTCCGGTTTTTTTGGCAGGGGGTGGCGAGCAGAGGAGCACAAGCAGTGGCTGTCCTCGGTCGTGGAGTCCTCGGTCGACGAATGGTGCGATGGGCCCGGCGTGGAGTGGGTTTCCCGAAAGGGTAAACAATACTATGATGGGGGCGAGTTTTTTACTCAAGCCCTCATCTACCGGAGGATGGCCCGTCATCTGAAGATCGAGCAGAAAGACTTTGACCCGGCAGCGTACAGACTTCCCCCTGCAGCCAGATGTCCGTGTTCCTCTCCCCTCGGATGTCGAGAGGCCAGACTTGGAGGACACCGAGCTGATGAAGGAGGCCGAGGGTGACGAACCTGAGGCCGGCGCAGAGGTTACTTCAAAGCCTTCGGAGGAGACGGCCTCCGGGGATGTTAATATGTTATTTTTATTTAACATATTCTGAACAATTTGGTTGTAATGAATGGTTGTATGCCCTTAGCCTTCAGCCCCCTTGTAATGTACACTTTGAATTTTCCTTCCTTCGATGAATGAATGTTTGCCTTCGGGCTTCTTGTATATAATTTGTTCCCTTTCATTGTTTCTCTTTGAATGTATGCCCTCGCTCTTTCTGAATGCATGCCTTTGTTTTTCTGAATGTACGTTTAGGACTTAGAATATATTTTTCCGAGTATAGTGCCTCTCGTAGCCCTCGGCTACTAGGCCTATTTAGTCAGTTGAACCTTTCACCGAGGGCACAATGTTCAGGACTTAGAAAATTTTTCTAAGTGTAGCTCCATCAAGCCTTCAACCGTATGGCCCCTCGGGCAGCATGGAGATATGACCGAGGGTCAAAATATATGTAGGACTTAGAAAATTTTTCTAAGTGTAGCTTCACCAAGCCCTCAACCGTATGGCCCCTCGGGCAGCATGGAGATTTGACCGAGGGTCAAAATATGTAGGACTTAGAATATTTTTCTATGTGTAGTGTGTATGAAGTAGGAGCCCTCGGGGACTGTGAGGACCTTGTCTCAGATGCGCCCTCGTCTGGCTGGTGGCCCCACAGGGGGCAAAGTATTTAGGACTTAGATTATTTTCTCTAAGTATTTCCTGCTGCTGGCCTTCGGGGGGACCCTTCGGCTGTATACGTTGTAGGTTTAGGATAGTTTCCTTTACCTTGCAATGTTGGCCTGTGGTAACAAAAGCCTTCGGTTGTTTGTTATATCCCCTCGGCATGTAGTGAGGTGCCGGGGGTGATTCTTGATTTGGTTTGGCCACACCTGATAGCTTTGTCATATAGTACCCTTCGGGGACGCTTTGAGTTGTTGTTGGCTGAGCCTGCCATGTTTTGTAGTATTTGAGCCTTCGGTTTTAGGTATAGCCGGAGGCAATCCATGAGTGGACTTAGCCATTTGTTGATGATGTCTGTTGTGAATGGTATCCTTTGTACCTGTGAGCTTCCAGGTACCGAAGGTGTTCCCGTGGGGAGCCCTCGGTATGTTTCTGTGAATTGTTGGAGTGATGTACTCATTGATTTCTCGCCGAGTCTACTCCCCTTCATCACCCCATTTTTTTTGAGTAGTGAAGGGAAGGCTTCAAGAAACTTGGTTTCTTGGTAAGGCTTGGCCTATCGGGACGTAATAGAATACACCATTAGCTCCCCCCTCGGGTTAACCTTCCGAGTTCCGAGGGGATCGAGGGTCGTTTCCTGGGTACAAGAATGGTGGTCTGTAACCTGCCTCCCCTTGGGGGATGGCACGGAAAGCGCCTCAGTTTTGAAAGTCGTCCCCTCGGCGCTAGACATAGTCCGTGGCCTGCTACACCCTTCGGGTGGTGGCGCGGGGAGCGTTTCGATTTGGAAGTCGAATCCTGGGCATTTCTCGTGCCTGTCATACCCTTGGGGTGATGACGCGGAAAGTGTTCCGTTTTTGAAAGTCGAATCCTGGGCATTTCTCGTGCCTGTCATACCCTTGGGGTGATGACGCGGAAAGCGTTTCAGGGAAGGGTTTTCATTTGCACACTGGTTGCAAATGGCTGGGGGCACTACGTGCTGCCGGCACCGAGAGGTGGCGCCTTCGGTATAGGCGTCCTCGAGGGGTACGACTTAGAAACAACACTTGGTGTTTGTTCCGATGTACGGTGATAGGCACTAGTTGTTAGTGCCTAAGTGTACATTTTTATTATCATTTGTAATATCTTTTTACTAGTATTGTGCAAGTTTGTAGTTATTAGTTTGCATTTGATTGTGATCGTATTTTTAGCATTTTATTGTTTGTTGTAAGTTGTAGTTAGTTGAGCTCTAAGTTTAGGATAGGTTTGGATGCAAGAAGGATGAAAAAACCTGAGTTTTATGCAAAACCCGGTCGGGTATGAAGTGACAGAGGAAACTGCTGCAAAACTAGCAAATACCCGGTCGGGTATTCCATATACCCGGTCGGGTATGAAGTGATTTCGGACCAAAGAACGTGCAGAAGACACAAAAACATGGGTAAATATTTGATTTGGTAAATATCCGGTCGGGTATGTCAAAATACCCGGCCGGGTATCCGGCATTAAGTGTTGAAAACACCTATAAATAACCCCATTCTCCTTCACTTTTCATCATCCCTTCTTCCATTCTCTTTAGTTCAGTTTAGAATAGCATTTCTTTATATTTTTCTAGCTATGTTTAGTCTCCAAATGAGGAGCTAAACTTCCATTCTTGGTTTTGCTCTTGAAGCTTGTTGATTATTAGAGTTGTGAGTTATTTTCTTAACTTCTTCTCTTGATTATTAATTCTTCCCTTAATCTCATTCTATATTAATGTTGGAGGGTTGCTAAGTGACGATTAGTTAACGTTCCGACACTAATTATTACTAGAAACGATCAACGAACCGATGGTTAATCGTTGGTGGTTTCACAAGTAAGTAACTTCGGTTTATTAATGCACGGTCGTGGTTAATAGACTTAAGAGGGATCAACTTTGTTGGTTAAACCGAAATCGTTGTGTTAAGGTTATCAATCTCAATTGATTTCATCAAGGAGTTAAAAGGATTGAATGGTACTATTATATCGGTATACGGCGTTGTTCTATATTTGATTAATAGTAAGGATTATTAATGAACGGTCGTTGTTAATAACTACCCTTGATGAATTGGAGATACTCCTCGATTGAGTATTCAAGAGGGGATAAGTTATAGATATAACAAGGATCGACTAAAATATATCAACAAGTGGAAAGTAGCAAAGCCAAGTCCCTTTTATTCTTGAATTAAACACATATAGGTTGTTCATCTTAGTTTCTTAATTGAATTAAATCACTCAAAACCAAAATCCCCCCTTTTTAATTACTAGTTTCATAAAAAGAGAATAATTCCTTTCCCTGTGGATACGAACTCTACTACACTATACTACGTATAAGTGTTTAGTATTGAATTTATTTTGACGCACCTTGACAAAGTGCACATCAAATTTGGCGCCGTTGCCGGGGAAAGGCAATTAATTTTTCTTTTTATTTTATTTCAAGAAAAATCAAAAAAAAATTATATAAAGTTTTCTATTTTTGCTGAGCTTTGTTTGAGTATATGGTAAAAACCCGATCCATAAACCAACTCACCTACCAAACAAACCCCGAAATAGAAAAAGTTCTCGAGCGGTTAAAAAGTAAATTCTCAAATACCGACTCGGGGGAATCCTCAAGTGCTAGTTCTCAATCTAGCGAGTCCAAGGAGCCAATATCAATGGCTCTTGAAACAAGAACGCTGAGGGAGCTCACAGCCCCCAATCTAAACCAACAACCCTTATGTATCACCTTCCCAACTCTTGATGCGGGTGCTACATTTGAGTTAAAATCCGGACTCATACATCTACTTCCATCTTTCCACGGGCTAAGAGGAGAGGATCCGAATAAACATCTTTCGGAGTTCCACATCGTTTGCACAAGCATGTGCCCGAACGGTGTTACCGACGAGCAAATTAAGTTGAGGGCTTTCCCATTCTCCCTCAAAGACACCGCCAAAGATTGGCTATTCTATCTTCCCTCGGGAAGCATAGACACTTGGGCGGCCATGAAGAAGAGCTTCCTCGAAAGGTATTATCCCGCCTCAATCTCCTCATCTCTAAAGAAACAAATCAGCAATGTGGAGCAAAAAGATGATGAATCGTTCTAAGAATTATGGGAACGATTCAAGAAACTCAGTGCGAGCTGTCCGTATCACGGCTACTCGGAGCAAGACCTCATCCTTTACTTTTATGATGGTCTTTGCGATGATGATAGACGGATGATAAATGCTGCATGTGGAGGAGGGATAGTCAACAAAACTTCTTCTCAAGCTAGGAATCTTATCTCAGTGTTAGCCGAAAATTGTAGACACTATGATCGGCGGTCAACAAAGAGAGTCATGGCAGCGGAATCCAACAACTCGTTGGAGAGTCAAGTAGCCAGCTTGACTTCTTTGGTTAAAGATTTCCTTTTAAATCCAAAAACCCAAGAAGTCAAGGTCTGCGGCATCTGTTCAACACAAGGGCACCCCACAGATTCTTGCCCAACTTTACAAGAGGAGAACTTCGAGCAAGTCAATGCTTTGGGGTTCCAAGGCCAAAGGAGGTATGATCCTAACGGCAACACCTACAATCCAGGATGGAGGGATCATCCAAATCTAAGGTACGGAAACTCTCAACCCCCTCAACAATCAAACCCTCCTCCTCCTCAACAATATAAACAACAAGGCCAAATATCGAACTCAAACATGTCCACCGAAGACATGATTCGAGCATTAGCCATGAATATGACTACGATGCAACAAAGTGTGGCCCAATTTCAAGAAACAACAAAGTCTAGCATCCACAACTTGGAAAGCCAAATGAGCCAAATCTCAAATGCCGTGAGTAGGCTAGAAGCTAGGGATTCAGCAAAACTCCCATCTCAAACGGAGCCGAATCCGAGGCAACAAGCTCATGCGGTCACTTTGAGAAGTGGCAAAGAATTGGTTATGGCTAAGGCAAAAGCAAAGAGCCATGTGGGAGAAGAGGAGGAGGAGATCTTGATGCCAAGCACAAACCCTCAAAACGAAGAGGAAAAAGAGGAGGAGATCACACCTCAAAGAAAGTTCCCACCGCTCAACTCATATGAGCTGGTGCCACCTTTTCCGGAGACTCTCAAGGATAACCGGAAATACAACAATGACA
The DNA here is from genome assembly GCA_945859875.1 of Cuscuta europaea. Classification (NCBI taxonomy): domain Eukaryota; kingdom Viridiplantae; phylum Streptophyta; class Magnoliopsida; order Solanales; family Convolvulaceae; genus Cuscuta; species Cuscuta europaea. Next base: position 5,030,583 of record CAMAPE010000035.1, on the reverse strand, counting down.
AAGACATCTATGAGACCTTCAGTAAATGTGAGGTAAATATCCCTCTTCTCAATTTAATAAAAGGTGTTCCTAGGTTTGCAAAGTTTTTAAAAGAACTTTGCACAATTAAAAGGAAACACAAGTTGAATGGCAAGCATAAAATCCAAGTAAGTGAAAGAGTGTCAGCCGTTTTTCAAAAGAAACTGCCTAAAAAGTATAGTGATCCGGGAATGTTCACTATACCATGTAAACTTGGAAATTCTAGTTCTTCTAGGGCTATGTTAGATTTGGGTGCATCAATCAATGTCATCCCATATTCTCTATATAAGTCCCTAGAACTAGGACCTTTACATGAGACAGGGGTCGTTATCCAACTTGCCGATAGATCCAATGCCTACCCAAAAGGTGTGGTAGAGGATGTTCTCGTCATGGTGGATAATTTAATCTTTCCCGCTGATTTTTACGTTCTTGAAATGGAGAACGATAAAAATGCAGTCCCAATTTTACTAGGCAGACCTTTTTTGAAAACGGCAAAGGCAAAACTTGACATTTTTAGTGGAGTGTTAACCATGGAGTTCGATGGTGAAAAAGTCGAATTTAATATCTACGACTCCATGAAATACCCCACTGATAATCACTCTCTATTTGCGATTGACACTTGCGACACTTGGGTCCAAGATGTATTTGAAATTGAGGGAAAGGATGAAGTACTAAGCTCAATAGAAAACGACATAGAGGATCTTACATTGGAATACTCTATGTCGAATAACATGAAGGTTATGGTGGCAGAGTTAAATCAACTCCCACTTTTGCCACCGGGCTCTAAAGCCCTCCCACTAACCATTCCAAGCGAGAAGCCGCTACCATCTGTTTTGCAGGCACCGGAGGTGGAATTAAAACCACTCCCTGAAAATATGAAGCATGTGTTCTTGGGTGAAAATCACACCCTACCGGTGATTATTTCAAATGCCCTGTCCCAAGAACAAGAAGAAAGATTGATCGCGGTCTTGAAGGAATATAAATTGGCCATTGGATGGTCTATTGCCGACATCAAAGGCATTAGTCCATCCACATGCATGCACAGGATCTTGCTCGAAGACGAGGCCAAAGCGGTGAGACTACCGCAACAAAGATTGAACCCACCCATGATGGAGGTGGTGAAAAAGGAGGTGATCAAATTGCTTCAAATGGGAATCATCTTTCCCATTTCCGATAGAAAGTGGGTGAGTCCTACTCAAGTGGTGCCAAAGAAGACCGGAGTAACGGTCATTGAAAACAAGGATGGCGAGATGGTGCCCACCCGAGTTCAAAACGGGTGGCGAGTTTGCATTGACTACCGAAGACTCAATTCGGTGACTAGAAAAGACTTCTTTCCATTGCCTTTCATTGATCAAATGCTAGAGAGGTTAGCAGGGCACAAGTTCTATTGTTTTCTCGATGGTTACTCCGGGTATTTCCAAATACCAATAGCCCCGGAGGACCAAGAGAAAACAACCTTCACATGTCCACTTGGCACTTTTGCCTACCGACGAATGCCCTTTGGATTATGCAACGCACCGGGCACCTTTCAAAGGTGCATGATGAGCATATTTTCAGAATTTGTGGAGGTATTCATGGAAGTCTTTATGGATGATTTCACAATCCATGGAGACTCTTTTGACTCTTGCCTCTACCACCTCACTCTTGTGCTAAAAAGTTGCATTGAATCCATTGTGCTGAACTCTGAAAAATGCCACTTCATGGTAAAACAAGGGATTGTTCTTGGGCATGTGATCTCATCAAAGGGGATCGAGGTGGACAAAGCAAAGATTGATGTGATTCAAACGCTCCCGTACCCCACAAATGTACGGGACATCCGCTCTTTCCTCAGTCACGCCAGTTTCTATAGGAGATTCATCAAGGATTTCTCAAAAATCTCATCTCCTCTATGCAAACTTTTACAAAAGGAGGTGGAATTTGATCTAAATAATGAATGCAAAGAGGCTTTTGACACTTTGAAAGCAAGATTGGTGACTGCCCCAATCATACGGGCCCCCGACTGGTCTCTTCCTTTTGAGGTCATGTGCGACGCAAATGACTATGCGGTGGGGACTGTTTTAGGCCAAAAAGTTGGAAGAGCCTCCCATGTCATCTACTGCGCCTCATCAACCATCAACGAAGCCCAAAAGAACTATTCCACAACCGAGAAGGAAATGCTAGCGGTGGTCTTTGCTTTGGAAAAGTTTCGTTCCTACCTTCTTGGAACGAAAGTTACTGTCTACACCGACCATGCCGCTCTCCGATTCCTTATGACAAAGAAAGAAGCCAAACCAAGACTCATTCGATGGGTCCTTCTATTGAGTGAGTTTGATGTGGAAATCAAAGACAAGAAAGGAGCGGAGAACTTGGTGGCCGATCATTTAAGCCGCCTCATTCCTCACAAAGACATCGAAGACCTCCACACAAATCTCATCAAAGGAGAATTCCCGGACGAAACTCTCTTCTCCATCAAAGTCACACAACCATGGTACGCAATATCGTGAACTTCCTCGTTTCCGGCAAATTTCCTCCACAACTCTCCAAATCTCAAAAAGAAAAATTAAGAATGGATTCAAGACTCTATGTGTGGGATGAGCCATATTTGTGGAAGCATTGTAAGGATCAAATAATCCGAAGATGCATCCCTGAATGTGAGATAGCCCACATCATAGAGTTTTGTCACTCTTATGCTTGTGGAGGACATTTCGGTCCGGAACGAACAACAATGAAGATACTTGAAAGCGGTTTTTGGTGGCCGAGTCTATTTCGGGATGCACACGGTTTTTGTCAATCTTGTGACAATTGCCAAAGAACAGGCAACATTTCCAGGAGGAACGAGATGCCACAAAATCCCATGCTTTTCTGTGAGATTTTCGATGCATGGGGTATCGACTTCATGGGACCCTTCCCACATTCCCAAGGTAACATATACATCCTTCTTGCAGTAGATTACGTCTCCAAATGGGTGGAGGCCAAAGCAACAAAAACTGATGATGCCAAGGTGGTGGCTAGTTTTCTAAAATCACACATATTTTCAAGGTTCGGGGGGTCCCTCGAATTTTAATAAGCGATCGAGGCACACATTTTTGTAGTAAAATTGTGGGATCCCTACTGAAAAGATATGGTGTGACTCACAAAATTTCTACAGCCTACCACCCTCAAACCAATGGCCAAGCGGAAACCTCAAACAGGGAGTTGAAATCTATACTCCAGAAAACAGTGAACCCGAACCGAAAGGATTGGAGTATACGCTTTGATGATGCGCTATGGGCATACCGAACCGCCTACAAAACCCCAATCGGTATGTCTCCTTATAGACTTGTGTTTGGGAAAGCATGCCATCTCCATGTAGAGCTCGAATACAAGTCCTATTGGGCGGTTAAAGAATTCAACCTCAATCTTGACGAGGCCGGTGTACATAGGAAGCTCCAATTACAAGAATTGGAAGAACTTCGCCTGGATTCTTATGACAATGCAGAAATATACAAGAGAAAGACGAAGGAGTGGCATGATAAAATGATCATACGAAAAGACTTTAAACTTGATGAAAAAGTCCTCCTATTCCAATCACGCCTTCGTCTATTTCCGGGAAAGCTAAGATCCCGTTGGACCGGACCATACAAAGTGGTCAAAACATATCCACACGGGGCGGTGGAAATTCAGGACCTGGAGACGGGAGAGGTGCTGAAAGTGAACGGACAGAGACTAAAACCCTTCTTTGAGGGTTTTCAACCCAAAAACGTGGAAGTCGTAGACCTTTCTGAACCGGTCTACGAATGAGGAACAACAGAAGATATCGTCGAGCCACGACGTTAAATAAAGCGCTTCTTGGGAGGCAACCCAAGCAAGGTACGTTTACTTATTTTATTTTACCTTTACACTTTTTTTTTTCAAAAAAAAAACTTTTTGAGTAAAACCTGCACGGGTATACCCCATACCCGGTCGGGTACCAGCACAAAAGGGGAATACCCGGACAACTCATCCACCGGGTAAAAATGAAAAAATCAAAAAAATAACGGAATACCCGACCGGGTATGTAGAAAACCTGACCGGGTTTTAGCATTTTTTTTGCCCCTGGGAGCTACTGTCAGGCGTACCCATTCGGGTATCAACTAAAAAACCGGTCGGGCATAAAAAATAAAGGAAAGGTGTAAAATAGCCTAATACCCGACCGGGTATTACGAAAACCCGACCGGGTATTCGGCCAAAAAACATTCTGCCTACTGAAAAATCGAATACCCATTCAGGTATTACGAAATACCCGGCCGGGTATTTGTGCGAAAAAAGGCTTTTGACGGGATTTCCTCCCCAAATCAGCCCCCAACCTCCATCTTCTTCTTCTCTCCCAAACAAAACCCCCCCAAACCTCCATAGCCAAAAGTCCCAAGCTCCAAATCCATCCCAATCATCCACCAAAATTCCAAATAAACTCCATAATCTTCCTCCCCACATCATCCTCTCCATTTCTACACCCACAAAAACCACCACATACCCCAAAATCCCCAAATCCGAAAACCTTATCCCAAAATCCTCAAGGGTCCGATTTTTCCTCAAATTAACCCAAACCTAACCTCATTTCTTTTTCCCCACATCATTCTCTACACCTCCACACCCTCAAAAACACCCAATTCTCAAAGAGTCCGAATTTTTCACTCCACCAAGTCCCAAGTCCGAAATTCCAACCCCCAAGTCCAAGAAAAAGTTAACTATGGCACCAAAAAGGACTAGAGCATCTTCCTCCAACTCAAGTTCTCCAATTCCACAAGTTCCGGGGTATGAAAGCATCGAATTCACATCGAGGGCTCATCACAAGAAATTCCTCACCCAACTCAACCGAGAGGTACATTCAACCCGATTTCTTTGTCATGAAACATTGCGAGCATTGATGTTGTATGATATGATGCTAGAATTGTGCAACAACATAGGACTTACTACATTGTTCAATATGCCCTATAATATCTACAAAATAATTATGTATGAGTTCCTAGCTTCGGTTGAATTTACTGAAGATATAGAGGACACCTATGAGAGCAAACTCACGTTTCGGTATAACAACATACCAAGAACTTTAACGAAACGTGAGTTTGCCGAGCTATTTGGTTTACCGGTTTTAGGTGTGGAGGAAAGAAAGGTAAGAATTGATAAGACCATTGTGCATGATTTGTGGCGAAGAATGACAGGGGTTAGGGTGTTTAAATCTTCACATATGCATGTTACATATGTTCAACACCCTACCCTTCGAATCGCACTGAAATGGTTTGGGTATGATGTCTTTGGGAGGCCAAATAGTCATCAAACAAGGATTAGTGAATTGGCCGTTCTTGCTATGGGTATCTTCCCAGAAGCCCCTAGATTAGATCTTGCTTCATGTTTGTGGGACTATCTAAAAAAGGAATGTGAAGCTATGGGTGACATTTTCATAGGAGGGTACATACATCATATTTGTACCAAATTTGGCTATTGTGCAAATAGACAAGTTCAAGATTGGAATTTCCTTAATCTTAAGTTTTTACTCACTGCACATGATTTGAGTCACTCCCACACTATTGGGACCACAACATTTTACCATTGGACCATAAATCCCTCACCCACACAACTTTTTACAATCCCCTCCGATGAACTCCCCAACATCTTTAACCATCAACTCGGGGATAGGAGACACCTTTGCCTACCCGGAACTACTTCTGACCACTATCTTTATGACATCCCTCAACTTAAGCCACCACCCAGTCCCGAACAACCACAAGAAGAGCCACAACCCGATCCCCAACCCCCTCAATACACCCCCTTTGAACAACAAATGCTTGCCGGTATACAACAACTCAATCTTAACCAAACGGCAATGAACACACGCATTGACGATCTATACAATGCGTACCAAAGGGTGGAAGACGATCAAAGACGGGCCTTCGGGTCTATGTACGCATATTTTGACCACCAAGGGTACTTTTCCCACATGCCCACTCCAGTCCAACATCCTACATGGTATGACCCTTCACATTGGGGTAATTTCGGAGGATCTAGCTCCGGAGGAGGTGGACAAGCTGGCGGTGATGGTGTTGACAGGGATTTCGGAGGTGGTGATGGCGGATATGGCGGCAGCTCAGACACAAACGATGATGAATATCCATATACGGACGGTTTTCATGACAGCTACTATGGTCAGGGTGGATTCTTTGATGGAGGAGATGAGGGCGGGCACTAGGGGCAGTGCCATGAACTATCTGGGGGGGAGAACTATTCTGGTATGCTCCCATTTCATACTCTTTATTCCTGCTATAAAAAAATAGAAGAAAGCTTGTTAGGTTGAAAACCCAAAAAGGGCAACTTAAGCAAAATAAAAGCAAAAAAGAAGAGTGAGTTGGGGAGAATTAAAAAGGAAAATGTGGGAAGCTGGGATGAAAACCCGAAAGGGCACCTAGACAAAATGAGAGAATGAGAGAAAGTATTTCTTTTATATTTGCAGGATCCTAAGGGTACACATAAGGAGCAAAAGAAGAGGAACCCAATGATGCTGAAGACCTTTTATTCATGTGTTTTGATCATTGAAACATTCTTTTATGTTGATTTTCAAAAACACTTGTGAATGGTTGTAATTGCTACAATTGTTGGTTTGGAAACTTCATGGACAAGATTTGTTTTACTCGAGACGAGTAAAAGTTCAAGTGCGGGATGTTTGATAGGCACTAGTTGTTAGTGCCTAAGTGTACATTTTTATTATCATTTGTAATATCTTTTTACTAGTATTGTGCAAGTTTGTAGTTATTAGTTTGCATTTGATTGTGATCGTATTTTTAGCATTTTATTGTTTGTTGTAAGTTGTAGTTAGTTGAGCTATAAGTTTAGGATAGGTTTGGATGCAAGAAGGATGAAAAAACCTGAGTTTTATGCAAAACTCGGTCGGGTATGGACTTTACCCGGCCGGGTATGAAGTGACAGAGGAAACTGCTGCAAAACTAGCAAATACCCGGTCGGGTATGAATTGATTTCGGACCAAAGAACGTGCAGAAGACTCAAAAACATGGGAAAATATTTGATTTGGTAAATACCCGGTCGGGTATGTCAAAATACCCGGCCGGGTATCTGGCATTAGGTGTTGAAAACACCTATAAATAACCCCATTCTCCCTCACTTTTCATCATCCCTTCTTCCATTCTCTTTAACTCAGTTTAGAATAGCATTTCTTTATATTTTTCTAGCTATGTTTAGTCTCCATATGAGGAGCTAAACTTCCATTCTTGGTTTTGCTCTTGAAGCTTGTTGATTATTAAAGTTGTGACGATTATTAATTCTTCCCTTAATCTCATTCTATATTAATGTTGGAGGGTTGCTAAGTGACGATTAGTTAACGTTCCGACACTAATTATTACTAGAAACGATCAACGAACCAATGGTTAATCGTTGGTGGTTTCAAAAGTAAGTAACTTCGGTTTATTAATGCACGGTCGTGGTTAATAGACTTAAGAGGGATCAACTTTGTTGGTTAAACCGAAACCGTTGTGTTAAGGTTATCAATCTCAATTGATTTCATCAAGGAGTTAAAAGGATTGAATGGTACTATTATATCGGTATACGGCGTTGTTCTATATTTGATTAATAGTAAGGGTTATTAATGAACGGTCGTTGTTAATAACTACCCTCGATGAATTGGAGATACTCCTCGATTGAGTATTCGAGAGGGGATAAGTTATAGATATAACAAGGATCGACTAAAATATATCAACAAGTGGAAAGTAGCAAAGCCAAGTCCCTTTTATTCTTGAATTAAACACATATAGGTTGTTCATCTTAGTTTCTTAATTGAATTAAATCACTCAAAACCAAAATCCCCCCTTTTTAATTACTAGTTTCATAAAAAGAGAATAATTCCTTTCCCTGTGGATACGAACTCTACTACACTATACTACGTATAAGTGTTTAGTATTGAATTTATTTTGACGCACCTTCACAAAGTGCACGTCAAATTTGGCGCCGTTGCCGGGGAAAGGCCCTTGATGGCGGGCCTAGGACGGATGTCGATGTTGTATTGGCTCAAGAAGACAGCCCGTTTCACCATTCGGGAGGAGCTGGTGGGGCTCCTCATTAAGGCGCCGAGGGGTTGGTGAGTGAGGACCTGGACCGGGTGAGCTTGGAAGTAATGACCCAATTTCTTGACGGTCCACACGATAGCCAACACCGTTTTTTCCACGGGGGAGTACCGGAGTTCTGCTTCCCTGAGGGTCTTGCTAACATAGAAGATGGCATGTTGGACGCCATCCTCTTCCCGGATGAGTACTGAGCTGATGGCTGCCGGGCTAACACCCAAGTAAAGGTACAGTATCTCTCCTACCTTGGGTTTAGAGAGCACAAGGGGCGAAGATAAGTACCGCTTCAGTTCCTCGAAGGCCTCCTGACATTCTGAAGTCCATTGGAAACCGGCGGTTTTCCTCATGATCTGGAAGAAGGGTAAGGACTTATCCGCCGATTTTGATAAGAAGCGATTGAGGGCTGCCAGGCGGCCCGTCAATCGTTGGACCTCCTTTACGTTGCGTGGGGGCTCCATGTTGATGATGGCCTGGATCTTCTCGGGGTTGGCCTCAATACCCCTTCGGATCACCATGTAGCCCAAAAAATTTTCCCCCTGGACGCCGAAGGTACACTTCTTCGGGTTCAGCCGAAGGCTAAACTTCTGCATGATGGCGAAGATCTCCCTCAGGTCTTCAGCATGACTTGCTGACTGCTTGCTTTTGACGATCATATCGTCAACATATGCCTCCATGGTGCGCCCTAGGACATCTTGGAATACCCTGGCCACCATCTGAGTGTAGGTGGCACCTGAGTTCTTTAGGCCGAAGGCCATGACAAGGTAGCAGAAGATGCCCTCGGGAGTCATGAAGGCTGTTTTTTCAGCGTCCTCCTCATGCATGTATATTTGATTATATCCGCGGAATGCGTTGAGGAATGACATGATTTCACACCCCGCGGTTTCGTCCACAAGTTGGTCAATATTTGGCAAAGGAAAGGGGTCCATGAGACACGCCTTGTTGAGATCCGTGTAGTCCACGCACATGCGGAATGAGGGCGGTTTCTTCGCGAGGACTACGTTTGCCAGCCATGAGGGGTACTTCACCTCCTTGATGTGTTTGATAGAAAGGAGCATGGCGACCTCCTTCTTCACAAATTCCCTCCTCTCGGCCGAGAGGGGTCTCCTCCGCTGCTGTACTGGTTTGGCCGAAGGGTCCACCGAGAGGCGGTGGGCGATGACCCTTCGGCTGATCCCCGGCATGTCCTCCGGCCCCCATGCAAAAACAATGGAGTAGGCGCGGAGGGCGCTGATGATGCCGGTCTTCAGATCTTCGGGGATCTTGGCTCCAATCTTCATGACTCTCTCCGGCTTGGCCGGATCGAGCGCGAAGTCTTCTACCTCCTCGGCTGGTTCAGCCCTCGGCCTCCTTTCTTCCGCTTCCACAGTTCCGGTGATGGTGTCAACGCGGAACTCCGTCTTGCTAACCTTCTTTGTAACTTGAAGGTAGCAAGCGCGGACAAGCTTTTGGTTCCCCCTTGAGTAACCGATCCCCCCCTCGGCTTGGAACTTGAGCCAGAGGTGCCTCATGGAGATGACGGCTTCGAGATCCTCGAGGGATGGCCGGCCGAGGATGATGTTGTGGGCGCAATCGATGTTGACGACGATGAACTCCACTTCGAGCTTGGCTCTATGGAGGCCGTCACCGAAGATTACCGGGAGGGTTATGACCCCCTCGGAATCAATGGTGTCGCCGGTGAAGCCGACAAGAGGGGTCTTGATGGGCCGAAGGGACCCCCTCTCCAGATGCAGCTCTTTGAAGGTGCTGAGGTACATTACATTGACGGAGCTGCCCGTATCAATGTAAGTTCTGTGAATAATAGTGTCGTTGATCTCCGTGCGGATGACGAGGACATCCCTGTGTGGGGAGGATACTGGGGGGAGATCAGCGTTAGTGAAGATAATGGGTTCCTCCCTAAGCCGCTTTACCGGGGGCATATGAGTGACTTCCCCCACGTAAAGTGATTGAGCCCACTTCTTTCGTTGACTCGTAGAATCACCCCCGATATTGCCCCCGGTGATCATGAGAATGTGGCGCTTCTTTTCTTGGTACCGGGGGTACTCCTCCTCCTCTTCTTCGAGGTTCCCGATCTCCCTCTTTTTGCCGAGGGGATGGTGTTGGGGTTGACCCATGCGTTTGCTCTCGCAGTTTGCCCTCGGGGTGGCCCCTGATGAGGGGGGCCTTGTTGCTGAGGGCCCTGGATAAACTGGGACAGATGGCCCGCTTGTATCAATCTTTCGATGGCCGTCTTCAGCTGATGGCAGTCATCGGTCCTGTGCCCCTGGTGTCGGTGGAAGCGACAGTAGGGGTAGATCGGATTAATGGCAAATACCTCCGGGGGTGCGCGTGAATCTCGCTCCACCAGGCCCCTCTCCTCAGCAAAATCAAGAATAACGCTGACGGAGTGCGTCAATGGTGTCCGAGGGTGCTCCAGGAGGACAGGCTGTGCCCAAGCCCTCGGGTTCCCCTTGTAACCTCCCCCAGGCTTGGCTTGGCCATGCCGGGGGCGATCACCGGAGGGGGCAGAATCCTTGGGATGATTGCGGGGAGCCTCCGGCCCCCGGTTACCTTTGTCGTCTGGCCGAGGGCGTTGCTGATCTGGGATGTGGTGGAATTTCTCCACCTCCTCGGCTTCGGCGGACCGGTCCCCCGCTGTAGGGCCCTTATATAATCGCGGGGGGGTTCGATGATGAGGCTTCTGGAGAAGTTCCCGGGGCGGAGTACTGTTTGTAGGAGGGCCAGGAGGGTTCCGTAGTCAGCGCCATCAACTTTATCAGCCTCCGTCCTCCAGTGTTCCAGGAAGTCCCGAAGGGTCTCCTTCTTCTTCTGCCTCACTGTTAGCAAGTGGGAGAAGTGTTTTCTTGTGCGGCGCCTTCCCGCAAATTGCGTCAAGAATCGCTGGGCGAGTTCTTGCCATGAGTCAATGCAGCCCTCAGGCAATCGGTTGAACCATTCGTAAGCCGGCCCCTCTAAGGTGGAGAAGAACCAGCGGCTCAAATATTCATCCGATGCCCCCACCATCATCATGTTGTTTTGATACCTGCTGTAGTGCTCTTGGGGGTCAGTCTTCCCGTCGTAGGGCTTGATGAGCTGCCCTCAGTATTTTTCCGGGATCCGGGCCGCCAATACCCTTGGGGTAAATGGCGTCCGGGTCCGGAGCTGTATGGCGGGTTTCCCAGAGCCCTCGGCTATCTTCTTCTGCATTTCTTCCATCTTGGCCATCATCGCCTCATACTTGAGGTCCGTATGAGGGGTAGAAGTGGTGGCGTGGGCTTTGGTGGCCTCCATCTCGTCAAGCCGGCGCTGAAGGGCCGCAATGATTTCGTCCTGAGGGTCCTTCGGGAGGGCCTCCGCCCCCTGCGAATGCACCCGGGCCGAGTGGGCCTGGTTGATTTGGTGGCGTGCGTCATCGGCATGGAGAGGTGCCTTGCCTTTGTCCTGAGGGGGACGCCTTTCATTGGCCCTGGAGACGGACCCGCCACTTTCCTGAGGCCTCTGGAACGCCTTCCCCCCAAGGCGGTCTTGGACCCCTCGGCGGTCTTGCGCCCCTCCGAGTCTCTCGAGGGCGGAGGTCCGGACTTGTTCCTTGTTTACGTTGTGGCGGTCTCGGGACTGGACTTCCTGGGAGGCCGTATCTTGGGCCACGACCCCCTCGGAGTTCCCCATCCGGAGGACCGGGTTACCGAGGGGTCGTGGATGAGGGGGAGGCATAATATTCTCCCCGACCTGAGGTTGGTGGGGGACCAAAGTGCCGAAGGCACCCGGGTTCTGAGTGAGCGTCTGGATGAAGGCGGAGAGCGCCGATTGCACGTCAATTGTGATGATCGGAGGGCTAATTTGATTCTCGCTCCGGTCCTTTTTCTTGGCCTCGATGCCGAGGCGGGCATCAGGGGCATTTTATTGAACCTGCTGGCGTAGGTCGACATCCGTCTGGTCCAACCCGGCGATGACGCCGCCCCCGGGAGCCCTGTTAGAGGCTTCGGGGACGTCGACCTCGCCGAGGGCCAGGTTCCTGTCCTCTACATTCTTGGAGTTGGCACGAGTTGTCCTCACCATTTTAGCTAGGTGTTTTGTGTTTGGTGGAGGGGGAGGGTTTCTTACTTGATTGTTCGAACTCTCAACGAGAGCACCAAATGATGGATAGTGTACCCGGGGGGGGTAGCTTATCCGAGGGGTTATTGCGGAGAATAACTAGAGAGAAGTCAGAGCAAATGAGTATAGAGAGAGAAAGTAAATTAGAAATTATGCAGCGTGTTGTATGTCTTACGACCTGGTTACAAAAGGGGAAATGGGGTGCTATTTATAGTAGCAATAAATGCCGGACAGGGACACGTGTCAAGCGTCCATTGGCCGAGAGGTCACCTCAACTGGTTGGCGCTGGCAACCGCATGTGGCCGCATTTAATGCGGCTGTTGGATGGGACGTTGTACAGGGTACGGTGATCCATACGCATGTGGAGCGGATATTATGTCGGAAAAGGCGCCCTCGGTAGTAGATGACTAGCCGAGGGCTCTGAGTACCGGGGACCCCCTTAGTGCCGAGGGCTCCAGTTGCCGAGGGCTACTGATTTTCGCCGTTTTTCCCAGTAACTTTGTTTTCCTGTCTTGGCATTCCTGTGAGAATTAGAGCCTTCGGCCAGGGGGCCGAAGGCACCCCTGGTGCACATTGTGGGCTGCTTGGTACTCTGGGCGCTGTGATTTGGGCCTGTTGTGCTTTCTGGGCCTGTTGGGCCTTTATTGGAGTAGTAGGAGTCTGTGGGCCGGGGGTTCTCGGGCCATATACTCCATCACTGATATTTTATCAAAACTCTCGGATGAATCCCCCGAGCACATCTTTAAAATCGCAAGGATAGAAGAACTTAGCCTCTCGAGCATACACGCCAGCCCCATCAAGAACATCCATCAAAGGCAAGAGGACTGGATCTCGGACATCATCGCCTTCATCACCACAGGGAAACTACCCGAGGATGAAGCCCGCGCCAAACTAGCAAAGCTGAGGGCTCCCAGCTACACCATGGAAGATGGGAGGCTCTACAAACGATCTTACAACGGCACACTACTCCGATGCCTTCATCAAGACGAAGGCGAAGTCGCCATGGAGGAAGTGCATAGTGGCACTTGCTCAGCTCACCAGGGACCCTTCTCCATGTCCCGAAGGCTCATAGTCCAAGGCTACTTCTGGCCTACAATGGCCCGAGATTGTGCGGATCTCGCTCGAAGGTGTATCGCCTGTCAACACTTCTAGAAGGCCCCCGGCAGGCCAGCGGTCAACTATGCCCCCATCAGCACATCTATACCCTTCGCTAGATGGGGCATGGACCTTATGGGCCCTCTGCCGAGGGGTACCTCCAACAACAGGTACATCATTGTTGCCATTGACTACTTCACCAAGGGAGTGGCAGGCATCTAATATGCCCAGGATTCGACTTCCAAAACGAAACACTCCCCGCGCGATTACCCCAAGGGTATGGCAGGCCGCAGACTATGTCTCGCGCCGAGAGGATGACTTTCAAAACTGAGGCGCTTTTCGTGTCGTCCCCCAAGGGGAGGCAGGCTACAAACTATATCTTATGCTGAGGAAACGACCCTCGATCCCCTCGGAACTCGGAAGGTTAACCCGAGGGGGGAGCTAATGGTGTATGTTGTTGCCTCCCGATAGGCCAAGCCTTACCAAGAAACCAAGTTTCTTGAAGCCTTCCCTTCACAACAAAAAAAAATGGGGTAAAGGGGAGTAGACTCAACGAACCATCAATGAGTACACAACTCCAACACGGAACACCCTTCGGCAAACAGGAAGAAGGGTTGTTACAAAACAGAAAGGTCATACCGAGGGTTCTCCCACGGGAATACCCCCGGTCCAGGAAACTACTGATTCCAGAAGGCTGTCATTTAACAAATACCGTCAGGAAATGGCAACACCGAAGGCTCTAATCCTTTAAAAGTTGGACTGTAATTGGCTAAAGTCCACTCAACAACGACTCAAGGGATACCGAAGGCATGAATGTCTTACGAAGTTTTCCTATGTCCACACTTTGGAACCCACTATGGCCGAGGGCGGCTGCTACACAATACCGAAGGCGAGTACCCACAGACATGAGCTTGAATTTCGTAAGTCCAAGTTCTAGCAACCCCCGGCACTACAATCAACATTGGAGGCTAGTACTCACAGGGCTCATTTACCGAAGGCTTTGTGGTGGAACTACAGTTGAAAAATTTTCTAAGTCCTAAATATTTAGCCCTCGGTCAAATCTCCATGCAGCCGAAGGGGTCACACAACCGAAGGCTTAGTGGTGGAACTACACTTGGAAAAAATTTCTAAGTCCTAAATATTTGGCCCTCGGTCAAATCTCCATGCAGCCGGAGGGGTCACACAACAGAAGGCTTAGTGGTGGAACTACACTTGGAAAAAATTTCTATGTCCTAAATATTTGCCCCTCGGTCAAATCTCCATGCAGCCGGAGGGGTCACACAACTGAAGGCTTAGTGGTGAAACCACACTTGGAAAATTTTTCTAAGTCCTAAATATTTGGCCCTCGGTCAAATCTCCATGCAGCCAGAGGGGTCACACAACTGAAGGCTTAGTGGTGAAACTACACTTGGAATATTTTTTCCTAAGTCCTAAATGTTAGGCCTTCGGCCATACATTTAGCCAAGCATACATTCACACACAAAGGAAAAACAAGGCAAGGAAAGACGAAGGCCGGCATACATTCCGAGGGAAAAGCGAATTATATACAAAAGGCCCGAAGGCATCCATTCATCAATCCACAAAAACGAAAGACGAAATCATTCATTTAGAAAGGAGAACAAAAGATTCATTCACAACGAAGGGAGGAATAACAAGTTTACATTACAACGATGGCCGAAGCCGAAAGCTACAAGAATGTTTATACAAAAATCGTTCAGAATTATACAACAACAATGTCATCATCAACTTCAGCAGCACCCCCCTTAGCAGGCTTAGAAGAAACATCCCCTTCGGCCTGTTCATCGTCATCCTATGCCTCGGCCATCAACACAGAGTCCTCAAGAACCGGTCTCTCTGCGTCCAGGGGTAGTGGAACACGAACGTCAGGTTGCAGGGGGAAGGCCATATTCGGCCGGTTCAAACGTCTCTGGGTCAACCTTGAAATGTCTGGCGAGCCTCTAGTAGACGAGGGCTTGGGTGAAATACTCACCCCCTCGTAATATTCTTTGCCCTTCCGGGCCATCCATTCAGCCCCGGGGCCCCTCGCCCAGGCATCTACCGAAGTTCCCACTACAGAGGCCACCCATTCCTTGTGGCCCTCGGCTCTCCACCCCTCTGAGAGAAAGGAAGCAACGACATCCTCATGCGCCTTGGCGACGGCTTCCGCCTTGGCAGCCTCTGCCTTCTCGGCAGCCTTCTTGGCCGCCCCCTCAGCTCTGGCCTTCTCCGCCCTGACTTTCTCAACCTCGGCCTTCGCCTGTCGCAGCTCTTCCTCTAGAGTGGCCATCTGCCTCACGACATTGGCATTGTCATGAATGAGCTTCTTCAGCTTCTCATCCTCCTGAGCCTTCTGAAGGCTCCACTCTTCAAGCCTCCGGGCCTGCTCACCGAGGGCAATGCAAGCCTGCAAAACAGAGATGATTAGGACACCATGCAAGAATACTCTAAGGCGGAAAGAAAGGAAACAAAGAAAGAGGAACTTACAGTAAGGGAGGAACGAAGGATCCTGTTGTTAAGGGCCGCATCGTCCATTCGGCTGAGGGTAGCCTTGTCCGACGAAGGGGTGGCACCCTTCAGGAATTCCTTCAGGTCCACCGTGCCATGCACGATGGTCGTTCCCTTAGGGAGAAAGAACTGGATGTTCTCCCTGGGTAGGCCCCCCTTGTCCGAGGGGGCCTTGGAGGTAGCTGTCGGGATGACCGGGGCCTCGGACGAGGAGTCCCCCTCAATGCTCACCACAGGAGGAGCCTTCTTCTCAGCATCCCCTTTTTCGGCTTCTTACCGGGGGAGCGACTCCTTTGCCGGCCGCCTTCCTCTTGGTGGCAGCGGCGGCATCATCGGAAGGAACCGCCGTGGGCTCACCGCCCTTCTTGAGTAAATCACTAACGGGCTTCTGGCCGCCCGCCCCCTTCTTCTTAGGGTCCTTCACGGACTTCTTCATCGGGCCCGCAAAACCCCTGGCGTCCATATTGGTACCTGCAAAGCAAAACAACAAAGAAATTAGACCGAGGGGTAGAAAGCACGAACAGAAATCAAAAGTACAAAAATTCCTAAGTACAAAATGTAAGGCCCTCGACAACTACCTCCTGTCCCCCCGGAGGCTCTATCGAGGATGGGGTATTTCTCGTCTGTTTCCCCCAAGAAACGGTACCGCCAGAAGCCGAGGGCGTATAGATCACTCTCGAGGGTGCATTCTTTGATGGTTACATTCTTATTCCGCCCCTCCAGGATCTTGGCGATGATCAAACCGTCTTTCTTGAGGGCAGCACTCCTGATCTTCGTGTGCCGTCGGAAGCGGTCCCGCAATTCCCTCGAGAATGGACTCTCGTCTAGCTTAACATAGCACCACCGATCTTTCCACCCTTTGTTCAAAGAAGGGGCCTCGGTGAAAAGCCTCCACTGGGTGATCTGCTGCAAGTTTGCGAAGCCCTCGACATTCGCATGACCCCCCCCCCCCCCCCCCCGCAAAGGTTGAAGCTTTGGAAGAAACGATCCAAGCTAGGAGTTACTCCCCGGGATCGGCATAGATGCAAGAATCCGGCTATGTATGAGTGGTTGTTGGGTGTTAGTTGACAGGGGACCAGCCCAACATACCTAAGATATTCCCGAAGGAATGGATGCAGAGGAAACCTAAGACCCATGGACACCGAGAGAATGTGGACAGCTATACACCCTTCGGGAGCTCGGGACAGGGTATCTTCGGGACCTGGTTCTATCACTGTTGCCGAGGGCCCCACGTGCAACTGGGTGACATAGTAATCCGCCCTGTCAGCCTTCGACTTTGTCTCGAGGGCGGCGGTGTTCAGGAAGGAATAACCCTCGGGCAGATCGATGGGTTTTCCTTGATCAGCAACGCTACCCTTCTTCTTGGGAGCGGCAGCCTTCGTCTTCTTCTTCTTCCCGGGGGCTACCCTGAGAGGAGTCGGATTCAGCGGCCGAGAGCTGTTCGCCTCACCAGCATTACGAGGGGAGGGGACCGCAATAGTAACCCTCATCCTCTCCTTCTCCTTCTCCTCCTCTTCAATGGCCGTCTGCATGGCGAGGGCCATCTCCTCGTCTTCCACCACTTGTTCAAACTCCTCCGCTTCGGCTTCGACCACTAACTCCTTCTGGACCTCCATAGCGAGGGCAGCATCACCATTCTCCAAGGACTGACTGCTTGCAGACTCGACGTCTGAAATGCCCTCCTCCTCAGCTGAGGGCTCCCTTGAGACGTTTTGGGAGTGATACGTTCGTAATTTCCATATTTATGTTTACGGTTTTAAATTAGTTTTGCTTGACTTTTACTTTGGAAATTACACACTTTTGGTGTAATAGATTAGATTGTTAAATTCTTGTAAATAGGTTAGATTAGATATATTCTGAGCTCAAGCAGGTTTTGGTCACTCGAAGTACAGTTGGTGAACCCAAAAAGTGAAAAGAAGGTGCAAAAGTTCAAAGACAAAAGAAGATCCTGAATTTTGGTCTATACTCGGTCGAGTATTAGCTATACTCGATCGGGTATTAGGTTGGAACTTCAAATCGGATCAGATCCGAAGACAAGGGAACATGCAGGGAAGATTTCAACCACGATTTTATGTCTATACCCGATCGGGTAGACCGACATACCCGATCGGGTATGCCTTTGAATTTCAAAAGAATTTCGGTCGAGTATGGTTCGAATACCATTTTCTAAGCATACTCGACCGGGTATTCATATATACTCGATCGGGTATACTCTTAGAAAATACCCTGAAACCGGTCGAGTATACCTCGGATCGGGTGTTACACACATACTCGATCGGTTACCATGTATATACCCGATCGAGTACCCGAATTAGCTCCCAAAAGCCTATAAATACACCTCCTTTCCTTCACAAAAAGATATCCAATTCCTTTGTACATCTAAGCTCAGTATAGAATAGCTCCTTCTTTATATTTTTCATCATGTTTAGTCTCCAAATGAGGAGCTAAACTCTTCCATCTTGGTTTTGCTACTTTGAAGCTTAATGAATTTGTAAGTTGTGAGTTATTTTCTTTAATCTTCTTCCTTGAATATTAACTCTTTCTTTCAAAATACTATCTCTATATCAAAGTTGGGGAGTGTTACTAAGATGACAATTAGTTAACATCTTGACATTGGTTATAGTAATAGCTATTTCTTCCTCTATGATAATATTGGGGAGTGTTACTAAGATGACAATTAGTTAACATCTTGATATTAATCATAGTAGGATTCATATATTTTAATATTCTTCCTTGAGTATTAATTAATTCCTATTCATATTTCATGTTAATATCTTAAACATTACTTAAAGTATCAACTAGTATTGTTTCTCATATTAATTATTACTAGAATCGATCGGGTAATACGCTTGTTATTAATCCGGTTCTGTCAACGGTAGTAAACTTGGAATATTAATGCATGCATCTCATGGTTAATATGCCAAGAGGAATTAATTATGTTGATTAAACCTATAAACCGCTTGTGTTGAGGTTATCAATCTCAATCGTTTTCATCTTAAGTTTATTGCTACTATCAAGTTAATATACGGCGCTTGTTCTATATTGACTCGATAGTAAGTTTTATTAATGAACGCATCTCGTTATTAATAACTACCCTCGATGAACTGGATATACTCCTCGATTGAGTATTCGAGAGGAAGATAGTTAAAGATATAACCGGGATCGACGAACATTTCATTAAGTGGATAAAAGCAAAACCAAGTCCTCATCTCATTGAATTAAACTCATATAGGTTGTTTATCTTAGTGTTGTTAAAACAAACAAATCTAAACCCCCCTTTGTTACTACTTTCATAAAAGAAAAGTATTCCTTTCCCTGCGGATACGAACCTTACTACACTATACTACGTATTAGTGTTGTATTGATTATTTATTTTGAGTGCACCTAACGACAAGTGCACGTCAGGGAGTCACTTGCAGACGACATTTTTTCCGGAAACTAGGGGTCGAGGGTTTAAAGACTGAAGGCTTCCTATGGAGCTCTAACACCTAATCTAAGGACGGAGAGCAAAACTTACTAAAAGGGCGAAGAACAGATGGAGAACTGACCTTGGAAATGGGAGTTTTATCGAAAGCAGGTTTCTCTCTCTAGAAAAATTTCAGCAGAGCTTCGCTACAACAAGGATGCGTAAGAGTAAATGGCCCTGGCCATGGGGTATTTATAGCCTCCAAGAACCGGGCTTGGGCCGAAATCCAGGCCCCCATTCCCCGAAATCATCATTACAAACCGTCGGTTTGACCAACCGGTGACGCCTGCCCGTCGGGAGCCAACGAGCACACGCCACGTGGACTCCACCTCCAACGGTCATATTATAACGACCATATTCTGGGAACCCGTGGGTACCCCCTCGGTAGAACGCTGCTTCATCCAACAATGAGCTAGCCCTCGGTCAATCATATTCATATCCCTTCATCAAATAAGAGCCATCGGCTACACAACGGGAGAACCCCTCAGGAACCCTTAGTCCTCAACCTGTTGAGAACCAGGGAACCCTTCGGGGGTCACCCCCTCAATACGATTACGGGACCCCTCAGGGGCCCTAATTCCCCAACTTATCAAGAGCTAGGGAACCCCCTCGTCAACACAGGAACCGTCACCTACATTCATCATGCCCTCAATCCCCTAGACTGAGGGACTCCCCTTCGGCATTTCCTGGGATATCAACAAAGCGCCTTCGACGAATCAACATACGCGCCCTCAGACAAGGCTAGCCTTCGGCGACAACGCTGTCACCCATTTCAGACCAACGCTTCACCTTCTCGATTCATCATTGGGGGAATTCGGTGCACTCTTTTTCCCTCGTTAGAATTTTTTCCAAAAGGGTTTTTTCTAATGAGGTTTTTAACGAGGCATCCCCCAAAATGAAACGAAAAGTGTCAATCTTCGGCCCCATGCAACAACAGGCACTACTCTACTCCTTTTCACCACTTCACAATCGCTTCAAGGAGTGGGGGACTGGAAGACCCCTTCGGGAAAAACTCAAAACGGCAAATTATCAAAAATCTCCCCAAAATAGCAACCTAATCCCTCAAATCCCAGAATGTGGGGGACTGAGGGACTGCCTTCGGCAAAACGTGCAAACAACAACTCCTCACAAACTCCACAAATTACAGAGCAAAACGCCAGCATCAGAGGACAAACGCATTTTACTCCTTTTTCCTCAAGTACCTTTCGGCAAAAGGAGTGAGGGAATCCTGATGGAGTATATGGCCCAGGAACCCCCGGTCCATAGACTCCCACTATTCAAATACAGGCCCAACGGGCCCAGGAGGCACAGCAGGCCCAAGTCACTGCGCCCCAAGAGACAGGAGGCCCACGCAGCCGCCTTCGGTCCCTTGGCCGAAGGCCCCAAAATCTCACAGAACAACTGTTTTAGGCTTACGAAGCTGCTGGGAGAAGACGGTGAAAACAGTAGCCCTCGGCAACTAGAGCCCTCGACATCTAGAGGCCCCCGGGATTGGAGAGCCTTCGGCTAATCATCTACGGCCGAAGGCATCTCCTCGACAGAATCTCCCACCCACATGCGCTTGATCAACGTACCGGGTACCAACGTCACATCCAACCACCGCATTTAATGTGGCCACATGTGAGTGCTAGTGCCACCCCGTTGAGGTGACCCCTCGACCACCAGAATGATGACACGTGTCCCTATCTAGCATTTATTACTGCTATAAATAGCACCCCTTTCCCCATTTGTAAACCACGCTAAATACGCTCAATATCAATATACACTCTCTCTACTTTTGCTCTGACTTCTCTCTAAGTGACTCCCGCAGTAACCCCTCGGATAGATACCCCCCGGGTACACTTATCCATCAATACTCTAAAATAAAAGTTCAGGTAAACATAAAAAATGTGCTATTAAGGATCATAAAAACTAGTAGGTGCATGTTTCCGGTTTAGTTCCCGATCAAACAAGATATATGAGATTGAATTAGATCAAACTGGCCAACTCATTATAGAACTCAAACATATCTTTCCGATGAGGTATAAAATGCTTTAAGTGGAAGGACATATAACAAGATAGATCATATTTCAAGAGTTAATAGAAATTCGGTTAATAGGGTACCCGTCTTGTAATATTTTGATAACAAAACTTGAATAAGAGTTTCATAAATCAATAAATCTTTCCAACGAAATATGAAACCCTTGAAACGCAAAAAAAAACACAAAAAGATATATATGATCAGACAAGATTAGTCCAAGCTAAATCACATTATACTTAAACAGATCAAATCAGAACAAACCAGATCAAATTCGACCATACTAGATCAGATGGCACTCCAACAATTGTAAAATACACATGAAATTGACATCAATCAGACGAGACTAGACCATAAATATTTGATCCAATTATACACATCTTTACATAGGGACGTCACTGGTTCAGGGACGATTATATTATGCATATAATCATACCTGCTTCGCTGAGCAACTTCCTCATCCCGTAAATGCTTTGTTATTCAACATATAATTTTTATTCAAAGAATAATCGTCCCAACGAGTATATTCAAGGCAACCGCTTGCTTAAACGGGCAATTGCTACTCCGTATAAAATTGGTGTTTTAAAAGGCAGAAAAACGTCGGCTAGGGACTACAGACGCGAAACAATACTTAAAAGTTTGGCGCACATACAACTATACAAGTAGAGGAAGAAAGCCCGAATGTATTTAAACCTAGAAATACTCAAATCCAAATAATTTATTAAACAAGAAAAAACAAATAATGACCAAAGGACATTCTTAAAGTCTATTATCGAGATCAAAGAGATCGGCGGATTATTGAAGAATTTCCTTTTAGAAATTTCTCTAAATAAAAGCAAAAATGTTTTGAAATTCCAAAATAGGAGTATCATGTTTTTATTCCCTTAATAGGAGTAATCTGCCAAGTTTGGAAAAAATGCCATGTTTTAAAGCCTAGTAATGCCAAATTTGGCAGAAATTTACTCCTATTCAAGGAATAAAAACATGATACTCCTATTTTGGAATTTCAAAACGTTTTTACTCCTATGTAGGGAATTCTCTCATTTCCTTTCATTCATTGCAGGGAGGACATCCATATATAAACAATGGAATGGAGAAAATCTCATATTTTTAGGTATGGATAAGTAATCGGAAAAGATGTTAAGATGAAACTAAAATGTAACCAAACATAAATGCCCGGGTACGAGTGGCTACACGGCGGTATTGCGGTAATATGAGGTGGGCATGTATAAAACCTTAATTGTTCCATTATTCGTACAAATAAAACGTTATTCTCTACCCCGTACTCGTTATCCAGCCAATGTAGTTTCCTAGGTTCAAATAAGAAAATGATCTTACGAGAGAAATGATAATGAATCTGAACCGTTAGATTTGATTTATGTGAAATTCAATGTGCATGAGATGAAACTATAATGTGCATACGGTGAAATTGAAATGTGCAACACAAACTTTATGATACAATGGCTTTATGTAAAGTTGAATTGTGCATTACGTGAAATTGGAATGTGCACTAGGTCAAACTAAAATGTGCAGAATAAAAGGTACGATGTGATGCCATATTTGTACCTTTAATTCTGCACATTTCAGTTTCACCTAATGCACATTTGAGTTTAAATTTTTATTAAACACATTTCAATTTCATCTATTGAACATTTCAGTTTCATCAAATGCACAATCCAGTTCCACATAATAGAATCCAAAGGTCAAGATTTATTCTCATTTCTCTTCTGGGAGTCTTTTCTTACCGGAACTGCTCCCTTCCCGCTTTATGCAACTAATGCAAGTAATTAAGTGTACGTCTTAATGATATTTCTGTGTGAATTATGCCCAGATTCAACAGTCGAATAATCTAAGAATAATTGGAAGAATTAAAACACTAGAAGAGAAATTCACCAATAACGTATACCGTATATTAATGATGATGAATCCATGATGAACAATACACAGTACTCGAATGAACTAGAGAGAGAATTTCTAATCTATGTGCTCTACCAGAATAATATGCGGAAACAGAATATGTAGAGACTTATGAATTCTAGAGAGAGAGAGTTTCGAGAATGATATGGCTATTCTAATTGTGAAACCCTCTCTTTATTTCGGCCTACACGTCCTATATTTATAGGAGTGTTGGCCGAACATCCTAATTCCATTAGGATGGGCCGAATGAGTCTAATTAAATGGCCCCTAATTAAATACAAAGGCCCAATGATTAAATCTTAATTAAACAAAGATAAATCTAATTAAATTGAACACAATAAAATAATTCCTAACAATCTCCCCCTTTGTGTTCAATTTGCAATGAAGCGCAGGTTATCTTTGTTTTGATCTTCAGAGGATATCAGCTTCTTTTGTCTTCTTAGAAAGGCTTCGTGAAGAACTTCTTACAATGTCCCCTTTGATGTCTTCTTGGCAATTCGTTCTTTGATGTCGGGGGTTTAAGGATCTTCAAAATCTTGCATGTATTCCTTGCCTTTCAGAAGTTGCTCTTGATGAGGTTGAATGAAATCCGATGGCGCCTCTAGAATGAATATTCTTGAATTGTTTCAGATGCAATGGAATTCTTCTTCAGTTCTTGAGTGTCCGACCTCTGTCCTCTTCAGAATGTAGTCTTTTGACTATTTGACGTGAAAGCCTTTGTGAAGAGCTTGTTGGTGGCTCAGCGGAAAATGATGATTGAGTTATGAGTATATGATGACCATTTGATTAGAACCTGAGTGGGCATATGTGGGCAGATGTTTGTGTTGGATGAGAGAAGTGTCCGAGAATGATATCTGAAAGTTTGAACGCGTTTGGACCGCTCTCCCCCTCATGACGATCCGATGAGTCGGGACGTCATGCCTGTGTTCATCTTTTGATACTGCAAAACAAAACAAAAAATCTGGATACACTGAGGTGTTCCGTTGTCACAACATCAATGTAAACACTGATGTGTGGCCTGTATAAAATGATATAAACGTTACAGCTCCAACAGGATTTTCGACCGATCATTGTGAAGCATCCATAGTAGATGTCACTCTGGTCGTTATGGCATGATCATAATGATATGCAAAGAAAATTTGTAGTCCTCGGGGTCGCGCAGACACCTGTTATCATTTCTATAGAGATGAACTCTACACCAATGGCTTGAAAATATTGGTGATTTCTATGTTGCAACATCAGGACTTCCATGCAATCATCGGTCAACATCTGTAATAGATGTGCCCTATGGAAGTTCTCGCAGGTCGTTAAGACCAACAACTGGCTCTAAAATGTGTCTGTGTCCTAGAAAAATCAAAAACATTTGGGAGTGTGATAACAAGACACGACGTGATCAGTCATCTCAGAAGGAGACGGTGATAAAAGATGAGGTTCCGCATGAAATTTCTTGAAACACCTGTCTGTTGGGAGACAAATGAGTGGTCTAGGGTAGGGTTGTGCATGCCTTATTGGACAAGATGCAACGACTTCTACCCGGGATCTGAATAAATTCAGTCCTATACCTATGGGGAATTATCCATGGTATTTGAGTGACTAGGATTGATTCTTCGATTGATCGCTCAGTTGAGGTAGCAGACTTGACTTTGATTATTGTTTTCTAATTCACTTTACCATTCTGCTTCCTCACTCTCATAATGTTCACTCGCTCACCCACTCTCAGCTTTGTCTCTTGGGTAGGCTTTAGTTGGGTTTACTAAGCCATTGAGACTTATCTCTCATTGATCTCTTTCTTTTCTCTCTGTACTCCCCCTCAACTGGAGCACTCAGTATGCATTGTTATTATGTGTCACCGGGGAGGAGAAAATAGAAAACTCCCCCTCAAAATGTGCATCCTTGAGAGTATCATTGCGTTGAACGCTGTGGCGCCAGAATGAAATAAAGATGTTCCTCCTCATAATTTGCAAGCATTGTTGTTGTTACTCGGGGAGTAAAGTAGGAAGCTCCCCCTTGGAATGTGCTTTCTTCGTTATATGGCACTAGGAGAAATGAAAAAGAAACACTCCCCATCAAAATATGCACTTCTTGTTTGTTCTTCGCGTGTGTCGGTGTTGAGGTGTGCATTTGTTGATTTTAAGCTCAGTGGAAGGTATACACGCCAATACTCTCCTTCATAATGTGCATACTTGCTCCCCTAAAGAATGATTTGTCTTGAATAGGTGCATTGGGAGCTTTTGTTGAACTTGTTTCGGAAGCTCAGAAAGATGTCTTCATCGCTCCCCCTTGACGTATGATATGTCCTATGTTTGTGCGTGGGTTCTGAATTCAGGTGTTTAGAAGCCTTTCTGATGTAGTGCGGGTTCTGAGCTGTTTTACTCAGAAGCCAAGTTGTGGTGCGAGTTCTAAGATGTTTTACTTAGAAGCCAAGTTGTAGAGCGGGTTCTGCGTTGAGTTACTCAGAAACCAATTTGTAGAGCGGGTTCTGAGCTGAGTTACTCAGAAGCCAATTTGTAGAGCGGGTTCTGAGCTGAGTTACTCAGGAGCAAATTTGTAGAGCGGGTTCTGAGCTGAGTTACTCAGAAGCCAAAATGTAGAGCGGGTCCTGAGCTGATTTACAAGGATATCCTCACCTTGTTAATCAAATAAAGAAACTTATTTAGCTTTATTTTCTTGTTTTAAATTGATGGGCTTGAAATAATGAGTCCATCCCAACAAGTATTCTTGGGCCAAATCTCAAATCTCTTTTCAGTAGGTACTTCACTATGTTATCATCTTCTTGCAACTTCAGAGTAGTGGAGGACCTCGTGGAGCTTGGGGACACAAGTTTCCCCTCTTTCGATCCCAAAAAATTCTAATAGTACTTAAATAAATGATGGGATGTTTCCTCGGGTTCAAACGAGATCAAATAATATTGGGAAAACTGTCAATTACACCCTCGTACTATGGGCGAACCCTCAATTGAGCCCTCCTACTTTGATAACCTTCAATTGAATCCGTCAAGTCTCCAAAATCAATCAATTAGGTCTACATTACCGGTTGGTTCCCGGTTTGCCCGTTGCTTGCCTTCCTGGCGCTGACGTGGACTTTGCCTATCGATCTTTCAGTGCTGACTCACTTAAATCATTTTACTTCCACCCAGTCCCACATCATGCGTCGCAGACGGTTACTCCCCTCAGAGAACCCTCGTCGGTCAACATCTTCATCACATTCTCTACGGTTTTCGAGTGCCCCCATCTGATATCCAGCTGGACCTTACTCACGTCGTCGCCCACTCCATATATCCTCTTCCACCTATGGAACCCGTCGTTGTTAAAGTACTCCTTCACCACCTCCTTGTCTCCGCCGCCGACCTCTTCAGCCTGAATCTGCCGCCGCCTCTCGGGGTCTGCCAGAGAAAGCAGGGCTGCCAGAGCAGCCGCGGAGCCTCCGCCGACGAAGGCAATTGTGGTACCATCGAAGGCTGCGGTAACGGAAGAAACGTCAGAGGAGGTGGAAAGCGGTGGAACGGCGGAGACGACTGGTCTGTGATGGAGTTTAGTGAGCTTTGTTGGAGAAAGTAGACTGAAATTGAATAAGGATGTGGAAGTAAAATGATTTAAGTGAGTCAGCACTGAAAGACCGATAGGCAAAGTCCACGTCAGCGCCAGGAAGACAAGCAACGGGCAAACCGGGAACCAACCGGTAATGTAGACCTAATTGATTGATTTTGGAGACTTGGCGGATTCAATTGAAGGTTATCAAAGTAGGAGGGCTCAATTGAGGGTTCGCTCATAGTACGCGGGTGTAATTGACAGTTTTCCCAATAATATTCTCTTCATCCCACTAAGATTATATCATCTTTCTTTTTCGATTCATCACACTAAGATAGTCCTATATTAAATTTGGTAAAGTTTGTGTCAATCTAAATAATTCTTTCTTTATTCTTACTTTATCAATGCAATATCAACCACATAAACCCACATTTCTTAATAATCGTTTAACCTCCTCATGTCCCAATGTTAGTGGTATAGAGGTATTACTAATGTTATATGAGTGTTTAGACTCGAATTTTGTAGAAGCTGATATAAAACATGGTGATAGAACATATGGACTTGAACCCCAATCGTACGACTATTGGGCTTGAAGAGTGGCTCATATACATTTGATACATGTCTTTTTTAATATTTTATCCTTTACGTATTCATTTATATTTATTAGATTAGCCTTTTATGTAGTTGAACTTGTCAGGCCCATATCAACAGCTCCCTTGTTTTCTTAATTATATGTACTCCACGCTTGTAAATCCTAGTTCATTGATTCATACAGAATCTCCAGTATTCATTCTGTTCTTCATTCTTATCTCAATCTCTCTAAATAACATATAATCTGGATGCCTATAATCCATTACATGGAAATATGGTCAAAGAAGTCCTTCTACTATTGTAAAATCGTTATTCAAACCTCTTTACTAAAAAAATCTTTAAATGAGTGCAATTACTACTGAAAAACGATTAAAGGAGTCCAAAGGCTGACAAACAACATGCTATATCAGGTTATTGGCATTTTTAGCTTTTCTTTTCTTGTGTTCCTCTTCTCTCACTGCACCATCTTGCCATCGCACTGTTTCTTTTTGCGTTTTCTCCTTTTCTTCTTCTTTCTCAATCATGGAAAAACTAAAGAAGGGAGTCGATGGAGTATATTCTCATATACTTCAGGGGTCAAAGGAACGCATGAACATGCCTCCATAATCAACAAAGGCAACCCTAGTAAGCTGAGGCCGGGGCCACGCCGAAAGCCGAGGTCGAGCCTGGGTAGATAATTCTCAAAACAACCCAAGTACCCCGAAACAGTGTATTCATGATACTTTCTATTTCTTACCTTTATTTTATCTTTTCAAAGAAATATACTTAAGGCTGAAAACCCAAAAGGACAACCTAAGGAACACATTGGTTAAAAAATAAATGAGTGTCTTTGAGAAATAGAAAAAAGGGCTAGAGAATACGTATTCGCTATGCTACATATTCTAAATTCTGGGGTTAATTGTGGGTGCCATGTACCTACGTATTCGCTAGGCTCGAGAAATCTAGAGTTCTAACCATCTTCAAAACGAACTACGAGTTTTGGAATGTTAATGATTTTGGTGAATTAATATTGGATAAATGTTTTTGAAAGTGATATTTTACTCCTATATGGAGATGTGAATTATTTAAAGTTTAAAATTTTATTTTGAGTTATAGATGTTGATTTGAATGTGGTATTAGTATCTTGAAAATTATATTAATTTTGAAGGATTTTGAGTACATAAACTATTTTTGTCAAATTATATTATTTTACGGGATTGAATGAGTCTTACTTAGATATAAGTTAATTTTTGTTTTCTTGTGTTTTTTCTGTACATTAATTATGTCCAGGTGAGTAAGATTGTGCTTAATGATGAGAATTGCACTAGAACACCTGGTCTATTAGTAAGCACTTGCCCGGTTGAATTGAATTTGAGACACGTAAATAATTCAGTTATTTTGGATTTTGAATACTTCTATATTTAAATTTAAATTTTGATGGTGGGTTAGCTTGTCCACCCGATTATATGAGAACTTAGTGTGACAGTATCACTTAATGTTTTAATTATGCTATGCAATATAGAGTGCCTATACCGTACAACTGGTTGTACGTTGAGCACCGTACAACTAGTGGCATTTTGATAATTTAAACGAAATGTGCTGCTTCCGCTAAATGAGCATTAATGCACTTATAGTGAATATTAGACCTATTCTGTTGAGTATTAGCAGTCTAACAATGAGCATCGTGATCCTTGTTTCATATCTTCTTATGCACTTTCTTTCTTATTTTTTCTTTTGTAAGAGTTATTAAATTATATATGTAATCAACTCTTATAAATTTCAATATGTGAATCTAATGTAACATGATACTTTTGAAATATGCATTGATATGACAATTTAAAATGAGCATAACATCCATACATTTGAAAATGCGTGCCTTACAAAATGAGCATTGCACCAATATCAAATGAGCATACATACCTACGAAACGAGCATCATAAAATTTTAAAAAGTCATTTAAAATCTCTAGCATGCTCAAATATTAAACGAGAATACATAACTTGTGATTCTTGAAGAAAATTTACATAAAAATAAGTAGGAGTTAAAAATTAGAGGAACGGAAGAAAAAAGGTATATATAAAAAGAAAATAGAAAAAACGGAAGCAGAAAAAAGAAAAAGAAAAGTGACAGTTAGACAAATTAAAGTTTGTAGAGTTAAATTTTGTATGAACTAACAAGTTCATAAACCTAGCCTTCAAAACTTTAGTACCAAAAACACAAAAACAAAAACTTACACACAGTGGCGGATCCAGAAAAAAATGTTATTGGGGGCATCATTTAGAAGGTTTATTACAAATATTTTTCGAATACATATCAAATTTAAAATCAATTTCATAGTTAAACCTTTTATATCTTAAATATTAAGCTCAAAACTTGTTTATATACACATATATATACATAAATATATTTAATAAACAATTACATACTATGTATTTTTGACTAAAATAAAATTACTTTACAAAAATCTAACCTTTAAGTGTACTGGTTATTTACATTTAAGAGCTCACATTTTTGTAAAGTACCTTTATTTTAGCCATAAATATGTAATTGTTTTTTGAATAAATGCACACATATATAAATGTGAGCTTAATATTAAAACATACTCCGTACATAGTATAACATTATCATAATAATATATGTTTATTTTTTCAGCTTATGTAACCATGACATTATACTCGTAGTACCTAGAATTTTACGGAGGAAGGGTATTCTTGAATCTTATTTCGCAAATAAGGGTTCTTGTAAAAATATTCCCTAATGAAGATATTTTTTCCCAAGTACTCTTAGAGCCCGTAGGGTATATCAAAATCAACTAAATCGGCTAATTGTGCTGCAATTTATGAAATTCTAACTGAAATACTGATTCTTTAGATTTATGAAAAAATTATATTTAAAATATATTTTGATAATAAAATAAAGAAAAAAAAATGTGTAAAACTAAAAAAAATGATCATCTACAGTAACTTCAGCTGATAAAGCCATGAAAGTAACTTCAGCCTTACTTATCTTATTTTATTATTACACAATTCAGCACGCGAAACCAAAAGATACATGTTTGGTGAAAAAGTTGACTGATAAGCCGAAAAATACCGTTACCAAACGGGCTCCTAGTTGGAAAATAGAAATCAAGACAACATATCCTCCGGAAAAAACGCTCGAGGTAATTTTAGACATATTTTTTATAAAATATACAAAAATAAAATGTTAAAATAGAAGAAAACTACAAAAAGCAGCCCAATAAAAAATGAAAATATTTAATTCATATTCATAATTTGCTTTTGAATGATCAGCTTAGTGACGTGAGATTTTGAGTGTTTTGTTGGGGGCACCCTTATTTTTAATTGGGGGCACTTCCACTTTTTAAATTAAAACATAATTTATTAACATAAAAAATTCATATTTTATTGGGGGCATGTGCCCCCGTTGAGCAACATGTACATCCGCCCCTGCTTACACAATGAAAGGGCATACCTCAGTTTATAAAGTTAAACTTTGTATGAACTAACAAGTCAAACACACAAACAAAAACTTACAATGAAAGGGGCATAACCCAGTTCATACAAAGTTTACCAAAAGAAAAATTATACAAGTTTACTTCTAAAATGAAGTAATGAAAGCAAAAACACAAAAACACTTGGCAATCGCCCCTTCAATTCCTTCAAACTTGAACCTAAACCAAAAATAAGAATGTCATTAAGTAAACATCATGACAATAGTCAAGCATTGCCACATTGGTTTCAGCAAATTGTATACTTAAAAACCTATAATCATCAAATTGAGATGCATAAATAACAGCTCAGATAGTTTCATTTCAAATTCAAATTTTGTGTGGGGGCATAAACATTTCAAGTACATGACGGCAACTATAGTTACCTAGCCATAACTTAAAACGCAACACCAAACCCACAAAAAATCAGTTTGTTGTGGAAGCTTTATCATTGCCAATAAATGATTGAAATGATAAAGGGAGAATAAGCTTGTGTTACCATTAATCATTGCACAAGGCCGGGGAAAAGGCTCAAATAGGTGCTTTTCAAATTCAAATTTTGTATGGAGGCATAAACATTTCAAGTAAATGGCGGTAACTATAGTTACCTAGCCATAACTTAAAACACAACACCAAACCCACGACAATTCAGTTTGTTGTGGAAGCTTCATCATAGTCAATAAATGAGAAAAATGATAAAGAGAGAATAAGCTTGTGTTACCATTCATTACATGTTCACAAGGGGCAAAGGATCAGTGGGTACATGATATTACTCATTACTGTTTCCATCATTCCATATTCCAATTGATAATCAAAACTGCTAAACAAATTAGTCATATAATGTTAAACAAAAAAATAAGTAAAGAAAGCATTGTTTTTATTGCAATTGGATCCAGAGAAGATTCAACAACATGTCCACTACTGACATTACCATCAATTATTTCTGCATAAAAAGAATTCAATAGAAAATATAAAACACAACTTAATGATTATAATATTAGATGAAGTACATTATATGTAAAACAAGTCAAAATATTTAAATTGACCTATTTCCAGCCTTTGCACTTCATCTATAGATTCTTCAACAGAGAGAGGATGATTTTGAATTCTTAACCAATCTTGAGTACAAATGCACTTATAGTGAGCATTAGACTTATTCTGTTGACTATTAGGAGTCTAACAATGAGCATCGTGATCCCTGTTTCATATCTTCTTATGCACTTTCTCTTTCTTATTTTTTCTTTTGTAAAGAGTTATTAAATTATATCTATAATCAACTATTATAAATTTCAATATGCGGATCTAATGTAACATGATACTTTTGAAATATGCATTGATATGACAATTTAAAATGAGCATAACATCCATACATTTGAATATACGTGTCTTACAAAATGCGCATTGCACCAATATCAAATGAGCATACATACCTACGAAATGAGCATCAGAAAATTTAAAAACGTCATTTGAAATCTCTAGCATGCTCAAATATCAAACGAGAATACATAACTTGTGATTCTTGAAGAAAATTTACATAAAAATAAGTAGGAGTTAAAAATTAGAGGAGTGGAAGAGAAAAGGTATATATAAAAAGAAAAAAGAAAAACGGAATTAGAAAAAAGAAAAAGAAAAGTGACAGTTAGAAAAATTAAAGTTCAAAATTAAAACAAGAATGTTTTCGGCAACTGTAGAGATGGGAACAACAAGAATATCTCTAGACATTTTTGAGAGGATAGGAAACCTCTCATTGTTTAACTTCCACCACCTTAAAATGTCAAAATATGTATCTTCTTCAATCATGCCCTCACTTAAGTAGATTTCCGGCTCACTTTGTTTCAAACTCAATTGTCCACTCTAAAAATTTCTGTTTTTCAAGTTGGGCTTTCAATCTGAAGACAGGTCTTGCAGACATAGTCTCCAATTCTGTTTGAGGAGTTGAGCTTGAAATGTTGCTTCCACTTAGGGGGTCAGAGTAGGTAGACACATAATCGTTAAATAACTCATGTAAAGCAACCTTAATACTTTGAAAGAACTTCACACCCTTTGATTCAGTGTAAAGTGCATTAAGTTGAAATGGCATGTATTCAAATGTGTCCCTAGGGTCAAGCACATTTAGAAACATGATCAAAAAGTTCATTATTTTTTTGTCTCCCTAATATCTCTCCAGTTTGGCTTTCATGGTAGAGCCCATTTTACTTGTGGAAGGCTTGTCGAACTTCATCATGTCTTAAGGCACCATATACAAATAAAAAAATTCAAATCAAAAAGTATTGGAAGTAACATACAATGATCCAGAAATCCTTAGGGTCATTTCACCAAATCCATGATATCAGGAACTTTTGTACCTAAATCTGACCCATGGCAGCTCTTATTTTCCTCATAGCCCTCAGGCAAACAAATAGGACTCTGTTGATGTTTCTAAGGATAATATCGTTGTCCCAAATGATCTTGTTGGAACTGATGCTCCTGAGGCCCCGATTGTTGTAAAGACTTTTGTTGAGCAGTCTAATAATGTTTGTGATGTCCGAAATATTGCAGATTGTGCTTTGGAAAACCAGCACTGGTTCCAACCAGAACTGTAGTT
The DNA here is from genome assembly GCA_945859875.1 of Cuscuta europaea. Taxonomy (NCBI): domain Eukaryota; kingdom Viridiplantae; phylum Streptophyta; class Magnoliopsida; order Solanales; family Convolvulaceae; genus Cuscuta; species Cuscuta europaea. The sequence continues at coordinate 4,997,263 of CAMAPE010000035.1, read as the reverse complement.
ACTTGCGCTGCCTTTGATTCTAATATTGCCAATGATGCTACTGACTGTATCCGTATTAGTGAGGTTATTCATGTTGCTTCAGTTCATGATGTTCTTGATGTCACGCCCCGGACCGCATCCGAGCCACGTAGACAACCGCCGTACAACCCGATAAGAACAACAACAGTTCATCCCTATTGAGTTGTACAAGGCGTCCGATTTATTCTATTGCCAAACCGATTAGTAAACACATACAATCAACATCAATATCATAATCAATCAAATGCGGAAAATAATAAAATGTTTGATACTTAGCCACACGTGGCAAACACGGGCGCGCAGGCCCCCAACTGTTTTAATGAAAATATTGTTCAAAAATCCATGAGCGGTTTATACATTTGAAATAAGAATGGAAGCACGAACCACGTCTTCCTTCTCGATCAGTCACCCTAGGCAAAGGTGCAGGTAGTAGGACTCTAGCCTCAACCTGAAAAATGTGAGGGCCCCCGGAGGGGTCAGTACTCCATAGAAGTACTAGTGACAAGCAGGCTATATGAAGAATAACTAATGTTTCAGACACGAGACCCAAAAATAGGGTGATATATACATATAGATGTCCCTCATCCACCCGATGATACATACTGTATATATACTCGTAAAATACTCAACCCGTAGGTCATTTACCTTAAAGAGTCTTTTAGAGATAAAGTTCTTGCCTGACTTTTCTCACTCCTTTCCCGGTTACCTAGCTCACAAGCTATAGTCTACTTCGATTCATACTACCGAGTGTTTTAGGATCATTTACCGTCCAAGGCACTCAACCCATCCTGGAGTATTTAAGATCATTTACCGTCCAAGGGTACTCGGCCCCACCTGGAGTATTCTGGATCATTTACCGTCCAAGGGTACTCGACCCCACCTGGAGTATTCTGGATCATTTACCGTCCAAGGGTACTCGACCCCACCTGGAGTATTCTGGATCATTTACCGTCCAAGGGTACTCGACCCCACCTGGAGTATTCTGGATCATTTACCGTCCAAGGGTACTCGACCCCACCTGGAGTATTCTGGATCATTTACCGTCCAAGGGCACTCAATCTCCAGTCTATTCTCTACCAAATCCTAACCTGGATATGGCTAACCTTTCATTCCTTTAACTATGGACAATGCCTAGCCCTATAGTCATATAACAATCCTTAGGATCCAACGTGGGCGGGTCCCACCCGAACGGCCCACGTTAACCTACTCAAAACTGCCCGTTTTGAGCATAACCCAATACTCGATCGAGTATTAACCCATACTCGGTCGAGTACAGGATACAGTAGTCCACAAAGCTGATTTTCAACAAATACCCGGTCGGGTATGTGTCAATACCCGATCGGGTATGGCAGTTGACTTGGCGGTCAACGCCCCTTTTGACCCCCCAAACAGAGTCCGATTAACTTGAAATTTTATACACATATACTTCTTGATGTCCTTGATCCAAAAATACCATTTTGGATCCCTGGATCATCACACAAAATATGTTATCACATTTTTAATCACCAAACCTACATAACATGCTTTTTAACTATGTTTTGTGTATAATCATGGCATAAACACACACTTGGTTATCTTTAATCATTCCACAAAACATATTCCTGATTACTTTAGGTAATCTCATGCCTCACGCAAAAGTTATAAGGCATAGAGCCGTCTTCTCACCTTAATGAAGCTTATGAAGTTCTAGCCTCCCCGATTTAGCTCCGACGAAACTCCGGCGAACTTCAACGAACTCCGGCGACAACTCCGGCGACCTTTTCAACTCCGTGAAAGTTCCTTGAATACCTTAGACAAGTTACTAACAAGGTTTTATCATCATAAAACCCATAGTAATACAAATAACCTCAAAAAGGTTATTTTCCGGCGAACCGGTCACTTCGGCTTCTAAGTCCGTTCTTGGACTTAGAACTACCTTCCAACCCCTCTTTCTACACATCCCAACGTGTAGAACATTACTAGGGTGTTAAATATGATTGAATAATCATAAAAGAGTATTGAAGAACAAGAAATAGGAGTAATGGAGTCATTACCTTGTTAAACACAAGTTTTCCCACCTAAACTCCTCTTTTCTCTTCTCTTTTCCCTTTCTTCTTCCTCCCTTAACTTGGTGCGTGTATGATGGATGAAAATGGTTTATTTGCAGAGCTCCTCTCACTTGGTTGATGCCTGATACGAAATGGGGTGGGTTGGTATGATTGAGAATGCCTTCTTGGCATTTCTCACAATCATGGCATGTGGGAGGCCCTACTCCATTTAATGCCTTTCCCCTCAACCCCTTCTCTTTCCCCTCCCCCTTCTCTTTGTGCGGCTCCCTTGGCATCTGCAGCACTAAAATCCGTGGGGTGGCCCCCACTCATGTGGGAGGTCATCCCTTTATGTCCCTAAGTGTAGAATCGGTCCCGAAAGTTGTATTTTCCGGACTGTTTTAAGTATATTTTATTTTATTGGGTCAAATAAAATATAACACTCGTTCCCAATCCTTATTGGGCCTTAGAATCATTATGAAATCCCCAACTTTAATTTATAGGTTCTCGGAATCCCTTTTTGGGCTGTTATCTGATAAATTGCCGATACCGATAATTTAGCCCGTTTGACCAACCGGTCACCCTTGTGCCATTGTCATGGCCCAATTAGGATATCCACCACCATATACATATTATCTAGTCCAAGATTAATATAATATGTGGTCCCGATAATATTGGGCGGCCCCACATCCGGTGTGGGCCCCACGTGAATTTTACTATTCACGTAATAGAAACGATAAAAATTTACAATCACGTAAAAATGCTTTTATACATTTCTCAAGGTTCAATACATAGTTTGGTACAGTACAAATACTCGGGGGCGGTGTTACACTTGATGTCCCTATGGCCCCTGATAATTATGTTATTGATATACATGCTTCTGTAAGTGAGGTTATTCCTGTTGATGCCCAAAACATTGCAGAAAATGTTGTTGATGCCCCTTACTTTGCTATAATTGGACCCTCTGATATTGATGTTTATGCACCCTATGCCCCCGTTATTACTATTAATGCACAGGAATCCCTTGTGCCTTGTCCTTCTATTGTTGCAATTAAAGAGGTTGATGGTTCTGTTAATGCTCCATGTGTCCCTTGTCCAGACCCGGTTGATGCATCTGTCCATTGTGCAGTATCTCTTAATGACCCGAAATCTGCCCCTGTGGTATTAAATTTTACAGTATGTGCTTTGAGCAACCATGCTCTGGTTACCAACCATACTTCTGCTACCACTGATGTCGTTGATCCTAATGTTGAAGTTGAGGCAACTCCAGATGCATGTACTTATGGCAACACTGCAAGTGAAGGAATTCTTGATGCTCAGTTAATTGCCCCGGTGATTTTTGAGGTTCCTGTGGATGCTCAGGTTTACACACCTGCTGATAACCAGGTTCCTAGCTCTGCTGATGGTCACCCAACTGTTCTGGAAGCATTTGATCTTGATGAACCTCTGGTGGCTACCTGTAAAAAGGCAGGAACCGCGGGAGCTCAAACTATGTGTGCAGGTCATCCAAATTTACCACCACAGGTAGACCTAGACGGCTTTACTCTGATGAAGGCAAAGGAAAATAGAGGCAATGGTGCCATGCCCCCAAATGGAACTCCGGAAGCCAAACAAAAATTCTATGAGGTGGGATACACATCACACCCGATGATCATAAGAAGTCAATCCAGACGCCCGCAAAATGAAGATGACTACTACATTTACCCTGTTAATGCGAGGCTAGACTCTCCACACAAACTTGCTACGACACTCACGCGATACAGGTCTTCTAAACCAGAAGCAAAAACCTACGAACCCTATCTCCGAAAGGCTATTATGTTCCATAACAGATACAACAGATTCATTTCAGCAACAATCGGGATACCTTCAAAAAACTTCAACTGTTAAACCCTTGTTTCCTCTTTCAGCTTTTGACTGTATGTTTTTTCTTATCTGTATCGTTTCTTAATCTCTCTTGTAATCTACTTTTTATTAATAAATTTGGGTGGTGTTCCCCGACACTCCCTCCGCCTAGTGTGGTTATTTCCGGAAAAAAAATCTCATTAGATAATGCTGACTTCAACATCAGATAAGTGAAGTTCAACCTAGTTGGAACATCTAGGTGCAGGCCATATTTGGACTCCACTCCTATCAAATCAGATATATCTTTAGATTTTTGGAGCCTAGAAGGAGAATTCCTAACCTACTTCACTATTTTCCTAACCCTCATTACAGATGTATCAGCATCATTCAACCCATCTCGAACTGCCAGATTCAGAATGTGTGATATACATCTAATGTGAAGGTAGTTCACTCTAATAGGAGAAGCACCCCCCATGACAGAAGTTTTTTCTTTATAAATAAACCTATGGCAGTATCATTTCTGCTTGCATTATCAACAGTAATAGAGTGTAATACCCGAGATTAATTTAAGAGGATTAATAGTACTACTCATACCAACAGAGGTGCATCTCCTTTTAAGGGAGCTCATTACCCAAGAACTCCAAAGTTAAGCGTGCTTGCAAAGGATTAGTCTTAGGACGGGTGACCCCCTGGGAAGTTTCTCAGGGCGTGCACGAGTGAGGACAAAGTGCACGGTAAAGGCTCGTGGTGGTTTGTGAGGACAGTACTAGAGGTCTAGAGAGAGGTCAGAAGTAACTACCTCGGGGCCTACGGGGCCGGGGTGTTACATAGAGAATTTATTCTTCAGTCGCCACTATATCAAGCAATTTTTTAGGGCCTTGGCAACGTATTCCCCTTTGTGGGAAGTCACTTACACTAAAGAAATAACCTTCTTCTGTAGCTTCCACTAATTATCTATGAAATGAGCAATAATACAAATGTAGTTGATGCTTAGAATAGAGGCCCATGTGTTAGTTGGTATACTCACCCTTTGGGTGGTCTCTTTAAACAACCTTTTGAGGCTTAGCTTCTCATCTAGATGTATTTGGTAAAGGTCCCTACCAATTGTCCACCTAAAAGGAACAACAAACCTAAAAGGAAGCTCATCAATTAGTATGATTTCTGCAAGAGTTGTCCTAATTATAACCCCAATAGTTTCTGGAGAGGTGGTTTGAGTATGAACTACTGGTTGGAAGGTTAACAGGGCTTGTCTCTTTAGAGTGGGTATTATGTTTTAGGTAACTAAGCATGTGGTTTCTTCAAGATGATATTCCACGCTTTTTGGACTCACAACAATACACCTTAGCACAAAATATACATGTTCAACCTGTTTCCTATTTTGTTCAGAACCAACGGTTGCAGCAATCTGCTCAGTGGTAATGTTATGCTCTACATTTTGAGCTTCCATTGTTGGTTGGTTGACTGGAGGAGGTTGAGCACCAGATAAAAAACATTTCTTGGGATTCCATATACAAACCATTACATATGAAATCAAATATTAGTGAATCATAAAAATAGGTGACTCGGATACTTTGTTTTCTGAGTTACTTTGATAATTCTAATGCCTGAGATATGATTTATATGCAATGGAATTAATTATAGTTTAGTGCCTTTTGCACATGAGTACATTTTTACTTAACTTCCATTGTAATTCTTTGAGAATAAGAAAGAAGAACAAATCATTCTTTCATATTCATGTATTCTTCTTGGGATGCACATGAGTACATTTTTACAAGGCTTCCACTATCAAAATCAGAAAGAAGAAAAAAAGCAACTTTCATCATCATTTCTTCATTCTTCTTTGGGACCACAATCAATCATTTTTTGTACTTAGTACCAACATTACAAATCATTTTTACTCAATGCAGACATACAATTATACAAATCAAGTCTAGGACAATCACCAAGCTGATTTACAGAATAGTATAAGTTGTGGGCTTAACTATTCTCTACACACTAAGAAGAACTAGTTAACTCTTACTACTTAGATTGAGTGTTTGAGTCAGTCAGGTAACTTCTAAAACAAAAATAAGTAACGAGTAATAGACAACATCAATACACACAACCTTATACAGTTTGTAGTTCAGAATTCAAAAAAAAAGAACAATTAATTTTTCTTCATCATTCTGCTTTGGGGCCTCCACCAATTAACAACTCATATTTTCATAATCACATACAGACATACAGTCACGGACAGACATACCCTTTCATCTCAGTCACTAAATATTCATCAAGCAGAGAAACTCACATACCCTATCACACAAACATCATTTTCACTTCCACAAAATTCAAGTTCTGCTGAGAATCACAAAATAAACCACAACTCACAAACACAATATACACTCTTCATGAAGTAGAGAATACAAGTTATACCTCACGTTCGAGTGTGACTGAGATGAGAGGGTGAGAGACTGAGAGTCAGCTTAGCTTTACAAGAAGGTCCAGTCGTCCATCCAGATGCCAAGTATACCGAAAAAGGGGCAATGCTTCCACAATTCAACATTCAACGATATTAGGGTTTGAACTTCCAACCAAGAAGCGTCTGAGAGGGTGAGAGAGTAAGAGTGCGATGAAATTAGATAAGATGAGAGACCAGACTGAGGCCTTCGAAGAGGTCTGAAGAGCCAAAGGTCAGCGAAGAGAGTAGTTCCGGAGTCCGGAGAGATGAACTGGTCCGGAGAGCCAAAGGTAAGCGAAGAGAGTAGTGAGATAGAGATGGAGGCGGAAATGATTGTAGGGTTTATGACGTGCACTTGTCGTGAGGTGCACTCAAAATAATTTATCAATACAACACTAATACGTAGTATAGTGAAGTAAGGTTCGTATCCACAGGGAAATGAATACTTTTCTTTTATGTAAATAGTAACAAAGGGGGTTTTAAGTTTGATTTGATTGAATTTAATTAACACTAAGATAAACGACTTATATGAGTTTAATTTAAAGAGATGAGGACTTGGTTTTGCTTTTATCCACTTAATGAAATGTTCGTCGATCCCGGTTATATCTTTAACTATCTTCCTCTTGAATACTCAATCGAGGAGTATATCCAGTTCATCGAGTGTAGTTATTAATAACGAGACGCGTTCATTAATAAAACTTACTACCGAGTCAATATAGAACACGCGCCGTATATTAACACGATAGTAGCAATAAACTTGAGATGAAAACGATTGAGATTGATAACCTCAACACAAGCGGTTTATCGGTTTAATCAATATAATTAATTCCCCTTAGATTATTAATCATGAGACGCATGCATTAACAATCCAAGTTTACTACCGTTGAAGGAACCGAATTAATAACAAGCGTATTAATCGATTGATTCTAGTAATAATTAATATATGAAACAAAACTAGTTGATCATTTATGTAATGTTCAAAATATTAATATGAAATATGAATAGGAATTAATTAATACTCAAGGAAGAATATTAAAGAGTATGAATCCTACTATAGTTAATATCAAGATGTTAACTAATTGTCATCTTAGTAACACTCCCCAATATTAACATAGAGGAAGAAATAACTATTACTATAACTAATGTCAAGATGTTAACTAATTGTCATCTTAGTAACACTCCCCAACATTGATATAGAAATAGTATTTAAAGGAAGAATTAATATTCAAGGAAGAAAATTAAAGAGAATAACTCACAACTTACAAATTCATTAAGCTTCAAAGTAGCAGAACCAAGATGGAAGAGTTTAGCTCCTCATTTGGAGACTAAACATGCTAAAAATATAAAAGAAATACTTAACTAAACTGAGCTAAAGAGTATATGTGAATTGGTGATTTTTGTGGGAAGGAAAGGGGGGTATTTATAGGTTTTTTAGGCTTGCAGAGTCGTGTACCCGATCGGGCTGTAAGGGCACTCGATCGGGTACTTGGTTGCTTCGCGGAAATATAAAAAACTATGTTATACCCGATCGGGTATGTCGGCCACCCGATCGGGTATGAACAGTCGATCGTGCCAAAATCTCCCCTGCACGTTGCCTTGTCCCGGATCCAATCTGATTTGATTTTTCAACAAGGTACCTGATCGGGTATAGGTCATACCCGACCGGGTACAACACCAAAAATCAAAATCTTGAGATTTTTTGCACCTTCCTTCCATTTGTGATGTTCACCAATGGTCCCTAGAGTGATCTTGGACCTTTTTGAGCTCAGTATAAACCTAATCTAAACAAATTACAAACATTTTTAACACTAAAACTATTACACCAAAAGTGTGTAATTTCCAAGGTAATAATCAATCTAAACTAATAAAAAACATAAACGTAAGCATGGAAATTACATGAATGTCAACTCCCCCACACTTAGTTTATTTACTCGACCTCGAGTAAAACCAAATGTTTATACAATGTTCATCAAAAGATCATAAGTTCAAAGATAGTAAGAAATATGAAACTAAGACCACCAAGTATTGTAAATGAGTTTACAGAACAACATTTCCATGGGTTTAAGGGTCTTCTATGCTCCTTTCTTCTTCTTTGCCTCTTCTCCTTTTCTTCTTCTTCTTCTCTTCAATAGATGATGTCCTGCAAAAACAAATATCTCTCATATCTCTCGTTTTGCCTAGGAGCCTTTTCAGGTTTTCATCCTAGCATCTCTTTTCTTTTCCTTTTCTCACCACTCACTCATTATTTTTGTAAGCCCTTCCTGCTTAGATTGCCCTTTTTTTGGGGTTTTCAACCTAACTAGCATTTCATTTATTTATTTTTTTGTTTTGTTTTTTTTGTGTGTACATCTATTACAAGAAAGTAATGCTTAGCGTAAGGTAATGAGGAAAAAAACAAAGGGAGTAAACATACCAAGAGATGAATTTCCCTCCCCCACACTTGAAACATGGCACTATCCCTAGTGCCCGCCTTCTCCTCCATAATAGCCACCTCCAAAGCCGCTCCTATGTACATCATCATCGTCTCCCATAGTAGTATCCCCACCGTTGTATCCTCCACCGCCGGAACTAGAGCTACCAAAATTTCCCCAATCGGAGGGATTATACCAAGAAGGTGCCGGTGATGGTGAAGTCATAGATGCAAAATCTCCGTGATGAGCTATATATGAGTACATAGGACCATAAGCCCTACGATAATCCTCCTCATAGCGGTGGAGGTCGGCTTGTCGTAGCTCCTCCATTCTTTGGAAACCCGCATGTTGCTCCTCTCGGACTTGTGCAAGTTGTTCACCCATGTTTGTGTAGTTGAGGTTCATTGTGTTGAACCCGGCAAGTAGTGCTTGTTGGCCCTCCAAGAGTTGTTGGAAATAGTCGGTTGGAGGAGGGTTGTGAGGAGGATTGGGGATGTGTTGTGGTGGTTGGTTTTGAGGGGGGTCGGGAATATCATGTTGTGCATTTCCTTGGGCTTCTTGATGCTCAATTTGTTCGGGTTGTTCGGCTTGGGCTTGAAAATGTGGTGGTATGGCATTAGGAAGTAGGTAATGTGTGATTTCAAAACTTGCCCTTTTATACCTAAGTTTAGGTATTTCTTTGGAGGGGATGGGGAAGTAGATGGTTGGTTTGGGTAGGATATGCCACTTGTAGTGGTTTCTCCCGTTGTAGTCTTTGTGGACGAAGGAGATGCACCCCGCGTTTCCAAGCCAAGTCAAATTCATCAAACAATGATCGTCTATTGTTTCATTATCTACATAGCCGAATTTTGAGGCCAAATGCATAATACCCTCCCCCCCCCCCCCCCTCCCCCGACAACAATATTACTCGTTTTGTTGCAAGTTTTCTCCAAATGATCCCACATTAGGTTGCAAAGGTTGAATGGAACGGGTACTTGGAAGAGGGCTAGGGTGAGGATGGCCACGTCCCCCATCCGAGTGTGGTGGTTGTTAGGGCGACCGAGCAAACAATTGGCCAAAAACTTTAGGAAAAGTCGGAGAATAGGATGTTGAACGTGACTAATTGAAAGTTTAGACGCGCTCACATTCAATTCTCCGGTCATTTTAGCCCATAAAGTGTGGCCATCTATTGTATTTTCCGGTATTCCCCTCTCATGGGCCACGGGGATGCCAAAATGTTGGGCAAACTCACGTCTCGTTATTGTGTATTCATTGTTGAATAAACGAAACGTGAGTGTGTCGTTATTGAACTCCTCCATTTCCTCACGTTCAACAAACTTAGCCGAGCTCAAGAATTCATAAATCACCCTCTCATTACAATTATACTTCATATCAAAAATCAAGTTCATATCCAACTCATGAAATAAATTGCGCATTCTTTTCAACAGGCCTAAAGCAGTGAGAGCATCATGACATAGAAATTTGGAGGGGATTACTTGCCTTTTTATTTGAGCCAAGAACCGTTGCCTTTGATTCCCCGGGCCGAACCGGACATCCTCAAATCCGGGAATTGGTCCCTTGCAGTTGAACTCTCAGCCATGTCTCTTTTTGGTGCCATTGGTGTGCTTGTTGAAGCTCGATTTTCGGAGAAGGGGTGAGATGGGTAGGGTTTCGGTTTTTGTGGTATATGGTGAGCGAGATGGTTTTGTGGGTATGAGGTTGTAGAGGAGAGTGAGGGGAAGATTTTGGTTGTTGTATGAGGTGATTTGGGTGAGAGATGAGGGAGTAATTGAAGAAAGAAGGTTCGAAAATGGTGGGTTTGAGAGAGGGGTTTCGAATTTGGGAAGTTGGAGAAGATGAAGTGGCCGATTTTGGGGTCGGATTTGGGTTAAAAGTTGGTGTACCCGATCGGGTGGCCCGACATACCCGATCGGGTATGCGTGTATTTCTTCAAAATCCGGGCTGCTACCCGATCGAGTTGGGGTATACTCGATCGTGCAATTTGGTGCGAACTAAATTCCCCGTTAAAAATTTAATTTACCCGACCGGGTGTATGGATGTACCCGATCGGGTACTTTGCAACGAACAAAATTAGCCTTTTTTTTTTAAAATACACCCGACCGGGTACATGTGTACACCCGATCGGGTATGTGCTTGTTTTATTAAATTCAGCCCAGGGGTTGATACCCGATCGAGTTGGCCGGGTACTTGATCGGGTAAGTTGCTACGAGAATTTTTTTGAATTTTTTGAGCAATACCCGATCGGGTGGGTAGTGGTACCCGATCGGGTATATTATTATTTTCAACCCCTGAGTCGATCGAGTATGGGTTACCCGATCCAGGCTTATTCGATTTTTTTGCCTATACCCGACCGGGTACATGTGTTTCCCGATCATGCATCATGCCTCACACCAGTTTTTTTTTTTTTGAAAATGCAAGAACACACACAAAAATGAATGAAAATAACAAAATATAAACTTGGGTTGTCTCCCAAGAAGCGCCTTATTTAACGTCGTGGCACGATGCTATTCACTTTTTTTTTTGTTTTATGTGGGATCATGAGCATCCCTTGTTTCCTTTTTTAAGGTCCTATTTGGCCATTTTTCATTTTTATTTTTCGGCCTTTTCCAGTAAGGCCGAACTTTCGTTCTTGTCAACATCTCAACCAATGATGACTTTCTATGTTCAATTTTTTCCTCTTCTCGAAAAATTGTGATTTTATAAGGTTTCTCCAAAATATTGGATCCTCTGGTTCAAAAATATTTAAAGAGCACAGAGAGTGATCTTTAATTTGGTCTTTTATAGAGTCAAAGATATTGAACTCTACTTTTTGATCATTGAATTCTAAGGTCAATGATTCACTAGATACGTCAAATTTAGTTTTTGAGGTCTTTAAGAAGGGTCTACCCAACAGGATAGGTGTTATTTGATCATCATTTCCCATTTCGAGGACATAGAAGTCGAAAGGGAAAACCATATTTTCTACTTTCACTAACACATCTTCTATCACACCCTTTGGGTAAGTGCTAGAATGATCCGTTAGTTGAATTACTACACCGGTTTGATGTAGTGGGCCAAGTTGTAGGGATTTATAAACGGAATAAGGAATGACATTTATTGATTCCCCTAAATCCAACAAGGCCCTAGGAAATGTGGTGCCCCCTATCGTGCAAGGAATAGTGAACATGCCTGGGTCGCTACATTTTTCGGGGAGTTTATTTTGGAAAATAGCTTAGACATGTTCACTAACCTTAACCTCTTGTTTCTCTTTCAATTTATTTTTCCTTTTTGTTTTGCATAATTCTTTTATAAATTTAGCAAAACGAGGAACACTTTTCATTGAGTTAAGGAGTGGAATGTTTACCTCGCACTTGGCAAAGGTTTCATAGATGTCAGCATCTTTCTCTAGTCTCCTTGTTTCTGTGAGCGCCTCAGGGAACGGAGCTACTGGTTCATATGAAAATTGAGGGAGTTTGGTTGTAGTGATCCCCTCCTCCGACTGAACTTCTTCTTCAGGATCCACCTCCTCAATCTCTCTATCATTCTTTTCTACTTCTTTCAATGTCGCCTCACTTCTCAACATGATGGCATTCACATGTTGTCTCGGGTTTTGCTCTGTTTGAGATGGGAGATTACCCGAGTCCTTCGTTTCAAGTCGGTTCACGGCATTTGCAATTTGACTAACTTGAGTTTCCAAATTGTTAATGCTTGACTTATTCTCATGTTGAAATTGTATCATGGTTTGTTGAAATTGTCCCATGTTTTGTTGCATGGTAACCATGTTTGAGGTCAAAGTCCGGATCATGTCATCAGTTGACATACTAGATTGAGAAGATGAGTTGGATTGTTGAGGGTTTCCATACCTCAAGTTAGGATGATCCCGCAATCCAGGGTTGTAAGAATTTGAGAATGGATCATACCTCTTCTGTTGATGGCCTTGGAAACCCAAGGCGTTGACTTGTTCTTCTTGGAGGGATGGGCACAAATCAGTGGGGTGCCCGGTTGCTGTGCAAATGCCACAAGCTTTGACCTCCTGAGTCTTTGGTTTCAGAAGAAGTTCTTTGACCAGAGAAGTCAAACCGGCAACTTGGCTTTTTAACGAGGTGTTGGATTCTGCTGCGGCAACCCTTCGGGTTGAGGATCGCCCACTGTAATGTCTGGAGTTCTCGGTCAACTCCGAGATGAGATTCCTTGCTTGAGAAGGGGTTTTGTTAACAATTCCCCCTCCACATGCCGCATTCACCATGCGCCTATATTGATCCGCAAGACCATCATAAAAATAGAGGATGAGGTCTTGCTCGGTGTACCCATGATATGGGCAACTAGCACACAACTTTTTGAAACGCTCCCAATATTCATACAATGTTTCATCTTCTTTTTTGTTCAATGTTGCTTATTTTTTTTTAAAGAAGATGAGATTGAGGCGGGTTAGTACCTATCCAAGAAGCATTTTTTCATTGCTGCCCATGTGTCTATACTTCCCGAAGGAAGATAGAATAGTCAATCCTTTGCAATGTCTTTGAGGGAGAATGGAAAAGCCCTCAATTTGATTTGTTCTTCCGAGACACCACTGGGGCACATGCTTGTGCACACAATATGGAACTCAGAAAGGTGTTTGTTCAGATCTTCTCCTCTTAGGCCATGAAAGGATGGTAGTAGATGTATGAGCCCAGATTTTAGCTCAAATGTATTACCTTCATCGAGTGTAGGGAAGGTAATACATAATGGTTGTTGATTGAGATTTGGAGCAGTGAGCTCCCGTAGTGTTCTTGTCTCAAGAGCCATGGTTATTGACTCTTCGGTCTCGCTAGAATGAGAACTAGCGCTGGATGAATCTCTGATAGATGATTCCTCCGAGTCGGTATTAGAAAATTTACTTTTCAACCGCTCGAAAGTTTGTTCTATTTCTGGGTTCGTTTATAGAACGGTGTTTAACCATATACTTCACCAAGCTCAGAAATAGAAGAAATAAGAACTCTTTATATTTTTATTTAATATTTTTTTTTATTTTCTTGAAATACAATAAAAGAAAAAAATAATTGCCTATCCCCGGCAACGGCGCCAAATTTGACGTGCACTTGTCGTGAGGTGCACTCAAAATAATTTATCAATACAACACTAATACGTAGTATAGTGAAGTAAGGTTCGTATCCACAGGGAAAGAAATACTTTTCTTTTATGTAAATAGTAACAAAGGGGGTTTTAAGTTTGATTTGATTGAATTTAATTAACACTAAGATAAACAACTTATATGAGTTTAATTTAAAGAGATGAGGACTTGGTTTTGCTTTTATCCACTTAATGAAATGTTCGTCGATCCCGGTTATATCTTTAACTGTCTTCCTCTCGAATACTCAATCGAGGAGTATATCCAGTTCATCGAGGGTAGTTATTAATAACGAGACGCGTTCATTAATAAAACTTACTACCGAGTCAATATAGAACACGCGCGTATATTAACACGATAGTAGCAATAAACTTGAGATGAAAACGATTGAGATTGATAACCTCAACACAAGCGGTTTATCGGTTTAATCAATATAATTAATTCCCCTTAGATTATTAATCATGAGACGCATGCATTAACAATCCAAGTTTACTACCGTTGAAGGAACCGAATTAATAACAAGCGTATTAATCGATTGATTCTAGTAATAATTAATATATGAAACAAAACTAGTTGATCCTTTAAGTAATGTTCAAAATATTAATATGAAATATGAATAGGAATTAATTAATACTCAAGGAAGAATATTAAAGAGTATGAATCCTACTATAGTTAATATCAAGATGTTAACTAATTGTCATCTTAGTAACACTCCCCAATATTAACATAGAGGAAGAAATAACTATTACTATAACTAATGTCAAGATATTAACTAATTGTCATCTTAGTAACACTCCCCAACATTGATATAGAAATAGTATTTAAAGGAAGAATTAATATTCAAGGAAGAAAATTAAAGAGAATAACTCACAACTTACAAATTCATTAAGCTTCAAAGTAGCAGAACCAAGATGAAAGAGTTTAGCTCCTCATTTGGAGACTAAACATGCTAAAAATATAAAAGAAATACTTAACTAAATTGAGCTAAAGAGTATATGTGAATTGGTGATTTTTGTGGGAAGGAAAGGGGGGTATTTATAGGCTTTTTAGGCTTGCAGGGTCATGTACCCGATCGGGCTGTAAGGGCACTCGATCGGGTACTTGGTTGCTTCGCGGAAATATAAAAAATTAGGTTATACCCGATCAGGTATGTCGGCCACCCGATCGGGTATGAACAGTCGATCGTGCCAAAATCTCCCCTGCATGTTGCCTTGTCCCGAATCCGATCTGATTTGATTTTTCAACAAGGTACCCGATCGGGTATAGGTCATACCCGACCGGGTACAACACCAAAAATCAGAATCTTGAGATTTTTTGCACCTTTCTTCCATTTGTGATGTTCACCAATGGTCCCTAGAGTGATCTTGGACCTGTTTGAGCTCAGTATAAACCTAATCTAAACAAATTACAAACATTTTTACAACTAAAACTATTACACCAAAAGTGTGTAATTTCCAAGGTAATAATCAATCTAAACTAATAAAAAACATAAACGTAAGCATGGAAATTACATGAATGTCAGTTTATTAGGAGCATATATGTGGGTTGTACAAGGGGATATGGTTTCGGGATTTCGGACGGGTCAGGTGGGTATAATCCAAGCCCTACCCGACCCATTTATATTTCGATCAGTTCCAAGTGGGTTTTTGGGTGGGTTGTTCAGGTCGGTTGAACCTACATGGTCGGGTAAAATCTGAAATATCCGAAATTAATCTCGGGTTGGGTCGGGTTTTGCTACTACACCATGTCGTTTTTCGTTCAATGGGTTTGTTTTATTATTTTTCAATAGTAAATGCACTTGCATGATAATTTTTTAATATGGGGGTTTTGACAATGTTATAACTTCTTTAAAAAAAATGACAATGTTTTAACTATAATTGAAGAGCTTGACCTTTTTCTTCAAAAAGTATTATTGCGGTGAAAAAGATAAATGGTTATAATTTGTAATCATGTCCAAAGTAATACTATTTTGATCTCAAGTGTTACCTAAATAGAATAACTTTATCTATCGAGTATTGGGTTGAAATCAAGCACTCTCTCTATCATCTCATAAAAATGAACCTTTATAGCTACGTTTTATATTTTTCATCCTAAAATGAAGTTCATGTTTTAGTTTAAGATGCTTTATCGAGGATGAAGTTATTTGTTCTCTTACCAAATTTAAATTATTATAGGTAATTGGAAACATTTAGAAAGTAACAAATCTTCCAAACCATTAAGAGTGCAAAGAAACAAAAGCAGGTAGAGTTGTACAAGTATAATAAACACATTTCTTGTGTGAGCCATATATTTCTTAAGGGATATTTTACTACTTTTAAACTGCTTATATGAGCATCTCCCTTTGCTTAAACTGTGAATGTTAAAAGCTGTTGATCTGTTCATAGCCTCACCCTTTTACTTCTTTTTTTTTATCATCACCCTTTTACTTATTAAAAAAGATTTATTAGAGTAAGACAGGGAATGTTGGTAATCCTCGCTACCATTCTTTAAATTCTATGCTTGTGCTGAAAGCAAAGAAAATGACAAAAAAGTAAATTGCTCTCTTCTTGCTGCACCAAATTGCTATATTCCTACAATCATACACATCCCTTTCCCCTTCAGTTTTGTTATATTTTTTATCACATAAAGTAAGTTGTAGTAAATTTTTCTAACAACTTAGAAGTGAATTTTAGCTACCAATATCAGAAATCCCAACATGAAATCTGCTGTAATAGTTCAGATTCAAATAATGCATATGTAGAAGGGAATCATTCCATTGAGAAAGATATAAACATCAAAACAACCAAAGTTTAAGGATGTTCATAAAGAAGACGAAAAGACATACAATTATATACATATAACATGTGGCAAAATCATTTATTTAAACCTGTTAAAAGTTCTTCATCTCCAAATAATACATAATAAATGTACAATGGGGATACAAGTCACATAACAAATTACATTCCAAGAACAGCCCCAAAGAAAAAAGAATGGTATAATGTAATGTATAAGTCCCCGTTTAATACAACATACTCCGTATATCACAACAATCAAAACAATTTCCAGCACCACAAAAAGCCCCTTAAGCTTCATCCTTGTACAGATATACAACAAAGCAAGACAACAAAGTATGGGTATGAACTTTAAAAAAAAACAATCATCAGAAGAATGAACAAGGAAAGACAAAACAAAAGAAATGGAATTGGTCCTTTGATCTACCTCTTCCTCCCCACCACCACTACAAACAACAGAAAGAATGTTTGTATAGTTTCAGTGGGAACTCTTCTTTCCACCAGCACCTCCATAGTAACTGAGATACCATTGGACAAATTTCTTCAACCCAGTTTGTAAATCTGTACTAGGTTTATACCCAAGCTCCCTCTTAGCCAAACTGATATTAGCATGTGTAAATTGAACATCCCCATTCCTTGGCAGCTTCATAATTTGCCTCTTGGCTTTCACCTTCAGCAGCTTCTCCAATATGCCAACCAGATCAGAGACGGGGACGGGCGAAGTGTTCCCGAGGTTGAAAACCCTCAATTGAGCAGGCCCCTTCTTTTTCCCGCCACTTCCAGTACTTTTCTCCGCGGTATCTAAGGCTGCCAAACACCCCTTTACAATGTCATCAATGTAAGTGAAGTCTCTAGCGACGGTTCCGTGGTTTGCCGCCTCAAATATGGGGATTGACTTCCCTTTCAAAATGTCTTTGGTGAAAAAGAAGTACGCCATGTCCGGTCGGCCCCAAGGTCCGTACACCGTGAAAAACCGCAGCCCCGTCAGGGAAAGACCATATATGTGGTTATATGTGTGGGCGATTTCCTCACCCGCTTTCTTGGTTGCAGCATAAAGACTCGCGGGTTGATCTGTTCTATCCAATTCTGAGAACGGGACTTTACTGTTCAATCCATAAACAGAGCTTGAAGATGCCCAGACTATGGCCGGCTGCGGGTTGACATTCTTGCAAACCTCAAGAAGGCTGACGAAGCCGGCGATGTTGCTATGGACGTACGATCCCGGGTTCTCCATCGCGTATCTCACGCCGGCTTGTGCGGCGAGATGCATCACGTGCGTGAAATGCACGATCTCGAAGAGTTTCTTGACCAATGCGGCGTCGTTTATGTCGCCTTCCACGATGAACACCCCGTTACGCTCGAGGAGCTTTTGGCGAGCCCGTTTCAGTGACGGGTCGTAATAGTCGTTGAAAACGTCGAGCCCCACCACGCCGTCTCCACGGCGCTTGAGGGCGGCCGAGACGTGGGTCCCGACAAAGCCGCCGGCTCCGGTGACAAGAACGGTCATGCCGTTTCTTGATCTGACTTTCGCGGAGGCCCTTATCTTCTTTTCCCAGGCTTCGCCGCCGTAGGAGCTGGTTTTGAGGGATCTCCTGAAGAGATCCGAGGGGACGGCGGGGGAGGAGGAAGACGACGGTGATCTGAAGAACAGAAAGTAGATCAAAGAGAAGAACAGGATGGACCAAAAGGTGAGCCTGGATAGGGAGGAATGAAGCCGAAGCCTATTGTTATGGTAAGGAGGCTTATCCATCTTGAACTTTCCTGGGGATGTCGGAATATCATCGTCAATGTGCTTCATCCCGGCGAGTCTTGAAAATTCGAGCAATACCCTGATTTGGTTCACCGGAACTCGTTCCTGCCTTGGGCGAAAGAAGGAAAAAGGAACAATCTTTCTTTCTGAATTTCTTATATACTGTTACTATTATTATTATCTTCCAGATATAGATTGTTTCGGGGAGGAAGATGAGAGAGCTTGCGGGGGTGAGGTCTGCCCAAAGAGAGGAGAGGAAGGGCAGAGAGGGGAGGGTATGGAACAATTGGTGCCTCAATTGTGGGAATCTTTTTATGGTTTCTTGGAGAGGGAGAGGTTGTTGGTTGTGGAGGGTATTCCTTTATCCCCTTTGGTTTGGTATAGTTTTGGTTCTACAGGAAGGAAGATTGATGATCGATGATTAATATGAAACGACTGATTGGAGAGAGAAAAGGGGAGTGGACTAACCGCTGGCGAGGAAGAAGACAGAGGAGGTGGTGGAAGAATTTTTGTAGTTAAAGAATGAAGGAATATTGGTGGACTAATGAT
The DNA here is from genome assembly GCA_945859875.1 of Cuscuta europaea. NCBI lineage: Eukaryota > Viridiplantae > Streptophyta > Magnoliopsida > Solanales > Convolvulaceae > Cuscuta > Cuscuta europaea. Next base: position 4,978,372 of record CAMAPE010000035.1, on the reverse strand, counting down.
TAGTGATGAAGGAACCATTTAAAACAAAAGTTAAAACAAAAGATAATTAGGTGTATTTAAAACATCTCTGGTTAATTAATTATCGAGCTAAGGGTCAGATCGGTCCGCGAAGTTGCATAAAAATGGTTCGTTTGGGGAGGTTCGCGGTAAAATTTTTTGATTAAATTTTTTGAACATCTTATTCGTTAAGTATAGTTTACTTATACCAAATTTCATCTAAAACTTCAATCGAGGAGGCATTTAAATGAATTTTGAAAGTAACTGCGCAGTTATCTTCAAAACTTATAGTTTAAAACTAAATTAGCAACAGAGTTATAGAGAATGATAGAGAATGTGTCTGCAATCTTTTTGAAAGAGAATGGATTAAAAGATCAAATATGCATTTGATGGATGTGAGATACAAAACCTACGATTTAGGGTTTGACGTTCTCCTCGAACTTTGCATCACCAAGCCGGGTCTCTATGCCATACTCTCCGTTTCAGAATGTACCACCGGTGTTCCCTTGGTCGGCTCCAATTCCCGTGCAGGCTGTCCCTCTAGAGCCGCCGCCCTTCTCGGCCGGACCTTCCTTTGCCGGCCCCACGTTTGTCTGCTCATCTGGTGTCTCCTCTGTTGTTCCTCCCTCTCGCACACCAGCAGGCATTCCGGTCGGATCCATTCTCTCTGATCTGGCTCAAACCATATCTCATGTGGCCACCAATGTCACAAATATTGTGACTACTAAACTTTTGACGATAGAAGACTACACCACTTGGAGGACACAATTTGAATCGTTTCTGGTTTCCCAAGCTCTACTTGGCATGGTTGATGGCTCCATTCAGGTACCCCCTGCTTATTCCATAGATGCTCTTAACCGACAAACTCCCAATCCCGAATTTTTCACTTGGTTGAGAATTGATCAAACAATCCGTTCATGGTTATTTGCAACCCTATCTAGGGATGTTCTTATCGATGTGCGCGATTTAAAACACTCATATGAAATTTGGGATCGGTTAGAGTCTCGGTTTATGTCTGCCAGTTTAGCCAGGTCTATGGAATTAAAGCGTTTATTAAATCAAATTAAAAAGAAACCTGATCAGTCGATGGATAATTATCTGAGGGAAATCAAAACATTAGCTGATGATCTTGCCACAATCAATTGTCCTGTGCCTCCTCATGAGTTTTTAAAAACTACTATTATGGGACTCGGACCTGAGTACGAATCTTTATTCACTGCCGTGTCATTATTTGGACAAAATTTCCCGTTTGAGACTCTTTGTAATCATCTTCTTGAGTTAGAACAACGGGTCATTTATCTACGCTCCCAGGAGTCCTCGTCCCTCCATCAGGCCTTCGGCGCTGCGGTTAATTTATCCGGGCAGTCCACTGGTCAGCAGGCCGGCCATCAGCATTCGGGCTCACAGTACCCGGTCGGGCAACAGAGGCAGCAGGGCTCTCAGCAGCGCGGCAGGAGCCGCGGTCCCGGGCGAGGCCGCGATGGCAGGGGTCGTGGCAGAGGGCATTACTCAGTCCAGTATGGTCAGCCTCCAGCATACTGGTATCCTCAGGGGCAACCTGTCACGCCCCAGACCTAGCCGGACACGTCGACAACCCGCCGTACGGTACGAATAGTCAATCGCAGTCCAACTCATCCATACTATACAAGGCGTCATGAATATCATTCACACATAGTATATCCATAAACAAACATAATGTAAATAATGCATTTAAAACAGCGAAAGCATTAGTACAATTGTTCAAGCCACACTTGGCATAACTAGGCATGCAAGCCCCCAAAGTAATTATTCAGAAAATAGTATCCATGAGCATTAACGTAATTGTTTTTAAAACAGAACGGAAGAAGCACGAACCACGTCTTCTTCCCTTGATCCTCCCGAAGCAACGGGCAATGGTAGCAACCTTCAAGTTCTACCTGAAACTGTGAGGTGGCCTCCCCCGTGAAGGGGAGGCCAGTACTTGGAAGCATTTGACAAGTACAATAGCAACTATACTAAGTATAATCAACGTTTTAATTTCCAAGACCCTCAAAATAGGGTGATATCATAATATAAATAATAAATTATATTTCCCACTTATTATCTTTATAATAAGCAAATTCATTTATTTGTCGGCACACGACCCTTCTTATATATTCCTTTTCATTTATCATTTGCACAACTCAACCCTTGGGTCTTATTATTTCTACGGGACTTGCTACCGCTGTCCGAGACCTCATGAGGCTCCCGGTTCGGACTCCAACATCCTGCCCCTGGACTCATACCCATCATCCCGTAGGAAGGTAAGGCCCTTCGGGGTCCTATCTTATGTGTTACCGCTACCGGAACCTAGTTAGGTCTCCGATTCGGATTCCACCCTAACCCGTGATCACGATGTAAGTCCATGCTATCCAACCCCGCTCTCTAAAGTCGGGAAGGGCCATGGTCCTTACTTATTTCCATAATTCAACCGGCTATCCACAAGGACTACCGAACACACCTGTAGGCCAATCCTATACTTAGGATCAATTTATTACTTACTTTATCTTGGGTATCCCTTAAGGCCTACCCCTAGTATAACTTAGAGTTCATACTTTCCTACCTTAAAGCATCTCTTAAGACTACTTAGGGCATAACATTTCACAATCCAATCTTAGGATCAATCTTAACAACATTTCATTTTAAATGTCCAACTAGCATCTTAATACTAGTCAAATTCATACCAACAAACCAAGTTCTCAGCTCATAGTCATATAGACAATTCCAACTGATTTTCCTTTGAAAATGTCATTTATCTCAATGTTCAAAATATCACTTTTAATCACTCATATATTCTAATATGAAGAAAAAATATACTTCAACATATGTTTCATAATTAATTCCACTTTCAAGTCAACATATTCATAACACATGGTCATACACAATTTACTCTTAAATTTGTATATCATGCTCCTTTTTCTTTAGACATTAGTCTTTCATTCTTAGGCATTATTAATCATTAATAATCCATAAAAACACATTTAATTACCTTAGCTAATCTCATGAAATTAACTCATTAATTATAAGCAATATAGTCAGTCATCCTCACCTTATGATGTGCTGAAATAGTTGTCTTTGTTAAGCTCCCCGATTAATCCTCGTTTTAAACCGATAAGAAGGCAAAACTGGACTGCCTGGACAAAAGCCGGGCGGCTTTCACGAAAGCCGGGCGACGTTCGTCCTCCTGCAACACGAACAGCTTCCTATATGTGGCGGTTTCCGGCGATTTCGACTCCTATCGATTCACCAACTCTTCTAAGTTAATTACTACCATTATATATCAACATTCTACACTTTTTAAACGTGTAGAACTTCATGTTTACTCCACCATATGATTTCTTGAAAATCATACAACATAAACTAGTTAAAGAACAATAGTTATGTTCTTACCTTAAACTCAAGCTATTTCTTGTGGATTTTCCTAGCTTCCCTCTTCCTCCAACTAGTGCTTTGCTTTCCCTTGGGCTTCTCCTGCTTTGTGCTGGCCGAATGACACAAGGATAGGGGGGAGGGATCACCTATTCAATCACCCAAAATAATTTTGGTGATGGGGTCATGAAGGTGCAACTTTGTCTCTAGGAAGTTCCCCTCCCTTATTCTTGTCCGCACAAGCCATTTAGGCTTGTCCCTCCAGCTATTACTTACCCATAAAAACGTGGTGTGGCCCCACTCATGTGGGAGGTCATCCCATTATGTCCCGGTGTGGACAATCGGTCCCGAAAGTTGTATTTCTCGGACTGTTTTAATTATATTTTATTTTGCCGGGCCAAATAAAATATATCACGCGTCCCTAATAATAATGGGCCTTTAGAATAGATGTACATTCCCCAACATTAATTTGGGAGTCTCCGAAATTCATTTCGGGCTGTTATCCGCTAAATTATCAATACCGGTAATTGGGCCTCGTTTGACCACCGGTCAACTCCGTGCCTTTCCTATGGCCCAAATAAAATGTCCACAACCATATGGATGTCATCTAGACCAAGATGAATATAATATGTGGTTCGGGAATTATCGGGCGGTCCGCGTTCCCGCTGTGGGCCCCACATGCAATTTACTATTCACGTAAAAGAAATAATAAAAATTTACAATCACGCAAATTCTTAAATCATCCTTCAAGGTTTATTACATAATTTACTAAAAGTAAATATGCTCGGGGTCGGTGTTACACAACCAGCTTATAACCCTGGAGGGGGTGGTTCACCTGCAGGGGGTGTGACATCTACGGGTACTGTTATTTGTAATTCTGCTATGTCACATTTAAATATTCATGCTTTACCTGTTTGTGTTACTAACCGTAGTTCTGCAGGCTTGCCATCAGATGGGGGTATTCTTGGGTCTGTTCCCCATCCTGTTGTCTGTCAAATTTGTTTTTCTGCAGGTCATTCAGCCATAAATTGTCCTTCTCGTTTCACACAACCATCCGCCCCTGGTCTGTTGACTACTCCCGGTGACACTACTCCTGCTCTATGGTTTCCTGATTTAGGAGCCTCTGCTCATATGACTGCATCTGAAGGTATTTTAGTTAATAAATCTCCTTGCATCGGCTATAATTCTGTTAGTGTTGCCAATGGTGCCCATCTTCCCATTTGTCATGTTGGTGATGTTGCATTACCTACGTTTGGTCATCCTCTCACTTTAAAATCTGTTTATCATGTGCCTCAGTTAAAATATAATTTAATTTCAATTAAAAGGCTATGCGCTGATAATAATTGTACTGTAATTTTTTATAAAAATTCTTTTTTGATTAAGGACAAGGCAACAGGGGCAGTGCTTCTGCGAGCTACCAGTAGTGGACCACTTTATCCTATCAGTCTGCCGCCCTCATCACCATGAGTACTTCTGTTTTAGCTCCTGACCCTGTGTGGCACCGTAGATTAGGTCACCGTGGTGATAGTATTTTACAGTTTCTTAAGAGAAAACAATTCTTATGTAGTCATACTCCCTTTACTCATGAGTGTGTGGCTTGTCGTTTAGGAAAATCACAATGTTTGCCTTTTATGGATGCTAGTCATAATTCTGTCTTTCCACTTGAAGTTATTCATTCTGATTTGTGGCAATCTCCTATGTATTCAAATTTGGGATTCAAGTATTATGTGTGTTTCATTGATGACATTTCTCGTTATACTTGGATTTATCCCATGTGCCACAAAAGTGAGGTTTTTATGCACTTTAAAAATTTTAAAGCCTTAGTTGAAAATCTTTTTAATCAGAATATTAAAATTTTTCAAAGTGACGGGGGGGGGGGGGGGGGGGGGGGGGTGAATTTGTTAATCATAATATGCAGCAATTTTTTCTACTAATGGTATTTATTTTTGAAAATCTTGTCGTGACACACCTCAACAAAATGGGGTTGCTGAGCGCAAGCATCGTCATTTACTTGAGTTAACTCGGACCATGCTTCTTGAAGCTTCGGTTCCAAGTCACTATTGGGTTGATACCATTTTTACTGCTGCATGTATTATTAACACATTACTCTCTGCTACCTTAAATGGTTTTTCTCCGTATCAAAAACTTTTTAACCGTGTTCCGGACTACTCCTTCATGCGAGTATTCAGTTCTGCCTGCTATCCAAACTTTTCGGCCACCTCAGCTAATAAATTATCACCTCGTTCCGTTCAGTGTGTTTTTCTTGGCTATGCATCTGGTTATAAGGGCTATCGTTGTTTTGATCCTATCACAGGTCGCGTCTATGTTAGTCGTCACGTTAGGTTTCATGAGGACACATATCCTTTTAAAACCCTCTCCTCTGTCCCATCACATTCTATTCCTACTACACCGTCTCCTATGAACCTCACTGATATAACTCTTGACCCACCTGTCCAGTCTACCACCACAATCACGACCACACTACCTTCATCCTCCTCATCTCCTTCTCAGTCACCCCTCATCCCTACCACTCCTTATGTACCATCGCCTTACACATCCTTCCCCGCATCCACAACCAGTCCGCCACCATCACCTACCTCCCCCGCGTCCACAACCAGTCTGCCACAATCACTTACCTCCTCGCGTCACCACACGTCGTCCAGCATGTCGGAGTCAGTCTCGGCCGACTGTGTCTCACCCGAACCCACCCCAGCTCTGTCCATTACGATTCTTAATCAGCATCCCATGCAAACCCGTGCTAAGTCAGGAATTTTTAGGCCCAAAACAATTTTTAATTTAAGTACGGTTATTACTCCTGCAGATCCTACCTGTTTTACTGAGACAAATAAACATTTAAAATGGCGTGAGGCGATGGCTGATGAATTTAATGCACTCATTAATAATAATACGTGGGACTTGGTGCCCTTTGATAGCTCTAAGAATATTGTTGAATGTTAGTGGATATATAAAACTAAATATCATTCTGATGGATCCTTAGAGCGCCATAAAGCTCGATTAGTTGCACAGGGTTTTAATCAGCAGGCAGGTATTGATTTCTCTGAAACTTTTAGTCCTGCAGTCAAACCCACCACTGTTCGTATTGTACTTACTCTAGCTATTTCTTTTGGGTGGGTTATACGCCAACTTGATGTTAAAAATGCCTTCTTACATGGTCATCTGACAGAAGAAGTTTATATGCGCCAGCCCCGTGGTTTTATTCACCCTCAATTTCCTAATCATATATGTCGTCTGCGCAAGGCCATTTATGGCCTTAAGCAAGCTCCACGGGGCTCCTGGTTTCATCGATTTAGCTTCCTTTTGCAACATAATTTTTCCTGTAGTAAATCTGACAATTCTTTGTTCATTTACCGCCAGAATAATACTATTATTTATTTATTGTTATATGTGGATGATATTATTATTACTCGCAATTCTGAGTCATCTGTTACCCACTTTATTTCGATTATCTCTAATCATTTTGCTATGAAAGACTTGGGTAATCTTCATTATTTTCTGGATGTCGAGGCTATTCGTTCAGCTAAGGGTATGTTTCTCTCTCAACATAAATATGTTACTGATCTTCTAGCCCGTTTTCATCTCCATACTGTAAAGCCTGTTCGCACCCCGTTAGCTTCCCGTACCACTCTGTCTGTTTCTGATGGTGAGTTATTGTCTGATTCTACTGAGTATCGCATCATGGTTGGTGCATTACAATATTTAACTTTGACACGGCCAGATATTACTTATGCAGTACACTTAGTGTCTCAGTTCATGCATGCTCCTCGTACAACTCATCTTTTTGCAGTCAAAAGAATTTTCAGGTACTTGCAGGGAACACGAGATCATGGACTATGGCTTTAGCAGTCTAATCGGCCAACCTGTGTAGTTGCTTACTCCGATGCTGATTGGGCAGGTTGTCCTGATAGTTCTCGGTCCACCACAGGTTTTGCAGTTTTTTTGGGCCCTAATTTTGTTTCTTGGAAGACTAAGAAGCAGCCTACCGTGTCGACGTCCTCCACAGAAGCAGAATATCATGCCATTGCTTACACAGTACAAGACACACTGCATATCTGGTCGGTACTGTTCGAACTTGGATGACCAATCACGGAGCCGGTACAGTTATTGTGTGATAATATCTATGCTTCTTATTTGACTACAAATCCTGTTCAGCATGCTCGCACTAAACATATTCAGATTGACTATCATTTTGTTCGTGAACGGGTTGCTCATGGAGATCTGATTGTTAAGCATGTTCCTACTCATCTATAGCTGGCAGATATTTTTACAAAAAGTCTCTCTAGTCAACGTTTTCATTTTTTAAAAGACAACCTGCACGTTGTATCTCCCGCACAGCTTGAGGGGGTGTAATAGAATTATTAGAGACTTAGTATTGTACTTTACATTAAACTCTCTTTAATATAAATATATTTGTCAGGGCTCCTTAAGGAGTAATCTTTCCCATTATTCTCACAAAAGTAGTTAACATCATGCAATCACTAAGTGTATATAGATTCATGTAATGACTGTTTCTTACATTCTCATTTAGTCATTTCCAGTTTCCATCTTCTATTCTTGAAGTGATCCTAGGGAATTTGAATTCAACCATGCTTGATGTACACACCATTGTACACACCTTATACACACCATGTTTGTGAAGTTTTTTTTTGTCTGTGAATCCGGTTCACAGACAATATTTTGTTTGTGCAAAACATTGTCTATGAATCGATATTCACACACACAAAAAAGCTTTCACAGACATAGGTGTGTACAAAAGTGTGTATAAGAGTGTGTACAAACATCGTTTTTTATTTGAATTTGTTATGCACTGTGGTTCGCTGGGGGCCAAAATAGATTGTTGTGATTCAAGGGATACTGATGAAAAAAGGTTCTATATTATTGAACTGAAAACAAGTCAGGAGGTAACACTCTCTGCTCTCCCGATTTGTGTTTAGGATTGGAATTCAATTCTAAAATTTTCCTTCCTTTTTCCCTCCTGCCTGCAGTTGTTGGACCATCATTGGAGAGGGAGAAACTGCTAAAGTTACGGTGAATAAACATTATTTTAAACAAATTTTACTACCGTCGTCCCATCTTAAGGGTGTGTTTCAACATTAGAAAGTATTTTTTAAATTTAATTTTAGACAAAGTGCTTAATAGTAATTGTTGGCAGTGTTTGAGAAAAAAAATCTTTAAAGAAATAAAAATTGGTATTACTATTTTGTGTAATAGAAAAAGTGAACAACAGTTGAAATCACACTTGCACCTTCTTTAAGCTTTTAGTTTTTAAGTGTTTGATTTAAATAAAAATTGTCACACACTTGCACCAACACTTTTTATGTTAGTAGGTTCATAGATTTGAACCATCATCAGAAGTATATCATAACATTAATGCTTGCTTAAAGACACAGCTGGTAATCTTCAAAAACTGAATTTATCAAAAGTTCTGTGTGTTTCATTAGTAGTTTTGAATGGTGTTTGTATCTGCCCATTTGATTTTAATATGAAAAGGGATTGCCTGGCTTGCCACCGTGTTCATCCTTCCTTAGACTCTTGCTTCAGTAAGTTGATGGTTGTTATGTTATTTTAAAAGGCTTTCTTATTTGTTGAATTTATTTGTGAATTTAATTTCTATTTTTTCCCAAATATTTTTTATATTCTAAAAGCTTGGAATTAAAGTGTTACTGCCCTTATTTTTTTTTTAAATCAATAAGCTCTTTATGTATTAATAGCATAAATAAAGAAAATTAGTTCTCTCTCAAACATATATAATGTCACTTTTTAAAAGATAGCAATTCCTTTTGCAAATAATGTTTCTCACCAGTCCCGTTACGGTCTCCTTAAGTTTCATATATTCATTTCTTATATGAAACATTAGAACTTTCTATTTTTCCTTGATTTTGGGATGTCAAATAAGGCTTTTTCTTATATTCATTTCAACTACCTGAAGTTTCATCTGACAAATATCACTACATAGTATGTATACATAATCATTCTATTTTTTCTTGATTTTGGGATGTCAATCGGGACCTTAAAACATGTTTAATTCCTAACTTTTGTCTAATGAATGATAATATCATATATTCGGAATACGTTAATGTCAAAAGGTAATGTCAAAAGATTGAAACGGAGAATGACACTATTGTGAAACAATCTGTTTATGTTATTACTTTTCAATCTAATAAAAAGTTTATTTGAATCCCCCACCCCATGAAATACAGGGGCATAATGAAATGGTCATTGAAGGTTGGAGGAACAATAATGTGACCAAGTATTAAAAAGAAGGAAATGTATCGAAATTTAAGGGTCTTACCATTGATTAAGAAAGATCACCTATTCCCTTGCAAGAAGTTATTGTAGAGAAATTTTTTTGTTTTACTAGAAACAATTGAACAATTGGAACTCACAAGTTACACTTATTAGATTGTAATTGAAGTCTCTTTATTTTGTTGACATTTCATAGCAAATACTCTACATGGATATATGTTGACATTTCTTAAACAATGTGGATTTTCTAGAGTATAATTATTAATTATTAGTCATGCTTTTAATGTCTTCACACCCAAAACATAATCGGAGTAGTATTTAATGGATTTTTAGTTGACTTGGCATTTGCTTTGTACAACGGAGTACATGGACAGATGTAAGGTACGAGAATATGAGTAATAGTAAGAATGATGTAAGGTACGAGAATAGGAGTAATAGTAAGAATGTGTCTCGCTTCGGACTTCGGTGTACAGTGTACTTTCAGAAACACACAAAACTACTAAAAATGGATAATTATTACTTCCTCCGTCCCACTAACAATGAGACAAACGTGCTCTTCCTTTAGTTAATATTTTTTATTAATTCCTAAAATTTTGATTTAGTTAATATTTTTTATTACCTAAAATTTCACAGGTTTCTATTTAGTTAATATTGTTTATTAATTCCTTTGCTAGTTTTGATTATTTTTTCTTCACAAAAGTTTCTTAGTTAGATAAGTTGAATAATATTTAAAAATTTAGAAGTAAAAATAATAAAATTTATGACAACTTAGGTCCTACACGGACACATTATCTTTCAAGTCTCATATTGATGATTCATATATCATTAGGCCCCGGACTAATAAAATTTAATGGAAATAATATGATTTAAATCTATTTATATTTTAATATTTATAATATCTGCATATTACATCCCGTGCAACGCACATGTGAAATACTAGTTCACTCAATTCAGTTTTTTAAGCTAAAAGCCTAAACACATTTATTTGAATGCAAACACTCCCTAAGTTTCTCATTAAAAATGGCAAAGTTTTTTAGACAATAATTAAGTACGATAATTGGAGTATATTTTGAGAATTAGTTTCAATTGAGCTATAATATAATGAGAGAATTGATGATAATTGTGTTATTACGAGTGTATTTTTTATGATGTGACTTTGTTGCCACTTAAGAGTGTTGATTATTTGCTAAAGTAGAAGTGTGAAGATTTAAATTAAATGAGATGATTAAAAGAGGTAAGTGAGAACCTTCATCTAGGATATAGTGAGTACACCTTAGTATTACGGATGAACTCAGATAAAAAATTGAAGATGAGGTAAGTGGTTAAATTGCTCAGACCAGTACTAAATTGCTTAGAATTGAATTGGTTCATGTAATTGGTTCAAACATGTTTCAATTCCAGACCTGTTTGATTTATAAAATAGGGTACAAAAGATGGTATAGGATTGATGTTGTCTTGAGGGTGATCCAACCAAGATGGTTAAACTCATGTTTTAAATCAAATCACTAAATGTTTTTTGAATGATATCGTAAATCATTAGATTTTATAAAATTATATATTAAAAATTAAAAAAATATTAAAGCAACTTACCAATTAATAATACCAAGTTATCTCATGACTTAGAATTAGACACATAAGCAAGATTCATATCTTATTTTTATAATGTACAAAGTATATGAAGTGTAAATTCAAGTTCAATGGGATTATGTGAGAATACTAGTAAATAAAAATGACGTAGCTAGTTGTAGTGTTGTACTGATAAAATTATTAAAAAACGTATGCATATAAATTAATTTAAAAACATGCATGATGTCCTTAAAATCATTTAATAAATTAGCAGCTAATTGTAAACGTCTAAACGACCATTTAATCAAACATTATTTTATAAACCGTTAAAACTATCAGCTCATCAAAATCGTTAATTGAATGTGCTCCTATTTAATCAATCAACTAAAACAATTGCACAACAGCTGACGATCAATTGCCAAACACCACGATTATGAATTTATGATAACACATGAAATTTTATACTAAAAGGTCAAAAGATCTACCTGGTAACTGGAGTATCAGAATGTCATACGGAGTATTATACAATGTACAAATTATTATTATTAGATTATTAGATTAGCTAATGTGCGGAATATACCAATATGATGATGATGTACAAAGCATCAAGATAGTGTTATATGTCACCGGGAAGGTATATCGATCTTAGAAGGGTAAGAAAACTAGCTAAATATATACTTTCTCCCCAGGTCTTCATATTTCGGAACCAAACGGCACTCCACTTTCTGGGATCCAAGAATCCCCTTGGATAAAATTCTTCACATAAAATGGGCTTGCTTCTTGGGCCGCCTTGATCACATGAAAGCCCGCCCAATTAACCCTTTTATCCGTGGACGCCCCAGCCCCTGTATTCATGTACTCACCATAATACAATGTTGAGAGTGCATAATTCCCATTCCACTCCATCCAGCCCTTTGGATCAATAATCCCATCAAGGTCACTCTTTATGAACACTGTCCTTGAATACTTCTTCCCAGGCCTCCCCAAGTAACTCTTTACCCTGCCTTTCACACCGTCCAACTCCGCCGTTGGCCTCACCCTCGAGTTCATGATAGATATCCCCGTGTTCTCATTCAGGTCATCCCTACCCTGGGCCGTTATCAAGTTGGATTGATGATCCATGGGCCGTGTGACGAAAATGTCACAGTTTTGAAGCACGGCCGAAGCATCCCCAAATATGAAGTCAATCGTGCCGTAGATGTGGCAATCGCGATAAAATTGTCTCAAGGAATGGACCATGAGAGTGTCTTGGTAGCCCTTCATGCTGCATCTATAGAAGAGAGCGTGATCTGAGGCGACCGCCAATGCCACCGCTTGGTGTTTGTGTGGCCCGGCCGTGTTTTCGAACGTCATGTCCCGTGCCCAAAACCCATCACCCAATACCCCTATACATCAAAATGTTGAATACACAAGTTAGGTGTATATCAAAGGCCTTTTATTCTAATATTACTAAAATGAATGAAAAAGACCGATTTGTGACTTGTTTTAAATTTTTCCAAAAATGTGACTAAAAGTCATATTCTTTGTATTCTTTGTATTTAATCATTTTAATATTTATTTTATATATTTAATTAGTAGTCCTATGACCGCTGACCGCCGCCGCCGCCGGCACCACCGCCACTGCCGTCGCGACCAAAGTGACTGCCCCACCGGTCACAGTGACTGCCCAACCGGTTAGTCACTCCGGCCACCCGCACACCAGTCATAGTGACTGCCCGCCACCCCAGTGACTCTGTCGCCACAGTGACTGCCTCACCGCCCGGAGTGACTGTCCACCGGCCACATTGACTACTCTTTCAATGCCCGCCAGTCAGAGTAACTGTCCGCCCACCGCGCACCACACCGGACAATAGTGGTTGCCCGCCCACCGGCCACAGTGACACGCCACGTTTTCGAACAGTGACACGTCGCATCTCCGGCCAGTGACACAACGCGTCTCTGGCCATTGACCCGCTATCTCCGGTGTCCCCAACTCCATCCCCCCTATTCCTCCCCTGCTCTTCACAGACCACAGAGCCCCGTCCCCAACCTACCCCGCCCTAGCGTCGTCACTGACCACCGCCCCAGACCCGACCACCTGCCCAGCCACCTCCCCAACCTCCTCTGATCCCCCTGTCAGGCTGCCACCACCCCAGCCCGACCGCCAGCTCCCCCACCCCAGATGTAGCCTAACTGGACCCAAACAACCAGATCCCAAACCCCCTCTGATCCCCCTGCCACCTACCCAGTCCCAAACTTGCCCGCCAGCTCCCCCACCCCAGATCTAACCCAAACCGGACCCAAACACCTCAGATATGTGGATTCTGAACAGAATAAAGGAGAAGAAGAAGACATAGGAGGTGAGCGATGGATGTCCGCCTTGCTCCGAGCTTCTCGTCGCTGGTCGCAACTCCTCTGCGCCGGTGGTCCGCTGTGAGAGCATCGCAAACCTCGCCGATGAAGGACGACGACAAGGCAACGTCGCGCGAAGGAGAACGGCGAGGCAACGTCGTCGCCAGAAGGATCTCCCTTCCCAACGATGGAGATTAATGACGCAGGCAGCCAGATTGTCTGCGTCGCTGGATTCTACATTCCAAGCGGCGGTGAAGATGTGAAGAGAGGTGCAGGCCTATCTGAGAGGCTCAGACGCGTAGAAGGAGAAATGGAGGAGGGCTGCGCAAGGTTGGAGATGAGAGCTGCGAGGAGAAATGAAGGAGATCGGATATGCGATGGAGGAATACAAAAGGTTGGATATGAGAGCTGCGAGGAGAAATGAAGGAGGGCTGCGATGAAGGGTGATTAGTAATATTGAGGCTGTTTTTTCTATATCAAATCGTATATCAAATGATGAGTTACTCCTAATATTATCAAGATGACCTAAACAAACGGTCGACCAATCGGAGTTTAAACCTAACTGTTTGTCTATCTCCTGGCACCCCCCATTTACGTTTCAATTCCCAATTCAATCGGCCTCTTTATCCCCGCATATCAAGTTATCTAGCACGGTTTACATTAGTGGACATGTTGAAGTATTAATCCAAGATGAGCTTGGTATAAAATACGTAGTAACATTAATAGTAGTACTACTCCTATCGAATTAACTTTTTATAAGAAAATCTCTATGGTTAATGTTTTGGTCACTATGCTAGTTTGGTTGGGTCATCTCAATTATATAGCTTTCAAATTTTCGTCGTTATGTCATCGCGATTAAATATAAAAATAAGACCAACATATTAAGTTTTAGACTCACGGAATGTAGCAGAGCCTATGGTGGTAGCACCGTCTTGGATGTTCCGATTCCCGGTAACTACGCTCTTGTCGGTCCCATCGCCAACGAACATTACGTTCTTCATTCCCCTACAGATCTCAACATTCTCGTTATAAACTCCGCGTTTGACATACACAACCACCCTTTTGTCCCCGGTGTTACCCATTCCGGACAGTGCATCGACTGCCTGATTAATTGTGTTGTAAGTGCCAGATCCATCTTGGGCGACCACAATGTCGGCCTTGGAGGACGCTGAGTTCCACGATTTCATGAGCCCCCAATACTCGCTTGAACTGCCTGCCTTCTTGCGCACCACTGCTGCCCAGGTGATTTTTACATATAAAAGCAAACATTGGTTTAATTTGGTGCATAAAAGTTGAACCAAAATAAAAAGACATACTCAACTACTCCAATATATGTTCTATAATAACAATTAAAAACTTTAAATGATGGATACCAGACGGCATCATTTTTGTTTATACATTATGCATAAAAAATATGAGGTGAATTGAATGTTTTGTACACTACAAAAAAATTCGCTCGTAGTCACGGACCAAATCCGTGACTAGTTAGTCACGATTCTAATCACGGTATAGTCACGGAACGTATATAAAAAAATTAGTCACGGATTTCGCCGTGACTACGTCCGTGACTATAGGTAGTCACGGACCTAGTCCGTGACTAAAGTGTTCCGGCCAACCCATTTTCGTCTCCGGCGGGAGTTTTTTTTAATTTGAAATTAGTCACGGACGTATCCGTGACTAATTCCGTGACAAGTGAAAAATTGATTTACAAATAAATTAAACAAGTAAACAACAATTGTCACTTTGTATCGAAAATCTTAAGACCCCCTCCGTCTATTTTTCGTTACATTATCTTGACACTTTGAAAAGGTTGGCATATATCTCCGGTTTTAATTTAAAAAAAAAATGAAAGCAAAACATTAAATACATTTAAAACGAAAAAACAATAGTAAATTAATAAATATACTGCCTCAATCACTGTTTACTTCTACACGGCGTTTAAAACTTTTCATTCTACACAGCTTAATTTAGAAGCTCTATTTATTTATCGATCAAAACCTATATGTAGGAGCGATATGGGTACGCGGAAATGCGGAAACGGGTACGAGGGTACGCGGAAAAAAAGTAGGATATATACAGATACAGGAGTATATTTAAAAATATTAAAAGTTATGGGGTGTATTTATAAATAATAAATATTATGGGGGTATATTCCGTCCCATAAAACTTGGGCAATTTTTTTTTGTTGTCTCAAAAAACTTTGTCATTTAGCTGTAAAGTACTACCTGATCAGTCCTGAAAAGGTTTCTCATATTAACTTTTCTTGATCAATGATGACAAACTTCGGACAATGATTTTAATTATTATATTTGTATATAATTTATAAATTTTATACTTTTATGAACATATTTTGACAAGGAACATTTCAAAAAAATTACATACTAAAAAAATATCATTGGTCAAAGTTGATTCTCATTGACCAAGAAAAGTCAATTTGACGAACCTTTTCGGGACGGAGAGAGTAATTCCTTTTAAAGTAAGGAATGTGTGGCTAAAGTTATTTGTCTCTCATCTGCACAAATTTCAACGACACGGTTTTTACTTTATTAATCTATGTGCAAGTCAACTTTGGCCAAGTTTTGTGAGACAAAGAGAGTATTTATAAATATTACTTCCTTCGTCCCACTAAGATTGTCCCATTTTACCTTTTTGGGAAGTCCCACTAAGATTGTCTCCAGGAGCGTAGCTAGGATTGAAAGTTGGGATGAGCCAGTACAAAGAATTTTTCTGATAATTTTTTTTCACATAAATTTTTAGATAAAAATACAAAGAATTTTCAAATTTGAGGCGGGTCGTGGCCCGGTTGGCCACCCCTCTAGCTCCGTCCCTGATTGTCTCATACCAAATTTGGTAAAGATTGTGTGACTCTAAATCATTCTTACTTTATTTTTACTTTATCAATTTAATATCAATCACACGAACTCATTTTTCTTAATAATCGTGTCACCCTTTCTCGTCCCAAATCTTAGTGGAACAGAGGTAGTACAAATTATAAGATTGTTTTGAAAATATATCCTCAGACCACATGGTGTCCATTCATCTCTGACCACGTACTGTCCATTCATGACTTTCAAGCATTTCAAGTCAAACTATCACAATTTTGAATTTGAAAGTGTAAGTATTCAAAGTTCTTGAATAAAGGAGATACAGAAAATAATAGTGTAATATAAAAACTAAAAGTTCTAATACAAAATTTGCTTGGAAGCTTCTTGGATAATGTAAAATTTATTTTCAGTTTTTCATTTTTTTAGGAAAATTTCATATAATCAATACTACCGTGTGCAACTTTAACAATTTTTACTAGTGCACTTTGTGTATCTATATATGTTTGAGAATAGAATTTAACCACTTTTATTGATGCACTTTGTTCATATATGTTTTGGTCCTATTTTACTTGTGAACGGTTCAAAACAACTTGAAATGGAATTAAAATGAAAGAGAAATTTACTTCTGTAAATACAATTTTGTATAAGTAGTAGGATGGGTTTATTCAATTTCCCTAATAAATTAATATCGAGTAATAATATGTAGCACTCCATCCGTCTCAAATTATAAGATACATTTATTATTCATTTGGTCAATATAAATCACTCTTAATCTTTTACTTTATATATCAAAAGTTTATGAAATTAGCTAGAATTATTTTTTGCAGGTTTTGTAGCGGTTTTAATTTAGTTTCTGAATATGTAAATTTTATTTTCTAATACTAATTTGAGTGTTGACAGGGATCAATTTGCTTTATCGTCGATCAAATATCTTAAATCGTAAAGTATCTTACAAATTGGGACGGATGGAGTAATACAGTCAGGGGCGGATCCAGAAAAGTACATCTTGGAGGGCCGGGCTAAAATATTTTTTGTGGGTTTCAAAATATTTTTTGAGAGGAAAAAAATTATTTTTCATATATATATACACCGAAAAATAGCACAGACCGCCCCCTTGCACTACGGTCCGCCCGTGAATACACTAGGTAATCAACTAATTGCCACCTGGTGTAGTTGCTTTTGTGTTTCGTTTAAGCGCATATCTAGCCAAAGCTTGCTTAAGCGACAGGGTCACGTTCCGGGACGATAAATAATGAGGGTTCGCCGCCAATCCCTTCTCCTCCAAACCATCCACACAGCTCCGGTGGCTCGACATGGCTGCACTAAGCCAGGTGACCGCGTCGTTACGGTCAACGTAGTTCTCCCCCGCCCAGACTTCCACCCGGCCAAGCCGTTCCTCGGCGCTTTCGTACAGCTTGACGCAGTCGCTCACGGCAGTAGAGACATTGCCGGTGGCCGGAGATTCTTGATGAAGCTCATTGTTAAAACTGTGCGCCCATTCTGCGGCACTTAAAATACCGGAACGGGCCGTTCGTATGGCTTCAAGGTCATGGTAACTATGACCTTGAAGCGAGAGGATGAATAGGACGATGAGGGGGAGGTGGAAAGCGGCGGCGGTGACGGAGGTAGACATTTTTAGTGAGCGGTGTACGGTGGTGAGTAGTGACTGATTAAGAAATTAATGAATGCATAATGCATTGCGTTAGTTTCATTATGGAGAAAGTAGCGGTGTTTACTACATGCATGCAATTGCCATGTGGCATTATTGTGGGTGCTAGCTGAGCTAGCTTGGTCTTCTACGTGAGGCCAGCTGTACTTGCAATGTCAAAAAACTTGTTATTTCAAAAAAAATTGAAACCTGATTTTATTAGTATAATATTATCAAAGTTTTGAGTTTTGTACTTAGAAAGTACTTTTAACAAATACTTCTTCCCTGAAAATCCTTCTCACTATCATTTTTGGACGGTTCCAAAAAATTCTTCTCACTTACCATTTTTGGACAATTTGTGTGGTTCACATTCATTTCACCTTTTTCTTACACAACCACAACCATACATTTCCACTTTATTCCACTTTCTTAATATGCATGCCAAGTCAAACTGGGAAGGATTTTCAGGGATAGAGGGAGTAACATTTTCATAAAATTTTTATATTGTAAATAATTTCAAATAAAAAGATATAGTTGGTTGTAGTTTTGAAAATGACAAAGTTTTTTGAAAATGAGGTAGTATGATAAAACACTCAAACATGAACTAGAAAGGTAATATGAAAATGAAAAGTGTTGAAGAGGTTTAGTTGCCAAAAATAGTTTGTCCATCATTTGGAATTTGATGTGCTTTTATAGACGTTTATAAATGGTAACTGCAATCAATGATAACGACCAATTAATTACAACATTAATACGAAATTAAATACATAACTAAATAACGCATTAATTGTTTGGCAGTTATTCTTCCTGGTGGTAGGTAAGCCTAGCTTGAAGGCCTGACGCTTGAGCTCCCTCTCCACCGAGCTAGTAAATAGGCTTCAAACTTGGGCTTGGGTCTGCTGGCTCATGTTTTGGATTTGGACTCACATGTCCAAGTTCGAGACGTGGGCTGATTAGGCTATGAGCCTATAGTCCAATAACCCCATCATGAGTCCCTCGCTGTCTTAGTCGAGTAGTAGACTCAACTAAGAGGGAGTAGTCTTAGTCGGCTTCCCTTTTTTGAGACTAGAAGATCTCCGCCATTGTCTATGTTAGGGAGGTGCATCATTAAAAACCTTCATTATTAGGAAAAAATCCTTATTAATCAAGGAAAAAATAGTACACCTGACGCTCCCAAGATGAATCAAGGAGTGAAATCATCCACCTTTAATTTGTTGCAATGATCACCATCTCGGAAGAGTATGGATACGCCAAGTCTTCTCTTCGGGCTCAGGCTCATGAGTTTCGTCTTTTTCTTCCTTGAAGACGGTAATTAAGTCCCCCAGTCCTCCCTCTCCTTGAGTCGAGTGAAGTAGAGTCATATTCATTCAATCGTACCTACACATCAAAGCAACAAGTGTACAACATGGCTTTTGGCCTTGGTGTCAAACCGCGGGTCAGTGAGTATGTGAGTCGGACTCACTACTCCAAAAGAGTAGCATTAAGTTCCCAAGTTAGGCCTCAACCTAGCCTAAGAAAGCAAGATTGAATCCGCGAGCGATGCTTCGAACGGATAAGTCAACCCTTAGAGAACTAACGTATATCAGCCTTTCAAAAAATGTTAATGTCAATTAAGTGACAAAATTGCTCGAAAGAGCGTGACTCTAGGCCCATAACAAGAGCTTAACTCGTTGTCCGAAATTTGTAGTTCGAACCCGCAAATGAAAGCTTCGAACGGGTGACTCGTCCCCCGAGATCAGAGTGTGATGCACTAGAAGGAGGTAAGAGCACGCAAGAACTCGTATGCGAATATGAAATTAAGAGTGTGCGGTATTTACATTTATATGAGAGTTTATGAATTGCCATACCTGTGATTACATAATCCACTTGGGCGTGATCGTTCAGTGCTCAACGGGTTGATGTTCAGTTTTAGAGATCAGATCGCATAAGTTTATATCAAAGTTAAATTCCACACGCTTGACAATAGTAAAAACAGTTATACCACTAAAAATATTTTATAAAATGTTAAGAGTACAATTTATGATTTTTTTTGTAGATGGGCTTGGGTGAAATGAATAGTATTCTGCCAATTTCCTTGGGCCCATCCGAATTGGTACGATGCTGGCAAACATGTTGTTGACTAGTCCTTGCCCATATCCATTTCCCGCAAGGTAGGTCCGGAAAGAATGGCAGTCTACCCCTAGCTTTTGGATGATATCGGAAGAGCTGCACTCCGGAGGGGGGGAGATACAATCTGTCCTTGCTGCCGCCGTAGAGGGAGGAGGAGCCTCACCATCCCAGATGTGGGAGCAGCCATCGATTTGCTGTCAGCTTGGAGTATCTCGTCCAGCGCCAGAGGCTTAGAGTGCCGGTTATCCTCACCAGTGGAAGGCTTCTCGTCCTCGCTCTCTTGCGCCTCAATCAGCTGCAATACTTCTCCAGTCTTCCAGGGCCATGGTTCGCAAGCCGTCTATTGCAGCATCAATCTACCACCGGTACAGATCTAGGCGAGCGGAGGAACGGACTAGGATGGAGGTGTAGGCGGCCTACTAACGGCGACCAGAAGCTTTTTTTCTTACGGGTGGTGGAGCCAGAAATCTATGATTAAGAGGGTCGATTCTAATTTTTTTTTGGATGAAAAAGGGTTCCTTAAGAATTTACATCGTAAAGGTCAAAGTTTAAAATATAAACATATTTTAAAGTACTTATTGCGGGAGCAGAGGTCCCCTCTGGCCTCTCCCTGTCTCCACCATAGCCTTCGATCTTGACCGTCATTGTCTCATGACCTCATCAATAATACATACCTTCAAGTGGTAATTACCCGTTTGATCTACCTTTGGCAACTCTATTTCATTTATAGCTCAAGACATTATTCTTTTCATCATTAAATTTTTCACTTTTCACTTTTATGTTTTCTATTTCAAAAGTAACTTCTTACGGTTACGGAGCACATAAACCTACCACCATAAACCATTCCAACTTAATAATTTCCGTTACCCTCCAAAGTTCCACCACCGAACACAACACTTTACCCATCTTTTCCGCAGAAGGATCCGATCGATAAGAGATACAACTCAAAGACGAAATCTTTGGCCTCATCCTCACTCAAACGTAGAGACTCGTTAAATTCGTACATGACAAGGTTGGAGTATTTGCTATTGTGATGGCTCTGGAGGATGTAATTGCTGCTCTGGCAGCTGTAATTGCTGCTCCGGCAGCTGTAATTGCTGCTCCGCAACTGTCATTGCTGCCCCAGGAGCTGAAATTGGGAGGTCCGGCGCTATTGATTCTTCCCACGTCGGTTTGGTGATCAATGGCGTGCCTAGCGATTCGAGACTATCGACGATTGAAGCTGTAAGGTCATTGGCGAACCATTATCTGAAGTCAAATTATATTAATGTTTATTCAAGTCGATTTCTTAATTATTCCTAAGGTATGAAGATCTCCTATGACGCTACTCATCAAACTACCAAATTTGAAGTCTTATATAAAAATTCTCCACTCACATTGGTTGTGGATAATATTAGTGCAAAACATAATTGATGTAATTCAAGAGAGTGTAGATATCAAATTCGTATTTATGGAAATTGAGATAGATTATATTCAAATATTTGATGCTCAAATGCTTTATAGAAAGTACTTGCGCACAAATTTTACCAGTTAGAGTTGCATAGAGAATTCTGGTTAGAGGGCAACTATATTCTTCCATGTATTTGTTCATGAGTTAGTTATAACTGCTTAAATACTTTATGCCCTTATGAAATACAAAAATATGTATATTATTTGTGGGTTTCAATTTCTTGTTTATTGTTGCTTCCTTATGTTTTCCATTTTAGCTGCTTGATGTGTTAACTTTATCAAATCAGTTTCTGTTTATAGCATTTCACTCTTCTCAGTCTATAGAGTATAGAGAATGCATGTCCACTTTTTTTATCATTCTTGTTGATGATTCTGAGATTTTTATTTACATGAAGTTGAAGATATCTTTGATCTTTTCAGGTTTACCTGGCGTGTTTTGGGCATTACAGAAACAGTTCATTACATTTGCTATGTATAGGTGCTCTGCATAAGGTATTTAGGTAAATAAATGCGACAAAGATTCGTTAGTTGCACTTGTGTATAAACTTGTTTGAGCTTAGAATAACAACTTCTTTTAGCAAGCGATGTCATATCTAATTACTGGATGTATTTTTTGCATAGGAGCTATGAATATAATCTCTAAAAATCCTTTTGATATGCATATGTAACAAGGTTAGTTATACAAGTGTATTGGTTCCTTGTAATAATTTATTCGGATACTGTGCCACAGTGATTGCATTCCCATGGTAGACACGTTATAGAAAAGAAGTGCATGAAGATGCAAGGCTCAGAAGATTGACAAGAAAAGTGAAGACAAATGAGACAACCCTTTTCAATTGTCTGTAAAAACACAACATAAAAGGACAAAGAAGCAAGAAGAACCAAGACAAAAGATGTTATAGATAAATGTAATAAATTGTAATAAGAGATTGAATTACATATGTTGTGATATTTTTATACTGTATGTTTTTTTGTTGCACTTTGTTGCATTGTATGTGTTGCTTTTTGTTGCATCATGTTGTTTTTTGTTGCATCATGTTGTTTTTTGTTGCATTGCATGTGTTGCTTTTTGTTGCATCGTGTTGCTTTTTGTTGCATCATGTTGTTTTTTGTTGCATCATATTGTTTTTTTGTACCGTGTTGCTTATTAATTTTTATTATTTTTATCATTTTTTGTCAAAATAGAATTATATTTATATTCATTACTTATTTGGAATAAATGTAATAAATTGTAATAAGAGATTGAATTACATATGTTGTGATATTTTTATACCGTATGTTTTTTGTTGCTCTTTGTTGCATTGCATGTGTTGCTTTTTGTTGCATCATGTTGTTTTTTTGTTACATTGCACGTGTTGCTTTTTGTTGTATCGTGTTGCTTTTTCTTGCATCATGTTGTTTTTTGTTGCATCATATTGTTTTTTGTTGTACCGTGTTGCTTATTAATTTTTATTATTTTTATCATTTTTTGTCAAAATAGAATTATATTTATATTCATTACTTATTTGGAATAAAAAATCATATATGTGTGTGTGTGTGTGTAAACACCTAGAGTGATAATTTTGGATTTATGAATTAAAAAAAAGAAACATTAAAAAAATTAAAGTTATCAACACAAAGAAACACAAAGAAACAATATTCAACAAATTAAAAGTAACAATTAAATGATAATTATCTTAAGTAAAATGAAGGTATTTTTCATTACGTAGTATAAGTTTTTCAATTTATAATTTTTCATTTTTAATATTTATACTTTTTATTGTTTACTGTTTTTTATTCTAAGAATCTTGTTTAAATTTTTAATTTGTTTTTTTGATTTTTTTAAAATCTCATATACTTATTTTCTTAGAACGTTTTCAGATCACAAAATTCATGTTCTTTAATATTTGTTCAGTTTTTACAAATTTTCATTATTTTGTTTATCATAATTCTCACATTTTTAATTTAGAAAATGTACATTTATTATTTTCCGGAATTACCTTATATCTTAAAATCTTTTGATTTTTCTGGCAATTTATATACGGAGTATTTTTTTGTTGGCTTGTTTTATTTTACTATTTTCTTCATTGTTAAATTTACTTTATTTATTTATTTTAAATTTCTAGAGATTTATATTTTTATTTTATTTTTAAACTTTTTTTGTCTTTTAAAAAGTGCTTATTATTTTTATATGTTTCAAGATTCCTGAAAATATTTATTATGTATATAATTTACTTATTTGTGTTTTTTTTTATATTTTCAGTTTCATTATCTTTTTGTGCATTTTTTACTTTGTAAATCTTTTTTTCTAGTTCAATGTTTTCAAAATTTGAACAATGGAGATAGTATCATTACTCTTTAATTGACGTGGCAAGGGTAACATTGGTAACTAGTCTTTCATCTTATGAACCTGCTCTTCGTTTCTAAAGAGCAACGGTTCTGGTAAGGGGAGTTTAATAGGTAAAGTCTATTTGTGAAAAGAAAAGTTTAGTATTTCTATTTTTGAAAACAAAATTGAAAAGTGAAAAAAGTTATATTATTTATACTTTTTAGTCTATTTTTGAAAAATTCCCTACCTTCAATTCTAATTTCAATTTTGTATTGATATTTTTTTTGAACGGAAATTTTGTATTGATAGTTAAAAATATGTTTTAGATTTCTACGGGCACTTGCAATTTTATAGTGAAATACTATCTCCGTTCTTAAATAAATGCAACACTTTGACTTTTACATTATGAGTTAATTATCAAAATAGGACCAAAAAATGAACTATGTTTGCATAGGACTAATTATGTGTACCTTGGACAATTATACCTTTATAGCTATTAAAATGTTTTAATTCCTAATAAAATAATAAAAAATAATAAAAATTCGTAAAAAATACTAAAAAATTAAGAAAAACATTTTGATATTAAAAATTTAATTAAATTTTTTTTCAAAAAATTAAAATAATTAAAAAAAATTAAAAAAATAAATAAAAACTCAAAAAAAAATCTCCGCCGCCTCTTCCACCTCAGCACCACCACCTCCAGTCACCAGGGGAAAAAAATGCCAAGTTCATTACGAATTCCAAATTTATGGCAGAAAAAAATGAAAATGTTGGCATTCGAAAAGAGAAATATGCCACTTTTTTGGCATTTTCAGAAAAAAATGGAATTTTTCTGGGAAAATGGCAATTTTTTCATCGGCCGGAGGTGGTGGTGCTGGGAGGTAGTACAGGCGGTGGGAAAGACATCCATATTTTTTTAAATTTTTTTTTACGGAGTTTTACTATTTTTTATTAATTTTTTTAAAAATAAAATTATTTAAAAAAAAAGTTTTTGAATTTTTTATTTTATAAAAATTTTATAAATTTTTTAATTATATTTCTACGAATTTTTGACTTTTTTCCGAATTTATTATGAATTAATCATTTAATTATGGCTTTTGACTATTTTTAATTCATATTTAATGGAAGGGTAAGAATGGAATGCAAAAATAGGTATGTTTCCAATAGGACTCATATGGTCCTATTTTGGAATAAAAACATAGCAAGTCCTATTTTAGGTTTTTGCCATAGTTTTAGTCCTATTTGAACTAATTTCTATTACATTATTCACATGTTCTACTTTAACTACGTTCTATTTATTAATGTAATTATATTATTTTTATGAAAAAAATATTGTTAAACTTGTCTCATTGTAAATTTTCATAATCTAATATTTTTAATTTTTTTACCAAGACAAAATTATTTATATTAATGGTCAAAGTTTTGTCTCGACAAGTGTGAAATGTTGACCGTTGCATTTATTTAAGAACGGAGTAAGTACCAAGAAAAAATGATGACTGTTCAAAAATATTATATCAGGTTGAGCCTAACTTTGACTTTATTTATGATACACAATTTTTAAATGTATAAAATGTACAAATGAAGAAGATATATTGTTGCTTTTTACTACTTCATACTCCGTATTAGATTCCATATATAACATGTTTATAAAAGTGATATTTTTAATCTAATTATTTTTCTTCGAAAAGATAAAAAACTTCAGCCTTCTCATGCCTAGAATTCGCCTTTCTCGCATAGGCTTACCCATTTTCACGTCTTTGATGGTCATCTTTTTTGTTGAACGCCTTTTTCACGTAAGATGTTTTCCTGCCACCTCATACCTAAGCGTGTCCGGGTCCCCCTTTTACCATCTTTTGGAATAGTGGCACTAGCTACAATATGAATCACAGTTCTAGCAAGACAAAGTAATATAATTATACCATTAACTTTTTGAGTTTTCGGTAGAATTAATTTCCTATATAAGACTTGATAAAGTTCATAAATAGTAGTACGAAAATAGGACTAGAAATTGTGCAATATAATAATTATTTAGATCCTCAATACATATAGTATAATATAAATAAATTTATAAATTATTGGTAATTTCGATCGTGTTGTATTTAGTGTATTTGCAATTAATAAATAAATAAATTGGTAAGGTCTAAAAATCTAAATAAGTTAATAATTACACCGTACTACTTTGATTATAGTTAGTTGACGGTATTGAAGTTGTTGTGTGCTTTTTTTATATTGAAAGAATAACAAGATTGCGCTCACCGTGGAGCGCAATCTTGTTATTCTTTCAGTCTGGGGGGGGGGGGGGGGGGGGGCTTATGAAAAAAGGGGACTTATCAATACTAGCACATATGTACTATAGTGAAGTATGGTACACAAGTTAAAAGCGCAGTTGATGGATAGTGTACCCGGGGGTAGCTTATCCAGGGGGTTATCGTGGGGATAACTTAGAGAGAAGTCAGAGCAGTAAGTAAAAGAGAGAGTGTATTCGAATATGGAATGTTGTTTTGATTTACAATGGCGAATGGGCTGTTATTTATAGCAGCAATAAATGCTAGATAAGGACATGTGTCGATAATCTGATGGCGGAGGTGTCACCTCAATCGGGGGTGGCACCGGCATACGCATGTGCACCGCATTAAATGCGGTGGGTGGATGTGACACCGCATTAAATGCGGTTGTTGCTTGTCTCTAAAGGGAATCTCCGATGTCCGTACATATCCAAGGGCTATCTAGTAGCCGAAGGCTCTATGTAGCCGAGGGCTACCAAGTAGCCGAAGGCTTCTGATTTCGCCGCTTTCTCACAGTAGTTTTGTACGTAGAGGATCAGTTGTTTCCTGGAGTTTGGAGCCCTCAGCCATGGAGCCGGAGGCACCCGTATGTGCACCTTGGGATTCTCAGCACTTGGGCGCTGTGATTTGGGCCTCTTGTGCTCCTTGGGCCTGTTGGGCCTGAGTTAGAGTAGCAGGAGTCTGTGGGTCGGGGGTCCCTGGGCCATATACGTACTCCATCAGCAGTTATCTTCAAAAATTTATTTGAATGCCCTCCCGATTGAAGTTTTAGCTGAAATTTGGTATGAGTAAACTAGACTTAATGAATAAGATGCTCACAAAATTGCATCGAAAAATTCCACCAGGATTCGCCCCAAATGGCATCGACCGGACAGAACCTCCTATCTGACACTTTTCTCTAAAATAAAATATCTTTCTATACTCATCACAGATCAAAAGTATTGTACACCAAGAAGCGGAAGTAGACCTTTGTTGGGATATTGGGCCAAAGGCCCAATACCCGGATCCAAAGGCCCAATATATCCAGTCCGTTAAACGAGACCAGAATCCAGAAGATGAACAGGCTCATGGAGAAATATGTACCGAACGGGGTTCGGGTCAACCAATGTACTTGAGCCAGATCAATGATGATTCCAGCAGGGTCCACTACCCGTTCGGGCAGCGGATAGCCAACAAGTGGCAGGGAGCATTTATTGCTAAAGTATGGTGGCAACAAGTGGGAGTATGGACTTAAAGTGGCCCGATTAGCAACTAATTAGCATGGAGCACCCCATACCCCCCATTGGTATAAATAGAAGGATTATTTTCGTTGTAAAGGGTTAGCTTCTTGAGACTCAAGGCCTAGAATAGATTTATCTCTTATTTCTTGTATTAGTCACTATTCCGACGTACCGTTCGGAAAGTTTACTGTGTAATCACCAAATTACTTAATACAAGTGGGCTTTTGAGTATTCGATTATTCATCTTTTATATTTCTTTATACACGTGATTCTTGACCCATTTTCCTGATATATCCAAAGTTCGTGTTGGGCTTTCGGATCTGCGGGACTAAACCTCAACATTGGCGTCGTCTGTGGGAAACTGAACAAAAAATTTCACACCAAAACATAAAACTAATTCCAAAATGGTTAGAATCACTTCTCATCACACCGGTGAAACTTCAGAAAGACGTGGGGAAAGCCGGACCCCCCAAGGGTAATCCAGCCGGGGATCCTACCCGCACTTTGATGGGGATTTCTTCACTACCGAAGCTCTGAGGAGGAACCCCCATGCCATGCGAGATTTAGCTCAGGTCATGCAACATCTGGCAGATGAGCAGGATGGGGGACGATCCAGCTATACGGGGGAAACCAGGTACACAACCCCATCTACGATGCAGTCATTCGATGACGATACCACCGATGCAGAAACAACCACGGCATCGAATCATTCACGAGCCCATCGGGGAGAGCGTAGAAGGACTCATGCGTCCGGGGGCAGGCATCACACTCCTAGTGACCACACCCCGACTGGGTCCCGAACTAGAGGAGATACGCCAATTGGTCGCCATTTCTATTCTGGAAAACGTGACAATACGCGATTCAGACAGGGATGTCAGAATCAGAGAACAACCCCGCCAGAAGGAAATCGGGAGTTTGTTAACCTGGGAACTCCACCACCACCTCCCCTAACGGCCCAGGATGAAGAGATGGCCGAAATGAGGAGGCAGATGAATGAAATGAGGGACCAAATGAACAGGACGCCTCTACAACCTACCCCGGTGCGGGTTGGGATCACTTCCCCCTTTACCCGGAAAATAATGCAGGCTGAAATCCACAGGGATGCCAAACCGCCGACCGGTCAGATATATGACGGGGCGGGAGATCCCCACGGGCACTTGAGGAGTTACCAAGGGGGGCTTATGCTATTGGGCGCATCGGAGGCGGCCATCTGCCGACTTTTCTTCAGCACACTTAGGGGACCTGCCTAGGAATGGTTCGGGACCCTGCAGCCCAGATCGATCGGCAGCTTTGCCGAATTATCATCTTTGTTCCTGGCCCAGTTTGCCTCCAGTGCCACCCCAAACCGGCATTTCAGTTACCTGACCAGTGTCAGGCAGGGCCCTAAGGAAACCCTAAATCAATTTCTGAAACGCTGGAGGGATGAAACCTTGAAAGTTGGGAACATGACGGATGATACAGCCATCACCATATTTACTAATGCACTCCGAACGGGTGAACTGTATAAAGACATGAAAAAGAATCCAGGTACAATGTATTCTTAAGTACTGGACAGATCCCGAAAGCATGCGGCTCTGGAGGAAGAAATCATGATCAGGGATAAGGTAGCTACACCCCCTGCATCAACAAAATTGGTCGATCGGCTGGGTCCTATCCCAGTGGCCGTCCCTCCTCCAAATCCAGGACGATTTACCCTTTTGGTCCTTTCTGTTGCGACCATTTATCAGAACGAGGGGGATAACATTCCCCCCTGACTGACTCCAAAAATTACATGGGAGCAGATGAGAATGCTTTTTGTAAATCCACAATAGGAAGGGTCACTCCACCCAGTCCTGTCGGGCATTATAGATAGCAATTGACGAATTGATCCAGAGGGGTCATCTGGGTAAATATGTGAATAGAGACCCGAATGCGGTGGGCATCATGAAGCCAATCAAAAGACCAAACAGCTGGAGACGGGACGCTCAGCGTGATGCTCACCCCAGAAATGATGTGTATAATCCTCCCAGAGATGAACCAGAAGGTTCGGGGAACCCGGGTAAAAAACCCAGAATGGAGGTGAAGGTTATATTTTGGGGTGGGGAGACAGGTGACTCGAACGCCGAACGGAAGAAGTTCGAACGAAGCTTGTACGTAGGCTCGGTAGCCACGCCACCCCAGAAGAAAGGAAGGATGGACCCAATCACATTTGGGCCTGCAGACTTGCCCAACTCACCAAGTCCGCACAGGGACGAATTGGTGATAAGCATGTGCATAGACAATGCTTTGATCCGCCGAGTTCTAATAGATACAGGAAGCAGCGTGAACGTATTGTACTTACAAACGTTCGAAAAAATGGCCCTACAGAGAAACCAACTGACTCACTTGAGGGCACCACTCGTGAGCTTCACAGGGAATTGCATTGAAGCTGAAGGCACGATCCAACTGATGATTGAAATTGGAGACGAAATACACAGGGCATCGATCCGGATGACGTTTGTGGTGTTGGACATTAAATGTGCCCATAACGCCATTTTAGGCCGACCGGGATTGGAAGATCTGGAGGCGATAGCCTCTGTCTGCCACTCGTGTATCAAATTCCCAACATATACTGGAGTTGGGGTGGCCAGAACTGATCCAACAACAGCCCGAACTTGCTATAGGGAGGCCTTGAAGAATATGAATGCCCGAGGGATGCGGGTTAACAGCATTGAGGTTGAAACTTGCCCAACAGAGTTTGAGGCACATCCCGAGCCTGCTACTCTCTTAGAGCAGATTGACATTGACTCTCCACTCCCCAGGCGATCGGGGTGGACCTGGAAGCTAGAATTCGGGAAGGTGTTATCTTGGTCCTAAGGATATTCCAGATGTTATTCGCTCGCGGCCCGGAAGACATGCCTGGTATTGATCCAGACATAATCTACCACAAATTGGCCGTTCGGCCTGATGCCAAGCCGATTCAGCAGAAGAAGAGATATCAAGCTGCCGAATGGCGTGATTTCACTAAGCAGGAGGTTGCCACCTTGCTACGGATCAAACACATCCAGCCAGTTATTCATGTGGAATGGCTATCAAACGTGGTACTAGCACCAAAGGGGTCCACCTGGAGAATGTGTGTAGATTACTCTGATTTGAATAAAGCATGCCCAATGGATCCCTATCCGGTACCACAGATTGACCTCTTGGTAGATGAAACGGCTGGATGCGAATTATTGAGTTTCATGGATGCCTTCTGGGGATATCATCAAGTCTTTATGCACCCAGACGATGCGGAGAAAACATCATTTGTCACTTCAGATGGCGTATGTTGCTACATCGTGATGCCGTTCGGGTTGAAGAACGCCATGGCTACCTTCCAAAGAATGATCGGGATACTTTTCAAGGAAGTATTGGGGGTAACGATGGAGGCTTATGTTGATGACATTCTGATCAAAAGCTGGAAGAAGGAGGATCACGTCCCGGACATGGAAAAGGTGTTCGGGATAATGCAAAAGGCAACCATGAGGTTGAATCCCAATAAATGTGCCTTCGCAGTTAAGGGGGGCAAATTCTTGGGTTATATGATGAGTGAAAGGGGTATTGAGCCTAACCCAGAAAAGGTGAAGGCAATCATGGATATGGAAGATCCAAGGAACCTGAAGGAGGTTCAAAGATTGATTGGCAGATTGGCAGCCTTAAGCAGATTTTTGTCCAAACTTGTCGACCGAGCAATCCCATTCTTCTAGATAATGAAAAAGGCCAACCCCTTTGAATGGACTGCCGAATGCCAAACAGCCTTCGAGGAATTCAAGTTGTATCTATCTTCTCCCCTGGGCTTAACAAAAACTGACCCAAGGGAACACCTATATATGTACCTTGTCGTGGCCGATCTAGCTGTAAGTTCAGTGTTGCTAAAAGAAGAAGATGACATCCAGCGGCCCATTTATTTTGTGAGTAAAGCCTTGAACGAGCCGGAGACTAGGTACACCTTGATGGAGAAAACGGTATTGGCCCTAATAGTAGCCATCAAACGGCTGGCACCATATTTTCAGGCACATCCAATAACCGTGTATACAACTCAGCCGTTAGCTACCATCCTGAGAAATCCAATGGCTAGCGGGCGCATTACAAAATGGAGCCTCCTGATCGGGCAGTATGAGGTGGATTTTAGATCTCGACCCACTATCAAAGGTCAGGCCTTAGCAGATTTTATAGCAGAATGTACCGCTCGGCCTTCAGAAACTGAGTCAAAGGGCAGCATGATAAGTGGCTCGTGGGAGATGTACGTAGATGGAGCATCAAGCGCAAAAGGTTGTGGGGGTGGAGCCGTGATCACGTCACCCGAAGGGTGTAAAGCATACTACTCCATCCATTTTGACTTTAAGGTAACTAACAATGAGGCCGAATATGAAGCTCTCATTGCAGGGTTAAAGTATGCAAAGGCCCTGGGTGCCGATCGACTCAAGGTCCGGTCAGATAACCAACTAGTGGTCCACCAGGTGAATGGCACAACTGAGGCCAAAGAAGAGAGGATGAAGGCGTACAAGGAACTGGTCGAGAAACAAATCAGAAATTTGAACAAGTGGTACTCGACCAAGTTTCAAGAATAGAAAATCATGAAGCAGATATCCTATCCAAATTAAAGGATGCAGCCCTTGATGACCGGGCATAGATGATCCCAGCTCACATCCAGCGTTTTGCTCGTCGGGAAACCCTAACAATACTAGCAACTATGATCCTCCAAGTAGAAGCTATCTCTTATTCCGTTCCCAGTTGGGTCACGGATATGACCAACTACCTAAAGGACAGGACCCTCCCAGAAGACAAAAATTCTGCATATAATATGAAATGCATTCAGAGGAGGGCTTCCATGTTCGAACTGGTGGACGGACAGCTATACAAAAAGACATTCGGTGGACCATATCTAAAGTGCCTACCACCTGGTCTAGCAGCGGCGGTAATGGAAGAAATTCATGAGGGTATCTGCTCCAGCCATCAGGGGCCTAAAACGTTGGCAAGAAAGATCATCTTGCAGGGATACTACTAGCCAACAATCCAACAGGACTGCTTTGCTCATACTAAAAAGTGTAAGGTTTGCCAGTTGTATGCACCGGTTCCCGAACGACCAACTACTTTCTACACTCCAATGACAATTGCTCTTCCATTTGTCAGGTGGGGGATCAACTTGCTAGGGCCCCTACCTACTGCTCCCGGAGGACTTAAGTACATCATCCTCGGGATAGATTATTTCACCAAATGGGTGGAGGCCGAACCACTGGCAAGTATTACAGATTTCAAATGCCAAAAGTTCGTGTGGCAGAACATCATTTGCCGATTTGGTCTCCCTGAACAGATCGTCACGGATAACGGTAGGCAATTCGTCAGCAGGAACTTCGAAAATTATTTGGTCAAATGGGGGATCAAACATCCAGAGCATATGTAGCATACCCTCAGGCAAATGGCCAAGTAGAAAACATGAACCGTACCATTATGGATGGTATGAAGAAAAAACTAGAGCATTGTTCCTCATCATGGCCAGACCAATTGAATTATATCCTATGGACGTACAGGACAACACCCCGAACGGCCACGGGAGAGACTCCGTTTGCCCTTGCCTATGGATTCAAGGCAAAAGTTCCAACAGAAATTCTAGTTCCCACACACTGAATAGTGCATTATGATCCCGAACGCAATGAGGATAATCTACAGGCCGAACTGCACTTCATAGAGGAAAGAAGGGATCTAGCTGCAATACGGATGGAGGAATACCACCGAGCGACAAGAAGATACTTCGACAAACAAGTAAAAATCCGATCAATCGAAGTAGGAGACTTGGTCCTAAAGAAGCGGGAAAAGAGCAAACCTCTCGAAGGTGGAAAAATGACACAAAATTGGGAAGGCCCTTATCAGGTCTACAAAAAATATGCTTCAGGAACGTTCAGTCTACAATCTACCGAAGGCCGATCGGCAGGGACATGGAATATAGAGCATCTGAGGAATTTTTATCAATAAAAACGGTTGTTGCCACCTCTTAAAAAAGGTATATAGGAGAAGGAGACATAACTTCCAGAAAGTCTCATCTTAGCTTTTAACATGTAGAATCATTCTGGATGACCGAATGACGATCGTGTTAACAGTTTGGAGGGAGCCATCATCTCAGCTAACAGAATTTGACCCGATCAAAACGGCTTGGAGAGGATGTCAAAACTATGAGAGTCTCATCTCAGCTTTTAACATGTAGAATCATTCCGGATGACCGATTGAGGAACGTGTTAACAGTTTGGAGGGAGCCATCATCTCAGCTAACAGAATTTGACCCTGTACTTACAAACGGATAAAAGGATCAAAATGGTTTGGAGATGGTGTCAAAACCATAAGTATGGACGAGCTGAGCGACGTTCGGTAACATGGATTGTCGTCCGGGGGATCGGAACTATGGTTTTAAAATCTCGCCTCAGTCATTAACTTGACTTGGAAGTGAGTCGCCATTTTAGCTATAGGTAAGATATGATCCGATCCGGGGATCTTATTTATAGTTTGAAGATGGTCATCTCAAACCCCTAATAAGGATGATTCAGATCGGAAAAAACCGGACGTACTACATCGCAATTTTGGGTTTGGAAGATAGAGAGTCTCACCTCAGCTTTTAACACGTCAAATCATTCCGGATGACCGAATGATGAACGTGTTAACAGTTTGGAGGGAGCCATCATCTCAGCTAACAGTATTTGACCCGACCAAAACGGCTTGGAGAGGATGTCAAAACTATGAGAGTCTCACCTCAACTTTTAACACGTGAAATCATTCTGGATGACCGAATGATGAACGGGTTAACAACTTGGAGGGAGCCATCATCTCAGCTAACAGAATTTGACCATGTCATTACGAACGGGTAAAGGGATCGAAACGGCTTGGAGATGATGTCAAAACTATAAGTATGGACAAACCGAGCCACGCTCGGTAACCCTAAATATGGAGGAACCGGGAGTTCGGGTTTGGAAGATACAAAAAAGAAAAGAAACATAACAAGATTGGGGAATGAATCACGTTTTATTCTTCGGCACTATTGACCGGAAAGTACAAAGAAAACAAGGATAAAACAACAAAGTAGAAAATTATGAATGATCGCCGGTCGGGGAAGAAGAGGGTTGAGATCCGCTGATTTGCACTGCATCACCAGAAACTACCTTTTTTCTTTCATCCATAACCCGATCATAGGTGTTCCCGAACAGATCATCAAACCCTAAATCATCAAGATCGAACGGCTTGGGGAAATGTTCCATGATTAGATCAAGATTTCTGTCGAGAAGCAGATCCTGACTTTGCTTCACAGTCTTCTCGGTCAGAACATCCAAAAAGGATTTCCCTTCGGGCGTACTATCCAGGAGCTCGATCCCCGACTTGATCGGATCCTCGCTCTCACGAAGGAATTCGCCAAGATGGGGCCCCAAGAATTGCCGAGCGGTGTTTTGCAAGGGCAACATCCAGCCCTTTCCCTCGTTGATAATCAATCACTGCCTGGGTGGTGATCTTGGAGGTATCAGCAATGTAAGGAACGAGAGGATGTTCTCCCTGGACTTTCTCAAACTTTATGCCAGCAGTTTCGGTCGCCTTTACTTTGGCCCTCATATCCTTGACCTCCTGATCACGACGCCGGATCCTCTCCTCCATCTCAGCCAGTTCGGCCATAGCTCTCTCACCCTTTTTGGCACGATCCTGCACATCTATGATCAGCTTACGGGCGGCAGATAAAAGCATCTGGTCTTCATCCCGATCACTGGCTAGACGTTTCATTTCCTGCTCAGCGTTCAGGAAAGCCCGGTGGTAGTATACTCCGGCCTACAAGCAATGGTAAACAAAATTAGATGACATCTAAAAAAAGCAAAAAGTGTGTAAACATAAGGAAGTTTTTAGATGATCTGTACCTTGAGAGCCTCCAGATGACCTGCCTCAACCAAGTCAGACCAATGGGTCAGATTGGAAAAACTGGGAGAAGCCTTCAGATAGGGGTATCACACCTATAAAGGAAGAAAATAAAGATAAGGAACAGAATTGAACGAAGATCGATCGGGTTAAAAACAAATAAGCTTACCAATCCCAGCATCTAGCATCTTCGAAGTAGTGATGAAAGATCGAAGGTTTCTAGAACCTCCCAGATGCAGAGATTCGGCTTGTGAAAGAAGAACAACATCCAACCTAGGTTCGGAATCCCGAACTGGGTAAGCATTCCACCGATCGGGGAAGGGAAGTGGCACCCCTACATGAACAAACAGAAACCGCTCTTCCCAGTTGGTCTGTGCGGTAGGGTTCTCCGTAAATAGTTGACGATCGTCTCGGGCCACCAACTTCAAGTATCTAGTAGTCCAGTAGGGCTGATAGAAATAATGATACAGGAATAGATCAACATTTGGTGCGATCTTCAGTTCTTGGCACTGAATGATAAAGCCGGTCAGAATACGGTAAGTGTTGGGCACAAACTGAGCGGGAAGTACAGAAACCCGCCGCAAGAAGTCTATAACGAATGGGTGTAGAGGGAAACGAAGTCCCGCGGCCAAGGCATCGAGTTGCACAAGCACGTGCCCCGGACGGTGCCTCATCGGATGCTTGATAAATCCGGCGTAAAACTCCCTGAGGGGAGGCAAAAGTTGGCGGAGCTGCCGTTCGGCATCCTCTGGAAGGTGTTGTTTTTGTTTTCAGATGCGAGTGAAATGCAAAGGGATGCGGGGTGGTCATTCGGGCATTCCGTTATTGTACATAGCAAGATCATCGCCCGATAGGCACCCATCATCTGGGAGAGCTTGTTCGGGTTGTTTTGATGCAGAGGGTTGAGTGACGTCAGGTGTTTGAGAAGAGGAACCCCCGACCTTGTTGACAGGAGAAGTTTTACCTCTAGGACGACGAATGAGCGGTATTTTTTCAGATTCTGAGCTGGAGGAATATAACATAAAAGGGCACCGGAAACTCAAGACAGCCTAAGAACTCTAGAGAGAGAAAACTTAGAGAGAAGCAAGAAGAAATTGAAGAAGCAATAGAAAAAACAAAAAGGAAGCACCTCTATTTATAAGTAAAGATGCCGCCCAAACCCCTGACCCGTGACAAACACGTGGCAGAATATGGGTGCACGCAATTATGACATATTTATGATTATAATAGCATGCACCCCGAACGAGAATTATTTGAAAAAACATACAATGTCCGATCGATATTCAGAAGAATGAACGGCTTATAGAATCCAAGATAATGAATGGGTAATGTCTATATTTGTTAGACATGGATAGCAAGCAAACCAAACAAGGGGCCCTACCAACAATTATGTAAGACAGATGAAGCATCCAAAACCAAAAAGCTCGAAAACGACTAAGTCCTGCAGAACTGATCGAATCTCGAATGACAACAAAATAAGGGTCGAAAAAACGGCCAAGTCCTACAGAGTTGTCGGAAGCCCGAACGGTGATACAGAGAAATGATCAAAAAACTGAGGGTCAGAAGAAACTGCCAAGTCCCATGAAATGGACCGATTACCCACCGGTAAAGGGAAAAATTTATAAAGACAAGAGAGACAATAAATGAATTGTTGAGCAAGAAAAATTTCATATATATTCATCGGCTCTACTGGCCGGGAAATACAAAGATCATATGCAAAAAAGGAGAAGGGGGAGGAAATTACAATTACTAAAACTTAATTAAAACTACTGATCGGAGACCTCTTTATCATCATCATCATCCTCACCCTCATCCGAATCAAAAGAGGGTTCAGGCTCTCTGCCCGCTTCGCGATCGGCGGCCCGTTGCTGGTCCTGTTGGTATTTTTCAAATTGGGCCTCAACGATGGGGACCGAGGGAAGATCGACAAGCTCGATCGGCCTCCCCAGCTGCTCTTGAAGGTTGGCCACGAAGGGGATCAAGATATGTTGACAGCCCATCACGTAAAGAGATTTCGCCAGGGAGTCGTTGAAATGTTTACCCCGAGGATCCTGATCGAGCAGTTTTACGCCATCCGTCAGCCAGATATCACCCCGAGGAAATTGTTCAACATAGGCCCCAAAATTGGCTGGCAATTGTTGCCGAGCGTATTCCTCCTTGATAACAGTAAATTCATCAGAGGTTTTAAACACATCTCGAACGGCGGACAGATCCACATCATTTTCAGTAGGACCGTCCGGGATGTGGGGAGCCGTTTCTGCAAACTTAACCTGAACGGCCTCAGCCGCAGAGACTTTAGCCTGGGCAGTGGCCAGTTGAACTCGAAGTCTGCCCAGCTCATTCTCGAACCCCTGCCTCTCTTCCGCAAAAGCCTTCCGTTCGGCCTCAGAATTTGCAAGAGCGGCAGTAAGAGCTTGTTCGGCTGAAGTCTGGGCGACGATCAGATCTCGTTCCTTGGCCAACCGGGCATCCCTCAGCTGCAAGCTGTATAGCCCCACCTACAGAATTCCGTTCTAGAAATGAGATGATATAGAACAAAGGGTAAACATATGAAACAAATTATAGGGGAAAAAATAAAATACCTTTAAGGTCTCTAGGGCCAGACACTCCTCTGCCTGGTCGACCGTCAGTTGAGGGACGACGAAGTTATTAAAGAAAGCAGAAGTGGACCAGACTTGGCTCGCAGAACAACCAGCTTTCTCCAAAACTTCATGAACGGGATCTGCCAGAGAGATCCGTTCGACCCGACCAGAGAGATGAACAGTGTGGGTTTCACCCACATCTATACTGGCATCCCGAGCAGCCTGAAAATGCTCAGTAAAATGATGCAACTGATCGGACCCAAACCGGTCGTCGATCAGCATATCTTCAAGTTGGTCCTGAGGGGGAACCTGCTGAATGGGCTTAGGCTCCTGAACGGGTTGCGAAGACCCGACATCCTGATGAGTGGCAGTGGAAGGATTGGCCTTGGGGTTCTTTTTTGCTTTCTTCCTTTTTCCCACCCCACCGGTTGCTAATACGCGACTGTTATTCATGGAAGCGTCTGGATTGGGAACTGAAAAATGACAAAGGAAAATATTAGTACCGAGCGGTCTTATCTCGTGGGAAACAAAGGGGATCAGAACGTTTCTCGCACGGGAAGGACCGCCCGGCCCATGGCACTTGGTTTTCAATCAAGTAAACCCAAGAATACGGGCAATACCTATCCCGGCTTTAACGAGCTGGTCAGGAGTCAGGTACGTTATGATATTGCAGGTTTTGGCCTCCTCCACAGCAAAAACATCCTTACAGATCGTCTCAGTGAGAATCGGATCTGGTGACTTACGAGGGAAGGCGTTCCATTTATTTTGGATCAGACCGTCCGGGACAGAAACAAAGAAAAACTGCTCTTTCCACCCCTTAATTGAGGTAAGGTTGCCCTTAAAAAGTATATGTCCCGTTCGAGCAATTGCGGCTAAATACCCATGGGTCTGTTGGGGGGCTACTTTAAAGAATTGATGGAATAAATCTAAAGTAGGTGTAACCTTAACATCTACACAACGGCAAATAAAGCCAGCCATCACCCGATAGGAGTTCGGCATGACTTGGACTGGTACGATTTCATAGAAATTTAAAAGAGAAACAAAAAAGGGGTGCAATGGGAATCTAAGCCCGGCCTTAACGGAATCCAAGTGGACTACGACCATCCCAAGGAGATGGCGCATTGGGTGAAGCCCAGCCCGCAACCGAAAATTCACTGGGTCTGGAATTAGGACCGGGATTTGGGCCCTATTGTGAGAGGTCAGCTTCTGCCGTCATTCTCTAATCAGCCTTAGGTCAATCTTGTAACGAGGAACATCGCTTGGGGGTCCATCCGCCATGGAAGCAAGTTCGTCTCCAGACTGCGTATCGTCGGAATCATCATCAGAAGAAAAAGAACCGGCGGAAAAATCCTCTGCCTCTGCCCTATTATCTTCTGCCGCCTCATTGGTGCCTTCAGCGAAAGGAACAGGTATGATGTCCACTATGGCGGCATCTTGATTTTCCCCTTGGGAAGCCGTTCCCGAATCCGAGGAGCAGGATCGAGGACACATATCGATCAAGGCAGAAAAAATGGAAGAAAAAAAGTAAAAAACGGGGAATACCTGAACTCGAAAAAGCTTGAAGAAACTGGAGAGAAGGCAGAACAAGGGCTCGAAGGAAATGAGAAGTCAAAACCCATATCCAAGGATTTCAAGGCCCATTTATAGCCTGGCAGGCGCCGAATCAATAACCAATCAGACGAAGACACGTCACCTGGATTATTTGAAAGGACGCGTGTCGCACAGGAGATCAAGGGCCAGTAATCATGACGATTATGGAAAAAATCAAACGACAACCGCAAGAAAGGTAATAATCATGACATGGGGAACCAGCGCATTCTGGATCTCGATCGCCATTCGGTGTGTAAAGTTCTACTTCCCACTGCACTCACTACCGTTCGAGACATCGGAAGTGGGGGACTCGTGTTGGGATATTGGGCCAAAGGCCCAATACCCGGATCCAAAGGCCCAATATATCAAGTCTGTTAAACGAGACCAGAATCCAGAAGATGAACAGGCTCATGGAGAAATATGTACAGAATGGGGTTCGGGTCAACCAATGTACTCGGGTCAGATCAATGATGATTCCAGCAGGGTCCACTACCCGTTCGGGTAGCGGGTAGCCAACAAGTGACAGGGAGCATTTATTGCTAAAGTATGGCGGTAGCAAGTGGGAGTATGGACTTAAAGTGGCCGGATTAGCAACCAATTAGCATGGAGCACCCCATACCCCCCATTAGTATAAATAGAAGGATTAGTTTCATTGTAAAGGGTTAGCTTCTTGAGACTCAAGGCCTAGAATAGATTTATCTCTCTTATTTCTTGTATTAGTCACTATTCCGACGTACCGTTCGGGAAGTTTACTGTGTAATCACCAAATTACTTAATACAAGTGGGCTTTTGAGTATTCAATTATTCATCTTTTATATTTCTTTATACACGTGATTCTTGACCCATTTTCCTGATATATGCAAAGTTCGTGTTGGGTTTTTGGATCTGCGGGACTAAACCTCAACAACCTTTTTATTCCAATATTACTAAAATGATTGAAAAAGCTAAAAATGTAACTTGTTTGAAATTTTTCCAAAAAGTGACTAAAATTCATTTATTTCTTCTATTTAATCATACATTGTACTATTTTAATAATATTCCTTTGCAGCCATCAGCACCTCTGTGGCCGCCGCCCCAGCACCGCCACCTTCACTGACACCGTCGTCGTCACCGCCGCCACCGCCGTTACCTGCACCGCCGCCGCCGACGCCGTGACTCTGGCATAGTGACTCCGACACAGTGACTCCATGACCATCGTCTTCAGCCGATGATTATCACCTGTAACAGTGACTACTCCGACCGGCCAATCCTCTGTTGGTGAGGGTGACCACCGCCTGCAACCCCTGCCCACCCATCACCACCACTACCCCTATGCCTCCCCATCCTCCAAACCTAAAAAATATGAACCGCCGGCCACCCACAATCGGAAACCCTAGATGCCCGCACAAGCAAATCGATCTAGGAGCTCTAGATCTAGATCTTCGTCTCCTGTATGAATTTAATGTCAATAGAAGAAAAGAAGATTAAAAGAAATCGATCTAGCGGTTGTTTGCGGAAGAGGATGGGGATCAAACCAGGCGGGGGAGGGAGAAAGTAGTATAGGCGTCGATGGTCAGTTGAGATATCTTCGTTCGTCGTCATATGAGAGCCATTGCCATTGGACGTCATCGCCACTCACCATCGTCGGAATTGTCACAGGACTTGAAGATACTGCACTGCTGCTTTGGGAAGGGCCATTTGCGTGATCATGACACGCAGATAGTGAGGCATGATGATAAATGGGCCTCTAGCAGACGAGAATATGAAGGGCCTGGGTAGAGTCAAGTCATAATTTTTGGGAAATAGAATAATGGTCATACTTTTGTCTTTACAAAGCCTAATAGTAATATGTGTGCCATTTTTTCGCAGAGGGGTGTTTACCTCAATATCACTAATAAGTGGATGAGTGACAAAGAAGTGACCTTTTATTCAAATTTCCAAAAATGTGACTGAAAGTACTAACAATACAACTACATCCGCTACAGTAACGATGCTACAGTGACGATTTTACAGTGATACAACCACGATGACAATTTTATAGTGACAACACCATAGTAACTCCATTCACGTTTTCTACCACGCGCCCACCGGCTACAGTGACACCGCCACTGTGACACGTCGACTTCGACCATAGTGACACACCGAATCCAGCCATAGTGACATACCGACTCCGCCCATAGTGACATGCCGACTCCGGCCATAGTGAGACGCCTCTCCCCATCCCTCCCTTGCTCTCAATCCCATCCACTAGCCATCACCGCTGACCGCCGCCGACCACCGCCACTGGCCATCTCCACCGACCACCGCCCTAACACCGGTTTAACTTCCCAGCCCCCAGTCACAGTACAACTACATCCGCTACAGTAACGATGCTACAGTGACGATTTTACAGTGATACAACCACGATGACAATTTTATAGTGACAACACCATAGTAACTCCATTCACGTTGTCTACCACGCGCCCACCGGCTACAGTGACACCGCCATTGTGACACGTCGACTTCGACC
This sequence comes from Cuscuta europaea, assembly GCA_945859875.1. Lineage (NCBI taxonomy): Eukaryota > Viridiplantae > Streptophyta > Magnoliopsida > Solanales > Convolvulaceae > Cuscuta > Cuscuta europaea. The sequence continues at coordinate 4,936,442 of CAMAPE010000035.1, read as the reverse complement.
ATAATGACACGCCGAATCCAGCCATAGTGACATACCGACTCCGCCCATAGTGACATGCCGACTCCGGCCACAGTGAGACGCCTCTCCCCATCCCTCCCTTGCTCTCAATCCCATCCACTAGCCATCACCGCTGACCGCCGCCGACCACCGCCACTGGCCATCTCCACCGACCACCGCCCTAACACCGGTTTAACTTCCCAGCCCCCAGTCATCTTCCCCCTCCCTAGCCCCAACCCCCTCTGATCCCCTAGCCACCTCCTCATCCCCCAAGCCCTTACCCAACCCCCATCTCCAACCCCTAGCTCCCCCACCCATCTCTGTGGGCCCTGTCTCATCTTCAGCTCCCCCATCCAATTCTCGACCCCCAGCTCCCCCATCCCTGCCATCACCGGAACTTGATGTCACCGGTCACCACCTCCCCTACCTAGCCCTCACCCACATTGTAACACCCCGGCCCCGTAGGCCCCGAGGTAGTTACTTCTGACCTCTAGTACTATCCTCACAAACCGTCACTAGCCTTTTCCGCGCACTTTGTCCTCACTCATGTGCGCCCTGAGAAACTTCCCAGGGGGTCACCCATTCCAAGACTACTCCCGTGCAAGCACGCTTAACTTTGTAGTTCTTGGCTAATGAGCTCCCTTAAAAGGAGATGCACCTTGTTGGTATGAGTAGTACTATTAATCCTCTTAAATTAATCTCGGGTATTACAATCACCCCCACTTAGGAACGCAACGTCCTCGTTGCGCCCATAAACCAATCTCAATCATATCCCAGAATCTTTTCCCCTGCTAAGTGCCAGCCCGATATCCAACGGATCATCACACTGTCGCAGGGTTGCTCTGATACCACATGTAACACCCCGACCCCGTAGGCCCCGAGGTAGTTACTTCTGACCTCTAGTACTATCCTCACAAACCGCCACTAGCCTTTTCCGCGCACTTTGTCCTCACTCATGTGCGCCCTGAGAAACTTCCCAGGGGGTCACCCATCCCAAGACTACTCCCGTGCAAGCACGCTTAACTTTGTAGTTCTTGGCTAATGAGCTCCCTTAAAAGGAGATGCACCTTGTTGGTATGAGTAGTACTATTAATCCTCTTAAATTAATCTCGGGTATTACACACATCCCCCATACACTGCCAAAACCTAGCCCTGCCGTTTTGGAATCCGTCAACCACCGTTGCGCCACCATCCCACTAGAACATAATAAGAAGAAATAGAAGTAGGGGGCATGGTGATGGCGATGACTGCGGCGTATAAGGAGGGTGGTAATCGGAGGCGACGGACTAGAGGTGGCGGTGATTCAGAGTGGCGATCTGGAGGTGGGACTGTCATCTTCGCCACATCTTTGTTGAAGGAAGTTGTTTGGGGAGATAATTGGCTTGAAAGAGAGAGGTTTGGGCGACGAGGATATCGATAAATCTGCTCACTTTGTTGTCCAGTCCTAAATTAGTCACATTTTCGTCTAATGAAACCCTAAAAGTAATATTTAAACCATCATTTCTATCAAATAGTGGCTCAATATATAAGAGATATGATCCAATTGATAAAGAGAGCAACGAATCTGGTTAAGAAATCCTTCCATATGCATGGAAATAGCTATGAACCTTGTTAAAAAAGCTATCTAGATACATTGCATAACTGTTGATTTTTCTAGCTATTGAAATGCAAACAAATAGAGCTCAAATCCCATTTTATTTGAGGCCCAAGGGGTATGGATGCATTTTTTAAGCCCTAAGACATATCTCATTCCCTGCACACCTATAAATAGAAGTCTCAGTTGAGAGGAATGGAAAAGTAAAGAAACGCTGCAGAAAAGCTTTAAAAATCCCGAGAGGCTCTGAATGATTCCAAAGAAGAGGAAGAGATTAAGTCCGAAATTTTATGAAGAATATACAAATAATCCTTTGTGATTTCGTTCATTCTTGACAAAATAAGTCCAAAAGTTGAAGAACATCCGATGATCTGAAGATATGAAGAATGAAGCTTGAAGATTCGAAGATCTGAAAAACAAGACTTTGAAGATTCGAAGACATGAAGAACGAACCTTTGAAGATTTGAAGATATTCATATGAAGATTGAATCAAAATTCAATTGAAGATCAAGCCATATATCTCGCGAATCCCTTAAACAGAAGATCAAACCATAAAATACCCCTTTTGTTGAAGATTAAGCTACTTTAAATCCGAAGACCCTTCAAGCTGAATTTTGCATTCAAGAAGATTTGAATATCCGAAGATTCGAACATTCAAAGATATCATGAACGAAGATTCAAAGATGTGAAAAACGTTCGAATATTGAGATGAAAATAACCTTTTATTTTATTCGAGATTTTACTTCCTTACAAATTATATTTACACCTCATGTTTTTTTTCACGATATTCTTTCTAAAATATCACGGAGTATTAATAAAAAGTCAAGAATGAAAAATGCGATTTAATAATTATTGATTGTATTTACATTTTTGTACATTACTTTTAGTTGATGGAGTAATATTAATGGAGTTTCCTTTTTTTATGTCATTAGAAATTTTTCATTGACAACTTTGCTCTCCTCCACTCTTCCCCGCTTCTCGCCAGCGAAAGCCATCAAAATACAGGTAGCCATTGCAAAAAAATACAGAGGGCTTGCAATCTAAATGCACGACCGGTGCAAAGCTGCTAGTTTCCATCTTCAGCAGCTGTCCGATAACGAACACTTCCAAAAGGGATAGCAGAATTGCAGTGGATCCGGCCAGATCCGCATGTCCGTGGATCCGAATATGGATTTGCTGCAGGAGTCTGGCTGGGAAGAGCTCCGCTCTGAGGCCCGCAAGATAGAAAGCGATATCGATGTCAAGCTCTCTTCTTACGCTAAGCTCGGCTCTCGCTTCACCCAAGGAGGTGATTCAATTCTCTCATTTCATCTGTCCTAGTTTTAACTGCTAACAGTAAATCATATCGAACACCACGAACCGATGGATTAATGAACCAAAGTTACACAGAGATCAGGATTTATGTGTATTAGAGTATGAAACCGTCTCATAAGTCATAATAAGCTTAAGCTATGCCTCACAAGTTGTTAATGCTAAAGTTGAAGGTTAAAAAGCTTCGAACAAGCAGTAATCTCCCATATTTCAATTCCATCCAAAGTCTCCTGTATTGATTATATAAACACTAGTCTGACTTGTATTTAGTGAAGAAAGGTATCTTTGTGTAAACGAGGAGGAGTGTTGAATCTAATAGATTAGCTCTGTGAATGTTGAAAGTGATTCAGGTTATGTTGATACTGGATCACCCACTCTTGGGTCCAGCCGATCATGGAAGTCCACTGAAATGGAAATCCAGTCATCACTTGAAAAGCTATTGGATATAAATGATGCAATGAGCAGATGTGCAACATCCGCTGCACCAACTACTTCAGTTACCCAGAAGTTGGCAAGGCACAGGGACATACTGCATGACTTCACCCAGGTTAGTTGCTCTCATTCTGTAATTAACAGCTCTGTTACTTAATAAGTTTCTACTACTTGTTCAAAGGAACATCGGGGGTTTGGATATTGCATTGCAGGAGGATATCTTTTGTTATCGTCACATGTCCTCATATGTGCTTTCTGATTTTTAGAAAAATAAATTTGTGTAGTGTTGTCATCTATAATATAGTCTTCTTTATGAGACAATGAACCTTTGCTAACTGTGGAAGCTTTTTATTATGAGCTCAGTTGCATTACTTTTCCTTGTTTGGTTTCTTTTAGATGGCTTGTGTTGTGTTTCCTTGAAGTGTTTCATCTAATGTAAAAAAATACAGAGTAGGAATTTTATGAGTTTATCTGCTCAAAAGTTATGGCCTAAGACAGGACTAAATAGTTAGAAATATGCTCTAGACGATATGAGGTTTAAAGTACAGTCAAATCATCAGTTAGCTGATCATATCAATATGGTGATGCTAAGATTTTTGTATAATTTGTACAATACTCTAGCTCATTTCCAGACCTGGTCTCTGCTTTCTTTACACATGTCCAAATGCTAACCATTGTTATGCAGCTTTTGATGGTCTACCTGCTTCTAACTTTTGTGAATGCTGGTTCGAATTGCATTGATTATTATAATGAAACAAGGATCTGTATTCTGTAAGCTTGCCCCCAACTAAATATATAGAGTTAGCAAACCCTTTTCAGGTTTTGTATACGGTCCCCTGGCTGCAACTCTGCAATTTTGGCTGGCATAAAATACATATTAGAAAGCCTATTCTAATGAAAATAGTTTCTTCCATCCTGCAACCTATTCACTCGTTTGCTGAATTTAATACAGCATCACAAATTATCTGTTAATGGAGAGACAAAATGACCTTGCATGACTTTAAGACGCTAACATGGTACTCACATCGTGATATCAGTTGTTCATACTGGAATGAATTGCTTCATAAAGTAGTGCACCCTTCGTGGGCTTAGAGTACAACTTAATGGACAAAGCACATCTAACCTATAGCTCCAAATAGTAGTTTTTTGCCAGCCTAATTTCTGATTGTTAAGATCTGTCTCATTGTGTAGCTCATTAGTATTCCAGTTTCTAGGCGTAGTGTTTCTTTTGATGCTCTAGTTTATGGGAGAGTTTTTTGGAGATGAACTATAGTTTGGATTTTTAGAGTTTTATCTCATATTCCCATATCAGCATTGGATCATACATTCTTTTGAGCTGTGGTGCTGATTAATTTACTGTATACTTCCTGAGGTACAGTTCATTCATGTTGCACTGCTTTTTCAAAGTCCAATAGTCCATGCTCTTAGTTCATGCAATAAGTCATTGACATTTCTGGTTTTCCTTTCTCATGTACTGACTTCATGCTTACATATTCAGGAATTTAGGCGTATTAAAGGGAATATACACTCAATGAGGGAGCATGCAGAACTTCTTAGTTCTGTAAGGGATGATATTTCTGAGTTCAAGGCGAGTTATCTCAAGTTTAAAATTCCATATATATTGGATGCATGCATCTTTATAATTTGATAATGATTTAGTTTATGTTCGAGCAGGCAGGAACCATGTCTCCAAGAAATCAGTTATTACGTGAGAGGGCTGCCATACATGGAAGTATTGCTCATGTAACATGACTACCTTTCTGATAATCCACTCATATCTCTGCTACAAATTCATTTTTATATTACCGAATACTGATTTCCTATTTGACATTTGAGTACAGAATGTTGTGGTGGGATCTGGGATCTTGGCTGCCACCCCGCCCTTCTTAGTTTCTTAGATACCATTGGGTAGGATATAGTTTTGGCTTATCAGCCGCATGGCCGGCACAAGGGCCACCACCCAAACTAGAGCTTTGGCCTCGATAATTTTTTTATGGAGGGGAAAAAGCCTTCAACTTCCAAAAAAACTATTTGTACACGCCCAGATCCATACACACCGTCCGTCTGTGAGGGTATTTTTTGTATGTGAATACACTGTTCATACACAAAATATGTTTTGTCTGAACAGTGTGAATTGTATTCACAGAGAAAAAATACCCTCAGATACATAAGAGTTTTGCTTCAACTTTAGCAATTTTAGTAGACTCAGCCAACTGCCCAACTCTGCCAATTGGAATTTTGTAGTACTGTCTCTATGTAGCGAATATATAGTATTGCTTGTGAGGTTGAAATGTTTCAATCGGCTATTTTTTTTTGGAAAAACATTTTGTAGAATGTGTTTAAGCATACAAGTATGTCAATGCCTGCTTATTACAAATGAGCCGGTTAATGCTGCATGATAGGGCGATAATTTTTTTGGTCAAGCTGCAATCATATATTTGAACAGCATGGGGTGTGTGTGTTGTGCAGATTGATGATGTGATTAATCAAGCTCAAACAACAAGGGCTACATTGGGCTCCCAGAGAACATTGTTCGGTGCCGTTCAGGGAAAGGTGAAGCAACTTGGTGACGCGTTTCCGCAAATTCGTTGGCTAATAGGTATCCTTTGTAATTTATTTCTTTTTAAGATGGCTGTTTTATTAGTCTTTCTTCGGCCTGGAATTCTGAAACTTGCGTGACTGTGTGTGTAGCCTCTATCAGGAGGAAGAAATCAAGAGACACTCTCATTCTGTCAGCAGTTATTGCAGCGTGCACGCTGTTTCTAATAATCTATTGGCTCTCGAAATAGTTAGAAATGGCATTTGTTAAATTACACAAATCAAAACCACAATAGCTTATTTGGGAGAATTTTGCATTTGTAATCTACCTAGAAAACTGTTGCTTCATCCTTCTGAGGCCTTTATTTTAAATTGCTGCTTCAGTCCCATTTTCATATTACCAGTGCACGAGGAGCAGCCATAGATCACATATTTAGTACTCCGTATCACACTATCGCGTGGTATCAATAGAGCAAGATACTCCCGTACTCCACCGTATTATATAATACGGAGTACAAAATGAATACATACATAAAGCAAAATTGCAAATATTGTCATTTAGAGATGGACCGGGTCCGGTCCTGGGCCTGGCCTGGCCGGGCTTTTGGTTTTGGGAAGGGAGCCCGGGACCGGCCCGGATCACCGGCGGTACCGGTTCGGGCCGGGCTACCCGCCCAGGTAGCGGGCCGGGCTAGGTCGGGTCAGGTCTTTTTTTTAAGTTTAACAAAAAAATTGAATGTATATTATTTGATATATGAACTACAAGTCTACATTTGATTGCTTTTTGGGCGTAGGATACGACCACCCGGAATCCCGGTATTTAGACCTTGTCCCATTCTATTTTATTTTGTTTTGCCCGTTTCCTAGGCTAAAAAAATTGGCCAGTTGATAATGGGACATGGGTGGTCGTAGGCTCGAAATCGGCATTCCGGATGCGTCTGGTCCCGAGCAGTGCTAGATGCAGTTCTGGACAAGGCCAGACCGCCGGTATGGACCCATGAATTTAGGTTGGGCTAGGCTAATGGGTGACCGTACTACTTAAAAGTTAAAACAATATGTTAGAGCCCGGGACCGGCCCGGATCACCTAGTGCTACATACAAAAAATTGAATGTATATTATTTGATATATGAACTACAAGTCTACAATTGAGAATTAGGTAAAAAATCAAAACATGAAGTGTAAAGTGATAAAGAATAATCAAATAATCAATCGGAATCTCTGCCAACGTCGGTTGTTGTTTCCTTCATAAAGTGTTGGGTGGGGGTGGTGTTAAGTTCTTGAGTTCTACGTTGGGCCTTCAACTAATCATGGTAGCAAACAAGTCTTTCAAGAGAGTTTGTGCTCAATCTCGTTCTATAATCTGTTGGAACGCTGCCAGCCGCACTGAATTCTTGTTCCACGGCAACTGTTGAAACCGGCATTGATAGCACTTGCTTAGCCATCTTTGATAAAATCGGGAACATTCTTTCTTTATCCTTCCACCACTTTAGAACGTCAAAGTCATCATTTTCTTCAAAATACACAGGAAATGTTAGATGCAAAGAAAGCTCGTTAACTGAGCTTTGTTCAACAATGGGAGTTGATTTACTTTTTTGCATAAGATTGCCAAATGTTGATTTAAAAAATGAGCCTCCTTTTGATGAAGATGTTCGTGTCGGGGGAGGGGATGCGTTACCATATTGTGCATGAAACTCATTAAATAATTGAAATAATAAATTACTAACCTCTTGGTATTCTTGTTTAGGGTCTATGGCCTTATAAGTTATAATCGTACATAGGAAGTGGACCAAAAAATGAAGCATAACAGTAATATAAACATTGTTGCAATGCATTAAGTTTATAACGAGGATAAAGAATAAATGCAGTACTATAAATATGTGGAATATGTGAATAATATTTTAAAAACATTTCTTTCATGTACTCACAAAAATAACTCACGTAAGCCGTAAGGGACTTCGGAAAATTCACAAAAAGCACCGGTGAGATTAACAGCTTCACGAAGATCAGACCGTTAGGCCCGGGTCCGGGCCCGACCCGACCGGGCCGGGTCACCAAAATCCAGTCCCGGAACTGTCCCGCCCACCCCCCGGTCCAGGCGTATGCCCGGAACCGGTTCCCGAGCACCGGTCCGGTCCAGGCCCGCACAGTAGCGGGCCGGTTCACGGGCCGGTCGGCTTGGTACCAGTCCAAGCCTATTGTCATTTACAAAATTAAAGTGCCATTGAAAAAAATTGCTAATTCATAAATAACAAATATTGTCAATTAAAAATACTACATAGTAAATTCTACGTTGTAGTACTTCAGTAGAGTAGTTGACAAGTAGTAAATAAATAAAAAATTTCAGCAACTTCAGAAATTTTTGTTCAAAAAGAATGTAACATAAATAATGACATCTCATCCTTGAGGTCTCTCAGAATCGATTGGACAATTATCTGTGAGTAGGAGTGAACTCAGTCCTGGACCGGCTAGTCTTGATTTCTATCCCTGATCGGTCAATGGTGGTCATTGGTAGGAGAAGTTAGGGTCCTTCTCAATTAAATTTGGGTTTGGATTGAATCCTGAATCCCGATATCTAGACCTTGTCCCATTCTATTTTATTTTGTTTTTGCCCATTTCCTATGCTAAAAAAATTGGCCAGTTCGAGGTCAGAATTGGGACTGGAAGAACCCAATTCAGTCCCCAAATAGGACTAGGTGTCTCTTTTGGGCGTAGGATACGACCACCCGGAATCCCGGTATTTAGACCTTGTCCCATTCTATTTTATTTTGTTTTGCCCGTTTCCTAGGCTAAAAAAATTGGCCAGTTGATAATGGGACATGGGTGGTCGTAGGCTCGAAATCGGCATTCCGGATGCGTCTGGTTCCGAGCAGTGCCAGATGCAGTTCTGGACAAGGCCAGACCGCCGGTATGGACCCATGAATTTAGGTTGGGCTAGGCTAATGGGTGACTGTACTACTTAAAAGTTAAAACAATATGTTGGAGCTAAATAGGAAAAATGAATAGATTAAACTAAAAATTTAGTTTGCACTGAGCTTCAATTCATCATAATCTTTACATAGACCCGACCTTAGAAAATGGTACAATTGATACTTAAATGAGAAAAATGGAAATATCAATCAAAAAATGATTTAATTAAAAGGGGAATGTGATTTAGGGATGGATATTTTTTTTCTGTTGGTAAAAGGGATGGATAATATAAGAATGGATAAAATTTATATTGAACATGAGAATATTCTTATTCATATTTCCGTTTCGGCTTCATGTAATGTATTTTTTTTACTCCAGGGGGCGTCTGAGGGAGGGGGGCTGGGGGGCCTGGAGTACTCAGGGCTGAAACTCACTCTATTGAGTTTCAAACCCTTATGTGCCTAGCGGGTTTCGAACTCGAGACCTCTCACTAGGCACGGTTTCAAGTAATGTAAATAACAAAAATATCAAATCAACGTTTCCTTGTCTAGTTTTGGCTCAATATATATTTTATTTAGGGAAAATTCCCGAAATAAGACTAAAACAGTTTGAAAATTTCAAAATAGGACTGTCATGTTTTTTATTCCCAAAATAGGACTAATTACTGTCATGTTTTGGCAGTACCAGACTTGAAACATTGCAATATTTTCTAACATGACAGTAATTACTCCTATTTTGGGAATAAAAAAACATGTCAGTCCTATTTTGAAATTTTCAAATCTTTTTAGTCTTATTTCGGGTAATATTCTCTATATTTTATTAAACTATTTAAGGTTGTGACAATCTATGACCTTTCATACATTTAATGTATCTTCATACGACTTTGCTTGGTGTACACCTTTTGTGTACATCTTTTGTGGACAGACAACTCGTCTGCTGGGGACAGACGGGTGTACACAAAAGGTGTACATCACGCATTTTTCATCTTCTTTCACCACCTTTTTACGTTTATGCTATACGTTTTTCTTGAAATTTAAAATCAATATATATATATATATAACAATTATTTACTTATTTAAGAGCATACAAAGCTCCACATAATCCTGCCATGTCATTATATATAACAATTATTTACTTATTTTTATACCTTTTGTTTTTATTAGATTCTATTTTTGATTGCATATTGATATGGAAACAAAACTCCTTATAAATCCACCTTAATTAATTTGGTAAGCTTCAAATAAGTAAAATAATTTTTGGTTATCAAAGTGAAATTCTAATAACGTTTATTGATATGGAAACTAATTTATATTAGTTTACTACACCGAATTAAATAGAAAGAAATATGCAAATTAGTTTACTTATTAATTTGACACCTATTAATAAATTAGTAAGCTTCAAATAAGTGAATAATTAAAAATGAAATTAAAAATTATAACCAACATAAAGTATATATTTTTTTACAAGTAAATATGTTTAGCTTAGCCAAATAAGTAATTTTTTTTTGTTGTTTCTTTATTTTACACCTAAAATTCAAATATACCTTCACTTTTGAAATAGATTCCTAATCCAAATTAGAAAATCTTTATAGGTTTACGAATTCCTACTTTTATTTTAGTAGAATGTTTTTAATTGGATTGATTTCAGTTCCAGATAAAATCAGATCAGATCAAACTTTAATAATTATAACAGTAAGTCACATAAAAAACAGACATCTAATAGATCATATTAATTCATATTAAATGAAACCCGAAATTTTAATTCAATTAAAAACGTTCTTATTAATGAGTAAAGTGTAAGATCTAACAATTAAGAAATATAGAACTTTTTTATTATTGGGTTCATAACAATTATGTTTACTTGAGATGCTTATGTAGAAGACCAATTTAACTTTTTTTTTCATATTTTTTTTTTCTTTGTTTGACAAATGGAATATATTTCACATATATTTTTCATGATTCAGAAGATTCCACGTATTTAACCAGAATTCAATCAATTTCAGCAAAATAAGTTAATTCTATTTACTTTAGTATTATCAAACAAACTCTATATTAGACTAAGTTTATTTTTCTTTTAAATCACATTATATGTGATCCGATAGAAATTAAATTTCAAATTAGCTAAATTACATATTGTCCGTGCATCGCACGGACTTGAAAGCTAGTATTCCGTATATTTTAAGAAGCAACAATGAGTAGTAGCATATGAGAGAAACTATATGCATCTTTTAGATTAATTGATCGCAACAACATGATATATTAATTAAATAAAACTATTTTTTTTAGAAAGAGACTTAAAATGATGTCACAGTAATAACAGAACTTAAGCAAGATACAAAATAACAAGAAGCCTCCTGTCTACTCCTCGAACCAGACTTAGAATCTATCACCTCCTTAGAAACAATAAGATTCACTGGTTCTATAATAGGCATAACTAAGCCAATGATGGGCAAACCAGACTTCTCATCACCTGTCTGAAGTTCAAAAGTTTTTATGTCACGGACTAAAATACAACCAAAACAACATGAAGTTCGAAATAAAAACACAAACAAAATAAAACGAAATTAAGACAGAGTTCACTCAATTTCTTCCAAACCCTAGATTCTCCATGGCGGCAGTTCAGGAGGTGAGGAGGGGGATGAGCCAACAGTACTGTAGCTTCTTCTTCATCGTGCCTCTTATTCATCATGTTCCTTGTCAAGTCTCCACTTCGCCACCAATCATAGTTGACCTTTGATCCAGATCCGTTTCAGCTTTTAACCGCATGTTTCGTCAATGACCTTCACTCGATGATGCCATCCTCTCGCTATTGTTGTCTCCGCTTCTTGTTCAATTCGCACCAAGAAACTCATCGCAGGGGAAAACCCTAATCCAAAGAGCCACCCAATCGATTATATCGACAGAAGAGTTAAAACCAACTTAGAGGGAGAAACGGCCGCTCATCACTCTAAATAAAAAAAGTTAGCTTTAAACTATTATTATAAAAATTTTCTATTAATTTTTTTCAATCATTAAACAATTGTTATTAAGAAACTAGTTGTTTTCAATTGATTGCTACTTTTTTTGGCTTTTAGTAGGGATATTTCGGCCAGATTTTGGTTTCTCTCAAGTCAATTTCTGGCCAATTCATTTGCCTGTTTAAACAAAATAGTGCATGAAATGTGGGGTGCAGTCTAATTCTTGAGGAAGACAATCCGGACTAGATATCGATCAGTTTCTGATGCCGGTTTCATTTTCGAACAGTGAAACAGATTGGTCTCATGTCTAAAAACCAGCCGGTCCTTGTTCTGAGTGGGACCGAGTTAAGCTCTATGCGAACAAGGTTTTTTAAAAAGGAAGAATTGATTATAATAATCTTAATTATTGACGGCCCGCTTATAATAATCTCAATTATCGATTATTTCAGAATAATCCCAACTTTAGAGACCTTCCGCCAATAATAGTCCCTGTAAATAAGTTTATGTTCTTTCTAAAGTGGATCAGAAGAGATATAACAAGTAATCCCTATAAATTATCCCTAACTTTTAATTTTTAAGCTTAATTTCTATTTAAAATTCACTTTTATAGAAGGTAATATTTAGTCATGGACCATTATTGGCGGACGGTCCATATAGTTGGGATTATACAAAAATAATCAATAGTTGAGATTATTGTTAGCGTACCGGTAATAGTTGAGATTATTATTTTCAATTTTTCCTTTTAAAAACACCAAACTGTTTGACAGTATGTGTTAATAGTAATTAAATTGGTTAATTAATAATAAAGTTATTGTTAGTCTTTTTGCTGAAGTATTAAAATTGTAGAAGTATTCCGTATTATATTTCTTAGACTCTTTTGTCGTGACCAGATTGTATTTACAAGTAAGAGAGAAAACAGGTTTTCTCTTAGTTAAATATATTTAGGGTGATTTCTCTAAATAAGATTAGATAAAAGCAAAATTATAATAATAGGAGCTTAAAGTTTAAATTTCTAAAATATGATAAACTCTTTCTATTTTACCTTTTCATTGTCATTCAATTCTTAATAGGATTCTTTAAATAATAATAATAATAATAATAATAATAAAACATAAAAATATTAAAATAAAAATAATAATAGAAACGTAAAAAATAAATTAAAAAGTATGCAGGCCTAGCTCAACCACTACCCCAGCCATCTCCGAGCACCGCCGCTTTCAGTCGCTAGGAAAAAATGTCACGCTGAAAAATAATGTCATCGTGATGACAATTTGAAAAGAAAATTGGATATATTGAGAGGGTATAAATGTTATCTTCATGACATTTTCAGATGGATGTGACATTTTTTCCAAAAGATGACATTTTTTCTGGTGATTGGAGCTGGTGGTGATAGGAGATGGAGGATGCAGTGGTTAGTGGCCTACATTTTTTAGATTTTTTTATTTTTTCATTTTATTTTATTTTATTTCATTTATATTTTTTATTTTTATTATTAATTTATTAAATTATTTTACTTTTATATGTTATTATAAATAAAAAGGAGAATTTGATTATACACCTCACTTTTTGGGTGATATTGAACTTTGAATCACATTTTCAAAAATTTTTTACCTTGCACTCTATTCCACTTAAAAATCTTTGACTTTGCACCCACTCAGAAATTTTTCTTCACAAGTTGTTGTGTGATGGAGTACAAAACCAAAGTTTTTTCAAAATGGAGTGCAAAGTTCAATATCGCCCAAAAAATAGAGTGCGAAGTCAAATCGCTCCTAAATAAAATTATGATTTTCTTATTAATAAAATAAAATTATTAGAGATTATAGCAAGAGTGTAAAATAGGAAGAAGAGACATATTGCTCATATTTTGAGAATAAAATGATTATACTACATAGTACTATTTTTGCATTTAAGACTACTTTTAGTCCTTGTTAGAGCAGAAGAGTTATTAGCCGATATATTTTCAATCACAATTAATTAATGAAGGTGGATTGTGAGCACGTGCTTAGTTATAGGGGTGTGATTTTGGAATCGAGAACCGTAGAACCGATCGTAATCGAACCGTTATAACCCGGAGCTTAGGAAATTAATATTGGAGAGGTCAAATTTTAGGGGTTTTCCCTTGAATATTACTTATTTGAGGCAATTTTCCAAAAAAGTGACCACTTTTATAAAAGGACAAAAATGTGACTAAGATGGTCACATATATAGAAAAAACATGATGTCACTGATTTTTTATGTCACTATCAGATTTTTATGTCACTTTTTAATGTCACTATAGCTGCCGGAAAATTTTTTCAGACGACCTTTTTCGACGAAATTGTCACTGTTATATGTTACTATCAGGTTTTTATGTTACTTTTGAAATGTCACTATCGATTTTCATGTCACTTTCAAATGTCACTTATCAAAAAATGTGTCACTGTGTTGCCGATTTTCCGGCGGCTTTCACCAGAAACCAACACACCGCCACCTCGAAAACGCCGCCATCACCCTTACCCCAGCACCAGCCCCCTGCCCCCGCTCTCCCAGCCCAGGCTTCACAGCCCTGTCCACTGCGAACCCCGCCACCTACCCCCCCCCCCCCCCCCCGTCGCAAATGACCTGCCACAACACCACCCAGCCACCGCGGTCGCCGCCCCTATGGCTACCCCAGACCCAATCCCCTTCCCCTGCTTCCCCACCCCCCCTCAGCTTTCCTGCCCCATCCCCAGCATATTTGCCCCAGCACCTTCTAGCGCCGCCCCAGCCATGCATCCCCCAGCGCCATCCAGCGACTCGCACAGCCTAAACAACCACCTAACTGCCTCGCCCAAGCCCTAGCAGCCTCAACAACCACCAGATCTGAAACATGGCGGTTAAATAACATCGATGAAGCAACGAAAAAGACGATTCACAACAAAGAAGAAGAAGGTATTGCGCAGAAATGAAGAAGGCGATTCACGGTAGCCTAAAATAGGGCGGCGACGGTGGCGGAATTGCCACGGCCACGACTCTGGCAGCCGGCGGAGGCGACGCGACGCGAAAGCAGACGGCGGAGGCGACGCAGTGGCAGCCGGTGGAGACAAGAGCCGGCCTTCCTTGCTGGCTGCGGAGGCGAGACACGAAGGATCTGCTGTGAGGTGGGGAGATGAAGTGATGAAGAGCTTGCTGGGATATGGCGGATTGGAACGGACAACTCTGGAGAAGGAATTTTGGGCGGCCGAACAAGTTAAGGATTTAGTGATTCCAACTCACTTTTTTGTCTTTCCCTAAATTAGTCACCTTTTTGTCTAATGAAACCTTAGAAGTGATGTTTAGGCCATTCTTCCCAAATTTTACTAGTTAGGGAGGGGTCTTACTAGACAGTCTAGACTCCAGTGGCGGAGCCAAAAAATGGCCAAGTAGAGGGTTCGGAGCTTAGGAAATTAATATTGGAGAGGTCAAATTTTAAGATTTCATTATATTTTTTACTGTTTATAAATATTTATAAATACATATATCTCAAAAAAAGATCTTGGGGGCCGAGGCCCCCATCAGCCTCCCCTGTCTCCACACTTGCTAGACTTCTCAAAATGGCTTTGAATTTATGCGGAGAATATATTATTAGGAAAAAAAACTGGAATTGTTTTTATCATATTGCTCAGTCCGATATACCTTCCCGAAGAACGCCATTAGCTGTGAGAGTACATTTTTTCATCTCAAAAAACATTTATTTCATGAGAAAATCACTACAAAAAAACCACGTGATTGGCGGAGATCATTTTGGCAGGGATTTGGAAGGGATTTTGGCAGGGAAATGCCAAATCCGTGTCAAAAACACTTTGGCACGAGCTATTTAGCACGAAAAATCGGTAAGTTCGTGCCAATAAACTTCAAAATGCATTTAGAACGTGATATTTCATAGCAATTATTTAATTGAGTTTGTGCAGGTAATATTGTACTGTATTCACTTCTCATTTTCTCTCACAGTCACATGGAAAGTGGGTACACGGATTGATACAAGATTTATTGTTAAGGCACTTAAGAGGGCAAATTGTTTTATTTTAATAGTACCATGTTCTTTCTTTATTTAAAAATACTGATTTTTAGAGGAAATATAACATCTAAAGTACATAATGAGAAAAACTATTAAATAAATTAGTTTCCATAGTGAAAGTACTACGTAGTACTACTTTCACTATGGCAGATCAAATGCCTAATCTGATAAAAAGTCAAAAATTGGTTGAGAGATTATCAATCTATTTGGATAATACGGAGTACATTTATAATATGTATCCATATGAACACTTTTATTAGATCACGCTTGTCTTATTTAACTACATTAATATTGATTTATTTTTGTTGATCTTTAGTGCGTGATGATATTGTATTTAACATTATGTTGTGTTTATACAATATCATAAAATTATGTGATGTGTGTATTTTATCTATAGCAACGTATAGTAAGAATATCCTATTTTAGGATATTCTTACGCCCCACTTTTGGGGTGAGTTTGAACTTTGCACCCTATTTTCAAAAACTTTTAGACTTTACACCATATCATACAAAATTTTGTGAAGAAAAATTATTAAATGGGGTGCAAAAACAAAGACTTTTTAGGGGATATATGATGCAAAATCTAAAAGTTTTGAAAATGATGTGCAAATTCCAATATCATCCTAAAAGCGGCTGCAAAGTCAAAATACCTTTATTGTAAAACTCAATACTTATATGACTAGTCACTGTGTACTAGTAAATAGACAAGAGTCACTAAGATGTATTTCAGAGTAATGAGTCACTAAAAGATGACGAGTCATTGGAAACTAGTCACTGAATATGTCACTTTTTTAATGTTTTTTTAAAAATTAAGTCATACTTTTTTCTTTTGAAAGGGAAAAATTACTACGTGTAATTAATTATTTATTTGCATATTTAATTGTATTCACTTGATTTGAGTACAATAAGAATTTAGATTGACAATATTTTTTTAGCTTTTTATATTAAAGCAGAGTCTCAAATTTGCATTTTGAATAGGAACTTCCAAATTCAGTAGACGATCTTAATTTAGTAATATTCATGGAAAAAGACCATTCTAAAACTCATCACTTACGTCTTTGAAAAAGGCAGAAAATAAATTAGTTATGCCTCTGTTTTGAAGAGTCACAAGTACGTTATATATTGAGTCAACTCTAAATTTAACTCGGAACTGATAAATAGGTGTGTAGACTTTTCAAATCGTTTAACTTTTCATCTGCTAAAAATAAACTTACGAAAAATAGCATCATATTTTCATATAGAAGATACTACGTATCATATATAAGTGTCAAAGTCGTTGAATTTTTGTCATAGTAATTATTCAAATCAAGAAGATAATAACTTTTATGTACATTAAAGTGATAAAGTCGATCATAACTTTTTAGTCTCTGATGATTAAAGTCAATCTTATTATATCCTCCAGAATAACTATTCGGCTGGTAATGAGAATTTTCATTCTCGTGAATGAAGTGTTGTAACGACCATCCCCACATACACTAGGGAAACGATTATTAAGAAACTAAAACATAACCAAACCTCACAACAATAATGATGAGTAACCAAAAGAAGACGTTTTTAAAAAAAGCATTACACCTGATCAGGATTTCAAAACATTTAACAACCCTTAAAAGTACCAAAGTACTAAAACCAAAATATTACAGATATTTTGTCCGCTAACCCATCCAAAACCTGATCAGGATCTTCTCTGCTAACCCATCCAAAACCTTGTCGATCACTAGCTCCACACGCTCTCTCAGGCTTCTGTATTTCATTTATTACATAAACATGAAAATATAAGAGAATAGAATTCTCGTAAGCAATAATGCAGTCTCACACTCTCAGCTAGTCATAAACAAATACACAAGCTGGGATACGTAACACAAAAGATATAGTCACATATAAAATACAATTAACAACAAGTAAGTGCTCAAGTATCAAACCCAAGAGGTTTCCTTATTCATTATTCTTCCTTCTCATTTTTTCTTTTGAGTTTATGGGCATGTAGCTCGTGCCCAGACCCCTCGTCGACGACCTTGGGTAGGTAGCCATCAGAAGTAACCCCGTGACTCCCAATGAGAGGACGTCCCGCTACGCTCAGCTCAGGTAGTTACTTGGGGGCATGACTACTTTAGAATATTACTTATCATTCATTAGTTATCATTATCATTATAACTCAGAATAATTTACATTAGACAAGCCAATAGCTCCATAATTATAACCACCCGTTAATAGTTACATACAATTTGGAATTCACATGCCATACAATTTCAAGTATTCAAGCAAATATATAAATTCATAATTAGCTAGACTTCCATACTTTATTTAGAACTACCATGTATTAGATGTTGATGACTTACCTTGTTCAAACGAAGTTTATACTCGTGTGTCCGTGTGTATGGCGTTTACGAGCAACTGTTCTTTGATGAGCAAATATATATGATTTACACTTGGTCATACTTAAATTCATGGTTTGAGCAAAATCCTAAGACTCGGGAATAAGGGAAATTTTACAAAATCAGCCCCTAAACGTGAGAAAAATCCTGAAATTCCTACACCCGAAACGGCCATAACCTCGAGTAGCTAGATAACCAAGAACCGGTTGAAATTCATTAATCAAGGATCAACAACAACTAGCTAATTACTATAACATCAAGAAAACTCTATGAATTTACTTAGAACCAGCCCAAAATTAACAATACTTGTAGAAATCTCAAAACAAGAACTAAAAACCGAAATATAAGAGAATTATTCCATGTAAAGTGAAAATCTTACCGATTGATGATTTTTGGTGAAGGAATGTGTTTATTTTACGCTTGGATTACCTTGAGGAAGGTTTGAGATCAGTTTACGGAGAGAGATGAGCAAAGGGCTATTTTGTTGCTCAAAGGGGATTTCTTCGTTAAAAAATGCGTTTTCCAATGACTGGCCAAAAACTGCTCGAACCGGCATCGGTTTAGCCTTGACCGGCGCCGGTTCCCCTGCCAACCTCCTCACTGACATTCTGTTTTCTACCGGAGCCGGTTTGGGGACTACCGGCATCGGTCTAGGGCCCACCGGTCCTGAAAATCGTCATTTTCCGGCCCTTAATTGATCCAGATTGTTGTTGATTAGGTCCAAGACCCCCGATGACATTTTAAATATATTTCAACCAGCCGAAGACTATCTAACATGCCAACTAACTTAATATACTGTTAGATCCGATAAAAATGATGATTATGGTGTAGTTTCGTTGTTTATCAAATACCGTCGTCTGTCACGTTCCAACATATCAACATGTAAGTTTCAAACGCTAATATCATAAAGTGCATAATCAAATGATGTCCCTAAAGCTTAATTACATTTATAATACCCTGCCAAAATCATACTAGTATGTTATAGCATGATTATATATATAATTAATTTAGCACATAAGTGTCATCCTTTATTTTAATATATCATATAGTAATTAGTAATAAGTACAATAAAGGACATAGTTTTACATGCTACAAAGTAAAAGCAGTAGGTTCTTGCCCCAAAATTTTGGCATCCTCAGGAGTAAGATACGAGTATAACCTTCGCAAAGATCGAAGCGTGGCATGTCAATGTACTTTTTTATGTTTTACATTTACATAAATGGTAAAAACATAAATGGTAAAAACCGGTACCGGTACCTGCATTTTCTAATTTGATTTTTGTCACCATTTTGGTTTCGGTGTCTGCCCGCTTTTCGCTCCTATATGCTACCCTATCAAATAGCACTGTCGATTTTTTCTGCATATATTTCATGATATTACATTAATGACCCATTCACATACAGATTTTGAAACAAAAGTCTTGAAAAGCACAACCTACGGATCGGAGTATAATAATATGAACCCGTATAGTGTGTAATTTGTCCATTTGGGCGTGCTTGACATTTAACGGTGTGCGGTTAGCGGTTAGGAGATAACGAATTATGTTACCAGATTATTAATAGCGGATTCAGTTAGAGGGTTTGAGTAGCAAAATAAGTTGACAGATGGTTAGAAGATGTTTGGTAATTAAGCTTTTTGTCCATAAAATTAGTAGAAACGCCATATTTCAAAACACCAAGTCAAAACTTTCTTATTTACAGAGTTTTCACTTCAACGTTTTCGTCCAAAAATGTTACTACTGAACAACTATTTACCAAATAATTTTTTCAAGGTTTGCAGCTTGGTCATTTTATCTAACTAATTTTATTGTTACATAATTCGTTAGTTAGTAGAGTTTTATTCTATTCCTTTCTGAGATAGTGCTTGTCTCCAAATTAAGCTCTCATTTTCCTTTTAGGATATCCTCAAATCAAGTTAATTCTTCTCTTATGTAATATTTGAGTGGTATAGTACGTTACTCTTTTATTCCTATATAAGCACACCATTAATGCTTAGTTATGTGTATCATATTTTTGAGAAATGACATGTTCGGAAAGTCAATGACAACATTATTTTGAGTCTTTGACTACAAATCTATAGAGTCAAACTAGCAATTTAATTGTGGGATAGAAAAAGTATCATATTTGTAAATACACAAGCTCTACACACTGAATTTCCATGAAACTTTCTTTCTCAAAATTGTAAGAATTGCGATATATCAAAATTAAGTTCACATTTTTTATTAATATTTTTTCGGTAAAAGACTTTTTTACTAGTGGTAAATTAAGTTTGCACCCCATTTTATTGTCCAAATTAGATTTGCACCCTGTTTTAAAAAAATGTGTATTTGCATTTCAACCCCGTATGAAAAGACAAAAATGCCCCTTTCTTTAACAATTATGTTGGCCTTCAACATCTTCCTTATCGAGAGCATTTTTGTCTTTTCATACAAGATCGGGGTGTAAATACAAATTTTTTAAAAAACATGGTGCAAAGTCTAATTTGGATAATAAAATGGGTTGTAAATCCAAATTACCTTTTTTACTCTTATAAAAGTACAACATTAATTACCCACTTTTCTCATCACATATTTAGTGGTGACATATTTGAAAGGTCAACACAAAAGATTAGATTACTTTGATGACTTGGTTGTGACTACTGAGTACCCAATATAATTGTGCCATAATATTAATCATACTTGAACTAGAATGGGTAAATGAAGCATTTGATGGAACCAATTCAAACGACCTATTTATTATATTAAGTTATTTACCAAACGGTAACCATTTGATATTATTCCATTATAAGGATGTTTTCTTTTGTACTGAAATTTGTTGGTCTGGTCTGGTCTTGTACATGACTGGTTTCTGTGTACGTACTTTGTATTTTATAACTACGGAAGTCTGATCTGATCTGATCTGGTCTGGTTTGGTCTGGTCTGACTTGGTCTTGGTGGAACTGACAACAGTCCAAAAGAAAACATATTAAACCCTTATATCAGCTGCGCTGTGTTTTAATTTATACTTAGCTTTTAGTCATATGGTGTTTAACTAAATGATCACGCTAATTAAATTTTTTACAGACTTAAATGCACTTTTTGTGTGCTACTAGGCTGGTTACATGGTACAGAAAAAGTAGGCTAAACGGACAGGCCCACATATTCAGCAGTGCCTAATAGCCAGCTAATATAACGCTTGAAGGAGTTATTAGTGTATCCAGCTTAGGGAGTATCTTGTAGGCTATAGCCCCATTCTTTAGGACTGCCCTACCTTCTGCCCGGCTTTTGATGAATGATACTCTGGTTAATACATACACAAATCACAGACGTAGTGGAACGTACATTTGGTTGTTTAAACTAAGCTCAGCGTCATAATTATAAAACACGGACTATACACAGCAAATAAAACACTCAGTCCGATCTGTGGTGAGACTAAATAACCTTGAGATCGATGCCAAACACTATACTTTCCCTTTTCTGTGGGCTTATGGCTGGCACGAAAGATTAAAAACAAAAGTTGCAGGCTTAACGTGAAACCGATGGGCAGTGGCGCAGTCAGAAAAACGAATTAAAATGATCAAAATATAATTAAATATGGAGTATATATAAAAAAAGTTTGATCATTTTTAAACAATACTCCTTACCTTTTTAAACAATACATGAGTTGAACGTTTTATATGCATTTTAGACAAACAATAGTTTAAATGAGACTAGTAGAGTTATAAAATTTGATATATATGTCAAATACATTATAAACTTTAATTCACTAAATGCATGTTTATTTCGTTGCTAAAACATTCTATCAATGTTCTTAAATAAATGCAACATGTGGAATTTCACCTACTGTCGTCAGATAAATCATTGTTTATTTTCTGCAGTAATTTGCACATCATCTATGTTTTTTATATGTTGATGATATCAGTGTTATAGGTAATTCCTATTTTTTTGTTAATCATTTTCTCTCTCTGTTAGCTTAATGTTTTGCTATTAAGGACTTGAGTGATTTGCACTTCCTTTTTGGCATTATAGAATATACAATTAACCTCAATCTGTAATAAGATAAATAAATGGTTATTAATTAGACAGATGAAAATTAAGAATATTAATGACTTTCAATGTTTTCGGTGATCGACAAATGTAAGAAAAGTTACTTGCAAGTTCATGTTATCGGAGTTATTTCAATCATACAAGATCATAGTGTCATACTAGATCATATTTAATATATAGTAGACGTGGAGACAAGATTTGAATTTATCAATTCAGACGTAAATATATATATGAGATTGACAATGTATCATGTTAATTTATAATCTGTAATTCTTTTAGTTTTTCTAATAGAATAAATTTATATTATTACTTTCACTAATATTTGTACAATTAATATCACTGTTCTTACTATATTAGTAGCAGTACTAATATTGTCATTGCTGTTGTTTTTTGTTGTTTTCTTCTTCCGCTATTCTATTTATATATAAGAAAAGAAACATCTCATAAAAATACTACCTCCGTCGCGGTGGACTTTGCCAAGTGCAAAGTAGGTGAGAAATAAGAATAGTAAAAACTGTATAGTTGAGATTTGTGCAGAGAAGAGAGAAATATGCAGAACCAAAAATTAATTGCTTTAATGTAATTAGAGAGAAATCTAATTAGTTCTAATAAAATAAAACTTCGAGTTGGTCTATTTAGTTCTTTTTGGAGTTGGTCTAAAGTGAAGACGGTGAGTAATTTGAATTCATCAACCCTACGATTAATAAAAATCTAATGTTATGTTTTGTTTTTTATTCTACTCCCTTCATTAGACCATTACAACCCTTCACTCGAGAATAAAAAATGAGTAAAATAAAATGATAATCACATTGCGTGCTAAAAAATAAAACTTCTAAATTTAATTCAATTTATTAGTTCAACATATTGAAATAATATCTCTATAATATGTTAGTGACTCAAAACAATTTCTTGAATTTGGTTATTACCGTGGCCTTCCAAATATGTACATACGCACGAGACAGATTTACGAAAGTTTTTCAGATGATTCCTATTCCAGCAACTTGAAGAATATTTGAACAAAACATGTACATCTCTTACTATATAATTGACCATTAAAGAAACACTATATTAGATTACCAACTAGAATCAGTAGTCAAATCAAACTGAATTTAGAAAATGAAAATAAATTTGCGAATCAAAAGCTCACACTATTCATAATAATAAACCTCCATAGCATAAGCTCTTGCAGTTGAAAAGATATACTAGGTATGAAAAAAATAATCAAAACGCTAACAATCTAACAGTAGAAAGTAAATTAAAAAGGAATTATGTAATTAAATAACGAAGATGTGGAAGACGAGGAAATAAAATTGTTATTGGGTGTTAGGTATGGGCCTTTCTGTCACGTCCCGGACCTACCCGGACACGTCAACAACCCGCCGTACAGTACGAATAGTCAACCGCAGTCCACTCATCCATACTATACAAGGCGTTTTGAATACCATTCACACATAGTACATCCATAAACAAACATAATGTAAAACATTCATTTAAAACAGCGGAAGCGTTTAATAAAAGTGTCTTAGCCACACTTTGGCAAACATGGGCATACAAGCCCCAAATGAGTATTCAAAAATAATATCCATGAGCATTATTATAATTGTTTTAAAATCAGAAAACAGAAGAAGCACGAACCACGTCTTCTCCCCTAAATATCCCCGAGCAACGGGCGCCGGTAGCAACCTTCAAGTCCTACCTGAAACTGTGAGGTGGCCTCCCCCGTGAAGGGGAGGTCAGTACTTGGAAGCATTTGACAAGTACAATGACAACTATACTAAGTATAATCAACGTTTTAAATTTCCAAGACCCCCAAAATAGGGTGATATCATAATATAAATAACAATTTATATTTCCCACTTATTATCCTTATAATAAGTAAATTCATTTATTTGTCGGCACATGGCCCTTCTTATATATTCCTTTTCATTTCTCATTTGCACAACCCAACCCTTGGGTCTTATTATTTCTACGGGACTTGCTACCGTTGTCCGAGACCTCATGACGCTCTCGGTTCGGACTCCAACATCCTGCCCCTGGACTCATACCCATCATCCCGTAGGAAGGTAAGGCCCTTCGGGGTCCTATCTTATGTGTTACCGCTACCGGAATCTAGTTAGGTCTCCGATTCGGATTCCACCCTAACCCGTGATCACGATGCAAGTCCATGCTATCCAACCCCGCTCTCTAGAGTCGGGAAGGGCCATGGTCCTTACTTATTTCCATAATTCAACCGGCTATCCACAAGGACTACCGAACACACCCGTAGGCCAATCCTATACCTAGGATCAATTTATTGCTTACTTTATCTTGGGTATCCCTTAAGGCCTACCCCTAGTATAACTTAGAGTTCATACTTTCCTACCTTAAAGCATCTCTTAAGACTACTTAAGGCATAACATTTCACAATTCCAACCTTAGGATCAATCTTAACAACATTTCATTTTAATGTCCAACTAGTATCTTAATACTAGTCAAATTAATTCCAACAAACCAACTTCTCAACTCATAGTCATATAGACAATTCCAACTGATTTTCCTTTGAAAATATGATTTATCTCAATATTCAAAATATCACTTTTAATCACTCATATATTCTAATATGAAGTAAAAAGTATATTTCAACATATGTTTCATAATTAATTCTTCTTTCAAGTCAACATACTCATAACACATGATCATACACAATTTACTCTTAAATTTGTATATCATGCTCCTTTTCTCTATAGACATTAGTCTTCTCATTCTTAGGCATTATTAATCATTAATAATCCAAAAAAACACATTTAATTAACTTAGTTGCCATATAGTCAGCCATCCTCACCTTATGAAGTGCTGAAATAGTTGCCTTTGCTAAGTCCCTCGATCAATCCCCGTTCTAGTCCGATTGAAAGTGGAAAACTGGACTACTGGGCAAAAGCCGGGCGGCTTTCGTAATCTGCAACTACGAACAGCTCCTTTGGAGTGGCGGTTTCCGGCGATTTCGACTCCTATCGATTTGCCAAACCTTCTAAGTTAATTACCACTACTTTATATCAATATTATACACTTTTAAACGTGTAGAACTCATGGTTTAATCCACCATATGATTCCTTAAAAATCATACACAATAAACTAGTTAAAAGAGGGTAGATGAGTTCTTACCTTCCTCTTAGCTAGTTTAATTTTCTCCTAGGATTTCCTTCTTCCTAGCTTCCTCCAACTATGGCTTTGCTGAGATAGCTCCCTGGAGTCCTTCTCTCTTCTCTTGTGCTGGCTGGATGAGTGGAATGGGAAGGGGGAGGTACCTCTACTCAATCAAGCAAAATAATGTATGAGTAGGGTCCTAAAAATGGCTAATGTGACTCATGCCATCCCTTCACTTAATAACTCCGCACACACACACTTCTTATGGTCTCCTCCAGCTCTCCCCTTGTCTGCTAGAGCATATAGAAACGTGGGGTGGCCCCCACTCATGTGGGAGGTCATCCCATTGTGTCCCGATGTGTATAATCGGCCCCGAAAGTTGTATTTCTCGGCCCGTTTTAATCATATTTTATTTTATCGGACCAAATAAAATATATCACGCGTTCCTAATAATTATGGGCCTTTAGAATAGATGTACATTTCCCAACATTAATTTAGGAGTCTCCGAAACTCATTTCGGGCTGTTATTCGCTAAATTACCAATACCGGTAATTGGGCCTCGTTTGACCGACCGGTCAACTCTATGCCCTTCCCATTGCCCAATTAAAATATCCACCTCCATATAGATGTCATCTAGACCAAGATGAATATAATATGTGGTTCGGGAATTATCGGGCGGTCCCCGTTCCCGCTGTGGGCCCCACATGCAATTTACTATTCACGTAAAAGAAATAATAAAATTTAACAATTACGTAAATTCATAACTCATCCTTCAAGGTTTATTACATAATTTACTAAAAGTAAACATGCTTGGGGACGGTGTCACAAGTTCACCCCCCTTTAACGGGAGTTTCGTCCCCGAAATTCACAACGATTATTCAAACAGAAATGCATATTGTTCCTTCATCGAGGCTTCAGTCTCCCAAGTTTCTTCTTCAACTCGGTCACTCTTCCAAAGGATTTTAACCATTGGAACTTTCTTGCTTCTTAGCTTCTTTACTTTCATATCAAGTATCCTTACCGGTTGCACGACGTAGTTCAAGTCTTCCCGTATTTCCACGGGTGGTTTTTCTAGTACATGAGATGGATCCGGAATATATTTCTTAAGCATAGACACGTGGAATACATTATGTATCTTCTCCAATTCCGGAGTCAACTGTAGTCGGTATGCTACGGCCCCAATTCTTTCAAGAATCACAAATGGCCCTATGTAGCGTGGGTTAAGTTTCCCTCAGCTCTGAAATCGGATGATTCCTTTCCAAAGTGAAACCTTCAAAAATACTTCCTCTCCAACCTTAAACTCTAAGGCTCTTCAGCGCTTATCGGCATAGCTCTTCTGTCTATCCTGTGCCACCTTAAGTCTTTCACGAATCATCTTCACCTTTGACTTGGTGATTTCCACCAGTTCCGTGCTCTCGAGTTTGGCCATGCCAACCTCATCCCAACACAAAGGTGTACGACACCTCCTCCCATACAATGCCTCGTATGGAGGCATGCCTATACTCGCCTGATAACTGTTGTTATAGGCAAACTCCACAAGTGCCAAATGGTTGTCCCAACTCCCTTGGAACTCCAATGCACAAGCTCTCAGCATATCCTCTAATATTTGTATAACCCGCTCAGATTGCCCATCCGTTTGTGGATGAAAATTTGTGCTGAATTTCAACTTTGTCCCCATAGATTCTTGGAACTTCGGCCAAAATCGTGATGTGAATCGCGGATCTCTATCGGATACAATGGTTATCGGAACCCCATGTAGCCTCACGATCTCATCCACATACAACTTGGCTAACCTTTCCAGTGCATAGGTGGTGTTGATATGTAGAAAGTGTGCACTCTTTGTGAGCCTATCGACCACAACCCATACGGCATCATAGTTCTTAATCGTCCGTGGCAGCCCCACCACGAAATTCATAGTCACGTGTTCCCACTTCCATTCAGGAATGGAAAGTGGCTGCAATACCCCAGCCGGATGCTGATGTTCTGCCTTAACTTGCTGACAAGTAAGACACCTGCTGATGCACTCGGCTATTTCTCTCTTCATACCTGACCACCAGTAACTATCTTTCAAATCACGGTACATTTTCGTGCCTCCGGATGCATGGCATACGCCGATGAATGAGCCTCCTCTAAGATGGACTTTCGGAGCCCATCATCCGACGGCACACACACTCGGTCACGAAATAATAAGAGACCATCGTCTCTTTTTCTGAAATCCTCAACCGGTCCCGCTAGCATGCGTTCACGGACCTTCATAAGTTCTTCATCAGTTTCTTGACCCTTCATGATTTCATGAAGTAATGTAGGTCTCACCTCGAATCTAGCTAACAAGGCACCATCGCTAGATACCTCCAATTGGGCTCTCAATGCCCTCAAACTAGTCAACAATGCCCCATACGAGTTCTTTCGGCTCAAGGCATCCGCTACCACGTTGGCTTTACCGGGGTGGTACTCAATGACTAGATGGTAGTTGACGAGCACTTTGTCACGGTGCGTCAAAATAAATTCAATACTAAACACTTATACGTAGTATAGCGTAGTAGAGTTCTATCCACAGGGAAAGGAATGATTTTCTTTTTTATGAAACTAGTAATAAAAAGGGGGGGTTTGGTTTTGAGTGATTTAATTCAATTAAGAAACTAAGATGAACAACCTATATGTGTTTAACTCAAGAATAAAAGGGACTTGGCTTTGCTACTTTCCACTTGTTGATATATTTTAGTCGATCCTTGTTATATCTATAACTTATCCCCTCTCGAATACTCAATCGAGGAGTATCTCCAATTCATCGAGGGTAGTTATTAACAACGACCGTTCATTAATAACCCTTACTATTAATCAAATATAGAACAACGACGTATACCGATATAATAGTAGCATTCAATCTTTTTTAACTCCTTGATGAAATCAATTGAGATTGATAACCTTAACACAACGGTTTCGGTTTAACCAACAAAATTAATCCCTCTTAAGTCTATTAACCACGACCGTGCATTAATAAACCGAAGTTACTTACTTGTGAAATCACCAACGATTAACCATCGGTTCATTGATCGTTTCTAGTAATAATTAATGTTGGAACGTTAACTAATCGTCACTTAGCAACCCTCCAACATTAATATAGAATGAGATTAAGGGAGAATTAATAATCAAGAGAAGAAGTTAAGAAAATAACTCACAACTTTAATAATCAACAAGCTTCAAGAGCAAAACCAAGAATGGAAGTTTAGCTCTTCATTTGGAGACTAAACATAGCTAGAAAAATATAAAGAAATGCTATTCTAAACTGAGCTAAAGAGTATGGAAGAAGGGATTCTGAAATATGAAGGAAAATGGGGCTATTTATAGGTGTTTTCAACACCTAATGCCGGATACCCGGCCGGGTATTTTGACATACCCGACCGGGTATTTACCTAATCAAATATTTTCCCATATTTTTGTGTCTTCTGCACGTCCTTTGGTCCGAAATCACAGAATACCCGACCGGGTATATGGAATACCCGACCGGGTATTCGCTAGTTTGCAGCAGTTTCCTTTGTCACTTCATACCCGGCCGGGTAAAATCCATACCCGACCGGGTTTTGCACAAAACTCAGGTTTCTTCATCCTTTTTGCTTCCAAACCTATCCTAAACTTAAAACCAAACTAACTACAACTTACAACAAACAATAAAATGCTAGAAATATGATTACAATCAAATGCAAACTTACAACTATAAACTTGCACAAAACTAGTAAATAAACACTACAAACAATAATAAAAATGTATACTTAGGCACTAACAACTAGTGCCTATCAGTAGTCTTTTATCAACTCCATCCACCGTCTCTGTCTCATGTTTAACTCTTTTTGAGTAAACACATACTTCAAGCTCTTGTGGTCAGTGTATATGTGACATGTCTCACCGTAGAGATAATGTCTCCAAATCTTTAGTGCAAATACCACTGCCCCCAACTCCAGATCATGAGTAGGGTAATTTACCTCATGTTTCTTCAACTGTCGCGAAGCATAGGCAATCACCCTCACATTCTGCATCAACACACATCCAAGCCCTTGGATGCTCGCATCACTATAGACATCGTACCCCATACCCTGTTTGGGTAATGCAAGTACCGGTGCCTCGGTCAATCTCTTCTTCAGTTCAAGGAATCCCTTCTCACATCGGTCATCCCATACAAACTTGGCCCCTTTTCGAGTGAGCTTCGTCAATGGCGATGCCAAAACTGAGAACTTCTCCACGAATTTTTGGTAGTACCCTGCCAATCCAAGGAAGCTACGAATTTCCTTGACGTTCTTTGGCCTCTTCCATTCAGTAATGGCCTCAATCTTCTTGTTATCTACGACAATCCCTGATCCCGAAACCACATGCCCGAGAAAGCCAATCTCCCTTAGCCAAAATTCATATTTGGAAAACTTGGCATAGAGTTGCTTCTCCCGTAGTGTCTCAAGAACAAGTATCAAGTGCTCCTCATGCTCTTCTTCACTCTTTGAGTAAATCAAGATATCATCTATGAACACAATCACAAACCGGTCCAAGTATTTATGAAATACTCGGTTCATCAAGTCCATAAATGTCACCGGGGAGTTTGTTAGCCCAAACGACATGACTAAGAACTCAAAATGACCATACCTCGTGCGAAAAGCACTCTTCGGTATATCCTCCTCCTTTATCTTCAGTTGATGGTACCCCGACCTCAAGTCGATCTTCGAAAACACCGTTGCTCCTCGGAGCTGATCAAACAAGTCATCAATCCTAGGTAAAGGATACCTATTCTTGATCGTGACCTTGTTCAGTTGACGGTAGTCAATGCACATTCGAAGTGTCCCATCCTTCTTTTTCACGAAAAGGACCGGTGCTCCCCATGGGGAGTGGCTCGGCCTTATGAAACCGTTATCCAATAGCTCTTGCAATTGGGTTTTCAACTCATTAAGTTCAGCGGGTGCCATTCTGTATGGCGGTATAGAGATTGGTTTGGTGCCGGGTTCAACCTCGATCACGAACTCAATCTCCCTATCGGGTGGAAGTCCCGGCAAGTCTTTTGGGAAGACATCCGGATACTTGCACACTACTCTCACATCGTTGATGTCTATCTCTTCTTTGGTTTTATCCACCACGTATGCTAGATATGCGTGACATCCCTTTCTCATCATATTCCTCGCTCTCACGGCGGATATGATACAAGTGTTTGATTTGCCTCTATCTCCCTCAAAGCGTAAAGTCAACCCTTCACCGCTTTCGAGTTCAAGAACCTTCGTGTAGCAATCAACCCTAGCATGATGTTTCTCAAGCCAATCCATTCCTAGGATTGCATCGAACTCGATCATACTCAGCGGTACGAAATCACACGTCAAGGTTTGGCCCTCCACTTCCACCTCACACGATGGATAGTGGCTATTTCTTTCGATATCATCCCCTAGAGGTGGGACACCAATAGGGTTTGATTCATCGGTACAAGCGGTTCCTTGAATCCCCCGGCAAACGCCTCACTCACAAATGATCGTTGCGCCCCGGTATCAATAAGGATTCTTGCATCTCTCCCGTTTATCTTTAGTGTTCCTACATTCATAAGCGATGTAAGACACACTACTAAGTATGAATTTGCTTCTTTGGTTAAAGAGTGTACCAACTACGGTTCAGATGGTAGTCGTTCAACGTCCCATCACAACCCGCTCGGTTCTCACCCTCGAAAACCGACCTTGCGCATTTAACAGGGGAAAGCCGGCCGCTTTTCGCGAAAGCCGGCCGCTTTTCGCTCACTTCGGAGCTTGTTGTTACGTAAGCCGGCCGGTTTCTACGAAAGCCGGCCGGGTTTCGTCTGCGAGAAAATTGCCCGTAAATAAATCACGAAAGCCGGGCAGCTTTCACGAAAGCCGGCCGGTTTTCGTCGCCGTCATTTTATTCATGAAATAGGTTTCAAAGCCGGCCGGTTTCTACGAAACCCGGCCGGGTTTCAATAGTGCAAAAATCCCCAGGCCCAACAAATGCCGGACGGCTTTCACCGAAGCCGGACGGCTTTTGGCGCCGTAGTTTATTCAGGATAATATGTTACAATTGCAGGCCGGTTTCTGTGAAAGCCGGACGGTTTTCATCTGCGAGGAAAATTCTGATTTAATATTTACGAAAGCCGACCGGTTCTCGGTGGAAGCCGGCCGGTATCCGTTGCCGTGGTATTTTTTTTAAAAAAATCAAGACGAAAGCCGGACGGCTTTCGTCAAAGTGGGGCGGCATTCGCCCAGGGCGAGGATTCTCCTCCCTTTTTTCTCCCCAAACCCGACCAAACTTGTCGGGGTTATAAATTTACAAGTTCAACACTCCTATTGTTTATAATAGATTAATACGTGAGTTTAAGGAATTACCCGCAACGGAGTCCAGGTTGGCACGAGCATCCGCCTCCGTCATAGCATAGATCCGAGCTTGTGTCCTTCCTTGATTTACGGATGGCGCGTTGCTTGAACTTGCTCCACCGTGCCCACCGCTCGCATTCGGTGCTCCCATTCGATTCCTGCTCACCGTTGTTCCAACTACTTGGCCCGGCCCCCATGGCTCGCCCAAGTTGTGGGCAACTCACTTTCAAATGCCCGACCTCCCCGCATTGATAACACCTCGGGGGATCGCGGCACTTGCCAAAGTGGTTCTTCTTGCAATTGCTGCACTTCTTTACACCTGAGCCTTGTGACACAGAGCTTTGCCCGCTTGGGCCTTGATTTCCCCTTGCCGGTGGTGCAGGGGTTTTGAAAGATCCGCCTCCCCTGTAGTTCCCCTTTATGTTAGAACCTTGAGGGCCATGATTCTCCTATTTTCTTTTCTTTGCCTCCTCGGCATTCCTTCATTTTCTTTCCTCTCACTCTTTCTCCCCCTTCAAGCCTTGTTCAACCACTTGACTAAACGTCATATTAGGCAATTGCGTTGCCCTCTCGCGTATGTCAAGGTCCAAGGCATCCCAGAAATTGTTCACCATCCGGTTTTCATCACAAATGTACTCCGGTATGAACTCAGCAAGCTTTCTGAATTTGTGCTCAAGTTCCTTCACCGTACATTCACCTCCTTGGGTCAAATTAGTGTACTCCCTCCTCTTCAGGTTCACCTCGAAGTCGGAGTAGTATTGGCTAAAGAACTCTTGTCAGAAATTCTCCCAAGTGACGGCCTCGCCGTACTTCCCCTTTGTTCCATCCCACCATGTGGACGCCATGCCTTCTAGTAGCCTCGTGGCTACTCTCAACTTCATGTGGGGTGGCAGTTGCATGTCGAGGGCCGCCTCATTGAATCTTTTGATCCACTCGGCCGCCACGGAGATGTCCCCCGTTCCATCAAACGGTTTACATCCCAAGTCTCTTGCCTCTTTGAGGTACTTTGAGATCCTTATTATAGGGACCTCAGCACCTCCCCCTCCTCGGGGTTCTACGATCTCCCTAGGAGTCACGTGGCTTCCTCTCCTTGAAGCCCCTTCCAAAGCACGCCTTGCCCGGCGCCTTTGGCGATCTTGGTGGTATTGTCAGAGCAATTCTTCAATCCGTTCGAGAGCTTCATTATCATCGCTCTCATCACTAGCATCGTCGTACTCCCCATCATATGGGTTCTCAATCGGCTCGGTTCCCGGTTGGTAAGTTGAATCCTCCTCGGACTCATAGTGCTCGTCTATTGTTTCCACATGACCGTCACTCACGGTCAGCGAGTGGCCTGCACGGCCTTGTCTCCTAGACACCCTCGATCCTCCCCGACTGCCACGTTGGGATACTCCCGGTGCTTGGCCAGTCGGGTTTCGTCGAGTAACTTTCCCGGTACGTTCCATTTCTGAAAGAAATTTAGAATGAGTCATTAGACTCGTATCAAATGTCAATTGACGGATAGGCACTTAAAGACATCTTTTGGCTCAAATCACCGTCATACCAATTGCTAAGGGTACCATCTTAACAATTAGAGACATTGCAACTCAAGTACCAAAAGTTCTATAAGTACAAAACTTCTTATGCTCATGGTTTTCATTTTCATTTTCAAAAAGAATTTTGAAGCTTCATTATGATGTTTACGGACTAAGGCTCTGATACCAATTAAATTGTCGCGCCCCAGATCTACTCGGACACGTCAACAACCCGCCGTACAGTACGAATAGTCAACCGCAGTCCACTCATCCATACTATACAAGGCGTTTTGAATACCATTCACACATAGTACATCCATAAATAAACATAATGTAAAACATTCATTTAAAACAGCAGAAGCGTTTAATAAAAGTGTCTTAGCCACACATTGGCAAACATGGGCATACAAGCCCCAAATGATTATTCAAAAATAATATCCATGAGCATTATTATAATTGTTTTAAAACCAGAAAACAGAAGAAGCACGAACCACGTCTTCTCCCCTGAATATCCCTGAGCAACGGGCGCCGGTAGCAACCTTCAAGTCCTACCGGAAACTGTGAGGTGGCCTCCCCCGTGAAGGGGAGGTCAGTACTTGGAAGCATTTGACAAGTACAGTGACAACTATACTAAGTATAATCAACGTTTTAAATTTCCGAAACCCCCAAAATAGGGTGATATCATAATATAAATAACAATTTATATTTCCCACTTATTATCCTTATAATAAGTAAATTCATTTATTTGTCGGCACACGGCCCTTCTTATATATTTCTTTTCATTTCTCATTTGCACAACCCAACCCTTGGGTCTTTTTATTTCTACGGGACTTGCTACCGCTGTCCGAGACCTCATGAGGCTCTCGGTTCGGACTCCAACATCCCGCCCCTTGACTCATACCCATCATCGCGTAGGAAAGTAAGGCCCTTCAGGGTCCTATCTTATGTGTTACCGCTACCGGAACCTAGTTAGGTCTCCGATTCGGATTCCACCCTAACCCGTGATCACGATGCAAGTCCATGCTATCCAACCCCGCTCTCTAGAGTCGGGAAGGGCCATGGTCCTTACTTATTTCCATAATTCAACCGGCTATCCACAAGGACTACCGAACACACCCGTAGGCCAATCCTATACCTAGGATCAATTTATTGCTTACTTTATCTTGGGTATCCCTTAAGGCCTACCCCTAGTATAACTTAGAGTTCATACTTTCCTACCTTAAAGCATCTCTTAAGACTACTTAAGGCATAACATTTCACAATCCAACCTTAGGATC
Source organism: Cuscuta europaea (assembly GCA_945859875.1). Taxonomy (NCBI): domain Eukaryota; kingdom Viridiplantae; phylum Streptophyta; class Magnoliopsida; order Solanales; family Convolvulaceae; genus Cuscuta; species Cuscuta europaea. The sequence continues at coordinate 4,902,037 of CAMAPE010000035.1, read as the reverse complement.
AATCTTAACAACATTTCATTTTAATGTCCAACTAGTATCTTAATACTAGTCAAATTAATTCCAACAAACCAAGTTCTCAACTCATAGTCATATAGACAATTCCAACTGATTTTCCTGAAAATATGATTTATCTCAATATTCAAAATATCACTTTTAATCACTCATATATTCTAATATGAAGTAAAAAGTATATTTCAACATATGTTTCATAATTAATTCTTCTTTCAAGTCAACATACTCATAACACATGATCATACACAATTTACTCTTAAATTTGTATATCATGCTCCTTTCTCTATAGACATTAGTCTTCTCTTTCTTAGGCATTATTAATCATTAATAATCCAAAAAAACACATTTAATTACCTTAGGTAATCTCATGAAATTAACTCACTAATTATAAGCAATATAGTCAGCCATCATCACCTTATTAAGTGCTGAAATAGTTGCCTTTGCTAAGTCCCTCGATCAATCCCCGTTCTAGGCCGATTGAAAGTGGAAAACTGGACTGCTGGGCAAAAGCCGGGCGGCTTTCACGAAAGCCGAGCGGCTTTCGTAGTCTGCAACTACGAACAGCTCCTTTGGAGTGGCGGTTTCCGACGATTTGGACTCCTATCGATTTGCCAACCCTTCTAAGTTAATTACCACTACTTTATATCAATATTCTACACTTTTAAACGTGTAGAACTCATGGTTTAATCCACCATATGATTCCTTAAAAATCATACACAATAAACTAGTTAAAAGAGGGTAGATGAGTTCTTACCTTCTTCTTAGCTAGTTTTCTCCTAGGATTTCCTTCTTCCTAGCTTCCTCCAACTATGGCTTTGCTGAGATAGCTCCCTAGAGTCCTTCTCTCTTCTCTTGTGTTGGCTGGATGAGTGGAATGGGAAGGGGGGAGGTACCTCTACTCAATTAACCAAAATGATGCATGAGTAGGGTCCTAAAAATGGCTAATGTGACTCATGTCATCCCTTCACTTAATAACTCCGCACACACACACTTCCTATGGTCTCCCCGAGCTCTCCCCTTGTCTGCTAGAGCATATAGAAACGTGGGGTGGCCTCCACTCATATGGGAGGTCATCCCATTGTGTCCCGATGTGTATAATCGGCCCCGAAAGTTGTATTTCTCAGCCCGTTTTAATCATATTTTATTTTATCGGACCAAATAAAATATATCAAGTGTTCCTAATAATTATGGGCCTTTAGAATAGATGTACATTTCCCAACATTAATTTAGGAGTCTCCGAAACTCATTTCGGGCTGTTATCCGCTAAATTACCAATACCGGTAATTGGGCCTCGTTTGACCCACCGGTCAACTCTATGCCCTTCCCATTGCCCAATTAAAATATCCACCTCCATATAGATGTCATCTAGACCAAGATGAATATAATATGCGGTTCGGGAATTATCGGGCGGTCCCCGTTCCCGCTGTGGGCCCCACATGCAATTTACTATTCATGTAAAAGAAATAATAAAATTTAACAATTACATAAATTCATAACTCATCTTTCAAGGTTTATTACATAATTTACTAAAAGTAAACATGCTTGGGGACGGTGTCACACTTTCAGTCCCTCGATCCGGTCAAACCCGTGACTCTTAAAACCGCCTCTTCGGTAGGAATGCCAAAGAATCCCACACCGGTGGGCTAGGAGAGTCCGTAGTACCTTATAAGGCCTAGGCTCTCCACCACTATTGACACGTTTTAAATCCGTGAGGGGCAACCCAAAGCGGACAATATCGATAGTCTATCTCCCGGCTGTGGGATCGATCCTTCAATTGGTATCAGAGCCAGGGGGCAGCACCGGTGTGGGGGGATTGTTAGGTATGGGCCTTTCAGTCTCTCGAGCCGGTCAAATCCGCGACTCTTAAACTCGCCTCTTCGGTAGGAATGCCAAAGAATCCCACACTGGTGGGCTAGGAGAGTCCATGGTACCTTATAAAGCCTATGCTCTCCACCACTATTGACGCATTTTAAATACGTGAGGGGCAACCCAAAGCGAACAATATCGGTAGTCTGCCTCCCAGCTGTGGGATCGATCCTTCATTGGGTGAATCATTACACATTTGTGAAAGATGTAGGAGAATTTTCTATCTCATATATAGTGCATTTAGGTAGAAGATAAGCTGGCTAATAATTGAGCAAGATAATTTTCTCTGTCATATGGAGTGCATTGAAATATAAGATAAGTCGGTTTACAATTGAGCGATCAAATTTTCTCTCTTATATGTAATGCTTCTAGGTATATATAAGATACATCGTCTAACAATTGAGTGAGAAAATTTTCTATCACATATATAATGTTTTTAGGTATCAAATTTTAGGTATAAGAAGATTAGGTCATAATTAAGGAGGTTAACAATTGAGCGAGAGAAATTTCTCTATCATATACTTCGTATAATGTTATTAGGTACAAGATAAGCCACCTAATAATTGAGCGTGATAATTTTCTCTCTCATATGTAGTGATTTTAGATATTAGAAGATAAGTGTGCTAACAATTGAGCGGAAGAACTTTGTCAGTCATATGTAGTTCTTTCAAGTATAAGATAAGTCGACTAACAGGTGAGATGAAGTATTTTCTCTGCCAGGGGCATAACCAATATAGAAGGTTGGGGTGGGCCAGTACAAAGGTTTTTTTCAAATAAATTTTTACACATAGATTTTTACACTAAAAATACAAAGAATTTTCAAATTTATGGTGGGTCGGTGCCCAGCTGCCCCCCTCTACCTCTGTCTATGTTCTCTGCAATATGTAATGCTTTTCGATATAATATAAGCCGACTAAAAATTGAGTGAGAGAAATTTCTCTCTCATATGTAGTGATTTTAGATGTAAGAAGATAAGTTTGCTAATAATTGAGCGGAAGAATTTTTTGCTTCATATGTAGTGCTTTTAGGTATTAAAAATTAGAAGATAAGCTTGCAACAATCGAGTGGGAGAATTGAATTGAAGATTTTCTCTCTCATATGTAGTGCTTTTGGGTACTAATAACACACACACACACACACACATACACACACACACACACACACATATATATATATATATATATATGGAGCGGATCAGGTGAGAAGTGCCCTTAGGCTGAGAAGCTGCGAAGTCTAACTTATAAGTTAAAGTACAAACTTTTAACCAAAAAATAACTTATAGACCCCCTCGAAATTAATTAAGAAAATGCCACCGCGTCAAAATAACTTCAGAAACCTGGAAAAAGTTTTGACGCGGTGGCATTTCCGTAATTAAAATGGAGAGCTTTATAAGTTATGATTTATTGGTTATAAGTTACTATATTCAGTCTATAAGTTTGTTGCGTTGTAAGATTAGATGCAAATCCAAGGGCTGAGATTACTTCTCACTTCTCATCTTAAGGAAGACTTCTCACTTGATCTTTTCTCTCTCCCTCTCTCTCTCTCTGTATATATATATATATATATATATATATATATATATATATATATATATATATATATATATAGAGAGAGAGAGAGAGAGAGAGAGAGAGAGAGAGAGAGAGAGAGAGAATGGATCAAGTGAGAAGTGCCCTTAGGCTGAGAAGCTATGAAGTCTAACTTATAAGCTAAAAGTACAAACTAGAACCGTCCCCTATATATACATACATATATATATATATATATATATATATATATATATATATATATTAGACAAGTTTGCTAAAAAATGAGCAAGATAACTTTCTATATAAGATAAGATAAGCCCGCAACAACAATTGAGCGTGATAATTTTCTCTTTCATTTGTATTGGGTATAAGAAGCTAAAAAGATAAGCTCGCTAACAATTGATCACGAGAATTTCTTTCTCATATGTAATGCTTTTTAGTATAAGGTAAGATAAGCCATCTAACAATTGAGCGAATAATTTTTTCTATCATATATATAGTGCTTTTAGATATAAGATTTTAGATATAAGAAAGATTAAGTCATAAGCCGACTAACAATTTTCTCTATCATATATAGTGCTTTTAGGTATAAGACAAGTCGACTAACAATTGAGCAGGGGAATTTTCTCTCATATGTAGTTCTTTTAGCTAGGTATTAGAAGATAAACTTGCTAAGAATTGTACTGAATAATTATCTCTCATATATATAGTTCTTTTAAGTATAAGATAAGTCGGCTAACAATTGAGCAGAAGAATTATTCTCTCGCATATTTAGTACTTTTAGAGATAATGTAAGTAGACTAACAATTGCGCGAGAGAATTGAACTTTCTCTCTCATATGTAAGGGTTTTAGGTATAAAATGTCAAGTTTGCTAATAATTGAGCGGGAGAACTTTCTGTCACATATATAGTTCTTTTTAAGTATCAGATAGTCTAGCTAACAATTGAGTGAAAAATTTTTCTCGCCCATGTGTAGTGATTTTAGGTATAACATGAGTTGACTAACAATTGAACGTGGGAATTTTGTCTGTCATATGTAGTGTTTTTAGATATAACAAGATATAAGCTTTCTAATAATTGAGCGAGATAATTTTATCTCTCATATGAAGTGCTTTTAGGTATTATTAGAAGATAAAGTTGCTAACAATTGAGCTGTGAATTCTCATATATGTAGTTCTTTTAAGTATAAAATAAGCTGACTAACAATTAAGCAGTAGAATTTTCTCTCTCATGTGTAGTGCTTTTAGGTATAACTTAATCCGGCTAACTAACAATTGAGAGATTTTTCTCTCATATGTAGTTTTTTTTTGTATCAGATAAGCCGACTAAGATTTGGGTAGGATAATTTTCCTCTCATATGCTAACACTAATTTAACTAATGATTAGCAAGTTCTTATATAACTAATACGTAGTATTCATTAATTTTAATATTTATTGTATTCACTGTTTTAGAATAGTATTTAATTTTAATATTAATTTAATCATGAAAATTAAGACGTAGCAAATTCTAATGAGTGGTGTTTAATTAATTTTTCCTAATATACTCTTCATTGAATATTTATTGCATTAACTTATAACTTATGGTATTAGGTTATTGTATATTTATTTTTCGAAAATGTAGAATCCTAAAAATTAAAGTTATTTTTATTTTAATATTTAGTTAGATAATGAGTAAAAATATTGATGCACACTAATTAGTAGTGCATAATTATATGTTTTTATGTTTGATTTGTGTGGATTGTTTACCGTTTTAGTTAGTTTGTAAACATTTGTGTAATTTTAGTTGTAATTGTATTTTAATCTTCATTTGTAAGTTGTAAAGTAGAATTAGGAATTAGGGTATTCAAAAGGAGGACTTTGAAGAGAAGAAAATAAAGAATTTGACTGCCTAGGAGCAAAACCCGACCGGGTAGAAATCCCCATCCGGTCGGGCTTGATTTAACAACCGAAGAAGCAAGGAAAATGCTTGGCCCGGTCGGGCCCTATACCTCATCCGGTCGGGTGAGAAGTGACCGGGGAAAACCCGGCGTGCGAAGATCACCAGAACGTGGTGGATTATCTGATTTTGACCGGACCCGGTCGGGTAAATACTTGACTCGGTCGGGTACCCGGCCAAAGGTGTTGAAAAACACCTATAAATAGCACATTTTTTCTTCTCTAAAAATCATCTCTTCTTCGATGCTCTTAAGCTCAGTTTAGAATAGCATTTCTTTATATTTTTTTAGCTATGTTTAGTCTCCAAATGAGGAGCTAAACTTCCATTCTTGATGTTGATCTTGAAGCTTGTTGATTATTAAAGTTGTGAGTTATTTTCTTAACTTCTTCCCTTGAATATTAATTAATAGTTCTTTCCTTAATACTCTCTATATTAATGTTGGGGAGTGTTGCTAAGATGACAATTAGCTAACATCTTGACATTAGTTATAGTAGTATTTTCTTCCTCTATATTAATGTTGGGGAGTGTTGCTAAGTTGACAATTAGTTAACATCTTGATATTAATTATAGTAGGACTCATCTTCTTTAATAATATTCTTCCTTGAATATTAATTAATTCCTATTCATATTTCATATTAATATTTTGAACATTACTCAAACGATCAACTAGTTTTGTTTCATATATTAATTATTACTAGAAACGATCAACGAATCCATGGACCATGGTTAATTGTTGATGGTTTCACAAGTGAGTAACTTCGGTTTATTAATGCACGGTCTTGGTTAATAAACTTAAGAAGGATTAATTTTGTTGGTTAAACCGAAACCGTTTTGTTGAGGTTATCAATCTCAATTGATTTCATCAAGGAGTTAGAAAGATTAAATGCTACTATTAAATCAGTATAAGGCGTTGTTCTATATTTGATTAATAGTAAGGGTTATTAATGAACTGTCGTTGTTAATAACTACCCTCGATGAAGTGGATATACTTCCCGATTGAGTATTCAAGAGGGAATAAGTTAATAAAACAATGATCGGCTAAAATATATCAACAAGCGGAGAGTAGCAATGCCAAGTTCCTTTTTATCTTTGAATTAAATCTCATATAAGTCGTTCATCTTAGTTTTTAATTAAATTAAATCACTCAATCCAAATCCCCCCTTTTTATTTACTTATTTCATTAAAAAGATAATAATTTCTTTCCCTGTGGATACGAACTCTACTTCACCTATATTACGTATAAGTGTTAGTATCGAATTATTTTGACGCACCGTGACAAAGTGCACGTCAAATATGCATTGACTGTTCTTTCCCGTGTGTATGCACGGTACTATACTAGTACAAAAATAAGCCAATCATTAATACTTATGATATTTTATTAAAATCTAAAAGATATATTAGTCAGGGCCGGCCGAGGGCATATCTGCCCAGTCCAACCGCACAGGGGCCAGATTTTTGAAGGTCCTAAAAAAATTAGTATTAGACCCAGCCCATTAACCTTTAGCCTAACATACACCTTCACCCAAAATCCCCTTCGCCCAAAAACCTATGCGAATCTGCGACCTGCGTTAACTCCCGACTCCCAAGCGATGAAGGTCCGACTCCAACCACACCTACGAAGCTCCATACACTACCACAAGTCCACAAGGCCCACAACCACACCTCCGCACGCCGCCGACAATCCACCAACTTCCAGCCTCCATTCGTCCAGGCGTCCGCACTCTGCACTCCGCACACCGCCAGGCCGCCACGGCGCTGCTGCTCACCAGCCACCACGGCGCAGCTTCCCATCGGTCACCACGACCTGCCGGCCGCCTCCCTGAGTCCGGTCAGTCCACTTATTTTCAGTATATATTTTTTAATTTTGTTGTTAATTCTTGTGAATTTTTGAATTATTAAATTGATGAATTGTTTGTTGAATTGTTGAATTATTGTAATTTGTTTATTTTCTGATTTCATGTTTCAATGTTTGTTGAATTGTTGCATTGTGGTTTTTTGTTGATTTTTTGCAGTTAATGTTAACCATTATTTGAATTGATAATAAATGTGTAAATGTGTTTATCCATTATAATTTAAGAAAGTGGTATAAATATATTATTAGATAACTTGAACTCGATAAATTATAATTATACACTAGTATAGTCATTCATGTTTTCACCATAGAATCTGAAACACTCGAAAAGATTGACATTGCAAGTTTGATAGATGACTTTGCATCTAAATATGCTCGAAGAATGTCTCTTTTTAAATAAATTGTAAGTTATTAATGACTATTTTCATTTTAATAATAACGTTTATTAGTAACTTGTACTCCGTATTTTAAGACAATTTGCTTGTGTTGCAACTTGAAAAAAGGTCCGAATATAATTCTTGCACAGGGCCTCCGTTTTCTCGGGACGTGCACCGAGATTAGTTATCTTTCTGCGGTAGATCACCTCATTACTGCATACGTGCACACATTACACATGCCAACACGCGCGTGTACTCAGATTAGCAATTCTTCTTCTTTTTGGCTACCATATTAGCAATTATTCGTGTTTAAAGAATGAGGCAAATGTTTTTATCACTCACAGATTGACTAAACTCCGATTATGACTCAGCAGCCTATCCAGTGGTGTGGATGTGTTGTGTGTCATTTCCGTTCCAATCCTTTACCCAGGTCGGGTCCTAAGGGGCCAACAGGGGCAACTGCCCTAGGCCCGAAAAAATAGTAAAAAAAAAAATGAATAGGTCCAAAATTTTTTCTTTATGTATAACGTGAGTAGGATTCTTTTTTGTATTTTTTTGAATAATCTTTTTTTTAATAATCTTTTTTGTGTTTTAAAATTAATTTAATTAGGTCCAAGGTTTAATTTTGTTCATAATTCAAAAATTGTAAAAAAAAGCTTCAAAAAAAAATTATAAAAGGAATGTAATGTGTCTCTCTCAATCCCCAACATCCCAAATTCCTAAAGTATCGATTACCGAACACTCCAATCGACTTATCTACCCCATCCCAAACATGAAACTCCCAATAACCCAATTACCCAAATACAAATCCTGAAATCCACTTCGACACTTCATAGTTTTGTTTGTTTCCAATTTCTAAGGTTGCCTAACGACTATAGTGATAATTGCGAAAGTCTCTCTTAAAATATCTTGGCCGACTGGCCATTCGGCTGCAACTGCAAGGCGCAAGCCTTCAATTCTTTAAGTCTGTCAATCAATCCAAGAGCGGAGGAGCCTAAATGTCGGCCGGCGATTACAAGTCTAGAACATCTTTTATCAACTTTCAAGGTTTCAAACAATCTACCAGTCACCAGTGCTCAGTAAATGAATCTATTAAAATTTCTTTTGATTTATGATTAATGATTTGTGATATATCCTTGCAATTGCAATTTGTATATAAAAATGTTTTTGTTATATGATGCATTTTTATTGTCTTGTTAAATTGATATCTCATATCTGTGTGACTGTGTGCTATTGGCTATGGACCCTATTGTGCAATTTTGAATTGTTTTATTGTTTTTTTACGATTGTAAAAGTGCTTGATAAAATGGGTGAATCTGATTGAGAAAAAGAGGAAAAGAGACAAAGATTAGAAAAGGCAGCTTAAGTCAAAAGGGGGCAATGGAAAAATAAGTTTTCGTTAAGAAGTTGAATCCTGAAAATTCTTCTCAAGTTGAATCGCCGCAAAATTCTTCTGCGAATGAAAATCATAACACACCCAGGAATAATGGTATTGGTGCAGAAGCCGTAAATGTTGAAACTGAGCCAGATAAATGTGATTTATGTCACGCCCCGGACCTAGCCGGACACGTCAACAACCCGCCGTACAGTACGAATAGTTGACCGCAGTCCAACTCATCCATACTATACAAGGCGTCATGAATATCACTCACACATAGTACATCCATAAACAAACATAATGTAAAACATGCATTTAAAACAGCGGAAGCATTTAATAAAAATGTCTTAGCCACACTTCGGCAAACATGGGCATACAAGCCCCCAAATAATTATTCAAAAATAATATCCATGAGCATTGTTATAATTGTTTTGAAACAGGAAACAGGAGAAGCACGAACCACGTCTTCTCCTCTGAATATCCCGAGCAACGGGCACCGGTAGCAACCTTTAAGTCCTACCTGAAACTGTGAGGTGGCCTCCCCCGTGAAGGGGAGGTCAGTACTTGGAAATATTTGACAAGTACAATAGCAACTATACTAAGTATAATCAACGTTTTAATTTCCAAGACCCTCAAAATAGGGTGATATCATAATATAAATAATAATTTATATTTCCCACTTATTATCTTTATAATAAGTAAATTTATTTATTTGTCGGCACACGGCCCTTCTTATATGTTCCTTTTCATTTATCATTTGCACAACCCAACCCTTGGGTCTTATTATTTCTACGGGACTTGCTACCGCTGTCCGAGACCTCATGAGGCTCCCGGTTCGGACTCCAACATCCCGCCCCTGGACTCATACCCATCATCCCGTAGGAAGGTAAGGCCCTTCGGGGTCCTATCTTATGTGTTACCGCTACCGAAACCTAGTTAGGTCTCCGATTCGGATTCCACCCTAACCCGTGATCACGATGTAAGTCCATGCTATCCAACCCCGCTCTCTAGAGCCGGGAAGGGCCATGGTCTTTACTATTTCCATAATTCAACCGACTACCCACAAGGACTACCGAACACACCCGTAGGCCAATCCTACACTTAGGATCAATTTAATATTTACATTATCTTGGGTATCCCTTAAGGCCTACCCCTAGTATAACTTAAAGTTCATACTTTCCTACCTTAAAGCATCTCTTAAGACTACTTAAGGCATAACATTTCACAATCCAACCTTAGGATCAATCTTAACACCATTTCATTTTAATGTTCAACTAGTATCTTAATACTAGTCAAATTAATATCAACAAATCAAGTTCTCAACTCATAGTCTTATAGACAATTCCAACTGATTTTCCTTTGAAAATATCATTTATCTCAATATCCAAAATATCACTTTTAATCACTCATATATTCTAATATGAAGAAAAAGTATATTTCAACACATGTTTCATAATAAATTCCACTTTCAAGTCAACATACTCATAACACATGAACATACACAATTTACTCCTAAATTTGTATATCATGCTCCTTTTTCTCTAGACATTTAGTCTTTTCATTTTCTAGGCATTATTAATCATTAATAATCCATAAAAACACATTTAATTACCTTCGGTAATCTCATGAAATTAACTCACTAATTATAAGCAATATAGTCAGCCATCCTCACCTTATGATGTGCTGAAATAGTTGCCTTCGTTGAGCTCCCCGATAAATCCTCGTTTTAAACCGATGAAAGGCAAAAACTGGACAGCTTGGGCAAAAGCCGGGCGGATTTCACGAAAGCCGGGCGGCTTTCGTAGTCTGCAGCTACGAACAGCTCCTTTGGAATGGCGGTTTCCGGCGGTTTCGACTCCTATCGATTTGCCAACCCTTCTAAGTCAATTACCACCACTTTATAACAATATTCTACACTTTTAAACGTGTAGAACTCAAGGTTTAGTCCACCATATGATTTCTTATAAATCATACTCCATAAAACTAGTTAAAAGAACTATTGGTGTTCTTACCTCAATGCCTAGCTTTTTCTCTTTGGATTTCCTTTCTTCTTGCTGGCCTCAAGCTCCAACCTTTGAGAGCTCTTCCCTGGACCTTATCTCTCTATTCTATCCTCCTTATGGTGTAGAATGAGGGAGGAGTCCATCAAGTCCTCTCACCTTGTGAGGATGGTGCATGAATGAGACAAGGAGGGGTGTGGTTTGTCCCCCCAGCTACCCTCTCCTTCATAAGTCCGCATAAGCCAACTTTGGATGTCCCATTCCCATTAATTCTGGTCATTCAGCACCCATAAAAACGTGGGGTGGCCCCCACTTATGTGGGAGGTCATCCCATTATGTCCCGGTGAGTACAATCGGCCCCGAAAGTTGTATTTTTCGGACTAGTTTAGTCATATTTTATTTTATCGGGCCGGATAAAATATATCACGCGTCCCCAATACTTATGGGCCTTTAGGATAGATGTACATTCCCCAACATTAATTTAGAAGTCTCCAAAACTCATTTCGGGCTGTTATCCGTTAAATTGCCAATAACGGTAATTGGGCCCCGTTTGACCAACCGGTCAACTCCATGCCTTTCTTATGGCCCAAATAAAATATCCACCACCATATACATATTATCTAGACCAAGATGAATATAATATGTGGTTCGGGAATTATCGGGCGGTCCTCGTTCCCGCTGTGGGCCTCACATGCAATTTACTATTCACGTAAAAGAAATAATAAAAATTTACCATTACGCAAATTTATAAGTCATCTTTCAAGGTTTATTACATAATTTACTAAAAGTAAATATGCTCGGGGTCGGTGTTACAATTTAGGTGAAGAAAATAAATCGGTGGGGGGTCATGTTTCGTTTCACAAGGTTCGGCGAGAAACGTTTTGAAGTAATGTTTTTCTTTTTATGTGATACTTTTTACTTTTCATCAAACATGTTATTTAAATATTAATAAAGTAAATTTCGTCTTTATTTTTTACCTTTATTCAATAATTCGGTAGTTTTATTATAATCTATGTTTGTCTTATAAATTTAGTCCCAACATAGTGTCTCGCCCATAGGTCAAAAAATCGACAGGACCGGCCTTGCCTTTACCTTTTTATGGTCACGCATAATTTTGAATGAATTTGATTTTACATCCTATTTATCAAATTACATTAGATTACATTTCACCTTTTTCAGAAAAAAATAATATTTTCACCCCATTAGCTTAAAATTTGGGAAGCATTCCAGCTTAAAACCAAATGACGAGAATTCTTTAAAAAAGACTAGAACATGAATAATGTTCATAAACACGATAATCGATGTTTTATGCCCAAAATATGACTCATTCACTCATATATTGGGAAATTTTAATCAAACTATTCTTTTAATATGATCAAATAGGTCTTATCCAGGAATCAAACATATTTAGTCATATTTTTTTGAATTTTGTGTACAGTTTAATCCTATATTAAACAATTTCTGTATTGTGGGCGAGCACACATCACTTTTTCTAAAAATAAATTCAAGATCAGTGTCATTCAAATAATGTATGAAATTTCAAATTCTCCTTAGAAAGTAACCCTCACAAACAATGAATATAGTATACTGTGTTGAGTATCTAAGCATTTAGAAAAGTCATGAAAATATGAAACATGTACGTAAAAGGACGTGGTCCCAGCATGCATAAGTGCATAACCCTGCTGATATGAATGTACAAATAATGTAAAATGGTGCACTTGTCGTTGTCTACATTGAAATTTGATATTATGGTCTTGCAGCGCAACAAAAAGAAAAAGAAACAATAAAATTCAAAACAACTATCAATGTATTTTTATTAAATTTTTCTATATTTTTCCTTTAAAGGCTCCAAATTTAAATCCAATACGGAGCTAGTACAATATGTTCATTCTCATTATCTATTTATTTCGACATCAGTTTTATTCCTCCAAAAAATTGAATCACCAACCTCAAGTTCCCTATGCATGTAATATTCACAATATTCCCAAAAAATTGAATCACCAACCTGACAAGACATATTATGTTAGGTTATTGGACTCATAATACATGTAATATTCACAATATATTATTTATCGGGTTTAATTGTATGTTACGAGTATATACTATCTTATATTTGGACCCAAAAAATAGTGGTAATATGGATATTAATTTAAGTGAACTAATATGTTATCTAATAAGGTATATGACCCAAATGTGTAGAGACCCATGAGCTTAACCTAAATAATGATGGGCTGATTAGAGTTAAGCATTCTCTATAAATAGAGGGGTTATGGTCTCTAGTTGAACATGTCATTCCGTCTTTCTGCATCCCATCGATAGAGAGATAATCCCAAAGGTGTGTATCAACTAGAAGACGCAAACCCTAGCCTCCGTCTCCCGGATCTCTAAGGATCATCTTCAATGGAGTCAGGTACGCTTCCGCTCAGTTATTTCTCTAGATAATTCCAATATGAAAATTAAAGTATTCATGGATTTATTCCAACATATTAGATATTGTAAATCATCATAAATTCAGTCATCTCAATGATAGTAGACTTTATACTCTTGCGCATTAGAAGTTCAACAGCACACAAGACCGGTAACCTACAAATGATTGTTGCGGGTTTTAATCCTTGATCATTCCTCCGACTTCCCTTATTCTTGGAACATAACGTTGAACCTTTATCTGCTTGAGACAGATGTGATAAATCATTTAAGGCGAATATGAGAATCAATTGATTTAACTTGATAATAAACGGTTCAATTACTTCAATCTAGTTTAATTTGTCACCGACTTTATTGAAAACAAATTTGAAGAGCTTTTGGATCATTCACCATTTCAGCACTTTAAAGTTTAAGCCCTAGAGAAAAGATGAGTGAATAAAGAACAATAAAAGAACAGAAGACTTTAATTTGGTGTGAAATTGATGAAGTCTATAAAAACGTGCCTTTCAAAGTTTTGGAATTTGTAAGTTTAGCTTCTATTATTCGCTCAATGCTGTAAATAGATTTGGTCACCTAAATTAACAATCCACATTGATTTTGATATGTTACAACTTAGTATCAATTTGGTATGTTTGAACATAGTATCAATTTGCCTTGCATTTAAATCTACAAAATATTTTTAAAAGTGGACAAAAACTACTGTAGATGAATAAATTGAAAATTTAATGAAAAATGCTAGATTTCTACATATTTTAAAATTGAAAAGATATATCGTTAAACTCATTTGTTTTTTCGAAAGGTTAAACTAATCTGTTAATCAATATATTAGGATTAAAAGAGAGGTATTATTAGTATATTACTAATTAATTGGTTTTGTTTGAATACAAGATTAAATGGATAAAGAAGCCATTTGAGCCGTACTAGCTAAAAGTGAAGAAATGTTTCACCAGTAGGGTTTTAATTAGTTTCCAATTTGTGGGAGAGGAATCCGTTTGTAACTAAGAGTATAGTAATAAAGATATAAGCTTTCATTCACATCATATCCTATTTAAACTCTAATGAAAGTTTAATCCAATGTTGGAATTGAAGGTAGTGGATAAGCACCGACATGATATTATTTGCCTAAAACAGACTTCGGATAAATTTGTTCTCTAGTACTACGTATGTACTCCCTCCCTCTGTCCCTATATAAAAGTATCCGTTTGTTTTCCACACAAAGTGAGATTAGTTGGTATTGTTTGAAACTGTTTAGACATTGTTTAACCCTGTTTGACACTGTTTTGCACTGTTTTGTTTGTCAAAAAAGGAAAGGGAACTTTTATTTAGGGACGATTCGAAAAGGAAACAGATATTTTTTTAGGGACGGGGGGAGTATTTTTAAAAAAACTTCTCCATATATATTTATATCCATATATGTACCTAATTTCGTTAAGAACATTTGTCATATATGCATTCACGCAGACTTGATTGAAGGTACGTGGAGAAATTCCATATACTACCTTCGTTCTATTTTATTTGCAACATTGGACTTTTTGCACTGTTCGCATATTCTACTTTGATTATATTTTATTTATTGATGTATTATACTCCTTCCGTCCCCTAATATTGATACGGAAGGGAGTGATGTGGTTTTTAAGAAAAGTAGAATTATGTGATTGGTAATGAGTTGATAAAATGAAAATAAAGTAAGAATGAATTAGAGCCACACAAATGTTACCAAATATGGTATGAAACAATAATAAAGGGACATCCAAAAATGAAAAAATGTGACAATTATAGAGGGGACGGAGGGAGTATATTTAATTTTTAACTTTTTTTTAAATTCCTCTCATTTCAAATTTTCAAAATCTGAATTTTTTAAATTTTTTACTAATAAAGAATGGAAGATATTATTGATCAACTTATGCATCGACAATCATGAAAATGTGGACGGTTGAAAAAAGAACCAGAGCTACCCATTAGAATTAATAGCGTAGATTCGAATGAGAATACATCCAAATAAGTCAACTGCGCATTCTTTGCATACCGAGCGACTTTTGATTAAATTATACTCAAGTAGAGCATTACAAAAGTCAAAATGACTGTAAATAAAGAGCACGGATCGATGAAGATACATTTTTTACTTCAATTTTAAAATGATGAAAATGATAAAAATTACAAAAACATATACAGGGTTTTGAGGATTATTTTGAGCTACGTCAAATATTTTTCACA
This sequence comes from Cuscuta europaea, assembly GCA_945859875.1. NCBI lineage: Eukaryota > Viridiplantae > Streptophyta > Magnoliopsida > Solanales > Convolvulaceae > Cuscuta > Cuscuta europaea. The sequence continues at coordinate 4,886,449 of CAMAPE010000035.1, read as the reverse complement.
CCAAAATTATCTGATATATAATTATATATATATCCACAAGCAGGTAATGATGCAACTATACTATACAAAGTATGTTCGTAGTACTCCGTATATGTTAGTATGTTACCTTTATCCCGTCCAAAGAAATACTCCCTCCGTCTCAGTCATTTCTTTCAATTTTCTTTTTTGGGCCGTCCCAATTAATTCTTCCAACTTTCACTTTTGGAAAAAATATATATGTGGTTCACATTCATTCACATTTTTCTTACTCAACTACAACCATACATTTTCACTTTATTCTCACTACCTAAATTTGCGATACCGGTCAAAGCCGGAAGAAATGCCCGGGAAGTAGGGAGTAAAAAATTACGAATAAAGTGAAAAAGTTGACCGATAAATCTGATAAAACGAAGAACAAACGATCTGCTATAATTTCTTGATGCTTGTATTTTTGGGCTTATGAACAAAATTTTGAAGCAAAAAAACAGGGAGAAAGAAAAGAAACATTGCTGGTGAGATGGGGACATGATCTGACAGTTGCACCTTTTGTGTTTGTTGCCATGGATACGGAATCTGAGGAGTTCTGATCTTCAACGCTACGTTTGGACTTTGGTTAGTTCTAAAGAGCCCGCTTTTTGTTAATTACCGAAGGATAATATATAAGATAATAAAATGTACTCCGTAATGTTTTTTTGGTTACGCCGGAAATGAAAACGATGAGCAGACAAATTAAATTCCTTTGCTCTCTCTATGGCCTAACGGGTATATATATATACGGTCCATCGCATGCCTTTGTTAACTTTAATTTCAAGTGCAAATAACCCCCACATCCAGTTGCATGTGTTGTTTTTTCGAGGATATATGACCCAAAATATGAAAATGAATTTGTACCGGTACGGGTAGCTCAATCCGCACGGGTAGCTCAATTAGTTTACGGGTAGGAAACTTGGAAGAATGATAAAGGTTCGAAATCCGCAGCGATCGTGTGGTGGTTACAACTCCTGCATTCTGGGCTGAATCTCTGGAGTGCACGGGTACAAAGCCTACCATCATTGGGCCGACTGAGTCACCGTAACTTACATCCTTTCAAAAATCATGCCGGGTCAAGGTGTGGGGACCCTTGGAGTTGGGATTGTTCTCAGACTATATCAATAGTCACAGTCAAAATACCGGATTCAATATTCAAGTTTAACTAGCAAAAACAAAGAAAAGAACACACGATATGTTGACGCAGTGCGGATTGAAAATCCTAATCTGCGGGGTTTCAACAGGGGAAATCCGGTCCCAATAATCCACTAGCTCAAAACGGTTTGAATACACAAATGGGTTCAAAGCAAGATAAGAAAATAATCAGATCCAACACATAAGAATCAACCACACGATCTTGGACTCGAAACAAAATAAACAGAAATAACAGGACAAAACTAACCTAGGAGTTCTCAGATTCTTGGACTCGAACCAACTGCTCTGGATACAAGCTTCACCACACGATCTACTTCTTACCTTTCTCAGCTTATTCAGGCATCAAGTGCTATCAGATCACAAAAAATAAGAAAACAAAAGGTTTCTCCCTTATTCAGCGCACACAAGCTCTAAAATATCGCCTCTCTGTATTTAGGGTTTAGAATGACGCAAAAGATGTCTCCAGAAGAGTGGAAGGAGGCATTTTATATGCGAACCAAATGAGCTGGGTCAAATAAGGAGAACTGGACTGGAGCAAAAAACATTAGGCCCAAACCACAGCGGAAAAGACTGAAACGAGTCAGACCAAGTTTAATGGTCTAATTGATTAAATCAATTAGAGTCCATTAAATATAATTACTTTCAAACCTTGCTTTGCCTTCCTATCTAAGTATTAAAACATCATAGATAATATAACTAGAATTAGGATTACAAATATAACAATTTGCCTTCCTAAGACTAATTCTGGTGCAGCATAGCTCTAAGAGCAATTATCATCATTGCTAGTATCAGGATTCTTTGGACCAGATTACACCCTTTCATCATCAACCCAAACAAGTACCCTTAAGATCAAGGTACTTCAAAGATTTTGAAGAACTGCCTGCAAAACAGAAACTTAGCATTAGGAACAATTTTAGTACCAAAATCAGCAGGATTAACATCTCCAGTAATCTTATCAATTTTAATATTACCTTTAGAAATTTCATCCCTAATGTAATGAAATCTAACATCTATATGCTTAGTTTTTTCATGATACATAGGGTCTTTGCACAGATATATAGCACTTTGGTTATCAGAGAAGACAGTAGGAACAATACTTGTCCTCGACACTTCACCCACAATACCTTTTAAGCATTTTGCTTCTTTGATAGCCTTAGTGGCTGCAATATATTCAATTCTACCACTGATTGCAATTGAGATTTCCAAGATACACAGTTACCAGCCCATGCAAAGAACCAAGAAGTAGTAGACTTTCTTGAATCTTTGCATCCAGCATAATCAGAAACAACAAAATATTTCAGATCACATGAATCCAAATTAGAGTATTTCAAACCTAGGTTCTTAGTACCAGACAAATATCTTTAAGTATATTTCATAGCAGTCCAATGTTTGGTCCCCGGATCAGACATAAATCTGCTAAGTATATTAACAGCAAAAGCAAGATCAGGTCTAGTACAAAGAATGGCATACATAAGAGAGCCAAAAGCAACATCATAGGGAATCTTAGCCATTTTCTCATATTCTTCTAAAGTCATAGGATAGGGATCTCAAGAGAGTTCTAAATGCCCTCCTAAGGGTAGGATTTAAAGTCATTCATATTAAACCTATCCAAGATTTTAGTCAAGTAATCACCTTGTGACATAAACATGCTTCTATTGGATCTATCCCTAGATATATCTATACCCAAAATTCTCTTGGTAGAGCCAATATCCTTCATGTCAAAATGCACTTTAGATCATCCTTGACACTAACAATCAGCATTTTATATGGACCAATTAAGAGAATATCATCAACATACAACATGATGTAAACAACATTTTCAGTTCCAACATGTTTATAATACAAACAAGTATCACATTTAGTCCTTAAAAAACCAAGTTCATTCATGCAGGAATCAAACTTCAAATTCCATTGTCTAGGAGACTGTTTAAGTCCATAGATTGATTTTTTAAGAAGACAAACATGTTTAGAAAGCTCTTTATTTATAAAGCCAGGAGGTTGAGACATAAAAATGTTTTCTTTTAAGTCTCCATGCAAAAAGGCAGTCTTAACATCCATTTGCTCCAACTCCCAGTCAAAAACAGTGGTTACAGCCAACATTAATCTCAATGTTTTGAATTTTATAACAGGTGCAAAGATATCATGGTAGTCTATTCCTTCCTTTTGTCTAAAACCCTTAGCTATAAGCCTAGCTTTAAACTTAGGAGGTTCAATAGGATCAAGACTATATTTTAACCTAAAAATCCACCTACAGTCAATTATTTTAGCATTTTTAGGTTTAGGAACTAAAATCCAAGTTCTATTAGAGTACATGGACTGAAGTTCTTCCTGCATGGCTTTAATCCACTCATTAGACTCAGGACACTTCATAGCTTGTTCAAAACTATCAAGAGCTAATTGTTTTACTACCTCAGCACCAATCAACACAAATTCAGCAAGATTAGAGAAATATCTTTTATTAGAAATAATAGTTCTAGGTTCTCTATCTCTAACCAGTTGATAGTCAACTAAATTTAGTGTATAAAGATTATCAGTGTCATTATTATTATCATGCACATCATTAGTAACAGTAGTTTCAGTTAGATCATGCACAATGGGAGTATGAGAACCAGAACTACTACCTTGTGAATCCGAACTCACTACTACCTGTTTACCTCCATTGAGGTTTCATGTTGGTCTGTGTCAGACTCTGAAGAATCATATGCAGCATTGTGGAGAATTCCACTATGATTCTCTTCATTCACAGAGTCATCATTATCCAAAGATTCAAAGAAATTCCCATCAGAAACATCTGCAGACTTTCTCAAGGCAGTATCAGTTCTTTTAAATGGAAAATCACATTCATTGAAAGTAACATGCCTGGATACAATACATTTCTAAGCCTCTGATTGTACAACCAGTAGCTTATAGCCTTTCACTCCCTCATGATAGCTTAGCATTACACATTTTAAGGCTCTTGGTTATAATTTACCTTGAGAAACATGGACATAAGCTGCACAACCAAAAGGCCTTAAATGTGAAATGTTTGGCATTACCCCCAGACCACATTTCCTGTGGAGTCTTAAAACTGATGACAGAAGATCTGGATCTATTAATCAGGTATGAAGCAGTAACAACTGCTTCACCCCACAAGGAATTACCAAGACCAAAATTGATGAGCATACACCTTGCCTTTTCAAGCAAGGTTCTGTTCATCATCTCAGCAGTACCATTCTGCCGAGGAGTTTCAGGGACAACAAGCAACCTTTTAACCCCTCCATTTTTGCAAAAAAACATTGAATTCATTATTGCAGAACTCAAGGCCATTATCAGTTTTCAAAGCTTTCAGTTTAATATTGGATTGAGACTCAACCAATGTTTTCCAGTTTTTAAAACTTTTAAAGGTTTCATCCTTGGTTTTTAACAAGAAAACCCACACCTTTCTGGAAAAGTGATCAACTAGAGATAGAAAATATTTTCTACCTTGAGTTGTGATCACTTTAGAGGGTCCCCATAAATAAGCATGAACCAATTCTAGGGGAGCAGTAGCAACATAAGAGGAATGTTCAAAAGGATGCCTAACTTCCTTACCAAAAACACAATTTTCACAAAAAATAAGGTTTTCAGGTTTAAAGTCCAAAATTCCAGTTCTAATCAGCTTATTCAAACCCACATTCCCAATATGGCCTAGTCTATTATGCCAAATTTCAGTTTGTTTTTTAGAGGCATTATTAGCAACAGAAATGGCTAAGTTAAGTTCAGGGGAACAATTAACAATATAAAGGCCCCCACCCTTATTAGCCTTAATAAGGCCATTTCCATTTCTGAAAACAACTTTATATCCATCCTGTGTGCTGATATGATAGTGCAATCCAAATCATCAGAAATAGAATCAGACAGTAAGTTCCTTCTAAGGAAGGGCACCCACCTCACATTTTGAACAACCCTTACAATCCCATCAAACATTCTTAGAGGAACATTACCAATACCCTAGATATCAAGAGCAGTATTGTCTCCTAACATGACCTTTCCCCCATCATATAAAGTCAAGGAAAAGAAATAGGTCTTGTTAGGAGTGGCATGTAATGTACACAGAGTCTAAAATCCAATCATCATTCAAGGAAGATTCAAAACAAACAAGCAATTCATGTTGAAAAACATTTACAGATTCAGTGTTAAGAGTAGGGTTAGGATTGTTTTTGTTATCACCTTGTTTATCCCTTTATCTTTTCATCTACCTTTTCTATTTCTTGTGTCAATTTCAAAAAATTGTCCAAGTTATCAGTCAATGACACAAAAACATTCATTTTAAAGGTAAACAACCTACATAACAGAGAAATCTTTCTTGACATGGACTTTTTCATGTAGGTAGACTCAAGGGTTTGCCATAACACTTTAGGATCAGTAATTGTTGAAACGTTTCTAGCTACATTGTCAGACAGATGGATAATCAATTCAGAGTATGCAACATTTTTCAATTCAATCAACTCAGCATTAGACACATTGGGAATGGTATCATACAAGGCAGCTCCGAAGCATTTTTGCTTCATCAGGAGAGCTTTCATCTTAAATTGCCACATGGGAAAGTCACTAGTACCACCAAAGATATGGATCTTGATACTAGTGTCAGACATGTTAACAAGTATAGCTCAAGATACAAATGAGTAAGAGCAACAGAAAGCAATCAGACAAGAACTAAGTGCAATCAAGAATCGAACAATTTTGAGCTAGGGTTTCAGGATCGAAAAACATTAAACAAAAATTTAGGGTTTCTTCAAAACTCAATCAAATCAGGAATTTAGATTAAGGTCTCAAGAATCTAATGTAAAGGCTCTGATACCAAATTGTTCTCACACTATATCAATTGTCACAGTCAAAATACCGGATTCAATATTCAAGTTTAACCAGCAAAAACAAAGAAAAGAACACATGATATGTTGACGCAGTTCGGATTGAAAATCCTAATCTGCGAGGTTTCAACTGGGGAAACCCGGTCCCAAGAATCCACTAGCTCAGAACAGTTTGAATACACAGTTGGTTGCAAAGCAAGATAAGAAAATAATCAGATCCAACACACAAGAATCAGCCAACGCAAGCATGCAAATAAAATAAGAAAAGGAACAGAAATAATCGGACCAAACTATCAAAACCCAGGAGTTCTCAGATTCTTGGACTCGAACCAACTGCTCTGGATCCAAGCTTCACCACACCATCTAATTCTTACCTTTCTCAGCGTATTCAGGCATCAAGTGCTATCAGATCACAAAAAATAAGAAAACAAGAGGTTTCTCCCTTATTCAGCACACAAAAGCTCTCAGATATCGCCTATCTGTATTTAGGGTTTAGAATGACGCAAAAGATGTCTCCAGAAGAGTGGAAGGAGACATTTTATATGTGAACCAAATGAACTGGGTCAAATAAGGAGAACTGGATTGGAGCAAAAAAGCATTAGGCGCAAACCGTAGCGGAAAAGACTGAAATGGGCCAGACCAAGTTTAATGGTCTAATTGATTAAATAAATTAGAGTCCATTAAATATTATTACTTTCAAACCTTGGTTTGCCTTCCTATCTATATACTAAAACCTCATAGATAATATAACTAGAATTAGGATTACAAATATAACATCAATGATTTTAAAAGTGGAATGAAACCACGGCCAAAATGTAGACGGTGGCTTCCGTTCTCAACGGAACAGACGGAACAGACCACCGTCGCTCCAATTTCTTTTACCGCGGCTTCCTATGATTTCTCCACTGCAGCGATGCATCTACCACCATATTCCACACCGTTCCATCTCCAACGACGCAGCCAGATATCTCCTCTCTCGCCCAGAGCCTGTTGTCCTCTCTCTAGATGCCATCAAGTCGGTACAGCCTCTTCAACAGTCTCCCGTAGCAGTTTCCTTGGCAACCAGTGGTCCCTCCGGCAGTCTCTCGTTCGGTGCCTCCGTCATCTACTTCTTTTTTTGGGCCATCGTTTGTTGGAATGCCGGGTATTAATCAACCCCCACATGATAATCCTCTGTTCGGTTCTCCTATGGCATCCTTGGCGTAATGAGTCTCTAAGCTCATGGAATCGCCAATGTCAATCAGATCATCACTATTAAGCTCAAAGCTTTTGAAGACCACCATACTTGGCGTGCGTAGTTTGAATCCTTCCTCGTGTCTCAAGGTCTTTTTGGTGTTGTAGATGGATCTATTCAAGTACCTCCCATGTACATAGTGAATTTTAAGAATCATTAAATCATTAATACAGACTATTATCATTAGCTCTGAGTAGATCAAACAATTCGTTCTTGGTTGTTTGCTACTCTTTCCCGTGATGTATTAATTGATGTGCATGATATTAAATATTCATCTGGTATATGGGATCGTTTACAAACTCGTTTTATGTCTGCTAGTTTAGCTAGATCCATGAAGCTTAAACGTTTACTGTCTACCACCAAAAAGAAAGACAACCAGTCTATGAAACACTACTTGTGTGATATTAAAAATTTGTTGATGCTTTAGCTGCAATTAATTCTCTTGCTCTTGTGTCTGACAAAGAATTATTGCAAAGCCATTACCCCTTTTCTCAAATCTCCCAATTTCTTGTACGTACTCTTGTTTTTTTATCATCAAAACGGCTTTCCATTAAAATAGAGCAAACACGCAAGACCAAATCCAGACAGATATTACAAATCCGATCGTAAGCCCTAGGAATAGACTTAGAATCAGCCACCCATAGAAAGCAACCTGATTCGCTAGACACAAAACGAGCATGAGGAAGCCTAAAATGACCGAAAATGAAACGCCGCCTATCAAGAGTTCATCAAAAATCAAAACACTCCTACCATATCTGCTTGAACTGAAATAAAAATAAGCACTACGAAAGGAAAAATAATACGAAAATAAAAACTTTCCCCAAATTACTTCCTCGCGGGGAGGTGGTTCTGAGGAGGGCAAGCTGTAGTATGGTAGAAGAGAATTTCAACCTTCAAAAAAATCGACTAAGAATCTATCATGCCTAGCACCGAAACTGTCACCTTCCCATCGCTCGCCACAGTTTCCCCTCCATCGTTATCGTCGAAGCTCAATCCTTCGCTGTCCTCGTCGATTGCCATCTGTTTGTACTGGTGAACCACACTCAACCAAAATGGCGAGTAACAGAACATTCCCCACTGTTGAGGGAGAAAAACAAAACCGGAAAATACCGGACAGACTACAGAAATGCAAGAAGGAAAGAAATGTCAAGAGATGCTGATAATACTGTCACAAGAATTGATCGCCGTTGTAATCGCCGTCAAAGTAAACCGGGCGGCCATGAGGTTTGGAAGAGGCGGAGTTAGTTTTTGAAACCCTAAACACTCGGTACCTAGTAATTCGTGTACTTGTTCTTGGTGGAATAGTTTATACGTTCTCTTGTTGAATTCAAGTTTAGAAGCATTTCTATTCTTCATACTCTTATAATTAATTAATTACTTATTACTTATTCCTAAAATTTGTCCAAAGTGTACTTGCAAGTGAAATAGTAACGTAAAAGTTGCATGAATGAAATTTATGCAGGGTAGCGAAATAATTATAATTACATATATATTTGTTTAGCTGAAGATAAAAAAAAATTCTAGATGCGACTAAACAAGAAAAGTTGCCAAACTTTTCTGGGACGGAGGACTAAATTTTTAAAAAGCCTGAGAATGATTTTTTGTGAGGTTTTTTCAATAATATTACTAAAATAAAATTTATTTACAAAAATATGACTAATAGTTATTATCATATAGTATCATTGTCTCTCAAGTGTAAAAATTGAACATAAGTTACTATAACTAAGTTACTACTATAATCATAAACATATAATTATTTCTTTTTTGTATACAATAAATAACATGAATATTTTGAAAAATTATAAGAGTTGTAAATAATCAAAATATGATGATACATAGATAATATCAAATGGGTATAATTTTCAAAATTATAAAGGAATATATATCTAGATTTGTTTTACAAAATATAATGAATTTGATAGATTTAAAAGTTTTAAAATAACAATTTTGTTGATTTCATAAAATTAATATATGATATTTATTATTAATTTATTTGATGACATATTTTTACAATAATGTACATTTATTCATTTTTTATTTTGGTATTACTGTTATATATTATTGTGATCACTCCTAAAAAATGAATGATACTTCCCATATTATCCTTTTTTTGTTTCTTTGTTTTGTTATAACTTATGGTCACTTTGTGTAATCTTCTGTAATAACTTTTTAATTTTTAATATATTAGTTTTTCTTTCGAAAGTATCATCAAATTGTACTATAATTATTATCGATGAACTATTTTGTACCCGTACTATTCAAATATGTACAAAAAATTATACCAGGCTATTTTTAATGTCAATAAATCTGGTCATGTTGATTTACCAAAAAGTACTACTACCTTTGTCCCATTCAAATTAAAGGTTATCGTCCACTATTCACATGGTCAACTTAAATCATGATTTTTAATCTTTTGTTTTATATATCAAATTTTTATCACATTTACATTTTGTTATTAGGCTTTGTAGCAGGTTTAATGTAGTTTCTGAATATGTAAATTTTATTTATTAAAAATAATTAGAGTGTGAGCAGGGATTACGTTGTTTTATCGTCGGTCAAGCTTCGTAAACCATAATTAGAACCTCCTAATGGAACGGAGGGAGTACTACTTAGTATAGGTTGACAACTTTTTCCCGCTAGTAGGGTGAAATTGTTCTCGCTATGGTGCGGCTCTGTGGCTATTTTTATTCACAAAATTCATTAATAGATACACAATGACATTTAAATCTATTACATTCTAAACTCAGGCAATAGAAAAATAACTTTAATTTTATAATTGAAGTGCTCTAGAAGAAAGTATTAATACATTATAGCTTTAGAAATGGCAAATCAAATAAAAAATATTGGGAAAACTATCAGATAGGCTCTCGTACTATAGTGAATATGTCGATTAGACCCTCGTACCTAAAAAACACCCAATTAGAACCCTGAACTACTAAAAATCGCTCAATCGAGCTTTTTAACCGGTGGAAATCCGGTTTCCCGGTTGACAGTCCGCGTGGCATCCTGCGTGGCGTTTTTTTCTTTTCCTTTTTTCCCTATTTTCTCTTTTCCTTTTCTCTTTTCTTTTTGTCTTCTCTTCCTTCTTCCCGTCCGCATAGATAAAGTTCGCATGAAGAAGTCAAAGTTTGCATAAATATAACATGAAAACATTCCATAAATATGGTCTTTAAAATGTGATGGACAAAAATATTATTTAGTAATTATTAGTGACAATAATCATGTTAAAAATTATATCGTAATAGCTAAATGTAAATTACTGTGATGTAAACTTTATATACAATTATAGTGTATAATACTCCGTAGTTACTAAGTCACATTTTTTTCCATGACATTTTTGTTAGTAATATCTAAGGAAAAACTCCATATAACATTTTTTCACATTATTTGAAGATACAGAGTTTAAAACGTATGTGTCCACCAATAATTGTAATTAACTTATGTCATTTTTATCCACGTGAATCTTATCAAAATAAAGAATTGGTTTTTGAATTGTAGTTTTTGTCTACCAAGAAGGGGGTGTTCATGACACTACAAAAAAATGGTGCAATACCGACCGACTTTCCAACGAAATTTAAAGAAATAGTCGTCGGAAATGGTATTTCCAACGAAATACCGACAAAACTTGGCCATTGGAATACGCTGGTTGGAAATTTTTCCAACGGCCATTTCCAACCGATTTTTTTTTTGCGCCAGAGTTCCAACAAATATATCTGTCGGAAATTTCCAACAAACAATTCCGTTGGACATAAGCAACCAGATTTCTCAAGATCATATCAATGACCGACGAGTATCCAACGGATTAATCGGTCGGAAACTAAACGAGCCATTTAAAAAATTGATTTCTCAAATTCGTGTTTCTAGTTCAATGCAACTTTTCTATACCATTCAAAAAATTCACCATCAATAAATTGTACTAGTACATTATACCATCCAACTTGAAAATTTCAAAACATACCATAAACAATAGCACTATTCGCTATTGTCAATAAACATAAAGTGAATGTAGTACAAAAGTTTGGCAAATTAAAGACTTAAAGTAGATTGTTCATTACACCACAAATAAATAAAAACTTAAACTCAAAATTATTCTTCATTGTCCACCTTCATTTCCGATCCTCTCGTTCGTTCCTGTTTCGCCGTTTCGGCCTTCATGCAAAACACTCTTCAATCAAAATGAACACCTGGCAATGCTATAACAACCCCACAAGTGAAAGCAATACACCAACGGTGAGAAAAACTCACCTTATCAATGATGTGATGAAAGGCAACTAAAGAGGAAAATTCATCACAAAAACTTTATTTTGTAACTACATGATGTACCTGAAAGAAACATGTTAGATTTCTATAGGCATAGGAGCATCCACATCTATACTTCACAAATAATTAGAACTCTGTTATCCCACTTTAAGTTTAAGCAAACAACATGCACTATGTAACTTTCGCAGTCAGGAATGTTTATTCTTCAAAGTGGCATCAATAATCGCAATAATTGTTAAAACTTCACCTTAAAAGTATAAGCACTTAGTATGTTTTTCATTTCAAATTTGTGTCAAACTGCATGGCTACGAAGCTCTTTGACAAAGAAGGGAAACAATAAGAATATCCTCTCACTAATCCCACTAACACTTGCAATAAAATGATAACAATATATCCTCTCACTAATCCCATTACAAGATTTCAGAAGCAAAGTAATATCCAGATTAAGCTCAATTGTAGGCATCAATCGTTGGTTCCATTCTTAAAAATTAAATTAGTCCTTCCAAAATCCTATTAAATCAAAGCATGCTCTTAGGTATATATAATTAATAAATGAGTTAAATCAAAGAACTAATTTAGGTAGTATGGCGCTCTGGAGGAATCAACTACATAAAAATGTCTAATTTGTGTGTCTGGAGAAGAAAAGATAGAAGAAAGACGGAGATGATAATTGACCTGGAAGCCTTGCTATGCTGTCAATGTACACTGGTTCTCTACTTCATCGTTGAGCGATAGTTCTCCGCCGCAACCACTTTAGGGTTTAAGGGGTATATGTTTAGGACTTGCATTTATCTTAACGGATGAGATTTGTGTTCGTCACCAAAAAAGCCCGCCTATCAACTGTGTTTACCAACGGATGGGATTTGCTTGAAATATGACGGATTATCAACCGAATTCCAATCACTTTCCTACGGAATTCCAACCAATGATATCCGTACCAGAGCTCAAAATTTACCAACGACTTTTAGACAGAATTCCGACGGAGTCCGTTGGAAAGCTAGTCGGAAATCAGTTGGAAATTTCCAACAGATAAAACGGTGGGAAATTGTCTGTAGGTAATGAGGTGTGTTTTTGTAGTGTGAGTTATGGGGAGTTTTCTTAATATTAAAATAGTATGTTTTAAATTATTTGTTTTTAGAATAATAATTTTATATTTCTAATTCATATATGGTGCATATTATAATTGTATTAATGTTAAAAAAGTAAAGTTTGTTATTTGTGAAATAAATTGTTTTTAGAAAGTAAAAAGTAAATAAATAATGTAATTTTATGTCAACAAACATATATATTATGAATTCACTTCAGATGATCTAATAACTGTTTTAACTAGTGTGTTTGGTATTTAATATCATTTAATATGTTACAAAATCGGGTACTAAGCATCTAGTTAGAATAATTAAACATTACAAAACGAGGACTTCAATTCTTAATTAAATTTTAATTTGGATTTTATAACTTTATAGAGATTTTAATGTAGTTTTTAAACATGTAGATTTTATTTATTAAAATTGAATTAATTATCAATATAGAGGATTTAACTTTAACATTGATTGAACAAAAAATGTTGACTTTGCAAAATAATTTAGGACCAATGTGGTATAATTGAAATTGCCCTAAATAGAACTAAACAAGATTTGGAATTCTAGAATATGAATGTTAAGTTTTTATTTTTGAAATAGGAAACGTTTTTGCCATGTCTGAAAGTTATTGTCGTTAATGATAGTAAATACTCTGATGTTAATGTCAAATACCACAACTATATTAAGCGTATAAATGTAATTGTTAAACTTCACGAATTATATGTGAAAATTAAATTATACAGTAATTATATTGAAATAGCTCAAACAAGGAAACATTTGAATGCAATTGTAGAAAGTTATTTTAAATTAGTTTAGAACTTAAAAGGTAGAGGTAAAACAAAATAAAAAACTGAACTGGAAATCAAACCCTTAGCATTTTAGAAGGCTTACTACACGTTTGAACTCCCCTCCACTCCGGCGAAGGAGCTACGGAATATTAGTTACGGAGTATTACACTTGTAATTAATAATCTGTAAGGCACTTATAATTTAATGGAGAATTTTGGATTTACGTTCCATTTTTAGGTGATATTGGACTCTATCTCATTTCCAAATAAAACTTTAACTTTACATCTCATTTTCCTTGAGAATCCTTTGACTTTGAATCCTATTCAGAAATGTTTCTCCATAAAATGTTATATGATGAGGTGTAAACTAAAAAAAAATCAAAATGTGGTACAAAATCCAACATCATCCAAAAAGTGGGGCGCGGAATCAGTATTCCCCAGTTTCATTTAACACACATATCTAAATGTATAATTTCATTTGAGGAGTGGGAGGGCATTGTCCACAGTCCTGGATTCACCCCATGTATATACGGGTTTTACCTTAAGAGCATCTCCATCAATGTTTCTCAAATATTTGATTTTTTTATGTTTTTCTCTTGTCATTTCATTGCCACATAAATCAAATTAAAGCTAATAGATTCCATCTCAATCATGATCTCTATTTCTTTAGTGTTTATGAAGTTTTTTGTTATTTTCAAGGAGGTATTTTTAGTGATTCCAAATTAAAAGATAAGGTTGCATTAAATGTGTTTATTGAAACGTGGAAATATCCTTGAATAATCTATGATTCAATATTTGATATCATTTTTTTTAAATAATCTTTCAAAATAATCTAATCTCTTAAACCACAATTTCTAAAAAGATCTTCCACATCATCAAAATTATTCTCAAATAATCTCATGGATGATCAAAGTTAATACGAGTGAATCATCATTCTTACAAGTGTAAAATTGTACATAATAACGGCGAGTAAAACTTTAATATAATTATAACTAGATTATAAAAATCACATTTCTAGCTTCCTCAACTTCCTTTCTTTCTTTGGTACCTCTCAAATTTTAGTGCTTTATTAATATATTTGATATAAGCTAGCTAAGTAGTTATATATCATAAAATTACATTGAATATGACTAGAACATTACATCTTTTCCAAAATATGAGTCATCATTTTTTTCAAATATGACGACATATTTTGAGAAACAATCATGTCTGATCATATTTTAGGAATTATCACGCATTTAAATCATAACCATTTACTAAACATATATGTATTCATCTTATACGGATCGAGTACCATTTACGTACATCTTGATTAACATGATTAATTACGCGAACGGATAACTCAACCGGTAAATCAATGGAAAAGTTAGACCACAATCGTGTCATTGATCCATTATTAAACCAGTACGTCAGTGTAATGGGTATCTTTCCATCACATTTATCCCTTTTGTACTTAATTGTCTTCATCTGGTCGATCACACCCAACCATAAATCCTTCTTTTTACTATATACTCCGTAACTTCTAGCTAGATACGCATATATGGATTGAATAGCTAAAAAGTAAAAAAAGATTTTTTACGGTAATAAACGTACGAAGTAAAAAAGATTTTTTTTCCAATAAAGATTAGATCCCAACTCCCAAGTGATGGCTGGCTATATAGTCTGTGCAGCCCAAGAGAAGGAATTGAAGCTAAGAAGCACACCCCACACCCACACCCACACCCACCCCCACCTTACCTGACCTTAGTTAGCTGCTGCTTCTGCTGCTATAAAGCTTTGTTACCGTCCCTCGATCAGTCAATCCATCAATCAATCAAATCAGGGAATTCAAAGTAGAGCTGAGCTTAGGGTCGGGCCGGCCGGCATCATCATCACCATATTAATTATCATCTCCTTCACCCACCCAATCCACCATGTCTTCTTCCTCCTCCTCCACCACCTCCGATTTCCTCACCGACCACCACCACCACAACCACCATCTCTCCCCCTCCGGCGAGGAGCTTTGCTACGTCCGTTGCAGCTACTGTGAGATTGTCCTTGCGGTATATAAAAACCCCTAACCTAATAATCTTCCATTACTTTAGATATACCATAAACTTTCATTTACTTTAGATATACTATGATGTTAATACTTCACAATTTTTCGGTGGAACTTCAACGCATAATTGATTTTAATGATTATTCAAAGGTGAGTGTTCCTTGCTCAAGCTTGTTCAAGACGGTGGCGGTCCGCTGCGGCCACTGCACCAACCTTCTCTCCGTCAACATGTGTGCTCTCCTCCTCCAGCCCGCCCAGAACCAGCTCCACCTTCCCCATTCTTTCTTTTCTCCCCAAACTCTCCTGGTACGTCTATGTATATATAGACCTTCAACTTCAATTCTAGTGCAGATCTTTAAATTTAGGGTTTTTATGGATACCCACTAGGGTTTCAAGTGTTTATGATGATTCATGAGGAGGGATCTTGGTTCTTGAAACCTTATGGTGAAGGGGGAGGGCCGGTTGTATGACTGCACTATCTTTAAATTGAAGGGGATAGTATATACGTTTCTTTTAAAAATTTGATCTTTAACTGTTTGTGGTTATTGTGGTGATGTGTAGGAAGAGATTCGTAACACCCCACCGGGTCTTAATTTGATGAATCAGCCGAACCCGCACGAGTCGATGCTTCCCATCCGAGGATTCGATGAGCTGCCGAAGCCTCCTGTGGCTAATAGACGTATGTTCTTGACTTAAAAGAATCAACTATGTATATACATTGTTTTTTCTAGCTGCTCATCATTTCTTGACTTGAAAAGAATCAACTATGTATATACATTGTTTTTTTAGCTGCTCATCATTTCTTGACTTGAAAAGAATCATGGGTTGGTTTGTTTGTTTGTCAGATCTTGGGTATAAGTTCTTGATCTGGTAGATCGATGAGTATAATATGTATAGAGTAGGTTCTATAATTAAAGTATGATGGAGTTTTTATGGCATGTGGATGGAAGAAAAGCCCTACAAGGCTCAACCCCGTATGAATTAATGGAAGAGGTCAAACTAGCCTTTCTGATTAACAGTAGCTCCCAGTATTTTGCTGGCTAGCAACAGAAGAAATTGGGATTCCATCAACATTTAATTTCCTTTTAAAATGTAACATGCATTTAAGTATAGTAGCTCTAGCTATTGCTACTGTTTTCTTGAAAGTTAATGTTTTAATTTGCCTCTATTATCTCTTAATTGCCTGCCTATGCTATTTTCTTTCTCTGAAGTGTGATATACTCCATATGTTTTAGCCAACATTATTATATCCAGCAGTCCTACATACTATACACTGTCTTGTTTCTCTATAGCCCATTTAACTATCTGAAAATAATATAAATACATGTTGTTTACAGTTTTCATAAATACCTCTAAACATTGAAATATTTATGTCTGCCTGAACTAAATGTGTCATCTTTTTGCAGCATCTTAAATTTTCTTGATTGAAAATTAACATTATTTGAGTTTCTATCTCATTTTTGTGTTGTTTTCCAAGCTTTCTTTAGATTGTGGGATATAGAAACTGTGGGAAACCCTGAAATGGATGTGGAAGCCAGAGTGGGGAAAGTTTTTGTTTTTATTTTGTTACCATATACTCCACCATTTTCGTGAATTGTATTAGGGAACTAGAAGTAGAAAAAGGTGAGAAATAGTGTAGTAAAGTGTGTTTGGGTTGTTTCTCTTTGGGGATGGAGGACTTTCAATTCACTGTATTGTGTGTTGGATTGAGAGTAGTGTCTTCTATTTATTACCCTGAATAAGATGTAGGCTACCAAGATCCCCCGGGAATCAAGATAATGATATGATGGTGGGAATGGATCATCATCATCATGTGAGAATCATATCCAAACCAAACCACATACATAGATAGATATATAGCTAGATATGATGTAATAGAATCTTGAGCTCTATCCAGCCATGTATCCATCTCTAGAATGATTGATCATTGCTTAATGATGGAGAAGTGTGAAATGAGAATTATGTTTGGGTGTGCGTCTGTGTAGGTGGGGTTAGGGTGGGGTTGAGATCTAAATACAAGTCAGCCAAGGTGTGATTTAAATGTCTGTTTTCTTTGTCTCTATGTCTGTCCTTCATTTCAGCCCCGGAGAAGAGACAGAGAGTGCCATCTGCTTACAACCGCTTTATCAAGTATGAAATTTTCTTATTATTGATTAGTACTATTCATATTTGTACTCACTGCAGATACTAAATAATACCGTGTATTTAATTAGTAATTTAATATTTGTTCCAATAAAAAAGGAAATAAAATCGATCGATATACTAAGAAAAACTTAATGTGTTTTCTAAACATATCAATACAACGATGTTTTCTAATTATTGAGGTTTCCATAAAATATTATTAATAAATCATTTTGATTATAAATTTAAAATTATTTCTTTTATTTATGACCCACCTCCTTTATGTGGTGATCTTCTCTATTCAATTAATGATTTTTTATTTACAACCAAGTAATTAAATAGCATCTTAGAAAACACAAACCCATATATAAAGTAGTCAAATTTTTGAAAGTGTATTTTAATCATATTATTATGAAAAATAATTCCTTATATTACACTCCCAAAACTTCGTACTTTTACCAAATTTGATACCAAATTTCTTAAAATATGATAATTATATGGTAATATCATTTTTAAAAATAATTTCACAAAAATACTCCATACGTAAATTTTTATACTACTATAGTGTTTAAAATTAGTGTCCAAAAATTATCTTTACTGACTAAGATAATCAGGAGGCATGTTTTAGGCAATGTATATAGCAAAGATGTATATAAACATGTTTTTCTTCTGTAATAATTTATGTCGGTTAATAATATAAAAACAAAAGAACCCTTGTGGGCTCTAAAAATAAGAAAGAAATGGAGAAAAGAGTGGAATATAAATATGGAAAGCATGAGAAAACACAAGGGACAAAGGAGTGAAATGACTTATCGAAGGGCGGTGCAGGGATGAGATCCAGCGTATCAAAGCAGGAAACCCTGATATTAGCCACAGGGAGGCCTTCAGTGCAGCTGCAAAGAATGTAAGCAGTAATTATTACAATAAGATCCCACAAATAAATTCTCATCTTTGTTTCTCTGATGTGACTAATTGTGTTTGGATTGGACTGGGTCGGGTTTGGGTCTGGTTGGATCCACTGGCTTCACCTAACTAGGGCTTCTTTTGATTTGATTGATATGTGTACTTGCTGAGTGTATTAAATACTGCATTTTAATTCACAATAAATTCTTTCATGCTGTCCAGTGGGCCCACTTCCCTCACATTCATTTTGGACTCATGCCTGATCAACCCGTGAATAAACCCAACGCATGCCAACAGCAGGTAGCTACTCTTTCTCTTTCTGTCTCTCCTCAAACCCTAGCATCTTTTCTCTTCATTCCATAAAACCCTAATCTTGATCTTTCATTACTTCCTTTAATAATCTCGTTTTAGGAAGGGGATAATGATGTTCTGATGAAAGAAGGGTTTCTGGCTCCTGCAAATTTGGGTGTATCTCACTATTGATTTCAGCATAATTATAATATTCAGAGGTTTATGGTCGGTTGATTACCCACATAATCATCGATCTTATGTTTATCATTATTATTATAAGTCTCTAAATTAAACTCAACTGTGAGTGTTTCTTAGCTTGTACGTGGTTGATTAATTTGTTGTATTTCAAGATCGGCGACTACTACAATCTTCCATTGTTATGGTCGTCGGCAGTTGTTTGTTGTCTTCATTGCTGAAAATCATTTCATGGTTTGAGAGAATTTGTAACTCAATAAGTGTTCGGTTTCTTTTTCGAATGTTGCCAATATGATCATCACTGCTAATAATCAAACTTTTCCTTAGAACAATGTTTGTATATATACATATATACATCTATGCACATATACGTATAGATGTGTATGTAGAATTTGAGTTTATGGATCATTTCAAAAGGGAAGAAATGAGAATGATTTAAACAGGTAACTCCTCTAAAAGTTAAAAAATGATAATATGAAGAAAAACCCACTTACATTTTGTTCGCACAGTTACTTGCATAGAAACACAAGTAAATCGGCGAACACTAGAAGTGAATATCCAGCATTTCTGAAGTGAAATCACTATTCTTAATTGATCTGCACCTTTACATATGCATGTATCGTATATGTACTTGTACATGTAAATGTGTATATGGGTCATACATATAGAGAGTAATTTTCAGGTCACGAAATTCCTAACTACATTGCTAATGCCGTCAAGCCACCTCCTTTCGAGGTGCTTTCGGTTGAAATTTTTATGATTTTTTTTGCATAACGTATAAATTATGTCTATCAAATTTCATCTTAAAACTGAATAAGAATATTCAGTTAAATAAATTATTGAAAAATATTATGCCAAAAATATTGTGCCAAAATAAACACACAATGTTTTTCAATGATTTCTGTAACTGACCTCTCAATTGAATTGTAAATTGAAATTTGGTAGCTGTAATCTGCACTTCATGCAGAGCACGCTCACAAAATGTTATAAAAATTTCCCATCCGGAAGCACCCCCAAATGAAGGTGGACGGACGTCATCCTTGTCAAGGAATTCGTGACACAAATATTTGTGTGTGTGCGTGTGTATATATATATACGCACTTTATATATTCCTTTTTTATATGATACATATATTTATATATGTCGTTAATTTATACTCCCTCTGGTCCTTAATTAACTTTACACTTTCTTTTTTGAGTCGTCTCATATTAAACTTTACAGTTCCTTATTTACCTTATTTGGCAAATAAATCTACACCAAACAGTGCAAAACAGTGCCAAACAGTGCCAAACAGTGTACTCTACAGTAAGGTCAAATTTGTTTCCTAAATTAGACTAAAATTTATGAATAACACAAATATCAAATTGTTGCAACTAATATTTTATTAAATAAGAAAAATGCTTAATGTAGAAAATGATAGTGAATCGCATGCATGTAATCTATGGCGGTGCTAATGGGCCGTTCTCCTCTTAAACCACTACCACGGGATTGGAAGTTGGTGTTTCAAGATGCAATTCGGCTACCATAATTGTTATTTTCATATCAATTGTTATATTGTTTCAGTTAGACAATTACTTTAGTTCGTAGTTTGTGTCTGATGCACACTAATTAGTAGTGCATAATTGTATGTTTTTATGTTTCATTGATGATGATTGTTTGACGTTTTATTTGGTTTGTAAATATTTGTGTGATTTTAGTTGTAATTGTATTTTAGTTCTCATTTGTAAGTTTTAAAGTAGAATTAGGAATTAGGATGTTGGAAAGGAGGATGTTGAAGTGAAGAAAAAGGAATTTTAACTGTCCAGGAGCAAATACCCGACCAGGTAGGAAATTGCACCCGGTCGAGTCTGATTTGAAAACCGAAGCACTGAGGAAACAGCTGGGCCTGGTGGAGCCCCATACCTCACCCGGTCGGGCGAGAAGTGACCGGGGACAATCCGGTGTGCAAAGATCACCAGAACGTGGGGAAATATCTGATTTTGACCGGACCCGGTCGGGTGAGTACTTGACCCGGTCGGGTACCCGGCCAAAGGTGTTGAAAAACACCTATAAATAGCACACTTTTTCTTCATAAAAAAGCATCCCTTCTTCCATACTCCTAAGCTCAGTTTAGAATAGCATTTCTTTATATTTTTTTAGCTATGTTTAGTCTCCAAATGAGGAGCTAAACTTCCATTCTTGGTGTTGCTCTTGAAGCTTGTTGATTATTAAAGTTGTGAGTTATTTTCTTAACTTCTTTCCTTGAATATTAATTAATAGCTCTTTCCTTAATATCATCTCTATATTAATGTTGGGGAGTGTTGCTAAGATGATAATTAGTTAACATCTCGACATTAGTTAGAATGGTATTTTCTTCCTCTATATTAATGTTGGGGAGTGTTGCTAAGATGACAATTAGTTAACATCTTGATATTAATTATAGTAGGATTCATCTTCTTTAATAATATTCTTCCTTGAATATTAATTGATTCCTACTCATATCTCATTTTATATTTTGAACATTACTTAAAGGATCAACTAGTTTTGTTTCATATATTAATTATTACTAGAAACGATCAACGAACCGATGGTTAATCGTTATTGGTTTCACAAGTAAGTAACTTCGGTTTATTAATGCACGGTCGTGGTTAATAAACTTAAGAGGGATTAATTTTGTTGGTTAAACCGAAACCGTTGTGTTGAGGTTATCAATTTCAATTGATTTCATCAAGGAGTTAGAAAGATTAAATGCTACTATTAAATCGGTATAAGGCGTTGTTCTATATTTGATTAATAGTAAGGGTTATTAATGAACGGTCGCTGTTAATAACTACCCTCGATGAAGTGGATATAATCCCCGATTGAGTATTCGAGAGGGAATAAGTTATAGATATAACAATGATCGACTAAAGTATATCAACAAGTGGAAAGTAGCAATGCCAAATCCTTTTTATCTTTGAATTAAATCTCATATAGGTTGTTCATCTTAGTTTCTTAATTAAATTAAATCACTCAAAACCAAAACCCCCCTTTTTAATTACTAGTTTCATAAAAAGAGAATCATTCCTTTTCCTGTGGATACGAACTCTACTACGCTATACTACGTATAAGTGTTTAATATTGAAATTATTTTGATGCACCGTGACAAAGTGCTCGTCAAATTTGGCGCCGTTGCTGGGGAAAGGCAATTAATTTTTCTTTTTATTTTATTTCAAGAAAAATAAAAAAATATATATATATATAAAGATTTCTATTTTGGCTGAGTTTTGTTTGAGTATATGGTTAAACACTGATCTATAAACCAAATCACCTACCAAACAAAACCCGAAACAGAACAAGCTTTCGAGAGGTTCAGGAATCTATTACCGAATACTTCTTCGGAGGAATCATCAAGTGCTAGTTCTCATTCTAGCGAATCCGAAGAGTCCCTCCACATGGCTCTGGAAACAAGAACGCTGAGGAAGCTCACGGCTCCGAATCTAAATCAACAACCCTTATGTATCACTTTTCCAACTCTTGATACGGGGGTCACATTCGACACTATTAGGAAACAGACCTTCAACGTTGGTTAATTTTACCTTTTAACGTCGGTTTTGGAATGACGTCTAAGTAGGAGACGTTATAAGTGAAGACATATAACGTCGGTTTTAAAACCGACGTTAAAAGTAATTTATAAAAATTGAAAAAAGACATACTACGACGGGTATTGTGTAAAACCGACGTTATAAGTAGTCATGTTTTCAAAATATCATACCACGCCTGTTTCTATCGAAAACCGACTTTGATTAATTTTGATGAAAATTAATAAATTGTACAATGGTGGTTATATATTGCAACCGACGTTATATGTTTGAGTTTTAAAAAAAACGTCGACGTTATTTTAGGGGTAGAGTCCTTATTTTAATGTTGGATAAAGATACAGAATTATGAATCCAATGTTATTTTAGATAGCAACTAGGCATGTAACAAAAATACACATCCATATTAAAAATACAATGATGACATAACTATAATTATTTTTTTACAAATACGGATGACCATAGCTATGAATCCTATGATAACTACTCCTCTAACATGTAGGAAATAGACAGTACGGAGTATCATCATAATCCATCTTTCCTTCAATATGACACTGCTGAACTTTCTTGAAATCTGGCAAAAAATTAAAATAAATAATTGTCATGGCTTGATATGCTCAGAAGGGCAATCAGATCAACTCAAGCAATACAGTGGAAGCACAAACATGAGATTCTCTCAACAATATGTCATGTAAGTGAATGGTTACCACATCTGATAAGGTTGTATTTATCAATTAGAAAATCATGAACTGTATATAGCTCCCAAAATCATGAACTGTATTTAGCTCCCAAAGCTTGCAACATATCACATACAAGTTCTTATAAGGGAAGTTACCTTTCTACCTGCAACCAGGAGGCCAAAAGATACATTAATGATAAGAGATAGGAAAAACAATCCAAGACTAAAAAGTACAGAAATATATTATTCAATAAACACAAACTCAATGGGTGCATTGAGAGTAGCTTAAAATATCTGCATGAAATGCTCCAACAAAAACAACATTGATTACTAAGCATTAGTGTTGATGAACTGTGCTAGGGTAGCCTCGAAATAAATATCATAACATTATAATTAGGTGAAAACAAACTAACATCTTATCTTCTTCCTCATAATAAACCAATCCTGCCATAAAAGAATAATTAGTACAATACAAGGGTTATCTTAAATTTGTATCTTAGGTGATTATAGCTATTTGTAACACAATAACTAGGGTATAAAAACCTTACAATTACCAATGTACCTATATCATTAACGATAAACAAATTAAATACAATAAATACATTATGCATATTGGAGAAACCCAAAGAAATATTCAGTTGTAGTATATATACCTCGCTAAAACTGTTTAAATTTAGGGATAATGTCATCACGAATTGAAGGTCTATTTCTGATTTTAGTCCACTTATCTCCCTGTAAACAGTTGAAAGACTTTTATAAATAAAAAGAGGTATAATCTACGCAACAGTTTCTCTAAGTCAAAGGAATTTTACTATACTTAAGACATGGCAGTAAGTAGTCCATATGTATTTTGAAATGAGATGATAAACACTATTGAAGAGGAACAGTTTTATATAAAAAATGATACATGACATACGAGCTCAAAAATTCAGTAGAAACTATTCAAAAATAAGAAATTAGCCCAAGAAAGCTTCTCAGACTAATGATTGCTTGAAAATCTGAAAAATTAAAGAAAAGCCATTCATTAAGAGTGATGAACATAGACTGAGTTTCCGATTAGACAAATATGCTAAACAATACTCAATATTAGAGAGATTAGGGAAAATCCCTAAATATCAACAATCCAAATCAAAACCTGTAAAAATCGAAGACCTCATTCTTGTAGACCATTACTTATAACCTGTAATAGAGGAAACAAGTTTCAATATAGAATAAGAAAACATATATCATGTTCCCAATTAGTATACCATGAAACTATATTATCATATGTTAAAGAGAGGAAATCAAACCTTACAATCATGTGATGATTCATTTTTCTAGAGCTCTGGAGAATTTTTTATATGAGCTAATTCAGGAACAGAGGAAGTTTCAGTGCAACTTTCAAGAGTCAAGACTAAATTCAGAAAATTCAGAAAAGTTAAAAATAGATTCTGGATGTTGAGGGAAGGTTAAAATTCAGAAAAGTTAAAAATAGATTCAACAAAACTAAATTTTTAGTTCAGGTCAAAACTCATAAATGCAAAGCAAGTGAATGAGACCCAATTGCTTTTTATGTAGATAACTTGGACATACTTGAACCATAAGGAGTCAACAGAGTTACAAATCTATTTGATGCCAAGGGCTGCAAGCCTGCAACTCCGGCCTCTTGCAAGCTTTTGACCTGTAAAGGTAAATATAAATTCAAAGACTAGAAATAACATTCACGCACTTCAACAAAATATTGGTAAATGTTCCTAACAGAATGTTGGAAGTTCAAAAGAGTAACAAGTCAGTGAAGCTGCTTCAATACAAAGCCTATTTTCACACAAAATAGTCATGCAATTAAAATCCTCAAACTTTAAACACTACAGAAGAAGAGGAAAAGGAAGATGATGCCAAGCAGAAGGATCTGGACCATTCCCAAATAAGGTAATAAGGCATCCCTAAATTTTTTCAATTTTACAAAACACCTAGGTGATTGGGGCATAAGATATTAACTTAAACAAAAGGAGAAATAAGAAAGAAAAGGTTCAATCACAAAAACCTAATTCTGGATGGTACTGTGATGAGCCATCATAATCTTAAACATAAACCTAAATTTCGAAAATTTTATTTTGAAAATACACTAAAAATTTCTCAAGAAGTTCAATCGCATAAAAATAAGTGGGAGAAAATACACCGGATGACGAAATCGTGCGGCTGGAGCGGCTGGAGCGGCTGCAAGTAAAGCAATTGTCTTAATTATCTCCGAGAAGCTTATTAATTATAAGAGGAAGATGGCGGATCGACAAATTGAAAAGAGAACAAAATCTTACCTGTGTATGGTAAGGAGGTCTGCGCAGTGAAGTTTTGACAAAGGAGATATGCGCAGAGACGATTTGGGCGAGGAGGTTTCCGTAGAGATGATTTCGCTGAGCAGATTCGTGCAGAAAGCCAAGGATGTTCGTGCAGAAACGGTTTCGCAGATGAGGTTCACTCAGAGAGATGAATAGCCAATCGACCGGTTCGAGTAAATACTCCGTACATTTCACCAACGCTGCTAAATAAAAAGGGGTATATTCCTTCTCGACGGTTAGTCACAAACAGACGTATAAGTAAAAATATAAATGCCCGATATAAAAAACGAACCACCTACCAAGGCCGTTTTCACATAGACCGTTGTTAATAGTAATAATTATTTTTTACAAATTGATCAACAACGTCGGTTTTATTAAAACCCGACGTAAATGCACTTAATAACGACGGTTTCTGAAGAACCGACGTCAAATGTGAGACGTGGTATGTCATTTCTATAGTAGTGCGAGCTAAAATCTGGGCTCATTCATCTACTTCCCTCTTTCCATGGCCTACGAGGGGAAGATCCAAACAAACACTTGTCAGAGTTCCATATTGTGTGCACAAGCATGTGCCCCAATGGCCTGTCCGAGGAGCAAATCAAGCTGAGAGCCTTCCCATTCTCCCTCAAAGACACCGCCAAAAATTGGCTATTCTATCTTCCCTCGGGGAGCATCAATACATGGGCTCAAATGAAAAAGAGCTTTCTTGACAGGTACTATCCCGCATCTATCTCTTCAAGTCTCAAGAAGCAAATCAGCAACATTGAGCAAGCGGATAATGAGACCTTGTATGAATATTGGGAGCGCTTTAAAATATTATGTGCTAGTTGCCCATATCATGGGTATTCGGAACAAGATCTCATCCTCTACTTCTATGATGGACTTGTTGATCAAGATAGACGCATGGTGAATGCGGCATGCGGAGGGGGTATTGTTAACAAAACCCCTTCTCAAGCAAGAGACCTCATTTCGGAGTTGGCCGAAAACTCGAGACATTACAACGGAAGGTCATCATCGAAACGGGTCATGGTAGCAGAATCCAACAACTTGTTGGAGAGTCAAGTAGCCGGCTTGACTTCTTTGGTTAAAGATTTTCTTTTAAATCCAAAAACCCAAGAAGTCAAGGTCTGCGGCATCTGTTCAACACAAGGGCATCCCACAGATTCTTGCCCAACGCTACAAGAAGAGAACTCCGAGCAAGTCAATGCTCTGGGGTTCCAAGGTCAAAGGAGGTACGATCCTCAAGGAAATACTTACAACCCGGGATGGAGGGATCATCCGAATTTAAGGTACAGAAATTCTCAAACAAATCCTCCTCCTCAACAATACAAACCACAAGGCCAAACATCGAACTCGAGTATGTCCACCGAAGACATGATTCGAGCGCTGGCCGTTAATATGGGAACAATGCAGCAAAGCATGGGGCAATTCCAACAAACCATGATGCAATTCCAACATGAAACCAAGTCGAGCATTCAAAATTTGGAAACTCAAGTTAGCCAAATTTCAAATGTCGTAAGTCGACTTGAAGCAAAAGATTCGGGTAGGCTCCCCTCCCAAACTGAGCAAAACCCAAGACAACATGTCAATGCAATCATGTTGAGGAACGGTAAAGAATTGCAACCACGGGAAGTTGAAGAGGAGAAGTAAGAGGTTGATCTTGAAGAAGGCTTTCAACAAGAAGAAGAGAAGCCAACAAAGACTAAATTCCCTCCACTGTCATCATATGAACCACTCTCTCCATTCCCTGAGGCATTGAAAGACACGAGGAAGCTGAAAAATGATCGGGACATCTACGAAACATTCGTCAATTCTGAGGTAAACATCCCACTCTTCAAACTGATCAAAAGTGTTCCCCGTTATGCAAAGTTCTTAAAGAAACTATGCACAATGAAAAAGAAAAATAAACTGGAAGGGAAACAAAAAGTTGAAGTGAGTGAACGTGTCTCGGCCATTTTTAAAAAGAAACTTCCTGAGAAATGTAGCGATCCAGGCATGTTCACTATTCCTTGCAAAATAGGGGATACCTTATTTTCTAAGGCGTTGTTGGATTTAGGAGCGCCAATAAATGTCATTCCTTATTCCTTATATAAATCCTTACAACTCGGCCCACTACATCAAACTGGTGTAGTGATTCAACTAGCGGATCGGTCTAATACTTACCCGAAGGGTGTAGTAGAAGATGTGCTAGTAGAAGTAGAAAATTTGATTTTCCCTGTTGATTTTTATGTTCTGGAAATGGGAGATAATAACAAAACTACACCCATCCTCTTGGGTAGGCCTTTTCTAAAAACCGCAAAAACAAAAATAGACGTGTCTAATGGTTCATTAACTTTAGAGTTTGATGATCAAAAGGTAGAATTCAACATTTTTGATTCTACGAAAAAACAAATTAAAGACCAATCTCTTTGTTCTCTAAATGTTTGTGAACCACAAACCCCAAATATTTTTGTTGAGAAAAAAAATGAGAAAATCAAACTTTTTGAAAAAGAAGAATTATTCAAATTTTCAAAAAGAGAATGGATCCCACCTGGGATTGAAGTGATATCAGAGAAGAAATCCCGGCCTTACTGGAGAAGGCCGAAAAAGAAAAATGAAACAAGGGATGTTCACGATCCCACATAAAAGAAAAAATATATATATAACGTCGTGCCGCGACATTAAATCAAGCGCTTCTTGGGAGGCAACCCAATTTCTTCATTTTTTATTTTTAATTTTTTTCAGTAGTGTGTGTTTAAAAAAAAATGAACTGGGATTGGACCCGGCCGGGTATAAACCCTAACCCGGTCGGGTTACTTCTAAAAACTAAACACCCGGGCAACCACCCGGGCGAGGCGAGAGAAAAACAAAAATTAATTTTGCGCCCGACCGGGTATACGTTTGCACCCGGCCGGGCAACCCAGCTAAACCTTTCTGCCTCGGGTGAACAAGTTACACCCGACCGGGTAGACCACTTTACCCGGCCGGGCTACCAAACACAAAACATTATGCCTGGGGTAAATAGCGTACACCCGACCGGGTAAACTACCCCACCCGACCGGGCGAATGGGAAAACCAGCTATACCAGGTCGAGCTCACCCCCTTCCCCTCCCACTTCTTCTTCCTCCCAACACCCAAAACACTCAAATTCCACCATTTTCAAACACCCAAACCTTCAAATCTTCCCATTTCCTTAACCAAATCCACTAAAAACCCCCATTTTCTTCATCTCCTCACTTCCCTCTTCAACCCTATACCCATAAAATCCCCCAAAACCTTCCAAATCAACCAAACCCAAAAACCCTACCCAAAATTCGAAAATCCCCATTCTTGGACATTCAAGGTCCGAAATCTCCCCAAAAATCCTCAACCAATACCATATTCTTATTCTTCTCACCATCCTCTTCAACCCCATACCCATAAAGACCATCCAAATCCCATCCTACCCCAAATTCCGAAAATCCCCTTAAACAAACAAAAAAAAATCAATTCCCATGGCTCCAAAAAAATCCAAAGCTTCTTCTTCAAGGGCAATCCCACCGGTAGCGGGCTATGAAAGCGTGGAATTTGCAACGGAGGCACAAAAGCGACTCTTCGAGGGACAAGCACAAAGGCAGGTAAAACAATCCCGATTCATGTGCATTACTACTCTAGCTCTCCTTTGGATTGATGTGATCATGCGTGATATATTTGCAAGAATTGGAATGACTAGGTTGCTAGAAATGCAATATGTGACTTATCCTCATTTTGTTTATGAATTCTTTAGTTCATATGTGTATACAAAGGATGATGATGATCATGCAAATGACACCATCACCTTTCGTTTACTCAATGAAAATCGTTCATTGACCAAAAGAGAATTTGCACATTATTTTGGCATCCCTCTGTTTGATGAAGCTCGTGCTTATGATACGCTTGTGGGGTACGAGTTATGGAAAAGAATGACAGGACAAGGTGTGGTGGACCTTTCTAAGTTGAGTGTGAACTGTGTTCAACACCCGGTCTTCCGTAATTTCCTAAAATTCTGTTCAAATTGTTTCCTCGGAAGACCGAACAATCACCACACAAGAATGTGGGATGTGTGTGTTCTGGCACAAGTTGTTTTACCTGGACCAGAACCGGTTGACGTTGCCTCTATCTTATGGACCAATTTCAAAAATGTGGCAACGTCATCCGGACAAATTGTGATAGGGGGCCTAATCACACATCTAGCCACTTTATATGGCTTTGTAGACCCAGGCCCCATTACCCCGAAACAGCTCATTTGCACGTCATGGCTTGTGCAAAAGACCAAAGATTTGGCTCTATCTCACTTGACACCTACTGGGACACCAATCTACAACTGGTTTATCATCCCACGTCAAAACATAACTATCCATATCCCGTCCCCTGACGTCCCCCCAGATATCGTGGGCCATGAAATCGGTGATGGTCATCACTACTGTCTCCCCGGGGCAATCCCGGCACACTATGCACAAGATGAACCGGATCAAGAACATGCTGAAGAAAACCCACCCTTGATACCTAACCCACCACAACAACAACCTGATGCCCCAGCCTACCAATACTCACCATTCGAGCAACAGATGCTCAATAACATGAACATGATCAACAACAACTACATCCAGCTTCAAGAGCGAGTTGATCAGTATAGAACTGAACAGAGGCATAGCTTTGAGAGGTTGGAGGAACAACGGCAGGAAGACTGGCGGAGATATGAAGAGGACCAACGGCGAACCTTTGGTCCGATATACTCCTATGTAGCACACCAGGGCTCCTTTTCCTCTATGACCACTCCACCTCCTGCACCATCATGGTATGACCCCTCTCAGTGGGGTTTCTTTGGAGGATCGAGCTCCGGTGGTGGAGGCGACGATGGTGGTTATGGCGGGGATCACATGGATGAGGACAGACACCAAAGTGGAGGTCTAGGCGGATACTAGGGATAGTGTCAGATCCTAAGTGTGGGGGTGCAGAGATTGTTCTGGTATGCTCACAATCCTACTTGTTTTATTTGATTTTCTTAAAAAAAAAAAGAAAAAAAGAAAAAAAAGAGCTTGTTGAGTTGAAAACCCACAAAGGGCAACTCAAGCAAAAATTAAAGTAATAAAATAAAGAGTGAGGTTGTGAGAAATAAAAAAAAATGTGGGAAGCTGGGATGAAAACCTGAAAGGGCACCTAGGCAAAACGAGAGAATGAGAGAAATGTCTATTTTGCAGGATCCTGAAGGTGATAAGTTCAAAAGAGAAATGGAGATAAAGATGAAGTTGAAGACCCCAATTTACTTTAATTATTATTGGGGATGCTTTGTATTGTGGTAAAAACACTCTTGGATGTTTTGTATTGATATTCTTGTCATTTAGGACTTCCTGGATTTGATTTGATTTACTCGAGACGAGTAAAGGTTTAAGTGTGGGGGTGTTTGATGCACACTAATTAGGAGTGCATAGTTGTATGTTTTTATGTTTCATTGATGGTGATTGTTTGACGTTTTATTTGGTTTGTAAACATTTGTGTGATTTTAGTTGTAATTGTATTTTAGTTCTCATTTGTAAGTTTTAAAGTAGAATTAGGAATTAGGATGTTGGAAAGGAGGATGTTGAAGTGAAGAAAAAGGAATTTTAACTGTCCAGGAGCAAATACCCGACCGGGTAGGAAATTGCACCCGGTCGAGTCTGATTTGAAAACCGAAGCACTGAGAAAACAGCTAGGCCCGGTGGAGCCCCATACCTCACCCGGTCGGGCGAGAAGTGACCGGGGACAATTCGGTGTGCAAAGATCACCAGAACGTGGGGAAATATCTGATTTTGACCGGACCCGGTCGGGTGAGTACTTGACCCGGTCGGGTACCCGGCCAAAGGTGTTGAAAAACACCTATAAATAGCACACTTTTTCTTCATAAAAAAGCATCCCTTCTTCCATACTCCTAAGCTCAGTTTAGAATAGCATTTCTTTATATTTTTTTAGCTATGTTTAGTCTCCAAATGAGGAGCTAAACTTCCATTCTTGGTGTTGCTCTTGAAGCTTGTTGATTATTAAAGTTGTGAGTTATTTTCTTAACTTCTTTCCTTGAATATTAATTAATAGCTCTTTCCTTAATATCATCTCTATATTAATGTTGGGGAGTGTTGCTAAGATGACAATTAGTTAACATCTCGACATTAGTTAGAATGGTATTTTCTTCCTCTATATTAATGTTGGGGAGTGTTGCTAAGATGACAATTAGTTAACATCTTGATATTAATTATAGTAGGATTCATCTTCTTTAATAATATTCTTCCTTGAATATTAATTGATTCCTACTCATATCTCATTTTATATTTTGAACATTACTTAAAGGATCAACTAGTTTTGTTTCATATATTAATTATTACTAGAAACGATCAACGAACCGATGGTTAATCGTTGATGGTTTCACAAGTAAGTAACTTCGGTTTATTAATGCACGGTCGTGGTTAATAAACTTAAGAGGGATTAATTTTGTTGGTTAAACCGAAATCGTTGTGTTGAGGTTATCAATCTCAATTGATTTCATCAAGGAGTTAGATAGATTAAATGCTACTATTAAATCGGTATAAGGCGTTGTTCTATATTTGATTAATAGTAAGGGTTATTAATGAATGGTCGCTGTTAATAACTACCCTCGATGAAGTGGATATAATCTCCGATTGAGTATTCGAGAGGGAATAAGTTATAGATATAACAATGATCGACTAAAGTATATCAACAAGTGGAAAGTAGCAATGCCAAGTCCTTTTTATCTTTGAATTAAATCTCATATAGGTTGTTCATATTAGTTTCTTAATTAAATTAAATCACTCAAAACCAAAACCCCCCTTTTTAATTACTAGTTTCATAAAAAGAGAATCATTCCTTTTCCTGTGGATACGAACTCTACTACGTTATACTACGTATAAGTGTTTAGTATTGAAATTATTTTGACGCACCGTGACAAAGTGCTCGTCAGTGTCGGTCTTGTGATGTTTTTTACGATCTAAAAACATTGAGACTTCTAGGGTCAAATTAAGCTTCAAAACTATCACATGGTTAGCAAAACAATCAGCTAAGTCCAGAGTGATTTTTTATCTCTAGTCCAGGGCATGCATGAGTGATCTTTTTTCTCGCTTTCCTCTCTGTTTTTCTTTTTTCTTTTTATTTTTTAGTTTTCTTATGTTCTCATGTTATTTTTAATTACCTTATAGTTAGCTTTATCTTGTCCATTTTATTTTATTTTATCTTTTTATTCTTGTCATCTTTTTTCCATTTTTGGCTTTGATATCATTGATCGATTCAAGCTAGCCGACTCCTAAATCTATTAGAAATAAGCCTTGGATGTTGTTGTAGTATTGAAGTGTTTTATGTGCAGTGACTTAATGTTAAGTGATTTATTACTTTACTCTCGTATTTTTTGTGGCAGTCTTTAGTCTTGTAACAAAATCATTTGTTAATTTTACCCATTTTTGGTCGTGTAATTATTAAACTTTATCATATTAAAAATTATTCCACCGGAAAGTACATTTTCAGGCAATAAATGGAAAGTACATTTATGCATTAGAGAGTAAGATTTCAAAATTGTGTAGAAATTCTTTTAAATATTGTTTTCCATGTACTACATATGATTAAACATTCTTATCATAACGACTAGACTTGATCATTATGATGTGTTTTGATAAAAAATGGAGGTATAAGTAAAACATATACTAAGAAACGTTGTGTAACAAAAATTAAAATGCATTTATATATTATTTTCACATACCCTAATTATTATATTGATGATCACTTCATCAGAATGGATCAGATAACATTTTCTATAATCCTAATTATTATCTTAAAAAACTCTTACTATTCTATAAGAACACATTTTCGCTAACATCAAACTAGATGCAATATTATCACGAGTAAATGTCATGTCTCAGATTCTCATATGCTCAAAGTGGAGATGAAGATTCAAGATCAGAAAACATATAACGTGGTATGAGATATAGATCGTGATCAATAATATTAATATTGGTCTTGCAGGTTTACGCATTGGGTGTTTTCAGGTTTACAATATCAACCGTATTATAAAGATTGGCTTAAATTTTGAATACGTTATTGGATTTCTCAAATTCAAGTTGCATTGGGTTCCTATCGCAAATATACACATTTCGTGTTCAGGACTCAAGTCCAAATTATTAATAGAAAAGAAAAATATAGGTCTTGCACTCAACTAGTTTATGCATTGGGTGTTTTCAAGTTTATGAAATCAACCGTGTTACAAAGATTAACTTAAATTTTGAATACATTATAGGATTTTTTTAAAATTCAAGTTGCATTGGGTTTCTATCACAAATATACACATTTCTTGTTCAGGACACAAGTCTAAATTATTAATAGAAAGAAAGATATAGGTCTTGCACTCGACTAGTTTACGCATTGAGTGTTTTCAGGTTTACGAAATCAACTGTGTTACAAAGATTGTCTTAAATTTTGAATACATTATTGGATTTTTGAAACTCGAGTTGCATTGGGTTCCTATCCCAAATATACACATTTTGTATTCAGGACTCAAGTTCAAATTATTAATAGACAGAAAGATATAAGTCTTGCACTCACCTAATTTACGCATTGGGTGTTTTCAGGTTTACGAAATCAACCGTGTTATAAAGATTGACTTAAATTTTGAATACATTATTAGATTTTTGAAATTCCAGTGCCATTGGGTGCCTATCGCAAATATACACTTTTCCTGTTCAGGACCCAAGTCCATAGGCCTTGCACTCAACTAGTTTACGCATCGAGTGTTTTCGGTTTTACGAAATCAACCGTGTTACAAACATGGACTTAGATTTTGAATACGTTACTAGATTTCTGAAACTCGAGTTACATTGGGTTCTTATGGAAAATATACACATTTCTTGTTCAGGACTCAAGTCCAATTTATTAATAGAAAGAAATATATAGGTCTTGCGCTCAATTGTTTTACGAATTGAGTGTTTTGAGGTTTACGAAATCAACCGTGTTATAAATATTGGCTTAAATTTTGAATAC
Source organism: Cuscuta europaea (assembly GCA_945859875.1). Lineage (NCBI taxonomy): Eukaryota > Viridiplantae > Streptophyta > Magnoliopsida > Solanales > Convolvulaceae > Cuscuta > Cuscuta europaea. The sequence goes on along the minus strand of CAMAPE010000035.1, from coordinate 4,851,991 downwards.
GTTATTGCATTTCTGAAATTCGAGTTGAATTGGGTTCCTATGGAAATTATACACATTTCGTGTTCAGGACTCAAGTCCGGATTATAAATAGAAAGAAAGATATAGATCTTGCATGCATCTAGTTTACGCATTGAGTGTTTTCTGTTTTACGAAATCAACTGTGTTACAAAGATTGGCTTAAACTTTGAATACGTTATTGGATTTCTGAAATTCAAGTTGCATTGGGTTCCTATTACAAATATACACATTTCGTGTTCAGGACTCAAGTCCAAATTATTAATAAAAACAAAGATATAGATCTTGCACTCAACTGGTTTACACATTGGGTGTTTTCAGATTTATGAAATCAACCATGTTATAAAGATTTGCTTAAATTTTGAATACGTATTGGATTTCTAAAAGTGAGTTGCATTGGGTTCCTTTCGCAAATATACACGTTTCGTGTTCAGGACTCAAGTCCAATTTATTAATAGAAAGAAAGTTAAAGGTCTTGCACTCAACTGATTTACGCATTGGATGTTTTTAGGTTTACGAAATCAACCGTGTTATAAAGATTTGCTTAAAGTTTGAATACATTATTGGATTTCTGAAATTCGGGTTGCATTAGGTTTACTATCACAAATATACACACTTCAAGTTCAGGACTTAAGTCCAAAATATAGAAAGATATAGGGATTGCACTACACTGGTTTACGCATTGAGTGTTTTCGGGCTTACGAAATCCACCGTGTTACAAACATTGGCTTAAATTTTGAATACGTTATTGGATTTCTGAAACTTGAGTTGCATTGGGTTCTAATGGAAAATTTACATATTTCGTGTTCATGACTCAAATCCAAATTATTAATAGAAAGAAGGATATAGGTCTTGCACTCAATTGGTTTACGCATCGAGTGTTTTGACGTTTACGAAATCAACCGTTTTACAAACATTGGCTTAAATTTTGAATACGTTATTGGATTTCTGAAATCCGAAATGCTTTGGGTTCCTATGGAAAACATACACATTTCCTGTTAAGGACTCAAGTCCAATTTATTAATAGAAAGAAAGATATATGTCTTGCACTCAACTGGTTTACACATTGAGTGTAATCTGGTTTAAGAAATCAATTGTGTTACGTATCTGGACAGCTTTCTTAACAAGGTTCAAAGCTATTTTCCATACATATGGATGGATTTTTTAACTAGATTCGTTGCCTTTTTTCATATATTGGATCATGTCTCTTATTTATTGGGCCATTATTTAATATTGGGCTCAAAATAAATAGATTAATAGGACGAGTCCATTCTTTTAAAGATTTAATTTATTATTAAATCAATTGGATATTTTTTTTAATGACCCAAATTAATTCAACTATTAAATTTTATCCGAGCGGATCCACATTATTAGAATTGAACATTGGCCCCATAATTTTATATGTCCTCAAATGCCCTCTTGAGACTTGCCTAAGTATTTGAAGAAGTAAGTCTCTACCCTGCATCACCGGCCCAATATTCATTTGTTGCTTAAAGAAAAGCTTAATCAATCGGACTCATGAATTGAATTTTGAATGGCCCACATATAAAATATCAGGATATAACCACTCAAATTCTGATCAATAGCCCACTTATAATTTGCCATCATGATCTAATCAAATTACGGGGTATTAGGATTTTAATCTTGCACTTTGTATCCTGTTCAAACGCTATTACTATTTTTTACTACCTCCGTCCCGGTGGACTTTGCCATGTGCAAAGTAGGTGGGAAATAAGAATAGTAAAAACTGTTTGGTTGAGATTTGTACAGAGAATGGAGAAATGTGTAGAACCACAAATTAGTTGATTTAATAAGAAAGTGACAAAGTTTTTGAGGACAACAAAAAAGGGAAAGTTAGCAAAGTACAATATTCAAACATTACAAGAAACGTTAGGATCTGTTGGAGCTTTCTTTCTTCCTCTTCACTAATTTTCTTTCTTTCTTTCTTTTGGTAAATAGCAACTGCAGAGGTAAATGCCTGAAGCTCCCAATTAGCATGATAATTTCCGGAGACTCTTTATTGACATCTTATGTATCTGTTTATTTCCAATTGATATGGGAGAGTAATTCCGGACCATAAGTGTGCGCCACTTGGTTGAGAACGAACAAAGAACAGGGCATGCAATTGATGGTTCTGTGATAAGCTGAGGAAGATTTTACCATCGCTAATCTCAGGAGGGTTCGGCCATTGCTGTTGCCGTCACAAGTTGAGTTCCAGATTTAATTGCTGCCCGTCACAAAAAAAATAAATGGACTTCATTGACTTTTTGTTAAAAGTACGTGAATCTATTTGACAGTTTTCCCAAAAATAAAAAAAATGGAAATCAGTAAAAAATGTCAGCTCAGACGTTCACGTAGGCGTTTAATCGGGTAACCGGTTGATTACCTACTAAAAAGTTGATTTGGTCGTTTTTTATTGTTGGTGAACTTAATTGACTCGGAAAAAAATACATGGACTCAATTGGTTTTTTGTTAATAAACTTATTGCATAGATAATAAACTTTAACTTATTTTAGTATTAATACAAATATAATATGCACTATATACGAATTACCAATATAATATTATTCTAAAAAGAATAATATCATACATACTATTATAATATTAAGAAAAGTCCTCGTAATTCATAAACACCCTCCTTGGTAGGCAAAAATTGTAATTTAAAAACCAGTTCTTTATTTTTATAAGATTCGTGTATTTAAACAATGTAGAAGTTGTTTTAAAAGTATTGATGAATGTGTTTCTTATAAATTCTTTATCTTCAAATAAAACGTTATAGATCCTTTTTATTTTCAAATTATTTTTCTTTTAATTGACATTTCTTACGATTTAATGTATCAATACTTTCTTTCTAAAGCTCTTCAATTATAAAATTAAGGGTATAGATTTAAATGTTGATGTGTATGTATTAATGAATTTGTTTTGAATAAAAATAACCGCAGAGCCTTACACTTGTGAAAAAATTCAGCCCGCTACACTAGCAAAAAAAGTTCGTCCCACCACATCATTATAAAAATGACCTGCTAGTCCAACAAAAATTTTCGCCCCCCACTCGAAATCCTGGATCTTCCCTGCAACGGACAGAGATTTCAAAAAGGATTGTTGCAGATTTTCTCCTCAATTCGTATGCTCGCCGAAGAAGAAGGTATGGCAGTAATTCGAACCTGATTTCCGTCCAGATGAGGTATCCAGAATTGTTGCTGCTAGTGGAGAAGAAGATCTACGTGCCTGGCGCTGTGTTGTTCTGTTTTTTTCCGGAGCTGCTATCCTCGTAGGTGAAAGATAAGATGACCGATGGTTTCCAAGATGATATGGCTGGGCTATTTTGTCAATTCGGCCCTTTTTTTGTCAATCTTCGTGAAGGCCCATCTGCTCCATAACTTTATTTGTCAATTGGGTCCTTTTGAGACTTGGATCCTTCTTTTAATTAATATTTGGAGCTATTTTCATCACAAGCCCTTTTTTTAATTACAGGCAGATATTATGACCGAATCAAACAAGAGTCCTGGAGAATTCACCATTCAAAGTGTGGGCAATTCTAAGATCGTAGTGAGGCCTGACTTTCCACTATTTCAAGTGATTTGGTCATGGCGCCATTTATTGAAGAGAAAAGAGCTTGGTCGATTGTCGATTGTGGGTGGTGATTGCCCCTTTGTTGGGATTGTGACATCGATTTAAAAAATTAGGCCGATTGCTAGTTGTCGGTGTTGTTTGTCCCTTTCTTGGGATTGTGGCACATATTTAAAGAATTAACTCGATTGTTGATCATCGATGCAGCTTGTCCCTTTGTTGGGATGGTGGCACCGATTTAAAGAATTAGGTCGATTGCCGGTCGTCGGTGCTACTTGGACCATTGTTGGGATCACACCGATTTAAAGAATTAGGATGATTGCTGATCGGCGGTGCTGTTTGGCCCTTTGTTGGGATGGTGGCACCGATTTAAAGAATTAGATCGATTGGCGGTCGTTGGTGCTGCTTGGCCCTTTGTTAGGATGACACTGATTTAAAGAATTAGGCCGATTACCGGTCGTCGGTGCTGCTTGCTCCATTGTTGGGATAGCAGCACCGATTTAAAGAATTAGGCCGATCCCTCATGAATAAGAAGCTCCATTGATGTTGTTCATGAAGGGAGGCTATTTCGTCGTTTATGAAGGGTGGACATTTCACCGTTTATGAAGGGCGGATATTTCATCATTAATGAAGAGTGGTCATTTCGCCGTTTATGAAGACCAACCACTTCGTCGGTGTGAAGATCAAAGTGGCACCACTTGCTTTGTCGTTGAGACACCGATAGAAGACGTTGTTCTCAACTCAATGAATTTCCGTTGAGCAGGACACTTAAGAATTCTCAGATCCTAGTCTGACTTCTGACTCAAGGAGACTTCAAACGGTTAGTTGATTTCATATATATCTTTGTTACCATAATCCTTCCTCTAATATTCTCCCATTATAAAACTTAATTGTGGTTTGTTTTGTTATAACTGAACTCAAAAGTGAAATTTTTGAGCTGCCTACGTACTTCTATGAAGGAGATCAAGTCAAACTTAGTTCATAATATCATTTGAATAGGTAATCTAAAAGGATCGTACAAAGTTTCAACTCGTGTGGGCCAGGAGCTTGTCGTACACATTCTAAACTCTCGTGGACCAAGAGCTTGCCATACACATTTGAAACTCTCGTGGGCCAAGAATATCTATGATTATGCTCACATAGACAAAGTGAGATGTTTTAGCAATTTAGCCACTTACAACATCATTGGTGGTTTAGGCATTCAACATTTTGTTTGATCATATCCATATCTTGACATAAAGGGTATTGTATCCTCAAAGTTGATAACGCAAGAGTTCACATATTGGTCGTCATATTTACCACGAGTGTGCACAATTGTCACTGGTTTGACTTTAAGTGCATTTTAATAGGTTGCTTTCACATCGGTTTCTCGCTTCATATGAGATGGGATAAAACTTCTATACTCATCAAGACTTTGCTTTTCGAGGGGAACTTTAGCAAATTTATTACGTTCATGTTTCAATCTCAATCTTTCATGAACAGACTTTCTTTCAAAGTTTTGTTCCATGCACGGGTCTTCAATGTGCTTCATCATCGAGCTCGTTTTTGGCTTCATCTTGTAAAGTCTTCTTTATAACCTTCTTTGGCTTCAGACCTATTCTGTCAAAGATGGTGGGCATCGATTTTGCTCCCCCAATCTAATCAAAGATGGAGTACTTTGGTTTGGGAGTCACTTCATCTTCTTCATCAGCACTAATATGATGTATTGAGGCTCTATTTATTATGATTTTTATAGGTTTAGGTTGAACATAACCCAATCCAACATGCCCTCGTAAATTGATTTGCTTTGGTGTTTCTTCTCCACCAGCTTCTGGAATGAGTTTCCCCAACTTTTGTTCATTAGGATTATACCCGACTTTAGCGAGGAGTTTATATGTGTTTGCATCAAATCCTTCTTTCATACGTGTGTTAGGGAGCTTAGCATCACATTTCTTTTCAGCTTCCTCTTTAGGGGCCTTTTGAGGAGGTTTTGATATCTCAATCTGTGCAAGAGGAAACGTGAGCCCCTCCACACCTTCAACAAGCTTTTCTTTCAATTTGGGCTTAGTCAAAGGGCGATAAACATCAATCCCTTTAGCATCATTATCTTTAAACACTTTTTTTTAAGCAAAACTTTGCATCTGTAAAGTAGGACTCGGCCTCAATAAATGGAATCTCATCACCGATTACTTTCTTCATAAAGCCATTTTCTTCATGCATAAAGCATTGGTGCCATGTTGAAGGAATTACACCGTTTTCATGAATCCGTGGGCGTCTTAATAGAAGATTATATGAAGCTTTGGCATCAATAACATGACATAGAGTACTTGCTTGTAGTCCACCGATAACCAAGTCAAGTTGTATCATTCCAATTTCCCTTTGCCCCCCTTGGTTGAAGCCTTGAATCATTAATATATCAAGATCTTTCATAGCTTGAACCGTCAAAATATTAACGGCAGAACCTTGGTCGATCATGATTCTCTTAAACCTTTGGCCACGAGTATATCCTTCGATGAAGAGTGGGCGATTATGAGGGGTTGCACCCAACATGAGGTCTTCATCTTTAAAGACAATATCAGTGACATAAGAGGTAAATTTGAGCATTTTTGCTTCTATTTGCTTAACTAAAGATGTAGATGAACATGTGCCTGAACTTTCAACCACTTTCTCATGAGTGCTAAGGCAAGAACTTGAAATTTGATTCATCTTGTTCTTGAAATCCTTTGGCAAATAATCATCTAGAGTAACGGGCTTTCGCACAACCTTGGAACGAACATCAGTTTTCTTTCCTTCTTTAGCTTGAGTTTATTTTCCTCCCTCATCTTGACCCATTTCTTCACTTCCTTCACTGGGTACTGGATCAAATTGTGCCTCTTATTTTGTTTATCTTGAGCTACTAAGATCCATGGACCTTTTTCGTCATTATATTCTTCATCTCTCACGCTTCTGCTGAAACGAGAGTCGTTTCCCATCACTTTGATAGTAAACGGAAGTCTTTAATTGTGAAAGCTCGTACTCTCTTTTCTCGAGTCATCTTTAACCATGAGTGGAGAAAACTTACCAAAAGTGAGAGAAATTTGGTTTGTGCTTGCAGCGAAATCGGTGAGCTCAATCTTTCCTTCACGAGCCGCGTCATATTTTTATCTTTAAGCACCCAACACTTCTCGATGGAGTGGCTTAGAATTCGATGATACTTCAGTAGTTGGGGTCATCAATTTTTGTAGCTTCCTCGGGTCGTTTGGACTCGGGCAAATAAATAAGCTTCAATCTCATTAATTCCTCAAAAATGGGAGGAACGTCAAAGTCTAATAAGGGTACTTCTTTTCCAACATCTCTTCTAAAAATGGTTTAACGTGTTTCTTTGAATTTTGAGTCAAGATCTTAACTAGTGGAGCCTTCACGACCATTACTTCTTTCTTTTCAAGATTATTTGAAAAGGGCTTGTCCCCATCTTGCTTTTGAACAACATCATTGATGGGGTACATACCCATTGTTTTCCTTCTAATGCTAGTAATTCTCAACTCCATGTTATGAGCTTTGCTTGCTAGCTCATCAAAAGTGCTTGGATTGACTCCTTTGAGAATGTATCACAATTCTCAATGCATTCCTTCAATGCACATATCGATAGCGGAGCTTGTAGAGATTCGAACTTTGCAGTTTAGAGCAAGATCCCTCCAACGCTCTATGTAAGCTATCACAGACTCATCTTTCCATTGGCGAGTAGTCGTTAGTTCGAGTAAACTAATCACCCTCCTTTTACTATAGAAACGGTTTAACAAATCACGTCCATGTCTTGTCAATTGTCAATGAAACCAGGCACTAAGTCAGTATACCAGTCAAATGCATTTGCTAAGGGAGCGCACGAACTGCTTGACAATGTGATATCCGCTTGTTCCTGCATTATTGCAAGTCTCCACGAAATGGGCAACATGTTGTCTTGGATTTCCCTTCCCATCAAAGTGGATGAACTTCGGCGGCTGGTAACCGATGGGCATTTTCAGATCCTTGATCCTTTGAGTGTATGGCATAACATAGGAGTAAGTAGATTGGCTCCCTTCTATCTTCCCCTTTATGGTTCTCAAGATGAAGTTTTTGAGTTGATCAATTGGGATCATGCCCACAGAGCTTGCGACGTTCTTTCCTGAATCCTCTTGGTGAGAATCATTATCTTCATGCACTTTGGGATCCTTCTCATGAGCATGACTTGACTCGTTATTCAAGCTTTCTACTTTGTTGTTCAGATCATTCAACTTCTGATCTTGAGCTTCCATGAACATACACATCCCCTCGATAACCTTAGTTAGATGCACTACTAGAATTTTTTTCATTTGTGGCTCCCTATTTGTTGCGGTTATAGGTGTCCCGCAGCAATTAATCAGAAAATAACTCAGTATTTGCTGCGTGTATCATCGAACCGCAACAATTAATCAGAAAATAACTCTGTATTTGCTGTGTGTATGGCCGAACCGCAACAAAATGTATTTAAAAATTATTTTTAAATGTATTTGTTGCGGGATATGAGAACCGCAGCGATAAGTTTAGAAAAAAGGGGATAGCATCGCTTGAACTAACCATGCGTTCCGGCCTTTGGCGGATACTTCGAAAAAAAATCGCAGCTCGCTCTCAGCAAACCCTTCCATCAGCTACGTCGAGCAACGCCTCCTTCCAGCGATCTGCGTTCCATCAGCGACGTCGAGCCGTGCGCTCCACCTGCCATCCGCCTCGCCTACCCTCTCACCAGCGCTTGGAACAGCAATGCCGCAGGACGCCTACCCTCTGACGCACTCCGCCACCGCACTCCGACGCACTCCGCAATGCTGTAAAAAAGCCTCCCCCTCCGCCATATTTGCTTAATAGAGGTTTGATTTCAAACCTTTTGTCATTTAATTTATTGAATTTTATCTATTTTAGATTAATTTCAATATGGATTTAAAATGGTACAATGGTGTCTATGATTATTTATGGCACAAAGTAGAATGTAAATTGTGCAAACAGTTATAATAAGCCAATATAATGAATTTCTCTAATGGTTGCTGTATCGCTCTATATGTTTTTGTGTGATGCTTCTTAGTTAAAAAATGGTCCTGTCATGCGCATTGAAATTACATTCCATGGTTTTTGGATAAATAGTAGTTTTAATGCGTTGTGAATATTATAGAACGCAGTGAACTGACAATGAAGTAAGGGGATTTTAAAAAATTTCTTTCAAATTTTTATGGAATGTCATTTTCATTGATGTATGTCAACTGTCAACTGTTGACTTGGTTCCCTGATTCCATTTTTTTCAAGTGGCTTCTGGTTTTCAGCCAGGGAAGGTTTGTTTTAATTAACCCTCTTTTTGACCTTTTTGTAGTTGAAGTTCAATCCCCCCATTAATAGAATGTAAACTTTGCTCCCATATCATCATAAAAAGAAAAAATGTATTTGATACATTATACAGGAACTCAATGCACATCGTAGTACTTTCACTATCCCCCCAAGAAAATGTTCTATTGCCAGAAAGTGTAAACAAAACACTGCCTAATGAGTATATATTTTTCAAGTAATTATATTTGTTTAAGCCTGATCTTGTATGGTCTGAATTGATCTGGTTTGGTATAAATCTAGTCTATCCTAGAATGATTACAAAAACTGGTCGACATTATGATGATAAAAAACGACTCTCTTTGTGCAAATTGACTAATATGATTTTACAAAAAAAATCTATTTTATTTGTGAAGATGAGTCGAAGCTGGATGTACGATAAACGGAACACATTGGAATTTATGAATGGGGTGGCTGAGTTTTGTAAACGTTGTTTAGAATATAGAGAATTGACTGGTTGTGATGAGTTATATTGCCCTTGTGTAGATTGTGCCAACGTAAATTCATTCCGGTCAATAGAGACAATCAAAGAACATTTAATTCGTCGTGGATTTAGACAACAATACTATGTATGGATATGGCATGGTGAGAAAGGAGTATATACAGAAGATATGATGCAAATGATATGACATGTTCTGAGGCTGAGGGTGTGAATAATGAAGACAATGAAGGTGAAGGTGAAGGTGACGGTGAAGGTGACTGTGAAGGTGAAGATGGAGGTGAAGGTGAAGGTGAAGAAGATGATGATGATCTGAGTGACGAAGTAGATCCTATGGATGAGGTGAAGGTAGTGGACGACCACGTATTTTCGAAAGTTTGTCACAAGTGATAGGCACTAGTTGTTAGTGCCTAAGTGTACATTTTTATTATCATTCGTAATATTTATTTACTAGTATTATGCAAGTTTGTAGTTGGTAGTTTGCATTTGATTGTGATCGTATTTTTAGCATCATATTATTTGTTGTAAGTTGTAGTTAGTTGAGCTATAAGTTTAGGATAGGTTTGGATGCAAGAAGGATGGAAAAACCTGAGTTTTATGCAAAACCCGGTCGGGTATGGACTTTACCCGGCCGGGTATGAAGTGACAAAGGAAAGTGCTGCAAAACTAGCAAATACCCGGTCGGGTATTCCATATACCCGGTCGGGTATGAAGTGATTTCGGACCAAAGAACGTGCAGAAGACACAAAAACATGGGAAAATATTTGATTTGGTAAATACCCGGTCGGGTATGTCAAAATACCCGGTCGGGTATCCGGCAATAGGTCTTGAAAACACCTATAAATAACCTCATTTTCCTTCACTTTAAAACATCCCTTCTTCCATACTTCTAAGCTCAGTTTAGAATAGCATTTCTTATATTTTTATAGCATGTTTAGTCTCCAAATGAGGAGCTAAACTTTTCCATCTTGGTTTTGCTACTTTGAAGCTTAATGAATTTGTAAGTTGTGAGTTATTTTCTTTAATCTTCTTCCTTGAATATTAATTCTTCCTTTAAAATACTATTTCTATATCAAAGTTGGGGAGTGTTACTAAGATGACAATTAGTTAACATCTTGACATTGGTTATAGTAATAGCTATTTCTTCCTCTATGTTAATATTGGGGAGTGTTACTAAAATGACAATTAGTTAACATCTTGATATTAATCATAGTAGGATTCATATTCTTTAATATTCTTCCTTGAGTATTAATTAATTCATATTCATATTTCATGTTAATATTTTAAACATTACTTAAAGTATCAACTAGTATTGTTTCTCATATTAATTATTACCAGAATCGATCGGTTAATACGCTTGTTATTAATCCGGTTCTTTCAACGGTAGTAAACTTGGAATATTAATGCATGCATCTCATGGTTAATATGCCAAGGGGAATTAATTATATTGATTAAACCAATAAACCGCTTGTGTTGGGTTATCAATCTCAATCGTTTTCATCTTAAGTTTATTGCTACTATCAAGTTAATATACGGCGCTTGTTCTATATTGACTCGATAGTAAGTTTTATTAATGAACACATCTCGTTATTAATAACTACCCTCGATGAACTGGATATACTCCTCGATTGAGTATTCGAGAGGAAGATAGTTAAAAATATAACCGGGATCGACGAACATTTCATTAAGTGGATAAAAGCAAAACCAAGCCTCCACATCTATTAATTAAACTCATATAGGTTGTTTATCTTAGTGTTAATTGAATTAAATCAAATCAAACTGAAAACCCCCCTTGTTACTATTTACATAGAAGAAAAGTGTTCCTTTCCCTGTGGATACGAACCTTACTTCACTATACTACGTATTAGTGTTGTATTGTAATTATTTTGAGTGCACCTCACGACAAAGTGCACATCAAATTTGGCGCCGTTGCCGGGGAAAGGCAATAATTTTTCTTTTATTTCATTTCAAGAAAAATCAAAAAAAAATATTAAACAAAAATATAAAGAGTGCTTATTTTTCTATTTCTGAGCTTTGAGTATATGGTTAAACACCGATCTATAAACCAAATCACCTACCAAACAAAGCCCGAAACAGAACAAGCCTTCGAAAGGTTTAGGAATTTATTTCTGAATACTTCTTCGGAGGAATCATCAAGTGCTAGTTCTCACTCTAGCGACACCGAAGAGCCAATCAGTATGACTCTTGAAACAAGAACGCTGATGGAGCTCACAGCTCCAAACTTGAATCAACAACCACTGTGTATTACCTTCCCTACACTTGATGAGGGTAATACGTTTGAGCTAAAATCTGGGCTCATTCATCTACTGCCATCCTTCCATGGCTTGGGAGGAGAGGATCCGAACAAACACCTCTCGGAGTTTCACGTCGTTTGCACAAGCATGTGTCTAAACGGTGTGACAGAAGAACAGATCAAACTGCGGGCGTTTCCATTTTCTCTAAAGGATACCGCAAAGGATTGGCTATTCTATTTTCCTTCAGGAAGTATAGGTACATGGGCGGCCATGAAGAAAGCTTTCCTGGAAAGGTATTATCCCGCCTCTGTCTCCTCCTCTCTAAAAAACCAAATTAGCAACGTGGAGCAAAAGGATGATGAATTGTTCTACGAATACTGGGAACGATTCAAAAAACTATGTGCAAGATGTCCATATCATGGCTATTCGGAGCAAGACCTCGTCTTATACTTCTATGATGGTCTTTTCAATGAAGATATGCGGATGATAAACGCTGCATGTGGATGGGGGATTGTCAACAAGACTCCTTCTCAAGTTATAAACCTTATCTCGGAGTTGGTCGAGAATTGTAGGCACTATGATCGGCGGTCATCAAAACGAGTTATGGCGGCAGAATCCAATAACTCGTTGGAAAGTCAAGTAGCCGGCTTGACTTCTTTGGTTAAAGATTTTCTCTTAAATCCAAAAACTCAAGAAGTCAAGGTCTGCGGCATATGCTCGACACAAGGGCACCCCACCGACTCTTGCCCAACACTACAAGAGGAGAACGTTGAACAAATCAATGCTTTGGGGTTTCAAAATCAAAAGAGGTATAACCCTCAAAGCAACACCTATAATCCGGGATGGAGGGATCATCCTAATTTAAGGTACGGAAACTCTCAACCTCCTCAACCATCAAATCTTCCTCCTCCACAATATAAACAACAAGGCCAAACTTCAAACTCGAACATGTCCACCGAAGACATGATTCGATCACTTGCCATGAATATGGCAACGAAGCAACAAAGTGTAGTCCAATTTCAAGAAACAACAAAATCCAGCATCCACAACTTGGAAAGCCAAATCAGCCAAATCTCAAATGCCGTGAGTAGGCTTGAAGCTAAGGATTCGGCAAGGCTACCATCTCAAACGAAGCCGAATCCTAGGCAACAAGCCCATGCAGTCACATTAAGGAGTGGCAAGGAGTTGGTTATTGCCAAGGAGAAGGCAAAGAGCCACATTGGCGAAGAGGAGGAAGAAGAGGAACTGGTTGAAGTAACTCAACCGGAAGTGGAAGTTCAAATCCCAACCCCGCCACCGGTCATTCCCGAGATTGAAGCACCCTTCCCCGAGGCTCTAAGGGAAACACGAAAGCTGGAGAAGGACAAGGACATCTATGAGACATTCTAAAAAGGTAAGGTAAATATTCCTCTCCTTAACTTTATAAAGGGTGTACCTAGATTTGCAAAAATTTTCAAAGAACTATATATGTACAATAAAAAGGAAACATAGACTCAATGGAAAACAAAAAGTCCAAGTTAGTGAACGTGTTTCGGCAGTTTTTCAAAAGAAACTCCCAAAGAAATACAATGATCTGGGCATCACTAGTAAAAAACTGGCTTACAGTGACACTTTTATAGTGACACTTTCTAATAAAATCACATTACTAACACACAAGTGTCACTATTTTCTAACAAAATATATTAGTATTGCTTAGTGACATATTTCCCTAGCTAACGCGTTCAAGCCCACATTTCCTACACACTTGGCCCGTAATTTCGTTCCTAACACATTCACGCCATCCAACCTTTCATTCCTTCGAAATTTCAGCCTTCTTCCTTTGAAGAACCCTAACATCGGAGCTGAGGGGTGTGCAACTGTCGATCGGAATCTATCGTCGATCCTCTGCGAAGAACGACACAACCGCCTGTCAATCGTCTACCAAGCACATCGACGGCTGCTTATTGACTTCGAAGAAAGCCATCATCGGAGGCATTGCCTTGAGCTGCCTAGATGTTATCGCTACTCGCCGGATGAATTGCTTGGACAGCGTCACCACTCGTCGGATGCATCGCCAGGACGACATCGCCACTTTCCGGACGCTACTTAGGACCTCAGGTCCTTGCAACTTCGCCCTACAAATTCAGCTGGCACTCTCCTTCAATTAGAACTGCAGGTTATATTACAAATTCTTGTCGAGAAATGTCTTTGAGAATCTTTTACGCAATAAGAAGTAACTGGGGTTTAGAATCGTGGTGTGTTATTTGGAATACAGGTGTGTTCGCTCTTGGATTTGAGACCAGAATCATGATTGACGGTCAAGAACCCTAGCAACGACGAGGTTCATGTCCGATTTTTACTGTTCATGAAATTTTGTGAACTTAGGTTAGTTATCTGAGATTGTTGGAGCAATTTTTTGTCTAGGACATCTGCAGGTTTCAATGTTTTGGAAGGTTTGGATGCAAATTTCCCTACCCTTCACGCTGGGATACCTGGGAAGCAGACGTTGGTGAATCTGCCAAGTTCTGGGGCTGCTCCTAAGGACTCTTCACTTTCTCCTTTGGTCGTTGACTTGCAGGCTGCTAAACTTGGGGATGAGCAGCTCACTGATACCTTACTGAAGTCGGATGGGAAGCAGGGGACTGGGATAAAATACAAAGGAATATGCTGTTGGAAAGCTTTTGGAGGAAAATCCTACAGCAATGCGAGAGGCTACTGCCAAGTCTCCAAGACAGATTAATGAAGCAATAACAACTGTGCAAGGGAATGGTAAAAGCCTTGGAATTCTCTCTTTAAGGATAATAAGGCTCCATCAAATGGCATTAAATTGAGGTATATTCCGCCGAAAGGCAAATCCTTGGATTTTTCGGATAGGATGCTGCCCACTATGGTTGAAGTGTGGGGTTTTTGTCTTTTTGGATACATTACCGGAAAATTTCCCGGCCTTGAGGCTATTTATGACTTGAAAAATAATTGGGGTGTGAGTTGTATTGTTAAATCCCATGCCAAGGGGTGGATCATTTTTAAATTCCAAAATGATGAAGATAGAACCAAAGTGTTAAATGGGGGTCCTTATACCATTTTTGGAATGCAACTCTTACTAAAATCGCTTTCGGAAGACTTTTCTTGTTTACTTCATATTGTCAGAGGAGCATAAGTCCTTTGAGCCTAGTCTTGAGTACTGGTGGGTGTTCTTGATAATGGAAGTATCATGTAGCTTCACTAAAACTTTTCTTCTCTCTTCGGATTTCATACAACGAAGCACTTAACAAATGGCAAATTTTGGCAGTAGACTAATTATTGTATCCTTGAGAGTTGCGAGTAGTGGATATGAATATTGTGAAATAGACTTTTGATACCAAACTAGATGACAAGGGGTATATTTGAAGTTTGAAAATAAGTTGAATTAAAAGCATACATACCTGCAAATATTATCATTTGGAACTGAAATTGTGTTAGCGGTCTACTTTCTTGAGTTGAACTTTCCTCTATAGATATTTTATTTTACTTGCTTTTAGCATTAGGAAAAGGTTCACGAATAGAATGTTCTATTGTATTATGAATTTACAATATTGCACTTGACATATGTAGAGCATTTTTTACTGGTTGTTTTTTTATCATGAACAAGTTTGGGTATGAACATGTTTACTTTTCAAACAGGTTCAAAAGCATAGATTTTGACGGAAATGGGATTCTGACAAAGAATCAAATGCAATTCTTTTATGAGGAACATCTGCACCGAATGGAATGCATGGCTCAAGAACCGGTACTTTTTGATGAAATGTATACAAATGCATCTATGCTTAACACTTCAGGTAATTTCTTTTGGGGATGGGTTGTGAAGCAAGCTGCTAGATGTCCTAAATGCAACAAGAAAAATGTTTTCCATGTGGTCAAATGGGTCATAGAGCAGTAGAGTGTGAAGGACAAGCAAAGAGAAGCTGGAGAGTTTGATGAAAATTTAAACAAGCTTGGTTTCTGACAACAGATAAAAGTGGTAAAGCAACTGTAGGCAAAAACATGCTCTATAATCTGCTGAGCTTGTTTTTAGTTATATTCTCATTGATGATTGATATATCTGTTTGTGAAGTCTTGTGGTGTATTTTATGATTCAGAGTACTCATTTTGAACATGGTTTTGTTTCTAAAGTTAGTTTTTCAAATTTTTTTCTAGAAATTTGTATGTAGTCTTTCTTAAACTTCATATTTATTGGTCATTTATTCTTTATAACCTTGATATAGGTGAGGGTGCACCTTGAAACAGGTGAGGATGTAGTCATTTATTGACTAATTGTTTTGTAGTTCCTAGGTTTGTGTGGCACCTAATCTCAATCGTGTATATTCTTTCTCAATCTCATTGCATTTTGGCTATCTGGTACGCTTCTTATATTACCTCTGTAGTCCATTGTGAGTTTTCTTTAAAATGGGCTATTTTTTGTTATTTCACATAACTAAAGGGCATAACAAAAATGAGCATGAAAACTGATTATTTCTGAATTGAAAACCTTGTGTAGTGAAAAAGTTGAAGGCTGTTGTTTGGATGGCTCTTGTTTGGATTGGTGGAGTGAGCTTTCCATTTTTTCTCTTCTCATCTCCTAAATATAATGTTTGGTTATTGTTGCAGATATTGCATCTGAGATCAAGGTGGCAGGTAAACAATATTGCATTCTTTTTGTTAGATATTGCATCTGAACTCAGACCAATATGTTATTTGGTTTTTCTCTTACACACTATCTCTCTCATGCATTGTACCTTTTTACCAAAATCTCTATTATCACAGGTGATAAGTGATCTTTTTTAATACTTCTCCAATTATGCATTTTGTTATAGTTTAGTCTCTATATATGGTGTAGTGAAATGACAAGTTGATGTGAATGGGGAAAAGGGAGCACGTGTTGTTGATTACTTCCATAAGAATGCCGTTGTCGAGGCTTGGCACTTGAAGATTGTTTTATGTCCTATAGATCGTGCTTTATCTCAATTCTAGCTATAATTGTAACTTGTGTTTTGTTTTTTGAGTTGTACTTACTTATATTTATGGTTTCCGGGGTATGCCCCTATGAGTCATGTACATTCATATGAAATCTTGAGATATAAATAAAAATGTTTGAGATTGTGGTTAGTGTTAATGTTTTGGTTTATTTCTATTAATATATATACTAAAATAATATATATATATATATATATATATATATATATATATAAAAGAATATATTATCATGTATCATGTTTTTTGAATGGAAATAGAATATTTTGATACCGTAGTGTCACTAGAATATGTGATGTAAAAGTTTTGCTGAATAGTTATATTGCCAAGGTATCATTATTTAGTGATACTTTAGTGTCAATAAAGTATATGATGTAAAAGTGTCGCTGAATAACTATGTTGCTAATGTGTCACCATATTGTGATATCGTAGTGTCACAATTCTGTGATACTTGTAGTGACACTTAAAAAGTGTCACTTGTAGTGTCACTATCCCCCATTTTCAGCGACACTTTTTTAGTGTCACAGAAACTTTCAGTGACACTAATTTGGTGTCACTGTAAGACATTTTTCTAGTAGTGCATGTTCACTATACCTTGCAAGTTGGGAGGAACTACGTTTTCAAAAGCCATGCTCGATTTAGGAACATCAATTAATGTCATTCCATACTCTTTATACAAATCACTTGAGCTTGGCCCTCTAAATGAAACCGGAGTAGTCATTTAACTTGCGGATAGATCAAATGCTTACCCTAAAGGTATTGTCGAAGACGTACTAGTTATGGTTGACAATTTGATTTTCCCCGCTGACTTTTATGTTTTGGAAATGGAGAATGATAAGAATGCGGTTCATATCCTCTTAGGAAGGCCATTTTTAAAAACCGCTAGAGCAAAGATTGACGTATTTAGCGGCTCTTTAACAATGGAATTTGATGGAGATAAAGTTGAATTCAACATTTATGACTCCATGAAATATCCAAATGAAAATCATTCTTTATTTGCCATTGATATTGTTGACCCTCTTGTACAAAATACTTTTGAAATCAATGGAGAGGACAAATTGTTGAGTATACTTGAGAATGACTTCGGGGGAAACTCTTCAGAACTTGCCTTGACCCCCAACACACAAGCTATGATAGTGGAATTGGATACTCACTTCCAACTCCCACTTATGCCACCGGGGTCTAGGGCATTCCCGCTAACCATCCCCGAAGAAAAACCTTTACCTTCAGTTTTGCAGGCACCCAAAGTTGAGATGAAACCACTCCCAAAACACTTGAAATATGTGTTCTTGGGGGGAAACGAGACACTACCGGTCATTATCTCAAACAAATTGACCGTGGAGCAAGAAGGTAAATTGATAGCGGTGCTCAAGGAGCATAAACTAGCAATTGGATGGACTATAGCCGACATCAAAGGCATTAGTCCATCTACATGCATGCATCACATCTTAATGGAGGATGAAGCCAAGCCGGTGCGACAACCGCAACGAAGACTAAACCCACCTATGATGGAGGTGGTCAAAAAGGAGGTGATCAAGTTACTCCAAATGGGGATAATCTTCCCCATCTCCGACAGCAAGTGGGTTAGCCCAACCCAAGTGGTTCCGAAGAAGACCGGAGTCACGGTGGTGGAGAACAAACATGGAGAACTTATGCCCACCCGAATTCAAAACGGATGGAGGGTATGTATAGACTACCGTAGACTCAATGCGGTAACTAGAAAGGATTTCTTTCCTTTACCCTTCATCGACCAAATGCTTGAGAGACTTGCCGGACATAAGTTCTATTGTTTTCTTGATGGCTACTCCGGGTACTTTCAAGTGCCTATAGCCCCTGAAGATCAAGAGAAGACCACTTTCACTTGTCCCTTTGGCACCTTTGCGTACCGACGCATGCCATTCGGACTTTGCAATGCCCCGACCACATTCCAACGATGCATGATGAGCATATTCTCTGAATATGTTGAGCTATTTATGGAAGTCTTTATGGATGATTTTACAATCCATGGAGACTCATTCGATTCATGCCTACTTCATCTATCTCTTGTTTTGAAAAGTTGTTTAGAATCAAATCTTGTTCTAAACTCTGAAAAATGTCACTTTATGGTGGAGGAAGAAATTGTCCTAGGCCATGTGATATCGTCCAAAGGAATATAGGTGGACAAAGCAAAAGTGGAAGTTATCCAATCACTACCTTATCCTACCACCGTTAAGGAGATACGATCATTTCTTGGACATGCAGGTTTCTATCGGAGGTTCATCAAAGATTTCTCAAAGATTGCATCTCCTTTATGCACATTGTTGCAAAAGGTGGTGGAGTTCATTTTTTCCGAGGACTGCAAGAAGGCCTTCAATGCTTTGAAGGAGAAGCTAGTAACCGCACATATCATCCAAGCTCTGGATTGGTCTCTTCCCTTTGAGATCATGTGTAATGCTAGTGACTATGCGGTCGGGGCCATTTTTGGCCAAAAGGTGGGAAGAACATCTCATGTGATCTATTATGCATCCACCACACTCAATGATGCCCAACGCAACTACGCCACCACCGAAAAAGAAATGTTGGCCGTCGTTTATGCGCTTGAAAAATTCAGGTCATATTTACTTGGTACCAAGGTGATCATTTACATCGATCATGCGGCTATTAGGTTCTTGATGACAAAGAAGGAGGCCAAACCACGGTTGATTCGATGGATACCACTCCTGAGCGAGTTTGATGTTGAGATCAAGGACAAGAAAGGCATGGAGAACTTGGTGGCCGATCACTTGAGCCGTTTGGTCTTTGATGAAGGAAACAAACATGTCAAAGATGATATCCGAGGAGAATTTCCCGATGAGACCCTCTTCTCTCTTAAGGAAATTCGTCCTTGGTACGCTCATATTGTTAATTTCCTTGTTCTAAACAGGTTTCCACCAAGCTTCTCTAAAGCTCAAAGAGAGAAACTCCAGCATGATGCAAAGCAATACGTATGGGATGAACCATATTTATGGAAACATTGCAAAGATCAGGTCATTCCAAGGTGCATTCCCGAAACAGAAACTGCATCCATACTTGCTTTTTGTCACTCACATGCATGTGGTGGCCACTTTGGAGGGAAACGAACATCCATGAAGGTACTTGAATGCGGTTTTTGGTGGCCAAGCTTATTTCGAGATGCCCATGTCTATTGTCAATCTTGTGATAATTGCCAACGCATGGGAAACATCTCTCGAAAACATGAGATGCCACAAGTTCCTATGCTTTATGTGGAGATCTTTGATGTATGGGGAATAGATTTCATGGGACCTTTTCCTAATTCCCATGGAAATCTATATATTTTCTCGGCGGTAGACTACGTATCCAAGTGGATGGAAGCAAAATCCACAAAGACCGATGATGCCAAAGTGGTGACTGAATTCCTCAAAACCTGCATCTTCTCAAGATTTGGAGTCCCACGCATCTTGATAAGCGATAGAGGCACTCACTTCTACAACAAAACTGTGAGTGCCTTGTTGAAGAAATATGGTGTCACACATAAACTCTCCACCGCCTACCACCCACAGACAAACGGTCAAGCCGAGGTATCAAACAGAGAGCTGAAGTCTATACTTCAAAAGACAGTAAATCCAAACCGTAAGGACTGAAGCCTACGCACGGATGATGCCTTATGGGCATACAGAACCGCTTACAAAACCCCAATTGGAATGTCACCCTATAGACTCGTGTTCGGTAAGGCCTGTCACCTTCCGGTCGAACTAGAACACAAGTCTTATTGGGCGGTAAAAACATTCAATCTCGACATGGCAAAGGCGGGAGAGCAAAGGAGGCTGCAACTTCAAGAACTAGAGGAGCTTCGATTGGAGTCCTATGAGAATGCCGCCATCTACAAGAAGAAGGCGAAGGTATGGCATGATAAAATAATAATAAGAAGGGATTTCCAAGTTGGAGACAAAGTCCTTCTTTTTCTCTCACGCCTTCGCCTTTTCCCCGGGAAATTGAGATCACGATGGGAAGGACCGTTCGAGGTGGTCAAAGTCTACACCCATGGAGCAGTTGAAATAAAAAGCCTCGACACCGGAAAAATCCTCAAGGTTAACGGACATCTACTCAAACCGTTCCTTGAAGGTTTCCCAAAAGAAAGCGTTAAATGCATGGACCTCATCGATCCAATCTTTGAAGAATGAACACAAGCATGGCGTCGTGCCGCGACGTTAACTAAGGCGCTTCTTGGGAGGCAACCCAAGCAAGGTACGTTTACTTGTTTTATTTTATCTTTACACTTTTCAAAAAAAAATCTGGGAGGAAAACCCGCCCGGGTATATCCCATACCCGGTCAGGTAACAGCACAAAAGGGGTATACCCGGGCAACTCATCCACCGGGTAAAAATGAAAAAATCAAAAAAATAAGAGAATATCCGACCGGGTATGTATAAAACCGGACCGGGTTTTAGCATTTTTTTCACCCCTGGGAGCTACTGTCGGGCGTACCCATTCGGGTATCAACCAAAAAACCGGCCGGGCATAAAAAATAAATGAAAGGCATAAAATAGCCTAAACGAAAGGAGTATATACAGAAGATATAACAGATGCAAATGATATGACATGTTCTGAGGCTGAGGGTGTGAATAATGAAGACAATGAAGGTGAAGGTGAAGGTGACGGTGAAGGTGACTGTGAAGGTGAAGGTGAAGGTGAAGGTGAAGATGATGATGATGATCTGAGTGACGAAGTAGATCCTATGGATGAGGTGAAGGTAGTGGACGACCACGTATTTTCGAAAGTTTGTCACAAGTGATAGGCACTAGTTGTTAGTGCCTAAGTGTACATTTTTATTATCATTCATAATATTTATTTACTAGTATTATGCAAGTTTGTAGTTGGTAGTTTGCATTTGATTGTGATCGTATTTTTAGCATTTTATTGTTTTTTGTAAGTTGTAGTTAGTTGAGTTATAAGTTTAGGATAGGTTTGGATGCAAGAAGGATGGAAAAATCTGAGTTTTATGCAAAACCCGGTCGGGTATGGACTTTACCCGGCCGGGTATGAAGTGACAAAGGAAACTGCTGCAAAACTAGCAAATACCCGGTCGGGTATTCCATATACCCGGTCGGGTATGAAGTGATTTCGGACCAAAGAACGTGCAGAAGACACAAAAACATGGGAAAATATTTGATTTGGTAAATACCCGGTCGGGTATGTCAAAATACCCGGCCGGGTATCCGGCTATAGGTCTTGAAAACACCTATAAATAACCTCATTTTCCTTCACTTTAAAACATCCCTTCTTCCATACTCCTAAGCTCAGTTTAGAATAGCATTTCTTATATTTTTATAGCATGTTTAGTCTCCAAATGAGGAGCTAAACTCTTCCATCTTGGTTTTGCTACTTTGAAGCTTAATGAATTTGTAAGTTGTGAGTTATTTTCTTTAATCTTCTTCCTTGAATATTAATTCTTCCTTTAAAATACTATTTCTATATCAAAGTTGGGGAGTGTTACTAAGATGACAATTAGTTAACATCTTGACATTGGTTATAGTAATAGCTATTTCTTCCTCTATGTTAATATTGGGGAGTGTTACTAAGATGACAATTAGTTAACATCTTGATATTAATCATAGTAGGATTCATATTCTTTAATATTCTTCCTTGAGTATTAATTAATTCCTATTCATATTTCATGTTAATATTTTAAACATTACTTAAAGTATCAACTAGTATTGTTTCTCATATTAATTATTACTAGAATCGATCGATTAATACGCTTGTTATTAATCCGGTTCTTTCAACGGTAGTAAACTTGGAATATTAATGCATGCATCTCATGGTTAATATGCCAAGGGGAATTAATTATATTGATTAAACCAATAAACCGCTTGTGTTGAGGTTATCAATCTCAATCGTTTTCATCTTAAGTTTATTGCTAGTATCAAGTTAATATACGGCGCTTGTTCTATATTGATTCAATAGTAAGTTTTATTAATGAACGCATCTCGTTATTAATAACTACCATCGATGAACTGGATATACTCATCGATTGAGTATTCGAGAGGAAGATAGTTAAAGATATAACCGGGATCGACGAACATTTCATTAAGTGGATAAAAGCAAAACCAAGCCTCCACGTCTATTAATTAAACTCATATAGGTTGTTTATCTTAGTGTTAATTGAATTAAATCAAATCAAACTGAAAACCCCCCTTGTTACTATTTACATAGAAGAAAAGTGTTCCTTTCCCTGTGGATACGAACCTTACTTCACTATACTACGTATTAGTGTTGTATTGTAATTATTTTGAGTGCACCTCACGATAAAGTGCACGTCAACAAGCAACAGAAAAATCATTATATCCTGGGTGTACAAAATACACAAAGCTTTCTGCCGTGATAACACTTTATAATGTGAAAGCCAAGAATAATTGGAGCGACACAAGTTTCACATCCTTGTTGGAAGTATTACATGTCATGCTTCCTGACGGAAATGAAATGTCAGTTAAATTATTATGTGAAGAAGCTTATGTGCCCTTTGGGTTTAGAGTACCAAAAGATTGACGCATGTCCGAATGATTATGTCTTGTACCGAAATGAATACCGCATGTTGAACAAGTGTCCACGTTGTGGTAAGTCACGGTACAAACGTGATAGCGTTGACTCAAAGAGTGATAAGAAAGGGCCACCGGCAAAAGTGTTGTGGTATCTTCCCATAATACCGAGGTTGAAGCGTCTTTTTTCGATGAAGACAAATGCAAAATATTTGAGGTGGCATGGAGAGCAGCAGAAGAAAGATGGGATGCTAAGACATCCAACAGACTCTCCCCAATGGAAAACTATTGATGCATCATTTCCGAATTTCGGCAAGGAAGTGTGGAATGTAAGACTAGCTCTATGTACGGATGGAATGAATCCATATGGGAGCTTTATTAGTCAACATAGTACATGGCCGATTCTTTTGGTTATATATAACCTGCCGCCCTGGTTGTGCATGAAGCGCATATATATGATGTTGTCGCTTTTAATATCTGGACCTAAATAGCCCGGGAATGACATTGATGTCTACCTCGCTCCTCTCATTGATGATCTGAAAACATCGTGGGATGATGGAGTTTCAGTCTTTGATGCACATACTCGTGAGTACTTCACATTGCGTGCCATGCTGTTTTGTACAATCAATGATTTTCCCGCATATGGGGATCTGTCCTGATATAAGGTGAAAGGAAAGAAACCTTGTCCCATTTTCAATGATGATTTGGACTCCACATATCTACATCATTGGGGGAAGTATGTGTATATGAAAACCCGGAGGTATTGACGTGCACTTTGTCGTGAGGTGCACTCAAAATAATTACAATACAACGCTAATACGTAGTATAGTGAAGTAAGGTTCGTATCCACAAGGAAAGGAATACTTTTCTTTTATATAAATAGTAACAAGGGGGGGGTCAGATTGCTTTGATTTAATTCAATTAACACTAAGATAAACTACCTATATGAGTTTAATTAATAGATGAGTTTAATTAATAGATGTTGAGGCTTGGTTTTGCTTTTATCCACTTAATGAAATGTTCGTCGATCCCGGTTATATCTTTAACTATCTTCCTCTCGAATACTCAATCGAGGAGTATATCCAGTTCATCGAGGATAGTTATTAATAACGAGATGCGTTCATTAATAAAACTTACTATCGAGTCGATATAGAACAAGCGCCGTATATTAACTTGATAGTAGCAATAAACTTAAGATGAAAACGATTGAGATTGATAACCTCAACACAAGCGGTTTATTGGTTTAATCAATATAATTAATTCCCCTTGGCATATTAACCATGAGTTGCTTCTCCCGCAGTGTTTCAAGCACAAGCCTTAGATGTTTTTCGTGTTCCTCTTCATTCATGGAGTATATCAAAATGTCATCAATGAACACTATGACGAACTGGTCTAAGTATTGGTGAAATACTCGGTTCATGAGGTCCATGAATGCCGCGGGGGCGTTCGTAAGCCCAAACGACATTACTAGAAACTCATAGTGACCATACCTTGTACGGAATGCACTTTTGGGTATGTCACTCTCCTTGATCTTCAGTTGATGGTAGCCTGACCTCAAGTCAATCTTAGAGAACACCGTTGCCCCCCGTAGTTGATCAAACAAGTCATCGATCCTTGGCAAAGGATATTTGTTCTTTATCGTGACCTTGTTCAACTGAGGGTAGTCGATACACATTCTGAGTGTACCATCCTTCTTCTTTACAAATAGTACCGGTGCTCCCCATGGTGAATGACTCGGCCTGATGAATCCGCTGTCCAGCAATTCTTCCAATTGCACCTTCAACTCTTGAAGTTCAGCCGGTGCCATCCGATATGGAGGAATCGAGATGGGTTTTGTACCGGGTTCTACTTCAATGGTGAACTCAATTTCTCGATCTGGTGGGAGTCCCGGGAGTTCTTCAGGGAAAACTTCTGGGTACTCACTCACCACTCTCACCTCAGTGAGACTCTTTTCCTTGCCCTCCTTGCCTATGACATAGGCCAAGTATGCTTGACACCCTTTCCTCATCATACGCCTTGCTCTTATGGCCGATATGATACAAGGGTTGAATTTCCCTCTATCTCCCTCGAAGCATAGAGTGTTTCCTTCTCCATCCTTTAGTTCCAACACCTTGGTGTAGCAATCTACCTTCGCATGGTGTTTTTCGAGCCAATCCATGCCAAGTATAGCATCAAACTCGAGCATATCTAACGGCACAAAGTCACCCGTTAGACAGTGCCCCCCTATCCCTACATTACACGAGGGATAGTAGTGTTTCCGCTCTACATCATCTCCCAATGGCGTAGAGACCAGCAAAGGTTGCATCATTGCTACCAAAGGCATGTTCAATCCCTTGGCAAACGCTTCGCTCACAAATGAACGTTGTGCCCCGGTATCGATGAGAATTCTCGCATCCCTATCGTTGATCTTTAGTGTTCCTACATATATAAGTCATGTAAGGCACCCTATTCGACATCCCGACAGAAAAGGACCGGACGGAAAAATTTCAGCCTAGAATTACCCTATACCCGTTCGGGTAGGGTCCTCTACCCGGTCGGGTATCACTCGAGTCCTTAAGGAGAAACCCCCCTGTTTTCCTTGCTCGGTCGAGTACCAGCCTCGAATTCGGGCAAAATGTCAATACCCGGTCGAGTATATACCTATACCCGGTCGGGTATCACTCAAAATCCTCAAATAAAAGCTCCATGTCTCCGACACTCGATCGAGTACACACTTCGAAGCTCAAAATCTACACATACCCGATCGAGTATATAGCCATACCCGATCGGGTATTGCTCGAAATGTCAAAAATAAAGCATTCTGCCTTGGCTGCCCGAACGGGTGCATACTTCAAACTCGAAGCGTGGCTTATACCCGGTCGGGTCTATAGGGGCACCCGATCGGGTCCTTCATATTTTTGAAGATTTTTCAACCAATTACATAATCAAATACGTGTGAAATCAAGAGATTACCTGCAATGGAGTCCGGGTTGGCCCAAGCATCAGCCTCGGTCATTGCATACACCCGTGCTTGGGTCCTCCCTTGATTAACGGATGCGGCGTTGCTAGCCGTGGGTCCGCTCCTTCCCGTGCCGGCCTGAGACGGCCCCGCACGTCCCCTACTAGTCGTAGGTCCTCCCATGGCTCCCGATGGTCCTCCCCCGTTCAGCATTGGACAAGAGGATTTGAGGTGGCTCGTGCTACCGCATTTGAAGCACCGGGGTGGTTCATTGCACCTTCCCCCATGGTTCTTACCGCAGTTTGCGCACCTGGGTGGTCCCACACCCCCCGAGTTGGGCCCTTGCCCTCCTGAACCTTTGTTCCTTTTCGCCGGTGGTGCCGGCGCCCTGAATGAATTGCCACCCCCAGCGTGATGCTTCCGGGAGTGGTCTTGGGGTCCCGAGTTTCCCCATCTTCTCTTCTTCGCCTCCTCGGCGTCCCTCAACTTCCTCTCGTTCCATTGGGCTTCCCCAAGGAGCCCCAGATCGACAATCTGGCTAAATGTCATGTTGTGATGGTAAGTAGCCCGGTCACGGATGTCCAACTGTAGAGCATCCCAAAAATGATTGGCCATACGATTTTCATCCAAAGAGTATTCTGGGATGAATCGGGCCAAGTCACGGAACGTTTGTTCCAATTGCCTCACCGAGCAACCATCCTCCTGTTTCAGGTTTGTGTACTCCCTTCTTTTGAGATTGACTTCAAAAGTTGAGTAGTACTGATTATAGAACTCCACTTCGAACTTCTCCCAAGTGGCCTCACCGTGGAACTTTCCTTCCACGCCTTCCCACCATACAGCAGCTACCCCTTCTAGTAGTCTGGTGGCAACCCTCAACTTCACGTCGAGTCCAATTTGCATATCCCTAGAAGCATCATTCAGCTTCTTAATCCAGTCGGCGGCCTCGGATATGTCGCCCTTGCCATCAAATGATTTGCACCCCAAGGCCCTGGCCTCCTTGAGATACTTGGAGATACGCACCATCGTGTCTCCCCCAAATGCTCCAGATGGAGCACTAGAAGCACCTCGGCTTCCCTGCCCCATGGTTTGCCTAGCCTGCCTAGCTTGGCGCCGCTGCTCTCTCTTTGCTTTATTCTCGAGGTACCACTCTAATACCTCACTCATACGGTCATAATGAGGATCATCATCCTCATCTTCTTCCTCAAAGTCCTCCCCGTTGTACGGGGTCTCCTCTTGCTCCGTGCTTGGAGCATAGGTGAAGTCGTCCGGTTCGGTGGCCCATGACGGGTGCACGGAACCGACGCGTGTGCTACTTGTCGTCGGCGTGGTAGAACGCCCACGACCCCTGCCTCGGCCTCCTCCTCGGCTTTGGCCCCGGCCTCTACCCCTAGAGGTCCGTGATTCCGCCCGAGTGGCATGCCCGGTGGCCCCCGGCACATGCCCTGTCGGATTCCTCCTAGTTATCCTGCGTCCACCCTCCATTTCTGAAAGAAATAAGGAATGAGTCATTAGACTCGTTTCAATGTCAATTGACGGAGTAGTACGAAAGACACCACTTGGTCCAACATTATGGCCAACAAACTGTTAAGGGTACCGTCTTAACAATAAGAGGTCAATAACCTGGTTTCCAACGGTTCCTTAAGTACAAAAAACTGTTGCTCATGGTTTTATTCAAAACATTTTGAGGATAACCATATTGAGAGGTTAATTATATAGTTTAGAAATCGATGGCTCTGATACCACTTAATTGTCACGCCCCGGACCGCATCCGAGCCACGTAGACAACCGCCATACAACCCGATAAGAACAACAACAGTTCATCCCTATTGAGTTGTACAAGGCGTCCGATTGATTCTATTGCCAAACCGATTAGTAAACACATACAATCAACATCAATATCAAAATCAAACAAATGCGGAAATAATAAAATGTTTGATACTTAGCCACACGTGGCAAACACGGGCACGCAGGCCCCAACTGTTTTAATGAAAACATTGTTCAAAAATCCATGAGCGGTTTATACATTTGAAATAAGAATGGAAGCACGAACCACGTCTTCCTTCTCGATCAATCACCCTAGGCAAAGGTGCAGGTAGTAGGACTCTAGCCTCAACCTGAAAAATGTGAGGGCCCCCGGAGGGGTCAGTACTCCATAGAAGTACTAGTGACAAGCAGGCTATATGAAGAATAACTAATGTTTCAGACACGAGACCCAAAAATAGGGTGATACATATATATATGTGACTCATTCATCCGATGATACATACTGTATATATATATATGTAAAATACTCGACCCGTAGGTCATTTCATTCAAAGAGTCTTTTAGAGATAAAGTTCTTACCTGACCTTTCTCACCCTTTTCCCGAATGCCTAGTTCACCAGCTACATTCTACATTCATAATGTCCTACCGAGTTTTGGGAGCACTTAGCATCCCGGGGATACTCAACCCCAACCGAGTTTCAGGATCATTAAATGTTCCGGGGATGCTCAACCCCAACCGAGTTTCAGGATCATTTGCAGTCCCGGGGATGCTCAACCCCAACCGAGTTTCAGGATCATGTATAGTCCCGGGGATGCTCAACCCCAACCGAGTTTCAGAATCATTTAATGTCCCGGGGATGCTCAACCCCAACCGAGTTTCAGGATCATTTATAGTCCCGGGGATGCTCAACCCCAACCGAGTTTCAGGATCATTTGCATGTCCCGGGGATACTCAACCCCAAACTAAATCCTTACCAAACCCTAACCTGGATATGGCTAACCTTTCGTTCCTTCAACTATGGACAATACCTAGCCCTATAGTCATATAACCATCCTTAGGAACCAATGTGGGCGGGTCCCACCTGAACGGCCCACATTAACCCGCTCAAAACTGCCCGTTTTGAGCATAAACCAATACTCGATCGGGTATCTACCCATACTCGGTCGAGTACAGGAGGCGGTAGCCCCCCAAAGCTAATTTTCCATGTATACTCGATCGAGTATCTACCTATACTCGATCGGGTATAGGAGACAGTAGCCCCCTGGGCAATTTTTCAGCAAATACCCGGTCGGGTATGAGTCAATACCCGGTCGGGTATGGCAGTTGACTTGGCGGTCAACGCCCCTTTTGACCACCCAAACGGAGTCCGATTAACTTGAAATTTTATACACATATACTTCTTGATGTCCTAGATCCAAAAATACCATTTTGGACCCCTGTATCATCACACAAAATATTTTATCACATTTTTAATCACCAAACCTACATAACATGCTTTTCAACTATGTCTTATGCAAAATCATGGCATAAGCAAATACTTGATTATCTTTAATCATTCCACAAAACATATCCTTGATTACTTTAGGTAATATCATGCCTAACGCAAAAGTTATAAAGCATAAAGCCGTCTTCTCACCTTAATGAAGCTTACGAAGTTCTAGCCTTCCCGATTTAGCTCCGGCGAAACTCCGGCGAACTTCAACGAACTCCGGCGACAACTCCGACGACCTTTTCAACTCTGTGCAAGTTCCTTGAATACCTTAGACAAGTTACTAACAAGGTTTTATCATCATAAAACCCATAGTAATACAAATAACCTCCAAAAGGTTATTTTCCAGCGAACCGGTTACTTTGGCTTCTAAGTCCGTTCTTGGACTTAGAACCACCTTCCAACCCCTCTTTATACACATCACAACGTGTAGAACAATACTAGGGTGTGAAATATGATTGAATAATCATATAAGAGTATTGAAGAACAAGAAATGGGATTAATGGAGTCATTACCTTGTTAAACACAAGTTTTCCCACCTAAACTCCTCTTTTCTCTTCTCTTTTTCCTTTCTTCTTCCTCCCTTAACTTGGTGCGTGTATGATGGATGAAAATGGAGTTTTTCCTGACCTTCTATCCTCAGTGGTTCTGGCTTGGACGAAGTGTTGTGAGATGGGATGATTGGAATGCCTTTTTGGCATTTCTCTCAATAATGGCATGGGATAGGTCCCATTCATTTTATTGTTTGCTCCCCAATCACTTCAGGTTCCCTCCTCTATCTTCCTTGTGCGGCTCCCCTTATTCATTTGCAGCCCAAAAAACGTGGGTTGGCCCCCACTTATGTGGGAGGTCAACCCTTTGTGTCCTGGAGTGTACAATCGGCCCCGAAAGTTGTATTTTCCGGACTGTTTTAAGTATATTTTATTTTATCGGGTCAAATAAAATATAACACTTGTTACCAATCCTTATTGGTTTATTTTATTGGATTGGTAACAAGTGTTATATTTTATTTGACCCGATAAAATGGTATTTTTGGATCGAGGACATCAATAAGTATATGTGTATAAAATTTCAAGTTAATCGGACTCCGTTTGGGTGGTCAAAACGGGCGTTGACCGCCAAGTCAACTGCCATACCCGACCGGGTATTGACTCATACCCGACCGGGTATTTGCTGAAAAATTGCCCAGGGGGCTACTGTCTCCTACACCCGATCGAGTATAGGTAGATACTCGATCGAGTATACATGGAAAATTAGCTTTGGGGGGCTACCGCCTCCTGTACTCGACCGAGTATGGGTAGATACTCGATCGAGTATTGGTTTATGCTCAAAACGGGCAGTTTTGAGCGGGTTAATGTGGGCCGTTCAGGTGGGACCCGCCCACATTGGTTCCTAAGGATGGTTATATGACTATAGGGCTAGGTATTGTCCATAGTTGAAGGAACGAAAGGTTAGCCATATCCAGGTTAGGGTTTGGTAAGGATTTAGTTTGGGGTTGAGTATCCCCGGGACATGCAAATGATCCTGAAACTCGGTTGGGGTTGAGCATCCCCGGGACTATAAATGATCCTGAAACTCGGTTGGGGTTGAGCATCCCCGGAACATTAAATGATTCTGAAACTCGGTTGGGGTTGAGCATCCCCGGGACTATACATGATCCTGAAACTCGGTTGGGGTTGAGCATCCCCGGGACTGCAAATGATCCTGAAACTCGGTTGGGGTTGAGCATCCCCTGAACATTTAATGATCCTGAAACTCGGTTGGGGTTGAGTATCCCCGGGATGCTAAGTGCTCCCAAAACTCGGTAGGACATTATGAATGTAGAATGTAGCTGGTGAGCTAGGCATTCGGGAAAAGGGTGAGAAAGGTCAGGTAAGAACTTTATCTCTAAAAGACTCTTTGAATGAAATGACCTACGGGTCGAGTATTTTACATATATATATACAGTATGTATCATCGGATGAATGAGTCACATATATATGTATCACCCTATTTTTGGGTCTCGTGTCTGAAACATTAGTTATTCTTCATATAGCCTGCTTGTCACTAGTACTTCTATGGAGTACTGACCCCTCCGGGGGCCCTCACATTTTTCAGGCTGAGGCTAGAGTCCTACTACCTGCACCTTTGCCTAGGGTGATTGATCGAGAAGGAAGACGTGGTTCGTGCTTCCATTCTTATTTCAAATGTATAAACCGCTCATGGATTTTTGAACAATGTTTTCATTAAAACAGTTGGGGCCTGCGTGCTCGTGTTTGCCACGTGTGGCTAAGTATCAAACATTTTATTATTTCCGCATTTGTTTGATTTTGATATTGATGTTGATTGTATGTGTTTACTAATCGGTTTGGCAATAGAATCAATCGGACGCCTTGTACAACTCAATAGGGATGAACTGTTGTTGTTCTTATCGGGTTGTACGGCGGTTGTCTACGTGGCTCGGATGCGGTCCGGGGCGTGACATATAGAAATAGTATTTGAAAGGAAGAATTAATATTCAAGGAAGAAGATTAAAGAAAATAACTCACAACTTACAAATTCATTAAGCTTCAAAGTAGCAAAACTAAGATGGAAGAGTTTAGCTCCTCATTTGGAGACTAAACGTGATGAAAAATATAAAGAAAGAACTATTCTATACTGAGCTTAGATGTACAAAGGAATTGGATGATTAAAAGTGAAAGGAAATGGGGTTATTTATAGGTGTTTTCAAGACCTATAGCCGGATACCCGGCCAGGTATTTTGACATACCCGACCGGGTATTTACCAAATCAAATATTTTCCCATGTTTTTGTGTCTTCGGCACGTTCTTTGGTCCGAAATCACTTCATACCCGACCGGGTATATGGAATACCCGACCGGGTATTTGCTAGTTTTGCAGCAGTTTCCTTTGTCACTTCATACCCGGCCGGGTAAAGTCCATACCCGGCCGAGTTTTGCATAAAACTCAGGTTTTTTCATCCTTTTTGCTTCCAAACCTATCCTAAACTTATAGCCGAACTAACTACAACTTACAACAGACAATAAAATGCTAGAAATACGATTACAATAAAATGCAAACTAACAACTATAAACTTGCACAAAACTAGTAAATAAACATTACAAACAATAATAAAAATGTATACTTAGGTACTAACAACTAGTGCCTATCAAACACCCCCACACTTGAACCTTTACTCGTCTCGAGTAAATTAAAACATGTCCATGAAATTTTCAAAACCACAAGAGTAGCAGAACAACCATCCAACATTTTCTTCTTCTTTTTATTATCTTCTTGCATAAATAGATATTTTTCTCTCATTCTCTCATTTTGCCTAGGAGCCTTTTCAGGTTTTCATCCTAGCCTCTCTTTTTATTTTTCGTTTCTCACAACTCACTCTTTGTAGCCACTTTTTCTTAGATTGCCCATTTTTTGGGGTTTTCAACCTAACTAGCATTTTTTTTCTTTTATTGTGATAATCCCAGAATACTTAACAAACAACAAATATAGCAGTTATAGAAGAAGCAGATAGAAAGATATTTAGATATTATACGAATCTGGTATACCATATGAAAACCGGCCGCTGCTCTCCCTGGAGAAGGAGAGCAGCGGCAAACCTAAACTCTCTCTATCTTTACGCCTCTGCGTCTCTAAGCCTCTATCAATTGTTAGGGTTCCCGTAAGTTAGCCTCCTTTTATAGGAGAAGTTGGCTAACTTACGGGTTACAAGGAAGCCCACGGGCTGATACACATTTGTGGCCCGTATTACACGATTAATTGATAACTACACAAATACAAAGATAACTAACTAGATTGAACACCATAAAATATTCCCAACAATCTCCCCCTTGGTGATCAATCGTGTTGAATCAGCATTGCAGCGCATATATCTTTGTCTTTGTTGTTATTGAGCTTCCTTTGTCTTTGAACTCGACTTCAGAGGAAGGCTATCTGAAGAAATCCTTGCAATCTCCCCTTTGATGTCTTCTTGACAATTTGATCTTTGATGTCGGGGGTTGAGGGACCTTCAGTATCTTGCATGTAGTCCTTGCCTTCCAGAAGTTGCTCTTGATCAGCTTGGATGAAGTCCGGTGACGCCTCTAGAATGAATACTCTTTGGAGAATAGGAGACGCCCATGGAATTCATCTTCAGGACACGAGTATTTGACCTCTGTCTCCTCCACAATGTAGTCTTTTTGACTATTTGGAATGAATGCATTTGAGGAGAACTTGTCGGTGGCATAACGGGACATAATGATGGTTGATTTGTGAGTGTAGCTGACCATTTGATTTGAGTTGCGGAGATAGTAGAGAGGGTGTTGAATTTTGTGATGGAGGAGTGAAGTGTCCCCGAATGATTTGTTCAGTGTTAACAGCATGTGGACCACTCTCCCCCTCATGACGATCCGATGAATCGGGACGTCATGCTTTTATTCTTTTATTCTGCGGAAATAAAAACATGAAAAACAAGCAGAATCTAAAAAAGATAACGTAGCCCCCCGGGGTCGTGAAGACGCCCGTTATCATCACTATAGAGATAAACTCTAAAGCAATGGCCTGAAAATGTTGGTGACTCTTATGTTGCAACAGCAGGACTTCCTTCCAATTATTGGTCTACATCTGTAATAGATGAGTCCTATGGAAGTTCTCGCAAGTCTTGAAGACTAGCAACTGACTCTAAAATGTGTCTGTGTCCTAGAAAATTTCAAAACATTTGGGAAGTGAGTAACTAGACACGACGTGATCAATGAAAATTCAGTGGCATGGGGCTGAGGCCACTGTAGTCAGTATTACTTGCCTCGGAAGGAGACAGTAATGAGAGATGCGGTTCCCCGTGAACTATGATTAAACACCTGTCTGTTGGGAGACAAGTGAGTGGTCTAGGGTAGGGTTGTGCATGCGCCGTTTGGACAAAATGCAGCGACTTCTACCCGGGATCTGAATAAATTCAGTCCTGAACCTATGGGGATAGTCCAGAGTATTTTAGTGGCTAGGAGCAAATGTTCAATTCATAGCAGGCAATTGAGGTAGCAGACTCATCATTGATAATTGTTTTTCTTCTCACTTGAGCCTTCTGCTTCCTAATGCTCATAATGTTCACTCACTCACTCGCTCACTTACGCACTTACGCTCGGCTTTGTCCCTTGGGTAGGCTTAGTTGGGTTTACTAAGCCATAGGGACATGTTCTCTCATTACTTTCTTCATTTTCTCTCTGTGCTCCCCCTCAACTGGAGCACCCGGTATGCTTTGTCATTGTTAGGCACCGGGGAGGATAACATTGAACACTCCCCCTAGAATGTTGCATCCGTTGAGAGATTCCTTGCTTTGTCGGTGTAAGGCGCCAGGAGGAGAAAACTGAAACTCCCCCTCAGAATGTGCAAGGATTGATTGCTCACAGCTTGTCATACCCGCCATGTGTGTGGAGCAATCTCAACATGTACCACACATGACGGTTTCCCTGAACTCACCATGTAGAATTTCAGCATATTGATGAACACATAATGTTGATGAGTCAGGGGAGGCTTCAGCAGTTGATTGTTGATTGTTGTAAGATGACCGTTGACGCGAGGTTGATTGAATTATTTACGATTTTCAGACCTTTACATTGAAGTTTAGAAAAGTTTTGACCTCAGGGTTGACAATGAAAGAATTTGAACAGATTTGCCTAAGTTTTGGCCTGGACATCGGTGATTTACAATGTTTGTCGGAAAACTCACGTTTTGACCCTCAAAGACTGCGAGTGAGGGCGCGTGAGATTGGGCTCTGGGGCGTAGCCCCAGAATTAATGTAGATCTTTGCGTTAGCTTTCCAACAAAAAAGAGTTTGCTCAAATCGGATCACCGAGTCAAAAGTTATGGCCAAAACAGTGCGGTGTCGCAGAAAATCTCAAATATTGAGTTTTTGAGGAAAATCTTCGAGGTTGAGGTTCTCGATGTTGAATTTCGAGAGCAGGTGAATTTAAACAAAATTCTAAGGCAAGAACTCGAAATCCAAATCTGGATATTTTAATTTCTAGTTTTCCTTGAAGAGTAATGACGAAATCCACCTGCAAAACAGACCTCAGAATAACGAAATCCTCTGAATTTCAAAATGTTTGAACATCGAAAACTTTGGAGTTTCGAAAACCTCATAATCTCGAAAACTTGTTGTTTGAAAAACATCAGAACATCGAAAACTCCTGAAACATTTATATAAGCAGGGAATCATTCAGAGATCCTTATAATGTAAAGCTTCGATGAACTGCAAAGGATGTCAAGATTCGAATTATGAGTTCCAAGAAACTGCAAACTTTGAAAGATTCAAAACATCGAGAAATTCCGAAAATTCTGAAAATTTTTTAGAATGTCGAAATCCAAAACTTCGAGTTCCTAAAACTCGAAATAAATTCCAAACTCGCAATTCCAAAACTCTCAAATTTTTTTTAAAAACTCGAGGTTTAAAACTCGAGTTCATGACCGCGAGTTTACAAACTCGAGTTCATGACCGCGAGTTTACAAACTCGAGTTCATGACCACGAGTTTACAAACTCGAGTTCATGAGCGCGAGTTTACAAACTCTCGTTCATGAGCGCGAGTTTACAAACTCGAGTTCATGACCGCGAGTTTACAAACTCGAGTTCATGACCGCGAGTTTACAAACTCGAGTTCATGACCGCGAGTTTACAAACTCGAGTTCATGACCGCGAGTTTACAAACTCGAGTTCATGACCGCGAGTTTACAAACTCTCGTTCATGACCGCGAGTTTACAAACTCTCGTTCATGACCGCGAGTTTACAAACTCGAGTTCATGACCGCGAGTTTACAAACTCTCGGTTTTAAAAACTGTCGAATTTTGAGAATCTGAAAACTGTTCTGAATAGCCCTGAAGGTCGTGATCCCTCCTGTATCTGTTTCAAGTCAAAATCGTTTCTGCAGCAGTGTTAAAAGCATAAACTCGAGTTTTCAATGAGAGTTTTTCGAAAATGAAAATTTGCAGAAAACGAAAAAGAAGATATGATGTAGAATCGGTTTTGAGAGGCGATTCCAACAGTATAATTTTTACAGATTTTCGTTCACAAACAAGATTACAGGAGCAAAACTCTATATGAAGAAAAAGAGAAGAAAAACAGAGCATTCTTCGTTAGATCCAAGAAAATCGCAGATACATTCAACCTGTTTCACGCCTCGGCTCTGATACCAACTGATAATCCCAGAATACTTAACAAACAACAAATACAAAGATATATGCGCTGCAATGCTGATTCAACACGATTGATCACCAAGGGGGAGATTGTTGGGAATATTTTATGGTGTTCAATCTAGTTAGTTATCTTTGTATTTGTGTAGTTATCAATTAATCGTGTAATACGGGCCACAAATGTGTATCAGCCCGTGGGCTTCCTTGTAACCCGTAAGTTAGCCAACTTCTCCTATAAAAGGAGGCTAACTTACGGGAACCCTAACAATTGATAGAGGCTTAGAGACGCAGAGGCGTAAAGATAGAGAGAGTTTAGGTTTGCCGCTGCTCTCCTTCTCCAGGGAGAGCAGCGGCCGGTTTTCATATGGTATACCAGATTCGTATAATATCTAAATATCTTTCTATCTGCTTCTTCTATAACTGCTAAATACCGGTTTTTTTTTTGTTTTTTTTTTAAGAAAAATAATGCAAGTTACAAGGTTAAAAAAATGAGTACATACCAAATGAGTGCCTCCCCTACACTTTTTTTGAAACACTGTCCCTAGTGTTCGGCACCATGATCGTCGTCGTACCCTCCATAACCGCCATCGCCACCAAGACTATGTTCACCGGAGCTAG
Source organism: Cuscuta europaea (assembly GCA_945859875.1). NCBI lineage: Eukaryota > Viridiplantae > Streptophyta > Magnoliopsida > Solanales > Convolvulaceae > Cuscuta > Cuscuta europaea. The sequence goes on along the minus strand of CAMAPE010000035.1, from coordinate 4,814,923 downwards.
AAACTCCAAATCGCCCTAATATGAGGGATAATACCACGTCGGGTGTTGTACTAGGTGGGTATGTTGGAGAAGTACCCTTGGTGGTCGAAGATATATGTTCTTTTTGGTGCTTTTTTTTCGTTTTTTTAGTGAATTCCAAAGTTGAGCTTGGGGGGTTAAGGAATTCGGTTTGTAGGGTATTTGAGGGATTTGGTGGGTTTTGTGTGTGTGGGTTTGGAAAGTAGGGTGAGGAGAAAAAGAAATGACATTTTGTTTTGGAGGTTTTAGGGTTGAAGAGGATGATGTGGATAAGAAGAATGTGGGGTTAATTCGGATGTTTTGGTTGAGATTGGAGTGGTTTGAAGTTTGGATGGTTTTCAATGGAGGTTGAGGGTTTGAGTTTGGGAGATTAGGGAAGAGAATGAGTGTTTTGTGGGCTGATTTGGGATCAAATCGGACTGAAATCCCGATTACCCGGCCGGGTTTTAGTAATACCCGAATGGGTATGCTGTTTTTCGCTTGGCAGTGGCTGTTTTGGCCAAAAACCCGGTCGGGTTTTCGTGATACCCGGTCGGGTATTAGGCCATTTTATATATTTTTTTCGTTTTTCGTCACCCAGTCGGTTTTAATGTAAAAACCTGAATGGGTATTACTTCTAGAGACTCCCAGAGGCATAAATAAGTGAAAAGCCGGCCGGGTTTCAGGCATACTCGGTCGGGTTTTAGCTCTTTTTTGGTTTTATAAAAATTTCACCCGCCTTGGATGTTGCCCGGGTATTCCTTCATTGTTTTGTTACCCAACCGGGTGTGGTATATACCCGGCCGGGTTTGTTCCTAATTTTACTTCAGAAACTTTTTTTTTAAGTGCAAAGAAGAAAAAAAATGAAGAAATAAACGTACCTTGCATGGGTTGCCTCCCAAGAAGCGCTTTAGTTAACGTCGCGGCACGACGTTTTTTTTTCTCTACTTCAATCTTTCATGTTCGGGTCATGATGACCCATCCTCTGCACATTTCTACCCCGGTGACTCTTATAGAAGAGCTCAATTCGCCGACCACCCATTTTGACAATCGTTCCAGGATCAAATATCCAGATTCCCATTGCTTTATGTTGTGAGAGCGAGGGAAAAATTTGTACCGATTAGCATGGTCAATGGAAAGGGTTTTGATCTTGGCATGAGAGGGGGTATCAAATGTTTACTTAACTCCACTGTCATTTCCCACATATTTGTGAATGAAAAGAAATCCAAATGATACTCTCTCGGTTTATTCGCAACCGCGACAAGTACATTTGAATTACCCTCACATTCGGTGAGGATTTCGTCTTTGTCCTTCTCTACCCTTTGTGTTTCCCTTAGAGCCTCAGGAAATGGTGGCATGATCTCAAGAATGGCCGGTGATGGAGTTGAGTTTTGAGGTTCTTCCTCCTCCGGTTGAGCTTTTTCTGCAGGCTCCTCTTCTTCCTCCTCCTCGCGGATGTAGTTCACAACGCTTGGCATTTGTTTTATTTGATTCTCCAAGTTCGATTCGTTGGACACTGTTTCTTGCCCGCATTGTGACATAGCTCTTTGCATACTCGTCACGTTGATAGTGAGGGCTCGGACCATGTCTTCAGTGGACATGCTAGAATAAGAATTCGCGTACATGTGATCTCCCCTCGGTAAATTATATGTGTCGGAGAACATATCATATTTCTTTAGGGAACCAACATCATCAGCTTGTTGAAAGTATTCTTCCTGGAGCTTCAGACAAAAATTTGCAATATGCCTGTGAGACATGCAAATATTGCATGTCTTGGCATCTTGAGTTTCTGAGCTTAAGATAAACTCCTTTATGAGAGAAGCCAAGACGGAAATTTGACTTTCTAAGGATGATGTGTTGGTATCCATATACTTATGTAAGCTCAAAATATAGAAAAGTTTTTTTTCTTGAATTAAAACAAAAGAAAAATTATTGCCTTTCCCCGGCAACGGCGCCAAATTTGACGTGCACTTTGTCGTGAGGTGCACTCAAAATAATTACAATACAACACTAATACGTAGTATAGTGAAGTAAGGTTCGTATCCACAAGGAAAGGAATACTTTTCTTTTATATAAATAGTAACAAGGGGGGGGGTTCAGATTGCTTTGATTTAATTCAATTAACACTAAGATAAACTACCTATATGAGTTTAATTAATGGATGTGGAGGCTTGGTTTTGCTTTTATCCACTTAATGAAATGTTCGTCGATCCCGGTTATATCTTTAACTATCTTCCTCTCGAATACTCAATCGAGGAGTATATCCAGTTCATCGAGGGTAGTTATTAATAACGAGATGTGTTCATTAATAAAACTTACTATCGAGTCAATATAGAACAAGCGCCGTATATTAACTTGATAGTAGCAATAAACTTAAGATGAAAACGATTGAGATTGATAACCTCAACACAAGCGGTTTATTGGTTTAATCAATATAATTAAACCCCCTTGGCATATTAACCATGAGATGCATGCATTAATATTCCAAGTTTACTACCGTTGAAAGAACCGGATTAATAACAAGCATATTAACCGATTGATTCTAGTAATAATTAATATGAGAAACAAAACTAGTTGATACTTTAAGTAATGTTTAAAATATTAACATGAAATATGAATAGGAATTAATTAATACTCAAGGAAAAATATTAAAGAATATGAATCCTACTATGATTAACATCAAAATGTTAACTAATTGTCATCTTAGTAACATTCCCCAATATTAACATAGAGGAAGAAATAACTATTACTATAACCAATGTCAAGATGTTAACTAATTGTCATCTTAGTAACACTCCCCAACTTTGATATAGAAATAGTATTTGAAAGGAAGAATTAATATTCAAGGAAGAAGATTAAAGAAAATAACTCACAACTTACAAATTCATTAAGCTTCAAACTAGCAAAACCAAGATGGAAGAGTTTAGCTCCTCATTTGGAGACTAAACATGATGAAAAATATAAAGAAAGAACTATTCTATACTGAGCTTAGATGTACAAAGGAATTGGATGATTAAAAGTGAAGGGAAATGGGGTTATTTATAGGTGTTTTCAAGACCTATAGCCGGATACCCGGCCGGGTATTTTGACATACCCCACCGGGTATTTACCAAATCAAATATTTTCCCATGTTTTTGTGTCTTCTGCACGTTCTTTGGTCCGAAATCACTTCATACCCGACCGGGTATATGGAATACCCGACCGGGTATATGGAATACCCGACCGGGTATTTGCTAGTTTTGCAGCAGTTTCCTTTGTCACTTCATACCCGGCCGGGTAAAGTCCATACCCGACCCGGTTTTGCATAAAACTCAGGTTTTTCCATCCTTTTTGCTTCCAAACCTATCCTAAACTTATAGCCGAACTAACTACAACTTACAACAGACAATAAAATGCTAGAAATACGATTACAATAAAATGCAAACTAACAACTATAAACTTGCACAAAACTATTAAATAAACATTACAAACAATAATAAAAATGTATACTTAGGTACTAACAACTAGTGCCTATCAGGTATCTTCCTCAACATCACCCTTATCACAAGAAGAAGAAAGCATTTGATGGAGATGTTGAGGAGATCTGCTCCTAGACCCTTAACTGGAAGGGAAGTTTATGAACATCATAAGGGTGTTGTGCATATCTTCAGCAAATCAAAAAAGAAGAAGAAAGAGTCTACCTCTTTATGAAAAAAAAAGTTCATATTCTGGAAGCTTCCTTATTGGCAGCACTTGACAGTTAGACACTGTCTTGATGTGATGCACATTTAAAAAAATGTTTGTGATGCTATTATTGGGACACTATTGAACATCCCAACAAAGACAAAAGATGGCATACATGTCCGGAGAGACATGCAAGAAATGCAAATTCAGCCTGAATTGTGGGTGCAAGATAGGAGCGACAAAGGGAAAAAGAAGTCTACATTTACTCTACCTCCCGCTTGTTATACCTTGTGTGCAGCTGAAAAACGAATTTTTTGTGAGTGTTTGTACAATATTAAAGTTTCTACAGGATACTCTTCCAACATAAAAAAACTTGTCTCTTCTGATGGTGTGAAATTAGTTAGGATGAAATCTCATGATTGCCATGTTATGATGCAAGTTTTCTTGCCCATTGCAATTCGATCTATCTTGCCAAAACATGTCAGAGTTGCTATCACAAGACTGTGTGCCTTTTTTAAGACAATATGTAACAAGGTTCTTGATCCAGAAGCATTGGATGATTTGCAAGCTGATGTTATCGTAACACTATGTCAATTTGAAATGTTTTTCCCACCTTCACTCTTTCACATAATGATCCATCTAATAGTACATCTGGTTCGAGAAATCAAGATGTGTGGTCCATTATTCTTGAGGTGGGCGTACCCATTTGAGAGACACATGTCTACACTGAAAAGTAAAGTGCGAAATTCTTCTCGACCTGAAGTTTGTATCATCCAAGGAACTATAACAGAGGAAATTAGCGAGTTCTGTGCTGAGTAATTATCCAATACGCAGCCTATTGGGCTCCCAAAATCTCGACATGAAGGAAGACTTGAAGGAAAAGGAACTATCGGTGCCAAAGAAATCTTACCTTCTACAGAGAAGCAAAATAAAGCCCACTTGTTTGTGTTGCAACACCTTTTCGACGTTCATCCATATGGGGAACAACATTTGTGTGAGTTGGCCCTGAAGTATCCATCAAAAGGTGAAGGAGCGCTAATGCAAGAACATAATCATACTTTTGTCGGTTGGTTTAATGCCCGCGTGATGCAACAATTGTCTAACACGCGCAATAATGTTTTTGTCACAATAAAGTGGCTAGCATATGGATTTACCTTCTACACTCAATGTCAATATAACAAGTCAACGGTGCAGAATAGTGGAGTTACAGTGGTGGCATCATCTAGAGAATATGCAAGTGATAAACATAAATCTCCTATCGATGCAAAATTGTCTTACTATGGGATCATACAAGAAATATGGGAACTTCACTACACTGATTTTCATGTTCCCATGTTTCAATGTAAGTGTGTTGAAAACAACCGATGTGGTGTGAAGATAGATGATTGAAGGTTCACTCTAGTTGACTCCAGTGGCGGATCCAGGATAAATGTTTATTGGGGGCAGATCAGAGGTAAAAAAAAACATCAGGAAAATAATAAAAAAGTATTAATGTAATATTACAATAATTAAAATCTTAACAAAATAGATAACAATTGCGCACCCTCAATTTCGTCTTTTCGAAGAGAGGTCCATTACAGTTTCGTTTGCAACAATTTCAAACACATCACTTTGAATAAAACAAATCAGACAATCACTCAAATCAATATTTGTGGATATTTATGAAGAACATTGAGAAACACTATTTGAAACATTATTATTTGAACTACCCTATAGTGGTGAAGGGACGGTTACCAAATCTATTCATTGTGTATGGAAAAGAACTTAAATTAAAATTAACTTATTAAATACATTAATACATTTTATTTAACTACTTAAAGTAATTTAGTATTTACAATTGGGATTCTAACCTATTAAATACTGTTCTCATCCCACTGACATTGAGATATGAGAATGTGACACGATTATTAAGAAAAGTTAGTTTATGTTGTTGATATTGAATTGATAAAGTAAGAATAAGGTAAAAATAATATAGAGCCACACAAACTTTACCAAATCTGATAAGGAGCAATCTTAGGGGAATTTCCTGAAAAGGTAAAAGGGGATCATCTTAGCGGGATGGATGGAGTAACATTTTTTATTTCCTATTAGTGTAAAGCATTACACTATTTCAGTAACTCATCAATTAGCTAAATCTAATTGATCATTCTAAAATTTTAAATTTGTTGATGTAAAAAAATAATCCTATTCTAAATTAATAACATTATTATAATCATTTAAAGAACATTATATAATATGTATTCCATATATAAAAATAAAAAATTAAACTATACAATACCGCACGCCACCAACACTCCAAAACTAACATCTTGATTACGATAGCAATTGATAAATGATGTAAAAGTAAAGCGAAAAGATTTATAGCCATTAAAGCCAAATAGCGTGAAAAGGCTCTTGCCGCTTGGAGAATGAAGAGGCTCAGGCGTTCAGGCGTTCAGCCGTTGTGTTGCTGTGTTGGCTGGACACTGATTTACCCTCTAATCTGGCCTTCTGCACTCACGAGAGATTGGCCGCCTCTTCTCGTCTTCCATCATCCTCAATTCCTTAATTTCGGGATTTGGCCTTTTCTGAAATCTGAATTTCAGATTTACAGAACTTTCAATGGGGAGGACTCGATGAACTTGGGTTATAGGGGGCAATTTATTTTTTTTAATTGGGGGCAAAAACTTGCATTTTTCATATTTATCAAAAATTACAAGGGGTTAGAGAGCCTTTATTGGGGGCAGCTGCCCCCACTCATGCCTTACTACATCCGCCCCTGGTTGACTCTAGTCGTTTCCGCGATAGTGATGAGCCATTCATACTTGCAACACAAGTTAAACAAGTTTTCTACATAACAGATCATGTTGACAAGAGATGGAGTCTTGTTGTTCCAGGGAAGAGACATATTTTAGGCATTTCTGATGTTAGTGATGAGGATGAGTATAATCAACACGAAGACTTCCCACCTTTTTCAGTCCCTAAAATATTACTCACTGAAGAAAAAGATATCGACGAGCAATATATGCGTTCAGATCATCAAGAAGGGATTGAAGTTCCAAAGTCTTAGTGTAGTTTAAGGTACAAATTTAGTTTAGATGAATGTTAATTAATGTTTTTTTATATTTTGTGTTAATAAATGAATGTGAATTTATGTTTTTTCATATTTTACATACCATGCAGGCACTCCACCATGGCTGATGATGATGAGGAGGATTTTGTTTTAGACGAAGAAGACATTTTAAATGATGAGGATGCGGTTGATGATGCTAGATCACGGCGCATTTCTAATTATGAAGAGGAGGTTGATATTAGAGGAGAAATGGAGGATGCGGGATACTCGTTAGATGAGATCCAAGAAGCATTGGTGAAGAAAAAACAAAAAAGGAAGGACGCTGGTAAGAAACCTGGGAGGGGGCGTTCAAGGGGCTAAAAGTAACTGAATCTATGTTCTTACAATTTAATCCACTTGATCGTGCGACTGGTCAGTGGAGATTGAAATTTGGGAAACATATTGGTTTATGTACGCGCAAATTGAACATCAATTTGAGGTGGTATGATGTATCTACGGGCATGAGAGATACTCTTTGGGACAACACTAGGGTAAGTATCTTAGTTAAAATAATTTATAATGTGTGTTTAGTAATAAATCTTGTTGAATAGTATCTATTTTTCATACATTTTTAAAATGTGAATATTTAATGATTTGTTTTTATTGTTTCAGAATTTATGACACCTTGATGATGATCCTAGGATAAAGAACAATGTTTTATCCACGGTGGCATGTCATTTTAAAGATTTTAAGGCGAAGTTAGTTTCAGGATGAATCACTTGTGTTAGAAAGCGATCAAAGAATGAAGACGAGAAACTTCCGCCCCAAATTTGGCGTCACATTACACCTGAAATTTGGGAAGAGTTTAAGAGACGTAAGACAACTCCAGAGGATGAGGTAATTGTTAAAAACACTTATGAAGTATGTGTAGATGAAATATAGATTAAAATCTAATTTTTTAATAGGAGACAAGGAAAAAAGCAATAGAGATTGCTTTGCAAAACCAACATCGTCATCATATGGGCCAAAGAAATTATGAAGACAATAGGGCTATCTGGATCGAAGAAGGTTTCTATCCTACTCATTGCACTGAATCTTCATCAATTGGGTCAAGTACTACAAAGTTCAATAGAGGTGATGATTGGTATTGTGTGATGCATGCTCGTGATAAAGAGGGAAATCGGGTTATTCCAGAAAAGCATATGAAGGAAGTAGCTGATAAATATGTAAGGTTTTTATAATATAATTTCCTTGTTATAAATAAGACTCTTATGTAATATATAATTGTAACAGGTCGAGTATAAGAACAAACAGAATATGGGTGAATTTTTTCCGTGCGCAATAGAGATGCTTTGTACTATGCTCGTGGAGAGAAGGTGGACCACGCTGGTCGTGTTGTTGGATATGGTGGCACTAATGTTGGACATGCGAAAGCATTTAGCAAAAAGTCAAGTCAATCACAGTGTAGTGGATGTTCTTCACAAAGCATTGAGTCCATAAAGACATCATTAAGGGAAGAGTTTAAGGAACAGGTGAATGAGACAGTGAAGCAAAACATGATCAACATCTTGAACGAAATAGGTCTTACAAGTTTTAACTTCTCCAGTGGTGCCTCTATTCCGACGCCCTCAACATCAATAAATCACGCACCACATCCATTTCCAAATGATGAGTTGTTGGTATTTAGTAGTTGTTTTATTTGTGAATTACTTTTTGTATGTTAAGGATATGTGTTTATTTATTGCCTTTGAATGTTCTAAATGTGTTTGTAGGGTCCAAGAGCATGTCGTCTTTTTTTGAATTATTTTGGAACCAGACAATTGTTTGAGGTGGATGGTGGCACAACATTTCCTTCTGGAACTGGAGTAAGTTTTCATCACATGCCAATTATGGAAGGCCACTTAAAGATGAGCGTAGACATCATTTTGAACGAGTATGTGAGTGCCACACTTCCCGTGCATGTTCCCACTGTGAATCTTTTTACCATAGGTGATGCCTAAGGTAGTTTTGTTCAATGGCCGGTTGATTGGGTGAAATTTGTAAGTGAGGTAATTATATGAAAGTATGTATATTTTAAAGTATGCATGTGTGTATAAGTGTCTTTACTTATTTATGACTTTCTTCACATATCCAATGTATTTATGTGATATTTATTTATTAGTAAGAAATGATATGTAGGTCACGGGTAATAAACCATCAAAGGGCAAGAAGAAATTGGATATCCGTAAAAAAACTGTCAAATGATCTCTGGTGTCTGATGGTGTGTTGTTGTCACTCAGTAAAGATTGCAAGTGGTTGCACTCGATTATAGCATCTGGGACTAGCGACGATCCCTTTGTAATTACTTTAGATGCTCGCGTGTTCCATTGTAAATCAAGTGATGGTGATGTGTATCTTAACAACGAGGACATCTCTTAGTTTTTGTCCGGTGCAATGCTTAATATATCCATTATTCAAGTATTCATCAACTAAGATATAATAACTGTATTACTTATTATATTACTATGGTGTTCAATTTTCATTATATATTAAATTGATTTTTTTATAGAGCAATGCATGAGTATACGGAGGGTTTGAATACAAATGCGCAACTTGGATGGATGTGTCTTGATGCAATTTGTGCAACTTCATGTGACCATAACCCAGAAGATGTGAGAGAGTACATACGCCGAGCCATCATTGAATCTCGCAATCCTGGCGTAGATATTATTCTTTCTCCTTATTACGAAAATTATGCATTCATACCTACTTATATTAATTTCATTTATCATAGTTATTAACATTAACGATATATATTTATGTTTATGTGTTTATTACATAATGTGCATCACAAATTACTCGTGTAGTTATCATTGGGTATTGCTTGTGGTATGGGTCTCACGTGGCATGATCTTTATGTATGATTCGCTTCGCACTAGCTCAATGTGCCGCTTATTAATCATGTCATTGTTTAGCAGGTTAGGTTATTGTTTAGATACGTCAAAATTGTATTCACATTATTTTATGATTGTTTTGCTTTAATTTTGAATGTTTTCGTTATAGTGTTTTTTGAAATATGTGTGGTGATGGTGAAAATAAGCAAAAAGTGATTTGGAAGCAAATGAAGGTATTAATTAGTATATATGTACTTTGAGTCATCTATTAAGTATTGTGTTAAATTTGTATATTTCTTTGAAATACTAGTGCGTGCTCAAATAGTTTGAATTGTTGAAACTATGTCATTTCATGTGTATCTTTGTTTCAATGTGCAAAACAAACAGGTGGATTGGAGTGCGGATATTATGTCATGTGATTCATGTATGATGTGGTAAAGTGTATTGGTGATGGTCAAAATATGGAGCAGGTACATTTTAATAATTCTATTTTAATGCTAACAAATATTTTAATTAACTAGTACTTGAAATTTCTTATTACTTTTAGGTGTACAAGAACTTTTCAAGAGATGTGCCGTTGTCAATTGATGAAATCGGTGACGTTCGAGACGTATGGGCCATCTATGTTTGTGATAACATTTTGTAAACTTTATACTAGTTAAACATGTAATGCAAGTATTTTTTTAATTAAACTTTTTATCGTATTAGATGTGTTTGGTGATTTTTGTTAATTCTCAACAAGTATCATTATTGGCACTTCGTTAAATGATATGAAAGACTTGTGAATTTGATATGGACAGGGTCTGTTTTGGGAGCTATGATGGATATTAGTTGCGGTTTAAAAATTCACATTTGTTGCGGTTCTACTTACACGCAGCAAATAAGTTGAATTTTTTTTAATTATTTGTTGCGCTTTCGGGATACCCGCAGCAACTAAAAAAAATAAACTGATCTATTTGATGCGGTTCTGAACCGCAGCAAATGTGAATTCATACAATTGCTGCCCCCTTAATTGATGTGGTTCGGAACTGCATCAAATGCCCAAAAATAACCGCAGCAAATGTGATTTTTTCTAGTAGTGATGAGCAATTTGTTCTTCCATAGATGTGGTGCTCGTCGTCATAGTGGGCATCACAGTGTAGACATTTGACCACTGTGGAGTAGTCCTTCGTGGAGGACTTGACGGGGGAGTAGAGTCTGACCCATATGATGAGCTCTCACCACTGCTTGTCCACTTCGGGGAAGTAACTTCACGTATGGGTGAAGAAATCTTTCGGACCATGTCTTGCGCAATTTGAAATCCATCCATCGCACTGGGAGTAGTTCCCAATGATGACTGCGCAGCCATGATTCTTGATCGGCTCTTAGTGATAGAGTCTTGCATGTTTTGATTCGAGCTTGATGACTCTCTAGAATTCAAAGTGAACACGAGCTTGCTTGACGTCATTGGTTCGTTTTCCTTGATCAAAGTGAAGAGATGAGAGGTAGAGAAGTCCCACTGGGCGTGCCAAAAATTTGTGAAACAAATTTTATGTATTTACTTTAAATTGATTGCAAATAATAATATATGAAAGTATTAGGTACAATCTCTAAATATGAATCCTCTGATTCTTTACTTGCAATTTGAAATAAATATAATTAAAGAATTAAAACTGTAATCCTTCAAAAATTCGAACGTTCTTCATATCTTCGAATCTTCGTTATTGAGATCTTCGAATCTTCGAGTCTTCGTTCTTCAGATCCTCAAATCTTCTTGGATGCAGAATTCAGGTTGAAGGGCCTCTGGTTTTCAAGTAGCTTGATTTTCAACAAAAGGACTATTTTATGGCTTGATCTTCTATTTAAGGGCTTCCCGGGATATATGGCTTGATCTTCAATGGAATCTTGATTCAATCTTTATATGAATATCTTCAAATCTTGAAAGATTCGTTCTTCATAACTTCGAATCTTCAAAGCATTGTTCCTCATATCTTCGAATCTTCAAGCTTCGTTCTTCAGATCTTCGAACGTTCTTCAAGTGTTGGACTTATTTTATCAAGAGTAGATGAAATCACAAAGGATTGTTCATATATTCTTGACAAAATTCGTGGCTTGCTATCTTCCAGTTCTTCAGAATCCTTGATGCACACTAATTAGTAGTGCATAATTGTGTGTTTTTATGTTTCATTGATGGTGATTGTTTGACGTTTTATTTAGTTTGTAAACATTTGTGTGATTTTAGTTATAATTGTATTTTAGTTCTCATTTGTAAGTTGTAAAGTAGAATTAGGAATTAGGATGTTGGAGAGGAGGATGTTGAAGTGAAGAAAAAGGAATTTTGACTGTCTAGGAGCAAATACCCGACCGGGTAGGAAACTTCACCCGGTCGGGTCTGATTTGAAAACCGAACCAATGAGGAAAGAGCTAGGCCCGGTCGGGCCCCATACCTCACCCGGTTGGGTGAGAAGTGACCGGGGACAACCCGGTGTGCGAAGATCACCAGAACGTGGGGAAATATCTTATTTTGACCGGACCCGGTCGGGTGAGTACTTGACCCGGTCGGGTACCCGACCAAAGGTGTTGTAAAACACCTATAAATAGTCCCATTTTCCTTCACTTTGATTCATTCCTTCTTCCATACTCTTAAGCTCAGTTTAGAATAGCATTTCTTTATATTTCTTCTAGCTATGTTTAGTCTCCAAATGAGGAGCTAAACTTCCATTCTTGGTGTTGCTCTTGAAGCTTGTTGATTATTAAAGTTGTGAATTATTTTCTTAACTTTTTTCCTTGAATATTAATTGATAGTTCTTTCCTTAATACCATCTCTATAATAATGTTGGGGAGTGTTGCTAAGATGACAATTAGTTAACATCTCTACATTAGTTAGAATGGTATTTTCTTCCTCTATATTAATGTTGGGGAGTGTTGCTTAGATGACAATTAGTTAACATCTTGATATTAATTATAGTAGGATTCATCTTCTTTAATAATATTCTTCCTTGAATATTAATTAATCCCTACTCATATTTCATATTAATATTTTGAACATTACTTAAAGGATCAACTATTTTTGTTTCATATATTAATTATTACTAGAAACGATCAACGAACCGATGGTTAATCGTTGATAGTTTCACAAGTAAGTAACTTCGGTTTGTTAATGCACGGTCGTGGTTAATAAACTTAAGAGGGATTAATTTTGTTGGTTAAACCGAAACCGTTGTGTTGAGGTTATCAATCTCAATTGATTTCATCAAGGGGTTAGAAAGATTAAATGCTACTATTAAATCGGTATAAGGCGTTGTTCTATATTTGATTAATAGTAAGGGTTATTAATGAACAGTTGTTGTTAATAACTACCCTCGATGAAATGGATATACTCCCCGATTGAGTATTCGAGAGGGAATAAGTTATAGATATAACAATGATCGACTAAATTATATCAACAAGTGAAAAGTAGCAATGCCAAGTCCTTTTTATCTTTGAATTAAACACATATAGGTTGTTCATCTTAGTTCTTAATTAAATTAAATTACTCAATCCAAATCCCCCCTTTTATTTACTAAGTATCATAAAAAGAGAATTATTCATTTCCCTGTGGATACGAACTCTACTACGCTATACTACGTATAAGTGTTAGTATTGAAAATTATTTTGACGCACCGTGACAAAGTGCTCGTCAAATTTGGCGCCGTTACCGGGGATAGGCAATTAATTTTTCTTTTTATTCTATTTCAAGAAAAATAAAAAAAAATTAAATAAATAAAATATAAAGAGTTCTTAGATTTCTATTCTTCTGAGCTTTATTTGAGTATATGGTTAAACACCGATCTATAAACCAAATCACCTACCAAACAAAGCCCGAAACAGAACAAGCCTTTGAGAGGTTTAGGAATTTATTTCCGAATACTTCTTCAGAGGAATCATCAAGTGCTAGTTCTCATTCTAGCGACACCGAAGAGCCAATCAATATGGCTCTTGAAACAAGAACGTTGAGGGAGCTCACGGCTCCGAATCTAAATCAACAACCCTTATGTATCACTTTTCCAACTCTTGATACGGGGGTCACATTCGAGCTAAAATCTGGGCTCATTCATCTACTCCCCTCTTTCCATGGCCTACGAGGGGAAGATCCAAATAAACGCTTGTCAGAGTTCCATATTGTGTGCACAAGCATGTGCCCCAATGGCGTGTCCGAGGAGCAAATCAAGCTAAGAGCCTTCCCATTCTCCCTCAAAGACACCACCAAAGATTGGCTATTCTATCTTCCCTCGGGGAGCATCAATACATGGGCTCAAATGAAAAAGAGCTTCCTTGACAGGTACTATCCCGCATCTATCTCTTCAAGTCTCAAGAAGTAAATCAGCAACATTGAGCAAGCAGATAATGAGACCTTGTATGAATATTGGGAGCGCTTTAAAAAATTATGTGCTAGTTGCCCATATCATGGGTATTCGGAACAAGATCTCATCCTCTACTTCTATGATGGACTTGTTGATCAAGATAGACGCATGATGAATGCGGCATGCGGAGGGGGTATTGTTAACAAAACCCCTTCTCAAGCAAGAGACCTCATTTCGGAGTTGGCCGAAAACTCGAGACAGTACAACGGAAGGTCATCATCAAAACGAGTCATGGCAGCGGAATCCAACAACTCGTTTGAGAGTCAAGTAGCCGGCTTGACTTCTTTGGTTAAAGATTTCCTTCTACATCCAAAAACCCAAGAAGTCAAGGTCTGCGGCATCTGTTCAACACAAGGGCATCCCACAGATTCTTGCCCAACGCTACAAGAAGAGAACTCCGAGCAAGTCAATGCTTTGGGGTTCCAAGGTCAAAGGAGGTACGATCCTCAAGGCAATACTTACAACCTGGGATGGAGGGATCATCCGAATTTAAGGTACGGAAATTCTCAAACAAATCCTCCTCCTCAACAATATAAACCACAAGGCCAAACATCGAACTCGAGTATGTCCACCAAAGACATGATTCGAGCACTGGCCGTTAATATGGGAACAATGCAGCAAAGCATGGGGCAATTCCAACAAACCATGATGCAATTCCAACATGAAACCAAGTCGAGCATTCAAAATTTGGAAACTCAAGTTAGCCAAATTTCAAGTGCCGTAAGTCGACTTGAAGCAAAAGATTCGGGTAGGCTCCCCTCCCAAACTGAGCAAAACCCAAGACAACATGTCAATGCAATCATGTTGAGGAGCGGTAAAGGATTGCAACCACGGGAAGTTGAGGAGGAGAAGCAAGAGCTTGATCTTGAAGAAGGCTTTCAACAGGAAGAGGAGAAGCCAACGACAACTAAATTCCCTCCACTGTCATCATATGAACCACTCCCTCCATTCCCTGAGGCATTGAAAGACACAAGGAAGCTGAAGAATGACCGGGACATCTACGAAACCTTCGTCAATTCTGAGGTAAACATCTCACTCTTCAAAGTGATCAAAAGTGTTCCCCGTTATGCAAAGTTCTTAAAGGAACTATGCACAATGAAAAAGAAAAATAAACTGGAAGGGAAACAAAAGGTTGAAGTTAGTGAACGTGTCTCGGCCATTTTTAAAAAGAAACTCCCTGAGAAATGTAGCGATCCAGGCATGTTCACTATTCCTTACAAAATAGGGGATACCTTATTTTCTAAGGCCTTGTTGGATTTAGGAGCATCAATAAATGTCATTCCTTATTCCTTATATAAATCCTTACAACTCAGCCCACTACATCAAACTGGTGTAGTGATTCAACTAGCGGATCGGTCTAATACTTACCCGAAGGGTGTAGTAGAAGATGTGCTAGTAGAAGTAGAAAATTTGATTTTCCCTGTTGATTTTTATGTACTGGAAATGGGAGATGATAACCAAACTACACCCATCCTCTTGGGTAGGCCTTTTCTAAAAACCGCAAAAATAAAAATAGACGTTTCTAATGGTTCATTAACTTTAGAGTTTGATGATCAAAACGTAGAATTCGACATTTTTTATTCTACGAAAAAACAAATTAAAGACCAATCTCTTTGTTCTCTAAATGTTTGTGAACCACAAACCCTGAATATTTTTGTTGAGAAAAAATATGAGAAAATCACACTTTTTGAAAAAGAAGAATTGTTCAAATTTTCAAAAGGAGAATGGATCCCACCTGGGATTGAAGTGATACCAGAGAAGAAATCTCGGCCTTACTAGAGAAGGCCGAAAAAGAAAAATGAAACAAGGGATGTTCACGATCCCACATAAAAGAAAAAAAAAATAACGTCGTGCCGCGACATAAAATCAAGCGCTTCTTGGGAGGCAACCCAATTTCTTCATTTTTATTTTCAATTTTTTTCAGTAGTGTGTGTGTTTAAAAAAAATGACCTGGGATTGGACCCGGCCGGGTATAAACCCCAACCCGGTCGGGTTACCTCTAAAAACAAAACACTCGGGCAACCACCCGGGCGAGGCTAGAGCGGAACAAGAATAAATTTTTCGCCCGACCGGGTAGACTTCCATACCCGGCCGGGCAACCCAGCAAAAAACTTTCTGCCTCGGGTAAACAGTTTACACCCGACCGGGTAGATCCCTATACCCGGCCGGGCAACCAAACAAAAAACATTCTGCCTCGGGTAAACAGTGTACGCCCGACCGGGTAAAATACCCCACCTGACCGGGCGAATGGGAAACAGAGCTATACCAGGTCGGGTTCACCTCTTCCCCTCCCACTTCTTCTTCCTCCAAACGCCCAAAACACCCAAATTCCACCATTTTCAAACACCCAAACCTTCGAATCTTCCCCTTTCCTTAACCAAATCCACTAAAAACCCCCATTTTCTTCATCTCCTCACTTCCTTCTTCATCTTTATACCCATAAAATCCCCCAAAACCTTCCAAATCAACCAAACCCAAAAACCCTACCCAAAATTCGAAAATCCCCATTCTTGGACATTCAAGGTCCGAAATCTCCCCAAAAAAATTCTCAACCAATACCATATTCTTACTCTTCTCACCATCCTCTTCAACACCATACCCATAAAAGTCATCCAAATCCCACCCTACCCAAAAGTCCGAAAATTCCTTTAAAAAAAATTCAATTCCCATGGCTCCAAAAAAAATCCAAAGCTTCTTCTTCAAGGGTTATCCCACCGGTAGCGGGCTATGAAAGCGTGGAATTTGCAACGGAGGCACAAAAGCAACTCTTCGAGGGACAAGCACAAAGGGAGGTAAAACAATCCCAATTCATGTGCATTACTACTCTAGCCCTCCTTTGGATTGATATGATCATGCGTGATATATTTGCAAGAATTGGAATGACTAGGTTGCTAGAAATGCAATATGTGACTTATCCTCATTTGGTTTATGAACTCTTTAGTTCATATGTGTATACAAAGGATGATGATGATCATGCAAATGACACCATCACCTTTCGTTTACTCAATGAAAATCGTTCATTGACCAAAAGAGAATTTGCACATCATTTTGGCCTCCCTCTATTTCATGAAGCTCGTGCTTATGATACGCTTGGGGGTACGAGTTATGGAAAAGAATGACAGGACAAGGTGTGGTGGACCTTTCTAAGTTGAGTGTGAACTGTGTTCAACATCCGGTCTTCCGTATTTTCCTAAAATTCTGTTCAAATTGTTTCCTCGGAAGACCGAATAATCACCACACAAGAATGTGGAATGTGTGTGTTCTGGCACGAGCTGTTTTACCTGGACCAGAATCAGTTGACGTTGCCTCTATCTTATGGACTCATTTCAAAAATGTGGCAACGTCATCCGGACAAATTGTGATAGGGGGCCTAATCACACATCTAGCCATTTTATATGGTTTTGTAGACCCAGGCCCCATTACTCCAAAACAGCTCATTTGCACGTCATGGCTTGTGCAAAAGACCAAAGATTTGGCTCTATCTCACATGACACCTACTGGGACACCAATCTACAACTGACTTATCATCCCACGTCAAAACATATATATCCATATCCCGTCCCCTGACGTCCCCCTAGATATCGTGGGCCATGAAATCGGTGATGGTCATCACTACTATCTCCCCGGGGCAATCCCGGCGCACTATGCACAACATATAAATCGGTGATGGTCAACACTACTATCTCCCCGATCAAGAACATCCTGAAGAAAACCCGCCCTTCATACCTAACCCACCACAACAACAACCTGATGCCCCAGCCTACCAATACTCACCATTCGAGCAACAGATGCTCAATAACATGAACATGATCAACAACAACTACATCCAGCTTCAAGAGCGAGTTGATCAGTATAGAACTGAGTAGAGGCATAGCTTTGAGAGGTTGGAGGAACAATGGCAGGAAGACTGGCGGAGATATGAAGAGGACCAACGGTGAACCTTTGGTCCGATATACTCCTATGTAGCACACCAGGGCTCCTTTTCCTCTATGACCACTCCTCCTGCACCATCATGGTATGACCCCTCTCAGTGGGGTTACTTTGGAGGATCGAGTTCCGGTGGTGGAGGCAATGATGGTGGTTATGGCGGGGATCACATGGATGAGGACAGACACCAAGGTGGAGGTCTAGGCGGGCACTAGGGACAGTGTCAGATCCTAAGTGTGGGGGTGCAAAGATTGTTCTGGTATGCTCACAATCCTACTTAGGCCTGGGATTTTGGAACCGGGAACCGAAAAAATGACCGGAACCGAACCGATACAGAACGGTTCGGTTCAGTTCCTATTTATGGTGATATAAAAATTATCGTTTCGGTTCCTATCAGATAATATCGGTTCGGTTCCCGGTTTGTTGTAAAAAAATTGGCTTAGAACCGATTGGAACCGATAATCCACAATTCATTTTTAAAACTTAAAAGTTAGACAACCTTTATTCGTATTCCGTAAACCCATGATGAGTTTACTGCAGCCTTTAGCCCACTGGCAACCTTTAATCCTCTACTCCTCTTCAACCTTTAGCCCACTACCCTTAGCTTTAGTAGGAAAACCCTAGCATCTCCGCTCCTCTGCTATTTTGGATCTCTCCTCTTTCAATGGATTTCATGGTCTCCTCATAGGAGAGATCGTAGATAGGTAAGCATCTCTAGCTATCTGTATTTTTTTTAATTCAAACTTTCGTAGTTCCTGGAAAAACCACCAAAGTCTTGCCTTCTTCTTCTTCTTCAGGTCAGCGACATTTCTTCTGGCGTGAAGTTGCTGCTCGTTTTGGTTTTCTTTCTCGGGTGCTACCTCGCGTCAAGAGCTAAGAGAAGGTAAAGGCAAGATATGTGAATTACAAGCTATCTAACTTCTTCATTTCTCTTTTAAACCATTATAATTTTGTTTTTCCATATGATAATTATCTATTTTATCTCTTCTACGAAAACATCATCTATTGGTACGGCTATATTTCTTTCTTTTTTATTTCCTCTGTTTCAGATTAAGTTTTGCCTTATGAATAGGTATTTTCGGGTTAAACCTTGCAATTATGATGTAGATGCCTGATCTTATTTAGAAGCTTGGTTTTGATATTTTCACATTTTGATTTGCTTGCAGATGGAATATTATGAGCTAGATTTTAATTTTGGTTTTGATATTTTCACATTTTGATTTGCTTGTATATACCTTATTTGTATACGTAGTATATAGCATTGAATCAACTTGGCCTAAAAAAAGTAGAAGTTTCCTTGGAACTGAATCATAGTAAAATCAAACAACTTTTGTAAAATAACAAGGATAGCAGTCTTTAACTTTAGTTCAGGTATTCATTCTCTCAAAATGTTCAGCTATTAGTTGACTATTTTGATATTCAATTAATGGTCAGAATGCTTTTATTTTAGATCAAATAGCTATGCATTCTGAGAAGTTGATGCAGTTCACTATTATGGATATCCATTGTTAAATAATTACTACTGCCCTTTCATTTAATGTCAATAACTCAATTTTAAATATTTTTTCAGGAATGAGTTACTTGAAGCTGGCTATCAATTCTTGTTACTTTGGGAATCTACAAGACTACAACCATCCTTGTTGATCCATTAGAATCATATTAACATATACGAGTATATTCTAATTATGTATTGAACAAACTGATTTTTTTGTTAAGTTTTCAGTTTTTAATTAATACTTGAACATTAATGTTTCGTGTGATTGTAAATTTGTAATGCTGAAAGAAGATGTATTATTGAAGGGTTGTTGTATTTTCGGAACCGATAAAAAGCAAGAACCGAATCGTTTGGACTTGATTCGGTTCCTTAACGGTTCTACAATTTTTTTACTAGAACCGAACCGATTTTAAGAGTTACATTTTTCTTAACGGTTCCTACAATTTTGGATAAAAACCGAACCGGTCCCAGGCCTAATCCTACTCTCTTTTTTTTATTTTCAAAAACAAAAGCTTGTCGAGTTGAAAACCCACAAAGGGCAACTCAAGCAAAAATTAAAGCAATAAAATAAAGAGTGAGGTTGTGAGAATTAAAAGAAAATGTGGGAAGATGAGTTGAAAACCTGAAAGGGCACCTAGGCAAAACGAGAGAATGAGAGAAATGTCTATTTTGCAGGATCCTGAAGGTGATAAGTTCAAAATAGAAATGGAGATAAAGATGAAGTTGAAGATCCCATTTTACTTTAATTACTATTGGGGGTGCTTTATATTGTGGTAAAAACACTCTTGGACGTTTTGTGTTGATATTCTTGTCATTTAGGACTTCTTGGATTTGATTTGATTTACTCGAGACGAGTAAAGGTTTAAGTGTGGGGGTGTTTGATGCACACTAATTAGTAGTGCATAATTGTGTGTTTTTATGTTTCATTGATGGTGATTGTTTGACGTTTTATTTAGTTTGTAAACATTTGTGTGATTTTAGTTGTAATTGTATTTTAGTTCTCATTTGTAAGTTGTAAAGTAGAATTAGGAATTAGGATGTTGGAGAGGAGGATGTTGAAGTGAAGAAAAAGGAATTTTGACTGTCCAGGAGCAAATACCCGACCGGGTAGGAAACTTCACCCGGTCGGGTCTGATTTGAAAACCGAACCACTAAGGAAAGAGTTGGGCCCGGTCGGGCCCCATACCTCACCCGGTCAGGTGAGAAGTGACCGGGGACAACCCGGTGTGCGAAGATCACCAGAACGTGGGGAAATATCTGATTTTGACCGGACCCGGTCGGGTGAGTACTTGACCCGGTCGGGTACCCGGCCAAAGGTGTTGTAAAACACCTATAAATAGCCCCATTTTCCTTCACTTTGATTCACTCCTTCTTCCATACTCTTAAGCTCAGTTTAGAATAGCATTTCTTTATATTTCTTCTAGCTATGTTTAGTCTCCAAATGAGGAGCTAAACTTCCATTCTTGGTGTTGCTCTTGAAGCTTGTTGATTATTAAAGTTGTGAGTTATTTTCTTAACTTTTTTCCTTGAATATTAATTGATAGTTCTTTCCTTAATACCATCTCTATAATAATGTTGGGGAGTGTTGCTAAGATGACAATTAGTTAACATCTCGACATTAGTTAGAATGGTATTTTCTTCCTCTATATTAATGTTGGGGAGTGTTGCTAAGATGACAATTAGTTAACATCTTGATATTAATTATAGTAGGATTCATCTTCTTTAATAATATTCTTCCTTGAATATTAATTAATCCCTACTCATATTTCATATTAATATTTTGAACATTACTTAAAGGATCAACTAGTTTTGTTTCATATATTAATTATTACTAGAAACGATCAACGAACCGATGGTTAATCGTTGATAGTTTCACAAGTAAGTAACTTCGGTTTGTTAATGCACGGTCGTGGTTAATAAACTTAAGAGGGATTAATTTTGTTGGTTAAACCGAAACCGTTGTGTTGAGGTTATCAATCTCAATTGATTTCATCAAGGAGTTAGAAAGATTAAATGCTACTATTAAATCGGTATAAGGCGTTGTTCTATATTTGATTAATAGTAAGGGTTATTAATGAACAGTTGTTGTTAATAACTACCCTCGATGAAGTGGATATACTCCCCGATTGAGTATTCGAGAGGGAATAAGTTATAGATATAACAATGATCTACTAAAATATATCAACAAGTGAAAAGTAGCAATGCCAAGTCCTTTTTATCTTTGAATTAAACATATATAGGTTGTTCATCTTAGTTCTTAATTAAATTAAATCACTCAATCCAAATCCCCCCTTTTATTTACTAAGTATCATAAAAAGAGAATTATTCCTTTCCCTGTGGATATGAACTCTACTACGCTATACTACGTATAAGTGTTAGTATTGAAAATTATTTTGACGCACCGTGACAAAGTGCTCGTCAATCCTTCAGAGCCTATCAGGAGTTTTTCAGAGCTTTCATGCAACGTTTCTTCGTCTGGAAGTTCTCTTTTTTCTCACAACTTAGACCCCTGTTTATAGGTGTGGCGAGGTGAAAATATGCTTGTAGGGTTGTAGAATTCGTTCATATGCTTAGGACCCTGATTAAAATGGGTTTTGGGCTCTATTTGCTTGAATTTTAATAGCTAGAAAAATCAGCAATTATGCATTGTATCTAGACAGCTTTTTTAATAAGGTTCAAAGCTATTTTCCATACATATGGATGGATTTCTTGACCAGTTCGTTGCCTTCTTTTCATATATTGGATCATGTCTCTTATTTATTAGGTCATTATTTAATATTGGGCTCAAAATAAATAGATTAATAGGATAGGACCGGACCACTCTTTTAAAGATTTAATTTATAATTAAATCAATTGGGTATTTTTTTAATGATCCAAATTAATTCAATTATTAAATTTTATCCGAATGAGTCCATATTAACAGAATTGAACATTGGCTCAATAATTTTATATGTCCACAGTCATTTCGTGATTTCCCCCATAAAATTTACTTGATACTAACGATCTAATTGATCATGACTTAATTACGGACGTATTAACCCATAGACGTACAACATTTAGGATATGTTTAGCACAATTAGCTAAAAAGATACTTTTGTGAGCTTTTTAGTAACTACTAGCTTTTAGTAAATGAAAAGATCTTAAAAAGAAAAAGTGATAGTTGTTTGATAAAAGCTGACTGTTTGATTTAGTTCTGTTTGGTATACAAGTTGTTAGGACGAATTAATAGTAAAAGTCACGGGCTTTTCTCAGATGTTACTACATGTAGCATCTCAAAAAGATCTTTTAATTTTTGAAAAGCTCTTAAAAATTCTCATGTCAAACATACAATTAGAAGCTTTTAGAGACTTTTTAAACAGTACAAAAGCATGAAGGTAGAGACTTATGTCTGCCAAACATGCACTTAATTTTAGTAGACTTTTGGTAATTGCGTTAGGATACCAATAACATAAACTTTATATTAAGGATGAAACCTTAGGATCGGCTGCCCCGGCTGGATAGTTAATTGAAAAAGTATGAATAAAACTTTGATCACATTTTGATCACATTGTTTTCGTCCATATATGGTCCTTCCGGCAATATCTCTAGTGATTAAAATCACCGGAGGACCATAAATAATCAAGAAACATTAATAAAGCACTTTGTATTAAAAATGCACAAAATGAAAGATGTGAGCTAAATGCGGGATTAACCTAAACTAGGGGATGAAAAGTGAAAATACTCCCAAAAAATGATATAGAGCATTTCAAGTTTAGGATAGACCACTTAGAATGATAGTAATAACCTAAACTTAGAATTAAGGATGACACATCATCCCATCTCTGAGGACCCTCACAACCGGTTGAATAGTTATCTGGAAAGATATTAATTGAACAGCTATCCCTTGTGAATTTTAGGTGGCATCCCTATTTATCAGTTGAGTTACGTACTCTGGCACAATTTGCTTAATCAATAATACGTATTAGGATGATTTCTTTTGGACTTTTTTCAGTCCCAGACCATATTAGACTTAAACAAACCAGATCAGACTTAAACAGACCAGATTTAAATAGACCACACCAAACCAGACCAGACTTGAATAGTTATAAAATATACAGAGACCAGATTAGACTAGACCAGTTCAGACCAAACCAGAGCAGACCAGACCAGACTTGGACAATTATAAAATACACAGAGCTAGACCATTTCAGATCATATCAGTTCAGACCAGACCGGACTCAAACAGACCAGACCATACTTAAACAGACCAGACCAGCAAATTTGGGTCCAAAACAAAACATCCTTAGTTAAGCAAAAATCACATTTACTTAGAGAGAATTCCCTAAATAGGAGTAAAAAAGTTTTAAAATTCCAAAATAGAAGTATCATGATTTTTATTCCTTGAATAGCTTCAAAACATGACATTTTTTCCCAAATTTGGTAGATTACTCCTATTTAGGGAATAAAAAACATGATATCTTATTTTAAAATTTCAAAACGTTTTTGTTCGGAGCAATTTCTAATTTACTTATTAATGGCAGAGCATTTCAAGTTTAGGCACGATTTGACTTAATATTGATATGATTTCATAATACATCATTGAAAGGGAAAGTATTGGATGGGGTGCATGACTGCAGCGGACAAGTCCCGCAGATTCGCAGAAAAGTCATCCGTAGAAGCTAAAAAGGTGAAATGAGCATTGCTGGGGCAGCATGTCTGTCTCACTTCAATGCTAATTTGGGATCTCTATTTTGACCAGTGTCTGAAAATACTATATTACCAGTATTTTTATGTCATACTGCGTATAGTATATACTTTTCATGATGAAATACGTGCACGTTTGGTAACACCCGTGCAATACATTCTTACTAGCAAATCCTTTATTTGTCATATTCATATATGGTTGAGAATATATATATATATATATATATATATAGAGAGAGAGAGAGAGAGTAGTGTTCGAGTCAGGAATTCCTGACCAGAACCGCCGTCCGGACGACGACTTTTGGGGACCTTTCTGGTGGAGTTTTTTGATGAAATTTTTATGACGTGTTCTTCATCAAGTCTAGTTTATACACAAAACAATTCAGCTAAAAACTCAATCGGGAAGGTCATCAAATGATTTTCACAAGATAACTGCGCCGGGAAATACATACAAAACGCAGTTAACTTGTAAAAATAATTTGACGGCCTTCCCGATTGAGTTTTTAGCTGATTTTTTGTGTGGATCAACTAGACTTGATGACGAACATGCCATAAAAATTTCATGAAAAAATTCAACCGGGAAGGCGTCCAAACGCCGCCGTCCGGACGGCGGTTCCTGTCCGCAATTCTGACAACCCAAAATGCGGGAGTTCCGTTTAGGTTACAAAATTACGGGAGTCGGATTTGGCAAATCCGACTAGAGGAGGGATTCCGAATTAGGGCTGAATACCTTGTCGGAATTGGGGAATCCAACAAGGGGAATGCGAAAAAATTAAATAAAAACCCAGTCGGAACTGGGGAATCCGACTAGGGGAATTTTGATAATAAATTTTTTTCAAATGGCATACGTGTTAGTGTCTGTTCATTTGTTTTACCAACAATTTGGTCGGAATTGGTGAATCCGATTGGGTTTTTTATAGTTGTGAAATATTTTACGTGTTTAATTTGTGGCCTAGCTTTTTACCAAACTCCAACCACACCAACTCCTATAAAATCCGTTGATTTGTTCTCAAAATTTTCAAGCACACTCCAAAAACACATCTCTCTCTTAGTATATTCATTATATTTTTTGTTTAGCCACTCTCTTCTCATATACAAATGTCTACCGAGGGCAATACTGTTGTTATAATTCATTGGAATGGCTCTACATACATCTCAAAAAATATGATGAAATAGAGTACTCCATACCTCCTAGAGCGGTACTATTCATTAGTGGAGAGATGGAGGCCGAAGACACATATTTCCCATCTTCCATTCGGTGAGGTCGACATTCGTCTACAAGATGTGTTGATCATCCTTGGTTTGCCCATTCGGGGTATGCCCCTCAGTGGTCCAATCATTAAGAGTAAGGCTAAGTGGATCGACCTGTGCACGCAGTCGTGTGGTTTCACTCCTCTAGAGACTGATATACGCACGAGTGATATCACCATGAGTGTTGTTACCCGTCACCCGATCATACCTGACAGTACAGACGAAGAGGTCACCCAACACACCAGGACCCTAATATGGCAATTGCTTAGAGGGTTTTTGTTCACTGACACAAGTGGGACAAGAATAAGATTGTACTTTTTGGAGGTCTTGGATTGTGACTTGGCTTTAGCCCGTCGATGGAGTTGGGGATCAGTGGTTCTCGGGTACCTCTACCATAACTTGTGCAATGGTGCCAAGTGGGAAATCAAAAAAGTTGGCGGTTGTATGCACTTGTTACAGATTTGGGCTTGGTCGAGGATTTCGATGGTCCGTCTCTCAGTACTTCAGGTCATTCAACACGACCATCTTCCATATGGGTGCAGGTATGTTGGCAATTACATCTTAATAATTGAGAATGCTTTATATGATGTTACATTTTTTAACTTCATATCAGTAATCAATAAATGTAGGTGGATCGTCCCCAAGTCATATAAGGGATCCCCAAGACACTGCATACGCTTGTACTGTGATGACCTAGACCGCATGAGTTAGAGCCAGGTAGTACTTGAAATTTTTACTTCCACCGTACTATTCAATTTTCAATACACATTGTTTTATACTGTAGTTCTTAAATTGCAAATTAAACTTTTTACAGTTTGATTTCACTCCCTACGCGTTCGAGACACTCCCACCACCTATCATCCTTCATGACGCTCCGCTTTGGTCGGCTAGGGTCATGCTCATATTTTGCAATAGTTACATATAAGGCAAGATACTCCAATGCTCCTTTGGCGGGTACTAATAATCACGGCAATCGTTCCAGCATAGTAACCGGTGCCTTGGCGTTGTGGGCGGACATACAACATAATATATATTTTCTTGATTATGATCGACATATGTCCCTCGAAGCAACTAATAGGTACCGAAAATGGTACAAGAAGCATGGTATGACACGTGTCCAGAACCCTTCTCACAATGTGCCCACGACAGGTTACACCCCAACATCACACGATTGAGGTATTATGGTAAGTTTTTGAATACATATCATATTCATTAACATATATCATGTCATATTATTTACACGTGTTACATTTTTATGCAGAAGCAAGGATTTTACGAGGTGTATCAGCTCTTAGCCGACCACGCGAGTTATGAGGACTGTAAAAAACGCCTACGGGGGATGGCCCTGGACGTAGGTGATGAAGAGATGCTCCGCCGAGGCATATTCCATTATGAAGATGAAGATGAAGGTGGAAGTGACGAAGAGGATGATGTAGATGAACATGAAGCTGGGGGTGAGCACTCACAATCGCCCCCTCAATTCTCAACACAGGGTTTCTCATTTGATCAACCACTGCCGTATTATGATTCTTATCAGTACCCCACACAAGCGGGTGATTATGTTGATTCATTTCTGGATTCGTCGTTTTACTATGGAGACACAGTGGGGCCTTGGAACACTGGCGGTGGGGGCGGAGCAGGGCCGAGCACGCAACGTTAGATATAGTATTAAATTTAATATTGTATGTATTGTCTATTCATTAATAAATTACATTGAAAACTACATTTGTTTTTTTTCACTTCCACTAAAATTACAAAAATTGCACTTAAAACAAAATCAAATTTGTATCTCATTTGAGGAATGGATTAAATCAAAATTGCACTTAAAATTACAAAAATTTCAATTAAAACAAAATTCACAATACAAATGGATTAAAAAACAATATAAAGCAATCAAATGTTATGTTACTCAAAAAATCAAAATGCTAAGTTTTCATTTTAAAAAATATGTCATGAATCTAAACAAACTTTAAAATTTGGAATGGATAGAATTTAGCCCTAGAATTTAAAACTTTTAGTTTTTAAAAACTCAAAATCAAAAATTTAAGAATTCCGCAAAAAAAAACCTCCTAGTCGGAAGTCCCTAATCCGACAGGAGGGGAGGGTTTTTTTTTTGGAAATTCTACCTCTAGGGGTGGACTCGGGTTCGGGCCGGGTCCGGGTCGGGCCTAGGCCCGGGCGGGCCGGCGGTTCAAGAATGGTGGACCCGGGACCGGCCCGGGTAGCCACCGGGTCCGGTCCGGGTCCACGCCTGGCCGGGCAGGGCTTCCGGTTTGGATTTTTTTTTTTTTTTTTTGCTTTCCTAACCCCCCCCCCCCCCCTCACCCCCCACCCTCCCAAACCCCCCAAACCCATCCTACCCATCAAGCCCAACCCGGGTGGAACCCCAAAAATGAAAAAAAATATCAATTTGGCCCGGGCCCGGGCCTGACCCGGCCGGGCCGGTTCACCAAAATTGAGACCCGAGCCCGGACCCGCCCTACCCCCCGGACCCGGACCCGAGAACCGGGCCGGTCCCGGTCCCGCACAGTAGCGGGCCGGGCCGGTCCACAGGCCGGGTGACCCGACCCGAGTCCAAGCCTACCTATCTCTAGTCGGATCATTCAGTTCCGACTCCTGTTTTTTGGTAAAACCTTTGGCAACCCCAACCCCCTTTTCCCGTATTTCAGTAAATCACCCCACGGGTATGGTATGTTTGTTTTTAGAGAGAGAAAAAAAAATGTTTGTTTTTAGAGGAAATGTGTTTAGCTCAAATTAAAGAATCGTCAAGAAGTATCAAGAACTCAGTTTTCGAACACCTTTGAATTGAAAGTTTTCAGAGGTTAGTTCTCTTTATAATTAAATTTAATATAATCACTTGGTTTAAAATGCACTTGAGCAAACCTAGTAATAATTAAAATAGAATTTTTTATGTGCACCCAGTTAATTTTGCTAGAGAAGCTCTCTAAAAGTGTGTTTGAGAGTTGGGGGGAAAGTGGAGAGAAGACTTTGAAGGTAAGTTGTTGGAGGAGAAAAGGATGAAAAGGTGAGGAAATTTTTCAATTCTTCTTATTTGGAAGTAACAAATTTGAAAAAGGATAGCATTAGAATGAATCATAATTAAAATCACTTCTGAGAGATGGTGAATTCAAATGGTTAAACTCATATTCAATTAAATTTAATTTAAATTATCATGTAGTTAGTTATCCTTTAAAATCCTTCATTTTGAGTAACTTAAAAATTGAGCATTTGATGAGTTTTAGAATGTCACAAAAATATTTTAAAATCATCTCTCCGCATTTTTAAACTCCCACTCACAAATAAGAGGATCATCAATCCTCACATGTCTTCTCCTCCCTCCCAAAAACCAACACCCAAACAAACTCTAAATAGGGACAAAACATGACAAATCTTCTTAGAATACGGGGTACGGCGGTTTAATGCGTCAAACCCTCTCATAATACAAAAATTTAGCGTACTAGTTTCTTGTGATGTGAAAAAAGCATCTAATACCATGCATTATAATTAATCTTGTACATAATCTCCAAGAATAATAAATTCAATTGAAGAAAAGTGATTAATAATTTTGTATAATCTAGACATGCATCTTGAAAAACTTACATGCATATTCGATCATAGTATTAAGATACACGATTTTCAAATTATTAATTAAAGTTCTTCTTATTTATGTGCACGATTAATTCATTATAACACAGAGGAATTACGTTTGACTCCCTTTTAAAAATCACAAGGTCGGACTACTGTGCTGGATTTATATATATCACGAAGGGTTGACGTATTAAACCCCAAAATATGGCTTTTGCACTCCTATTGATGGAGGTTTTATTCTTTATTATTCTAATATGACTTATTTTACTTGTATCTTGAGAAGAAAACATATGTAGGATGTTTGACTTGAACAAACAAGATCATATCAAAGCAGACTTAAACTAACTAAACTAGAACATATCGGACTTGAAAAGTTTTAAGAACACATAGACGAGATATCTACCAGACATAATAGTTCTGACCAAACCAAACAAGACCAGTTCAGACTAGATTAGCTATCAGACCAAATCAAAGCAGATCAGAGCAAATCAGATCAGACTAGACCAAAATAATTACAGTCCAAATAAAAGCATCATTAATCATATTTTAGTATATTGTCAGTATTACTCTTGTTTTGAGTCCCTAATTTTTACTAAACCCGAGGTTCGATTAAATTTGATCCCCAGATTTACTTAAGTTCATCCACTTATCTAAATTATCGGTTACTTAATGCATGTGGACTTGGTGACAAAGTATTCTCTCCTGCCTGCCATATTTCTTTTATAATTGAGGTAATAAAATAATTAATACTCCCTCCGTCCCGAAATTAACTTCACACTTTCTTTTTCGGGCAGTCTCAAAATTAACTTCTTACTTCTTCCAACTTCTTTATTTTGCAAATTATCTACATCAAAACAGTGCAAAACAATGTTAAACAGTGCGAAACAATGTTGAAACAGTAAAATTTATTTCAAAGTAAATTTATTTTCTTAATATATGTGAAATCGAAGTGAGAATTTAATTACGGGACGAATGCAGTATAACATTGTAATGTTTTACCAATTCCTCATTAAGATTCACTCCTCCATTAATGCATGCGTGTCTTCTCACGAACAATAGTAAATTAAATTAAAATTACTTTGTACTCCCTCCGGTTCTGAAAGATCTTTACACTTTTCATTTTTAGCAGTAAAAGAAAGATCTTTACACTTCTTTATTTGTCTTATTTGGCAAATAAATCTACATAAAATAGTGTCAAACAGTGCCGAACAGTGTCAAACAGTGTTTATTTCCTTAAAAACTGTGAAGTCAAAGTGTCAAGATCTTTTGGAACCAGAGAGAGTATATCATAAGGAAAAAAATTGATATAACCGGTGGGTGTAGCTCAACTGATAGCGAGGGAGTGCCACAAGGGTTAGGTCCCGAGTTCGAATCTCGTCAACTACGATGAGAGGTTACCGGGGGGACAGAGTCTCACTCTATATCTGTCAGATTGGGATTATAGTCCAACTTACATCCTCCCAACGTACCGTTCGATCGGGGTTGAGGGACCTCAGGGATGAGTTATATGTAAATATACGCTACATGGCCAATCATTTACTCAGAATTTCATGATATATAAAATCTAAATAGATGCCTAAATAAGGAAATTATGATAGTTTGTAATAACTTATTAATGACAATCAGGTGTCTAGTGACTATACACTGATTAATGGGAGATGGAAGAATTGAAGAAGTTCACAAGTAAAACCCATCACTCTCAATTCTCAAGAAAGTCAATTCATCAAAAAGTTCAATTTCAACTTGCACAAACTCCGAAGAAGTAATTCGTGTAATCCTTATTGGTATAACTAGCTACTCCGTATAATCACATAAAGATATGCTGAGTAAATAATTTCATCCGTACGTACATATTAATGCTTTTTTTATTAATATAGAAATTGCACTAAATAGGAGCAAAAACGTTTTGAAATTTCAAAATAGGAGTATCATATTTTTTATTCTCTAAATAGGAATAATCTGCCATATTTGGAAGAAAATGTCATGTTTAAAGTCTAATAATGTCAAACTTGACAAAAATTTACTCATATTCAGGAAATAAAAAACATGATAGCCCTATTTTGGAATTTCAAAACTTTTTTATTCCTGTTTAGTGAATTCTCTCTCATTAATATTAAAATTAAAACAAGGTATATATTCTTTATCCGAAATTTCAAATTTCACTACAAGCCAAAACGTTGTAGTGAAACGATACCAACGTGTAGTGCTACCACTACGTCTGACGTGAATCGCGGCACACAATTTTATTAATTAATGTAGAGTCGCTTTCATAACAGTGGCCTAATTAGTTTATTCTGAAATTACAAGAAAATTTTGTTTACAATATACTTTGTTTACAATATATTTAGTTTATTCTACAATGACTTTTGTCGATCCAATTTGAAAGTAACACACCATTATTTATTTTGGTTATTAAACAATTATCGTGTGAAATTCAAAGTTACGTGTACGGTGAAAAAGTTGACTGCGTAATGCGTAGTTATAATTTATAGTTGATTATTAAGTGATACTACATCTGTTTTTAAATAGTTGCAATATTAGAAATTTACACTACACGTGTGTTCTACTTTGTAAGTGATTGGTCATTGGCGAAATAGTTGAATCATGAATAGTTATACTTTCAAAAATATTATTAAAACAATACTTATTTACACAAATATTATTAATAGTCACTACAATGTAGTGTTATGATAACTTGAATTTAAAAAATCAACATAAGTCATTATTGTTCAATTACTACTCTAGTCACTATCACATTTTTGTAAACGGACTTTATTTCAATCATTAATACGGTACTATTTCTATATTTCAATTGTTTTAGTAATAGTATAAACAGAAAAATTAACGAAAAATGTAATCTTCTTTTTTTAATCCATTGTATTACAAAAGCTCACTCCTATTTATTTTATTATTATAAAATTTGACGTATGAAAAAGAGAATTCTAAAAAATGAGAAAAAAACTCAACTAATATTACTTCTAGATAAATAATCAACATGAATATGACTTAATACTATCATAATAACTATTAGGATGACAAAGTTTACATCATAATAACTACATGTAAATATATTTTAAACACAATTATAGTCACTAATAGTTACTAAGTCATATTTTTGTCCATGACCTTTTTATCAGTACTATATTTAAAGAAAAACTCCAAAAAAATAATGCAAAAAAGGCTTATACGCGAGAAAATGGTAGATTGTGTACCCTAACTTTCAGTTCTGACTGTTTTTTGTTCAGTAATTTTATTCACTTGTATATTTTATCTATAATTAATATATTTGTCTATATTAAATTAAATTCTAGCCACCAAAAAGTACACTTTGTGTTGAAAAAGTTCTTAAACAAAGGACAATAACTCTTCTTTGATTTTGATCAGCCTATTAAACAAAAGGGGATAGCCTAGAGGGAGATGTCCAAAAAGGATGTCTCTCCTTACTTAAATGGTCTTATATTTTTAATATATTTTTCGCACAATGTCAAAAAGAATGCTCAGGTGTAAATATTGTAGTTGTCATTATTAAGGAAAATTTATCAAAAGCATATAAAGTCATGAAAAAGTGAGAGAGAAATGTAATTGATTTATTTTTATGTGTTTGTCACTCTCATGTTACATTTGAATCGTGCACATTCTTATATGCATCGGAGATGCTCTTACATTCACCCTTAGTAATACATCAAGTTTATGTGTGTAGTGTGTGAGTTAGGACATAGTCTTTAGACAAGAAATTACATATTCAGAAATTCCATTTTCTTTGTTAGTAAGAGATCGAAAATTCCGGTCCAAAATGGGAACCAATATAGGGGTCGTTCAATTCTGTTTAGTTTAATTTATACGTAGGCCGGAAGTAAGACAGTTTTGTGGCATTTTATTTTGGAAAAATTCAAATGAATAATCCAAACTATTAGCAATCTTGCAATATTAATCCTATATATCAGTAATTATAATATAACTCAATTACTAAGGTTGTCTTTCAAAAACAAACTGGTGACCTCCATAAACCTATTCAACAGGTCACGTGAACACATGGCATGCTTTTTATTTCTTTTTTTGGATGTCTCACTAACTTTGCAACTTTCTCTTTTAAGTAAAGAATTTGTGATTCCAATTAATATTACACAGTTTTTACTTTTATTAATATTTGTGCCGATCAAACTTAGCAAAATTTTAAGGGACCTTGGTATTTTTTTGTTTTCCTTTTTCTTTCTTTTCTGTCTTTCATTCCCTTCCCTCTTCCTTCTGCGCCTCTTTCTCTGCCTCTGCTTTTTATGCGTCCTGCATCTTTGCATCTGAGGGTTTCAAATGGAACACAATGAATTCCTGATGGGAATTAAGAGTCTCAGACCAGGGAAAATGGATGTGGCCGGAATGGAAGATAAATATTGACTAAGTTTTTTTCTACCCTCTTTGTCTTCTACTTCCTTGGGCGTCCAAGGGTAATTCTTTCCGGCGAGACAATGAAGAAGCCGGTCATTCCCAAGAAGAAAGATCGAAGAACACCTTTACAGCCACCGGTCCGAGATGATGAACAGTCCCGGTCCTAAACTCCAGAGCACTCCTCTGCCAGAAAAGGAAGCAGAAGATAAGAAGACCTCCAGCTAGTCAGCTACCGTCCTTGAAGTTCCGCTTGGATTCATAGTGACGCCGGCTAGAAAGGAGGCTTCTTACATTTTTTAAATTAGTTTGGAGAAATATCAAATAAGCGCTCGAACTTTTATACAAAGTACAAATAAACTTTTTTACGGGAGTCCTTTTTCGGCTGTCGCCATTTGGGAGGTTTCCGGTGGATACTTACCTGAAAAGCATCAAAGGTAGCAAAGATTTGATTAAATAAAATCAGATTAGACTTAAATATATCTAATTAGATCATATAAAATGAGACTAGATCTAACTTCTACCATTGTAAAATACTCAATAACATACATTTATGATGACATCGAATCAAATCAGACCAGATCCGAGTAACCCAATAATCTAGACGAGACCAAATCATATCTAAAAGATCGGATCAGAAAAATACAATCCAATTAAGAACGTTTTAGATGAGCAGGATTGTTTTGCCTTGTCAAATAAAACTAACAATCAATGCAACAACTTTGTACTTATTTACATCTAATAACATTTCTCCATTTTCCTCTCATGTGTGTTGTATGTATGACAAGTATAAATTCATGCCTTTTAGATCTGGTACTATTTTAATAGCTTTTCATAGCTTTTAGTTATATATTTCTCACAACAATCTCTAAAAGTCATTTTAAATATTTAATATTTTTCTGAGTAACTTTAACTACCCTAACTAGCTTCTGAGAAAAAGTTTGTAGCTTCTAAGATTACATAACCACATCAGCTTGTTATGTCAAACAAAGC
Source organism: Cuscuta europaea (assembly GCA_945859875.1). NCBI lineage: Eukaryota > Viridiplantae > Streptophyta > Magnoliopsida > Solanales > Convolvulaceae > Cuscuta > Cuscuta europaea. Next base: position 4,780,660 of record CAMAPE010000035.1, on the reverse strand, counting down.
TCAAATAAATCTTTTATAACGCATGTCACGCCTCGGACCGATCGACAATGTCGATAATTGTCGTATAACCCGTTAAAGGTAACCGCAGTTTACCCTTATCAAATTATACAAGACGTCATGTATATCATATACACTAACTATATTATGACTATAAAATAAACTAAAAGTATTTAATTATTAGACATTAGGAAAAAATATTGCAATTATAATTTGCCATGCAGGGCATCAGTAGCTTCAACTACAGAATCCGTCGACATAATGCAGGCCCGTAGGCCCGTTACAAGAGTTCTACAAATTATTTGTCCATGAGAATTTCTAAGTGAAATTTAAAACAGAATAGGGAAGCACGGACCAAGTCTTTACCCGAGCACAATGGAGTATCCACTACGGGGGCATTGGGGGCAATTGCCCCCCTCAACCCCACCCAGCCTCTATATATATACTCTAAATTTTTATAGAAAATTGCTCAAAATAGAAGATAAACACAGGAAATTCTAAAACACGATTATAAGTATTTCCTTCCCTGAATATAGGATTTATATACAAGGGGTTATGTCAAAAGTATTACTAAAAAGAAGCTAAAAGACTATTATACCCTTATACTACTAAAATAATTCATTCATGCTACAGTAACGTCGCAAAGACCAATAACACCATAGTGGCCAAAAACTGTTATTGACCTAAAACCGTTAGTGACCTCAAATCATCAATGACCAAATGTTCAAAAATCGTCAATGACCAAAAATTGTCGACCAGTGACGTATATCAAACCGGGAAGTTCTTTGCAGGACGAAGGGAGTAGGTCTTATTTATGTCCGTATCGATTAGTAGATCTATTTCTGTCCAGCTATAATGTGGGAGTATTAGTTTAATCATTCTTTCTTTATACAATCCTATTAAAAGGATAAAGGATAAAAAATTGCTAAATTTTGTAATATATAACTTCCATTTGGTAATTCTCTCAAATTTTATCAACAATTTCATCTTTGCACATACATAATTTTATTGATCTTCTTTTTATACGTATTTGTACATATATAACCTAAACTAAGACTGACAAAAAAAATTAATAATGTGATCTGCTATCTGCTATTTATGAAATACTATGTATGTGAAATACTATACTCCCTCCGTCCCACAATGAACTTCACAATTTGACCTACACACATATTAAGGAAATAAAATTACCATGAAGTAAATGTTACTGTTTTGACACTGTTTCGACACTGTTTAGCACTGTTTTGCACTGTTTTGACATTGTTTGGTACTGTTTTGCACTGTTTGACACTGTTTTGATGTAGATTAACTTGTCATTTAAGGAAATGGGAACTTGTTTCTGAGACGTCCAAAAAAGTAAAGTGATAAGTTCATTGACATTCATGTAATTTCCATGTTTATTTTTGTATTTTTAATTAGTTTTGATTGACTTTTACTTTGGAAATTACACACTTTTGGTGTAATAGTTTAGTTTGTAAAATAGTTGTAATTTGTTTAGATTAGGGACTTTCTGAGCTTAAACTAGGTAAAGATCGTCAAAAGGATCCTGGAAGGTTCAAGAAAAGTGCAAGGGAACAACAAAAAGTGAAAATTTGGGAAAATAGTCAAAAACCCGATCGGGTTTTCCAAAAACCCGATCGGGTTTGACTTGACCCGAAGATCAAATTTGATTTGGAGGCAATTTAACATGCAGAGCGAAGATTTGGCAAAGATTTGTCTTTTACCCGATCGGGTAAATCAAAACCCCGATCAGGTAGATGTGACTAATGAACATTCCGGGCAATTACTCAAGAAACCCGATCGGGTTTCTGAAAAACCCGGTCGGGTAAATGACCCTGCTACCTCCAAACACCTATAAATACACCTCTTTTCCTTCCCATTTGATATCCAATTCCTTTGTACATCTAAGCTCAGTATAGAATAGCTCTTTCTTTATATTTTTCATCATGTTTAGTCTCCAAATGAGGAGCTAAACTCTTCCATCTTGGTTTTGCTACTTTGAAGCTTAATGAATTTGTAAGTTGTGAGTTATTTTCTTTAATCTTCTTCCTTGAATATTAATTCTTCCTTTCAAATACTATCTCTATATCAAAGTTGGGGAGTGTTACTAAGATGACAATTAGTTAACATCTTGACATTGATTATAGTAATAGCTATTTCTTCCTCTATGTTAATATTGGGGAGTGTTACTAAGATGACAATTAGTTAACATCTTGATATTAATCATAGTAGGATTCATTTTCTTTAATATTCTTCCTTGAGTATTAATTGATTCACATTCATATTTCATGTTAATATCTTAAACATTACTTAAAGTATCAACTAGTATTGTTCCTCATATTAATTATTACTAGAATCGATCGGTTAATACGCTTGTTATTAATCCGGTTCTTTCAACGGTAGTAAACTTGGAATATTAATGCATGCATCTCATGGTTAATATGTCAAGGAGAATTAATTATATTGATTAAACCAATAAACCGCTTGTGTTGAGGTTATCAATCTCAATCGTTTTCATCTTAAGTTTATTGCTACTATCAAGTTAATATACGGCGCTTGTTCTATATTGACTCGATAGTAAGTTTTATTAATGAACGCATCTCGTTATTAATAACTACCCTCGATGAACTGGATATACTCCTCGATTGAGTATTCGAGAGGAAGATAGTTAAAGATATAACTGGGATCGACGAACATTTCATTAAGTGGATAAAAGCAAAACCAAGTTCTCATCTCATTGAATTAAACTCATATAGGTTGTTTATCTTAGTGTTTTTTAAAGCAAACAAATCTAAACCTCCCTTTTTGTTACTATTCATTTAAAAGAAAAGTATTCCTTTCCCTGTGGATACGAACCTTACTACGTATTAGTGTTTTATTGTATTTATCTTGGGAAGGAGGGAGTATTTAGTAAGGTCACTCATCAACCTATGTGCTAGTGTCATCAGAGTGTCTTAAGGTTCCCCAATTTGATATACGTCATTTGTGTGGTTGCACCACTAGTCTGTGCCACCCCAGTCAAGCTCTCTAAAGGCATGCCAGCTCACGGTCCTCTACACTTATGCACAAACATGGCACTAGTTAGCTAATTTTCTATAATTATATTTAACTATATAGTCAAAAATATAGTTTTCAGCTCTCGTTTTAAACTATGGAACATACACCGTTAAGCTATGGAACATCCATCAGCACCAAAATATAAACTCGATTCATAAACTTGACAAAAATAACCGTATTGATTATCATCTAATCTAAATGTATTATACGGAGTATGTAATGTTCCATAGCTTAACGGGGGTAATATATTCCGTCCTCTTCTTCTGATCTGCCATAGCCCATAGGCAAACAAACAGCAAGCACAGGTGCTCAGCTGTGCAGGCGCCGTCCTCGTCTCCACAAAAAGCCAAACCTCTTTTTTTGGCAGATTCATCAGCCTTTTCTTTCATTCGTATATACCCACACCCAGTCGTACGATCCGGTAGTAGTAGTAGTTGCTCTCGCTCCATCACTTAATTCATCTGTCCTCTCTGTTTTCTCCATCTCCCCCACCCACACATTCTCTCTGGCTCCATCGGAGACAACAAAAATGGTGCCTATAATCAATCGCCCTCATTCTTTATGCGTTTCATTCAATTTGCCCAGAAATGAAATAATAAATTTGTCTGAATGTGACGCTACGATGGTATTAATGTGGTCGGTCGTTTGATGATTTCTTTAATTTGCAGGCGTCGGAGGATTCGCAGCAGCTTCTGGTTTCTTTGCCTGGGTGGCTGGCGGCTCTGTTGAAGGAGAAGTTCTTCAGCCCCTGCTTTGCTCATCAAGAAGAGAGGAAGAACGAAAAGAACATCTTTTGCTTGGACTGCTGCGAGGCCATTTGCGCCCATTGCTTGTTCCCTCTTCATCACTCTCACCGTTTCTTGCAGATTCGGAGGTATATCTACCATGACGTTTTGAGGCTCAGAGATGCCCAGAAATTGCTCGACTCTGCATTTGTTCAAGTACGTTGCGATTTCCCATTTCTTAGAAATTGGGTGATTTTTTTCAATTCGTTTAATTTCTTCATCGTCTTCTTCCTTCTTGGTCCACGCAGTCTTACATCAGCAATGGCGAAAAGGTGATGTTTCTGAAGGAAAGGCCAATCACAAGGCCTTGCAGAAGCTCGGCCAAACCATGCATCACCTGCCAGAGAGCAGTTCAAAACCCCTTCGGTTTTTGTTCCATCTCCTGCAAGGTTTAATTTAATCCAAACAAATTTAATCAAAACTCTCTGTTTTTCTTATTAAATGTGGACCGGCCGGAATTTGAGGTTGCTAAATTCTTGGGTTTTTGTTCCCGATCTTTTTCAGCTTCAGCACATGGTAAAAACGGGGGTGAAATTATCCGATTACATCCGCAACAACTGGGACTCACTGGTGTTGCCGGAGACGGCGGCGGGGGACGATGCCCAGATGACGCCGGAGACTGTTCTCGAGCCGGCGGCCTCAAGCAGCGCAGAGTCCGCTTCATGTGTTAGCGTCGGCGGGGGCGGATTGATGGACTGCCGCCGTATTCTTGCTAGCTTAGCCGCGACGGCAGAGATAGTGAGGAAAAAGCGGAGCAGTCTGTCGTCGTCTTGCCGGTGCTCGCCTCGTCCGGCGACTGTTGCGGTGAACATGAGGAAGAACCAGAGGAAGACGGGTATGCCTTACAGATCTCCCCTTCATTGATCCTGCTGATGATTAATGGGGGATGGTAGAGATTAGTGATGACGTTTAGAGAAAAATGGTGGGTTTATCAGACTAGGACATTGCTAATCCTTTTTTGTTGTGGCAATGATTAGATGGAAAAATTAATTAGATAGATCTTAACATTGCAGCAGTAGCCAGTAGAGCGTTTGTATTTTTGACGTCGTTGAATTAATTAAAACTCTCTTAGCACACGCAGTAATTGTTATGACGGAATTATATTCAAAGAATTCCCTAAATAGGACCAAAAACGTTTTGAAATTGCAAAATAGGAGTATAATATTTTTTATTCCCTGAATAAGAGTAATCTGCCAAGTTTGGGAAAAAATGTCATGTTTAAAGCCTAGTAATGTCAAATTTGTCAGAAATTTAAATAAAAAACATGATACTCCTATTTTGAAATTTCAAAACTTTTTTACTCCTATTTAGAGCAATTTCTAAATTACGTATATTTTAAGATATATCATCTTGTGGATTATTAACCCATTTATGAATTTGACTTTTACACTATTTTGATGACAAACTCAAATACAGTTTGTTTTTATTAAATTGTGAGTTTGTTTTGCAAACAGGATTTGTTTAGATGTAAAATATCAACTTTTATACATTTGGGTAATGCGTAGGATTTGTTTTTTAAATAGGATTTGCAAACTCAACTATTTTGATGGCTTTTAACCCTGGTAATAGGGTTAACTTATCAATTTTGTAAACACTATTTCTTGTATTTCAGAATCGCAACAATTAAAAAATTTCAAAAAGCTTATTCAGTGCAGTTTTTAATCGCAATAATTAATCACTGATTTTTGTAAATGTTAATTGTTGTGATTGTTAATCACAACGAAAGCCAAATGTCAAACTTAATAGACTCTATTTGTTGCGGTTAATGACCGCAACAAATAACGTAATTCACTATTAGCTATTCTCGTAATTGCTTTGTTCAGAACCACAACAATGAGTAAAAAGAGTTATGTTAGCGGTACAAAAACTCTTGCAAAAGGGGTATGTGCCATCATCGCATTATTTAACACATCACGTCATTTTTACAACACATTTACATCAAAGATCAAAGGTAATTAGAATAGTTACATCACTTGTTTGTAAGTATTTTTGCAAGTGTATTTATACTTTTAGCATTTTTCGAGTAAAAATAGTTGCATTAAATGATTGAAATTATAGTGGTGACATGACCCGGCTAGTGTAGATTGGCCCATTTACATTAGTGTTGGTTGATAAATTGGGTCAAGCCCAATTATCATTTATTTAATAAACATATAATAAACGCCTATAAATAGATCATTAACTCTCTTGTAATCCTAAGCTATTTTTATCATGCTGAATTGTTGATACTCCTTCTCTTTAGCTTACTTTGTACCAACAAGTACTACACCTACGATAAAAAGAATATTGAGTGACTTAAGAACAAGTGTAACTAATAACATGAATTGGTTGACTTTTAATAAAAAAAATTATAATTGGAAACAAGTCGCCTTACAGTTTAAAAACAAGGGGATAATCATAAACTTTTAAGTGAACTAGAATTATAATCCTTTTGATTATTATGATTTCTCATTGGAAGAACGGTTCTCAATGTAACCGAACCCTATAGTGATAGATCGCAAAGTTCAAATAAAAAGTGGTGCTACTCATGAAAGTGACAATAAATTTTAGCCTTTAATCATTTAAGAATAGAAGAATTAGATAAAATTTAATCAAAATACACTATGGAGTAATTCAAAGTGGATCATTGATAGGTATAAGTGCAACTCATGAATGCTAAATAAATTAGGGGAAAATTGTAAATTTAGTTCTTGTACTATCACGAAAATGTCAATTAGGTATTCATACTTTAAAAAAATAATCTCCGAACTTTCATAGAAACGTTCAAATGAGTCAATTAGCAAAGTTACTTGTCATGCCAGTAGGTCACCGCTGACGTGCCATACACATGATGGTCCACGTGTGTGCCACGTCATCAGGAAATGGCAGGCGGGCATCCACATGTGCGCCACGTCAACAAAGTGACTGCTGACTGGACTGCCGCATATGTGCCACTTCAGCAAATGACTTGTTGACGTGGCGGGTCACACGCTAATGGACTCAACTAAACGTTTTTCAAAGTCCGGACATTTGATTGAATTTTTTAAAAAGTACGATGACTCAATTGATATTTTCGTGATAATACAAGGACCAATTTTAAAAGTAATGGACTTAAGTGTTAAAACTTATACACATTTTATTTTGTATTACGATGTACTTTGGTTCAATACATATACACTTGTATATTTTGAAACACGCTTAATACAATATTTTCATTAAAATAAAATTCTTCATATTTACTGAGATGACACTATTTTAACTTAAAAATTGTTCACTTTCACCCATTTTTCACATAAATGATTAAGCCTAGTTCTTTTTTTACAAGAAACGCTTTATATTCGAACCAAGTTCTATGCATACAACTATTACTGATATTACTAAATATATTACAATAAAATATACACACGTGTGTTATGTATGGTGTATGTATGACGTTCCAGTCCCTCTATTTGTCATACTAAATCAAACTACTCCCTCCCTCCCGCTGACAATGAGACAAGGAGCGGCACACAAATCAATAAAGTTAGGGTTGGGTAGGGGTGGACCGGTTCCGATTCAGGCCCGGTTCGGGCCTAGGCCCAGCCAGGCCTCGGTTCAAGAAGGGGAGGCCCGGAACCGGCCCGGGTAACCCCGGGTCCGGGCCGGGCCTCGGTTCTATTTTTTTTTTTTTTTTGGCTTTTCCTAGTTAACCCCCAACCCTCCCCCACACCCCCAAACCAACCCTAACCACCTCAAATGGCCCAAAATGCCCAGCCCAACCCAAAAACCTAAAAAAAATTCAAAAAACAAAACAAAAAAATGGCCCGACCGGACCGGTTCACCTTTTGAAGGGCCCGAGCCCGAACCGCCATCCCACCGGGCCGGTTGGCCCGAACCGGGCCCGAAACCGGTTCACCGGTCCGGGCCGGGCCCGCACAGTAGCGGGCCGGTCCGGTTCTGGGCCGGTTGGCCCGGCCCGAGTCCACCCCTAGGGTTGGGACTTGGGACTTTGGAACCAAGAATCGGAGAACCGAACCGGACCGAACTATTATGATCTGGTGCGGTTCGGTTTTAACTTTTATTAGTTACTTGTTAATGGTTTGGTTCCTATTTCTTATTAACAGTTCGGTACTCGGTTCTTGAAAAAAATATGTACTTGGAATCGTTAAAGAACCGTTATATATAATAATTAAAATTTTATATATTTTTATTAGTGTATACTACCTCCTTTCTCATTTAATTGCAACATTAGACTTTTTGCACTATTCACATATTCAACTTTGACTATATTTTATTTATAGATTTATTATAAATTAATTTTTTTTAAATTATTTTTAAATTCCTCTTAGTTTAAATTTTCAAAATCTGATTTTTTTAATTTTTTTTACTTAGAAGGAATGAAAGATATTGATGGTCAAACTTGTGCGTTCACAATAGTGAAAAGTGGAACTCCACTGAACTCAAGCCTTAAATTTACTAATGTTTAAGATATGTTTTCACCTATCTGGCCTTCATATAACCTTTTACAGTACACTATTAATACATCCAGTTACCTGACCATTAGCACTGAATATATATATTTGATAATGGCCATGGTAAAATTAGGGTTTCTATGCACAACAATGAAGAAAGTTACAAATACTAATTATAGGATATTCCCATGTAAAATGACATCAAGCACAGGCGTCAGGCCACCTTGGTACGATTTGTGTAAATTGTATACAGATATCTCTTATAGCCACATTGATGTATTCCAGCTTCATTACACCACCTGGGTAGCTACAAAGTAATTATAATAATAAGACAAAACTACCATTACAAAATCTACAAAAAAACGGGGGTCCTGGGCTCCTGGCTATGCCAAAGGCTACAATGCCAACAGCTTGGTATACTTGCCAGAAGGTTAGAGTGAAAAACTAGTTTTTCCCATGAATATTAGTCTCTATGTGCAAGTTCATCCATGTTTACAGCGAAAGGCCATATTCAAAAGAAATATTTTTTCTATAAATATTGCATTTTGATCGATTGAAACTGATTCTTGCTGTATCTCGCACTCGCAAGTCACAACTACAGAAATCAAGTACAAGTTAGATATAAGAGATATAGTTAACAACAAATATATTTTAAATTTTAAGAAAGATTAATAGCTTATTGATGTATCTCGTAACTACAAAAATCAAGTACAGGTTAAATATGAGAGATATAGTTAACAAAAAATGAATTTTAAAATTTTAAGAAAGAATAATAGCTTATTCTTTATGTGAACTTACCTAGCAATTCGGGATTCAACTCTTGGAGGACCCTTCGCCAACACTTCAATACCAAGTTACTTCAACCATGAAACCTAGAAAGAGTAGGTTTCACTGACCTCTCAGGTAGGAGCAAATCCAATATGTGATATGCTCAACTCATTAGGACCCAAAATCCAAAAAACCTAAGACAAAAATGTTCATTATTACTACGTATAACTTTTTTGAGATCATCCTTTTCACCTAGAATGGAGAGAGAGAGAGAGAGTCTCAATCTGATTCCATTTAGCAAAAGTGAAACCAAAGATATGAATACAAGAGTTCTTTGCGCTGTTTATAGCCTTGCATAAAGGTCAATCACTAAAACATGTTAAAATCCTAATGTAATGAAATAGTGAAATACTACAATTCAAGTTGTGAGCAGCTTGGCGGTACTTTGTCCTAAGCACAGGATCTGGGCAAACTAATCAGGCATACTCTGATTTGTGCTGTGAGCAATTAATAGACTAATAAGAGAGCTGAAACTATTAGTAATTCTCAACAGTATCTTACTCACTTTTTAATAATCCCAAGTCTGACTACAAATGAACGGTGTTTTCATTTTCAGTTCAAAGTTTTATGTAAAAAGTTCAGAGTTTCATGCCTACTACCTTAAAAGGCTAAATACCGCAGGAATTTCTCATTTATTTTTGACATTCGTAACTCATAAGAGTATAAGCACTTGATTTGATAGATCAAAAAGTTACATAGGTGGAGCCATAACATTGTTCCATAAGAGTAAATAATGAGATCAGGTAAGAGTGAGCCCATAGAAAGCTTAGCTTTAAAAAAGGTAGATAAATAGCATGGTTGAAACTAGCAGGAAACATCTTTTGTTGATACAAACATAAAAGTTTAGATTAAGGAATGACAACTTACAATTTCAAATTAGCCAGTAAAGTGACTATTCTTCTAAGATCTATAATTTGGTTGTGCAGGGAATACGAAGTACTGACTGATGGCTTGAGAGTGTCTACAAGCACATAATAACTTCTTGCAGTTACATTTTACTTCCAACAACAGTTTGAAGATGTTACAGCTATCATCCATTTGCAATCAATACATGAAGGGTTTAACTCTGTGATCTGTGGAGGTCAACCAACCACAACTCCAATATGCTGTCAAACATACATCAATTGAGAAGGTCATCACATGAAGTGAAAATTAATGACTCCGACCCTTTAAATCATTATTAGAGCAGATAAGAAAAAATACAAAGTGTCTAGTTTTTGCTAGTTTCATCAGACTTCATATTTCAGACTTAATCAGATGCCATAAGTTTTTACAGAGTAGGACAGTGTCATTATAAGTCTTTAATGAAACACACTCATGTCTACCTCAAAAACATTGCAAGCTATTTCGGCAACCACACACATCTCAACATGGAATATGGTTAATCTCTTGATAATTGGAAACCATTGGACCATCCAATTGCATAATGCTTGGAATAATTTTAGGAAGTAGCTTAAGTGAAGGTAATCTTGCATCTGTGTCACCATTGCTTGGAAGGGAAGACATCTCATCCTCCAATGTACAATAAGCATCTGCAAATGCCTACAACAGAAGTATGCAGAGAAAACATGTTATGACTTGAGAGAACATATGATTAAATTTAGAAAATCTTGTTCTCATCTGTCACTGAAGAGATATTTCGAAGTAGGAAAATTGATTTTAAGATGCTTCAAGAATATATTCCCCCTACCAACTTTCCGTTGGTGCAAGAGAGTGTAAAAAGAGGCGGGCTGGTTGGTTGCAATCTATGGGTTTTGGCTAACATGCAACCTCCAATCTTGCTTTACTGCTTGACAGATTACAAAACACACATGGCATGTCCAACACTGACACATTGTCTCACGGAGCAATCAATGAAACTCGTCAGCTTATTTTCACTTTCCCCAATCACAACTTATTACATCATCGCAAGTCTTCAAATATATAAATTAATTAACTAATTAAAATATTAACAGAAGTAACGAAATTAAAAATAAATAAACGATCACCTTACATTGCTTTTCCATCATTTGCAATGGAGCCAAAGACTTCACTATTTTTTGGCTTGGGAATATGATGGAATAAAGCAAAATGGCTCACTAAATTGTCTGCGCTTCTTTGTTAATGAAGTAGCAGCCAATCTATCCAATTTTCGACGCGATTTTCACTTTGGGTCATCCGGAAACAGTCTCTCTGTACTTTAGAAAAGTACATGGGTAAGGCTGCGTACATCTGACCCCCCCCCCCTTTACCCCACCGTAGGTGGGAGCCTTTGTGGCACTAGGGTAATGATGATGATGATGATGATGATCACCTTACATTGCACACTTACATTCTCTCTTGCATATTAAACTCAAGTGGTTCTACTGCTCTAGACTAAAGCCGATAAGATTTTGCCCCATTTGTACAAAGGGGCAAGATAAAGAACTAGCTAATCATCTATATTTGAAAGAGAGAGATAATAGGAAGATAGAGAAATATATACTCACCCATTCATGCTAACATCACAGAATTCGCATCAAAATATCATTAACTAATTGAAAGGGTGTGTATCAGCTAACCTTGATGCATTGATTTATACGAAAGCAATTCCGACCCACATTATTGGTCGGAAAAAGTGGGTCATCTATATAAATTGGATCAATGCTGCAAAATGTGGTAGATAATTGTAAACAAAGATTATTACCATATCAAGCCTCAGCTGATAGAACTGATAAGAGTTTTTGTTACCTGCATCCCTTTTCCCTATTTATGTATAATCCACTACCATGTATTGAGATACGCATTTGACGAGGATCAAACACATTCCTAGCACAAATCCACAAAGATTGTCAATGCCTCGGATAAGAATGTGCTGAACTGCTATATGGTTTTCATTTTGTCTATTCATTGGCAGGCAGGGGTGTTTTGTTCTTCAAGAGCTTGGATTAAAATGAAACAATACTCTCTATGTTCCTGTTTATCTGGACCACTTAATATTGTTCCTTTTATCTATCCATTTATGAAATCTATGCATACTAAATAACTTTTTCCCATTTTTATCCTTCTTATGCTATTCAATAGACCCGTTCTCCCAAGAGCACATTGATGGCGGGTTGCTTTTAATACGGGCTATTCTTGTAAAGCATTACAAGTGTGATCATTTTGTCATCCTAATACATTTTCTTAAACTGTGTGATTTGGTCAATCTAGGTAATAAATATATGAACGAAATGAGTACTCCACAGTAACTTGGAGCAGAACTAGAACGAAGAGTCACCTATTGTCCTTTTAAATTCTTTTAGGTTTATGTGTCACTCACTCTACAGTAATGTGGCTTCTTTATTTCCTTTGTCCATTAATAGCCATGAGAAGGAAAGCAACAAAGTTCATATTACAAGAAGAGAATAAGAAGGACAATACTCATAAAGAAATCTATTCTCTTACAAAATGTACCAAACGTACCCAAAGAAATAGAAGAAATCCATGAGCAGACTTCCAAAATTCTATTAAAGAAAACAAAGACACTTGTTAACAATGCTAACACATTCAAATAATTATTATAAGTTGGAGGTATTTATATCAATTCCAGTACTCCGCAAAACAAAGAGAAACTAACAATCCATCTACATCTCAATGGCGCCTTGTTCATTTAGCCGAGCCTCTTGGATTTTGAAATTATGAAAAAAAAATATGTCCAAACTCAAGACTTGTATGTCCAAGTCTGGAGGACACAAGACTTGTCACAATATCAACACTTAAACATAGCCCAAATTGGGAAGAAGGGTGAAAGGAGTGAACCTACATCAATAACGAATAAAATAGAATAGAACTGTACTTGGATAGTGGAGCGACCATGATGATGCTCATGCTGCAAAAAACGTATTATCAGTAATACCTGTCAAAAAACATATCAGCAGAAACAACAATTAAATCTCCTATAAAAAATGTAACATGACCATCAAGAAAAAATCAAAACAAGTCAATCTCAAAAACGGTTTAGATGTATGAGGCTTATATTTTAAATTTTAATATTAAATTATTAATCTGTGAACCTCATGTCTTAGCGGATAACTAATTTATGTGAGAGAGAATGTTGGCAATGCAGATTTGTCCAAGTGAAGTGGATTCCCTAGTTCGATTTATATCTGAGTTTCATGCTTCAATTTTTCAATAAGGAAGTTTAAACAATACATAAACATAAAGCATTTTTCTAAAGCAACTACAGAGATTAATCACACAAGAAAACTGGTTCCCCAATGGCTTACCAGTTTTGCTTTTGGAATTGTGATTGAAGATAACAGAAACTGTGGAAAGTTGAACAAATACTTCTTCATGAATACAAAACCTAACACCGACTCAAAAAAAGAGTTGTTTGAAAAAATTATAAGGTACAACTTCTAACAGTAAAGATTCTACGAGTAGTTTTCAAATATATTGGTTGGTTTAACTCAGTAAATAACAATTAAATTCACGGCCCCTTGTGCAAGAAAACAATTTGGAAAAAAATACTTCTTTTTTGGGGATGGAGAGGGTAATAAATACTTACCAGACAATATGAGCTCAAACCACCAGAATATGACTGAGCTAGGCTTCGATCTGCCAAGAACTGCTTTAATACCAAAGCGAGAGGTTTAGTTGCAGGAAACTGTTCAGTAAGCTCTTTTACCTATCACAAAGAGGAGAAAATCAAGATCTCGAATCCAATGCAGTTGACCAAGTGAAGTAAAAACGTGGTTAAAATGGGTAATAAACATAATCCAGACTAAGGTGTACTTTGGTACTTTGGTTGACATTAATAACAAAGTAATGTAATAAAACTAACCAGAAGAACAGAGCAAAAAAGACAAATATTCTGCAGTATCTATTATCTAAGTTCATGCTCATCAGCAGGCATATGAAAAATGTCATGTCCAGAGACAATAGTTACCAGCTCAGTGGTCTGCAGGCCTGTATGTGATGGTGAATTGAAACTAATGTCAATACGGACTGATTTCACATTCTTGACATAAGCATCCATCTTGGGCCATTTTGGGGATGTACAGCTTTCTGAACTAGCACCATCAACCTGGAAAGGATTGCCTTCACTAGTTGTGTGGGCTTTTGGTGTTTGGGAATGTGAAGAAGTGGAGGTAATGAGATCATGAGGAACTTCCACCACAAGCATTATAATAGGTATCTGGAACAAGAATATTATTAGATACGCATGTGTAAGCGTCAGGATGTTTTGTAAAAAGTTAGGAAAGAAAAAAAAGATGGGAATATGATGACCAAGCACTATAGAAAAGAGAAGGTTGTATTACAGCAGTATTCTCCACAATCTTGAGAGAGTCGTTTTTAACCCACTCCAAGTTAGCAAGATATCTTGCTGCATGCTGCAAGTTAACGTAGTATCAAATTCCATCTCTAACAAAGTCTATCCAACTTGGAAAATTTATAAGGAGTATATTAAAAATCTAGTTTTTTTCAATTGGAAGAAAGGCTATTCTATGAAAAGAACAAACAAGACTCGTCTAAATGTCTTACAAAAAGGAAATAAAACTAAGGAAATGCATATCACACATTGAGAACATGTTGGTTCATGCATTTTGGATTGTAAATTGTAATATGTTTATGCTATGTTAATATGTTATACTATCTACAAGCTCAGTTATCAAGTATTAGTGATTAGTATCATAGCAATAGCAATAGCAAAGCAAAAAACTACATCTCGTCAAAAAGTTTATCCATTTATAATTGTTTATAGAATATCTAAATTACCTGAAGGCATGTTTCCTTGATACCATTGCGTCCCTCCAGGATACCAGCTTCCTTAATGGGTTCCTGGTAGATGACTACAGTGAGGCTTCTCCCTTTTCTTTCTCCCCCGGGAAGGTTGGAAGAACAAAATATGCAAGAGTAAGCAAGATTGACTGGTATAGAAATCAGACTCACCAAATTTCTCACTGGAGGAAGACAGACCACTAGGTCGACATCACTTGAAGGAAGTGACAAACCTGTTGCATTTGAACCAAAAATGTTTGTCCTGGATCTGGGCCACAAGACTTGTAGTGAGCGTGAGACACGCTTCACAGCCCAATTAATGTAAGGTTTCCTGATCAAATTCTCGGAAGCAACCTTAGGTATCACCATGTAATACGAAAAAATAATTAGGCAGAAGTCCAAGAAATAAAGGTTTTCATCAAAATTCAAGAAAAATACAAGCTGCTGAAAGTACCGCTTAGCACCATACCTGTTTATAGAATGTGTTGATTTCTTCATGAAGGTTGATGTGGATTGAACTGAGAGATGCCTTTTCTGAGGAGCTGTTCCGAATTTCAGAAGGTTGTAAAGGAAATGAAGCATCTGGCTGGGAAAAGGGAAAAACTAAAAAAATTTATAAAAATAACTAAACCTTTTGCTGCATAGGGAGAAAGGAAATAAAGAAGATGAGCCCATTGAAAACAAACAGGATATTTAAAAAATTACATGCTCGTGCTGAGTTAACTGTGATATTGCAATTAAGTGATCTTGCAGTAAGGCTCCGGTCAGAGGCTGTGTTAACTGATGACCTGAAAAGCTTTTACTTCTCCATGGTGGCCAAACTACTTCACTGCCATCCATGCGTATACAAGCTTCTTCAAAATTTACTTCATCATGAAGCCAGCCCTTCATACCCCAATGCCTAGGGCTTGAACTACCAGAGCGGACCGTTGGAACTCTTTCTCTTCTGGAATCATCAACAGGAGGAGGAGGAGGCAGTCGAGGGGCATGTGGAACACAAAGGACCACGGGTGATGGTGGCCTCTTGATCCGAGGTTGCTCCTGCCTGGGAGGGATGCAAGGACTTCTACGATCATGACTACGCCTAAAATCAGATCTTGATCTTTCCCTTGACATATTTGGGATGATAATTGGTCGAAGAATGGGATATGGAAATGCATCAACAGTCTTTGCCTCATTATCAACAGATACATTGGACAAGGAAGCTGAAGCATTCTTCTCATCTAGCACTATATCTATCGATGCGGCAATTGATGACTGTGCAACCTTGCCAGTATTAACTTCACTTCCTGATATAACATATCCACGAGTTCCAGAGCTTAAAGGGTCAAAGGGAGAGCAAAAAGAAGTAGCAGACGGTGAAGTCAAACCATTTGTACTGTAAGAGGAAGAGAAGGCAACCATGTCATCAACAGCCCTATTCATATCTGCCTCTCGCCAAGCCCAAGAACTATCATCTGAACTAAGCGAGGGAGGACGCGAAAAGCTGGTCCCTGTAAAATCAGAAGGATTCCAGTACATCACACCACCACCAAAGTATTCATTATAATCCACACCAGGACAGCCATGGACCTCTAATTCTTCTTCTGGCATACAGCAGTTTTCATGTTCATCACACACTTCCTGTGCATTTGTGGACTCGGAAAAATCGATTATTTCGCCAGAATACAGTCTTTCATCATCAACACTCACTGTGCTGCGGTGAATGCTTTGTTTAGCCAAGTCCTGTTGAAAAGATGGTCGCCTTGAGATAAATCCAGCGTCATAATTGCAGGTAACAGATGGAGCTACTCCACTAGCACCGCGTAATATAGGTGGCCAGTCTAGGCTCACTGCTAAAGGTCTAGGTATAATGCCAGTATGCCCTGATTCAATTGGGGGATTCCTTACATGATGTACAGTACGTACATAAGATTGGCGATAATGGCGTTGCCAGTTATGACTAACATCCAGATGCAGTCTATCAGTGGCAGGTGGAAGATGTGAGTTACCCGACGGGAAGTGGATAGGAGCTACATTGGGCCATTCATAAGAAAGGTAAGTTGGAGCACGCGCAGGCCCACCATTATACACATCAATACTTCCACGCTCCTGAAATGAGAATATTTTTGCTTCCTGATCACCAATTTTGTCTTGCTTTCTCAATGCACCTAGGTTCATCCCCTCTATATTTAAGCCAATAACACTTTTAATGCTTTTATCAAGGGTTTCACGATTTTTACCAATTTCAACTGAAGGCATTGGAGAAGTTACACCACAATTAATATTTTGATTTATGGTTTCTAATCCAACGGCTGACCTTTCATTTTCTACCACACTCTCTGAGGTCCGGAAGAGCATTGGAGCAGAACTCATGATTCGATCTGCACAACCAGTAGAACAAGTTGAAGTTGGTTCAACGCTGTCATTATCTTCAATAGCATCAACTGCTGACCTCTTCTCAACAGCTGAAGTTTCAGATATGAAACCAGATGTCGCATGCCGGTCTTCACAGTTCAGAGGTAGAGTGGAAAGCTTAATAAGGCCTAGCTGATGATTGCCTGCTTCTGCTGAAACACCGGGGCAATAGTTTTTACGCTTATTTCTTTCTTTTTTCTTCCTAGAAATGCTTGGGGTAGTTTTAGTATGTTGTCCTTCTCCACTTCCCTAGTGATATCAAACCAGTCACAAACTATTACCATCACGAACAAACAGAGATGATCCATATTGAAGAGACAAGTACAACCATGAGAAGTGTTGCAGGAATAGTATCTTTTACAAATTTTATCTGCTGCACCTTGTCATCCAAGCTACTAGTTGAACAAATCTTTCCATTTTCACCATAAGCCGATCCAAATGCATCATCCTTGAAATAAACCATTTTAAAATTAGGATAGTGAATTGAAGCATTTATTCTTCACAAAATTATTTAATAGAATACTAGAACAGAGACATAGTGCGGGTACCTCAGGACGTTCCACAAGTGCAACATCATTTGTTGCGAGCTTTGAAACATGATTCTTCTTTTCAACTTTACTGTTCTTCCTGCTTTTTTTAGTGTTGCTGGGGCCAAGTTTCTCCTTGTTTTTCTTTAAAGATGGCTTTATTTGTACGTCCTCCAATAATTCAACTTTAGTACACTCAAGTGAGATGACCATTAGTAAAACTCGCAGCTTTCTTAATATACAATCAGTAATTGAGCTAATAGATTCTAAGGAGCTAAAGTACAGTCTTTCTCTTTCATAATAAATATGCTGAAATTCAAATAACATGATGGAAATATTTTGAAGAATAGATAAACCTTCAAGTACACAAATCAATGATGATGGCATCTGAGACAGAGATGTAGGGATTTTGTTCTGTAAAGAACATTCAAAAGTGGTGCTGAAATTGGCAAGGCTTTCTTGGTATGACAGCTTATTGTTGTACCTAAATGGTTGGTCCGCTATGTCACTATAGTGCCACATTTTATCATCAAGTACACTTTTTTTCCCATTGTAAACATCTGCAGCCTGAGATAACATGTGCATCAAAAAGGGGTATAAACAGGCTAAATAGAGTAAATGGAACCCTATATGACATTACGAAAGTAGAAGACACGTCTTAAAACTGAAAGCGGTAAAGTAGCTAAATTGGGTACTCTTTCAGTCATAAGAATCTAGCCTACGAATCATGGTCCAGTGATGTTCAAAACCCCATATCATCCATAGAGTTATTCGAGAAATGATCAAATGA
Source organism: Cuscuta europaea (assembly GCA_945859875.1). Lineage (NCBI taxonomy): Eukaryota > Viridiplantae > Streptophyta > Magnoliopsida > Solanales > Convolvulaceae > Cuscuta > Cuscuta europaea. Next base: position 4,762,128 of record CAMAPE010000035.1, on the reverse strand, counting down.
ATGAAATTGAAGTTTCAATATGTCTGGCTGTTATTCTTCCTCCACTGATCATTTGGAGATCAAAGATATTGTTCATGGCTCAACCCAATATACTCTTGTGCCATGAGATATTATGTTCCACTTTCCTTAGCAAAGACTACATAGTTCATGATCAATTTTCCTATTGAAACCGTATGTGTAATTTCTGCCCAAAATAGAACAAATTCAAATCTTTCCTTTAAGGGATCAGGTCCCATCCTGTTCACATATATGCCTTATTTCCATCCAAAGAAATGGACATTCTGGATCATGTTAGCTCCTAGTTAATTAACATTTAAGAATGAGTAGTCACATCCGAAAAATTCACCTCTTAAGCGAAAAAATGAGGTGAATCATCCAGCGAATATCGAACTGATTATATAATTAGAAATAAACAAAACTGTGGAAGAGAAAATGTGATTTGTAAACAATAAAATGTGTAATCTTCTATCAGAAGTACCAGAGATTTTGCAACTTTCCCCAAAGCAGTTAGAAACACCTTCCGCTTTGTTGCTTCATCAAGCTTTTCCCACCAGTCTACACACCCCTTCTTCCTCCAAAATGTATTTGCAGCTAAACCAGCTGAATTCACTTTATCTTTCAACTTCACACCCATCTTCTTAGTCTTACAATTGGTGCAATTCAACCACGACAACCTTAATGCCACCTCCAATCTGTTTACCATAAATGCCTCTGCACTATAATACCCTTTCGATTTGAGCCAGTCCAGTTCCGCCCATTCCGACCCAATACAGCTTTCCTCTCCCCTCAAAAATCTCCCATTTGAAATGGCATCCATAGCATCCACAAACCTATCTACGCTTCCCACAAGATCCTCGCTTACAGTTAAAGAATCTAAACAATTAGCTGAATACGACCCCTCATCAATCCCCTCCCCTTCTTTTGAGTCAAAAAGCCTTATTGCATCTAGAATTAACTTTTCCGCCTCATTGTTCTCTGCAACTCTAGCTAGAAGTCCATGGGACTTCCGAAAACATATGCTTGGAAGACTGTTGCATGTGTTATCCAGGATATCCGGGAGGATAATGAAGAATCCATGACCATTTGATTTCAGCTTGCGCCGCATTTGAAAGAGGACCTGAGTGAATTTCGCGTCGACGATGGTGAGATAAGCTTGCCTTTGATGAACTGTGAGGGATGAGAACCATTTTAAAATTGATGATCTAGGGTTAGGAGATGTAGGAGGGGTTGATGAGTGTGACTGGTACAGAGAAATGTGGGAGGTCAGTGTGTCAATAAGCTGCTGTTTTGAACCTTTCATATCGATTGAAAACGACTTAGATTTCGAACGGAGAGTTTATTCTGCAGAAGCCGGCGGTTGCGAGTTGCGTCGAGGCTAGACAATGGTGATCACTAATCAATTTTGCAGAAATGGAGATGGAAAACAGAGACAGCAAGGAAGGAAGAACCCCAAATGATCGCGGTTGTGTAATAATGAATCTAGGCTCTAGCTACTGCGGTTGTTTGCATGGTATTCCCAAAGAAAGCAAATTTTCACCAACCATATTTTGTTAGAGTTTTTTTCCGGAGTAAGGCTAATTAATTAATTAATTACGAAAATAATGATGGGTTAAAAGTATTTACCGATCTATTGTTGTATTTAATAATAGTTGGGGTGAGTCGCCAAACGGGATGACGACTTAACTGTTTGGCGACTTTCATCTTTAATAAATTGCGGCCATACATTGCAAAACCAGATAGAACGATAGCAGCAAGAAAATTTGGTCCGGCAAGAACAACTGCACCAAAAGTTTCCGACGACTACAGCTACTAGGAGGCCATTCCACCAACCAAATACACTCCTCAATCATCTTCTTCAACCTCTAGGTACATCAAATCCCCAATTTCATCTCATTTTTCAACCTAGGGTTTCAATTCATAATTTTCGATATTGTAAAGTAGGAATTGATTTGTGAATTGGTTTGTTGTGAAATGTGAATATGTATGAAATGTTGAATTTTAATCTTGTAAAGTGTGTATATTAATGTGTATTCATCCATTATCGTCATGTATTGTTATTAGAATATGGATTTCTCCAACTTCCCAATCGTATGTCATTGGGGAGGAAACTATTATGAGGATGCTGGCCAAATACGCCATGAAGATGGTAGAAGTAGGCCCGGGACTTGGAACCGTAAACCTGGGAAAACCGATCCGAACAGAACCAAAATTTCCGGTTCGGTTCCTATAATTTTGGACTTCAGCTTTTTTCGGTTCGGTTCCTATAGTATTTCATTGGTTCGGTTCCGGTTTGGTTCCGGTTCGGTTCCGGTTCTCAGCCAGGAACCGAACTTCTTACACATTGCAAGAGTAATCTTCATTTGAGGTGCTTCTGGATGGAATTTTTTGATGAAATTTTGTGAGTTTGTTGTTCATGAAATAATGATTATGTCCACCGAATTTGAGCTTAAAATGCAACCGGGAAGTTAGTTAAATAAATTATTGAAAAGCATTACGCTAAAATATATAAAAAACACAATGCTTTTCAATATTTTATTTAACTCACTTCCTTATTGAATTTTAAGCTAAAATTTGGTATATATAATAGACATTCTATTTAGAACATGCTCACAAAATGTTATCAAAAAATTCTACACGGAAGCACCTCAAATGGTGGTGGCCAGACGGCGTTCCGAGCAGAAAATTCTTGTCAAAATTTTTTGTTTTGCATAATATACCTTACATACTGTGGACTAGGCCAATCCGAGTAGTTATTATTTTAATAGTCCACTTTTATATTTATTGTGTGTTTGTAATTGTATTTGATATTGGAGTTCACCTCAAAAATGAATTAATATTATGCTGATTACGTTGTTTATTACTACGTACTTTTTACTTATTGTGCATTACTAGTATAAGAATATACTTTTGTGTACTTTGGAGCTATTGAATCTTTTTGCTTGACTGTTGATCCTATTTTAAACGGAGATTTTTGTTACGTTTAAATTTAATGTTGCACTTGCATATTTTTTTTTTATTCGAACATTGAGATACCATGCATGTATAATGTAATGGTCATAATTTCATGATTTAAAATATGATTTTTTTTTATGTAATTGAAGATAAAATGTGTTCATTTTAGGAGAATAATAAATCTTTATAAGGAACCAAAAAAAGGTAAGAACCGAACCAAATTTAACAACTACACTTTTAACTAGAACCGAACCGAATTTAACTCTTACGATTTGTACACGGTTTCATCGAATTTTAACAAGAACCGAACCGATCCCAGGCCTATGTAGAAGAAGCTTTGTCAATGTTTCTCGTGGCGCATGTTTGCTCGAGATGCTTCAAATAAATACATGTTGCTACGATGATTCCTTCGAGCCGTTCTTTGCGATTGAAAATGAAATTTCCTCTTAACGGGGGAAATTTCATGTTTATGCCACTTGTTGATGAGCTAGCTGTCACAAATATGTGGTCGCTAATTCAGATGGAGAGTATGTCCTTGCTGAAGATTTACATTGAGGAATCCATAGGTGACTCTTCTACAACTCCGTCAACATCAAATGTTGTTGTATCTAGGCATGGTGTGAATGTAGGTGTCAATGCAGGGGACTCCTCAAATGATGTTGTACTGGACATGGTTATAGAGGAAGAGGGTATGTATTTGCACAATGGTTGCTTCATTTGTGGATGGACAGGCCAGTGATGATGATGATGACGAGAACATCAATGGTGATGACATGACAGAATATGATGAAGATGATGGTGATACTGTCACGACAACTGCCCCGTCTAGCCACTTAACTAGAATATATGATCTCCCTGAAGACTTTACTGATGCGTAGAGAGTGGAGCAGGTATGAAAAGGTTTACACTCGAAGGTGAGTTTGAGGTTGGTCAACAGTTTGACAACAAAGAACAAGTCATCAATATGGTGAGCTTGTATTCCATCAAACGGAACCAATTTTATCGGGTGTTGAAGTCTGATAAACACAAATGGGTGGCAGAATGCAAGAGGAAGAAAGAAAGTGATTGCCCCTGGAGAATACGCGCCACAAAGAACAAAGGTAACCTCGACACCTTCACAGTTGTGCATTATCCTAGACCTCATTCTGCTACTTGTGTTGGCAACACCGACAGTACTGATCACATGGCGATGACTTCAGATTTCATTGTTAAAGATGTGATTGACATTCTTCGCATTGATCCCTCCCTCAAAGTGCATACTATCATTGAGATGCTGAAGGAAAAAGTATGGGTATACGGTATCATATAGGAGAACATGGATGGGCAAGCAAAATGCAATTGCAGAAATATTTGGTGGTTGGGAGAAGTCGTATTCTGAATTGCCCCATTTCATGACAGCGCTCCAACATTCCAATCCTGGAACTGTTGTTCATTGGTACCCACCCCTAGTAGTTTCACAGGTTATATGCAGTTTGAGAGAGTATTTTGGGCATTCAAGCCTTCAATACATGGTTTTAAGCATTGTAGACCCGTACTTACTATTGATGGCACACACTTGTATGGGAAGTACAAAGGTACATTGCTCATGGCTATGGGTAGTGATGCGAACAACCAATTATTTCTCTGGCCTTTGCCGTTGTTGAATCTGAGAATGGGGAGAGTTGGCCATGGTTTATGGCATGCATTAGGGAGTTTGTGATTGATAGGGAGTTGTGTGTCATTTCTGATCGACATGCAGGTATAGTCAAGGCAATGAATGAGGTCGGCAGTACTTGGGAGGAGCCTTATTCGCACCATAGGCTATGTATCCTCCATCTTGCATCAAATGTGCACACTCATTTCAAAGACACTCACCTAAAAAAATTGTTTGTATGGATCGCAAGGCAACATCAAAAAAAGAAGTTTGATGGTGGGTTCAAGAAGATAGGGGAAATGCAGGTGGCGGCACGACAATTTCTAGGGAACATTCCCTAGGAAATGTGGTCATTACACCACGATGGCGGTTACAGATACGGTACTATCACTTCTAATCTGGTTGAGGCTTTCAACAGCGTGATGAAGAATGCCAGATATTTTCCCATCGCCGGTTTGGTCCAGGTTTCCTTTTGCCGCGTTAATGCTTATTTTGTTAATAAGTGTGAAAACAGTAAAAGAAGAGTGACAGATGGCCACGACTACTCCCCACACATCACAGATTTGATTGAAAATAATAGAGAGAAGGCCAAACATCACACTGTTACTCCATTTGATATAGGCCGAGGGATATACCAAGTGGAAATGGGATGTGGTGGTCGAACGTTGGGAAAGGGCGGGAGAACAAATTGTCCATCTGCGGCGGCGTACTTGCACATGTAAAAAGATGGAAATGTATGAGATTCCATGCTCCCATGTATTACCTGTGTGCAGACAACGTAGTTTGTCTTCTCATCCGTTTGTGGATCCTTTTTTCTCATCTGACCAATATGCCGCCACATATCAAAGAGTCTTTAAACCCATTCCTGGCCGTGATTATTGGCCGACTTACAATGGACCTGAAATTGTGCATGAACCATCCATGCATCGGGCTAAGGGAAGACCTAAGTCCACACGTATTAAGAATGAGATGAATGAAGGTCCCTGAGGAACGGTTAGATGTGAAAATGTAAACAAACCGATCATAATCGGGCCACATGTGCGAAGAGATCTTCAGGAGATGGTGGGGAGTCGACTTCGTAAGTATTTAATTATTAAATTCCGTAACTCATAGTAATGTGAATTATAAAATAATGATTTCAAATTATATATTAATCACTGACTAACTACCTTTTCATTTTTTGTAGGCACTATGGAGGTGTCAGCGGATCCATGGCTGATTGATGACCAAGATCATGACCAAAATGATAAAGAAGATCATGAAAAATTGTAGTCTCTCTATTATTGGACGAAATAATGTACACCAAATTTTGTAGAAACACTTTACTTTTTAACGTATTTTCACCTGCAAACTAATGGATATTGTGTTATTAATACTTTATATCATTTTGTATCATTTTTACCAAATTGTGTTTCTCGCTTTGTATGATTTTACCAAATTGTGTTTTGTATGTGTTTTGTAAGTTGTCAAACGGTGAATTGCGATAATCGGGCTGGTCTCAAACAGAACGTTTGGGTGTTAACGTATTTGGGAAGGGGAACGTCGCCAAACCGGATGACGACTTATAAGTCGTCAAACGGTTTGGCGACTTTCCCCGACCAAAGTTAATCCCAACAGTATATCGGTAAATAGTTTTAACTCAACAATAATTCCGTAATTATTTAATTAATTAGCATTAATACAGAAAAAACTCACATTTTACGGGCCATTTTATACACAAGTGGTTTGTGCAAGCAAATTGTTTGTGTTCATACGATTTTTTGCAAGATAATTACAAGTTATCTATAACACGGACATATTAAGCTCTCATGTGGCATGTCAATTCCTTTTATTTTTGTGTGTAATTGTTATATGGAGTAACTTTTATCATTTATAATCCATTTAAAAAAAAATATCTGAATTTAAATTTTTATTATATTTTATATCGTACTAATATTGCATATTTAAAATCAAAAAAAGCTACAATATATTTAGAAAAAATGGAATTTTTCGAAAAAAAATTGTGCAATATTGATACCATTAGAAACATCATAAAAATATTTAACTTGATATATAAAAATGAATAATAAGTAATAAATATATATAGTAATTTGAAAAAAAACAAAATAATTGGAATGCCACAAGACAATGAAAGAAAGAAGATGTTTAGAAAGAGAGAACTAGGGCAAAGCTAGATTTCACTACAAAGGGGTGAAATATAATATAAATACTACTACCTATGTCCCGCTGAAAGGTTTCCATGACAAAACGACACAAATATTTAGACAATAATTAAATAAGTAATTTGAGAAATAATTTTAATAGGTATTTCGTATATAATATAATAAGGTTAGTGTTGATAACTGTGGTGTTATAAATGTATTATTTCTTACACATTAGGAGGACCTTTGTTATGATTTTTAATGAGAAAATTCTTGAAATATTAGTAAAAAAGTTTGAAAGTTCCAAAATAGTACTGCCATTTTTTTATTCCCAAAATATGAGTAGTTATTGTCAATTTAGAAAATACTACCATATTTAAAGTCCGATGCTGCCAAAACATGACAATAATTAGTCATATTTTGGGAATAAAATCATGATGGTCTTATTCTGGAATATACAAACATTTTTAGATATGTTTAGGGTAATTTTTCATTTTTAATTGGCCCAAAAAAACTACACTACACACGCAGCAAGATTTTCTCTTTTTATTGATCTAGTTATGCACTATTTATTATGTGGGGGGCAAAACACAACATAATAGTAATATTACCGGAGAACAAAATTATATTCATTCTAAAAAGGATGATTCAGCCATATTATTTTTGAAGGTATAGTAAATTAAAATACTAAAATAAGACACATGGGTAAGTTAAAACATGTTATGGGTTGACCCGGTACTTAGTTTAAGTGAAACAAAATATTTTTCTTTTTTAGTCCTTGTCGGTGGAATTAGGCGGTTGCTTATAACGATAGAACAACTTCACTTGATACGAAATCTAAGTAAAAGAGCGTTCTTTGTACCTTCATGGCTTACCTCATGGCCTTTTTCTTGGCTTGCTTTCCGCAATCGCCTTGCAACGTATGATAATCTTAGTAGGCTTGAGTTAGTTAATATATGTCCGTTTTGCAAGGGTGAACCGAAAACGGTACCACACATATTCTTTGGTTGTCATTTTTCAGGAGCTATTTTAAGCAGAGTGCACATATGAATTGGATTGCATAGACAGATGACTACATTGGATAGCTCGGTGAAATGGATCAAGAAACACCATGGAGGAGCAGGAATCAAAGCTAAAGTAGTCCGAAATGCCTTCATCTATACCGTTTATTGGATATGGAGAGTTAGAAATCCAACCATATTTTATGGGGCCATAGTGAAAGAGGAGGATGTTTTTGCTAGGATCAAATACATGGTGTATAAGATCCTTTACAACATTTACCCACATGAGCTCATCACTTTTTGATATCTCTGTTGCATTAGATTTGTCCCATCACCTATTTTCTGTGTTCTGCCGTGTGTGATTATCTTGTATAGTTTTTGGGAAAAATTCACATGAATAATCCCAACTATCAGGTGTATTCTATTTTTAATCCCAAATATATGTAATTCTAAAATAATTCAATGAATGAGGGTCATCTTCTCTAAACAACCCGGTGACCTACATAAACCAATTCAGTAGGTCACTTGGCACGTGGCATGTTTGGATTAGTCTTTTTTTGTTCTTATTTTATTTCTTACTCCGTATGTTCTCTCTTTTTTCCGCTGCTCCGTCCATTGTCTCTGAGTTTTCTTTGGTGTGCAATATCCTTCTCATTCGTCGTTTTTTTCCTCCACTCTTCTCTCCCACTCTCTCTTCTTTTTACTTCTTTTTCGTCTGTAATTCTCTTTTTTCTTTTAATTTTTCCATAGTTGCTCCAGCCTCCGGTGCTCCTCCCTGTCTTCCCTTCCCAGTGGGTTACTGCTTCAGGCCCAAAAACCAAGGAAATGGAATCGGTTGCTAGACACCACAACTCTCTCATATCCACCCCGTTGGTTTCTTTTTCTTTCGAATTAAGAGGGGAGAACAGCCGGATGAGATTCAGAAGAGATACGTGGAGGGGAGATAGCCGGAATATTTCCATACATAGCCGAGAAGAGCAAAACCAGAGTCATAGATGGTAGAAGGGAGATAGCTGAATGTGCTTCATCGTCCCTAGATTGTTGTCGTCACAAACTTTGTCTCCACGACTCCACCGGAGATGGGAGATTCCCAGTTGAGTGAAGAGGAAATCAACATGTCCAGGACCTCAATTCGAATAGAGTATGGAGCCGGAGAGAAGAGATTGTAAGTCTTCTCCTCCTTGCCGACCGTTCCATCTGCTCCTGCATTCGCTGGCCGGTCGGCCAACTGTCCCCAAAGAAGTATATAAAGGCCTGCTGTTTCAGACGTTCAAAGAAGCGTCCATTTATTCCTTTTTTGCCTGTTTTTTTAGTTTTTACCGGTTCAATAAGTTTCAGGTAACCTGGGATCAATCTGAGAAGATGACATACGCACGGTAAAAAAAGAGTTGGTCCATATATATTTTTATTCACAATATGATTAAATATAAAAAAAATATGTTTTTTACAATTTTACATTATTTCAAAAATGGAGTACAATAAGTGAATATAAAAAAGTATAAATCCATACAAAAAAATATTCAAAGTAAAAGAAAATTAAAATAAAAACATTCACACCATCTAACAGAATTTGCTACGTAATAATAATCAGTATTGTTGGTAATGGTAATGAAATATTGAACTTAACTGTTAGAGTTTTGAAAAATTACTTTAAAGAGAACTTTTAGTGGTAATGTCTAATAATTTTCTTTTCTTATCATGTATTAAAATCCCCAATCCACGTTGTCTAAATCCTCAATAACACCACATATATAGAGCTTTACATGACTAAAATACGTCTTGGTAGGAATATTTCATCTTTTTCTAATGATAGAGTTTGATATTTATTGATTGTCAATTTGTCATAATACAGGCGATAACTATATGAAAATGTTTTTTTATAATCCAGGTGTCGGGGCTTACGCTCCCATAATCCTGGAGTCTGTGAACTACCCTCCAAAGCCCCTAGATAGTTAAATCCGAATCTGATCACAGTCAGCCTTGTCAGTACTGGCTCCAAAGGACGAATCCAGCAAGACTTACATCACCTTTCAGGCAGCTCCTCCCACCACATGATCCCGTTACCTTCATTACCATCCTCTTTCTTCTCAGCCGCTGAGCAACTCCGTGAAGGTAGGAAGAATCATCGGGAGCAAGACCTCCATCATCTCCCCTTAGTGGGAATTGAACCCAAGACCTCCCACAAAGGAGGCAATTGGGGGGTGGATGGTCATCCATTGGACTATACCCACCTTCCCTATGAAAATGTTTTATCATAAGTTTAAAAGTAATGAGAGAGAAGATGAAAGTGGAAATGTCCCCGATCATTTGTTAGTCCCTTATGAGAGAGAAATTTCTCGTATTAGAGAGAAAAATTTCCCGTATAAGAGAGAAACTTTTTCCGTATAAGAGAGAAAATTTCTATCGTCAACTTTTAGTTTTCTTATCTTACATAATCTTATCGTATCGTATACTTAAAAGTACTCCGTACTACATATGAGAGAGAAAATTCTTGCGCTCAATTATTAGCATGTTTATGTTCTTATACCTAAAATCACTACATATGAGAGGAAAAATTCTTCCGCTCAATTATATGTTGTTACTAACCATATTGAAGTTGAAATAATGTACCTATTTGAAATGTCACATATTGAAATTTATGATGTACATGATTATGGATAAGTGGATAACCAATAAAATACATGTTTGTACATTCTGATTACTGGTGCGAGGTTTCAAACACGCACAAATGAGGGAGAGTGACATTGTAAATCTTCTTGATGGGACTACGGTAAGGTATATTTCAATTTTGGTTAAAATGAATCTAATAATTTCAATTTCTTTATTTATTAAATTTAATAATACTTTTATGACAATATAAATAACACGGTAACGTTTTTGTCTTAAGTGTTACATTTGTGAAGTTGAAAATGTTATTTTTTCTATATACATTAAAATTTAAAATATAAAAGTTTAAATAAATAGTTAGTACTAATAATTTGTATGGAGGTAGGAAAATAGGAATGGTGTTTAATAATCTTTCAATTTTTTAAATTTTTTATATGCAATATTGGTATCATATGAAAGATCGTAAAAAAATATGAATTTTGATATACTTTTCGTAAAGATTAGAGAAAAAATGAAAAAGTTTTAAGACTAAAGAAAAATGGTGTTTTTCATACATTGGGCCCATATCATTAATGTCACATGTATTATATACGGAGTAATACTAATATCATACGTTACATGCCAAAAAAATGCTGAGCTTCCTCTGCGGTGGTTGTTCCGTAATGTCCTTGAAATGCCACATGTCATTTGTATAGGAAGGGAGACAATTAAGGAGAGAATAACACATAAACTTCATTAAGGGTAAAATAGTCTTTGAATGAGCTATTTGCTTTCTTATATATAAATAGATTTGAGATTAATACTGAAAGACACGTGATAGTTGAGATTATTCATGTGATTTTTTTCTAGTTTTTAAGGTGATGTGTTATCCTTTCTTGAGATAGCCTCGTTTTTACTCCCTATTTCTACCTCTATATTACTTATAGACTTTTCAATTCCAAAAACCTTACTCTTTTTCCTTTTTCCAAAAAACTGACCTGATTTTAATTAACTGTAGCCTTATTTTACTAATTGACTGGCTGCCATTTTATATTCCGTCCGCATCATTTAATTCATTTCCATTCACATCTCAATTCATTCCATCTTCAGCATCTGTCTTCCGCATTTACTTGACAGACCATAGGAGCTTCCGCCGCTGCCAATAGTGACATGATACCGCCCATCCACCGCCTCCACTGGTACATCCCTACCACCGCCCATCCCACCACCTCTGTCGCACACAAGTCGTTGAGGTCGTCGATAATCTTTCTTCTACTTCTTTTTTCTGTCCACAACTCCGCCTTCATCTTCTTCGCAATCTTCTGAAACTCCGACGGCCATACAACCGGTCAAGATTTATTCTACCCTTCTCGTTCGGAATTTGGATCCAATTTGAGGGTGTTTTATTTTCAGATCTGGGCGGTTGGGCGGGGATGGACTAGTTATGCAGGGGCTTGGGCTAGGGGTAGGGCAACTATGGGGCAGTTCTGTTGGGGATAAGGTGGACTGATGGAGGAGGGTAGGGTTGGTGTGGCTGGTCACAATGCCCTTGGGTCTGCCACCGGTGGCCACGATTTGGTTGTCTGGTATGGGTGTTTAGGGTATGATTATTGATTGGTTCATTGATGTAAAACCATGATGTTCATATTCAAATTCATTATAGTTGTCGCTCAGGGTGAAGTCTTTTTTGTGATGGGTGGAAAGAAATTGTGATTGAATTAGTCACTAAAGGGTTGAGTATCCGAAGTCATTAAACACAAGTCACTGAACACAGACTCACTGAACACAAGTCACCAAGGTGAGTTTCAGTGATTAGGGTAGGTCACTAGGAGCGTTTTAACTACGGGTTGGGGCGGCAGTTCATAAATGGAGGGCAGTTGAGTCACTAGTCGAGGTTTCGGGGTGACGGAGTCACTAACTATACAATCACTTTCAACCGAGGACTTGCTAGTCACTGGAATAAATGTAAGTGACCATCATGTGGTCACTAATGGCGGCGGCAAAAGTGCAGCCGGCGGCGGTGCTTGTGATAGTGGTGGCAGCAAAATTGAAGCCGGCGGCGGTGCTTGTGATGGCCTTGGCTATCATTGGGGTGGTTAGAGAGATTACGTAATTCGTAATTATGAAAAATGGAAAACCACAATCTATAATAAATGTAATATTAAATATGTACATAAATGATTTGGTAAGTCACATATTTGGGAAATTTAAAACTAAGTCACATTTTTGTCATTTGTATTTGATTTAGTAATATTCATAAAAAAAGGCCTACATAAATCACTCTCTTGGATAATATATATACTCACCTTTTATAAGAAAAAGAGAAGTTAATTAATTAATTAAAATGGGAAGGGAGTCCTCTGTTGCAAAAAATAGAGTGGGTTACCCGTGAAGTTCGACCTAATATCGTCCCAAAACGAGCACGGACATTGAACCAAACTCAACGTAACCCTTGTGTTTTTGCGATTTATATTGCACACAAGACTGGATTACCGTGGGTAGCGTATGAGCGTTTCCCTTGAAAAGGCAGGTGTATGAATCGGATACAGCGACGGCAGTAGCAGGAAATCGCCATGGATCCATCCCAGCACCCTTCGCAGCCGGAACAAGTTTCCTCAGAAGCGTTCAGCGCATTGCCATCTTCACAAATCCAAGCCCCCTCGTATGCACACGACCCGAATCAAGCAGCATATGCTTACTATCCACCATCGTATCAGTACTCATACTACGATCCGGCGCAACAAGCGGCATATGACTACTCAAACGCCTATTACCAACAGCCCCACCAAGAACAACCAACATCCACAAATCCGGCACAACCAACATCTGCTGATCCTGCAGCCGCCGCCGCCGCAGTTCAATACCAATATTCATATTACCAGCAGCCGCTACAACATGGGGTGGAATATGGAGGGGCGTACGGATCCGTGGCTACAACCCACATTGGGGCACCCGCCGGCCAGGTATGGGTTTAAGTGTTGTTGGTTGATCAATTGGTCATACATTTTGAGATGCGAAATTAGGTATTCATTCATATATTATGATTAATTTGGTGTTGGACTTGAATTCAGCACTAGGTTGTAGCTTTTCTCATCTGAAGTGTTAAATCTTTAGATTGATTGTCGTGTTTACAGTTTATGAATCCCAATGAGGTTTATGCTGTGCTCTCTAATTTAAACATACCTTTGTTTCTACTTGTGCTGGGCTTTACTTATTTGAGAAATGAATGGAGAAGGAAAAAACTATAAAAAGTAGCACAACAAGAGATGGATTTGGGTTCGAATGTGAAACAGAGACACAGGATGAAGAAATCTGTCAATTTAAAATTCAACTTTTGTAGATTTATAAGTTACCCGTCCTAATTAAATGCTCTAGTTTTGCTTTCCTGCACAAAACTGGTTGAGCTTGGTAGCTCTATTCCTCATACAAGCTGAGTCCTGCTAAACGACGAGTGGAACTTGAGCAATCCATGTGATGACTATTCTGCTCAGCTAATTATTATACAAGATTTTCAAGATGCTATACTTCCCTAAGAGCATATTTGGAACCTCAGAATCGATTGTCTGTTCCTGACAAGTGTCATCATTTCTCTGCAAAGACTTGGAGCATAATTAGCTGAGCTGAATGGCCAATGCAAATGCTAGAAAAGCTGAACAAAGTGAGCTGGTGTCTTAAATTGGTAAACTCAAGCTCACTCTTAAAGTGCAAACCAGCTTGCATATCGTCAACAAACCAAGCTTGAACAGCCTATAGTGTGGCCAGTTTTATTATTCCCCTTACAATCCTACTTAAAGTTTTCTTTGTCATTTGCAGAAATGGTTAGTCACAAGAATTGGAATTCGTTGAAGATTTTGATGATGTTTGAGATGGTACAAGAGCACCGATTTCGATTGGACTGTACTACAGTTTTACTTTTTCTTACTTCCCTAGTATTAAACAACCCACTCATTATGCCTTTGTTTGGTTGGTGGCTTTTGGAAGGGAGGAAGGAAAGTGACGTAGTCGTGTGTATTTGGTTGGGGAAGCTAGAGGGAAGAGTGAGGACAATATAGGACCCATAAAATCCTCCAAACTCATCATAACTCCTTCCCTAATTCAGGGACTGGGAGATAAATATTTTGTTAATATGCCACTTTTTTTAATCAATATTTTTCTTACATTACAATTATTATCAGTTTATTGCCAAACATAGATAGCCCTTAGGGAAATGATTAAGGAGCTAAAGTAGAAATTTTTAATTCAAAATCATAGGTGTGTGCGTTTTACACTTCTACATATTTGAATGCATGTTTGCATCCCATAATAAACGTTCTGCTAAGATATATGGTTAGCATACCTTACTATTGTAGTATTATTAGTTCTATACATATGGATCAGTAATTTCACCGTGAAAAATTATAAAACCGAATATGATATTTTTACAAATATTTCCAAAATACAACTTTTTCCCACTATATTGAATCAATACTTTTTTATAACCCCCTTACACTTTATCCCATGCACTTCCATATTTTCTCCTCCCCTCTTTTGAACCAAACAAGGGCTGCTTGGGTTATTTCATAAGCTGACAAGATTTAATATCTCCAATCATTGCTTCACTAGTGAAAGATTTCGTACTGGGCTGTTAAGACGCTGCCTTATGAACCATAAAACCTTTCAGCAAAGAGATGTCACCCCTCATTCTACATTGAATAATGTTAGATACCATGGTTAGGGTAAACTCTACTCCTCATGATATTTTCCATCTAAGTGGTAAATTCATGCAGTGAGGATTTTTTGAATTCCATCTCATTATTCTTTTGTTGCAACAGAAAGGGTGTATGGCATAAAACCTTTTCATTTTTTTCTTTTGCATGAATTTATAGCATTAACAAATCTTAGGCACTTAGGATGTTTTTACTTGGACTGTTTTCAGTAACAGATAAGACTTAAACAGACCAGACCTGAATTGTTTAGGTGTAAAATACACAGAGACCAGACGTTTACCAGACCAGTTCAGACCAGACCAGACTTAAACAGACCATACCAGACCAGTAAATTTCAGTCCAATTAAAAACATCCTTAATCGACACAAGCAGTTTTCATGTAACGGATCCCAACATATAGTGGTCATGATGACAACTATGACTGTGAGCTATTCATCTCTTTATTTTATTTTGTCGCACTTCCTACTCTCATTTCCTATTGTGTGCAGTCAATAGATAAATGTTGGTCATTAAGTATAAGTAGAATTTCAATGGCATGGATTGTATGTGTTGGATAGTCGATGAATAATTAAACCATGCAGCATGTAGATGGTCGAGTCAATGTTTAAGGCCACGCCGTATCCCATATGTTAGTAGTGTTGCTTCAGAGACAACTGAAGCATTAATTGTGTCCTATATTGTATACTCCTTTCAGTGGCAATATGACGAGAAGTCAAATGATTGCATATGCATGTTGGGTGATCTGTTTAATTATTTATACTGCTGCCTGACAGTGGATACGTTTTATGCCATAACAATGATATTGAAAGCATGACTGGACCAGGCCGGCTGGTTCTGGAACTGGCCAGGTATCCAGCCTATTCATCTAGCCACCTTTTCAAAAAATCAGGATTGAACTGTTGGGGTCGCCCAAGTACCACTTAACTGGCCAAAACCCATTCAAACTATTGGCTGATTTAATGTTTTTAGTCCTATTTGATTCATGCACATTAAATTTTCTTTTGATGTAAGATGCTTGAACTTATGCTCTTTTGTAATGTTATTTATGCTGTAATCCTATGACCATCTAAGCTAATCTTGACATGCCATATTAAAAATTGAGACTTCAGAGACTTTGTTGATATTGATTTTGTTGGTTTTGATTAGATAATGAATACTGTCACATTGATGTTTAAAGAAATATTCTATAGCAGATAATTTATGATATACAAGTATGAATTATTAAACCGGTAAAACCATTGAACCTCTGAACAATAACTTGTGTAGTCCAAATTTCAGCCACTCAGCTTCATCACATTGTATATGCACACATGATTTTTAGATGATGTATTTGTCATCATTTAACAGGTCATGCAATCATCATCACATAGAGGCGGCAGAGGGAGAAGGGGTGGTCGAGGAGGTGGGCGGGGAGTAGGCCGTCGAGGTCCAACTCTGACCCATGCATCAGCACAACCTTCAGCTCCCGTTTGGCCACCCCCTCGTATGGCGTGGTGCGAACTCTGCAGGGTTGAGTGCAACACTCCTGAAATCCTCGAGCAGCACAAGAGCGGAAAGAAACACCTAAAGAACTTCAAAGTTCAGGAAGAATTGCACCGAGTCGTGGCTGCTGCCAACACTGCTCAGGTTCAGCCGTCAGAGGGAGTTGGACCTTCTTTGGCAACACCCGAAGTGAATGCATCTGCTGTTAACGAAGGAGGAGAAGGTCAAGTGCGCGGATTGAAGCGCAAGGCGAGAGGCGGCGGTCGGGGAGGAGGAGTGGGAAAGAGTTTGAGGAGAAAACCAACAAACGGCCCTAAAGGAGGACACATTCCTTTAATATGTGAGCTATGCAACGTCACTTGTGAGACACAACTGGTTTTCCAGACCCATCTGAATGGGAAGAAGCACATAGCAAACCGCAAACGGTTTGAGGAATCAGAGGCCGCGTTTGGGCAGGCGGCAGCCCAGGCGTTATATCCAGCTCTTCAACAACTTGTTCAGATGGCAGCACTGGATCCTCAATTTCTTCTTCTTCAGCAGCAGCAGACGGTTCTTCCTGGAGGAGGAGGTACTCAGGATCTACCTTTGGTCTTCAATCAAGTACCACCGCCAACAGCAGTGACACCACCAGCGGCGACAGAGGCAGAAGATTTGGTGAATCCTCCTAACCCTCCTCCGGAGAACCATGAAGCTCCTCCGTCAACAGCAGTGACACCACCAGCGGCGGCTGCAGAGGCAGCAGTCGCCACCTGATGTGTAGTAATTCACCATTTCGTTAGCTGTGACATCTACTATGTGAGCCTGAATTAGAAATAACTTGTTGCCATTGTGTTTCGCAAAATGACGAACCTTTTACGTAGTTCGGAAAAGAAAGGAATATGAATCTTCAGAACCTGAGTTCAGTTTATTACTACTTGCCCATTTTAGTCCCCTGACTTTTATATAGGTTGTTTGGCCTTTGTTTGGTAGTTTCACTATTGAATTGTTGTCATTATAGAACTTCATTGGCTTTCAATATATTTAAAATATACGGAGTTGTGTTATATGTTTAACTATAGACATTTATCTTCCAGAGTTCCATCGGTGAACATATGACAGACAACCCAAAAGGCCAAAACCGATGGAAACAGTTTCATGGTTTTTATTTATCTGGTAAGAATAGAAAGCCAACTGTTCAAATTGAATTCATTCTTGGTGTACATCCTTAGTTGCTTGTGCACAATGAATACATGAGTTGGTGTACTACTAGCGTTTTCTATTCAAATGATTCATTTTTGGTGTATACATGACTTGTACACATTTTGTGTATACTCTCCTAGTTATTTGTGTACATGGGCAACTTCTGAACGAATTGCTTATGTTTCGAATTGCCTGTCAGCCCAGTAGGGGGTGTGCACAAAATGTGTACAACTTATGTGTATAAATACTTTTTCCATATTTTGAGAACAAAATGACAAAATTTTCATACATGCTTTGTCGCCAAATCTTTTGAATTGCGCCAAGTGGTATATGATTGATTATAAGATTATTGATGATGCAATAAATTTTATAATCATTTAAAATTAAGGTAATGTGCTGGCAACATTTATATGATTCAAAAGTATACATAGTACTCCGTATTTTTTACAATTTTAAATGTGTCTCACATAGTTCCTCCTTGCTCGGCATAACATTTCCTTGGTTGCAAACATGTAATAACATTTCATCAATTCCAAATAAGCCTGTCAATGGGTCGGGTTCGGGTCGGAACGTAGTGGTTCGAATTTGGTTTGGGGATTTGGGGAAGATGAAGTGTTTGAGGCGGATTTGGGGTTAAAACGCCCGTATACCCGATCGAGTATGTGCTGTTACTCGGTCGGGTATGTCCGGAAAGTGGGGTTTTTGAGCAGCCTGCCTCCGGTACTCGATCGGGTATGTGTTGTTACCCGGTCGAGTATTGCTGGAAAATGCATTTGTTGAGTGGTCTGCCTCTGGTACCCGATCGGGTATCATTCCATACTCGATCGGGTATGTGTTCTTTTCTACGTTTTGAGGCATGTACTCGGTCGAGTGTGGGAATCAGTTTCCTTCAACTTTAGCATTTCTGTACATACCCGACCGGGTGTATAGTGATACCCGATCGGGTATCCCTTGTTTTTCAATTTTCGAGCCCTGTACTCGACCGAATATGGGCATCAGTTTCCCTGGTACTTCGACTTTCTGTACATACTCGACCGGGTATATAGTGATACCCGATCGGGTATGTCTATTTTCTTTCAAAAACTCATGCTTCCTCGATCGAGTAATGCCCGGTTCCCCTTCTTTTGGCCATACCCGACCGAGTATAAGGTGGTACTCGATCGGGTATGTCCCCAGATGTTCCAAAACCTGCATTTTATTTCTTTTTCCTCCAAAAACACGTGATTAGTTCCCTCTCTCATTGATCTCTCAAATAATTTAAACAAACAAAAAATGAATTATAAACACTCGAATTTATGAAAAAATAAACTTGGGTTGCCTCCCAAGAAGCGCCTTAGTTAATGTCATGGCACGACGTTATTCATTTTTTTTCTATTTTTTTTTAAGTGGGATCGTGAACATCCCTTGATTCATTTTTTGTGGCCTTATTTAGCCATTTTTCAAATTTATTTTTCGGCCTTTTCCAGTAAGGCCGGGGTTTCTTTCTCATTACCACCTCCATCATAGGTGGATCTGGTTCCCATTTTATCACATTCCTTCCTATCAAAGATGACTTCTCGTGTTTATTTTTTTCTTCTTGAAAAAATCTGATTTTATCCGCTTCTTTGAAAAATACCGGTTCTTGTGGTTCAACAACATGTAAAGAACAAAGAGTTGGATTTTGCATTTGTTTTTTCGTAGAGTCCAAGATGTTGAATTTCACTTTTTGATCATCGAACTCTAAAGTTAATGAACCACTAGAAACGTCAATTTTCGTTTTTGCGGTCTTCATGAAGGGTCTACCCAAAAGGATGGGTGTTGTTTGGTCATCAGTTCCCATTTCAAGGACATAGAAGTCAACAGGAAAAACCATATTTTCTACTTCTACTAGCACATCTTCTACTACACCCTTCGGGTAAGTACTAGAATGATCCACCAGTTGAATCACTACACCGGTTTGATGTAATGGGCCAAGTTGTAGAGTTTTATAAACAGAATAGGGGATGACATTTATTGATGCCCCTAAATCCAACAAGGCCTTAGGAAATGTGGTGTCTCCTATTTTGCAAGGGATAGTGAACATGCCTGGGTCGTTACATTTTTCGGGGAGTTTTCTCTGAAAAATGGACGAGACGCGTTCACTAACTCTAACTTCTTGTTTCCCCTTCAATTTATCTTTTCTTTTTGTTTTGCATAATTCTTTTAAAAATTTAGCAAAACGAGGGACATTTTTCATTAAGTTAAGAAGCGGAATGTTTACCTCACACTTTGCGAAGGTTTCATAGATGTCGGCATCTTTCTCTAGCTTCTTTGTCTCCTTCAGCGCCTCAGGAAACGGGATTTCTTGTTCATATGATGAGGGTGGGGGAAGCTTGGTTTCTGTGATCTCCTCCTCCGGTGGGACTACTTTTTCAGGGTCCACACCCTCCATCTCTTTATCGTTCTCTCCTACCTCTTCCAACGTCGCCCCACTTCTCAACATTATAGCATTCACATGTTGTCTCGGGTTTTGCTCCGTTTGAGATGGGAGTTTACCCGAGTCCTTTGTTTCAAGTCGGATTACGGCATTTGCAATTTGACTGACTTGGCTTTCCAAATTCTGAATGCTGGATTTGGTCTCATGCTGAAATTGAACCATGTTTTGTTGCATGGTTGAGACATTTGAGGTGAGTGCTCGGATCATGTCTTCGGTGGACATACTTGAGCTTGACGTCTGGCCTTGGTGATTTGGGAAAGTTGGTTGCAAGGGCTGATTTTGAGGGTTCCCATATCTCAAATTCGGGTGATCTCTCCACCCAGGATTGTAGGAGTTAGAGTGGGGATCATACCTCTTTTGGCCTTGAAATCCCAAAGCATTGACTTGCTCGGAATTCTCTTCTTGTAGTGTTGGGCAGAAATCGGTGGGGTGCCCCTATGTTGAGCATATGCCGCAGACCTTGACTTCTTGGTGTTTTGGATTTAAAAGGAAATTCTTTACCAAAGAAGTCAAGCCGGTCACTTGACTTTCCAACGAGATGTTGGATTCCGCTGCCATGACTCGTTTTGATGATGACCTCCCATTGTAGTGTCTAGAATTCTCGGCCAACTCCGAGATGAGATTCCTAGCTTGGGAAGGGGTTTTGTTGACAATTCCCCCTCCGGATGCTGCGTTCACCAGGCGTCTATCTTGCTCCGCAAGACCGTCATAGAAGTAGAAGATGAGGTCTTGCTCTGTGTAACCATGATACGGGCAACTAGCACACAATTTTTTAAAACGCTCCCAATACTCATATAATGTCTCATCATCTTTTTGCTCGATGTTGCTTATTTGTTTTTTCAAAGATGATGAGACGGATGCATGGTAGTACCTTTCTAGGAAGCACTTTTTCATCGATGCCCATGTATCTATACTCCCTGAAGGGAGATAGAATAACCAACCCTTAGCTGTGGCTTTGAGGGAGAATGGAAAGACCCTCAACTTGATTTGTTCATCGTTAACTCCATTTGGGCACATGCTTGTGCAAACAATATGGAATTCCGAGAGATGTTTGTTTGGGTCCTCGCCCCGTAGACCATGGAATGAAGGAAGCAGATGAATGAGCCCAGATTTTAGCTCAAACGTATTACCCTCATCAAGTGTAGGGAAGGTAATACACAGTGGTTGTTGGTTGAGGTTTGGAGCTGTGAGCTCCCTCAGCGTTCTTGTTTCAAGAGTCATAGTGGTTGGCTCTTCGGTGTCGCTAGAACTAGAGCTAGCGGTGTATGAGTCTCTGGTAGATGATTCTTCCGAGTCGGTATTAGAAAATTTACTTTTCAACCGCTCGAAAGTTTGTTCTATTTCTGGGTTTTTGTGATATGCGATTTCGTTTATGGAACGATGTTTAACCATAAACTCCACTAAGCTCAGAAAATAGAAAAATAAACACTCTTTATATTTTGACGTGCACTTTGTCGTGAGGTGCACTCAAAATAAATACAATACAACGAATATACGTAGTATAACGAAGTAAGGTTCGTATCCACAGGGAAAGGAATACTTTTCTTTTATATAAGTAGTAACAAAGGGGGGTTTAGATTTGTTTGATTTAAAAACACAAAGATGAACAACCTATATGAGTTTAATTTAATGAGATGAGGACTTGGTTTTGCTTTTATCCATTTAATGAAATGTTCGTCGATCCCGGTTATATCTTTAACCATCTTCCTCTCGAATACTCAATCGAGGAGTATATCCAGTTCATCGAGGGTAGTTATTAATAACGAGATGCGTTCATTAATAAAACTTACGATCGAGTCAATATAGAACAAGCGCCGTATATTAACTTGATAGTAGCAATAAACTTAAGATGAAAATGATTGAGATTGATAACCTCAACACAAGCGGTTTATTGGTTTAATCAATATAACTAATTCCCCTTGGCATATTAACCATGAGATGCATGCATTAATATTCCAAGTTTACTACCGTTGAAACAACCGGATTAATAACAAGCGTATTAACCGATCGATTCTAGTAATAATCAATATGAGAAACAATACTAGTTGATACTTTAAGTAATGTTTAAGATATTAACATGAAATATGAATAGGAATTAATTAATACTCAAGGAAGAATATTAAAGAATATGAATCCTACTATGATTAATATCAAGATGTTAACTAATTGTCATCTTAGTAACACTCCCCAATATTAACATAGAGGAAGAAATAACTATTACTATAACCAATGTCAAGATGTTAACTAATTGTCATCTTAGTAACACTCCCCAACTTTGATATAGAAATAGTATTTTAAAGGAAGAATTAATATTCAAAGAAGAAGATTAAAGAAAATAACTCACAACTTACAAATTCATTAAACTTCAAAGTAGCAAAACCAAGATGGAAGGGTTTAGCTCCTCATTTGGAGACTAAACATGATGAAAAATATAAAGAAAGAACTATTCTATACTGAGCTTAGATGTACAAAGGAATTGGATATCTTTTTGTGAAGGAAAGGAGGTGTATTTATAGGCTTTTGGGATGGGATTCGGGTACTCGATCGGGTATATACATGGTACCCGATCGAGTATGTGTGTAATACTCGATCCGAGGTGTACTCGATCGGTTTCAGGCTGTTTTCCATAAGTATACCCGATCGGGTATATGTTTATACCCGGTCGAGTATGCTTAGAAAGTGGTATTCGTACCATACTCGACCGATCTTTGCTTAAATTCAAAGGCATACCTGATCGGGTATGTCGGTCTACCCGATCGGGTATAGACATTAAATCGTGGCCGAAATCCTCCCGACATGTTCCCTTGTCTTCGGATCTGATCCGATTTGAAGTTCCAACCTAATACCCGATCGAGTATAGTTAATACTCGACCGAGTATAGACCAAAATTCAGGATCTTCTTTTGTCTTCAAATTTTTGCACCTTCTTTCCACTCTTTGGGTTCACCAACTGTACTTCGAGTGATCAAGACCTGTTTGAGCTCAGAATATATCTAATCTAAACTATTTACAAGAATTTAACAAACTAATCTATTACACCAAAAGTGTGTAATTTCCATAGTAAAGATCAAGCAAAACTAATTAAAAACACAAACACAAACATAAATATGGAAATCACAAAGTTTCCAGACCTGAACCCGACCCATTTACCCGGCGGGTCTGAAAAATTGGACCCGGACCTAGACCCAACGGGTCTCGGAATCGGGTCGGGCAGACCCGTCCGCCAAGTATGATACGCACATCATTATAAACTTTGTGAAAATAACAAGACGTGTATGTGAAATATAAAGCAAAGTGTACAAATTTAAAAGCAAAATATATCTCACTTTTCAAAAAAATCAAAGTCTCTCATAGAAAATTAGTACTTTTATCGAATAAAGTATCAGTTCTTGTACAGATATATAGCTCCACACTTTGCTTCGCTTTCTGTCACACAAAAAGCTCGTAGAATAAACTAGAAGTTAAGTCATAAAAATGTCTCTTGGACCTCAATTTATACCCTGGGATCGGCGCATCATGAGGATGGTGCGCCTGATCCCAAAACGACGCAGCATTCACTATTTTTTTTTCTGTTAAAAATTGTAATAACTTTTTTATTTGATATCCGATTTTTATAAATTTTATATCATTTTTTTTTATTTTTCATGATCTATCAAATGAGACCAATATTGCTTATGTAATTTTAACAAATTATTTCGAAGTTACATTTGATAATATATCATGAAGTTACATCTTTTTCTGCGCGAGTTACATCTTATTGTACGCGAGTTACATCTTAATATACACGAGTTACATCTTAATGTATGTGAGTTACACCATGAAATAAACCCCTGCTACATCTTTCATTTTTATCATTTGAAAATAGTGTATGAATATGAAATACAATATACTTATTTTATGTGGATTAATAAAATTTTGCATTAAATTGGTAAAGAAAAAAATTAATTCAGTTATAATTGAATTAGTTCAAGATAAAGATAAGTAAAAAATCACAAATAATTAGATATAACTCACACATAATTACATGTAACTCGCGCATAAAAGTATGTAACTCGTGTATAACAAGATGTAACTCACACATAACAAGATGTAACTCACACATAATTACATGTAACTCTCGCATAAAAGTATGTAACTCGTGTATAGCAAGATGTAACTCACACATAACAAGATGTAACTCACACATAATAACTTGTAACTGGAGTATAAGATGATGTAACTTCGTATATTATCAAATGTAAATCCAAGCTAGAAGCAAAATAAACAAACTCAATATCTTAAAAACCTCTAAAACATATAAAAGTGATAAAAAAATATATTATAGAAAAAGTGTATGCATATAAAAATATATTACAAAAAAATGTATGAATGTAAAAAATTAAAATTACATAGGCAATATTGGTCTCATTTGAAAGATCATGAAAAATAAAAAATTTTGGTATAAATTTTATAAAAATCGGATCAAAAATAAAAAAATGATTAACAATTTTAAGAAAAGGAGAAATAAAAAATAACAAAGGGTGCATGGTGCTCACCATGCACCGGTACCACGGTATAAGCACTGCTCTTGGACTACTAAGAATATAAAATCATATGTAGTATTATATATGATAATGATATAATAATATTAAGGGAGAGCTATCAAATAAGCCCTCGAACTTTCATAAAAAGTGCAAATAAGCCCTTTTATAGGAGGCTCTGTCCGGTCGTCACCATTTGGAGCGGTTTCCGGTGTAATTTTTTGATGAAATTTTTTGAGTATCTTCTTCATTAAGTCTAGTTTATTCATACCAAATTTCAGCTAAGAATTCAATCGGGAATGCAGTCAAATGAATTTTTGAAGATAACTGCGCAGTTAGATAGCGCAATATGTTTCAGAAAATCATTTGACTGCCTTCTCGATTGAATTTTTAGCTGAAATTTGGTATGGGTAAATCATACTTAATGAAGAAGATGCTCAAAAAATATAATAAAAAAATTCCACCGGAAACTGCCCCAAATGGTGACAGCCGGACAAAGCCTCATATAAAAGGGCTTATTTGCACTTTTTATGAAAGTTCGAAGGCTTATTTGATAGTTCTCCCTAATATTAACAATAATAGTAATAAATATTGTAATTTTCCTACCAATCCCAATGCACACTTTATTATGTATTTACGGCAAAAATGGGCATTAGTTTTAGGGTATCTTACTACCTATCTTGATCATTATCACTTATATACGGAGTAGTATTTATGTATTAATGTGTTTATTTTTATTGAATAATCACAAATTCAGAACTAATAACTTTATGTATTATTATGTATATATGTATATTAGTTTCTATTTTATTTAAAGTGTCATAACTAATCACTTTATGTATTAGTGTATGTGTATACAAACAAGAAACTGTAAACGGGTCCGGGTCCTTAACGGGTCGAAATCATATGTACCATAGCCGACCCGTTTATTTAAAATACTAACGGGTCCGGGTCCGGGTCCGGGTCCTGGTCCGGGTAAACGGAATAAAATATAGACATGTACCCATTAAAGACAACCGGGTCGGGTCCGGGTCTAGACCCGACCCATTGACAATGTACTAATTCCAAACACAGTGGAAGTAATTACAAGAGCATAATGTACTACATATATAAACGCACAATGCTACCTATGTTGTTACAGAATCATTATTTTAATATATTATTGCTGACAATGTACTTATTTATACACTTGCATTGATATATATTATAGAATTAAACTGAAATTCAAAGATGATCTGAGCGTGTGACTGATGGATTATATTGCAATATATCCCAGGAGTATCGATATTTGTACTAAGGAATCTCCAGAATCCTCTAAGGGAACTCCGCCCGAGGCCGAGCACAAGACCGGTCCTCAAATCATCGAGATAAGTCCACAAATTTGACTGAGGCCGAGGTTGATCCTCGCCAAGATTGACGGCATTTCTAGCACTACGGTCAAGCTTCAGGTCAACTGTTGCATGAAGAGCTCAAGATCAACAAAGACAATCTTACTTCTCACTATGAGCCGAGGTTCATCACCTCCAACACAAATGCTTATACTCGAGGTAGGTATTCACTCAAGTCGAGCTTAGAATCCCAAATGGATATCATGGATTTAGACATTTTAACACTGAGATCTCATAACACCCAAGATTACATCACCCTATGGCAGCTGTCTCAAGGCTGACGTCACACAAGAAATTATCCTGTGGGAGAACTCTTGGACGCAGGTCGCTTTCAAGAAATTATCATCAGGGTTTTGCACAAGGCCGATGGTGTGGGGTTTCTTTTTGCTTTGCCGTTGTGGCCGTTGAAAAGGCCATGCAGTTGGCATTCTTTTCAAGCCGATATGGGCATATCTTGAGATGTGACCTACCCTTTTGAAGTTATCTGTGTTGAGGCTGATGTAGGTGCGCTTTCTTAACGTGGCCGTTGAGTGGTTGGTCGTTGCGGGCGTTGCTTGTTGGCATGTTGGCGATGGGTTGATACTGCAGAAGTGGGCCTGGCCCGTCTTCTGAACCGGTGCCAGCCCAATGGGCCTTGGGAGTGGTGGCCGTTCATGTGGCCAACGGGAGGTTGCCACGTGTAGTGACCGTTGGGGGGGGAGGTCTATAAATACCCCCTCCCTCCGAAGAGGTTCCTCATTGCATTCCTGAGATAACGAAGTGCTGTCAAATTTTCTAGAGAGAGAAAGCCTTTCCGTGTGTTCCTCTGATCTTCAAAACTTCAAAGGTCAGTTCGTTGAAATTATCTCCAATTCCCTGTATATTTTGCTTCTTTTAGCCTTTGATCCGCTGTTAGTGAAAAACCACCCTTAGATCCAAAGTAAAAACCTCTAGGCTGTAGTTAGTTGTTATGATGAAGCCCTTGGACGATGAGTACTACCCATATGATGATGAGCCCTCTGTTAAATCCCTTGATTACCAGGTAGTAGAGGAGTGTTGAGAGGAGATAGAGGAGTTGAGCTCCTTCAAATCAGGGGAGCAAGAGGGTAGTGAAGGCAAGGATGAAGAGGCCGCCTCGTCGTCTGACGGTGAGGACATAGTGGTTTCCCGTGCTGTGGACGGAGCGTCTACCTCGGCTGCAATTCCTTGCCCGAAGCCAGTTTCTGCTGTGAAGGGAGCTGCCCCGATGAGAAGGCGTCGGCCGAAGAGGGGTCCTGGTTACTCCTATCTGGACCTTAAAAACCTTTATTTGATCAAGCCGGAGAGCTGATTACCTTGTGGCCTAGATGTATTTTGGGCCATATGGGAGGGTTAGGGCGCCCAGGCCGACAGATCATGTGTTGAATCCATCTCCGGGGTATTTTGGAGTATACCCCATGAGTTTTGCAAAGGGGTTGAGGTTTTCCCTCCACCCATTTATTACGGAGTATCTGGATATGGTGGGTCTCCCTCCGGCCTTGTTGACCCCGAACAGCTACTCACTCATCATCGGCTTCCTCCTCCGCTGTGATGAGTTAGACTTTAGGCCGACGACAGCTCTCTTCGTGAACTTGTACCAGATCGACCGAGGGAGCTACAAGAATTGTGCCGGTTATGCTAATCTCCAACAGCTGCCGAAGAAGAGGTCCTTTACTGATCTTCATACGTCCATTCATGGGTGGAAGAGTAAGTTCGTCTTTGTTTCTTTGGGTGAGGGTGGTACTGAGTTTCCCTCCGTCGGCCATGACGATAGATTCAACCTTCATGACGTGCCGAAGAGCAGCATCTTGGATGCTCAGGTGGCTGCATTTTGAAAGGAGGGCCGAGGAGCGTAAAAGAGTACATAACGGAGTATAAGTTGACCGCCCTCGGCTTCTTCAGGTACTTCGTTTATGGTGATAAGGAGAGTGACACCGAGCTGTGGCCGAAGATGAACACCACTTTTGAGGAGGCCGATGGCTCGGATTTGGGCGTGCCCGCTGACGCTGACGGTAATACCTTCCCTGGCGTCTTCATCTATATCTACTTTTGTTTTTGCTAACTGTCTTTGTTTTTCTTGTTGTGCAGACTTCGTTATGGATCGCAGATCTGTCATGGCCTTAGCCAAAGCTAAGGCAAAGGAGGAGATGGCCGCTAAAGAGGCCGCAAAGATGGCCGCTGCGAGTGGCGCCCAGTCGAGTTCTAACGCGGCGAAGAAGCCACCCACGCAGTCGAAGAAGAAACGGCTCATGGATGACGGCTAGAGGAAGCTAACCGAGGCCGGTATGCAGTCCAAGAAGTCGAAGAGGGCTTCCCCTCTGGCCGATGCTGGTGCCGGCGGTCTGACCATACCAAACGAAGATGCCGTGGGCTCAAATGTCGTTGCCGTTGTTGACGCGGTTTCGATCCCCTCGACGACGGCCTTGTCCCAACCGCCACCTGTCGGCCAGGAGCCCCGGAAACAAAGGGCTGACAAGGAGCTGGCCGTTGGGACCTACAAACTCGAGGTTGAGTACCCTGTGAAGGGTGGCGTCTTCAACGACGCTGTTGACGGCCATGATGTTCTGGCCCAAGCTGTCCCGGTCGAGGATCGGGCTTATTTGAAGAAACTAGGCCCCGTCAAGATCTATGACGGCGGGATGGACCTCATCGTCCAAGTAAGTTCCTTGTACTTTACATCTTTTGGTGTCACGAGTTTTCGCCTCGTCCTAACTCTTCTTTTTCCTTTTTTGTTGCAGGGTGCCCTTATGCTGATGGAGAGTCATAAGCGACAAGAGCAGGAGATTGCCCGTTTGAAGGAGGCCGAGAAAAAGGCTGCTTCGGCCGAGGAGGCCATGGGCTGCCTGGATCGGCTCCGGGAAGAGGTGAAGGCCCTGCAGAAGGGTGTTGATGAGGCCGATGTGGCCTATCGGCAGGTGGCAGCCGACAGGGATGACGCTTTGAGGGCCAAGGATGAAGCCCTGAGAAGCCGTGATGAAGCCCTACTCCGGGCCGAGGACGCCGCGAGGGCTCAGGCTGAATCTGAGAGGGCCGCTGAGAAGGCAGTTGATGGCGCTATTGAGAGATTCTTGGCCGAAGGATGGAAGGCTGAAGACCGTCGGCCCTGGTGCTACGAGGTAGTGGCGGATCGTCTTGAAGACTGGGGTCAGAACTGCCCTGCTGGTCAAGAATATTTTGCCCAGGAGATGTCTGTTTACTACGACATGGCCCATCAGAGGATGCAACGGTTGATCTACCGGAGGCTGCACCGGGCTTTCAAAAAGTTGAAACTCACCCAGAAATGGGCTAAGAAGAACTTGAAGCTCCCGAGGCTGATGAAAGACCCGGAGGCCGAAGCGAAGCTCCCCCCATCTGAGAGGCAAGATCCGGTACTCAGTTCCTCCATCGGCGAGCCTGATTGGTCCGATGATGACGCTTTAGCTGACACCGCCGTCCCCTCAGCAGCCGAGGCGAGTGGAGGTGCATGGCCGGAATAGGGCAATGAAGTTGATTTTGGGCAAGCCGATGCGGGGCTGATTGCTGATGAAGTCACCCCGGAGAGCTGATCGGCTGACTTCTCGTTATTTAGTTTAGCTAGGCAGGTGTTGTAACGCCTTTGTTCTGTAACGACCATTGTGCCCCCTTATGTAATGAATTTTGAATGAATGAAAATAGCCATTGCTTCTGGTCTTATTGTATGATGTCTTCGTCTTGCTTTTTCCTTTTGCTTTCGTTTTCAAGTGTTACAATATTTTTCCAAGTGTGAAGTTGGGACTTGGATAATTGTTGTCTTTGGTTGTTCCCTGGCTTCGGCCGAAGCGGGTAGCTTAGGTGAGTACGTTTCGTCTATGAGGAACACCCCTTGCACTTAGCAGGAACTTTAGGATTTTTATTAAGTACTAAGAGTTCAATTGAGTGAGTGTTCGCATCGTCTTGGCATTACACCCCCCCTTTCTTTTGCTCACACTTTGGAAAATTTTCTAAGTGTCAAACTAAGTGTCACACTTGGAGAATTTTCCAAGTGTCAAATTGAGTAGTTCCTTCGTCGGCCAATACGGCCAGTGTGGAATAGCTTTTCACACCAAGGTGTTCTCATCGGTCCTGTGTTCTTTTCGGCCACCGTGTATTCTTCGTCTCGTGTCATTCCTCATGCCTCTTGTTTCACTTGCCATTTTTTCAAGTTTTTTAAACAAGAACTCATAAGCGTGATTCATGTAGTTGTAGCCGATGGGGGGACCTGTCCTTTGCTCGGCTGAGGGGGAATGTCTGCTTCGTCTTTGTGATGCTTGACGTCACACTTTTGTGGACTTCTCTAAGTGTCCCGCTTAGACAATTTTGAAAATCGTTCTAAGTGTTTGGATAGACCGGAACCTTGTCCTCGTTGGCCGCTCTGGATGCTACTCAGGAATTTCTCCAAATACTTAGAAATTTTTCTAAGTGTTTGCACATACTTGGGTGATTGCTTCCTTTATGAGTGGCTGATGACGGCTTACCGTTGGGGTTGTCCAACGCCAACTATGTGTATGCCCTTATCATGCCCTTACACTCGGGTGATTGCTTCCTTTATGAGTGCCCTCATCGGCCACGGGGGTTTGCCTTGGTATTTTTTGTCCAAGTTTTTCCCTTTTGTTTTTTTTGAACGCTTTCGTCTGTAATGCGTAATATTTGCCTGATATGTACTTAGATAATTTTGGGG
This sequence comes from Cuscuta europaea, assembly GCA_945859875.1. NCBI lineage: Eukaryota > Viridiplantae > Streptophyta > Magnoliopsida > Solanales > Convolvulaceae > Cuscuta > Cuscuta europaea. The sequence goes on along the minus strand of CAMAPE010000035.1, from coordinate 4,731,414 downwards.
ATTTTATTTTTATCGCGCGAGGCCGACGAGTGCATGGCTCATCGACTTCCCTCTTTTATTTCTTGGGGATATCGCTTTGGGCCGGCAAGTGCACGGTCCTTCGGCTGCCCCTCTTTTATTTTTGGGGATATCGCTTTAGGCCGGTAAGTGTGCGGTCCTTCGACTGTCCCTCTTTTATTTTTGGGGATATCGCTTTAGGCCGGCAAGTGCACGGTCCTTCGACTGTCCCTCTTTTATTTTCTTCCTCTTTACTCATTTGAGCGAGGAGTGAGTGTCCTTCTTTCAGGCTTCAGCCAAGGGGTTCAATAGTCCCTCGGCCGGTAAGGAGTCCTAATGGATCGTCCTGGGATCTCAAGGAGGTCCCGTCGCCTGTTTATGACGCGGGCTAAGGCTTTTGGTGGGTTACCAACGGCTGCCGTTTCTCAACCTCGAGTTTGGGTATTTTTGTCACCTCGGCCATGATTTCAGACCTGTCGTCCTGCTGGTTTCGCGGATAGACGACGCGGTGAGCTTCCCATTTCAAGACGTGAGCTCTTTGCGGGCCCTTCGTCCTGGGGACACCGTCGGCCTTTCCTAAGCATTTTCGCTTTGAGGGGCCGGAACGATGTGCTCTGTTGACCTTTCCTGGGCATCTTCTCCCGGAGGGGTCAGTGTAGTATGGTACGTTTCTGATCTTTAGAGAAAAAACAAGTTTTATTAATAAGTGGCTCGAGGCCGAGGGTGGCGTCCGATCAACAATCCGTGGGAAGGTGAGGGCTTTGCCGGCTGCACCGTCACCAGATTATTGATAGATTTTCACCAAGTGATGTACATTCCACGTTCGTGGTACATTAGACCCATTTGGGTATTTTAGTTTGTAGGTGTCGGGCTTGACTACGACACTGATGATGTAGGGGCCCTCGTACTTGAGTGCCAGCTTGCCACCTTCTGTCGGCTTACTCGCCTCTCTTCGGCGGAGGACGTAGTCCCCCACCTGAAATTCTCGGGAACGTACCTTGGCGTCTTAGTATGATTTTACTTGACGCCGGTAGTTCTCTGCCCGGATGAAGGCCTGCTCTCGTCTTTCTTCGATCAGGTGGAGGTCGATCTTCATGTTTTCTTCATTGGCCTCAGGCTCGTAGTGCTCCACCCGTTGGCTAGGTATGGTGACCTCTGTGGGGGCCTTCGCTTCAAAGCCATAGCAAAGGGCAAAGGGTGTCTCGCCTGTTGCCCTCCTCGGCGTAGTACGGTAGCACCATAAGATGTTGGGGAGCTCATCAGCCCAACTGCCCCCCGCGTCCTGGAGATTCTTCTTCAGACCCTCCAGGATGGTTCTGTTGGCGTTCTTGACCTGCCCGTTGCCTTGAGGATAGGCAACGGAGGAGAAACGATGTTTAATTCCCCACTCCTGGAGGAGCTCTCAGAAGGGCGTGGCCTCGAACTGGGTACCGTTGTCGGATATGATCTCATGAGGGACGCCGAAGCGGGTGAGGATGTTTTTGTGGACGAATCTCTGACACCTGGCCCTTGTGATGCTGGCCAAAGCCCAAAGGTTCCGCCTCAACCCATTTGGTGAAGTAGTCTACGGCGACGATGATGTATCGGTTGTTGCCAGCGGCTCTGGGCAGGGGGCGACCAGGTCAATACCCCATCTTGAGAATGGGATCGCTGTGCTGACCGGGGCGTAGTTGACGGCTGGCCGATCAGGGGCTTTTTGAAGGACCTGGCATGCGGTACACTTTCTTTCCAGATTGGCACAATCCCGCGCCATCGTCGGCCAGAAATAGCCCTAGACGACGAGACGCCGGGACATGCTGAAAGGGCCCTGGTGGGAGGAGTAGACGCCACAGTGGACTTCCTCCATGGCCACTTCAGCCTCATCTGGGTGCAGACATCGGAGGAGAGTGCCGTTGTAAGATCTTTTATAAAGTTTCCCATCCTCTATGGTGTAGCTCGGGGCCCTGAGTTTGGCTAGCTTGGCTCTCTCCTCGTCCTGGGGCAATTCTCCAAAGGTGATGAAAGTCATGATGTCGGTGATCCAGTCTTCCGGCCGCTGTTGGATGCACGTGACCGGGCTGGCATGGATGCTAGACATGCTCAGCTCTTCGACCTTGGCTATCTTGGAGATGTTCTCTGGAGTGTCTGAGCTGAGCTTGGAGAGGATGTCGGCCTCAACATTCTCCGCCCTTGGGATCTGGGTGATCTCATGGGTTTCGAATGCCTTGAGCAACTCCTCGGCCGCCTGCTTGTATTGCCTCATCCTCCCTTCTTTAGCCTCGTATGAGCCCTCAATCTGGCCCACCACTAGCTTGGAGTCGCATCTGATTTTGATGTGCCGTGCTTTGAGGCCGGCGGCGAGTCTGAGGCCACTAAGGAGGGCCTCATACTCGGCTTCATTGTTGGATACTCTGAAGTTGAAGCAGATGGCATAGTAGGCTCTGAACCCTTCAGGGGAAATGAGGACGCCGCCGCCACCACAAGCTTTGGTGGCCGACGAACCGTCAGTAAAGAGGGTCCATGCTTCGTCTGGCTCTGGCCCTGGTGTGGTAACAGCCGTCTCCCTTGTTGTGCATTCGGTGACAAAGTCGGCCAAGGCCTGCCCCTTGATGGATGGCCTTGGCTTAATCTCTATCTGGAACTGGCTGAGGAAGATCGCCCATTTCACCATCCGTGAGGAATTGGTGGGGCTCCGCATTAGTGCGCCGAGGGGTTGCTGAGTTAAGACGTGGACGGCGTGGGCCTGGAAGTAGTGCCCTAGTTTCTTCACCGTACGGACGATGGCCAGTACCGTCTTCTCAATGGGAGAGTACGTGAGCTCGGCCTCCCGCAACGTGTTGCTTGTGTAGAAGATTGCCTTCTGTACCCCCTCATCCTCGCGGATGAGCACGGAGCTGACGGCCGAAGTGCTCACCCCCAGGTATAGGAAGAGGGTTTCACCAGCTTTAGGTTTGGAAAGCACGGGCGGAAACGATAGGTACCGCTTCAGCTCCTCAAATGCTTGCTGGCACTCCGTCGTCCATCTGAAGCCATTTGCCTTGCGCATGATGTGAAAGAAAGGGAGAGACCTTTCAGCCGATTTTGAGAGGAAACGGTTTAGGGTCGCAAGGCGTCCCGTCAGCCGTTGTACCTCCTTCACATTTCGCGGTGGCTCCATGTTGACAATAGCCTGTATCTTCTCTGGGTTGATCTCAATGCCCCTTCGACTGACCATGTAACTGAGGAACTTACCCCCCTGGACGCCGAAAGTGCACTTCTTCGGATTTAGGCGGAGCTGGAACTTCTTCATTATCTCAAAAATTTCCCGGAGGTCGTCGACGTGGCTAACGGATTGCCTGCTCTTGACGATCATGTCGTCGACATATGCCTCCATCGTCCGGCCGAGGACTGCTCTGAAGACCTTGGCTACCATTCTGGTGTATCTGGCGCCTGAGTTCTTGAGCCCAAAGGCCATGACGAGGTAGCAAAAAGTTCCCTCCGAGGTCATGAAGGCCGTCTTCTCGGCATCATCTTCATGCATGAGTATCTGGTGGTACCCCCTGAAGGCGTCAAGGAATGACATCAACTCGCACCCCGCCGTTTCGTCCACCAATTGATCAATGTTGGGGAGAGGGAACGGGTCCATAGGGCACGCCTTGTTCAGGTCAGTGTAATCAACGCACATTCTGAACGTCGGCGGCTTCTGGGCGAGGACGACGTTGGCCAACCAGGTCGGGTATTTCACCTCTTTGATGTGGTTGATTGAGAGGAGCATGGTAACCTCCCCTTTGACGAAGTCACGTCTGTCGGCCGAGAGGTAGCGCCGCTTCTGCTTGATTGGCGTGGAGGCGGGGTCGACTGATAGCCGGTGAGTGATCACTCTTCGGCTAATGCCCGGCATGTCGTCCGGCCCCCACGCAAAAATGACCGTGTATGTCTGCAGGACGCTAAGGATGCCTTCGCGTTGATCCTGTGGGACTTGTTTCCCGATTTTCAGGACCCGCTCCGGCCAGGAGATATCCAGGGGGACCTCCACGACCTCTTCGGCTGGCTCAGTGTGCGGCCTTTCCTTGTCCTTGGAGACGGCGGCAGTGATGGTGTCAATTCTCTGCCCGGCACTGGCTTCCGGCTTGGTCAGTTTCAGGTAGCACGCCCGGGCTATCTTCTGGTTCCCTCGGGCGTAGCCGATACCGCCGCTAGTGGGGAACTTCAGGCATAGATGTTTCATGGAGATGATGGCTTCCAAATCCTCTAGTGCTGGCCGCCCCCATATCAAGTTGTGGGTGCACTCGAGGTTGACCACCATGAATTCCATGTCGATCTTGATGCGATGGGAGCCGTCACTGACCTCCACGGGGAGGACTATCGTGCCCTCGGTGTCGATAGATTCCCCGGTGAAGCCGGACAGCGGTGCCCGTATCGGCTTGAGCAACGCTCTGTCCAGCTTCAGCTGCCTAAATGTGTCAAGGTACATGACGTTGACGGAACTCCCCGTGTCGATGTAGGTGCGGTGGATGATGGAGTCACCTATTTCGCACCGGATGACGAGGGCGTCCCTGTGTGATGCGGGCCCAGGAGGCAGATCCTTGTCGGTGAAGGTGATCGCCTCCGCCCGTTATTTCTTCGGCTAGGGGGGGGGAGCGTGGGACACCTCCCCGATGTAAAGGGATTGGGCCCATTTCTTCCTTTGAGTGGCCGAATCCCCCCTAGTGTTACCCCCTATAATGAGGTTGATGTGGTTCTTCTTCGGAGGGGGCTCTTCGAAGTCTTCATCGTCACCTTTAACAAACTGGGAAAGTTCCCCCTAACGAATCAGCTTCTCGATGTGCCTCTTCAGAGTGACACAATCGTCTGTGTTGTGGGAGGTGTTCCGGAGATAACAGCAGTAGGTGCCGGCCTGATGGATGGCGTAGATCTCCTTTGCCGGCCGAGGATCTCGCTCAATGAGGTCGTGCTCCTCGGCGTAATCGAGGATGGTGCTGACCGAGTGGGTAAGTGGTGTCTTCGGCCTCTCCATCCTCGGCCGCCATATGCGGTCTTTGTTCTTTCCGCCCGATCCATGGCGGCCTTGTCCTCCCTGACCTCGGGCCCCGACCGAGGGTGCGCCTGCAGCTGGCGCAACATTTGTCTTCTTGGAGGGATGCCCTTCGTCTTTCTTGTGGTTGTGAAGCTCGTCGGCGTCAGCGTATAAGTTCCCTCGCTGAAGCGCCTTCAGATAAGACCTCGATGGGTCAGTGATGAGGCTCCTCGCATATGGGGTGCTGCGGAGGGCCCACTGGAAGAGTACGAGGAGGGTGCGCTCATCGGCCCCCTTGACCTCGTCAGTCTCTCTCGTCCACCGGTCGATGAACGACCGGAGTGATTCGTCATGCTGCTGCTTGACGGAGAGAAGATGAGTAAGGTATTTCTTCGCGCGCTTCCTTCCGGCAAAGTGAGTGAGGAAGTGCTGGGCAAAGTCTTGCCACGAGTCTATGCTCCCCTCGGGGAGTGCGTTGAACCACTCATACGCTGGCCCTTCGAGAGTGGAAAGGAACCAGTGGCAGAGGTATTCATCTGACGCGTTCACCATCAGCATGTTGTTCTGGTAGCGGCTGAAGTGCTCCTGGGGGTCGGAGCGGCCATCATAGGGCTTGATGGCGTTTCCCCAGTACTTCTCGGGGATAGGGGCCGAGAGTACCCTGGCGGTGAAGGGGGTCCTCGTCCTGACCTGGATGATGGGGTCTCCTCGTCCTTTGGCCAACTCTCTCTCAAGGATAGTGACCTTGTTGAGAAGGGCGTTGAAGCCGGGATCTCTGGATGAGTTGCCGGTGGGCGTGACGGCCAGCTATTTGCCCTCCATCTGGGCGAGCCTCCGCTCGAGCTGGGCGATCACCTCATCCCTGGGGTCCTTGGCGGCCATGGTGGCGCCCTGAGTTTGCAAGCGGGCTGCATGAGCCGTGTTGATTTGGTGACGGGCATCATCCTCCTGCAGTTTCCCGTTGCCTTTGTCCAGGCGGGGCCGATCCGCTATCCGGGATACCGACCCCAAGCTTTCCCTGGGTGAGCCAGGCTCACGCTGCCCAATCCACCCCGCCATCCTCTCCGAAGCAGGCCGACGGCACGTGTCACCTAGCCTGTTAAAGGCCGAGGCTTTTCCACGCGCTGGGGTCGGTCCAGCTCGAAGAGGGGAAGCAGGGTGGGAGTGGAACGACGTCGTGTCCTGGGGCACCACCCCCTCATCATTGCCCAGCCTGACGGCCAATGGTTGGGGCTGAGTAGGCGGCGTCGTGTTCTCCCCCGCCCTTGGCATAAGTGCGCTGAGGACGGTGGGGTTCTGGGCCAAGCTGGCGATGATGGCCGAGAGCGCGGCCTGGAGCTGAGGGTCAACGGCAGGAGAGGCCGGTTGCGCTGAGGCGTTATCACCTTTCTCCACACACTTCTTGTCCAAGCCGATGCGGGCGTCAGGGGAGTCGCCGTTGAGCTTGTTGCGTAGGTCTCCAGCGAGGTCGATGGCTTCCTGGAAGACATCCCCCCGGCGGCCTTGTCGGCCGTGGCGTCTTCCTCGTGCTCTTGGTTCTCATGTGCCTCAGGGATGGCCTTGCTGAGGAGGTTGCGGTTTGACTTAGTCCTTCCCATTGTTGGGGAGCTGTGCTTGGTAGCGACGAAGGAGGCTAACCTGATTGTTCTAGCTCTCAATGAAAGCACCAAATGATAGACTATAAGTCTAGAGAGAAGTGAGAGCTAAAGAGAGAAGTGGTATATTTGCTGATGGATAGTGTACCCGGGGGGTAGCTTATCCGAGGGGTTATTGCGAAGAATAACTAGAGAGAAGTCAGAGTAAATAAGTAAGAGAGAGAGAGAGTGTATTAGAAATGTGTTCAACGTTTTTTGCCTGGTATACAACGGGGAAATGGGGTGCTATTTATAGTAGCAATAAATGCCAGACAGGGACACGTGTCAAGCATCCATTGGCCGAGGGGTCGCCTCAACTGGTTGGCGCTGGCAAACGCATATGGCCGCATTTAATGCGACTGTTGGATGTGACGTCGTACTTGGTACGGTGATCCATACGCATGTGGAGCGGATATTATGTCGGAAAAGGTGCCCTCGGCTGTAGAGGACCAGCCGAGGGCTCTGAGTATCGGGGACCTCCTTAGTGCCGAGGGCTCTAGGTGCCGAGGGCTACTGATTTTCGCCATTTTGTCCCAGTAACTTCGTTTTCCTGTTTTTGACCCTTCTGTGAGGTTTAGAGCCTACGGCCAGGGGGCGAAGGCACCCCTGGTGCGCATTGTGGGCTGCTTGGTACCTTGGGGGCCGTGATTTGGGCCTGTTGTGCTTCCTGGGCCTATTGGACCTTTATTGGAGTAGTGAGAGTCTGTGGGCCGGGGGTTCCCGGGCCATATACTTCATCAGGAGTCCCTCACTCCTTTTGCCGAAAGGTACTTGAGGGAAAAGGAGTAATTGTGTTTGTCCTCTGTTGCGTTTGTAGTTTGTAGTGTTGCGGGTAGTTTGCTGTTTGTTTATTCTGCCAAGGGCAGTCCCTCAGTTACCCACATGTCGGGACTTGAGGGGGTGTGTTTGTAATTTTTGTGATTTTCCCGAGGGGGTCCTCCAGTCCCCCACTCCTTGAGGCACTTGCAAAGTGGTGAAAAGAAGTAGAGTAATCATGTTGCTGTTTTGGGCCGAAGGCTGACGCTTTTCGTTTCATTTTGGGGGGATGCCTCGTTAAAAACCTCATTAGGAAAAACCCTGTGGGAAAAAATCCTAATGAGGGAAAAAGAGTGCACCGAATTCCCCCAATGATGAATCGAAAACGTGAAGCCCTGGTTCGAAATGGAGTACAATGCTGATGCCGAAGGCTATCCCTGTTCTGAGGGCTCATGTGTTGATTAGTCGGAGGCTTGCTGTTGATATCCTGGGAGGCGCCGAAGGGGAGTCCCTCAATCTGGGGATCGAGGGCGTAATGAATGCGAGTAGTAGTTGAAGTGTTACCGGGGTGTCCCCTGTTTGCTGATTAGTTGGTGAGGAGGGTATCCGAGGGCTCCCGTTACCTGTGTGCCGTAGGCTATCCGTCAGTGAGGCGTACTCCCCGGGGGCTACCCGGCCCTCATAGTATTGAGGGGGGATCCCCGAGGGGTGTGACTGTTATGAAGCCGTGGCTTCTGAGGGGGTGGGCCCGAAGGCATTTGTTATGTAGTGTGTGGGGCACTGATAAGTCCATTTTTGTACCTATTTTTCTTATCAAATTTAAGTGATTTTGGACTGAAAAACAGAAAACAAGGCATGTTTTATATATTTTGGTTCAAGTTTCGTGAAATCGGGTAAAAATCACATCCATGATATGTTTGATGAAATTTCGGGTCAATTTAGCACAAAATGCGTCAATTCGAGTAACAAATGATATCATACCGAAAAAAGGAAGCAGAATTTCAAAGTGGTCCAGAAGGGAAAGTTGAAGAGCACAAAATTCAGAACAAGACGGACAAATAACCTCACAGGCGCCCAAATAGGCGCCCAGATTGGCCGCCTACCAGGCCGCCTACCAACTTTTGAAAAAAGTCAATTTTGATCAAATTTGACCGGACCGGAGAAAAACGGAAGGCGGCCGACACTGGACGGAAGGCGGCCGCCTTCGGTGGCCGTCTGCGGCACAAGGCGACGAACCAACCACCGGCCGGTGGGATTTGACGACAGGCGGCCAGACAGGAACGGCAGGCGGCCGCCTGCCGGACCGCCTGCGGCGGACGAGTTGACCGGCGTCACATCCTGTTTGGCCGCCTACCAGATTTTTTTTGCTATAAATACCCCGATTTTTGCTGAACTCAAACACACCTCTTCCAACCCTAATTCAGTTCAAAAAGGTCTTGTTCTTCAGCTATTTCCGCAGCTCCAAGGATTTTTGGGAGAGAGAAACTTCAAATCTTCATATCTTCTTCATTTTAGCTTCAAATTGTAAGTTCTTTATATGTATTTTCATCTTCTCAACGTGTAGAATCTGAATCTGTGCTTTGTTTTCTCGATCTGTTCTTCGAATTTTTCCAGAATATTTATCTAGTATTTCGCATTTTCTTCCATAAATTAAATAAAATAGTTGTTGATGTTGAATTCATTCCAATTAATTATATAGTTGTTCACTAGCCTCAAGGTTGTTATTTATCTGAATAAAGTTAATTTTCACGAAGTGCAAGTATTTTTTTAATTAATTTCGGTAATTAGGTGTTATTATTGCATAAATTAAATTAATTACACAAAAATAGAAAAAAAATAGTCTAGGCCCTAATTCCAGTTTATTTCACTGTAATATCACCCCTAGTAGTCAAAAAAAAATTTAGAACGAATTTAGCCTATTTTTAATTGCCTTTTGTATTTTATAGTTAAAAGTGGGAAAATTATCAATTAGGGTTAAAATTGGATTTTAGGTTTAAAAATTCGTGAAAAATTCCAAAAAGTCATATTGTAGTTCCAGAAAGTTTATTTTGACGATATCTTATTTTTGTTTAATTTTTGCTATTATACATGTTTAATTCCTTGTTAATGTTTAATTTATTTACCATATTGTTGAATGCAAAAATAATGTTTAGTAGCTAAATTTGTTTTGGGCATGAATTGAGTAAAGGAATATGGATTGACTTGTTAGCCGAAAATTAGGGGTTAAAATTACTTAATTGAGCTAGTTATTCAATTTGATGAATTAGTAATTAATAATTTTTAGCCAATTTCATTAATTAAATTTTGGAAAATTATTTCTAACTTGTCTATGAGATTAGAAAGTAATTTGAGCCAACTTTATTCAAGCACATTAATAAGGCCTAGAAATAGGATAATTTTAATGAAATGGATTTACATCTTGTCTATGAGAATTAAATTCAAATTGCTTAAATAATGAATTTAATTAGTTAATGAATTTGGCTATTTTTATTAATTAAAATTTTGGAGAATTATTTCTGCCTTGTCTATGAGATTAGAATTTAATTCAAGCCAACCATTTTTGAATACATTAATGAAACCTAGAAATAGGATAAATTAATGAAAGTAATTTCTATTCTTGTCTATGAGAAAAGAAATTATTAGTCCAATTGTTGTTTTAATCCCCCTAATTACTAGGTCCAAGAATATATCCATTTCCAATTACTCAATTCATTGCCCTTACTTGCCTCAATAAATATTTGCTCCTAGTGTAATTTTGCAATTTGGCCTAGTCTAGAATACAATCACCCTTTTTTGTATTGAAAAAGCTTCCAACAATTAGCAAAAGCCCGTGACTAAGACTAAATTAAGAAAACTCATCCGCCATTCCTCAAGAGACACGATACTCGGGGAAAAATCGAAATGTTAGACTCCGTTTTACTACAACGCCGCGAAAGCGGTTATCAAATGGCGCCGTTGCCGGGGGAATGGCACGGTAATTTCTTAATCTAGTTCTAGCATAGGTGAATTCTAGTTAGGGAGACTTTTTCACACTTGCGATATTTGTATAAAGATTTCAGGATAAATGAATGCACACCCGCTCTAAAGGAGTGGAAGGGCTACTTGAACTTAATTCTGAACCTGAACGAACTTTGTGGAAAAATCTTTTGATCCACAAGAAACCAATCATGACGGACCAAAAGACGGTGCTGCAAAACCTCACGCCAAGCTTCATCGAGGATGATAGCATAAGCGCACCAACAATAGAGGCGGCCAACTTCGAGATAAAACCCGCCATTATCAACATGATGTCTAATCATCAATTTGGCGGGTCCAAACAAGACGATCCCAGGGCCCACATGTTGTGGTTCACCAGAGCGTGCCAAACATTCCGCTTCAACGGAGTGACTCCTGACGCTGTAAAGCTGACCCTATTTCCTTTCTCACTTCGAGATAGGGCATCTCTATGGTTGGATAGCTTTCCAACATGACATTTCACGACATGGGTAGCACTACACCAGGCGTTCATGCAAGAGTACTTTCCTCCGTCGGCGGTTGCTAAAATTAAAACAGCAATCCAAAATTTTAGGCAATTCCCGACGGAATCATTAAATGAAGCATGGGAGCGCTTCAAGGATATGAGAAACAAGTGTCCACTCACACTGATGGACCCTAGCAGCTTGATGTTCCATTTCTATAATGGGCTTCAAGTTGGAAGCAAAAAAGAGCTTGATTTCTCTTCGCAGGTGGGATCGTTCCTTGATATGGCGCCCGACACCAATGAAGCTCTGGTGGAGAAGGTCACTTCCAACGCAAGATACTGGTACGATGAAAGAACTCCAGTAGCCACAAAACCAGTCTATCTTGAAGTTGACCAACTCACGGCCTTAACCACAAAGATTGAAGGGATGGTGGTGGAAGTGAAAAATCTGAAGGGCGAAAACAATCACACCAACCAGGTCAACCACATAGGTGCTGCCCCGAATCAGCAACCATCCCGTTACTTTGGGAACTCAAACTCTGCCCCACACTCATCACAATTTAATGTTTATTCGTCTGTTTATAATTCTACTGAACTTGTACTCTCCTGTGAGATATGTTTTGGTCCGCATTTGACCAATTCATGTCAATTAGTTGATGATTATAATGTAAGTAACAACAGGGAGGTAAACATGTTGGAATATGGCCGAACGAAACAAGAAGGGCCATGGGCAAATCAAGGTAGTAGGGGAGGTAACACAAATTACCCTCCCCAGAATTACCAGGGGAGAAATTACCAGGGCAACCAATGGCGGGGGGATTACAACAATGGTCCTCCTCGTGGAGGTTACCAAGGTAACCAGAGCTACCCCATCAACAACAATCAAGGGCACAACTTCCACGGGCGAAGCCAAGGAGGGGCAGTAAACCAATCAACCCAGAACAATCAGGTTTACGTGCCCCCACATATACGACAAACAGAGGCGGCCCAAACCTCGGAGATAGGCTTGTTGGTAGCTGAACTAGCAAGGCAACGGGAGGAAATGGCAAAATACAAAGCTAGCACTGACAATCAGATCAAAACTCTGATGATGCAAATTACTCAGAATAATGTTCCCGGTCGTCAGCTTGGCAATTTGCCTAGCACTACAGAACCTAATCCCCGTGAACATGTGCAAGCTATCACTCTCCGAAGTGGGAGACAAACAACCGAGGACAAGCAGAAGAACAATGAGGAGGAGAACCCTAGCATGACACCTGAAAAACATATTGATGCTCCAACTGAGAAGAGCATGGAACCAACACGCCCTAACACAAAGGTCACCATTGTCAAACTTTCTCTCATGTTTCCTTCACGGGTTAGAAATGATGACGATAGTTGGAAGTACAACAAATTCCTAGACCTACTCAAACAACTCCACGTCAACCTGCCGCTAATGGATGCATTGGCGGAGATGCCAAAATATGCCAAGTTCTTCAAGGACTTGCTGACAAACAAGAGACAGCTGCAGGAGCTCTCAGTCGTGGACCTAAATGCAGAATGCTCAGCGGTGGTTCAAAGGTCAATACCTGAAAAGCTAAAGGATCCAGGTAGCTTCACTATCCCTTGTTCAATTGACAATTTCAATTTCAATAATGCTCTAGCTGACTTAGGGGCGAGTATCAACCTGATGCCCTCCTCTATAGTCGAGAAGCTAGGACTTGGGGAAATGAAACCTACCAGGATGTGTCTTCAACTGGCTGATCGCTCAGTCAAATATCCGAAAGGAATTATTGAAGACGTCTTGGTCAAGGTTGACAAATTCATTTTCCCAGTCGACTTTGTAGTAATGGACATGGAAGAGGATAGGGAAACACCTCTTATTCTGGGAAGGCCCTTTCTGGCTACCGCCAGGGCCTTGATTGATGTCACTGATGGCTCATTAACTCTAAGAGTTGGAGATGATTTATGCACCTTCCGACTCTCCGATGTTATGAAACACCCCATAGATTCCTTGCAAGGATGTCATTTTCTTGATACTTTCGAATCAATTGAAGGATATCTGTTTGGGGGAGAGAATGGACATGTAAGTGATAAAGCATGTCTGTTAAAAGAAGCAAAAAGTGACATGAGTGATGCATGTGAGAGTTGTGAGGACATAATAATTGAGCAAGCTTCTCACGAAGTAATGTCTGAGTTCGGGGGGGAGAAAAATGAACAAAACTTAAGAAATGACCACCCCCTCGAACTAAAGAAACTCCCTGACCATTTAGAATACGCATTCTTGGATGACGAAGGCAAATGCCCTGTCGTCATCGCCGCACACTTAAGTGAGGAACAAAGGGGCAAATTACTTGGAGTCCTTAAGACACACAAGCAAGCAATTGCTTGGAAACTTGAGGACATCAATGGAATAAGTCCAACCTTTTGTACCCAAACCATCAAGATGGAGGAAGGGTTTAAACCTGTCGTCCAACCACAACGACGTTTGAACCCAAACATGATGGAAGTAGTGCGTGCTGAAATCGTCAAACTGCTGGATGCGGGTATCATTTACCCCATCTCTGATAGCCAATGGGTAAGCCCGATTCATGTTGTCCCCAAAAAGGGGGGAATGACTGTCACGAAAAATGAAAAGGGTGAACTTCTGCCCAGTCAAACTGTTACCGGGTGGCGAATGGTAATTGATTACCGCAAATTGAATGAAGCCACCCGGAAGGACCATTTTCCCCTCCCCTTCATCGATCAATTAATAGAGAGGTTGGCAGGCCATAGTCATTATTGTTTCCTGGATGGCATGAGTGGATACTTCCAAATTCATGTCAACCCGGAAGACCAAGACAAAACTACGTTCACATGCCCTTTTGGGACCTTTGCTTTTCGTAGGATGTCTTTTGGTCTCTGTAATGCTCCTGCCACTTTCATGAGGTGCATGATTGCCATATTTGAAAAATACATTGGCCACTTCATGGAGGTATTCATGGATGATTTCTCTATTTTTGGGGAATCCTTTGAAAAATGTCTGGAAAACCTGGAAAAGGTACTTATCCGCTGCAAGGAAACCCACTTAGCCTTACGTTGGGAGAAATGTCACTTCCTTGTGAAAGAGGGTATAGTACTTGGACACAAAGTGTCAAGTAACGGGGTCGAGGTTGACCGTGCGAAAATTGAAACGATAGAGAAACTCCCTCCACCAACCACGGTAAAAGCCATCCGCAGTTTCTTGGGACACGCGGGCTTTTATCGTCGTTTTATAAAGGATTTCTCTAAAATCGCAAAACCTCTCACCCGGTTACTTGAAAAAGATGCGGTTTTTATATTCTCTGATGAATGTCACCAAGCTTTCCAAACACTTAAAACACAACTTATCAATGCTCCAGTACTTGTGGCCCCGGATTGGAGTTTACCTTTCGAACTCATGTGTGACGCTAGTGACTTAGTAGTGGGAGCCATTTTCGGCCAAAGGAAGGACAAGAACTTCCACCCGATCTACTACGCTAGCAAAACTCTATCCGGACCACAACTGAACTACACCACGACTGAAAAAGAATTCCTTGCTATTGTTTGTGCTTTAGAGAAGTTTAGGACTTACATCATTCTTTCGAAGGTTATTATCTATACCGATCATTCGGCCATTAGATATCTCCTCCAAAAGCATGATGCTAAGCCTAGACTGTTACGCTGGGTTCTTTTGTTGCAGGAATTTGATATTGAAATCAGGGACCGAAAAGGGCCTGCTAATCAGGCAGCTGATCACCTTTCAAGGTTAGATGTTGAATTAGCAGAAACCTTTGGAAGATGCGAGGTGGGGGAACTTTTTCCTGCGGAGAGGTTAATGGCAATATCCGCCAAGGAACAAACACCATGGTATGCCGACATTGCCAACTACCTTGTTGGTAACGTCGAGCCTACCGACCTAACAAGACACATGAAGAGGCGGTTCCTGTCAGAAGCAAGGCACTATTTTTGGGATGATCCATATCTATTCCGAATTTGTGCTGACCAGGTGGTGAGAAGATGTGTTACTGAAGCTGAGGGAAGAGACATACTGAAACATTGTCACAGCGGTCCTACTGGGGGCCACTTTTCAGGGAATAGAACTGCCAGACGGGTTTTGGACTGTGGGTACTTCTGGCCCACGATTTTTAAAGATGCTAATGTATTTGTTTCCTCGTGTGATAATTGTCAGCAAATCGGGAACATTTCTGGGCGCAATGAGATGCCCCAACACTATATATTACCTTGTGAGGTATTTGATGTTTGGGGCATCGACTTTGTTGGACCTTTTCCCAGCTCAAGAGGGAACAAATACATTCTTGTGGCCATTGATTATGTTTCTAAGTGGGTTGAAGCTCAGGCCTGCGTCACCAACGACTCTCGAATAGTCGTGAATTTTCTGAAAAAGTTGTTTACGAGGTTTGGTGTGCCTAGGGTTTTGATCAGTGATAGAGGGACTCATTTTCATAATGACCCTATGGCCCGACTTTTGGCCAAATATGGAGTCCAGCACCGAAGCGGAGTAGCGTACCACCCCCAGACTCAGGGCAGGTTGAGAACGCTAACAGGGATTTGAAGTCCATTTTAGAGAAAATTGTTGCCCAGACCAGGAAAGACTGGTCAACTAAACTTGACGACGCACTTTGGGCATTTCGAACCGCATACAAAACCCCGATTGGAACCACCCCATTTCGCCTAGTATACGGGAAGTCTTGCCACCTACCCGTTGAACTCGAACATAAAGCACTTTGGGCGATGAAAAATGTGTGTTTCAAACTTGACGCTGCAGGAAAAGAACGATTTTACCAGCTAAATGAACTGGAAGAGTGGAGAGCGCAAGCTTTTCATAATTCCAAACTCTACAAAGAACGGGCCAAACTCTATCATGATCAACACATCAAGGCCCGTGGTTTCAATGCTGGGGACAAGGTGTTACTGTTCAACTCCCGGTTAAAACTTTTTCCGGGAAAACTGAAATCAAGATGGTCCGGACCGTTCACGGTCGTGAAAACTTACCCCTATGGCACCATCGAGATCGAAGATGCAAGCGGGGGTCCCTTTAAGGTCAATGGCCACCAACTCAAACTTTACCACGGTGGCCCGGTCGAAAAAAGCAAGGAGATTCTCTATCTCCAGAAATTTTGAACCAAAGGAGGAAATTCGTCAAGCTAGTGACGTTAAAGAAGCGCTCATTGGGAGGCAACCCAACACACAAAAAAAACTAACCTTAAAAAAAATGTTATTTTGATTTTTGCAGATGTCTGTGCTCTCCCGACACGTTTACCTGAGGCATTTGATATTGATGAGTTCTGGCACAGGCACTCCACAGACACCAGACCGTTCCTCCGCATGCACCCCCAGTCGAGCTGGTGGAGGCAGACTCACTGGTATATACTCTCCTTTGTACTCTCTTGTGGTTTTTTTGGACGACCTAACAACACGAACAGGTTGTCCAAAAGGACATCCTATTCTTTTGGAGTCTGGTTCACCGCACCCCGGTGAATATGGCAGTCCTCTTGGCTCGTTTCTTCCGGAGTCAGGGGAAGAGTATTCGCCGCACGATCCAGGCAGGGCCCTTCGTCACTACTCTCGTCCGGTCTTTCTATCCTGACCTAGACATTCCATATCTACTCCCACTACAGGATAGCATTCGCATTCTTAGATCCTCATCCTTTGGGAACATGAGGATCAAGAAGAAGCGAAATACTCAAGAGCTGCCGGGCATTGAGTAGTCGACACAGCAGAGTAGCTCTTCTCGAGCCCCACCACACAGGAGACCTGGTGAGCCAGCCTCAGACATGCCTAGTGCCTCAGATTGGAGTGCGATGATGGACGCGATGAGGGGTCTTCAGACCTCATTCGTAGATTTTCAGGGTGCACAGGAGAGAGCATTTCGGGAGATGCGAGAGGCACATGCGTCGGCCCTGGGAGAGTTCAGAGATTATAGACTGGCACAGGAGGGAGCCAACAGGGATATTCTGGAGCAGCTAGAGACCCAACGACTGGATATTGAGGAGATACGAGAGTGGTTGCGGCCTAGTCATGGATCACGGGATGACACAGGCGATGCCTAGATTTGCTTCTTCCTTGACATTTATTTTTGTTTGTTTGTTTATTCAGGATTGGACATTGCGCTGCTCTTTTGACTTGAATGCTCTCACAAACTAGCTATGGATGCTGTAAGAATTTTTAAAACATTTGTATTCCTGTTTTCATTATTCCTCTTCACAAAATCTTTTCAAAACTCAAGTGTGAGGAAAGAACCAAAACAAATGTGCCTTTATTTCTAAACTTTGTGCAGACCTCGAGGGCGAGGTCCAGCTCAAGTGTGAGGAGGTTGCGTTTTACACTCAAAATGTTAAAACCTTGTTTTAGATCAATCTTTTTACTATTTTTGATATGAAACATTCACCTCTCAATTGTTATCAATCGCATAATAGCTTAGAGGATCACCCTTATTATAAGAATTTACTTTTATTATTATTTTTAGAAAACTTGAAATTGTTATGGGTTTTTGGTTGTGAATGTAAGAGGTCGATTTTGTTTTAATTGGACATTCATTTTATTCAAAAAAAAAAAATACTTATTAATAAATCTCTTCAAAACTCATTGTTATAGGACAATTCCATCTCCGAAAAGGGGCTCTGTTTCATTCGTTAATCATAGTCTGTGAGAATGAAATATGCATCTACCATGGGATAACACCGCCAACAAGAGTGGAAAAGAGACAAAAAAATATATAATAATAATAATTTGTGAATAAGATAAATGTCCAAATTAGAATAATGAAAACCTTGGGATAAGGAATTGTTTGGTAGTTTAACATAATCAATAGTTTTTTTTAATAATAATTTTAAATTCTTGTATTTGGTGATTTTTCTAAAATGTTTAAAAATTGACAATAAAAAGGGAGATTTTTGTTTCTATTTCTTTAATAGCAATTCGATTATGATTCAGTCAGGTTTTACCTTTTTTGAGTGTGTTTGCAACTAATTTGTCGCTTGAGGACAAGCAACGCTTAAGTGTGAGGAGATTGATAAGTCCATTTTTGTACCTATTTTTCTTATCAAATTTAAGTGATTTTGGACTGAAAAACAGAAAAACAAGGCATGTTTTATATATTTTGGTTCAAGTTTCGTGAAATCGGGTAAAAATCACATCCATGATATGTTTGATGAAATTTCGGGTCAATTTAGCACAAAATGCGTCAATTCGAGTAACAAATGATATCATACCGAAAAAAGGAAGCAGAATTTCAAAGTGGTCCAGAAGGGAAAGTTAAAGAGCACAAAATTCAGAACAAGACGGACAAATAACCTCACATGCGCCCAAATAGGCGCCCAGATTGGCCGCCTACCAGGCCGCCTACCAACTTTTGAAAAGTCAATTTTGATCAAATTTGACCGGACCGGAGAAAAACGGAAGGCGGCCGACACTGGACGGAAGGCGGCCGCCTTCGGTGGCCGCCTGCGGCACAAGGCGACGAACCAACCACCGGCCGGTGGGATTTGACGGCAGGCGGTCAGACAGGAACGGCAGGCGGCCGCCTGCCGGACCGCCTGCGGCGGACGAGTTGACCGGCGTCACGTCCTGCCGGTGACGTGACGGTAGGCGGCCGGGCCAGGACCAGAGGCGGCCGCCTGTTTGGCCGCCTACCAGATTTTTTTTGCTATAAATACCCCGATTTTTGCTGAACTCAAACACACCTCTTCCAACCCTAATTCAGTTCAAAAAGGTCATGTTCTTCAGCTATTTCCGCAGCTCCAAGGATTTTTGGGAGAGAGAAACTTCAAATCTTCATATTTTCTTCATTTTAGCTTCAAATTGTAAGTTCTTTATATGTATTTTCATCTTCTGAACGTGTAGAATCTGAATCTGTGCTTTGTTTTCTCGATCTGTTCTTCGAATTTTTCCAGAATATTTATCTAGTATTTCGCATTTTCTTCCATAAATTAAATAAAATAGTTGTTGATGTTGAATTCATTCCAATTAATTATATAGTTGTTCACTAGCCTCAAGGTTGTTATTTATCTGAATAAAGTTAATTTTCACGAAGTGCAAGTATTTTTTTAATTAATTTCGGTAATTAGGTGTTATTATTGCATAAAAAAATAGTCTCGACCCTAATTCCAGATTATTTCACTGTAATATCACCCCTAGTAGTCAACAAAAAAATTTAGAACGAATTTAGCCTATTTTTAATTGCCTTTTGTATTTTATAGTTAAAAGTGGGAAAATTATCAATTAGGGTTAAAATTGGATTTTAGGTTTAAAAATTCGTGAAAAATTCCAAAAAGTCATATTGTAGTTCCAGAAAGTTTATTTTGACAATATCTTATTTTTGTTTAATTTTTGCTATTATACATGTTTAATTCCTTGTTAATGTTTAATTTATTTACCATATTGTTGAATGCAAAAATAATGTTTAGTAGCTAAATTTGTTTTGGGCATGAATTGAGTAAAGGAATATGGATTGACTTGTTAGCCAAAAATTAGGGGTTAAAATTAATTAATTGAGCTAGTTATTCAATTTGATGAATTATTAATTAATAATTTTTAGCCAATTTCATTAATTAAATTTTGGAAAATTATTTCTAACTTGTCTATGAGATTAGAAAGTAATTTGAGCCAACTTTATTCAAGCACATTAATAAGGCCTAGAAATAGGATAATTTTAATGAAATGGATTTACATCTTGTCTATGAGAATTAAATTCAAATTGCTTAAATAATGAATTTAATTAGTTAATGAATTTGGCTATTTTTATTAATTAAAATTTTGGAGAATTATTTCTGCCTTGTCTATGAGATTAGAATTTAATTCAAGCCAACCATTTTTGAATACATTAATGAAACCTAGAAATAGGATAAATTAATGAAAGTAATTTCTATCCTTGTCTATGAGAAAAGAAATTATTAGTCCAATTGTTGTTTTAATCCCCCTAATTACTAGGTCCAAGAATATATCCATTTCCAATTACTCAATTCATTGCCCTTACTTGCCTCAATAATTTTTTAGAATATTTAAATCTTAAATCTTTTAGTTGAAATTTGCTCCTAGTGTAATTTTGCAATTTGGCCTAGTCTAGAATACAATCACCCTTTTTTGTATTGAAAAAGCTTCCAACAATTAGCGATAGCCCGTGACTAAGACTAAATTAAGAAAACTCCTCCGCCATTCCTCAAGAGACACGATACTCGGGGAAAAATCGAAAGGTTAGACTCCGTTTTACTACAACGTTGCGGGTAGTTTGCTGTTTGTTTATTCTGCCGAGGGCAGTCCCTCAGTTACCCACATGTCGGGACTTGAGGGGGTGTGTTTGTAATTTTTGTGATTTTCCCGAGGGGGTCCTCCAGTCCCCCACTCCTTGAGGCACTTGCAAAGTGGTGAAAAGAAGTAGAGTAATCATGTTGTTGTTTTGGGCCGAAGGCTGACGCTTTTCGTTTCATGTTGGGGGGATGCCTCGTTAAAAACCTCATTAGGAAAAACCCTTTGGGAAAAAATCCTAATGAGGGAAAAAGAGTGCACCGAATTCCCCCAATGATGAATCGAAAACGTGAAGCCCTGGTTCGAAATGGAGTACAATGCTGATGCCGAAGGCTATCCCTGTTCTGAGGGCTCATGTGTTTATTAGTCGGAGGCTTGCTGTTGATATCCTGGGAGGCGCCAAAGGGGAGTCCCTCAATCTGGGGATCGAGGGCGTAATGAATGCGAGTAGTAGTTGAAGTGTTACCGGGGTGTCCCCTGTTTGCTGATTAGTTGGTGAGGAGGGTATCTGAGGGCTCCCGTTACCTGTGTGCCGTAGGCTATCCGTCAGTGAGGCGTACTCCCCGGGGGCTACCCGGCCCTCATAGTATTGAGGGGGGATCCCCGAGGGGTGTGACTGTTATGAAGCCGTGGCTTCTGAGGGAGTGGGCCCGAAGGCATTTGTTATGTAGTGTGTGGGGCACAAACCGGGAGCGTCTCTGGGTAAGTGTACCCGGGGGCTCTTCTTGATGAAGTGGAGTGAAGTAAAAAGCCCGGGGGCTAGTTTCTTGGTTGATGAAGGAGTGGTCTGTCAAGTGTAGCCGAGAGCTCCCAGAATATAGTCGTTGTGAATATAGCCGTTGGAATACCTAACGTCAAAATATAGCCGTTGGGGGGGGGGGGGCTTCCACGTGGTGCGTGCTCGTTGGCTGCCCGTGGGCGGGTGTCACCGATTGGGCAACACGTCGGTAGGTAATGATGATTTTGTACCGGAGGCCCGGTATTCAGGCCCAAGCCCGTATTAATGCGCCTATAAATACCCCATGGCCGGGCACCACTCCTCCTGTGCGATCATTTGTTAGCGAAGCTCTGCCGGATTTTTTCTAAAGAGAGAAACACTGCCCTCGATCTAACTCCTGTTTTAAGGTCAGTTCCCCACTCGCCCTTCTCCCTTCCTAGCTAGCTGTCTTAGCGGCCTTAGATTTAGGAGTTGTAACTTAGAACACTTAGTGTTTCCGAGCCCTCGACCCAGTGGAAAGATGTCTTCCCAAAGTGACTCTGAGGACATATCGAGGGATCCCTCGATGGAAGAGGAGAGCTTCTCGGATGCGGGGTCCTCGATCGAGCAACCCTCGGCCCAGGAGGATGTCGCGATGGCGATGGAGTTGCAGAAGGAGTTGGTGGCTGAAGTTGAAGCTGAGGGCTTCGAGCAAGAGGCGGAGGATGAAGAGCTTGCCCTCGCCGTACAAGTTGCAGAGGAGGAGGAAGAGAAGGAGAGGATGAGGGTGACAGTGGCACGTGGGGCCTTCGGCTGTGGTGGTGGCGCCAGACCCTGATGATGTGCTTTCCCGGGCTCCCGAGGGTTGCATCACCGTGCACATCGTGTCGGTATCAATGGGGCTCCGGTTCCCCCTGCACCCATTCCTTCGGGAATACCTTCGGTATGTGGGTTTGGTCCCCTGCCAGTTGACGCCTAACGGCCACTCCTACGTGGTGGGCTTCCTGAATCTCTGCCGGGCCCGAGGGGTGACCCCCAGCCTGGACTTGTTTTTTCAGAGCTTCAACCTCTGCCGAGGGGGTCACGCGAACGCCGAGGGCTTCGCCAATCTTCAACAGGTAGCCCGGTGGAAATTATTCACAGGAGCGCCCTCGTCCAACAAAGGCTGGAAGGAACGGTGGTGCTATGTTAGAATTGCCGAGAGCCCATTCCCGATGGAACTCCGGGACCGCTTCCGTCGGCATCCGAAGGTGGGGAACGCTGCTCTGGAGAAGGCTGGCATGATAATAGCCAAGATCCCGGAGGGTCGTACGAAGCAAGTGTCCATTAAGGACTTTACTGCCAACAAGGAGCTTTTCGCCCTCGGCTTCCGCAGATATCGCTTCCTCGGCGAGACAGACGAGAAATATCCTATGTTGCCAGGAGGTAGTAGTTGAGGGCTTCCTGTTTTGTACTTAGGATTTTTTTCTCTTTCTTTTTCTTGCTCTTCGATCTAACCCCCTTTTTTCTTGTTGGCAGGTGTGAACATGGACGCCGGAAAGCTATTCGCTTTGAAGAAAAAGAAGGGCAAGGCCCAAGCCCAGAAGAAGGACCCCTCGGTCCAACCGCCTGTGGAAGCCTTCTTTCAAAAGGAGACTCCGGAGTCCTCTACTGCGGAGGGAGTTACCGGGGTGGCCGAGGGGGCCACCAAAAAGAAAAAGGGGAGCAAGGCGGTTGAGCCCCTTGCTAAGAAGCAGAGGGGTACAGGGGGCACTGTCGGCCAGGATGCCCCCTTGGTGATCATTGAGGATCGCCCTTCTCCGGATCCCCCAGTTGGTGCTGTGGCGACAGCCCAAGCCGATCTTCCCTTGCGAAGCCCCCCGGGAGATTCTGCAGCTTTCCTTGGCTCCGGGGGCTTCTGTGCTACACGGCTCAGCAGAGCCGAAGGCCTTCCTGAGGGGGATGACCTCGACGATGGACAAGGCTGCCCTCTTGACCTACGATGATGCAGTCCTCGAGAACAAGATCCTTCGATCTTCGTTAGCTGTAAGTTTCCTCCTTCGCTTTGTGTTTTAACCCTTAATGCTCTTTCAATACTAATTTGATCCCTCCTCCTATTGTTTATCAGGCTTGTGTAGCCCTCGGAGAGCACGAACAGAGGCTCGAGCAATGGCGCCTCCAGAAAGCGGAGCAGGATCGGGAGATGAAGGAGCTGATCCTGAAGAACTCTGATGCTGTAAAGCAGATGGCCTTGCTGGAGGAAGATCTCCGGAAAGCTGCCGAGGGCGCTGAGCTGAAGGCCAAAGCTGCCGTGGAGGAGGCCAGGCTTGAGGCCGAGAGGGCTGCTAAGAAAGCCGCCGAGGAGGCAGAGCTTGCCAAGGCCGAGGCCGTCGCCAAAGCCCGAGAGGAAGCTGTTGCCGCATTCATGGCCGAGGGCTGGAAAGCCGAAGATAGGCAGCAGTGGGTGGCCTCGGTCGTGGAGTCATCGGTAGACGACTGGGTGAAGGGCCCCAGGGAGACTGAATGGCGGAGAGGGGAGACAGTTATTACCAAGGGGGTGAATTCTTCACCCAGCATCTAGTGTACCGGAGGCTCGCCAGGCACTTCCGAGTCTCCCTCAAGGAATTTGACCCCTCGGCGTATTGCTTTCCTCCTTTGCAGCCAGATGTGAGAAACCCCCTCCCCCCGGGCGAAGAGAGGCATGTGATCCACGAGTCCATGATGATGGTGGGATCTGGTGATGGTGATGCCGAGGCTGCCGTCGGGGAGGAGGTCACCTCGAAGCCTGCCGAGGAGGCGAAAGCTGAATGAAACACTTGCACTTAGTAGCTTTTTGAACACCTTTTTTTTGTTTGTAATGAATATCTGTGTACTCTCGGCCTCAACCATATTGTAATATATACTTTAATTCTTCCATTCTTCTTATGAATGAATACCGGCCTTCGGGCTTTTGCGTATAATTCGTTTCCTCCGATTGTTTTTCTTTGAATGTATGCCCTCGTTTTTTTGAATGTATGCCTTCGCCCTTCTTTGAATGTATGTTAGGGCTTGGAATATATTCCTCTAAGCATAGTGCCTTTTTGTAGCCCTCGGCCACCAGGCCTATCTAGTCATCTGAACATTTCACCGAGGGCACAATGTTCAGGACTTAAAAATATTTCTAAGTGTTTTGTTCATCTGTTGGCCCCCGGCCGGTTCCTTCCCTCTGGTTCTGTGTAGTCCTCATGAGATAACCGGAGGCGAGGTGTTTAGGACTTAGAAAATTTTTCTAAGTGTTTGAGTACAGTCTAGCCTTCGGTAGTTGGGTACCCTTCGCTGGCTGGATATATGACCGAGGGCCCAGAAATAGTTAGGACTTAGACAATTTTCCTAAGTATACTTTTACCAAGTCCTAATCCGTATGGCCCTCGGGCTGCATGGAGATTTGACCGGGGGTCAAAATATGCAGGACTTAGAAAATATTTCTAAGTGTGTTTTCATCGAGCCTTTGACTGTGCGGCCTCTCTGGCTGCATGGAGATTTGACCGAGGGTAAAAACTTTTGGGACTTAGATTATTTTCTCTAAGTATTTCCTGCTGCTGGCCTTCGGGAGGGGACCCTTCGGCTGTATACGTTGTGGGTTTAGGATAGTCTCCTTTGCCTTGTAATGTTGGCTCGTGGCAACAAAAAGCCTTCGGTTGTTTGTTATGTCCCCCCAATGTTGGTATAGGGGAGTTTGTAATCCAAGTCTAGCAGGGAAAGGCAGACTCCCTCGGGAATTGTCTGGATGTATCCCCTCAGCATGTAGTGATGTGCCGGAGGTGATTCCTGATTTGGTTTGGCCACTATCTGATAGCTTTGTTATATAGTAGCTTTTGGGGACGTTTTGAGCTGTCGTTGGCTGAGGTTGCCATGTTTTGTAGTATTTGAGCCTTCGGTTTTTGGAATAGCCGGAGGCAACTATTGAGTGGACTTAGTCATTGGTCGATGATGTCAGCTGTGAATGGTATCCTTTGTACTTGTGAGCTTCCAGGTACCGAAGGTGTTCCCGTGGGGAGCCCTCGGCATGTTTCCGTGAATTTGTTGGAGTGATGTACTCATTGATTTCTCGCCGAGTCTACTCCCCTTCACCCCTTTTTTTTGAGTAGTGAAGGGAAGGCTTCAAGAAACTTGGTTCCTTGGTAAGGCTTGGCCTATCGGGAGGTAACAGAATACACCATTAGCTCCCCCCTCGGGTTAACCTCCCAAGTTCCGAGGGGATCGATGGTCGTTTCCTGGGTACGAGATATGGTGGTCTGTAGCCTGCCTCT
Source organism: Cuscuta europaea (assembly GCA_945859875.1). Taxonomy (NCBI): domain Eukaryota; kingdom Viridiplantae; phylum Streptophyta; class Magnoliopsida; order Solanales; family Convolvulaceae; genus Cuscuta; species Cuscuta europaea. The sequence goes on along the minus strand of CAMAPE010000035.1, from coordinate 4,706,384 downwards.
CCTTGGGGGATGACACGGAAAGAGCCTCAGTTTTGAAAGTCGTCCCCTCGGCGCTAGACATAGTCCATGGCCTGCCACACCCTTAGGGTGGTGGCGCGAGGAGCGTTTCGATTTGGAAGTCGAATCCTGGGCATTTCTCGTGCCTGTCATACCCTTGGGGTGATGACGCGGAAAGCGTTTCGTTTTTGAAAGTCGAATCCTGGGCATTTCTCGTGCCTGTCATACCCTTGGGGTGATGACGCGGAAAGCGTTTCAGGGAAGGGTTTTCATTTGCACATTAGTTGCAAATGGCCGGGGGCACTACGTGCTGCCGGCACCGAGAGGTGGCGCCTTCGGTATAGGCGTCCTCGAGGGGTACGGCTTAGAAACAATACTTGGTGTTTGTTTCGATTTACGGCCCCGGTACTTGGTACCGAGGGGTCTTCTGTGAAAACACTTGGTGTTTTTTCTTCATTTTGTCGCAGGTGATTGTGTTGTCTACCCTCGGTACTTGGTACCGAGGGGTCTTTTGTGGGAACACTTGGTGTTTCTTCCCATTTGCCATTTGTTGAAGGTGATTGTGTTGTCTACCCTCGGTACTTGGTACCGAGGGGTCTTCTGTGGGAACACTTGGTGTTTCTTCCTATTTGTTGAATGCTGTTAGTGGTGTGTCCCCCCGGCACCAGGTGCCGAGGGGTCTTCATTTGAGGACAATGGGTTTTTCTTGCTGTTGTAGGTGACAACATCGTCTACCCTCGGCACATGGTGCCGAGGGTTCTTCCTTGTGGTAAGGCCTTGGGCCAGGGGGTGATATGAGGGCTTGGCCCTTCGTAAGAATCTTGTTCCATGTTCTTGGTGTCTTCAAAATGCCTTTGTTCTTCAGAATTTTTAGGCCTTGGGCCGTGAAATAATACATTCACTAGTTATGAGGGCTTGGCCGCTCTGATGTTATTGATAAAATTTAACTAAGTGATGTACATTCCAGTGCCTAGGGACTTCGGTCCCATTAGGGCGTTTTAGCTTGTAAGTTCCTGGTTTGATGATGGCTGCCACGATGTAGGGGCCCTCGAACTTTGGTGCCATCTTTCCGCCCTCGGTTGGTTGGCTAGCTTCCCTTCTTCGGAGAACATAGTCCCCCACTTGGAATTCCCGGGAGCGAACCTTGGCGTCAATGCAGCTCTTCACTTGCTTTCGGTAGTTCTCTGCGCGTATGAAGGCTTGCTCTCGGCGTTCTGAAATAAGGTGGAGATCGAGGGCCATATTGGCGTCGTTGGCCTCTGGATCATACTGTGTGACCCTTCGGGTCGGAAGAGTTACCTCAGTGGGGGCCTTGGCTTCAAATCCGTAGCAAAGGGAGAAGGGTGTTTCGCCCGTTTCCCGCCGAGGGGTGGTACGGTAGGCCCATAAGATGTTGTGGAGCTCTTCCACCCAACCACCCCCTTCAGCCTCCAGCTTCTTCTTTAGGCCCTCGAGCAAGGTCCTGTTGGCGTTCTCCACCTAACCGTTACCCTGAGGGTAGGCAACAGATGAGAAGGTGTGTTTGATGCCCCATGCCTCTGGGAGGGCACAGAAGGGGCCTGCCTCGAACTGAGTCCCGTTGTCGGAGATGATCTGTTGAGGGACGCCAAACCTGGTGAGGATGTTTTTGAGAACAAAATGACGGCACCTGGCCTCAGTAATGCTGGCGAGGGGCTCAGCTTCCACCCATTTGGTGAAGTAATCGATGGCGACGATGATGTACCTGTTGTTGGAGGTACCCCTCGGCAGAGGGCCCACAAGGTCTATGCCCCATCGAGCGAAGGGTATGGATGTGCTGATGGGGGCATAGTTGACCGCTGGCCTGCCAAGGGCTTTCTGGAAGTGTTGGCATGCGGGACACCTCCGGGCAAGATCTGCACAATCCCGGGCCATCGTAGGTCAGAAGTAGCCTTGGATTATTAGCCTTCGGGACATGGAGAAGGGTCCCTGGTGAGCTGAGCAAGTGCCACTATGCACTTCCTCCATCGCTACTTCGGCTTCATCTTGGTGAAGGCACCGAAGTAATGTCCCGTTGTAGGACCTTTTGTAAAGCCTTCCGTCCTCGATAGTGTAGCTGAGAGCCCTCAACTTTGCCAGCTTGGCGCGGGCCTCATCCTCGGGCAGTTGCCCTGTGGTGATGAGGGTGACAATGTCTGAGATCCAGTCACCTTGCCTTTGTTGTATGTGCATGATGGGGCTAGCGTGTATGCTAGAGAGACTGAGTTCTTCCACTTTGGCGATCTTTGAGATGTGCTCAGGGGATTCGGCCGAGAGCTTGGATAAAATGTCGGCCTCGGAGTTTTGAGCCCTCGGTATTTGAGTAAGAGAGTGTGCCTCAAATACCTTAAGCAACTCCTTGGCCGCCTCCTTGTATTGCTTCATTCTCCCTTCCTTGGCTTCGTATTCCCCGGATATTTGGCCAACGACTAACTTGGAGTCGCACTTGCCGTGAATTTGTCGGGCCTTAATGTTAGCTGCCAGCCGAAGGCTACAGAGGAGGGCCTCGTATTCGGCTTCATTGTTAGAGACTTTGAAGGAGAAGCGGACTGCGTAATAGGTCCGGAAGCCCTCGGGTGAGATGAGAACCACCCCTCCTCCACATGCTTTGACTGCGGAGGAGGCGTCGGTATAGAGGGTCCACCAATCATCTGAAGGGGCCGAGGGCTCCTCGTCCGTGGCTGATCTTGCCGTACATTCCATCACGAAGTCCGCTAGGGCTTGGCCCTTGATGGCGGGCCTAGGGCGGATGTCGATGTTGTATTGGCTCAAGAAGACAACCCATTTCACCATTCGGGAGGAGCTGGTGGGGCTCCTCATCAAGGCGCCGAGGGGTTGGTGAGTGAGGACCTGGACCGGGTGAGCTTGGAAGTAATGGCCCAATTTCTTGATGGTCCACACGATAGCCAACACCGTTTTTTCCACGGGGGAGTACCAGAGTTCTGCTTCCCTGAGGGTCTTGCTAACATAGAAGATGGCATGTTGGATGTCATCCTCTTCCCGGATGAGTACTGAGCTGATGGCCGCCGGGCTAACACCCAAGTAAAGGTACAGGATCTCCCCCATCTTAGGTTTAGAGAGCACAGGGGGCGAAGATAAGTACCGTTTCAGCTCCTCGAAGGCCCTCTGACATTCTGAAGTCCATTGGAAACCGGTGGTTTTCCTCATGTCTGGAAGAAAAGCAAGGACTTCTCCGTCGATTTTGATAAGAAGCGATTGAGGGCTGCCAGGCGGCCCGTCAATCGTTGGACCTCCTTTACGTTGCGTGGGGGCTCCATGTTGATGATGGCCTGGATCTTCTCGGGGTTGGCCTCGATACCCCTTCGGCTCACCATATAGCCCAAGAATTTGTCCCCCTGAACGCCGAAGGTACACTTCTTCAGGTTCAGCCGAAGGCTAAACTTCTGCATGATGGCGAAGATCTCCCTCAGATCGTCAGCATGGCTTGCTGATTGCTTGCTCTTGACGATCATGTCGTCAACATACGCCTCCATGGTGCACCCTAGGACAACTTGGAATACCCTGGCCACCATCCGAGTGTAGGTGGCACCTGAGTTTTTTAGGCCGAAGGCCATGACAAGGTAACAGAAGATGCCCTCGGGAGTCATGAAGGCCGTTTTTTCAGCATCTTCCTCATGCATAAATATCTGATGATATCCGCGGAATGCGTCGAGGAATGACATGATTTCACACCCCGCGGTTTCATCCACAAGTTGATCAATATTTGGTAAGGGAAAGGGGTCCATGGGACATGCCTTGTTGAGATCCGTGTAGTCCACGCACATGCGGAATGAGGGCGGTTTTTGTGCGAGGACTACGTTTGCCAGCCATGAGGGGTACTTCACCTCCTTGATGTGCTTGATAGAGAGGAGCATGGTGACCTCCTTCTTCACAAATTCCCTCCTCTCGGCTGAGAGGGGTCTCCTCCGCTGTTGTACTGGTTTGGCCGAAGGGTCCACCGAGAGGCGGTGGGTGATGACCCTTCGGCTGATCCCCGACATGTCCTCCGACCCCCATGCAAAAACAACGGAGTAGGCGCGGAGGGCGCTGATGATGCCGGTCTTCGGGTCTTCGGGGAGCTTGGCTCCAATCTTCACGACTCTCTCCGGCTTGGCCGGATCGAGCGCGAAGTCTTCTACCTCCTCGGCTGGTTCAACCCTTGGCCTCCTGTCCTCCGCTTCTACAGTTCCGGTGATGGTGTCAACGCGGATCTCCGTCTTGCTAACCTTCTTTGTCACTTGAAGGTAGCAAGCGCGGGCAAGCTTTTGGTTCCCTCTTGAGTAACCGATTCCCCCCTCGGCTGGGAACTTGAGGCAGAGGTGCCTCATGGAGATGACGGCTTCGAGGTCCTCGAGGGCTGGCCGGCCGAGGATGATGTTGTGGGCGCAGTCGATGTTGACGACGACAAACTCCACGTCGAGCTTGGCCCTATGGAGCCCGTCGCCGAATAGTACCGGGAGGTTTATAACCCCTCGGAATCAATGGTGTCGCCGGTGAATCCGGCAAGGGGGGTCTTGATGGGCCGAAGGGACCCCTCTCCAGATGCAGCTCTCTGAAGGTGCTGAGGTACATTACATTGACGGAGCTGCCCGTGTCAATGTAAGTTCTGTGAATAATAGTGTCATTGATCTCTGTACGGATGACGAGGGCATCCCTGTGTGGGGAGGACACCGGGGGGAGATCAGAGTTGGTGAAGATAATGGGTTCCTCCCTCAGTCGCTTTACTGGGGGCATATAAGTGACTTCCCCCATGTAAAGTGACTGAGCCCACTTCTTTCGTTGACTCGTAGAATCACCCCCGGTATTGCCCCCGGTGATCATGAGGATGTGGCGCTTCTTTTCTTGATACCGGGGGTACTCCTCCTCCTCCTCTTCCAGGTTCCCAATTTCCCTCTTTTTACCGAGGGGGATGGTGTTGGGGTTGACCCATGCATTTGTTCTCGCAGTCTGCCCTCGGGTTGGCCCTTGGTGAGGAGTGCCCTATTGATGAGGGCCCTGGATAAACTGGGACAGATGGCCCGCTTGTATCAATCTTTCGATGGCCGCCTTCAGCTGATGGCAATCATCGGTCCTGTGCCCCTGGTGTCGGTGGAAACGACAGTAGGGGTAGTTTGGATTGATGGCGAATACTTCCGGGGGTGCGCGTGAATCTCGCTCCACTAGGCCCCTCTCCTCAGCAAAATCAAGAATGACGCTGACGGGGTGCGTCAAAGGTGTCCGAGGGTGCTCCAGGAGGACAGGCTGTGCCCAAGCCCTCGGGTTCCCCTTGTAGCCTCCTCCGGGCTTGGCTTGGCCATGCCGGGGGCGATCACCGGAGGGGCAGAATCCTTGGGATGATTGCGGGGAGCCCCTGGCCCCCGGTTACCTTTGTCGTCTGGCCGAGGGCGTTGCTGATCTGGGACATGGTGGCATTTCTCCACCTCCTCGGCTTCGGCGTACCGGTCCCCCCGCTGTAGGGCCCTTATATAATCGCGCGGGGGGGGGGGGGGGGGGGGTTCGACGATGAGGCTCCTCGAGAAGTTCTCGGGGCGGAGTACTGTTTGGAGGAGGGCCAGGAGGGTCCCGTCGTCAGCGCCATCAACTTTATAAGCCTCCGTTCTCCAGCGCTCCAGGAAGTCCCGAAGGGTCTCCTCCTTCCTCTGCCTCACTGTTAGCAAGTGGGAGAAGTGTTTTCTTGTGCGGCGCCTTCCCGCAAATTGCGTCAAGAATCGCTGGGCGAGTTCTTGCCATGAGTCAATGCAGCCCTCGGGCAATCGATTGAACCATTCGTAAGCTGGCCCCTCTAAGGTGGAGAGGAACCAGCGGCACAAATATTCATCCGATGCCCCCACCATCATCATGCTGTTTTGATACCTGTTGTAGTGCTCTTGGGGGTCAGTCTTTCCGTCATAGGGCTTGATGAGCTGCCCTTGGTATTTTTCCGGGATACGGGCCGCCAATACCCTTGGGGTGAACGACGTCCGGGATCGGAGCTGTATCGTGGGTTCCCTGGAGCCCTCAACTATCTTCTTCTGCATTTCTTCCATCTTGGCCATCATCGCCTCATACTTGAGGTCTGTATGAGGGGCAGAAGTGGTGGCGTGGGCTTTGGCGGCCTCCATCTCATCAAGCCGGCGGTGGAGGGCCGCAATGATTTCGTCCTGGGGGTCCTTTGGGAGAGCCTCCGCCCCCTGCGAATGGACCCGGGCCGAGTGGGCCTGGTTGATTTGGTGGCGGGCGTCGTTGGCATGGAGAGGTGCCTTGCCTTTGTCCTGAGGGGGACGCCTTTCATTGGCCCTGGAGACGGACCCGCCACTTTCCTGAGGCCTTTGGAACGCCTTCCCCCCGAGGCGGTCTTGGACCCCTCGGCGGTCTTGCGCCCCTCCGAGTCTCTCGAGGGCGGAGGTCCGGAGTTGTTCCTTGTTTACATTGTGGCGGTCCCGGGACTGGACTTCCTGGGAGGCCGTATCCTGGGCCACGACCCCCTCAGAGTTCCCCATCCGGAGGACCGGGTTACCGAGGGGTCGTGGATGAGGGGGAGACATAATATTCTCCCCCACCTGAGGTTGGAGGGGAACCAAAGTGCCGAAGGCACCCGGGTTCTGAGTGAGCGTCTGGATGAAGGCTGAGAGCGCCGATTGCACGTCGATTGTGATGACCGGAGGGCTAATTTGATTCTCGCTCCGGTCCTTCTTCTTGGCCTCGATGCCGAGGCGGGCATCGAGGGCATTTTGTTGAATCTGCTGGCATAGGTCGAGAGCCGTCTGGTCCAACCCGGCGATGACGCCGCCCCCGGGAGCCCTGTTAGAGGCTTCGGGGACGTCGACCTCGCCGAGGGCCAGGTTCCTGTCCTCTACATTCTTGGAGTTGGCACGAGTTGTTCTCACCATTTCAGCTAGGTGTTTTGTGTTTGGTCGAGGGGGAGGGTTTCTTACTTGATTGTTCGACCTCTCAACGAGAGCACCAAATGATGGATAGTGTACCCGGGGGGTAGCTTATCCGAGGGGTTATTGCGGAGAATAACTAGAGAAGTCAGAGCAAATAAGTAAGAGAGAGAGTGTATTAGAAATGTGTTCATCGTTTTTTGCCTGGTTTACAACGGGGAAATGGGGTGCTATTTATAGTAGCAATAAATGCCAGACAGGGACACGTGTCAAGCATCCATTGGTCGAGGGGTCGCCTCAACTGGTTGGCGCAGGCAAACGCATGTGGCCGCATTTAATGCGGCTGTTGGATGTGACGTCGTACTTGGTACGGTGATCCATACGCATGTGGAGCGGATATTATGTCGGAAAAGGTGCCCTCAGCTGTAGAGGACCAGCCGAGGGCTCTGAGTATCAGGGACCTCCTTAATGCCGAGGGCTCTAGGTGCCGAGGGCTACTGATTTTCGCCGTTTTCTCCCAGTAACTTCGTTTTCCTGTTTTGACCCTTCTGTGAGGTTTAGAGCCTTCGGCCAGGGGGCCGAAGGCACCCCTGGTGCGCATTGTGGGCTGCTTGGTACCTTGGGCGCCGTGATTTGGGCCTGTTGTGCTTCCTGGGCCTATTGGACCTTTATTGGAGTAGTAAGAGTCTGTGGGCCGGGGGTTCCCGGGCCATATACTCCATCATTTGCTTTGTATTGATGAATTCTGAACCCTTACAACTACTCCTAGAGGGAGTATTTATAGGAAAAATTAGGGCTGAACTCCCAAGTCTTGGGCGTGGGAGGCACATTTACAATAGGGCCACTAATGGACCGGATACAAAGTACATAGAAAAGATTAAGTATAAGACCCTATTCTGGAGACCACCTATGACCGATGAGGGCACGGCCGACGAGGGCGTGGTCGACGAAAACCCGGCCGACGAGGTCACCCGGCTCTTCCTCGCTTCTGGATCACGAACTTAGTAGACTTCTTTCTGGCCGATAAGGGTCTTCTGGCCGACGAGGTTCCCACCAGGTGGTCATGGTACCTTCTGTTCTTCCGAGTATGTGGGCCCTGGGGTCCAGGCCCATATACTCCATCATCAATGTTATCAAACGGGTACTAAAAAATACTATCGTCCATTAATATTTTGTCAAGTTTATCAGTCAGGGAATTAATAAAATAAAGATGTATGATTGATATTTGTATCGATGAGAGTGAATTAACAGGAATAAAAAATTCTTTATTTTAAAAAAACAAAATTAGTACAAGGAAAAACAAATGTTGGACAAATTTTCAAGAGTATCATTTATAAGGAAAATTCTACGGTGCACTCCTAATTTTTGAGTGCACCGGTACACATATTTTCTTATCCAATCACATTGTAGTATTGTGTTACTAAATATGATTAATGACTTGTAGTGAGGATTGAGTTATTAGCCTAAATATGATTGAATTGTTTCTTAAATTTCTAAATAGGACTATGTATATTTTTATTTTTTAAATAGGACTTTTATACCATATTTGTCCTTCCTAATATAAATAAGGTATAAATATTTTTTTAGTCTCTACAAATATAGTATCCCTGCAAAATAATTTTTTTGTTTTTCATTTCTAAAATGTATGTTAGTTTTTCTTTTAGTCTACCGCTGATGATAATAATGGAATTTAATACGTATTTTAAAAATGTGAGTAATTAGTTTTTATTTTTTTAACTCTCATATTTTCCTCAAAAAATTTATAGGGATGAATTTTTTTAGTGATATACTAAAAACCAAATAATGCATAATACAAGGATGAAAAACATAAAAAAAATATTTTGCAGGGACTTAAATCATATTTAAACCTATAAACAATTGCCCCATAGTTCCCTGTGTCAGTGTAGGCCACGTCGGTCGTCGGATCTTTAGTGCCGGCGGCCGACGTGGCCAGATCTGGTCAGATGCACGGTGGTGGTTCATGGCAAGATGTGCAATGTCGGTGGTCAGATCGGTGACGCCCAGATCTGACCAGATGTACGGAGGCGGCCAGATGTGTAGCGCCGGCTGCCAGCGGTCAACAACGATGTTCGGCTGCATTAAGTTTTGTCAAACTTCAAGGGGTACTTTAGTACTCCTGTCCAACTACAAATAATAATTCCTATTTAGAATACTTTTAAACTTTGCACATACTTTGACAATTAAATATTTATTTATTCCTATTTAAATAAATCTCCTTTGACGATTTTGTTCTGTTTAACCTTTTTTTTCTAATCCGATGAAGGGTCCAAATGCAAAAATGTCAAATTATTATGTTTAGTTAATAAGGATATTAGGTGGCGTAAGATTAAGATATAATGGGATGTGTGGTCAAAAAGGATGTGTACCAAAACACACCAAATCAAGGAGTGCACAGTAGAAGCCCCTTATATAGGTAATTGACCGAAAATCACATGCCCAAGATCTGGAATAACCTAACCCTATTACTGGTGCACCAATTCATCCGATCTACCATCTCAGCCAGACGGTCTTGCGCTATATCGTTCTCTCCGTTTCCAGCTCCACTGGTCGGACGCCGTTCGTCTAATATCAAACCCGAGGTTAGTCGATTATTACTGACTGTCTTCTTATCTCATCGCATCTTGTTTTGTTTGTTCGTACATATCTTTTTGTTCGCCGCTCCAGGCCTTCTTCCCCTAAATCCATTCTTGTTCGCCGCTCCTGGTATTCGAATGTACTCCTTTCCTTTTGTTGCTCGATCCTCTGTAATCTCCACAGATGGAAAGTTTCCATCTGTGCGCTTGTGAGCTTGACCTATTTATTTCTCTTGTGCTCTGCGGCTGGACTAGCGACCGAAAAAACAGAAAACCCTCTTCTCCCTTTCGCAGCCCCTCGGTGCAGAAGCTTTGGCCGGACCGATTGATGGTTGTTGCCACATGCCGTAGCGGGAGGTACCCGCAGACCTGCTGCCGGAGCCCAACAGCCGTCCAGAAGTTCTAACACTATCAGTAGTGCATATACCAAGCTCAGAGGGTGTTGTTGAGGTTCATTCTTTATCTGTTATTTCAGTTAAACGATGAATAATTTTCTAAAGTAGTTGTAATAACTAATAAGCCAGGGGCGAGCTAGGGTAAAATTCGCGTTTCCGAAACGTTTCCGGGACGGAAACACCCCCTGCCCGGCGTTTCCGTGCTTCCTAGGTCAGGGTGGGCCGAATTTAAACTAAAAATGATATTGTGAAATCTAATTTTCTAAACAATGTACATAGTACCCGGATTAAATCCAAATGTATTGAAAAAATTATTACTTTTCAAAATCTAGTCATTTAGCTAAAAGCCTAAAACTAACTTCTCGTAATAATAGTAATAATATAATATTCACAGTTCACACTGATATTCAACAACCACATATAGGTAGTAAAGCACAAAAAATGGTCAAAACTGTAAAATATTAAGCTTGTGAAAGATATAATTTGTAATAAACATAATAAAAACATAAAAATACCCGAAGTCCTAAACACAGAAAGATCTATTAAATTTTAAATCTTTTACAATGATTTACCAAGACAGAATAATATTAGAAGTTTGAATTTATTTTTTACTTGATTTCTTTAATTTTCTCTCTTTTGTAGACTAGGACGTTTGGTTGCTATAATGCTATTCGAAGTCAATAATTTGGCTGGAAAGCTTACGCTTAAGACTCCACTATGGTGCTTTAACGTATAGATTTTTTTAAATATTTCCTAAAGGGTTTATTGCAATCTGCACTTGCCCAGGGCCCAGTAAAGCCCTCCCCTACCTCCGCCAGTGTAAATAAGCTGTAATGTAATGACCAACCTATATGCCAGCAGTGTTGCCTTAGTATGGAGGAGAGCCAACATTCTGCAGATTAACTGTGAGCACGTCAGCACGTGTCACATAATCCCGTGATGACATCATGAAGATGTCATAGTGACGTCATCATTTTCAGACGGGAACAATTATCCCAGGCAGTCCAGCTTTTATATATATAGAGATTTCTGTATTTTAGTTATTATTATTATTATTATTATCCATTACATTAACAAGTTTGTGTTTTCAGCTGTTTTTTTATTGCTTTTCCAAAAGGAAATTCATGAAGAGATTCTGGATTGATGCACATAATTTTTTATCTTCTAAAAGACTGAATTTAGTTATTGGTTAACTAAAATCGTCCCACTATAATTGTCTCATTTTTCCTTTTCCGTCCGTCCCACTAAATTTGTCTCATACCATATTTGGTAATGTTTGTGTGGCTCTCAAGGTTTAAAAAGGTGGGGTCGGGTATCAAGGCGGTTTGTTCCTAAAGGCGAGGTGTAAGCCTCAAAATAGATAGACATATAAAACTTAAAATAGTTAAACTAGTAACAAAAAACTAAAGAAGTAAAGGATATATCCATATGAGCTATTACTGGTAAGTGTGAAGTCAAAAAAGTGTGAAACACAAATGCATGAGCTAATACCAGTAAGTCATTAGAATTCAAACACACCAACAGAAACACCACACAGAAAGAGACATATCACACACAGAAACATCACACACAAACTGAAAGATGAATATCTCTAGAAAGTATACGTTAAGGACTTAGGGTTTAAATGAATAAAAGACTTGTTAGGGTTTAAATGAAATAAGACTTGTTAGGGTTTAAATGAAATAAGACTTGTTAGGGTTTAGTGCGGCAACATGTTTAATTAATGGACATCTATTTAAAAAGTACTTTGGGCCTTTTATTAAATGAAATGCCTTGGGCCTTTTTTAAGTTGCTGTACATTAAAAACAGAGAAACAAATGAAAAACGCCTCAAGGCACGCCTTAAGGCGTAAGCCTCAACTTTTGAGGCATAAGCCTCTTAACCTGCGAAAAAACCTAAGCCCTGATACCCAATCTGTACGCCTCACCTTGAGGCGTGCCTCAAAACCCCTCTTAAGCGCCTTTTTAAACCACGGTGGCTCTAATTTATTCTTACTTTATTCTCACTTTATCAATTCATTATAAACCACATAACTCTACTTTTCTTAAAAATCGCACCACTCTCCTTTTTCCCAATCTTAGGGGGACGAAGGTAGTAGCTATCATTATTGCTATAGTTAGAGTTTTGCAGTAAATAATGTACTGCTCATTTTACACTTAATGTTCTGTTCCCAAAAGAATTACTACATTTAAAATTTAACCAGTTGTGATGTTTAACATATATTCTTTTTGATGTTTTTATCTCAGAATCTGAAAGTTAAAATGGGGAAGAAGAAATCTGATGAGATTGGAGCAGTTAAGGGTAAGGGGAGTGGGAAAGATTCTTCCAAAGAAGTAAAAAAAGAGAAGATTTCGGTCTCTGCAATGCTGGCTAGTATGGATCAGAAACCAGATAAGCCCAAGAAAGCTTCTTCTTCTAGAACTTCTAAACAAGCTCCAAAAGTTTCGTCTTACACAGATGGCATCGATCTTCCTCCTTCCGATGATGATGAAGATGATATGGTTGGTGTGGGCCCAGCAGAAGTTGAAGCACTACATGATGATGGTAAGCATGCTGTCAGGGGGCGTAACAGAAATGATGCTGATAGTTCCCTTGATGTCTCGATAACAGACAAAGATTTAAAGAAGCGGGAAAAGAAAGACATGCTGGCTGCCCATGCTGTTGAGCTGGCGAAGCGAGAGGCTCTCAAGGATGACCATGACGCCTTCACTGTTGTTATCGGAAGCCGGACTTCAGTTCTTGACGGTCAAGATGACGCGGATGCTAACGTCAAGGACATCTCGGTAGACGGTTTTTCTGTTTCGGCTCGGGGAAAAGAGCTCTTAAAGAACACATCCGTGACAATATCTCATGGTAGACGATACGGACTGGTGGGACCCAATGGAAAGGGGAAGTCCACCCTATTAAAGCTGCTTGCTTGGCGAAAGATTCCTGTTCCGAAAAACATTGATGTCCTTTTGGTCGAACAGGAGGTGGTTGGTGATGACAAAACTGCTCTTGAAGCAGTCGTTTCAGCTAATGAAGAACTCATCAAGACCCGCCAAGAGGTTCAGAATCTATCCGCTTCTGTAGGTGACAATGAAGAAGATGACGATGTGGCTAATGACGTGGGAGAGAAACTTGCTGAGTTGTATGATAAACTGCAGATAATGGGCTCTGATGCTGCTGAGGCCCAAGCATCTAAAATTCTTGCCGGGTTGGGTTTCACAAAGGAAATGCAGGGACGCCCAACACGGTCGTTTAGTGGTGGGTGGAGGATGAGAATCTCACTTGCTCGAGCACTCTTTGTTCAGCCCACCCTATTGCTTTTGGATGAACCTACCAACCATCTTGACCTTCGGGCGGTCCTTTGGCTTGAGGAATATTTATTCAGGTGGAAGAAAACTCTTGTTGTTGTCTCCCATGACCGTGATTTTCTCAACACTGTCTGCACCGACATCATTCACCTCCATGACATGAAGCTCCATTACTACCGTGGTAACTTTTCTGTTTTTGAAGGTGGGTATGATAACAGACGCAAAGAGGCGACAAAAAAGTTTGAGGCATATGAGAAGGCGATGAGGATTGCAAAGAAATCCGGGAATCGTGTACAGCAGGAGAAGGTCAGGGACCGTGCCAAATTTGCTGCCGTAAAAGAATCTAAGAAAAAGTCAAAGGTTGATGAGGAGGATGAGCCTGTACCTGAGGCCCCACATAAATGGAAGGACTATACTGTAGAGTTTCACTTTCCTGAGCCCACTGAACTCACCCCCCCACTATTGCAGTTGATTGAAGTCAGCTTTTCCTATCCAAACCGACCTGACTTCAGGCTCTGTAATGTGGATGTGGGAATCGATATGGGGACCCGGGTTGCCATTGTGGGTCCGAACGGTGCTGGAAAATCTACTCTGCTCAATCTTCTTGCTGGCGACTTGGTCCCATCTGAGGGTGAGGTCCGGAGGAGTCAGAAATTGAGAATCGGACGGTATTCACAACATTTTGTTGATTTGTTAACGATGGATGAAACACCGGTGCAGTACCTTCTCCGTCTGCATCCGGACCAAACAGGTCCCAGCAAGCAAGAGGCAGTCCGTGCGAAGCTCGGGAAGTTTGGTCTCCCGAGCCACAACCACCTGACACCCATTGCCAAGCTATCCGGAGGACAGAAGTCACGGGTCGTCTTCACCTCAATCTCCATGTCGAAACCACACATCCTGCTGTTGGATGAACCTACAAACCATCTGGACATGCAAAGCATTGATGCGCTGGCGGTTGCGCTTGATGAGTTCACTGGTGGGGTCGTGCTGGTGAGTCATGACTCAAGGCTGATATCGCGTGTCTGTGAGGATGAGGAAGTGAGTGAGATTTGGGTGGTAGAGGATGGAACCGTGACTCCATTCCAAGGAACCTTTAGTGAGTACAAGGAAGATCTACAAAGGGAAATCCGAGCCGAGGTTGATGAGTGATAATAATGAATCCTTTCTCTCCTCCCCCCTCATGATAGTTGTTGCTCTTATTATTATTATTATTAGTATTATTAGTATTATTATTATTATTATTATTATTATTATTATTATTCTGGTGAGTAATCATTTTTGTGTTGCGAATATACAAAACATATATGAACTTTACTAGGCTGCACTTTGTAAAACACTGCAGTTTGCATGCTGATGATTTATAAAGGTTTTCTGAAGTTTGTCATTTGGTGTGACCTCTTCATGAGTGCTCTTCATTTTTGGGTTTAATCCTAGTAGCGGTGGACCTGTGCTGGATCCGGTACTGGACCAACCGTTCCCCAGTTACTGGAACCTACCGTTCTGAGTCACTTCCGGTAAAAACTGGAACCAGTTTGTACTGACAACTGAGTACATCTCCAGCGTACTGTGAGAGGTCTGACTTCTGAGGTTGGTTACAAAAGCATCCTGGTTTATGTCCTGCAATTGGGAGCGGACTGTCTGGTTTCAAACTGGGCGGTTCAGCTCATAATGGGCTGAACTTTTCAAAATTCAATCAAGGCCTGTTTGGTAATGGCTGAAAAGGCTGAAAAGATTGAAATTCTGAAGTAAAAATGTTTGGTAAAATATTGGCTGAATTGACTGATTGAATGTGTAATTACTATAAGGGTATTATTTTTGTGTATTAAAATACTGCACATTACCAACAACACATATCAAATGCAAGGAAGAGCGAGAAGAAAAATAAAAAATCACCCTGGTGCAGTCCACAAACAACAGAAAGAACACTTGGGTAGGGAATAAATAAATAAAAAAATCTATTCATAACCCAGAAAGCCCCAACCAAATTGGTGGAGTAATTAAGGGCTTAACAATCGTTACCAATTTTATTTTTAAAATCAAAGATACAAACCAAATCCTAATACAAGACATATGCTCTACTTACCAAACTAGTTGCAGGATAGAGAGAAAAAAATAGCAAAAATGAAGAAGAGATGAAGAGAGCTTGCCATCAAGATCGAATATGGAGTTGAGGAAAAAATTCCGAATGCAGTAGATAAGGATAGAGTTGTCTCTTTAACCTCTAACAGTACAAAAATAAAAATAAGCTCAAAAAGTAACTCCCAAGTTACTTTATTGGTTGATAATAGAAAACAGCCAAAGCAGCCATTTTGTCTCCTCCAAACACCCTCTCAATAATTACAAAATAAACATGTTTGGATGAAAAAGAAGGGCTGAATAGAAACGTTAAGAAACATGGCGTCTCTCTTTGATCGTATAATCTACCCCCGTTCCTAAAATGTCCTGTTTCGTCATTGCACGTGTCATCATCCTCTTCTCTGCAAAATTCTTCGTTTGGTTTTTTCACCATGCAAATTTATTCTTTTATGTGGTTGTTTGCTTATTATCGCTTCTATGAATTTATTCTAATGCTAATCATCTATTCGGTGCAACCGATTTATTTTCTTCACCTTGACAATCCTCGTACTGGGGTAAGGTATAAGTTTTAATTCTATCCAAGAGTAATATGTAAGCTGATACTCTTTTGATGATTTTTGTTGGATACACATAGGAAAATAAAGATTGTTTATCAGGTAATAATTGAAAATATTTTGTTTGGGATTGTATTGTGGATGAGGTTTCTTTCATACAGAGTATTTGAGCGAGTGTATGGTGAAAATACCATATGTTATTGTTTTTCCTATCTTTCTGTTTTTTAAAAGGTAGTATTTCATTCGCAATAGATAATAGTTACATGGTTATAGGAGGAAATTAGGCATATACGAAATAGGAATTCAGCAAGAAAGGGAATGGAATAATCATTAAACTCTAGATTCTGATGAATGTGGGTTGCACATCCCCATTTGATTGTAAAAAAGTGAAGAAGCAAGTGAAGGGTAAGTTGGACAAGATGAAATAGGCTGAGAAGAAAAGCCATACATTTACAGAAGGCTTTTACCATGTTGTGCAGCTATTATTCTCAACCTGGAAAAGAAGAAATAGACGACAAAGAAGGAAGAACACGATCGGCTTGATGAAGGAGTAAGGTGTTGTAATTGCTGAAGCAGTTTCCGTTTATGTTGTCGAGGTTTCAAATGAGGTATTTATGCCAAAGGACGTCGGGAATTTGAGCGCAGTTGGAAGGATATCAGGATTCTGTCTTCAATGTCACCAGAAAACCTTTTTCACACTTTAAACATCTCATAAAAACCAACCTTATAAGATTGTTTTAGAAGCTTTGACAGTTCATGTCCTGAGAATTATGTTAGTGCATTTTATATGTGACATCGCACCCAGATGTACTTAAATTTAAAATGCAGTAGGTATTTGATTTTTCGCGCAAAGTAATGGGGGACGATCGTCCCCACAATCTTGTCTCCTGTGTACTGCTTGCTCCCAAGGCGAAGGTTTCGTACGTACGTCTTGCAATTGGGCCTTGTGGTCGATTGGAGACGTACGTCCCCTGAAGCAGGGGGAAGCATCCCCGTCCTTGAAGACGTTCGTCTCGCAATTGGAGCTGTGGCCGGTTGGAGACATACGTCCCCTGAAGCAGGGGGCAGCATCTCCAGTCCTTAAAGACGTCTGTCTCGCAATCGGGCCTGTGGCCGGTTGGAGACGTATGTCCCCTGAAGCAAGGGGGTAACATCTCCAGTCCTTGAAGACGTCCGTCTTGCAATGGGTCTTGCTGACCTGTTGTAGACGTACGTCCCTAGAAGTAAGGGGAAGGCATCTCCCGCTACCCGTCCTTGGAGACGTACGTCCCCTGAAGTATGGGAAAGGTGCCTCCAGCTGCCCAAGCCCTTGGAGACGTTCGTCTTGCAATTTGGCCTTGCTGGCCTGATTGGAGACGTACGTCCCCAGAAGTAGGGAAAGACGTACGTTGTCACCGCTTACTGCCATTTCGGTGCAGGAGACGAACGTCGTCATTGCCTTTGACCACTCTGAGGGTATTTGTCCCCAGACTGTTGGGGCTCTTAGGATATCCTCAGGGGTTAATGGGCCATTCCTATTTGGGCCAACCGAGTTGGTAAAAATGTTTGGGCAACCCAAGTGCTAAGTTGACCCGATAAAATAACATATAATTAAAATTGTCCAGAAAATACAACTTTCAGAACCAAGTATACACTTCGAGACATATTGGGATGACCTCCCACATGGGTGGGGACCAACCCACATTTTAGCCTTGCAAAGATCAAGGGGAGCCGCTCTTTGCAAACACGTTTTAGCCTTGCATAGGTGCATGTGAAGCAAAAAAGAATTGACTTGGGGAGACAAATCAATTAAATGGAGTGAGATCTATTCATCACATTATTGTGAGAAATGCCAAAAAGTCATTCTCAATCATCCCTCCAACTAAGAGCTCGACCAACCTTACAATTTTTGAGAGAGAAGCTCTGCAAAAATTCATCTTCCATAGCCAAACTCGAGCCCAAGCTCAAACAAGAAAAAGGAAGAAGTTTGAAGAAGGAAAAAGATAGGAAAAGTGTGAAGAATTAAGGTAATGACCTTATAGTAACTTTGCTTCTACTTCTTATCTACCTTATGAATTATATATCATATGGAGGACCCGTATGATTGTTCTACATATTTAGAAGTGTAGAACAAGGGGTTGGAAGGTAGTTCTAAATCCAAGAACGGACTTAGAAGCAAAAGTGACCGGTTCGCCGGAAAATAACCGTTTAGAGGTTATTTGTGTTGATATGGGTTTTGTGATGATAAAATCTTGTTAGGAGCTTGACTAAGTGTTCCTAGTGGTCACTGGAGTTTTGACAGAGTTTTGCCGGAGTTCGCCGGAGTTTCGTTGGAGTTCAACCGAGAAGGGTAAAATTTCTTAAAGCTCATTTGAGGTGAGGATGACTGACTATATTGCTTATAATTAGTGAGTTAATTTCATAAGATTACCTAAGGTAGTTAAATGTGAATTTCATGGATTATTAATGATTAAAAATGCCTAAATGAAAATACTATTGTTTATGAGTAAATGAGGTATGATATACAAATTTGGAAGAAATTGTGTATGATTATGAGATATGAAAGTGATGGCATGATAATGGAATTAACCATGAAAATATTGTGATAAAATATACTTTTACTTCATGTATAGAATTAATGAATGGATAAAAGTGATTTTTTTGATAATGAGACTAAAGTATATTTGGATTGGAAAATCAATTGAGATGAACAATAGGACCATGAATTAGGAACTTGGTTGTTCCAAGATTAACTAACTAGTATTGAAATACTAGTCGGAATGTTAGTATGAAAAATGATAGAATTAATCCAATTGTATCGGATTGTGAGAAGTCATACACTCATACCCTAGGTAATCTCAAGAGATACCTTAGGGTCGAATTGTATAAGCTCTAAGTATATTAGGAGTAGGCCTTAAAGGCCATTCAAGGTAAATTGATTCTAGGCATAGAATTGGCTTATGAATCGAATAACTTGACTAAGAGCGAGACTCTAGCATGACGTAAGATGACTAAGAGCGAGACTCTAGCATAACATGGTTCGAATAAGAGCGAGGCTCTAGCCTAATGTAGATCGACTAAGAGCGGGGCTCTAGCACAATGTAGAATGACTAAGAGCGGGGCTCTAGCACAATGTAGAGCGACTAAGAGCGAGACTCTAGCACAACATAGGACGACTAAGAGCAAGGCTCTAGCACGGTATAATAATAAGGTTGAGCGAGGCTCCATGATGGCTAGTTAATGTAATTGAGAAATGACCCATGACGGTAAAATAACTTACCGAAGGCGATGACAATCGTGACAAATAGTCACGGGGAAACATGGGTGGATGTTTCAAAACGAATATGGGCCACAGGCTGACTATTTGATTTTATATATAAAGTAAGTATATTTTAAAAAAGGGTAACCAGGGGTTATGGCCTATAAAATAATATCACCCTATATTGAGGGTTTTAGAAATTGAAACATTGATTATATTCAGTGTAGTTGCCATTGCACTTTTCAAATGCTTCAAAGTATTGACCTTCCCTTCACGGGGAGGCCACCTTACAGTTTTAGGTAGAACTTGAAAGTTGCTACCAACGTCCGTTGCCTCGGGAAGATCAAGGAGGGAAGACATGGTTTGTACTTCCTCCGTTCCTGTTTTAAAAACAATTATATAAATGCTCATGGATACTATTTTCTGAATAATTATTTGGGGGCTTGTATGCCTAGATTTCCAAGTGTGGCTTGAACACTTGTAATAATGTTTCCGCCGCTTTAATGAATGTTTTCACATTATGTTTGTTTATGGATGTACTATGTGTGAATGATATTCCAGACGCTTTGTATAGTATGGATGTGTTGGACTGCGGTTGACTATTCGTACTCTACAACGAGTTGTTGACGTGTCCGAGTAAGTCCGGATCGTGACATTATAGGTGAGAAAAATTAAGAAGCAAAGCAGCTAGCTATAAAGGAAAAACTAGCGGAGAAAAGATGCAATATTCATGATTTTTACCAACCAGTCAAAAACACCATCCACTGCTATCATAGAGACAAAGAAACATTCCAGAAAATAGTTACTAATAAGGTATGTATTGATCAGATTCTTAAAGTGAGAAAAGGAAAATGTTTCCTAGCCTGGTCTTGAGAAGAAGCACAAAAGCCTGGATGGAAATGCAACAATCCACATTTTGTATGCATGTAACAATGAGAATATGTCCAAAGAACTTGAACTAGAGTTCTTGAAGAAAAAACATACTTGGGTGTCCAAAGACAAGTACATGGCAGTGCCTTGGGCTCTTTTCCAGGGAACTCTGAGCCTTCTAAAACAATTACAAACAAAATCTTTTGGATATAGGAGTAGACTAGCTAGTACTAATTATTTAAGCCTAAGTTGAACAGTTTTTTTGGAGAAGGAGAAATAAAAGAAGTTGAAGTGAAGTGAGATCTCTTATGACCACCTAAGGCTTGCCCAGAAGAAAACACTCTGTTGCAGAAAGGGCATTCATGAATTTTCTCAGCGTTCCCATTTTCCTCTACCTCTGTGGGACCAGAGAGGCAACGGCTGGCCGAGGTGGTGGCTTTGATCATCAACAACTTCTTGTGACTTGCTCTGTGTCCCCCAAGTGCCTGATAAGATCTAAACACTTTTCTGCAACTCCCGCCACATCTGTATTTCATCCTCCTCGTCTTTCCTCCCTCCTTAACGACAACCTCGGAGTTCTCTTCCTTGCTGCCGGACCATTTGTCTCTAGACAACATCATCAAGCAGTAAGCGCCGTCTTCTTCCGGTGAATTTTTAGAGTTCCACCTGCAAAGGTTACACTTGTGCTCCTCCATCTCTAGCTACCAGAGAGTTGCAAAAGAAAAGAAAAGAAAAGAAAAACTAACTTTCTTGTTGTATATCTTTTTGCCTCACTTGAAGTGTGAGTTTTCTTTGGAGTATAAAGAGAGAGGGAACTAAAAGGGAGGGGAGTAGGTGACATGCATTTCTCTTCCCTCTTCACACCAATTGTTACCCAGTGCCTATTGTAGAACCCCACTTTTTCTTTATCTTTTTAATGAAAAATGAATACCTTATGTTGTATCCGCTTGTTAGCCACCTTTAGACTTGTAATCGTTATCAAGTATAAACAAGATTTTCACCAAGTAATTGATCTGAAGATGGTCTGGTCTTTGTGTGTTTGATAACTGTCCAAATAAAAACATCCTTAGTTTTGGAAGAAAATTTTAATCCAAAATCGACCCAAAAGCTCCTTTAATTTCGATTGAAAGATGCTTACTGTTTTTGAAATGAAATTAATAATTTCTATATTGATGAGAAAATTGTATACCAAAAAACTACCATTCATTTTGTAGTAGTCCTATTATTATACTAATATAAAGGCAGCAATAGTGAAACACATACCGAGTATATTGTTGCACAATCAATATCAACAGTGAAATACTACGGACTCCCTCCGCCCCAATTTACTTAACCATCTTTGACTTTTCCAGTCAAAAACGGTAAACTTTGACCAATTATTTAAACTACTCGTAATATATTTATGCAAAATTTAATAATTTTATACTTTTATGATAGTATTTTTAACAAAGAACATTTCCATATTCTTAATACTTTCTCTATATAAACATATAATCGATCAAAGTTTGACTTCATTGACTTGAAAAATCAAGATTGACTAAGTAAAATGGGATGGAGGGAGTATTACTTTTACAATTTTGAAGGACAAACACTTCCACCACACCAAATTAATTGGTACGTACTATATATAGACCTTTCATGTAGTATATATTGTTACAAGCATATATAAGTATTTTTACTGTATAATTATTCAAAAATTGATACAAATACACTAATATATATTCTTTCACACTATCACATATTTCGTCTGAAAATCCCACTCCCATCACTCTTTACTGATGTAACACGGATACTTGACTAGAGTACGTACCATATCAGTGTATCGAAAACGTCCTTGTATCAGATACTTATAAGATATTCTAGGGTACCCGTACTGTACTTTTCTGGCCATATATGCAATTTATTAAAAGATTCCAATTTTTTTGGTAATTATTTTAAAATTTTGAATACACGTATCCTGAAGAATACACATATCAACTTTTATTATAAAGAAAATACCTAAATATTAAATAATAAAGTCTTAAAAAAATTATAAGAACTTTTAGTTTTTTTATTAGAGTATTATTTTCAATCTTCATTGAGAATCTTAATTTCAACCAAGAACGTTGAGTACTTGCACATTTGATTTCAAAATTTTGGTTGCTTGATTTATTTCTAATTTTAAATTAGCTAGTGACTTATTCACTATATTTATATTTCGATATACATTAGTGTATATGAGATATAAAATATGAATTTATTTCTAATTATCTTGATAATGTGAAATACTTGTAATATATGTATATGTTTTTAAAAAGTTCTTGTAATTTTTAATGTTTATAAATACATGTCCATACTTTTTAATATTTATATATACACCCCCATATATAATTTTTAATAGCTTATAAATACACTCCATATCTTGTAATATTTATAAATATACCCCCGTACCCGTATCCTACTTTATTTTTTGGTATTTACGTACCCATTTTTGTGTTCCCGTATAGGTGCTACATAGCTCTTTACTATTGCTAAGCTTAGCATTTGAAGTAGTTGTGCTACATGCAAGATATTTTTTTGATGAGTAACTCATTTATAATTTGCATTAAATTATTTCCGTTAACATAGAATACCGAGCTCTCCCCTATCTATCATTATATAAAAGCAAAAGGTTTTTGACACTATTCTTTGAACAGTGTTCCCTCCCAAAGTCTTAAGGTAAGAGAGTGCATGGCTGGAAATTACTAAAATAGCCCTGATGCAATGTAAAATTGCACAACAATTAATGATGGAAATTAAAAAGTTTCTCAAAAGTATCCAAAAAGAAAAGTTCTGTGCTGATAGGAAGTTACAAGAGAAAAAAGTATGTAAAGAGTCTTCCTCCGTACATGTGCACAATAGAAACATTAAAGAAAGTGCAACAGTGCAACAATACACAGTCTTTACGGCTCCAATCAAATCTGGCCAGGCTTTTTTAGATGCATGCACACTTATGGCCAACCTGTTCCTTGGGGTACGAGTAATATCAGCCAATCAAAATTTGCCAGCCTATTCTTGAGATGTGTATTTTCTTGATAGGAAGATCATTCATTCCCTTATAAATACTACTCTTTCACAGCGCACATTCCACACAATTGTTAACTTCATCTCTTTCTCTCTTCATTCTCAGCCTACAACATGAAAGATTATCATCCCAAACGTGTGTGTAATGTATTATTGACCATTGAGTATTTGAACTCATCATATCAGAACCAATATCTATGATTATAGAATACATGAGTGAAAAATATAGGAATTTACAGATCAGAAAATATGTTGACAGTTCACATCCTTGATAGATTGATGAACATTGAACAATTGATAAGATCAATATTATGGAAGTTGGCTGGGGTAAGATTGTTGATCTGAGATGAAGATCGAAAAAATAAAGGGGGTGTGTTTTCAACCACTCAGCTGATGTATTGTAGAGGATGAGAAGTTGATGCTCCCAAACCATATAAATTACGCCTATATACATAGGTGTTAAGTATTTGCCTATTTCGAGTGTGGTTTGGTGTTGGGTCGGAAGAAAGAGTTTTTGGGCTGGGGGTTACTTGAAGAAAACCCTAATTTTAGGCTGTAAAACTTAGACATACACATACACACACTGACACACTTCACAAGTATATAAATGATATATATATATATATATCAAATTTTGGCTCTAATAAAATTTGCTAATTATGTTTCAAGCTTTTAATATGATATATATATATATATCAAATTTTGGCTATAATGATGTTAGTTATGATATATATACCATAACTAACATCATTTGAATGCATATTTCTTGATGAGAAGGTAAGAAAGTTGATCATTTGAATGTATATTTCTTGATGAGAAGGTAAAAAAGTTGTTAGTATAGAAGTCCAATGTTTGAATTATCTTTAAATTTTGAATAAGGAAAGTGAGACAAAGCATGAATTGCACCTGAATCGTCCATGTTTTCCTATAAATACTAACCTCATTTCAAGTGAACACCATCCAATCCTTCTGCGTCTTTTCTTTCACTTCAGGTTTTGAACCTACAAGCAAGAATATCATCCATATATAGGTGTGTGAGTATAAGCAAACTTGAACAACTGAAAGGACAAAAGCAAATGGGAATTCAACTCCAGAGGACAAAAGGACAACTGAAAGGTCTAGACTTCCTACAATTTCTTGATGACTAAGGAGTATCTTACAAAGAAGCAGGCACCAACAAAGCAATGAGTCTCTCCACTTCCAATCCCTAATGATCTTTTCCTAAATTTTGATAAAAGATCATCAACATTAAACAAAAAACGGAGTTATCTATGTTTTGATTTATTCATGCATTCTATGTTTTTGTGATTCCAGTCATTACTAAATAGACACACACAGTGATACATACACACATACATAAATAAACATACACAGTGATCATTCAAAATATATTTTAAGAATATTAAAGGTTGACTTGGTTGAGGAAATGGATGGAAGTAAATGTTACTCTCAATTTTGATAGCATGGCAGTTTAGATTTCACCTTTTAGGAAACCAATAGGAAACAATAAGCACAATCATATATATGCTGGACAGGTTGTAGATCATATCAGAATTTCAAAATCTGCAATTTCAAAATCCAAACATACTATAAAACATTGATGTTTTAATACAACTTCCAAGAATGATTAGGTATGTCCTAACAGTAATTGATTAGGTATCTATTTGCAAAAATGAGACAATTATGTGTATATTGACAGTGACCTTTAGATATAATAATAGATAGAAAAAGCCTCCAGTAGATAAGGCTAACAATAAATAGGGCTGCCTATAGTACAAAACACCTCCAATTACAAAACAATTATTCCAGTTCGTTCTTAAACATTATTTTAACAGACCATTTATCAATACAGAGTATTATTTTAGGCTTCAACCTTTTCGTTGAATGGCTTATAAAACTTTTACAAATAGAAATATTATTTAAAGTATTATTCATGTTGATATTGGTGATGTAAGGTTCTCAATTGCTTGATTGTTGTATTTAGACTGGGTAAGAATTAGTCTAGGCAATAGATCATTAGAAAATTCCAGAAAAGTCTTCATTTTACAAAAAAATGATATTATAAAGTTAAAATATAGACAGTTAGGCGTAGTTTAAAATATAGGCAATTAGGCAAAGTTAAAATATAGGCAGTTAAGCATAGTATAAAATATAGGTAGTTAGGCATAAATTGATATCTATCTATATTATAAGCTGTGTTTCTTTAGTTGTATTAGTTGTATAGTTAACATTTGTCTTTAAAGTATAGCAATGAGCAATGATTCTTATGGAAGATCATTAATTTTTTCGCTATAAATACCAGCATCCTGACTTCCAATGGATACCCTCGATCCTTTTACCTCTTCTCTTTCAAAGTTTTGAGCATAAGCGAGAATATATCCATGGACAATTATGTGTATATTGGCAGTGACCTTTACATATAATAATAGATAGAAAAAGCCTCCAGTTGATAAGACTAACAATAAATAGGGCTGCCTATAGTACAAAACACCTCCAATTACAAAACAATTATTCCAGTTCGTTCTTAAACATTATTTAACAGACCATTTATCAATACAGAGTATTATTTTAGGCTTCAACCTTTTCGTTGAATTGCTTATAAAACTTTTACAAATAGAAATATTATTTAAAGTATTATTCATGTTGATATTGGTGATGTAAGGTTCTCAATTGCTTGATTGTTGTATTTAGACTGGGTAAGAATTAGTCTAGGCAATATATCATTAGAAAATTTTAGAAAAGTCTTCATTTTACAAAAAAAATGATATTATAAAGTTAAAATATAGGCAGTTAGGCGTAGTTTAAAATATAGGCAATTAGACAAAGTTAAAATATAGGCAGTTAAGCATAGTATAAAATATAGGCAGTTAGGCATAAATTGATATCTATCTATATTATAAGCTATGTTTCTTTAGTTGTATTAGTTGTATAGTTAACATTTGTCTTTAAAGTATAGCAATGAGCAATGATTCTTATGGAAGATCATTATTTTTTTTGCTATAAATACCAGCATCCTGACTTCTAATGGATACCCTCGATCCTTTTACCTCTTCTCTTTCAAAGTTTTGAGCATAAGCAAGAATATATCCATGGACACACACACACATATACATGTATGTGATGAATGAAAAGTATAGCAATATATACTACCGGAAGGAGGAAAGCAAATGGGCATACAACTTTACAAGTACAAGGCAAAGAAGAAAAAGTGTAGATCTACTGTAAGTTTTTTGATTTATCCCAATGCTTTCACAAAGTGTAGATCTACAGTAAGAAAAAATATGAGGTTTAATTATCACAATGTCTAGAAATTAGCTTTTCACAACTGATGTGACATAAAAAAGGCAGCCATTTTGAAGCATATAGGCCACAGTCAGATTTGAAAATTCATAATGATGGTTTTTTGGCCTCAAAAAGCGTTTGAGCTAGATTACCAAAAATATTTTTATAAGGTATGTAATATGCAACATCAAATATGAAATCAAATTACAACGGAAGGTGAGTTATTAAATGAAAATATATATTTTGTAATTTATGTTTAATAAATTTAATAAATTATATAATAACAAAATACTATTATAATTTATATTTAATAATTTATATTTAATTCTGATAATATTTATCATACTGAATTACGAATACAAATGAAAAAACTGGCATTTATAATTATTCAGTATCATAATTAATATAGCTCACACTAGATACAAAGGTTTAATTATCACATTGTCTACAAATTAGCTTTTCACAACTGATCTAACAGCAAAAAGGCAGCCATTTTGCAGCATATAGGCCCCGGTCAGATTTTTAGAAATCATAATGATGGTTTTTTGGGCTCAAAAAGTGTTTGAGCTAGATTACCGAAAATATTTTTATAAGATATGTAATATGCAATATCAAATACCAAATCAAATTACAATGGAAGGTTAGTTATTAAATGGAAATATATATTTTATAATTTTTATTTAATATATAACGTAATAACAAAATACAATTATAATTTATATTTATTCCTGATCATATTTATCATACTGAATTACGAATAAAAATGTATGTATCAGCATTTATAATTATTCAATATCATAATTAATATAGCTCACACTAGATAAATAGGTTTAATTATCACCATGTCTAGAAATTAGGTTTTCACAACTGATGTGACAGCAAAATGGGAGCCGTTTTGCAGCATATAGGCACAGTCAGATTTGAGAAGTCATAATGATGGTTTTTTGGCCTTAAAAAGTGTTTGACCTAGATTACCGAAAATATTTTTATAAGGTGTGTAATATGCAATTTCATATACCAAAATCAAATTACAATGGAAGGTTAGTTATTAAATGGAAATATATATTTTAAAATTTATATTAAATAAATTTAATAAATAATGTAATAACAAAATACAATTATAATTCAATTTTATATTTAATTCCTGATAATATTTATCATACTGAATTACCTATAAACATGTAAGATCTACGGAGTACCATTTATAATTTTTTAGTATCATAACTAAAATACCTCACACTAGATAAGTAGGTTGAATTATAACAATGCCTTGAAAAGGCAGCCATTTTGCAGCTCATAGGCGGCAGTCAGTTTGAAAAGTCATAATGATGGCTTTTCGGCTTCAAAAAGTGTTTAAGATCTAAAAGGTGGCAGACAGATTTGACAGGTCATAATGATGGCTTTTTTGCCACAAAGAAGTGTTTAATCTAGATCTAAAAGATATTTTGACAGGTGTTATTGCATGCATTGACATGATTTGACTTTGAAAACATCATTAGCGCACATTGGATAACCCAATTAAAAAAGGGCTGATAGTTAAAATTAATGGGCCGCCGTTTCCACCAGTCGTATTACCCATTTTGCTGGATCATGAGTTTAAAACAATGATGATGATAGTGCGAACAATAAAGATGCTTCGATATAAATAGAGTGCTCACCTAGTTTATTTCTCAAACTCTCCACATCAAGTCCATTGACATAGCATTGAAGTTATTGTGTTGAAGCTTTTGGTGTACCTGCATCAGGTAAAAGTGCTTCTAAATTTATTATCCTTAACATCTACCCTTACTGAGTATTTATGATGGAAACTGCCTTTAAATGCTTAAGTTTCTTCTTAAAACATTAATATATATTGAATATTTATTATGGTAACTACCTTTAAATGTTCAATTTTCTTTTTCAACAACTAAACTTTATAACCATTTACTCCGTACAGAAGAAAACTAATGCATGCATGCCTACTTTTTTTTACTCAAAATCTTATGAATGTCATTTTGAAATTATGTGTAGAGGAACATGGGGAAAAAAGTTTTTCCAAATATGATATGTAATGTCTGCGGGAGCAGTGAATGGGGGCATCTGATAGTGAAGTGTTATGTATGCACAAATGCCCGACACCGCTACTGTATGTACGAGGTGTCTTTTGATCCTGATTTTAGGTGGATGTGTGAAGAATGTCTAGATCATATTCACCAAATGTCTGAACTGGACTCTTTTGGCATGATCCCTGAGATTAAACGGGAAGTTGAAATGGATGATGATCAGCCATTTCAATTTCACGTGAAGGAAGAAGTTGCGGATATGGATGATTTGCAGCCACTTCAAACTCAGTTGAAAGAAAAAGTTGAGAACACTGATTTCCAGCCATTAACATCTCAAGTTGAAGCAGAGATGGTTTCAATGGCTTATACCAACCCTATGGAGGGCGTGGAAGAGGGTTTGGGGATGGTACCAGGCCCACCCACTCTTAGGCGTTCTCCGAGAAAGAAGCTGAACAAAAAGTATTTTGATGGGGAGCTGGTAGTCACTATGAACTTTCAGTGGTTGATTCGGGAGGTTGAGGTTTGAAAATGGTGGTTGATGCATGGAAAATGTAATGTACTTAGTTCAAGTTTGATGGTTTTTTTAGTATTTTGTATGGACATGAAGGTTTTGGTACTTTTTTGGTAAGCAATATTTTCCACTTAGGTCATTCATGGCTTAAGTTCTGGATTTGGTATGTGTTTTGCTTTATAATTAATGTGTAATGTGTAATGATAATGAATGAAGTCTTTTTTGGGTAAATTTGGGTTGTCAATCATTACTTTGAAATTTTTTGTATATTCAAAAATGTTAAATTAATGTTTCAATCTTATATCGCAAGTTCAAGATAGAGAGATAATCGTGTTGAGGTTGAGTCCATAAGCCATGCCTAAGCTCTATAAGTCTACAACAATAGGCGCAAAGAGAGGAACTTTGTCAAACTATACCTACGGTAAATACGCTTTTATTGTTTACAAGTAACCAAAGAATTATTGACTTAACACTACCTTGGTACTTTTAATAGGTTTGAATACTAAAATATCGGATAGAACAACTTACCCAATATTTAAAGTAGGTGTGTATTTTGTGCAATTGAAATAGGGGCAATAATCTCTAATACTTTAAATACTCCGTATACATTTGTGTGTGTGTGATGTATATAGAATAGATGACTTATTTACTTTAGAATGGACTCGCATGGAGCTTGAGTATATGAAAATATTCGATTGAAAATAGATTATGTGATTTCTAATAGAAAAACAAATTATTTCATATCTAATCGAGTATATATAAATTTGTCCAACAAGATTATTAAACAGCCATCACATAAGAAAATATTTGCCTCTAAGGGTTTGGTCATACTCATTGTTTGTATTTTTAGTAGTTGTTAAATTTCATTGAATCAGTGGATGCGAGGTAGGAAAAAGTAGGATTAAATGTTGAGGTAATCTTCTATCCTATAAGAATCTTTTTGACAAAATCTACTATGAAATTCAATGATATACTCATGTGAGATTAACATGGGCATGATAGGGTTAAAAAATTGTAAAACAAGAGTTGGAATGAGTACAACGAAGTTATTAATTACCCAATAGGCATCATTATTAGCATTCTGTAAGTAGTGTGAGTATTTTCTTAAATAAAAATTATAATGGATACATTTTTATTTGAACAATGAAATATTTGTGGACAAAATATAATTACAGAATAATTAATATTTGTAAAACTAGGCTAGGGAAGACATGATTTCATTGATAATTAGTGAAAAAAAGAGTCATGCAATAATTGAAAAAATTATAATGGATACATTTTTATTTGAACAATGAAACATTTGTGGACAAAATATTAATTACACAATGATTAATATTTGTAAAACTAGGCTAGGGAAGACATGATTTCATTGATAATAATTGAAAAAAGAGTCATTTTGGTGGTGAAGTGTGACCGACCTCTTAAAAAATTGCGTTGAAAAGGTCTTAGATTGATAACTTATTTACCAGTTTAAGTAAATCTGTGTTAAAATTTATTCATCAGTATGAAATTGTGTTAAGTATAGATGGTTTTTACGTGTCGCACAACATTCCATTTATGTTTGGGATTTATTGCTTGGATACTCCAGGAATTGCTTTTTACCACCTACAAAAATCCAAGGATATAATGTTAACAACCAAAGGCGAGAACTTAAAACACTATTCTGTGATGAGTAGTTGTTAAGCTCACACAGCTACAGGTTCAGTGCAATAGTCTACATAGAGACCTGTTTATAAAAAAATGTAAAACAAGAGTATAAATAAATATTATACAAGTTACTGTGATCCAAAATAACTGTTATATAAATATGCATATATTGACTTAAAAATGTTTGAAACACTGGATAAGACTCATATTAAACTTGCTTCAAGATTAGGTAAATGATTTAGGGCCTACTTGATACAGTTAGGTGTCTAATAGCCTCTGAAATGAAAATGGTGTGTGAAAATTTGAAATCATACACAGGTAAGTGAGTAATGATAATGATATTTGTTATAGGTTTAAATAACAAACAACTAATTACATATAACTTGGAAAAATACTTTCTTTGAAATGTAACAAACACTGAATTGAAAATGAAAGTCTTATCATGCCAGAAACATAACACATGCAGTTGATAATGTCATTTTTAAACTTCAGCCATTTGAATGTTAATTGTTAGTGTATGATGGGTGTTAAGAATGTATTGAGAAAACGAGCTATTCATTTTCATGATATAGTGATATGTGATTAAAAGAGGGTAGGGTGGGTGTTTATTGGTGTATGATACTGTGTGCGGTCTAAAACAGACAATTATACAAAGTAATTTGCTATTGATTTGATTGTAATGATATAACGTGATTGTTTGTGTTTCTAACTGAGTAATAGATACAGTGTGTGGTAAGTGTTTGATAAAGTTTCATTTTTGACAACACGATTCATTCATTGCAATTATTTAGTTGGAATGAGTAAAACAGAGTTATTAATTACCTGATAGGCATCATTAACATCACGCCGTAAGTAGTGTGAGTATTTGTTTAAATAAAACTATTAAGGTCCTACATTTTTTGAACAATGAAATATATGTGGACAAAATATTAATTAAAAAATGATTAATATTGTCTTATCAATAATGATAGTCTATATAGAGATCTGTTTTTAAAAAATTGTAAAACAAGAGTATAAATAAACATTATACAAGTTATTGTGACCCAAAATAACTTTTATATAAATACGTATATTATTAACTTGAAAATACTTGAAAACACTCGATAATTCTCATATTAAACTTGCTTCAAGGTTAGGCAAATGATTTAAGGCCTACTTGATGCAGTTAGTTGTGTAATGGACTCTGAACTGAAGATGGTGTGTGAAAATTTGAAAATATACACAGGTAAGTTAGTAATGTTAATGACATTTGTTATGGGATTAATTAACATACAACTAATTACATATTATATGACATTTGTTATAGGATTAAATAACAAACAGCTAATTACATATAACAAACGCATACAAAATGAAAGTCTTATCATGCCAGAAACCTAACATAGGCAGTTGATAGTGTCAATTTTAAACTTCAGTCATTTGAGTGTTAATATTTAAGAAGTATTTTTAGAGATTAAGACATTGAGAATTCAGTTTCAAGACATTCACTCAACAACTTTCACAGCAAGTATAACAAAAATTGTATATCCATTTAAGTGACAGAAGATTAACAAACACAATTAACCAGACAAAAGTATCAAATTTTCCCTAAACAAAATACTTATCTTCCAAGTGGTGGCGTAGGTATGCACACTGTTTAGTGTTGATCGTATAAATGAGGGCTTAATCTTTAGCACTTCTAGATCTGAAAACAACATTTACCAGAAAGTTAGATCTAATTTGATTAAAAGTAATAAACAAATATTCAATCCATGAATCACAAGAAACTTATCTTTTGCGAAAGAATCTTGATAGGCTGCGGTTGTTCATGGCGTAGATATTTCAACTGGTTTGAATGAATTTGATTGCAACTTGAAAACACATACGAAACAATTAAAATGAGTAATCAATCGGAAACGGAAATTGTGAAACTAAGAAATTTTGTATATGGAAACCGAATCCAAACTTACCGGTGCAACAACGATGGGAACGCAGTTGATGGAATCCAAGAAGACTGTGTGACATCCGACAATTGGAAGCAAATTGACGACTGCGTCCTTGGAAGGAGTAGGCGAGGGGTCTGGTGGTATGTGTGAGAGAGATTGGTATGCGAGGGAGAGGGCTGAGGGCGGTAGGTCAGATGCAGAGTGGTAGACAATGAGGCGGTGTAAAAGCGTAAGAGAAACCATAGGGATGGTATCGAATATATCGATCATGCATTCTAACGGGTATAAGATGGGCTGGGCTGGACTTCTAATGGATATATGTTTATTTTTGGACCCATTTAATATATTGGAAATTAATGGGCTGCAATGATTGGCTGATTTTGAAAAAAAATTGGTATTGTTATTACATCAAGAAGCCCAGTTTATGAGGTTTATGAAGTTGTGGTGAAGTGACTTTATTGGCTGATTCTGTTTATTTATGAGGGAAAAATTATATTATATTTTTTTTAATAAAATAAAGAAACAATTATATGAAAAAAAGGCTAAAATAGTCATCTGCTTTAAGAGCTGTTTGATAATACTGAAATCAGCTAATTCAGTTGATGCTGCTAAAATTTATGAAGTTTTATATAAACTTGCTTTATTGGCTGATTCTGCTTATTTATGGGAAAAAATATATAATTTATTAATATAATAATGAAAAAATTATATGAAACAATAGCTAAAATGGGTATCTATAGTCAGGTCATTCAATACAGCCAGAAATGTAACTTTAGTCTTACTTCTTCTTATCACGTTCACAGTGAAATTATTTGTGATTATCGGAATTTACATCATTTGTGATTAATCTTAGCTTTTAGTGAAATTATTTATGTTTAAGATTAAATTTAAACTATATTTATGAATTGTGATTATTCATGAAATTTATAGATTCATGAACTGATAGGAATAACTATAGTTTCTTACATATGTGGTTAACCATTCTTTCATCTAGATGATAACGCCAACGAACGTGCTGTAAACCGAAGGAGTTTATAAAATGCTCGGTTTCATCAATCTCTTTGTACCAGTGTTACGGGAACTATAAAGCAAATATCTTCAACTATTTCCCCTTTAATGGATGTCACCATTGGTAAATACACCAAAATGTCCATGAGCTACCTTTTTTTAACACATATTATTCAAGTAATTGTATCGTAGACTCTTTGATTAACAAAAGTTATCCTCCTCATAATGTAGTTAAGGAGTCGAGTGCTCGAACGTTATTGTCAGATGTGTTTTCTCACCAGCCAGCGATTATGAGGCCAAATATGATTGATAAGAGGCCTAGTAACATTGCTTCTACATCGGTTTCATTTAGTCACTTAGATGACATCATGGACAACACTGATGCAGCTTCGAATAGTTTTTTCACACAAGATGTAGATATTGATGATGTCGATGTAGACGATACATATGTGGATTATGAAGTTCTAAAGAGCGTTGGTGCTAAATCGTCAAATGGTTGGCTTTCTATAAAATAAAAGTTTTATAGAATTGTTGAGCAACAATATCGAGTTTAATGTATTATTAAGTTATTGGTCCTTTTTAATTTGATACATATTATAATTATAATTTTTTCACATCTGTTGGTCTGAATTATGTAGACATTGGTAATTGTATTTCAGAGTTATGAGATATTGGTGATCCAAATTGTGTGTGCCCGTTTTGTGAAGCACTGTTTTGGTATGAAGAGAGGAATGAATCGAGTTCTACTAAGAGAAATCTGAAGTATTCGCTTTGTTGCTCACAGGGCAAGGTGCAACTTCCTGTCAACAAAGAACCACCATTATTATTGCAAAGGTTGATAGATGGAAGAGATGCAAGAAGCAAGCATTTTCTAGAAAATATCAGATCTTACAATAGTATGTTTGCTTTCACATCTGTGGGCGGTCGCATTGAGACATCGATTAATAAAGGCAAGGCTCCTCCAATATTTAAACTTCATGGTCAAAACTATCACCTTATTGGAAGTTTGATTCCCGCTGTTGGATCAGCTCCTAAATTTGCTCAATTGTATATATATGATACTGAGAATGAACTACAGAACCGGATCAAATCTGTAAGGTAACCTTAATGAAGATTTGTTTCATTTTTTAGGGGAGACGCTGATACTAACCAGTTGCATATTGAGATTGTGGAGGAATTAAGAAACATGTTGAATGATCACAATGTTTTGGTGAAATCGTTTAGAATGGCTAAGGAAACGATTCATCAAGGTGAGAGTGTTGACGTGAGATTGAGGTTGATAGGAAAACGGAGTAGCGATGCAAGAACATATGACCTCCCAATTGTATCCGAGGTTGCTGCTTTAGTTGTAGGCGATTTTGACGAGTCTATGGGGGAGAGAGATATCTTTGTGGAAACACAGAGCGGAAAGTTGCAGCGTATTAATGATCTTAATCCAACATATTTTGGCCTGCAGTATCCTTTGTTGTTTCCATTTGGTGAGGATGGTTACCGAGAAGATATTGCACTTTCGGGTTCTAGGATTGTCGTTGGGTCAGGTAGACGCAGTGTAAGCATACGAGATTTTTTTTGCTTATCGCTTACAGGAGAGAGAATATAGATATTCGACTATTTTGAAGGCCAAAAGACTCTTCCAGCAATTTGTTGTTGATGCTTATACTTTGATAGAGTCTGCAAGGTTGAAGTATGTTAGAACTCATCAAAAACAACTTCGTTGTGAGATGTACAAAGGTTTAAATGATGCTGTTTTGCATGGAGAGAATGATCCTACCACTCAAGGATAGAGAATTGTGTTACCGCCTACTTTCACTGGTGGTGCAAGGTACATGATACAAAATCACCAAGATGCAATGGCGATTTGTAGATGGTCGGACGATCCTGATTTGTTTATCACACTAACGTGCAACCCAAAATGACCCGAGATTGATGGTTTTTTATGTGATATGAATCTTAAGTCTAAGGATCGTCCTGATATCGTATGTCGGGTTTTTAAGATAAAGCTGGATGGCCTTATCAATGACTTGCAACGTAATAAGGTGTTTGGTAGTGTTAAAGCAGGTAAATATCCAATTTTCCATTTAACACACATTTACTTGCTCTACTTTTAATTGTAGTAATTTTTAAAGCGCATTTTGCAGTGGTTTATATTGTTGAGTTTCAGAAGCGAGGGTTGCCACATGCACACATACTATTATGGATGGAATGTGAGGATAAGTTTCCAACACCATCTCACATTGATAGGCTTATTTCAGCAGAGATTCATGATAAAGATGAGGACCCACAATATTACAATGCAGTTCGTGATTTTATGATGCATGGCCCGTGTGGTATATATGCTAAGTCAGCTCCATGTATGGTTAATAATAAGTGTACTAATCATTTCCCTAAAGCTTGGTGCGATGTCACAACGATTGATGGTGATGGATATCCGGTTTATAGGAGAAGAGATGATGGACGAACTATTGAGAAAAATAAAGTTCCGCTGGACAATCGATTTGTAGTTCAACACAATCGGTTTTTGTTGATGAAATATGGTGGGCATATCAATTTCGAGGGGTGCAACCAATCTCGATCCATTAAATACTTATTTAAGTACATCAATAAAGGACGTGATCGAGTGACCGCAGGTTTTTTTGATAACGTGACTGCAAATGAACAAAGTAAACCGGTGGATGAAATCAAAATGTATTACGATTGCCGGTATATATCTCCGTGTGAGGCTGCATGGTGTATTCTTGGATTTGAGATTCAGTATAAAAATCCACCTGTTGAACGTCTTAGCTTTCACATGCAAGAAGAGCAAACGGTGATCTTCTCGGACAATGACCCCCTTGATTCTGTGATCGGGGGGATGAGTGTTAAGGCTAACATGTTTTTGGGTTGGATGGAGGCTAACAAAAAGTATGAAATGGCACGACAGATAACATATGCCGAATTCCGTCAAAAATTTGTATGGAAAAGTGGATCTAGGGAATGGATGCCAAGAAAGAAAGTGTTTTCCATAGGCCGAATATACTATGTTCCACCAGGATGTGGGGAGTCATATTATATGAGATGTTTATTAAACCATATTCAGGGAGTGACGTGTTATGAGGATTTGAGGACCATAAGTGGTGTGTTGTATAATTCGTATCGTGAAGCTTGCTACGCTTTGGGGCTTCTAGACGACGATAAAGAATTTATTGACGGTTTTACTGAGGCAAGTGATTTCGCAACAACATTTGCACTAAGGATGCTCTTTGTGATATTGTTGTGGTCTGAATCCATGAGTCAATCCAAATATGTTTGGGAGAAATGTTGGATATACTTAGCAGAAGATATTCAATACAAACTACGTAAGTTGTATCAACATCCAAGTATATGGAAATTCCTTTTGTTGTTATACCCATTACCACATCAATTTCATTGCTTCGTGCTATTTATGTTTTGTGCATTAATTTGATTGGTCTTTCATACGACATTCTATGTAATGCAGGATTTATAATGGACAACGAGCAATTGCAAATGGCAGCATTAACAGAGGTGGAAATGTTGTTGCAACGACGAGGGAAAAGTTTACGTGATTTCCCTCCGATGCCATATCCAAAGTCAAGTTCAACTTTACTTTCTGAAAGTAGATCAGTTCAAGAAGAGCTCTTATATGATCGTCAAGTGATGCATGAAGAACACGAGAGACTGTTTCAAGGTTTGACAAATGTTGTATATGAAAAGATCATGTTCTTTCGTCAATTGTTTCAATGACTTGCAGCGTAATAAGGTGTTTGGTAGTGTTAAAGCAGGTAAATATCCAATTTTCTATTTAACACACATTTACTTGATGCATGAAGAACACGAGAGACAGTCTCCCCCCACAGAGACTGTTTCAAGGTTTCAACATGTTGTATATGAAAAGATCATGCATTTAGTTGAAACCGGCTATGGAGGGATGTATTTTGTCTATGGATATGGTGGAACTGGGAAGACGTTTGTATGGAAAACTCTATCAGCTGCATTGAGGTCCAAAGTGGACATAGTACTCAATGTGGCATCAAGTGGCATTGCTTCCTTATTACTACCCGGTGGCCGTACCGCCCATTCGCGTTTTGCAATTCCAATAAGTTTGAATGAAGATTCAACCTGCAATATAAAGCAGGGTAGTCCGCTCGCCATGCTAATTGCTAAGTGTAAGTTGATAATTTGGGATGAAGCTCCAATGCTACACAAGTACTGCTTCGAGGCATTGGATAGAAGTATGTGTGACGTTCTTAGGTTCACCAACCCAAATCGTTTAAATTTGCCATTTGGTGGGAAGTCAATTGTGCTGGGAGGAGACTTTCGTCAAGTGCTGCCTGTAATCCCGCAAGGAACCATGCAAGATGTTGTTAATGCTACGATTAATTCATCTTATCTGTGGGGGGAATGCACCGTTCTTAGGTTAACGCAGAACATGATGTTGCAAAATGTGCATAGCCCTGCAGAATCTTATGACTTGAAGCTTTTTGCTGATTGGATTGCAAGCATAGGTGATGGTATTTCCTGTGACTCAAATGACGGTCACGGCTCTGTTAAAATTCCAGATGACATTCTTATCAAGTACTCTGGAGATCCTATTGCTAAGATAGTCGAGATCACACTAGTAGAAAATTGTCTTACAGTGACACTTTTATAGTGACACTTTCTAATATAATACCCCTAATAACATAGAAGTGTCACTCTTTTTATGTGGGTATCATATAGTGACACTCACAGAATTTTAATCTCCCGTCACTTTTCCACTTAGCCGGATCTTTCCCTTCTTTCTACGGACAAACCCCAACTTCATCGATCTCAATCGACTGGCGATTGTGGTCTTTCTTGGCCCGGCCATCTGACTCCATGTCCTCGCATCTACTTCATGAACGATTGTCATCTGGTTCAGGAATGTGATTTGTTTTTCGTCTACTCCTTATGTCGTTCGCTTTGTTTCTGTAATCCCTCATCTCACTCGATGGGATATTGAGTCTGGGCTCCACTCGCTTCTGTAATCCCTTGTCCTTGTTGTTTCTATAATCCCTTCTCCAGATTTTTTCTATAATATGTCGTCTCTGTTGCAATTAGACCTGCATTACTGTATGGCGTAGAGTGTTGGGCGGTGAAACAATGTCACATTCAAAAGATGAGTGTGACAGAGATGCGCATGCTGCGTTGGATGTGTGGGCATACTAGGAAGGACCGCGTGAGGAATGAGACAATCAGACAAAGGGTGGGAGTAGCACCTATTGAAGACAAGATGCGGGAGTCGCGCCTACGGTGGTTTGGTCATGTGCGTAGAAGACCGAGTGATGCACCTGTTAGGCGAGTTGAGATGTGTGGAGAAGAGGCAGGGAAGAGAGGGAGAGGAAGACCCAAACAGACGTGGGTTAGGGGAGTTCGAAGTGATATGCTTCTTCTGGGGTTGGATGAGGGCATGACTTTGGAGAGAACTAAGTGGAGGGCGGGTATTCATGTGAAGGAGTGATCTTGATAATCTTTTTCCCTCATCTTTTTTTTCCTAGTTTTTTTTATCCTTATATATATGCATTATTTGCAGCCTTTTTATTTTATCATTTCTATATATATTCATCTTTTTTATATTATCTTTTCATAATAGCTTATCTTTTTATCTTTATTCCTTCTTTTTCTTTTGGTTGTGATATCATGTATCGATTCATGTTAGCCGACCCCAATATCTTTTGGGACTAAGGCTTGGATGTTGTTGTTGTTGTATGTCGTGTCTGTTGCAGGAAGTGCGCGTGTGACCACCGGACCTGGCAGGGATAGGGTCGTCGTTTCCTCTGCTAGGGTTCCTTACCAATTGCGGGTCGGGACAACTGCTGGAGTAATTCTTGTTTCATGGATTTCATATGCGCCGGCAGATGGTTGGCCTGGACGATTGGATGATGTCTACACTCGTCTCCTCAGAGACACTCGTCTCCCTAGAACCCTCGCTCATCTTAACCCTATCCCCTTCTTCCATTGTCGGCCAAATATTTTCTCCCTGGTCAAGCTGTAGTCGTCGATCTAAGCTCCAAGCATTCTTAGTCACGGTGCTTTCCACAATTTTAAAAATTTTAGGTATGTAACTGGTTGAGATTTTCTTCAATACCAGATTCCACCACTGAGTGAACTGCTAGTTACATCTGAGATTCTCTTCATGACTTCATGTATCTGTTTGAAGTTATATCAGTAACTCCTTCTTGAATCCACTTTTAATTTGCTGTTATAGTGTGCTTCTTACATCTTTACCATGTTATGCGGATCATGTGCTTGTCAAAATTATTGTGTTTTAGCTTTGTTGTATGTTTTATAGATTTAATGTTCTAAACGGTTTATCTGAGTTTGCTTTTCTGTCTACTATGTTCTTATGCATATCACATGTTTGTTAAAATTCTTGAATGGTTTACAGTAATGTTTTTTCGCATTTACTTTGGGAGCAGAGAACTGGAAGTTATTAAGCTTCCCATATTTTTTTTTCTTCTGGGAATATAACTACAGGGTTTTAAATTATATCAAGGAATCAAAATGGCAATGTCTTTTTTCAGAAAAAGAAAAACAAAAAAGAAACTGCTGGTACATGCTAAGGTAGATGAAGATTTGAATTCCTTTTGACAGTTAATTGATAAAATAATGAATAACGGCCAGGCGGCTGCCCTCTACCGGATTCACGACTTCTCTGACCTCAACCGGGCATTGTAGATTTCCTCCACTATACATCGTGACTTTTCTCCACAAGTTTCTGTCGTCTACGACTGCTATAACACCCTTTATCATCTGCTAACATATTGTTTTCCCACACCTCTAATCAGACTAGCAGATTAGGTATGTGGAAATTCTGTTTGAGTTTATAAGTCTTTTGACTTCTCTATTGTGATTTCTCTCTTTGACCTACTATGGTTTTTGTTTTCCGAATCTTACTTCTTTTAGATTTTAATTTTTTTATCTGCATTTGTGAAACCTTATTTAATTAGGTGTATGGCTTGATTACAAACCTAGCTGAATAAAAGTCTCTTCACACAAATGCTTGGGTGATAATTTTCTTATTCATAGTCATAAGATATGGCTTTCTCTAGCTAGGTAATACCTAATTCTTTGACTTAGAGTAGTGAAAACTAATGATACATATGCTTTTGCTTATAATGCATGCCTTGACATCAGATGGAGCAGCTGAAGGAATTGTTTAAGCAACCTGATATATATATATATGAAAGGTTAACCAGATCCTTAGCCCCAACTATATAGGAGTTGGATGTTGTCAAGAAAGGCTTTCTTTGCCAAGTAATGCATACCTGACCAGTTTGGCTTTGATTTTGAATATGTTAAAGCATCTTTTAAATGACAATATCAATTATATAGATCTACTGATGATATATATATCTTTTTGGTGGCAATGAATTGAAATTAGCATCTGGTGCAAACTTTAGAGGATATATTAATTTTCTTCATGCTGTCCAGGTATAATTCTGAACATTATTGTATTTTGAGAGAAATGGGTTTAATTTTCTTGTCTTTTCTTCTCATGCTGTCCAAATTATTGCATTAATTTTCTAGTACTGCGGCCCTATCATCACACAAGGTTAGTTCTTTCTAATCTCCTTCATAAAATCAAGATGGGATCGATTAAAAAAATGATTGCTTTTTTTGGGATGTTGAAGTGGGTTGCTGTTTTTGCTTGACTGTTTTTGGGATGTGGCAGATGATGTAGTACAGAGAAAGGGTAACCACTTGGAGCAGAGGGAAAATCTGGGATTGAATTCTGCTTCGAAAGGTCACTCAAACACACAAAGATCCCTTCCTGAACCAACTAATGCATTGCAGAAAGTCGAAGTAAACCTTTTTTACTTCGGGTTTTTTCTTGTTATGTGTATTATTATTGTTAATGTTTTTATTATTACTATTCTTTTATTGATCTTAGAAGTTCAGCTTTTGTTTACGACTCCATTCTTAACGGGCGACCGGCTGAGTTTCGAGATACACCTCTCCGTCATTTTCTTTTTTTAGTGTTCTTACAGAACATGCAATAATTTGAACTTCTCAAAATTTCTCTCTGGTCTTCAGGTATGTCCTGAATTCACAACATATGAAGAGGTTTTTCACATACATACAACTACCAAATTTTGACCTTTGATAGATACCTAGTGTTTGTGTGTTCTTTTGTTCAATGCTTAAATGGTTGGTTTATTTCAGTCTGTCTTGATTGGTTTCTGCCAAGACCGTTGATGCCTCTACTTTCCACAGTGTGTTTTTGTATTTTTGTAACTGACTAAAATTTTCAAACCAGGAACTCTTGACAAGGCACAAATCAACTGTAGCTGATTTTCTGGTACCATTGTTGCAACATGAATGCTAAAGAGATGTTTCTGGTACCCTTTGCAACAAATGGATACAGCTGGCATTTGTAGGGATTGGCAAGGAGTACTTTAGGTGTTGTTTGAGTTAGGGGGCTTGATTTCCAAGTGAGAACCTAAAATAAGCCATTCCTGTTAGAACCTAAAATAAATCATTCCAAGTGAGGCCTAAAATATATAACACAAGTGTTATGTTCTTAGAGTTGACTAGGTTTAATGTTTTACTTCCTGATATTTTTTTAATTGTAACTTACTTCTTTTAGGTTTGCAGAATTTCACATGTGCAAGATACAACACCTAGCACATTCTTTGCAGTTGATAGATAACAACTGAGCATCTGAGTCCAAACGTAGTAATAGAACAATGACTTCATTATGTGCAGCAGAAGATATGATGTCTATGTATAAGAAGAAATGTGAAGGCCCTGTGAAGAATGGCCTAAAAGTTGGATTTGTTAGCGTTTTGTTCTTGTTTTTACTTATTGTTTCGTGATACGTCCCTATGAATTATGTAGAATGTACAATCACATTTACGTGTGAATTTGAGATATAAATAAAAATTTTGAACATTTGGTTATTTATTAGTATTAAATTATGATTGTAATCAATGTATCATGTGTATGATTTCATAGTATTAGCGTGTCATTAAGTTTTGTAATACCGTAGTGTCGCCAAGGTATCACTATTTAGTGATACTTAAGTGTCACTAGAGTCTATGATGTAAAAGTGTCGCCGAATATCTATGTCACCAATGCGTCACTATATTGTGATATCGTAGTGTCACAATTCTGTGACACTTGTAGTGACACTTTAAAAGTGTCACCCGTAGTGTCACTAGCCCCCACTTTCAGCGACACTTTTTTAGTGTCACAGAAACTTTCAGTGACACTAATTTGGTGTCACTGTAAGGCATTTTTCTAGTAGTGTCATATATCCCGATTATTTAAATTCAAGTACTGATTTGAATTACCTGAGAGATAGAGCTATTCTTGCTCCAACCCTTGAGGTTGTTGATTTGGTCAATGACTATATGACAAGTTTAAATTCCAAGGAAGCGGCAAGAACATACCTTAGTTGAGATAGTGTTTGCAAATCTGATTCAACTCATGATCTAATAGCAGAGTTACACACTCCAGAATACTTGAATAGTATTAGACTCTCTGGAGTGTCAAATCACAACTTAACTTTGAAGATTGGAACTCCAGTCATGTTGCTGCGTAATATAGATCACTCATTGGGTTTATGTAACGGGACAAGACTCATCATAACAAGGATGTGTGATCACATCTTGGAGGGTAGGGTTTTGAGTGGTACCAGTGCAGGACAAAATTTTTTAATTCCGCGCCTATCTTAATTTGACCTGGTCTGATGTTAGGCTGCCATTTAGATTTCAAAGAAGACAATTCCCTATTATGGTTTCTTATACAATGACCATCAATAAAAGTCAAGGTCAGTCCCTCACCCACGTTGGTCTCCTGTTGAAAAAACCGGTTTTCAGCCATGGACAATTATATGTTGCTGTTTCAAGAGTAACCAATCGCGCGGGTCTCAAAATCCTCATTCTTAATGAAGAAGGTTGCCCAAAGGATGAGACGATGAATGTTGTCTACAAGGAAGTGTTCCATAATTTGTAATGTTTCAAATTCTATGATAATAACATTACATATTGCCATGACTTACATTTATTTCTTATAATTAATGTTCATAATTAAATTATATCCAATTATATTTTATCTATAACGATGTTTACACCCCAACCACAATTCTCAATCACGCTTAAATAAATCGATGAATTTGTGTATTGTTATATTAACTAGTATGGCAAGAGTAGTAAACCCACTGTTAGGAAAGCGTAAATTTTACGTGACTAGAAGTGATATTCGGTCCAACCATATTTCTACACCCTTACATTATATTATTATTACCCCCGGTTCTAACAATCTAAAAGTTTACTATCTACCCCCGGTTCTAACACCATATAATACCATCTCAATTCCAAAATTGCTCTAAATAGGAGCAAAAACGTTTTGAAATTCTAAAATATGAGTATCATGTTTTTTATTCCCTGAATAGGAGTAATCTGCCAAGTTTGGGAAAAATGACATGTTTTAAAGCCTAGTAATGCTAAACTTGACAGAAATTTACTCCTATTCAAGGAATAAAAAACATGATACTTATATTTTGGAATTTCAAAACTTTTATACCCCGTACTACGTATTTTTGTCCTTTCCAAAGCTCTAATGCATATTAATTAGAGTAAATATGTGGTTAGTATTATTCTTCTATCATACATATAAATTTCAGCCACACAAATATTAAATATCCACTCCAGTCAAAGATAATTTTTATTTAAGCATGTAGGCATCAATATGGAATTTACACTTGAAGAGTAAGTATATAAAATTAATTGAGAACAAAGCTAGAATGTGTGTATATGTATACATGCACTTAAAAAATCATGTAATATTTGATGAATGAATCTTATAAGTACAAGCAAAAAATCAAACACTCATTATTCAACACTATTAAATTTTCCATACTGCATGCCAATTTAGTAATTAATCAACTTGATTAATTAAGAATCAGCCCCAACTTCAGCTGTGGAACCAATTCCAACCTGTAACCATGGAGAATCATTACCCTTAATGCTACTACTCATCTCTTTCAGGTCACTGAGCTTTGCTAGTTCCACTTTATTATCTTCTTCTTCATCCTCATTTTTATTAGTCACACCATGGCCGGCGCCGGTGCCGGCGACTTCTACATAGTTGTCGTTG
This sequence comes from Cuscuta europaea, assembly GCA_945859875.1. Taxonomy (NCBI): domain Eukaryota; kingdom Viridiplantae; phylum Streptophyta; class Magnoliopsida; order Solanales; family Convolvulaceae; genus Cuscuta; species Cuscuta europaea. Next base: position 4,661,929 of record CAMAPE010000035.1, on the reverse strand, counting down.
TTGTAGTAGTCATTGTTGTCGTCCAGTTGAGTCCACTGGGGATCTGTGGATACCTCAAAGCTCAACAGGTTTCGTGGGTCCCGCCTAATACCGGCCAACATGTCATCTCCATTCGCCGGGAGGTTAAGGTCGAGGGCTGCCTCGGACGGCGGCCGTTGATCTTGTCGGGTTCTTTGGCCGTGGAAGTGGAACTTCGGGACGGCGGTGGTGGAATAAGTGTGGTCGGTTGCATGGGAATAGGAGTTAGAAGTCGTGATCCAGTGACACCTTTTGTGACCTCCTAGGGCTTGCCCAGTCGAGAAAACCCTATGGCATATGGAACATTCGTGGTCCTTGGGTTTCCTTCTTGACGGTCCGCCATTTTCGAGCTGGTACAAGGATGTTTTGTTGGACGGGAAGAACTCATCATGAGTGGTGGTTGGATCATCGTCTCCTAATGAGTTGTCGTTGTCCAGGTCCTGTTTGGCTGCGTAACACCCTTTAACCTTCTTGTGGCTCGCCCTATGTCCGCCTAGGGCTTGATGTGATGTGAAAACTTTCTTGCATGCTTTGCATTCAAACAACCCTTTTGAAGAAGAAGAAGAAATTATCCCTTTGGCCTTCTCTTGAACGGCCCCAAATCGTGGTCGGCTAGATGGCGGAGCTACGAAAGGTGGCATATTCCGTCTTTCCTCCGTGGAGAGATTCCGTCTCTCCTCCGCGGAGGTTGTGATGGACTCCGCCTCCTGCTCCACCACCATATATTTATTGGTGTTATTGTTGTTATTGTCCACCGTCGTGTTTGCCAAATCAATGAGGCATTTTGCGAGGAGGATGTCTTCATCTTCGTCGGAAGCAGCAACGGTTGCACCACCAAAGCCGCTGCTGCTTCCCACTTTTGCCCTTAAAGATCTTTTCCTCTTTGACCATCCTTGCCCACACCTCCCGAAATCTTCATCGGCATCATCTTCGTCTGAGCCGGGAGGGGACGACACTAGAGATTCAGCATCATCAGAACTGCACTTTCCGTGCTCGAGGAAGGACTTCCAGGAAAAGAACTCTTTCCCGCAATTCTCACAAACTCTAACGCTCTTTAGGCGATTAGGGTTCGCTCTTAATTGGTACATCCTTTTGATACTCGTCCTCTCACCGCCACCACAACCATCATTACTAATCCTATTATCCTCCCAATCGCTAGCTTGTTCATCCTCCTCCATGGTGGCACTTTCATCTCCAATCCCATGAGCTCTCATGTGCCCTCCAAGAGCTCTACCACACATAAATCCCTTCTTACAAACTCTACAATAATGTTTAAAGATTGGTTGTTGCCCATCTTGTTCAATGCCATCCATGTCTAATTTGATAATTATATGTTTAATCACTCAATATGGCCTCAACAAGATGGGTGATGAAATGGTGTAGTGTGGGGAGTTTGTTCTTGTAGTTGAAGTTGTTTGAGGGATATGAGGCTAGAATTGAAGCTAAATGAAGGGTTAAGGTTAAGCCTAGCATTAAGCTAATTTACACGAGGAAATAATGGTTTGTTGTGTGGTGGAAAGTTTAGAGGTAGAAATGGGAGCGTAGCTAAGAGTGTGAGAGTAGATATGACAAGTGGGAGGAGTGTAGCAATTGATAGAGCGGGTGGAGAAGAGCATATATGAATAATATTATGTTGTGTCTATATATACATATGTAATCGATCTATGGTAACAAATTAAAAACTAAGGAATGATGACCAAGTGATTGACTAAGGAGTGCTTGTCTCTCGTCCGTCCACCAAAGAGTAAAATGAGAGAGTGTTAAGTTGCATGTTAGTTGCTTCATTGACTCATTCTCACTGTCCAAAGTATACATTTAATAACTAGTCCTCCAAGACAATAGGGAACACATATTTCTGGCCCCTACTATTACAATACAATAATGTGAATTATCTTTTTTTACTAATTAACTTTTAGTTTTATTGCCATGTTTGTCTCCATGACTCCATAGAAATATATGTTTGGCTGAAAAATATTCATCTTGAACGAATTTCCATAACTTTCTACCAAAAGAAGTCTAATAAGAGCAATTCGAAGTATTTTTTCTTACAAAAATAACCAGTACATTTCACACATTTTACTGCATTATTTCTTGAAAACCTTTATAATTAAACAAACTGATAAAAAAAATAGGAGTGCATTTGAGTAGATTGTACAAATAGGATCCTGTTTTATATAAAAATTGAATTGATTCAATTTTCAAAAGAAAAATGAGAAGTAATTGATAATTTCCACAACATAGATAAAGTGCACAAATAAGATAGATATTGTTTTTTCCCTAAAATAGGACCATTCACTCCTAATAGAGAAAGTTGTATGCTTCTAATAGAATCAAATAAACCTATCTTAAGAATACTCCTATTTATGTACTATGTCTATGTTTTACTTTGTTTGAAGCAATTCCTTTAAGGTGACAACTCCGATACCCGTTTAAAAAATGGGGTACCGTACCTACCATTCACTTGATTGGTCCAAATGAATATATCATTTTTAATTTAGATATAAATAATTCAACTGCAACATTTCGATTGGTCCATGTGGACGAAGGTATGATACCTTATTGATACCATAGAATCTACCTTCCTTTAATTTTTTTTCTAGGACCTGATAATTGAGTGCTGGTCTATTCTATGGAAAACAATGACGGTCCTTTTGGTGTAAACAACCCAAGGAGCCCAACCCAATATCAAATCTTAGTCCAAACAATAAGATCAAAATTTAGCTTAAAGGAAGTATAATAAGTACATAAAGGAGACGGAAAAATATCAATTAGGAATAATAAAACCAAAACAAATTTCTCAAAATAGAAGTCAAACATAGACAATCATCTGAAATAGAATTAAGTACTTCAAATGTTTTATTATCAAAATAGAAGTAAATGAATCTTATTTAGTCACAAAGAAAATACACAACGTAACCGCGGCAAAACTGCAACAACACTGCATCAGTCCACATCGATCATCACGCCACATCTGGGCGCAATGGCACCACATCTCTGATATACATTATAGTTTATGGTAGTGGACATTTTTTGTGAAGATGATGCATAGCTCTCAGTGATAAAATGAGTTCAATTTAATTATAACAATGCCACTGGATTTTTAATGGCGAAATTCTCAGGAATAATGAGTTTTTTACAAGAATATTACTAAACTAAAACATATTTACATAAATATGATTATTTATTACTACAATGTGGTGTTGTGGTATCTTAAGCTCAAAACTTGAACATGAATTACTATGATTTCATTACTACTCTAGTCATTAATCATATTTTTGTAAATCATCTTTATTTTGGTCATATTTATGTAATTATTTCCAAGAATAATCCCTACTTTTGAGCATTCTACAATAATAATCCTTACTCAGAGTGTACGTAAAAATAATCCGCACTAGCAATAATGTCTATAAGAATAAATTGAAGTGAAATTAAACTAATGCCCATTTAGTACTCACAACCCGTACCTCCACTTTCACCTTCACCACTCTTCGTCTCGGTTAACACTTTTATGTTTCAACCTACAGAAAACCACATATGGCGAAAATTGTGTTAGGATTAAAAAGATTTTAGGATTAAACAAATTTTACTTTGAATTTGTCCCTATTAAACGAAAATTAATTTAAATTCACCCTAATTTATTCTTATGAACATCATTGATAGTACCGATTATTTTTCTGAACGCTCTGGGTAGGAATTATTATTATTATAGAATCACTAAAAGTAGAGATTATTCTTATGAATTTCACCTTTTCTAATTCACCGTAGTACATATTCCTGCTGCAACCAAAGAGATACCCGTCACACCATCACAGCTGGCCAATAACATCGCCGCTGCCGCCAAGGCCATTAGCGCCACCTCCAAAACCATCATCATCACCACCACCACCACCAAGGCCATTATCATCGCTGCGGCCATTATATTTATTGTTCATCTGGGTCACCTGGTGTGGTTATCTCATCTTCTTTCGCCTTACGATTTGCAGTCCAATCGATTGTGAAGGAGTGATAATGTAAAATTGTTATTGTTTATGTTTGTAATTTTAACTAATTTTATTTATTGTTGTTTGGGAAATTACGCACTTTTGGTGTAATACTTTATTTTTCCTAGTTACTCGTAATTTGTATAGATTAGGGATTTTCTGAGCTTAAACTAGGTAAAGATCATCAAAAGGATCATGGAAAGGTGAAAGTGCAAGGGAACAAGAGAAAGTGAAAATTTGGGAAAATAGTCAAAAATGTACCCGACCGGGTTTTCCAAAAATTCGATCGGGTTTGACTTGACCCGAAGATCAAATTTTGATTTAGAGGCAATTAAACGTGCAGGGAGAAGATTTGGCAAAGATTTGTCTTTTACCCGATCGGATAAATCAAAAACCCGATCGGGTAGATGTGACTAATGAAGATTCTGGGCACTTACGTACTCAAGAAACCCGATCGGGTTTCTGAAAAACCCGATCGGGTAAATGACCGTGCCACCTCCAAACACCTATAAATACACCCCTTTTCCTTCCCATTTGATCACCAATTCACATATACTCTTAAGCTCAGTCTAGAATAGCATTTCTTTATATTTTTCTAGCATGTTTAGTCTCCAAATGAGGAGCTAAACTTCCATTTCTTGGTGTTGCTCTTGAAGCTTGTTGATTATTAAAGTTGTGAGTTATTTTCTTAACTTCTTCCCTTGAATATTAATTATTAATTCTTCCTTTAAATACTATTTCTATATCAATGTTGGGGAGTGTTACTAAGATGACAATTAGTTAACATCTTGACATTAGTTAGAGTAGTATTTTCTTCCTCTATATTAATATTGGGGAGTGTTGCTAAGATGACAATTAGTTAACATCTTGATATTAATTATAGTAGGATTCATCTCCTTTAATAATATTCTTCTGATGAAACGGTTAGCAACACAAGAGGGGGAGGGGGGGGGGGGGGGGGGGTGAATTGTGTGTGTGTGTGTGGAACCGTGGAAGTTTTTCGCACAGTTCTAGTGTGGGGTCCAGGGAATTGCAAAATAGTAAAGTGCACAAGGATTTATACGAGGAAAAATCCCTTGGCTCAAAGGGATTAAAAAACCTCGACCTTGAGCCACCCCAACTCTATCCTCTCTAGGAAGAGTTATGCATCTCTACCTTGCGGGTAGAGAGCCTCTCAGCTTTACAACAAAGCTCTCACACACACGACCCCAACCAGAGGAAGCTACACTTAAGCTGTTCCTCAAACTTCAATTACAAAACAAGTAAGAGAAAAGAAACTACATCTAGAACTCTGTAAGCAGGTCCAGATGCCTTGATCTTGATACTCTCTTATAAGTATTTCTCTCTATAATTGTTCGGTCAAGCACACATCATTTCTCTTTGGCTGCTTTGTTTATATAGGTTGTCTTGGGCAGACCGTTTAAGCATCCTTCCTTGAATAGTTGATCTTCTAATCTTGGGACTTGCCTCAATATTTTGAATTGCTTTCCTTTTTCTTTATAATATTTCCCATATCCGAGCTCAATATATAAGGTAGCCGAATTAAAATATCTTAATCATATATTCAAGGTAGCATATCAGTCCCGGACTAAGAGAATAAATACAAACAACTCATCCAAATCTTGTGTGATCAATTAATTACCAAATAAGACAAACTTCGGTCAATTCCCAAAAAGGTAGGAATATTATTCTCAATATAAGCAAGCAACGTATTAAGATATGAAATATATTTCAAACAACTTTTACTTTTTCAAATCCGTATAGCAAGGGAATATTTTACCTACCATAATAAGCATGTGACGGCCCATGCCAGAAAATATCCACACTCAAACTATTCACTTATTAAGTTAATCAAGGATAACTTTTATGACAAGAAGATATTTAGCAAAGCATGCAATACGTAAGTGCTATGGTCAACCACCAAATGCAATCAAATAAGGATACTTTCCAAAAAGTAATAAGCTATATTAATAAGTAGATGTCTAATCAAGTATGGAAAGAGAATAATCACTCAAATAAGCACTCATACAAGCAAATTACGTATATCATGCCAAGAAGGATTTTTTTGCTTAAAATCATATTTTCCACAAAGTATAATGATGTGAGTTTTCTCGCACTTAAATTAATAGTAGAATATTGGTGAAAGTACGAGTATCGTCTCCACAGGGACGGACAAAAGAGAATTAAAGATTAACTAAATTCAACGATTAAAAATAAAATAAAAATGCGTCGTGCGAGATTGGTTGCTGGAAACTAAAAATGCGAATAAAACGATTAAACTAGGGGGTTCTTTCTAATTAATGACGAAGGGAACAAGGATTGATTCCGGGGTAATCAGATTTCTGACAGATCAGGCCTAATTACATGAAATTAATTTAATTGAGTCTAGCTAATCAATACTAAGTTCTTACCGCTCTCGCGGCGTAGAGTACAATAATTTAGGCGACCAGACAAATCTCTCATGCGGCAAGTTTCTAAATTATTGCCAAAACGAGCGAGCTTACGGCCCCTTAATCGCTACTAATCTCTTAGCCAACGATTAAGTGTGTGTGAACGTGTTCTAGAATAAACTAGATCTCTCTTAATTTATTCTATGTGCAATTGTAATTCTAGCCGCTGTTCCAGGTTACAAAAGATATCAGTTAAATTATTCAAACACAAATTAAACGGCATTCATGCAATTAAATCGAAAAGAATCTAGCCATCAATCATGATTAACCCCTTCATCAATCCCAAATCCCTAATTAAACTACTCACAATTCATAATTGAAGAATAGAATAAATTGTCATTAATTAAAAAGATGAACTTACAAATAATCTCAGGGTCTTGGAAGAAAATAGCGTAAAAACGGTGTTAAATTCGTCCATAGGCCTCTCCGTAATGTTCGTCCCCCTAAAAAGGGTTAGGGAGACCTTATTTATAGAAGAGGGGAAAAATCACGATTCTGGTCGATGTGGGAAATTTCCGCGCGTAACTCGGGGCTACGCACGATCGTGCGTCCCTGGCTACGCACGATCGTGCGTAGCAGGCAGTAGCTCCTCCACGATTTTGGCTCTTACGCACGAGCGTGCATCCCAGACGCACGGTCGTGCGTCCCAGACGCACGGTCGTGCGTCCGTGTTCTTCATCCTTTTCTCTAGTCCTAATTTGACAAAACTTCCTTCACGAAAGTTTTAGATAATGAAGTCCTCTATTCACCTCAACTTGCCGAATGTGATATGAATCATCCAATCAAGAGATATGATCAAAACGGTGGAAGGTATCATTCTGAAATTGCAACAGAGATCATCTGACTTCGTCATCTGTTTACACCTTCTTTCTCTCCTATTCTCGTAATGGTGTCTTCATATTATTTGTATCCCTTGAAGTTGTCTTTCATATACAACTTGAATCATGTCCATTAGTTGTTTCTACAAAGAGATATGTTTGAACGATTGACAGAAGGTCATCCTGATCGCCGATTTCAAGCTCCGTTCATCTTATTTTGATCCCGTAGCTATTCCTAGAGCTCTCTTCTCTTGTCTTCAAAACTTCATCGTGAACCTCCCGGTGACCTCCAAATCTCTCAATTCACTCTCGAATGCTTCTCAAACCATCCTGATTTCTTCTCAAGCGCCGGTGCCGAACTCTAAAATCCACATTTTGACTCCAAATGACACAAAACTCGAACCAACGCCTGTTAAACATAACTTGAGCTAAAATTGAGACTTGTAACACCTTAAAGCTAGGAAAACCATCAAAAGCCAATCTCAACACGCATCAAATGCTTGTCTAAATACGGACTTATCATATAATCACTCATATAAGGAAAGCATATTAATTGAAAATCAAGTAGGTGCAATCCATATTAATTCAAATCATATTACGGAATTAGAAATGGAGCTGCATTAGTTCCTCCTGCATGGTTAGTCAATCAACACATTAATAATATCCATTTGTTCCTGAGGATAGTTCTGTCCTTTGTTCCGCAAGGAACTGTGAGTGGTTCTATCCGCCGTTCCACCTGCATGGTTAGTCATCAACAAAACAATCATACTCAACAAATTCTCCCTTTTTGTTGATGACAAACCTTAGGTGTCAAAAGAGTCCCTGCAGGTTAGTACTTAAGCAAAACATAGCAATATAGTCCCTCCAGATTAGTACTTGAGCCAAACTTAGCAATAAAGCAACAGTAGTTTGAGTGTAGCAGAGGCACCTGATTATTTCCCCCTTTTGGCATCAACCAAAAGGAAACAGAAAATAACCAAAATAGTGCCGAGTAAAAGTGCAAAATAGGCTATTGTGTTAAGATGTTAAGTAGCAGTGTGTTAAGATGTTAAGTAGCAAAAATCCCTCCCAGCTAAAAAAATGTTTAATCATCATCAGAGGAGTAAATTATTCTTTGATGAGTCGAACCAGGTTCACCGAGCCGCTCCGCTACTTCCTGTTTGAAAGATTGGAAATCATTTCGAATAGCGTTGGTGGAATCAGCCAGTGTGTCCACTTTCTTTGCCAATGCAGAGATGGAGTCTGAAAGGGAAGCAAATTGGTGTTGAATATATGGTTCCAGAAGATCTATTCGGTCAGTGATTGGGGATACAACCACCATTGGGTCGATGGAAGGAACCGGAGTTGGTTTTGGCTTGGGTTTTTGTTCTGAAGACGAGGGATCAGTCGGTTTAGGAAGTAGATGAGAGTTTGATATAATGAGCCCGAGGTTGCTAAGACACCTTTTGTCAAGGACCTTGCAAGCTTCTTCAGAGAAGAACCTGTCTAGAGCAATGCCCTTAGATAAGAATATTTTGGTAAGCGGTGGGGCATATGGAATCCCAATCCTTCGGGATGAAGTACTAATGGTAGAACTGAGATGAGCCATCATTAAACCAGGAAGGTTGATAGGAATTTTGTTGGCTAAAAGGTACATATAGGCCAATTCAACTCTGGAGGGTGTGAATCTACCTTCTAGCCTAGGAATCAAGTTGTGATGAACAAAGTAGAACAACAGTTTAGGAATCGGTGCAAGGCTCGAAACATGGAGAGAGGATTCGGAAATGGTTGGGTTAAAATATTCAAGTGCAACTGTTTGAGAAGTGTCAGTTAGGGGCCACTTGTTTTTTTATATTGGCATATACCAGTACATGGAACACCTAAAATTTGACCCAGATCATTGATATTTATCAGAATTTTGGTACCTTGTACCCTGGAAGATAAAACACTGTCTTTCATAATAAGATTAGCCAGAAATTCTGAGATCAGTTCAGGATACACAGAGGAACAATTCTGGGAATCAAACAAGGTTTCCCATTTTTGGAAGGAAATAAGCTCAGTAAAATCAGAGGTTTTTCGAGTAAGATCACCAGAGGATATGGAAAGTACCTTAACTATTCCACGGGAGAGATACTCCTCCTTGAGTCGCGCGGCATCTTTGTCGACTACCCTCCCCATTCTTGGATATTTCTTGGTGGAGCCCTTTTCGGAGATGATCCCTTCGGCAATTGCCCTTTTTCGAGTGTACTTTTGGGGCAAAACCTTTCCGTCGCGAGTTGGTGGTTTAGAGGGGGGAAGTGGTTTTGCTCTTTCCCCCTGAGATGAGGAGGATTTTCCCCCAGTCATTGGGGGGGATGATGCTCCGGCAGTAGTTGACATGGAGGGGCTCTGCTCCATGGGAGGTGAGGTGGGTTCCAAATTAATGTGTACCGGTGAGGAAGAAAGGGTTGTCTGGGTTTTGCGGTTTCTGTTTGAACGCCGCAGTGCGGACGGGGGAGCACCTCCTCTAGATTTAACCATGGCGGTTTAAGAAGGAGAAGAAGGGAGAGTTTATGGAAGGTATATGTTTTTGGAAGTGGGCGGCGTATTGGTACTTGGGATTCCTTTCCACTTCCCAAAAAAAATCTTAATGATTTCTTTCTAAACAACTATCTTGATGAAAGAAGTGGCCTATTATTTAGCTGCATTACCCCAAAAAATTTGGCAGTTAAAAACGTTCCAAAAAAGTTCTTGCCTCTTCTTATGAAAATCAAGAAAAAAGATTTCTCTTTAAGTTATACAGAAGGAAGGAAAAAAAATAATGATCTAGCAGGGGTTAGAATTTAAAGGAAAAAGTAGTTTTAAGCATTGATAAGACCAAGTTCAAGTTGAATTAATTCAAACATTTCTCTTCCCAGGGGCTTTGTAAAAATGTCGGCAATTTGCTTGTCGGTGTTGCAATATTCTACCTTGATTAGCCCCTTTTCCACGCAATCTCTCAGAAAGTGATGCCGGATATGAATATGTTTTGTTCGTGAGTGCATGACCGGATCTTTTGAGATGCTGATTGCACTAGTATTGTCACATAGAATTGGCGTGCAATTTAGGATGATCCTGTAGTCACTCACTTGTTGCATGATCCACAAGGATTGTGAGCAACAGGATGCGGCTGCTACGTATTCGGCTTCGGCTTTTGAAAGAGCAACTGAATTTTGTTTCTTAGAACTCCATGAAACCAAGCAAGAACCTAGGAAGTGAGCCGTTCCAGATGTGCTTTTTCTCTTTAATAGATCACCTGCAAAATCAGAATCTGAATATGCAATAACATTAAAATCCTCATTACGTGGATAGCATAAGCATAGATTCATAGTTCCTTTGAGATATTTGAGGATCCTTTTGACTGCTTTGAAGTGAGACTCCTTGGGATTTGCCTGGAACCGGGCACATAGACCTACACTAAAAACTATGTCGAGTCTACTGACAGTTAGGTATAGTAGAGACCCGATCATTCCTCGGTATTTCTTCGGGTCTATGCTAGTTCCTGCTTCATCTGCATCCAGCTTGTCATTTGTTCCCATTGGTGTTGTCATTGTCTTGCTTTCACTTGCTCCATACTTCTTGAGTAGTTCCTTGAGATATTTTTGTTGTGATATTTGAGTTCCTTTACTTGTTTGTTTGATTTGGAGACCAAGAAAAAAATTTAGTTCACCCATCATACTCATCTCGAACTCGGAGCTCATAAGAGAGGAAAATTCATCACAAAGTGAATCGTTAGTAGCACCAAAAATAATATCATCTACATAAATTTGAACAACCAAGAGGGATTAATCTTTTATTTTTACAAAAAGAGTTTTATCTATTTTTCCTCTTTCAAAACCATTTTCCAAAAGAAATTTTGATAGACGCTCATACCAAGCCCGAGGTGCTTGTTTGAGCCCATAAAGTGCTTTATCTAATTTGAAAACATGATTAGGAAAATCTGGATTTTCAAACCCCGGTGGTTGTTCAACATATACCTCTTCCTTAAGATAACCGTTCAAAAAGGCCGTCTTGACATCCATTTGGTGGAGGGTTTATCCACCTGCTCGTATAGGGTATCTGGACTTGGACCTGCTGGTTCTACAATCTGACTAGTTGTGGTCTGTCCGGGTCCTTCTTCAGTTCTAGACTCGCTTTGCTCATTGTCCAGTGGTTCCTCAGTTTGATCAAGGTTTGTTTCAACGTTTTCATTAGGCTGATTTTCTTTGCGGAAAATTCCTATATCTCCTTCATCATCTTGCCTTGACTTTAATGAGAGGGCTTCATAAAAAATTACATGGATGCTTTCTTCCACACATTGAGTTCGTTTATTTAGAACTTTGTAGGCTTTGCTATGAGTAGAGTATCCGAGAAAGACTGCCTCGTCACTTCTTGCATCGAATTTGCCAATATTGTCCTTCCCATTATTATGGACGAAACATTTGCATCCAAATGTTCTTAGATGACTAATGTTGGGTTTTCTCCCTTTGAGTAGTTCGTAGGGTGTCTTCCCTAGGAGTGGACGGATCATAGCATGGTTAATTATATAGCATGCCGTGTTAAGTGCTTCTGCCCAAAAGTTTCTTGCTAGACCACTAGAAATCAGCATGGTTCTAGTCATGTCCTCCAGAGTTCTATTCTTCCATTCTACTACCCCATTTTGTTCAGGAGTTCTAGGGGCAGAGAAGTTGTGGTCTATGCCTCGTTCCTTGCAGAATGCATCAAATAGTGAGTTGTCAAACTCAGTTCCATGATCAGATCGGATCTTAATTAGTTGCAGCCCTGTTTGATGCTCAACTTTCCTTACAAAAACAACAAACTCATTAAACGTATCTTTCTTACTTGCAAGAAAGATAGTCCAAGTATATCGTGAAAAGTCATCAACAATAACTAAAACATATTCTTTGTTTCCCCGACTTCGGACTGACATTGGACCACACAAATCCATATGAATTAGTTCAATGGGCTTGCTTGTGCTCACCAAATTCTTTGTTTTAAAAGATGATCGATATTGTTTTCCGGTGGCACAGGCGGAGCAAATATGATCAAGGGAATATTTGATTTTAGGTAGCCTGACTACCAATTCATTATTTTTGAGTTTATTTATTAATGAAAAACTAGCGTGGCCCAGTCTTTTATGCCAGAGTAGGGGATCATTGTCAATAACACTTAGGCAAGTTAAACTTATGCTTGACAATAAGTCGAGATCAACTTTATAGGTATTTTCAAGTCTCTTGCCTTCTAGTATGACTTGCTGAGATTCGTTATTGACAATGCGGCATACATTATGATAAAAAACTACACTGTTACCTCGATCGCAAAACTGAGAAATGCTAAGCAAATTAAACTTTAGACCCTTGACTAGGAAAACATTGTCTATTGCATGGTCAGGTGACTTTCCAATTTTTCCCACAACAATGATTTCTCCTTTGCTGTTGTCTCCAAACGTCACCTTTCCACCACTAAATGGCCGTAGTGAGAGGAATAAAGATTTATCTCCTGTCATGTGCTTAGAACAACCACTGTCAAGGAACCAGTGATTGTTCCCCCTCACTCGGCACTGTTCCAGGATTAAGGTTTAGTGCGTGGAACCCAGACCTGCTTGGGTTCCTGATGGAGTATATGGCCCGGGAACCCCCGGCCCACAGACTCCTACTACTCTAGCAAAGGCCCAACAGGCCCAGAAGGCTCAACAGGCCCAAATCACAGCGCCCAGAGTACCAAGCAGCCCGCACTACGCGCCAGGGGTGCCTTCGCCCCCCTGGCCGAAGGCTCTAAACTCTCACAGAACGGGGTTCTCAAGCAAACTAAGAAACTGGGAGAAAACGGCAAAAACAGTAGCCCTCGGCACCAGGAGCCCTCGGCACCAGGGTGCCATCGGTTTGAGGAGCCCTCGGCTGCTGCTCTATAGCCGAAGGCACCTCTCCCAACATGATATCCGCCTCACATGCGTACAGATCACCGTACCCTGTACAGACGTCCCATCCAACAGCCGCATTAAATGCGGCCACATGCGGCTGCCAACGCCAACCAGTTGAGGTGACCTCTCGGCCAATGGGCGCTTGACACGTGTCCCTGTCCGGCATTTATTGCTACTATAAATAGCACCCCATTTCCCCATTTGTAACCACGCTGAAAACGCTCCACATTTATAATACACTCTCTCTCTCTCTCTCTACATTTACTTGCTCTGACTTCTCTCTAAGTTATTCCCAGCAATAACCCTTCGGATATATACCCCCGGGTAGACTATCCATCATTTGGTGCTCTCGTTGAGAGGTCGAACAAATTGAGTAAGAAACCCTCCCCCTTCGCCAAACACTAGCCCTATACCAAAAATGGTGAGAACAACACGTGCCAACTCCAAAAACGTGGAAGACAAGAACCTGGCCCTCGGTGACGTCAACACCCCCGAAGCCTCTCACAGGGCTCCCGAGGGCGGTGTCATCGCTGGGCTGGAACAGGCGGCTGTCGACCTACGCCTTCAGATCCAACAGAATGCCCCCGATGCCCGCCTCGGCATCGAGGCCAAGAAGAAAAACCGGAGCGATGACCAAGTCAGCCCTCCGGTTCTCACCATCGACGTGCAATCGGCGCTCTCCGCCTTCATCCAAACGCTCACTCAGAACCCGGGTGCCTTCGGCACCCTGGCTCCGGCTCAACCCCAGGTTGGGGAGAACATCATACTTCCCCCTCTGCCACACCCCTTCGGAAACCCCACCCCTCGGGTTGGGAACGACGAGGGGGTAGTGGCCCAAGACACGTCCTCCCAGGAAGTTCAGTCCCGGGACCGCCACAATGACAACAGAGAAAGGCCCCGCACTTCCGCCCTCAACCGACTCGGAGGAGGGCCAGACCGCCGAGGGGTCCAAGACCGCCTCGGAGGGAAAACACTCCAAAGGCCCCAGGAAAGCGGAGGGTCTGTCTCGAGGGCAGACGAGGAGCGTCCCCCTCGGGACAAAGGCAAGGCACCCCTTCATGCCAATGATGCTCGCCACCAGATCAACCAGGCCCACTCGGCCCGGGTTCGTTCGCAGGGGGCAGAGACCCTCCCGAAGGATCCCCGGGACGAAATTATTGCGGCCCTCCAACGCCGGCTTGATGAAATGGAGGCCAACAAAGCTCACGCCACCACCTCCACCCCTCATTCCGATCTCAAATACGATGCCATGATGGCCAAGATGGAGGAATTACAGAAAAAGGTGGCCGAGGGCTCCGGGGAACCCGTCATGTAGCTCCGGACCCGGACGCCATTTACCCCAAGGGTACTGGCGGCCCGGATCCCGGAAAAATACCGAGGGCAACACATACAGCCCTATAACGGGAAGATGGACCCCCAAGAACACTACAGCAAATATCAAAACAGCATGATGATGGTAGGGGCGTCGGACGAATATTTGTGTCGTTGGTTCCTCTCCACCTTAGAGGGGCAGCATATGAATGGTTCAACCGGTTGCCCGAGGGCTGCATTGATTCGTGGCAAGAACTCGCCCAGCGATTCTTGACACAATTTGCCGGGAGGCGTCGCACAAGGAAGCACTTCTCCCACCTCCTAACCATACGCCAGAAGAGGGATGAGACCCTTCGGGACTTCCTGAAGCGCTGGAGGACGGAAGCCGACAAAGTCGACGGTGCTGATGACGGGACCCTCCTGGCCCTCCTACAAACCGTCCCCCGCACCGACAACTTTTCAAGGAGCCTCATCATTGAACCCCCCCGCGACTACATAAGGGCTTTGCAGCGGGGGGGACCGATATGCTGAGGCCGAGGAGGTGGAGAAATACCACCAGCATCCAGATCAGCAACCCCCGAGGGCTGACAACAAGAATAACCGGGGGCCAGGGGCTCCTCCAAATCACCCCAAGTCTTCAGGACCCTCTGATGACCGCCCTCGGCAAGGCCAAGCCAAGCCCGGGGGAGGTTATAAGAGCAGCCCTAAGACTTGGGCGCAGCCCATCCTCCTGGACCGCCCCCGGACACCATTGACGCACCCCGTCAGCATCATCCTTGATTTTGCCGAGGAGAGGGGCCTCATTGAGCGCGACTCTCGCGCACCCCCGGAGGTACATGCTATCAACCCTCAGTTCCCATACTGTCGCTTCCATCGGCACCAGGGTCACAGAACCAATGACTGTCATCAGCTGAAGACGGCCATCGAGAGATTGATACAAGCGGGGCACCTGTCCCAATTTGTTCAGAGCCCTCAGCAGGAGGGACCTTCTCATCAGGGACCTCCCCGAGGGCACCACACGAAGGTGAACGCTTGGGTGAACCCGAACACCATCCCCCTCGGCAAGAAGAGGGAGATCGGAAACTTGGAGGAGGAAGAGGAGGAGTACCCCCACTACCAGGAGAAAAAACGCCACATCCTCATGATCACCGGCGGCAATACAGGGGGCGATTCCACCAGCCAGCGGAAGAAGTGGGCTCAATCGCTTTACGTGGGGGAGGTCACTCATATGCCCCCGGTAAAGCGACTGAGGGAGGAACCCATCATCTTCACCAACGCAGATCTCCCTCCTACTTCTTCTCCTCACATGGATGCCTTGGTGATTCGGACTGAAATAAACGACACCATCATTCACCGAACTTACATTGACACGGGCAGCTCCGTCAACGTAATGTACCTCAGCACCTTCAGAGAGCTGCATCTGGAGAGGGGGTCCCTTCGGCCTATTAAGACCCCTCTTGCCAGCTTCACCGGCGATACAATTGATTCCGAGGGAGTAATAACCCTCCCGGTGATCTTCAGCGACGGGCTCCATAGAGCCCAGCTCGAAGTGGAGTTCGTCATCGTCGACATCGACTGCGCCCACAACATCATCCTCGGCCGGCCAGCCCTCGAGGACCTCGAGGCCATCATCTCCATGAGGCACCTCTGCCTCAAGTTTCCCGCCGAGGGGGGCATTGGCTACTCCCGGGGGAATCAGAAAATCGCCCGCGCCTGCTATCTTCAAGTCACTAAGAAGGTAAGTAAGACGGAATTCCGTGTTGACACCATCACCGGAACCATCGACCAAGAAGAAAAAAGGCCGAGGGCTGAACCAGCCGAGGACGTAGAAGACTTTGCACTCGATCCGGCCCAGCCGGAGAGAGTCGTGAAGATTGGAGCCCAGCTCCCTGAAGATCTCAGGACCGGTATCACCGACGCCCTCCGCGCCTACTCCACTGTCTTTGCATGGGGGCCGGAGGACATGCCGGGAATCAGCCGAAGGGTCATCACCCACCGCCTCTCGGTGGACCCCTCGGCAAAAGCAGTACAACAATGAAGAAGACCCCTCTCCGCCGAAAGGAGGGAATTTGTGAAGAAGGAGGTCGCCATGCTCCTCTCCATTAAGCACATCAAGGAGGTGAAATATCCCTCATGGCTAGCGAATGTAGTCCTCGCACAGAAGCCCCCTACCTTCCGCATGTGCGTGGACTACACCGATCTCAACAAGGCGTGCCCTATGGATCCATTCCCTCTACCAAATATTGATCAACTGGTGGATGAGACCGCAGGGTGTGAGATCATGTCCTTCCTCGATGCCTTCCGAGGGTATCACCAATTTTTCATGCACGAGGAAGACGCCGAAAAAACTGCCTTCATGACTCCCGAGGGCATCTTCTGCTACCTGGTAATGGCCTTCGGCCTAAATAACTCGGGGGCCACCTACACCCGGATGGTGGCCCGGGTCTTTCAGGCCGTCCTAGGGCGCACCATGGAGGCCTATGTTGACGACATGATCGTCAAGAGCAAGCAATCTTCCAGCCATGCTGACGACCTCCGGGAAATCTTCGCCATCATGCAGAAGTTCAACCTTCGGCTAAACCCGAAGAAGTGCACCTTCGGCGTCCAAGGGGGCAAATTCTTGGGCTACATGGTGAGCCGAAGGGGTATTGAGGCCAATCCCGAGAAGATTCAGGCCATCATCGACATGGAACCCCCACACAATGTGAAGGAAGTTCAACGGTTGACGGGCCGCCTGGCAGCCCTCAACCGCTTTCTATCTAAATCAGCGGAGAAGTCTTTACCCTTCTTCCAAATCATGAGGAAGACGACTGGTTTTCAATGGACTTCAGAATGCCAGGAGGCTTTTGACGAGCTCAAACGATATCTATCTTCACCTCCTGTGCTCTCCAAACCCAAGGTAGGGGAGACCCTCTACCTCTACCTTGGGGTCAGCCCGGCGGCCATCAGCTCTGTGCTCATCCGGGAGGAAGACGACATCCAACATGCCATCTTTTACGTTAGCAAGACCCTAAGGGAGGCCGAGCTCAGGTACTCCCCTGTGGAAAAAACGGTGTTAGCCATCGTTTGGACTGTCAAGAAGTTGGGCCACTACTTTCAAGCTCACCCGGTCCAGGTCCTCACTCATCAACCCCTCGGCGCCCTCATGAGGAGCCCCACCAGCTCCTCCCGCATGGTGAAATGGGCTATCTTCTTGAGCCAGTACAACATTGACATCCGTCCGAGGCCTGCCATCAAGGGCCAAGCCCTGGCGGACTTTGTGACGGAGTGTACCGCAAGGGCAGCCACGGACGGGGAGCCCTCGGCTACCTCGGACGACTGGTGGACCCTCTACACCGATGGCTCCTCCGCGACCAAAGCATGCGGGGGAGGGGTAGTCCTCATTACTCCCGAGGGCTTCAGAGCCTACTATGCAATCCGCTTCTCCTTCAAGGTCTCAAACAACGAGGCCGAATATGAGGCCCTCCTATGTGGCCTTCGGCTGGCTGCCAACATGAGGGCTCGGCAGATCCACATCAAATGCGACTCCAAGTTGGTCGTTGGCCAAATCTTCGAGGAATATGAGGCCAAGGAGGGAAGAATGAAACAGTACAAGGAAGCGGCCAAGGAGTTGCTTAAGGTATTTGAGGCACACTCTCTCACTCAAATACCGAGGGCTCAGAACTCCGAGGCCGACATATTATCTAAGCTCTCGGCCGACTCCCCCGAGCACATCTCCAAAATTGCCAAAATTGAGGAACTCAGCCTCTCAAGTATCCATGCAAGCCCCGTTATGAACATACAGCAACGCCGAGAGGATTGGATCTCAGATATCACCGCCTTCATCTCCACAGGGCAGCTACCCGAGAATGAGACCCGCGCTAAACTGGCAAAGCTGAGGGCTCCTAGCTACACCATCGAAGATGGAAGGCTCTACAAACGATCTTACAATGGCACGCTACTTCGGTGCCTTCATCAAGATGAAGCCGAGGTCGCAATGGAGGAAGTGCACAGTGGCACTTGTTCAGCTCACCAGGGACCCTTCTCCATGTCCCGAAGGCTCATTCTCCAGGGCTACTTCTGGCCAACCATGGCCAGAGATTGTGCTGACCTAGCCCGGAGGTGCACCGCATGTCAACATTTCCAGAGAGCCCCCGGCAGGCCAGCGGTCAACTATGCCCCCATCAGCACATCCGTCCCCTTTTCTCGATGGGGGATAGACCTTGTGGGCCCTCTGCCGAGGGGTACCTCCAACAACAGATACATCATTGTGGCCATCGACTACTTTACCAAGTGGGTGGAGGCTGAGCCCCTCGCCAGTATCACAGAGGCGAAGTGCCGTCACTTCGTCCTCAAGAACATCCTCACAAGGTTTGGCGTCCCCCAGCAGATCATCTCCGACAACGGAACACAATTTGAGGCAGCCCCCTTCTGTGCCCTTCTGGAGGCATGGGGCATCAAACACACCTTCTCCTCCGTTGCCTACCCTCAAGGCAACGAGCAAGTAGAGAATGCCAACCGGACCTTGCTCGAGGGCCTCAAAAAGAAGCTGGAGCCCGAGGGCGGTGGCTGGGTGGAAGAACTCCACAACATCCTTTGGGCCTACCGCACCACCCCTCGGCGAGCAACAGGTGAAACACCCTTCTCCCTCTGCTACGGTTTTGAAGCCAAAGATCCCACAGAAGTCACCCTTCCCACCCGGAGGGTGATCCAATATGACCCCGAGGTCAACGACAGCAACATGGCCCTCGACCTCCACCTCATTTCGGAATGCCGGGAGCAGGCCTTCATCCGGGCAGAACGTCCCAACGGGAAAGAAGTCCCTAGGCACTGGAATGTACACCACTTAGTTAAATTTTATCAATAATGTAAGAGCGGCCAAGCCCTCATAACTAGTGAATGTACTATCCTATGGCCCAAGGCCTCCAATTTCGAAGAATGAAGATACATTCAAGACACCAAGAACAAAACACTTATGAGCGGCCAAGCCCTCATACCAACTACAGGCCCCAGGCCTCACCTCGAGAAGAACCCCCTCCGGCGTCAAGTACCGAGGGCGGACACCATCAATACCTACGACAACAGTGAAAACACCATGTGTTTTTAGTCAAGACCCCTCGGTACCAAGTACCGAGGGAGGGAACTCCTATCACCGACGACAAGGAACGCCATGTGTTTCATTTCCCTTCGGCACCCAGTACCGAGGGTATATCTCCACCTTCAACATCAAAAAAGGAAAAAAAAGAACACCAAGTGTTCCTACAGAAGACCCCTCGGTACCAAGTACCGGGGGTACACATCTCCGCCCTCAACATCAAAAAAAGAACACCAAGTGTTCCTACAGAAGACCCTTCGACACCCAGTGCCGGGGGTACACATCTCCACCTTCAACATAAAAAAAGAAAAGATAAGAACACCAAGTGTTCCTACAGAAGACCCCTCGGCACCCAGTGCCCGGGATATGCTCTCCTATCAACTTCCAAACATCTGTTGGGAAACACCAAGTGTTTCATTTGAAGACCCTTCGGTATCAAGTACCGAGGGTAGACACCTCCATCAACTACAACAAAAGAGAACACCAAGTGTTCCTATAGAAGACCCCTCGGTACCAAGTACCGGGGGCTACACATCGAAACTAACACCAAGTGTTGTTTCTAAAAGCCGTACCCCACGAGGACGCATATACCGAAGGCGCCACAATCGGTGCCGGCGGCACGTAGTGCCCCCGGCCATTTGCAACTAGTGTGCAAATGAAAACCCTTCCTTGAAACGCTTTCCGCGTCACTACCCCCGGGGTATGACATGCATGAGAAATGCCCAGGATTCGACTTTCAAAAACGGAACGCTATCCGCGTCATCACCCCAAGGGTATGACAGGCACGAGAAATGCCCAGGATTCGACTTCCAAACCGAAACGCTCCCCGCGCCACCACCCCAAGGGTGTGGCAGGCCACGAACTATGTCTAGCGCCGAGGGGACGACTTTCAAAAATGAGGCGCTTTCCGCGCCATCCCCCAAGGGGAGGCAGGTTACAGACCACCATATCTTGTGCCCAGGAAACGACCCTCGATCCCCTCGGAACTCGGAAGGTTAACCCGAGGGAGGAGAGCCATTGGTGTATTCTGATGGTCTCCTAATAGGCCCAGCCTTACCAAGAAACCAAGTTTCTTGATGCCTTCCCTTCACCACCAACCAAAAAAAAAGGGGGGGGGGGGGGGGTGAAGGGGAGTAGACTCAGCGAGAAATCAAAGAGTACACTCCAACAGATCACTACATGCCGAGGGCTCCCCACGGGAACACCTCCGGTAATTGAAGGCTCCTATCTCCCGAAGGATACTACTCAAACAGATATCGTCAAGAAATGACTAAGTCCACTGCTTGGTCACCTCCGGTCACACAAACACCGAAGGCTTCAACAATACGAAGGGACTGAACTATCCAAAGCCCACTAAACGGTACCTCCAACAAAATACCGAGGGCATCTGTTATGCACTAACACCGAGGGCCCTTACCCTATGACAAGGGACACAACTGGCTAAGTCAAACTCTACGACTTTCCAAGCAATTGCCGAGGGCACATACTCCTCATCGGCTTTCTTTACAACAACAGGAGTCCACACTTTTTGAAAATGACAACAACCAAAGGCATATATTACAAATCATCAAAGGCCAGACCGAGGGGGCTTATTCCAAAAACGAGTTGCCCCTCGGACGGACTCCTCATTTGCCGAAGGTTCAGCTTCCACGGCACACTTTGAGATTTTTCTAAGTCCCACATATTTGGCCCTCGGCCAAAGACTCATACAACACAAGGGCCTCACGATCACCCGAAGGGTCCTATTCATATACCCGGAGGGATCTACATCCGGAAGCTCGACATCAATTTGCGCTTAGAAAATATTCTAAGTCCTAAATGAGTAGCCCCTGGGCATCTCGCCAAAGTGATGCAGAGTTAGAGGGCACCTATCACCCGAAGGCTCCCAAGGGAAAATCTACACTTAGAAAATTTTCTAAGTCCTACATATTTTTCCCCCGGTCAACTACTCATACATCAAGAAGGGATGCCATCTCCCGAAGGCTCCCAAGGGAAAATCTACACTTAGAAAATTTTCTAAGTCCTACATGTTTTTCCCCCGGTCAACTACTCATACATCAAGAAGGGATGCCATCTCCCGAAGGCTCCCAAGGGAAAATCTGCACTTAGAAATCTTTCTAAGTCCTACATATTTCACCCTCAACTTGTAAAGGGACCCAATAGCCGAAGGCTACCTATCAATCAAAGGCTACAGTACACAAGGAATCAACACTGAGGAACATTTCAGTTGGGGCTCCACAGTGGCCGAAGGCTACATGACATGCTACACTTGCAAAAATTTTCTAAGTCCTGTACATTGGGCCCTCGGTCCAATATTCACACATCAGGAAGGAGGCTACCAGCCGAGGGCATCCGAGGGCAAAACTACACCTAGAAATTTTTCTAAGTCCTAGGAATTGGGTTACTACAAACACCCGAAGGCCCTATGGTGTGCTACACTTAGGAAAATTTTCTAAGTCCTAATTATTGCTGAACCCTCGGTTGCATATCCAGCAGAGGGTGCCCAACTACTGAAGGCTTCCAAGGGCAAGCTACAATCAGAAAATATTCTAAGTCCTAAAACATACATTCAAAGGAGCAAAGGCATACATCCAAAACAAGATGAGGGCATATATTCGACAATGAACAAATCAAAAGGAAGCATATGATATATCAAAGGCCCGAGGGCATATGTACTCATTCATTCAAAAAAAGAAGAAGAGGAAGTTTAATTGTACTTTACAAAGGAGGCCGAGGCCAACAATTACAACAAAAAAGGGGGAATACAATTCAAGAAGGGGGGACTGTGGATATTGCCTCGCTCTCAGTTTCATCCTCTTCACCCCCAAGGCCGCACTCCCGGAGGGTCTCCGAGTCTTCAAGAACTGGCCTCTCTTCCCCCTCGGGGAGCGGGATCCTGATGTCTGGCTGGCGAGGGGGGAGGCCATAAGCCTCTGGACGGAACTCCTCCGGTGCCACCTGAAAGTGCTTCGCAAGCTTCCGGTAGATAAGGCGTTGGGTGAAGAACTCCCCGCCTTGGTAGTACGAGTCGCCCCTCTCAGCAAGCCACATCTTTCCGGGGCCTCCGACCCACTCGTCCACTGAAGCCCCCACCACCGAAGCAAGCCACTCCCTCCGGCCTTCGGCCTTCCACCCCTCGGCTGTGAAGCTGGTCACCGCATCCTCTCGGGCCTTGGAGACGGCCTCTTCTTGAGCCGCGCGGGCTTCATCAGCAGCAATGCGGGCGGCCTCGGCAGCGGCCTCCCCGGCCCTGGCCAGTCCCTCATTAACCCCTTCGGCCCTTGCAGCCTGCACCCTCTGCTCCATGCCGTCGGTGGCCAGACGGAGAGAGTCCTCGGCTTCGGCAAGCTTCTTCCTGAGGAGGGCGGCCTCCCCCTCGGCTACACCCTTGGCCTCCCTCATTTGATCCACCCTCCGAAGGTGCTCGCAGAGGCCCATAAAGCTCTGCAATTCATGAAGGCAAGAATAAGGCACGACGAACATAGTACAAAAGGAAAACACAACAACGACAAAGAAGGGGGGGTGACTTACGGAGGCAGCATTCAGGAGGACCTTCGCCTCGAGGGATCCCTCGTCCAACCGGGCAAGGGCTAGTCGGTCAGCCGACGGCAGCATCTGGCTCATCAGCGCCGAAGGGTTCAGGCTGCCCTCCAACACGGAGGCTCCCTTCGGTACTAACGCCTCCAACTTCTCCCGCCCAAAGAACTCCTGATTGATTTGTTCCTGGGGGGTGGAGGCAGAGGCGTGCCCTTCATCAACGATCACCACCACATCGGTGATCGGCTGTTTGGCAGGGGCGTTAGTCTTCGGCTTCTTGGCCGGGGGCTCGGTCCCCTTGCTGACGTTCTTCTTTTTCACCGGCCCGACACCCTTGGACCCTCCGGCGCCAGCAGCGGCGACAGCAGTTTGAGAGGGCCCCTCCCTGGCAGAAGCGCCCGCCGGGGCCTTCTTCTTCCCTTTCGCGTTTTTCAGAGCGAAGAGGGAACCGACGTCCATATTGTTACCTGCAAGCAACAAAAAAAAAACACAAGAGGGTTAGATCGAAGGCTACCAGTTACTACGTCATAAAAGATGGGAAATAAGAGAGAACTATCAACGCATCAGTGAACCATTCGGTGATCACCTCCAGCTCCTTCGAAGACTCGATCGAGGGGAGGGTATCTTTCATCCGAAGAGCCCCTCGGCCTGAACTGTCGGAAGCCCAGGCTAAGCAGTTCCTCTGGGAGGGTGACGTCTCTGATCTTGACGTGCTTGTCAGACCCCTCCGGCTTCTTGGCAAGCACTTTGCCATTTTTCTCCAGAGCTGCGCTCCCCACCTTCGGATGGCGCCGGAAGCTATTGCGGAGCTGGGCCGGGAAGGGGTTCTCCTCGAGGCGAATGTAGCAGAACCTCTCCTTCCACCCCTTGTGGGACGACGGCACATCATCAAAAAGCCGGAACTCCGGTACCTGCTGAAGGTTGGCAAAGCCCTCAGCATTTGAATGTCCCCCCGGCAGAGGTTGAAGGACATGAAGAATTGATCAAGTGTGGGCTCAACCCCCCGACTTTGACACAAGGAGAGGAAGCCGGCCACATAGGAGTGGCTGTTGGGCGTTAGCTGGCAGGGGGCCAACCCCACAAACCTCAGATACTCCAAGAGAAAAGGATGAAGCGGAAACCGAAGCCCCATCTCCACCGAGAGGGTGTGAGCAGCAAAACACCCTTCGGGCGCATATCGCAGCAAATCATCCGCCCTGGGCTCCACCACGCGCGCCGAAAGGCCAACCAGCATCTGGGTGGACTGGTATTCTGCCGGGGACGCCCTCGTCTTCAGCTCTAGAGCGGCAGTGTTCAGGAACGAATGGCCCTCGCGTATGCCCACCGGTCGCCCAGCATCAACTGCCGCTTGCTTCTTCCTCGGGGCCGCCTTCATCTTGTTTTTCTTCCCGGGAGCCACACTGATGGGCGTCGGGTCCAATGGCCAGGAGGAGCTGGCTTCCCCGGCACCCCCGGGGGGGGGGGGGGGGGGGAGGAATGGCAACCTTCACCTTCAGCCTCTCCCTCTCCTCTTCTTGCTCGGCGGTTTGCACGGCGAGGGCAAGCTCTTCATCCTCGTTTTCTTGCTCGAAGCCCTCGGCTTCGACTTCGGCCTGGAGGTCCTTCTCCACTTCCATGGCCACTGCGGCATCACCACCCGCCGAGGAATCCATGCTCGAGGACTCCACATCTGAGCATGTCTCCATCTCGACCGAAGGCTCCCCCGAGATATCCTGGGAGTCGCTCTGTGATGACATCTGCTCACTAATTCGAAGGCTCGGGAAAACTAAGGTTTCCTAGAAAATTCTATCTCCTAACCTAAGGGCACAAGGCACAGCTAAACTAGAAGGAGAAAGGCAGGGGGAACTGAACTTGAGAACAGAGGATTCAACCGAGGGCAAGTTTCTCTCTCTAGAAAATTTTTGCCAGAGCTTCGCTACACTGAGTTCGCACAGCGGGGAATGGCTCTGGCCTTGGGGTATTTATAGGCGCTGGAATCCGGGCTTGGGCCTGGATTCCGGGCCTCCGGATGGACCGCCATCATTACACCCCGCGTCTTCACCCAACCAGTGATGCCGCCCACGGACAGCCAACCATCACACGCCACGTGTACCCCCCCCCAACGGCTATATCCTGACGGTACGTATTCCAACGGCTATATTCCCAACGGCTATATTCTGGGAGCCCCCGGACCTTTTTTACTTCACTCCACTTCACCAAGGAGAGCCTCCGGGTACACTTACCCAGAGACGCCCCCGGTTTATGCCCCACACGGTACATAACAGTCGCCCTCGGGATCACTCCTTTAGAAGCCCAAGGCTTCATATCAGGGCATGACGTGCACTCGTCGTTAGGTGCACTCAAAATAAATAATCAATACAACACTAATACGTAGTATAGTGTAGTAAGGTTCGTATCCACAGGGAAAGGAATACTTTTCTTTTATAAAAGTAGTAACAAAAAGGGGAGTTTAGATTTGCTTGATTTAATAACACTAAGATAAACGACCTATATGAGTTTAATTCAATGAGATGGGGACTTGGTTTTGCTTTTATCCACTTAATGAAATGTTCGTCGATCCCGGTTATATCTTTAACTATCTTCCTCTCGAATACTCAATCGAGGAGTATATCCAGTTCATCGAGGGTAGTTATTAATAACGAGATGCGTTCATTAATAAAACTTACTATCGAGTCAATATAGAACAAGCGCCGTATATTAACTTGATAGTAGCAATAAACTTAAGATGAAAACGATTGAGATTGATAACCTCAACACAAGCGGTTTATTGGTTCAATCAATATAATTAATTCCCCTTGGCATATTAACCATGAGATGCATGCATTAATATTCCAAGTTTACTACCGTTGAAAGAACCGGATTAATAACAAGCGTATTAACCGATCGATTCTAGTAATAATTAATATGAGAAACAATACTAGTTGATACTTTAAGTAATGTTTAAGATATTAACATGAAATATGAATAGGAATTAATCAATACTCAAGGAAGAATATTAAAATATATGAATCCTACTATGATTAATATCAAGATGTTAACTAATTGTCATCTTAGTAACACTCCCCAATATTATCATAGAGGAAGAAATAGCTATTACTATAACCAATGTCAAGATGTTAACTAATTGTCATCTTAGTAACACTCCCCAACTTTGATATAGAGATAGTATTTTGAAAGAAAGAATTAATATTCAAGGAAGAAGATTAAAGAAAATAACTCACAACTTACAAATTCATTAAGCTTCAAAGTAGCAAAACCAAGATGGAAGAGTTTAGCTCCTCATTTGGAGGCTAAACATGATGAAAAATACAAAGAAAGAACTATTCTATACTGAGCTTAGATGTACAAAGGGATTGGATCCCTTTTTGTGAAGGAAAGGAGGTGTATTTATAGGTTTTTGGGATGAGATTCGGGTACTCGATCGGGTATATACATGGTACCCGATCGAGTATGTGTGTAACATCCGATTCGAGGCATACTCGACCGGTTTCAGGCTATTTTCTAAGTGTATACCCGATCGAGTATATATGAATACCCGGTCGAGTATGCTTAGAAAGTGATATTCGGGCTATACTCGACCGATCTTCGTTTGCAATTTAAAGGCATACCCGATCGGGTATGTCGGTCTACCCGATCGGGTATAGACATAGAATCGTGGCCAAAATCTTCCCTGCATGTTCCTTTGTCTTCGGATCTGATCCGATTTGAAGTTCCAACCTAATACCCGATCGAGTATAGCTAATACTCGACCGAGTATAGACCAAAATTCAGGATCTTCTTTTGTCTTTGAACTTTTGTACCTTCTCTTCACTTTTTGGGTTCACCAACTGTACTTTGGGTGACCAAAACCTGCTTAAGCTCAGAAAATGTCTAATCTAACCTATTTACAAGAATTTAACAATCTAATCTATTACACCAAAAGTGTGTAATTTCCAAAGTAAAAGTCAAGCAAAACTAATTAAAAACATAAACATAGAAATGGAAATTACGAACGTATCAACTCCCCCACACTTAAACCTTTACTCGTCTCGAGTAAGATCAAATGTTTACAAGTGTCAATGTTTGTCCAAAAGTTCCACAGTTCAACAAAAACATAATACCAACACAAAGACCACCAAGGATTTACAAAGAAAAATGAGTTTTGAACTCAAATTACAAAAGAGCATCTTTGGGTTTAATGGCCTCCTAGTGTTGTCTTCTTTTCTCCTCCTCTCTTCTTCTTTATCTTGAATCTTCATATTCTTCATAAGGATATAATGAGTGCCTGCAAGAACAAACGTTTCTCTCATATCTCTCATTTTGCCTAGGAGCCTTTTCAGGTTTTCATCCTAGCACCTCTTTTCATTTTCTATTCTCTCCAACTCACTCATTTTTTATATAAGCCTTTTTTGCTTAGATTGCCCATTTTGTTGGGTTTTCAACCTAACTAGCATTTATTTTCTTTTGTTTATTTTTTTTTTTTTTTTTACATTTTTTTTGAGTGTAAAAGTTCAAAAGAATTACATGCATAGTGCTAGGTACAAATGAGAATTACATACCATCATGAGTGTCTCCCCCTCACTTGAATCACGCACTGTCCCTAGTGCCCGCCTTCTCCTCCGTAGTAGCTCCCTCCAAAACCGCTCCCTTGGCCACCATCTCCCATGTAAGTGTCCCCGCCATCTCCGCCGTCGTACCCTCCACCACCGGAGCCAGATCCTCCAAAGTTACCCCAATGAGTGGGGTCATACCATGAGGGTGGTGGAGGAGGGTTCGCCATGGTATGGAAGGATCCCTGCTGTGCCATAAACGAGTACATAGGCCCGTAGAACCTATGTTGGTCTTCCTCATACCGGTGTCTATCGGCCTCCCGGAGCTCCTCCAAACGTTGAAAGCCGGCCCTTTGCTCATCCTCCAATCTTTGAAAACCGGCTCTTTGCTCTTCCTCTAATCGGTTGAGCCGGTTGTCCATTTGGGCTATTCCCGTAAGAAGTTGTTGTTGACCCTCCAGAAGTTGTTGAAAGAAGTCGGGTGGTGGAGGGTTTTGGCTTTGTTCTGGGAAATCATGGCTCATGGTTGGATGGCTATGGAGTTGCTCGTAGGGCTCGTCATCGGGTTGGTTTTGGGGGAGTTCCTGTTCCGGTTCTTGAAGATGTGGTGGGAGGGCGTTTGGGAAGAGGTAATGTTCCCAAATGGGGTTTGGGCGTTTGGGAAGAGGTAATGTTCCCAAATGGGAAGAGGTAATGTTCCCCCAAATGGGGTTTGGGGGAGTTCCTGTTCCGGTTCTTGAAGATGTGGTGGGGGCGTTTGGTGAGAAGGTGTAAAAATGGGGTTTGGGCGTTTTTTTGTTCGAGATGGGGTTGGGAATTTGGGGAAGATGAAGTGTTTTGGGGCTGATTTGGGGTTATAAGACCCGTATACCCGACCGAGTATGTGCTGGTACTCGGTCGGGTATGGCTGGAAAGTGAAGTTTTTGAGCGGCCTGCCTCCTGTACTCGATCGGGTATGGTGGGGTTACCCGGTCGAGTATGCTTAGAAGATGAACTTTTTGAGCAGCCTGTCTCCTGTACCCGGTCGAGTATTCCTCCATACTCGATCGGGTATGTGTTTTTTTTTTTTTTTTTTTTTTTTCATTTTTGAAGCGTGTACTCGGTCGAGTGTGGGAATCAGTCCCCTTCAATTTTAGCATTTCTAGCGATACCCGACCGGGTGTATAAATATACCCGATCGGGTATTGCTTATTTTTCAAATTTTGAATGCTCCCTCGATCGAGTAGTGCCCGGTCCCTTTTCTTTTTTGCTTATACCCGACCGAGTATAAGGTTATACTCGATCGGGTATGTCCCCAGATGTTCAAAAACCTGCAATTTTTTTTATTTCTTTTTTTCCAAAAACCCATGATTAGTGCCCTCCCTCTCAACCTCTCAAAGACATAATTGAAAACATTGACAGGGGGGGTTAACAATAAAAGAAAAATGTACCTTGCTTGGGTTGCCTCCCAAGAAGCGCCTTAGTTAACGTCGCGGCACGACGCCATTGTTGTGTTCATTCTTCAAAGATTGGATCGATGAGATCCATGCATTCAATGCTTTCTTTCTGGAAACCTTCAAGGAATGGTTTGAGTTGATGTCCATTAACCTTGAGGATTTTTCCGGTATCGAGGCTTTTTATTTCCACTGCGCCATGGGTGTAGACTTTGACCACCTCGAATGGTCCTTCCCATCGTGATCTCAATTTTCCGGGGAAAAGGCGAAGGCGTGAGAGAAAAAGAAGGACTTTGTCTCCAACTTGGAAATCCTTTCTTATTATCATTTTGTCATGCCATACCTTCGTCTTTTCCTTGTAGATGGCGGCATTCTCATAGGACTCCAATCGAAGCTCTTCTAGTTCCTGGAGTTGTAGCTTCCTTTGCTCTCCTGCTTTAGCCATGTCGAGATTGAATGTTTTGACCGCCCAATAAGACTTGTGTTCGAGTTCGACCGGAAGATGACAGGCCTTACCGAACACGAGTCTATAGGGTGACATTCCAATTGGGGTTTTGAAAGCGGTCCTGTATGCCCATAAGGCATCATCCATGCGCAGGCTCCAATCCTTACGGTTCGGATTTACTGTCTTTTGAAGAATTGATTTCAGCTCTCTGTTTGATACCTCAGCTTGACCGTTTGTCTGTGGATGGTAGGCGGTGGAGAGTTTATGTGTGACGCCATATTTCTTTAACAAGGTACTCACAGTTTTGTTGTAGAAGTGAGTGCCTCTGTCGCTTATCAAGATGCGTGGTACCCCAAACCTTGAGAAGATGCGGGTTTTGAGGAATTCAGTCACTGCTTTGGCATCATCGGTCTTTGTGGCTTTTGCTTCCACCCATTTGGATACGTAATCCACCGCCAATAGAATGTATAAATTTCCATGGGAATTAGGAAAAGGTCCCATGAAATCTATTCCCCACACATCAAAGATCTCCACGTAGAGCATAGGAACTTGTGGCATCTCTTGCTTTCGAGAGATGTTGCCCATGCGTTGGCAATTATCACAAGATTGACAATAGACATGTGCATCGCGGAATAAGCTTGGCCACCAAAAACCACATTCAAGTACCTTCATGGATGTTCGTTTTCCTCCAAAGTGGCCACCACATGCATGTGAGTGACAAAAAGCAAGTATGGATGCAATTTCTGTTTCGGGAATGCATCTTCGAATGACTTGATCTTTGCAATGTTTCCATAAATATGGTTCATCCCATACGTATTGCTTTGCATCATGCTGGAGTTTCTCTCTTTGAGCTTTAGAGAAGCTTGGTGGAAACCTGTTTAGAACAAGGAAATTAACAATGTGAGCGTACCAAGGACGAATTTCCTTAAGGGAGAAAAGGGTCTCATCGGGAAATTCGCCTCGGATATCATCTTTGATATGATTGTTTCCTTCTCCCAAGACCAAACGGCTTAAGTGATCGGCCACCAAGTTCTCCATTCCTTTCTTGTCCTTGATCTCAACATCAAACTCGCTCAGGAGTAGTATCCATCGAATCAGCCGTGGTTTGGCCTCTTTCTTTGTCATCAAGAACCTAATAGCCGCATGATCGGTGTAAATGATCACTTTGGTACCAAGTAAGTATGACCTGAATTTTTCGAGCGCATAAACGACGGCCAACATTTCTTTTTCGGTGGTGGCGTAGTTGCGTTGGGCGTCATTGAGTGTGGTGGATGCATAATAGATCACATGAGATGCTCTTCCCACCTTTTGGCCCAAAACGGCCCCGACCGCATAGTCACTAGCATCACACATGATCTCAAAGGGGAGAGACCAATCCGGGGCTTGGATGATAGGTGCGGTTACTAATTTCTCCTTCAAAGTATTGAAGGCCTTCTTGCAGTCCTCGGAGAATATGAACTCCACCTCCTTTTGCAAAAGTGTGCATAAAGGAGATGCAATCTTTGAGAAATCTTTGATGAACCTCCTGTAGAAACCTGCATGTCCAAGGAATGATCGTATCTCCTTGACGGTGGTAGGATAAGGTAGTGATTGGATAACCTCCACTTTTGCTTTGTCCACCTCTATTCCTTTGGACGAAATTACATGGCCTAGGACAATTCCTTCCTCCACCATAAAGTGACATTTTTCAGAGTTTAGAACAAGATTTGATTCTAAACAACTCTTCAAAACAAGAGATAGATGAAGTAGGCATGAATCAAATGAGTCTCCATGGATTGTAAAATCATCCATGAAGACTTCCATAAATAGCTCAACATATTCAGAGAATATGCTCATCATGCATCGTTGGAATGTGGCCGGGGCATTGCAAAGTCCGAATGGCATGCGCCGGTATGCAAAAGTGCCAAATGGACAAGTGAAAGTGGTCTTCTCTTGATCTTCAGGGACTATAGGCACTTGAAAGTACCCGGAGTAGCCATCAAGAAAGCAATAGAACTTATGCCCGGCAAGTCTCTCAAGCATTTGGTCGATGAAGGGTAAAGGAAAGAAATCCTTTCTAGTTACCGCATTGAGTCTACGGTAATCTATACATACCCTCCATCCATTTTGAATTCGGGTGGGCATTAGTTCTCCATGTTTGTTTTCCACTACCGTGACTCCGGTTTTCTTTGGGACCACTTGGGTTGGGCTAACCCATTTGCTGTCAGAGATGGGGAAGATTATCCCCATTTGGAGTAGTTTGATCACCTCTTTTTTGACCACCTCCATCATAGGTGGGTTTAGTCTTCGTTGCGGCTGTCGTACCGGCTTGGCCTCATCCTCCATT
The DNA here is from genome assembly GCA_945859875.1 of Cuscuta europaea. Classification (NCBI taxonomy): domain Eukaryota; kingdom Viridiplantae; phylum Streptophyta; class Magnoliopsida; order Solanales; family Convolvulaceae; genus Cuscuta; species Cuscuta europaea. The sequence continues at coordinate 4,630,112 of CAMAPE010000035.1, read as the reverse complement.
AAGATGCGATGCATGCAAGTAGATGGACTAATGCCTTTGATGTCGGCTATAGTCCATCCAATTGCTAGTTTATGCTCCTTGAGCACCGCTATCAATTTGCCTTCTTGTTCTCCGGTCAATTTGTTTGAGATAATGACCGGTAGTGTCTCTTTTTCCCCCCAAAACACATATTTCAAATGTGTTGGGAGTGGTTTCATCTCAACGTCGGGTGCCTGCAAAACTGAAGGTAGAGGCTTCTCCTCGGGGATGGTTAGTGGAAATGCCCTAGACCCCGGTGGCATAAGTGGGAGTTGGAAGTGAGTATCCAATTCCACTATCATAGCTTGTGTGTTGGGGGTCAGGGCAAGTTCTGAAGAGTTTTCTCCGAAGTCATTTTCAAGTATACTTAACAATTCGTCCTCTTTATTGATTTCAAAAGTATTTTGTACAAGGGGGTCAACAATATCAATGGCAAATAAAGAATGATTTTCATTTGGATATTTCATGGAGTCATAAATGTTGAATTCAACTTTATCCCCATCAAATTCCATTGTTAAGGAACCGCTAAATACGTCAATCTTTGCTCTAGCGGTTTTTAAAAATGGCCTTCCTAAAAGGATAGGTACCGCATTCTTATCATTCTCCATTTCCAAAACATAAAAGTCAGCGGGGAAAATCAAATTGTCAACCATAACTAGTACGTCTTCGACAATACCTTTAGGGTAGGCATTTGATCTATCCGCAAGTTGAATGACTACTCCGGTTTCATTTAAAGGGCCAAGCTCAAGTGATTTGTATAAAGAGTAAGGAATGACATTAATTGATGCTCCTAAATCGAGCATGGCTTTTGAAAACGTAGTTCCTCCCAACTTGCAAGGTATAGTGAACATGCCCGGGTCATTGTATTTCTTTGGAAGTTTCTTTTGAAAAACTGCCGAAACACGTTCACTAACTTGGACTTTTTGTTTTCCATTGAGTCTATGTTTCCTTTTTATTGTACATAGTTCTTTGAAAAATCTTGCGAATCTAGGGACACCCTTTATCAAGTTAAGGAGAGGGATATTTACCTCACATTTGGAGAATGTCTCATAGATGTCCTTGTCCTTCTCCAGCTTTCGTGTTTCCCTTAGAGCCTCGGGGAAGGGTGCTTCAATCTCGGGAATGACCGGTGGTGGGGTTGGGATTTGAGCTTCCACCTCCGGTTGAGTCACTTCCACCAGTTCCTCTTCTTCCTCCTCTTCGCCAATGTGGCTCTTTGCCTTCTCTTTGGCAATAACCAACTCCTTGCCACTCCGCAATGTGACTGCATGGGCTTGTTGCCTAGGATTTGGCTCCGTTTGAGATGGTAGCCTTGCCGAATCCTTAGCTTCAAGCCTACTCACGGCATTTGAGATTTGGCTGATTTGGTTTTCCAAGTTGTGGATGCTGGATTTTGTTGTTTCTTGGAATTGAACCACACTTTGTTGCATTGTTGCCATATTCATGGCAAGTGATCGAATCATGTCTTCGGTTGACATATTCGAGTTAGAAGTTTGGCCTTGTTGTTTATATTGTGGAGGAGGAGGATTTGATGGTTGAGGAGGTTGAGAGTTTCCGTACCTTAAATTAGGATGATCCCTCCATCCCGGATTGTAGGTGTTGCTTTGAGGATTATACCTCTTTTGATTTTGGAAACCCAAAGCATTGATCTGTTCAACGTTCTCCTCTTGTAGTGTTGGGCAAGAGTCGGTGGGGTGCCCTTGTGTCGAGCATATGCCGCAGACCTTGACTTCTTGAGGTTTCGGATTTAAGAGAAAATCTTTAACCAAAGAAGTCAAGCCGGCTACTTGACTTTCCAATGAGTTGTTGGATTCTGCCGCCATAACTCGTTTTGTTGATCGCCGATCATAGTGCCTACAATTCTCGGCCAACTCCGAGATGAGGTTTGTAGCTTGAGAAGGGGTCTTGTTGACAATCCCTCCTCCCAATATTCATCCGCCTACATCCGCCTATCTTCATTGCAAAGACCATCATAGAAATATAAGATGAGGTCTTGCTCCGAATAGCCATGATAAGGGCAGCTTGCACACAGTTTCTTGAATCGTTCCCAATATTCGTAGAACGATTCATCATCCTTCTGCTCCACGTTGCTGATTTGTTTTTTTAGAGAAGATGAGACAGAGGCAGGGTAGTACCTTTCCAGGAACGATTTCTTCATGGCCGCCCATGTTCCTATACTTCCTGAAGGAAGATAGAATAGCCAATCCTTTGCGGTATCCTTCAGTGAAAATGGAAATGCCCGCAGTTTGATTTGTTCTTCTGTCACACCGTTTGGGCACATGCTTGTGCAAACGACGTGGAACTCCGATAAATGTTTGTTCGGGTCTTCTCCCCTCAGGCCATGGAAGGATGGCAGCAGATGAATGAGCCCAGATTTTAGCTCAAACGTATTACCCTCATCAAGTGTAGGGAAGGTAATACACAGTGGTTGTTGGTTGAGGTTTGGAGCTGTGAGCTCCCTCAGTGTCCTTGTTTCAAGAGCCATTGTGGTTGACTCTTCGGTGTCGCTAGAACTAGAGCTAGCGGTGTATGAATCTCTGGAAGATGATTCTTCCGACTCGGTGTTAGAAAATTTACTTTTCAACCGCTCGAAAGTTTGTTCTATTTCTGGGTTTTTGTGATATGTGATTTCGTTTATGGAACGATGTTTAACCATAAACTCCACTAAGCTCAGGAAATAGAAAAAATAAGAACTCTTTATATTTTTTTTTTGTTTGGTAAATATATTTTTTTTTTATTTTTCTTGATATGAAAATAAAAGAAAAATTTATCGCCTTTCCCCGGCAACGGCGCCAAATTTGACGTGCACTCGTCGTTAGGTGCACTCAAAATAAATAATCAATACAACACTAATACGTAGTATAGTGTAGTAAGGTTCGTATCCACAGGGAAAGGAATACTTTTCTTTTATAAAAGTAGTAACAAAAAGGGGGGTTTAGATTTGCTTGATTTAATAACACTAAGATAAACGACCTATATGAGTTTAATTCAATGAGATGGGGACTTGGTTTTGCTTTTATCCACTTAATGAAATGTTCGTCGATCCCGGTTATATCTTTAACTATCTTCCTCTCGAATACTCAATCGAGGAGTATATCCAGTTCATCGAGGGTAGTTATTAATAACGAGATGCGTTCATTAATAAAACTTACTATCGAGTCAATATAGAACAAGCGCCGTATATTAACTTGATAGTAGCAATAAACTTAAGATGAAAACGATTGAGATTGATAAACTCAACACAAGCGGTTTATTGGTTCAATCAATATAATTAATTCCCCTTGGCATATTAACCATGAGATGCATGCATTAATATTCCAAGTTTACTACCGTTGAAAGAACCGGATTAATAACAAGCGTATTAACCGATCGATTCTAGTAATAATTAATATGAGAAACAATACTAGTTGATACTTTAAGTAATGTTTAAGATATTAACATGAAATATGAATAGGAATTAATCAATACTCAAGGAAGAATATTAAAATATATGAATCCTACTATGATTAATATCAAGATGTTAACTAATTGTCATCTTAGTAACACTCCCCAATATTATCATAGAGGAAGAAATAGCTATTACTATAACCAATGTCAAGATGTTAACTAATTGTCATCTTAGTAACACTCCCCAACTTTGATATAGAGATAGTATTTTGAAAGAAAGAATTAATATTCAAGGAAGAAGATTAAAGAAAATAACTCACAACTTACAAATTCATTAAGCTTCAAAGTAGCAAAACCAAGATGGAAGAGTTTAGCTCCTCATTTGGAGGCTAAACATGATGAAAAATACAAAGAAAGAACTATTCTATACTGAGCTTAGATGTACAAAGGGATTGGATCCCATTTTGTGAAGGAAAGGAGGTGTATTTATAGGTTTTTGGGATGAGATTCGGGTACTCGATCGGGTATATACATGGTACCCGATCGAGTATGTGTGTAACATCCGATTCGAGGCATACTCGACCGGTTTCAGGCTATTTTCTAAGTGTATACCCGATCGAGTATATATGAATACCCGGTCGAGTATGCTTAGAAAGTGATATTCGGGCTATACTCGACCGATCTTCGTTTGCAATTTAAAGGCATACCCGATCGGGTATGTCGGTCTACCCGATCGGGTATAGACATAGAATCGGAACCAAAATCTTCCCTGCATGTTCCTTTGTCTTCGGATCTGATCCGATTTGAAGTTCCAACCTAATACCCGATCGAGTATAGCTAATACTCGACCGAGTATAGACCAAAATTCAGGATCTTCTTTTGTCTTTGAACTTTTGTACCTTCTCTTCACTTTTTGGGTTCACCAACTGTACTTTGGGTGACCAAAACCTGCTTAAGCTCAGAAAATGTCTAATCTAACCTATTTACAAGAATTTAACAATCTAATCTATTACACCAAAAGTGTGTAATTTCCAAAGTAAAAGTCAAGCAAAACTAATTAAAAACATAAACATAGAAATGGAAATTACGAACGTATCAGGGCACCCCTCGGGGATCCCCCCTCAGCACTGTAAAACCGGGTAGCCCCCGGGGAGTTGCCTCATTGACGGATAGCCTACGACACACAGGTAATGGGAGCCCTCGGGTATCTTCATCACCGACTAATCAACAAACAGTGGACCCCCCGATAACAACTCCACTGCTGCCCTCATCCATCAGGCCCTCGATCCCCAGATTGAGGGGCTCCCCTTCGGCACCCCCAGGACATCAACAGCAAGCCTTCGGCTAATCAACACATGAGCCCTCAGAAAAAGAAGAGCCTTCGGCATTACCGTTATTCTCCATTTTTGACCAAGGTTTGACATTTTCGATTCATCATTGGGGGAATTCGGTGCACTCTTTTTCCCTCATTAGGATTTTATCCCACAGGGTTTTTCCTAATGAGGTTTTTAACGAGGCATCCCCCCAAAATGAAACGAAAAGCGTCAGCCTTCGGCCCACAACAGCAACGCAACTACTTTACTCCTTTTCACCACTTTACAAGTGTCTCAAGGAGTGGGGGACTGGGGAACCCCCTCGGGAAAATCATTAAATTACAAAATTAGTGAAATTCCAACAAACGACAAAGCAAGCCCTCAAGTCCCGACATGTGGGTAACTGAGGGACTGCCTTCGGCAGGGACATGAAAGCAACAACTCCTCACCAACTTCAGAGATTACGACAGGACAACATCAAAGGGCAAGCACAAATTACTCCTTTTCCCTCAAATACCTTTCGGCAAAAGGAGTGAGGGACTCCTGATGGAGTATATGGCCCGGGAACCCCCGGCCCACAGACTCCTACTACTCCAGCAAAGGCCCAACAGGCCCAGAAGGCTCAACAGACCCAAATCACAGCGCCCAGAGTACCAAGCAGCCCGCACTACGCGCCAGGGGTGCCTTCGGCCCCCTGGCCGAAGGCTCTAAACTCTCACAGAACGGGGTTCTCAAGCAAACTAAGAAACTGGGAGAAAACGGCAAAAACAGTAGCCCTCGGCACCAGGAGCCCTCGACACCAGAGTGCCATCGGTTTGAGGAGCCCTCGGCTGCTGCTCTATAGCCGAAGGCACCTCTCCCGACATGATATCCGCCTCACATGCGTACAGATCACCGTACCCTGTACAGACGTCCCATCCAACAGCCGCATTAAATGCGGCCACATGCGGCTGCCAACGCCAACCAGTTGAGGTGACCTCTCGGCTAATGGGCGCTTGACACGTGTCCCTGTCCGGCATTTATTGCTACTATAAATAGCACCCCATTTCCCCATTTGTAACCACGCTGAAAACGCTCCACATTTATAATACACTCTCTCTCTACATTTACTTGCTCTGACTTCTCTCTAAGTTATTCCCAGCAATAACCCTTCGGATATATACCCCCGGGTAGACTATCCATCAGTTCCATTTTGTATTTGTTTGAGGAATATTTACTAAAATTAAAGCTTCTCTCTAAGGCCTGTTGCCGAGAGTGACATTGATACCTAAGATGACCGTCTTTGCCACAATGCCCGCAAATTCGTCTATCATATGTATCAACATATTTGGTTTTCCAATTTCCAAAAAAGTCTTTGCCCCTTTTATAAAATTCTTGGTTAGGTGTTTGTCCATAACCCGTTTTGTGTCTTTGAACAAGCTTATCGAACCAGGTTGGTCCAGTTCTAGATTTCCTTTGATACGACCTAGAACTGGTTTGTCCTCTAGTTCTATTACCATAAAAGGGTTGGTTCTGAAAACTCGGTTTTTGATTCATTTGAGTGTCTCTTGGAATATATCCGAGACCAACAGTCTCGTTTTCCTTTCTTTTGTACCGAGAGGGTCCAGTTCTAGAATGCTGTCTAGACCTGGTTCTGACCTTGGTACTATATGGTTGGTATTCCGGTTTGTTTTTGAAATCCTGTCTCTCGTCCTCAAGGCGATTGAGGTGATTAATGAGCAAGGCAATGTCCGGAATTTTTCTTATAAGTTTTTCTTCATCATTAACTTGTTTATTCATACTATCGAGCTTGAGTGAGAAAATGAGATTATCTTGTTCTAAAACCACTTCACTATACTTGAGCCTTTCATCTATTAACTCTCCCACTTTTGTTTCCAGCCTTATCTTGGCTCTAGTGGCTTCCTCGAGTTTAGACTCAAGTTCGGTGATTTGTGATTTAAGATGATCGTTTTTCAGAAAGACTTTGATTTAGCTCGATAGTTAATCTTTTAAAAAATTTCCGAACCTTGCCTTTAGAAAGGGAATCAAATTTAGAAAGAAAGCTTTCCAGGTTTACCTCGAAATTCTCTTGGTCGGATTCTTCATCGGAATTAGCCATGAGGCACAATCCTGCATGATTTTGGCTTTTTTCTTCTTCTTCTTCTTCATCATCGGATGAATCTCGCCAAGCTGCCATCATTGCCTTCTTGAGGTCTCTGTTGAACCCTTTATCTTCACTGGACCATCGGTGAGATCTGGTCTTGTTCTTGTCGTAGGTTCTATCATTTTTCTTTTGAGGACAATCTTTTGCCCTGTGCTCAAAGGACCCCCAAACAAAACAACCTTGGTTATTAAAAGATTGAAACCCTTTTTTACCTTGCTTGTTCCGGTTGCCTTTGAATTTTCGGCACATCTTTCCGAATTGCTTGGCAAACATGCTCATTTCGTCTTCCGATTCACTTTCGGAATCTTCTTCTTCCTCTCGAGCCTTGAGAGCAATTCCTCGCTCCTTCCTCACATTTTCGGCATCTTGTTCTTCTTGTAGGCCTAACTCATATGTCATGAGCGAACCGGTCAGGTCTTCTAACGTCACGGTGGAGAGATCTTTAGCTTCTTCTATAGCCGTAGTTTTGGGCTTCCATGCGGAGGGCAAACTTCTCATAACATTTCTCATTTGATCTTCCACAGTAATATCCTTTCCAAGTGCTGAAAGCTCATTTATAATATTAGTAAAGCGTGTAATCATATCCCTAATTGACTCTTTAGGTTTCATCATGAACAATTCGTAACTATGCATAAATATGTCAATTTTGGATCTTTTTACACGCGAGGTACCTTCATGTGTAACCTCGAGTAAATCCCACATTTGTTTTGCGGATTTGCATCCAAGAACACGGTTGTGCTCAGCCGGACCAAGTCCACAGATCAAATATTTCAATGTTTGGGCATTATGCTCGAGTTTACGATAATCATCAGCAGTGAATTCAGATTTGGGTTTAGGAATAACTTTACCTTCGGAGTCCACCTTAGTAATGACGTTATCACCTGCCTCAATTACATTCCATACCTGATAGTTTTCAGCTTTGATGAAGTTCTCCAATCGACTCTTCCAGAATTGGTAAAATTTGCCGTTGAACAACAGTGGTCGTTGAGTCGAGTATCTTTCCTCCAATCGTTCAACCGTATTCATGCTGCCGGATCTCTTCCCAAGGTATTAACCTTTATGTGGCGAATACCGGCTCTGATACCAATTGATGAAACGGTTAGCAACACAAGAGGGGGGGGGGGGGGGGGGGAGGGGGGTGAATTGTGTGTGTGTGGAACCGTGACAGTTTTTCACACAGTTCTAGTGTGGGGTCCAGGGAATTGAAAAATAGTAAAGTGCACAAGGATTTAACGAGGAAAAATCCCTTGGCTCAAAGGGATTAAAAAACCTCGACCTCCCTCGGAGGAATTTTCAACAACTTCACTAATAAACCTTTTGTGGTTACAAGGTAAATTCTCCTAATCTACCCTTGAGCCACCCCAACTCTATCCTCTCTAGGAAGAGTTATGCATCTCTACCTAGCGGGTAGAGAGCCTCTCAGCTTTACAACAAAGCTCTCACACACACGACCCCAACCAGAGGAAGCTACACTTAAGTTGTTCCACAAACTTCAATTACAAAACAAGTAAGAGAAAAGAAACTATATCTAGAACTCTGTAAGCATGTCCAGTTGCCTTGATCTTGATACTCTCTTATAAGTATTTCTCTCTATAATTGTTCGGTCAAGCACACATCATTTCTCTTTGGCTGCTTTGTTTATATAGGCTGTCTTGGGCAGACCGTTTAAGCATCCTTCCTTGAATAGTTTATCTTCTAATCTTGGGACTTGCCTCAATATTTTGAATTGCTTTCCTTTTACTTTATAATATTTCCCATATCCGAGCTCAATATATAAGGTAGACGAATTAAAATATCTTAATCATATAGCTCAAGAGAATAAATACAAACAGGTCATCCAAATCTTGTGTGATCAATTAATTACCAAATAAGACAGGCTTCAGTCAATTCCCAAAAAGGTAGGAATATTATTCTCAATATAAGCAAGCAACGTATTAAGATATGGAATATATTTCAAACAACTTTTACCTTTTCAAATCCGTATAGCAAGGGAATATTTTACCTACCACAATAAGCATGTGACGGCCCATGCCAGAAAATATCCACACTCAAACTATTCACTTACTAAGTTAATCAAGGATAACTTTTATGGCAAGGAGATATTTAGCAAAGCATGCAATACGTAAGTGCTATGGTCAACCACCAAATGCAATCAAATAAGGATACTTTCCATAAAGTAATAAGCTATACTAATAAGTGGATGTCTAATCAAGTATGGAAAGAGAATAATCACTCAAATAAGCACTCATACAAGCAAATTACGTATATCATGCCAAGAAGGATATTTTTGCTTAAAATCATATTTTTGACAAAGTATAATCACTCATATAAGGAAAGCATATTAGTTGCAAATCATGTAGATGCAATCAATATTAATTCAAATCATATTAAGGAATTAGAAATGGAGCTGCATTAGTTCCTCCTGCATGGTTAGTCAATCAACAAATTAATAATATCCATTTGTTCCCGAGGATAGTTCTGTCCTTTGTTCCGCAAGGAACTGTGAGCGGTTCTATCCGCCGTTCCACCTGCATGGTTAGTCATCAACAAAACAATCATACTCAACATCTTCCTTGAATATTAATTAATTCCTATTCATATTTCATATTAATATTTTGAACATTACTTAAAGGATCAACTAGTTTTGTTTCATATATTAATTATTACTAGAAACGATTGATGAATCGATGGTTAATCGTTGATGATTTCACAAGTAAGTAACTTTGGTTTATTAATGCACGGTCGTGGTTGATAAACTTAAGAGGGATTAATTTTGTTGGTTAAACCGAAACCGTTGTAGTGTTGAGGTTATAAACTTAGATAGGCTGGCCGCCGGAGAGAGACTGGGGGCGGATCACCGGGTGTTGGTGGCTAACAGTCGTGGCTAGCGGTGGTCACTATCGAAATTGGGTAACCATAAATGATCAAACGAGTAACTGTAACTGACTGAGTGGGGTAATTGTAACTGATTGAATCAGATAACTGTAACTGGTTGGGTCTAGTAATTGTAACTGGTTGGATCGGATAACTACAACTGGCATGATCGGGTCGGATAATTGTAACTAGGAATTTGTCAGTTGTCAATGTACTGTTTGTCGATCATTGTATGTGTCAATTGGGCCTATTGGCCTAATAAGGGTATAATAGTCCCCATACCCATTTTTAGTCTTAGTTTTGGAAATTTAATAAGTTTCTCCCCTTTTGAAATAATTACATAAATATGACCAAAATAAAGATGATTTACAAAAATATGACTAATGACTGGAGTAGTAATGAAATCATAGTAATTCATATTCAAGTTTTGAACTTAAGTTACCACAACATCACATTGTAGTAATGAATAATCATATTTATGTAAATATGTTTTATTTTAGTAATATTCTTGTAAAAAACCCTTCTCTTTTTTTGTCAAATTATTATTTTTAAGTAATATTCATATCCTAATTCAATCAAGCTGCACGCTTTAAAAATTGAATTGATCCTTTCGTTTTATCCAATTAAATCAATGATTATATACGTATGTAGTACATACTAGTATAATTTCTTGTGAGGCTGTCGTTTGCTTATCCACCTGCATGCACAGCCACAACCAACAGACAACTAGGTATGGAAATTAAGATTTTCCAGTACTCATGTGTTCTATATACCCACAAATAGCCCATGTCCAGACTTGAAAGGCCTTGTTATTAGTCCATTTCTACTTGGAGATCAATTATTAATTTAATACTCTCCCCATCCTAGTTAACTAAGCTAGTCCACTACTCCACTTCTTAACTACCTACTAAGAACATGAAATTGCCACTACTCCACTAATACCAATTTTAACTAATAATTAAATTAATTAAAACTTTAAACATATTTAAAACTCCAGTCATGCATACGTGTCCCATGACTGATTAAAACCCAACATTTTGCAACTTCTTTCACTTACTTTCGATCGTTTTTATTATTAGTTCCGTAACTTTATAAATCACTTGCAAATTTGATCATATAATTAATAAATCACTTGCAAATTTGGTCATCCTAAAAAGTACACTTTTTACTGGTGCTGGTTTTTTCTGGCGAAAAGTGTACTTTCTAGTGAAAAAGTTCTTAAATTGCAAAGATTTTTTAGTTACAAGACCAAATTAAATTTACATATAAGTAAAGTTACATGACTAATAACGACAACAGTCTAAAGTTAAAGGACTGAAATTGCAAATCTCCCTAAATGAAACTTATAGACTATTAAATTTGACTATTTATATTTTTCAAACACTAAATTACTTTAATTGCATTACTCCATAATATATAATCATATATAACTGTGTTTAATATAATTTTTAAGTATATATTAATAATTAAATTAAAACATGGTCAAAGTAGAATATTATTGAATATTTTTTTTACTCTTTTCCTGGAAGGTCCATTTAATGAGGATTATGATGATAACTGTTAAATGGAAAAAATGGATAATACACATATCATTGAATTGCCAAAAACATTATATATACACTATAGTAGATGGGTAGTAACAAAATGTGTATGATCTTCTTGTGTTTGTTTAGCTGGTTTGATATGCTGAGCACACCTGAGAGTCCTCTCAATTTGGTAACCTCCACCATGGCTGACTTCTCTTTCCAGATGACAGCAGTAGCTCTGGAACACACTCACATTCACATGCAACTTGAATCCCATCATAAACAATAACTCAACCTCCAACCTGTTCATTTCCATTCTTGTCAGCCCACCAACTCTCGCAAAGTATGAATTTTTGTAATTCCTGTGCATTAATTTAAATAGGAAAAATTGTCAAAAAATTTCATCAAAAAATTCCACCGGGAATCGTCCTAAATGGCGATAGCTGGACATAACCTTCTATATAAGGAGTGATTTACACTTTTTAATATAAATGCGTATTAATGATTAATACTTGTACTTGCCTATTTGGAAACTACACTATAAGTTTTATAGAATCACCATAACTTGATGAAAAATATACATAGTATATGGTATGGCTGAAATTGGTAATATAAAATTAATTATTAGAAATTTAAATAGATTTATGATCAATTCATTGCGTTTATATATATACTCCAAGAACTTTAAACAAGATTTGTGCACTTCAAATTTATCTATATTTTAGGCTCTATTTTGAGCAATTTCTTTGGAAAGGAATTGCCAATTTGCCATGCATGATGCATGAACATAATTATATTACGAGGAAGCGATCCAGCTCAGTTGATTGCCGACTCACTCTCGTACACGGGAGGTTTCAGATTCGAAACTCTATATGGACTGAGTTTTAGCCCTATTTATATTACGTACCTATCTTCAACATACTTAGAAGCGAGCAGAATAGTGGTGATGAGGAGGCGGTGAACGTTGGTGGGAGAAATCCGGAAGCGGGGATGGAGCAGGCACAACCGGTCGATGTAAACATAGGCAACCACAAACACCGACGGTCCGGCGCCGATGTACCGGAAAACCCTCTCCAGATACGACTGAACACTCATGTTTGGGGTTTCATGGCACTCAAAAACCCTAGACGCCGACATTACTCTTATTCCTCCTCCTCCTTCTCCTCCTCTGTACCTTTTGGCAATTCTCTCGTTCCTCGCCACTCTCCGCTCTATCACGGAAGCAAGCACCGAGATGACTAACGGTGTGGCGGCGGTAGCGGCAGCGGCAGCGGTGGCCGTCTGTTTATACGGGTAATGGAGATCATCCCTTAACTTTCTTGGAGATATTATTATTGACGATGGTGAGGTCTCTGCGGTCAATGCCATCGCCATATATGGTTTCGAGTATTATTGTAGCTAGCTAGCTTGCTCTAGAGCCAGTTGTTGATCATTATAAGTTATTTATATACATACTTGATTGATACTTCTCTCCTCTTGATGCATAAGATATTAATTAATTAATTCTTGAAAAACAAAGATATTAATTAATTAAATCAATTAAAGTCTATTTTATTTTTGTTCATAAATGTGTGATAATAAATGTTTTCGCAACCCATGAGCAATTGTCCTTGTCCTGTTGTCCAACTATCCAAGGACGGGAGAAAATTAGGTATTTGTCAAAGCCACAAGTCCACAACTAACCAATACTTAGTTTTTGATCAGTAGTTCAGTAGCATTAGCTTTAAGAATTTAATACTAATTATGATTGATTATTATTGTGCAATATTCAAATTCTTGTACATAGACCGATGACAAATTAAAGTGCTTTAGAGTACACAAAATTAGCCTTATACGTAGTATACAGTAGTATAGACTTGGTTCAGTGGTGATTTAGTTCAAGAAATTGTTTTAAATATGAGTAAAACACTAAAACATAGATACATTATTGTAAAATAGTACTACTTAGTAGTTATGTTTTATTTCTAAAATATGACTCATTTGGTTCTTTAAAAAGCACAATACTTTCCTAATTAAGAGTAAATCGGTATGATTTTACGAAGAAAAAAAATGATGGTCTGATTTGGTTCTGTGACTAATAAATTTTTGCAATTTAAGGACTTTTCCACCGAAAAGTACACTTTCCGGCAGAAAAATCTGCCGCCGCGACATCTTTTCTAGTATACTATCACCGTACCGGAAAGTATACTTTTTCGGGAAAAATTCTTTAAATTGAAAATATTAATTAGTTACAGGACCAATTCGCAAATATTAATTAGTTACATGACCAAATTTTCAAGTGACTAGAGTTACGAGACCAATAATGAAAACACCTGAAAGTCACGAGACGAAAATTACAATTTTCCCTCGGATTCATTATTTTCTTCTTATTTAATGAATTGAATCCTCTCATTTATTTAGTTTAATTTCAAAATAATGTAGGTTTGAGAAAGTTCCCATAGGAGTAAAAGATGACACATGTCCGCAAATTTTGGTTTAGACTCATTTCAGGGGTATTTGGATCTAATTCTTAAAAGTTTGGATGAAAGCGCAGAAGTACTTATAGTGCTCTAATTTACTCGATCCTAGAAGCAATTATTTTAGAAATTGGGGGATATCAGCTTCTAAGAACTGATTCTGCTTTACAAAAGAAGCAGAAGCAAAACCAGTTCCAAACACCCCCTTATACTACATACATAATTCCACTTTATGCGCACATGTGTGTTTCTAATAGCACAAATATATATAGTGAGGCAAAAAATAATACTACCTCCGTCCAGAGGATAATACTACTTCCGTCCCGTAAAATTCTTCTCACTTACTTTTTTGGATGTTCCAAAAAATTCTTCCCATTTCGATTTATAAAAAGTTTTGTAAAGGGAAGAATATTATGGGACAGAGAGATTAATAGATATTGTGAATTATTTAAAAGATCCAAAGTTGAATTATGAACTAACCACAACCAATTATAAATGATTTTTAAATTAACCATTCGTATATATTATATATTTACACTTTAACTAGTAGCATGGTTTTAAATTGCTGTCGCAGCTGTGGTTGCGACTGTTACAGATGTTGCGATGCGTATTGTGGCCCGATGCGAACCGATGATGCCTCATTGCGGCCACTTCCCGTGAATCGAAATCTCTTCGCCATTGCTGCCAGATGTAGTTGCGGCGCTATAGCTCACCACCACAATATTGTGGCCGCAAAAGTGTTGTGTTCCGCAATTTAGAACTATGTTTATACAAATTTATTAAAATGTTTATCACATTCAAATGTATATTTGAATGTTAGTTTAGACACAATATTAGTTTTTTTTATATTTAGTATGTAGTACTCCGTTGACTTAGTGAATAAAAGTTTTACTTAGTGAATTAGTGAATAGAAGTTTGAAACTATAATTGCAAAAACGAAATTCATATACCATCTAAGTATCTAACATCCATTTCTTTGATGCTATAATTAACAATGTTTATAGTAAAATGTCTTCCAGAATAAGACATTGGAAATATTTGCGGTATACTGCATTGTATGTAATGCCCATGAAAATGTAAATTAAAAGTACGATGAACAAAACTGAGAATATTTCTCAAAGTAACAAATATGAGAAGATTTTTCTTATTTCCAATTTGTAAAGAAGTTAAAAATATTGAATGTACTAAAAGAATCGAACACCCAAAATTAAATTTGAATGTGATTAACTTTTAATACCTAAAAGAATTGTCAATAAAAAGTCATTTTCTCTCTCTCTATATATATATATACATATATATATATACTTTAAAAAATCTATATTAATGATTATATAATTAGAAAAAATGATTAAATGAAAATGATTAACAAAGATTTTACAACACCTAAAAGTTAAAAAAATGGTACGTGCTTAAAGCATTGAACACAAACTTAAATTTGAATGTAATTAACATCTAATACTTAAACGAATTATCAATAATACAAAGCGTCATTTTTTTTGTTTATCTTTATATTTGCTTTTAAAAATGTGTATTAATGATTATATCATTAGGGAAGAAAATTATTTAAAATAAGTAACAGGGAGTATACATTTAAAAGTTAAAAACGTTGTACATGCTTACAGAGTTGAACACCAAAAACTAAATTTGAATGTGATAAACATATAATACCTAAAATTCAAATCTCGTGTTGATAAAATTTTAATATGCCTTTACATTAATAGCTAGAGTTCGAATCCACTGTGGTGGTGCGATTGAGAGGTTAATTTTGTTCGGCTACTTGGATTTTGGGGTGGGGCGCACCGGTTAGGTGGTTGGAGGGGTGGCAAGGGATTGGAAGGGGGTCTGGTTCGCAGGCAAAGGGTGGAGCTGCTGCAGATGGGGACTGGGGGTTAGGGAGGGAGCTGGCCGGGGAGTCGGGGCTGAGCGGTGGTCGGCAGCGGCGACAGGTAGACATATTGCTAGGGTGGCTGGGGGCAGGGGCTTGGGTTTGGGGTGTTGGGGCATGGAGAGGAGCAGGGGCAATGGGTGGTCTATGGGAGATGGCTGGCGGCGCGGTGTCTGGCGGTGTTGGACGGTCAATGGCTAGTAGCCGTGGAGGTAATTGTTTTACCGAAAAATTATCCGACGATCATAGTGACACGTTTCACAACGGCAGTGTCATTCGAAAGTGATACGAAAATTGACAATGACATTAAAAAATGTGACGTAAAAATTTAACAGTGACATATAAATTTGACGGTGACATAAATATTTGGCAATGATATCATATTTTTCTAAATATATGACCTTCTTAGTCATTTTTTTGTCCTTTTAAAAAAATGATCACATTTTTGAAAATTGGCTTTTATTTAGTACTCCCTCCGTCCCTTAAAACTTTACAAAGTTTGACCGGCACGGGGATTAATAAAATAAAAATTGTGTGATAGAGGCTTGTGCAGAGTAGAGAGAATTGATTGTAGCAACAATTTTTTTACTTAAAATGGAAAATGTCAAAGTTAGTGAGCCATCTAAAAAGGGAAAATTGACAAAATTTTAAAGGACAGAGAGAATAATATTGAAGAAAAAAACCCAAAAGGTTAAGGTGGAGGGGTGAGAGTATTATTTAGAAGTACAAATTTGAGTACAACATGCCATTATTATATTACCCTACCAATGCACACCAACTCCTCCTACAGCCTGTGCATGTTGAATGCCTCGTGTGTGTTACGGTTAATTGGGTCCCGTTCAATTGCGTATACGTCGTAGAATGTTCATATTTTTGTTTCGAGTAACCGAGGCGTATTTGTGACAAATTGGTTGGCTTTAATCTATCAAATTAAATTTGATGAATTAGTTCTTTTTTTGAAAGAGATGAATTGGTACCTTGTGATTTAAAAATATGTCAAATCTCTCTGTATTATAATTATTCATGCGCAATTCCTTTTTGTACAAATTTAATTGTCAAATAAATAAACAATGATTAACATTTTTGTATAATTTAGAAATCTTGACAAAGTTATTTGCGTATTTAATCCTACTATTAAGAAAAGTGATTTCAAAATTGTAAAATTTGTTCTTGAAGGGGTTTTGTGCATATATAACTGTAATACAACTTACACAAGGGATTTGACGCATTTTTTAATAAAAAAAAATCACACGAAATTGATACACCGAATTTATATATCATGAAGGGATTTGATGCATTAAACCCGAAATTTGTTGACAATTGAACATCTTTTATTCTAATGGCTCTTCTAATTATATCATAAATCGTCGGAACAATTGAACATCTTTTATTCGAATAATTGAACAATTGAACAATTATATCATCACCATGTGATGCTAATACTTCAGATAATTATTTCATATAGCATGTTTTATGGAGTCCGAGTCTCTGCCTTTCTTTAGCAACAAGGTAGGGTGCCTGGGCCGAGGGAGGCT
The DNA here is from genome assembly GCA_945859875.1 of Cuscuta europaea. Lineage (NCBI taxonomy): Eukaryota > Viridiplantae > Streptophyta > Magnoliopsida > Solanales > Convolvulaceae > Cuscuta > Cuscuta europaea. Next base: position 4,612,975 of record CAMAPE010000035.1, on the reverse strand, counting down.
GTCTGATCGAGAACTCGATGATCGGAGATAATTGCAGTCCACTTCGACACGTATCTCGAGGCATTCTTCTTGCTATTTGACCGTCGGTTGCCGCAAGGCACTCTGCCATACGTAGGCATGACAATGGGTCGGGGCGGGGCGGGTATTGCAAGACCTGGACCCGCCCCGCCGTAACCTAATTAGCTAGTATGTATTTTTTTATGGGAAGTTGTTACCAATTGAATCTACATAATGTTTATCTCTAAATAATAATTAAAAATCAATATGTTAAATCAAATTCATGATACGCTAAAAATTTCAAAAATTAAGGAAAAATTACTCAAACTTGAATAGTTAATCTTATTAGTTATATTAATAATTGAATATATGTATTAAAATTCTATATATAAAGAAGACATTGATAATCCGTCGTGCATCTCATTATAATATATACTTCGTATTCATATATTATAAGATCAAAGAATTTATGATTTATTGTATATACACATATGTATGTTGAAGTATATTTGTAGTACTATAATTTAAGAAAAAATATGTATACTTATATATTGAGCAGGTCGGGGCGGGGCGGGTCGGGGCGGCACGGGTCAATTCTAATACCCGGACCCGCCCCATTGTATAGGTGGGGCGGGGCGGACCCGCCCCATTTGCAAGACGGGGCGGAGCGGACCCGCCCCAAATGTCTCGGGCCAGGGCGGGTCATTGCGGGTCGGTTTTTTTTGACATCTCAATTAAAATGTCGTGATGTTCAACTAACAAACCTTACGATTTTCATATCAATGTGCACTTTGTAAGTTATGTATGCTCATTTGGTATTGATGTTATGCTCATTTTTAAAATGTTATATCAATGCATATTTCAAAAGTTATGCTCATTTGGTATTATATTAGACTCACATATTGAAATTAATAGGAGTAGATTATAAATATAAATTTTTATAAAAGAAAAATTAATTAAGAAAAAGAAAAAGAATTAGAAGATATGAAGCAGAGATCGTGATACTCGTTGTTAGCCTCCTAATACTCAATAAAATAGGTCAAATGCTCACTAAAAGTATATAATTGTTCATTTAGCGGAAGACATAATTTTCGCTTAAATTACAAAAACGTCACCGTTAAAAAATTGACCCTTTCGCTTGTTTTCCACCCATGACCTTTTGTTTATGGGCTGTGTTCAGCAGTTATTGTGGGCCTTCGTTGCATTCATTTATTTTTATTCAAATTGGGCTGAAGCTTAAACAAAATTACAAAAATACCTGGATGTACGGTTCCTACCCGTACACCTGGGTGTACAATATACGAACTGTGATTTATCCATATATAATATACACATATATCAGTTACCGGCATGAAATATAAATTCTCTGTCTTTCTATGAAAATGATTGTTGATATTTTTTGAAAGGCCCTTAATTATATTTCTTCAAGTTGCACAGCTTAATTGGTTTTATAAAAAATGACATAGACAGGAATACTAAAAAGAAGATACAGGAGGGGAAAGAAAAACATGGCGACACGGGCTATTGCTCTTCATGCCTCACTCCATGCTACAATGTATCGACGACCCTTTGTTGTTTAGTACTGCATTCAAATCATCTGAACAAAGTGTTGTCGGTTTGGCAGTTTTATCATGAGAACTTGATCATTTCAGAGGGGCGGATTTAGGTTTATGGCATAAAAAAAATTTACCAAAATTTAAATCTAAATAATATTCTATCCTCTTAAAACTTTGTCAATTTTTCTCTTTCAGTTGTCCCATTAACTTTGTTATTTCCCGTTACAATTAAAGAATTTATGGTTCCAATTAATTGTCTCTTCTATAGGGAAAATTACACTTTTAATTCATGAAATAGTCATCATATTGAAATGCCAGACCCATATTTTGGATATTGTAAATGTCACTCCTCAATTGTCCAAATTGTTGTAAATGTGGTCCTTTGAGAGGTAAAATGTACTCCTCGCCCACATTGTTGTACATGTCACCCCACAAAGGATCACATTTACAGTAATTTGAACATTTACAAACTCGGAAACACAGATCTGACATTTTAATATGGTGACTATTTGAGGGATAAAAAGTTTGATTTACCCTCTTTAATATATACACAAAATTCAATCACACGGTTATTAATTTACTCCCTCCGTCCCAAAATGATAGTCCTGTATTTTCTTTTTGGGATGTCTCAAAATGATGGTCATGTTTCCCTTTTTGGAAAGAAAGATGTGGTTCATATCATTTCACTTTAATATACTCAAATCTCAACCACAACTTTTACCTTTTCAACCACTTTATTAAAACTTGTGCCCAAAAGAAATGAGACTATCAAATTGAGACGAATGGAGTATTAATCATCTGCCGGTCAAACTTGACCAAATTTTAAGGGACGGAGGCGGTACAATTAATTGGATATAAAAATTGAGCAAAAAAATTCAAAATAACCTAAAACATTTCAGACAATTTTACTAGAAATACTATACTCTACGTTCTTTCATATTTTAAAACAGTTGTACCATTACCTTCATTCAGAATATGATGAGATATTTTATATTTCGAAGAGATTGTGTATTTTCTAAGTTCATGGTCGAATATGTAGGTAGCTCTCAGCATGTGTTGATTTTTTTTCTAAAACGCTGTAAGTGTTATAAAATGAAGAAGATCAAGATTAAACTTAAGAGATAAATATATTAATAAAAGCTCTAAATTACTTCTTCTTAATATAACTGATTTCTCTGAATTTCTGAGTTTTTTTTTGAGTGAGTTTACAATGAATGAAACAAGCCCTATTTATACTAGCCAAGCTTAGGGATGAATCATCTAGGAATGATTCTACATAATTTGCTGGCAGTATTGAATCTAGCCACGTGTGTGATTACAAGGATTTGTGTTTGCTTAGTATCCTGATTACAAGGATGAATATTCACACTTGTCAATTGGGTGGTTTTACAACACTCCCCCTTGAAGGTTCATCCTTGAATATTTATTTGTAATTTTTTAAAACTTATTGTGATAACGTGTGTGAAAATTAAGGGGTAGAGATTACGACTTATAATGTCGTTGTATTTGGATGTACTGTCTCATTAAAAACCTTATCAGGAAAAACCCAGTGGGATAAAAATCTGATGAAGGAAAAAAGAGTGCAGTGCATTCAAATACTCCCCCTGAACTTAGGCTAAATTTTGAAGTCGATGCATGCCAATTTTCTGTACAAGTTCTATGAACTTCTTCGGGGGTAAAGATTTGGTGAAGAGATCAGCCGGATTTTCACTGGATCTGATTTGTTGAATGTTGATCGTCCCTTCTTTCTCCAGATCATGAGTAGAGAAGAACTTTGGTGATATGTGTTTCGTTCTGTCTCCTTTGATGTAGCCTTCTTTAATCTGAGCTATGCACGCAGTGTTGTCTTCGTAGATCATAGTCGGGTGACAAGTAATAGGCTTCATACCGCATTCATCTTGGATGTGTTGAATCATAGACCGCAGCTACACAGATTCTCTTCCGGTTTCATATAATGCAATTAACTCCGAATGATTTGATGATGTAGCTGTCAATGTCTGCTTCATAGATCTCCATGAGATTGCGGTGTTACCATAAGTAAATACGTATCCGGTTTGTGATTTCGCCTTTTGAGGATCTGATAAGTATCAAGCGTCTGCATATCCGATTAAAGAAGCTTTTGCTTCTTTGTGGTAGAATAAGCCGAGATCAACTGTACCACGTAGATAACGGAATATGTGCTTGATCTCGTTCCAATGACGTCTTGTTGGGCATGAACTGTACCTAGCTAATAAATTTACAGAAAATGCAAAGTGTGGTCTACTATTATTAGCTAAATACATTAAAGCTCCAATAACACTCAGATATGGTACTTCGGGACCGAGTATTTCTTCGTCGTCTTCTCGGGGACGGAATGGATCATCGTGTATGTTGAGAGATCGAATGACCATTGGTGAAGTCAAAGGATGAGCTTTGTCCATATAGAATCTCTTGAACACTTTCTCGGTGTAATTGGATTGATGGATGAAAATTCCATTCTTCAAATGCTCAATTTGAAGTCCGAGACAAAATTTGATTATCCCGAGAACTTTCATTTCAAATTCTTTCATAAGATATTTTGCAGTATTTTCAATCTCATCGGGAGTTCCAATAATATTTAAGTCATCACCATATACTGTAACTATGGCGAATCCCGAATTTAATCGCCGAATGAAAATACATGGACTAATTGGATCATTCTTATATCCTTCTTTTAGAAGATATTCACTGAGACGATTATACCACATTCGTCCAGATTGTTTTAATCCATACAATGACTTCTGTAGTTTTATGGAAAACATTTCTCGAGGTTTCGAGTTATAAGCTTCACGCATTTTAAATCCTCTGGGAACTTTCATATAAATGTCTGTATCGAGTGAACCGTATAAATATGCAGTTACTACATCCATTAGGCGCATTTGCAGCCTTTCAAAAACAGACATGCCAATGAGAAACCTTAATGTAGTTGCATCAACTACTGGAGAATAGATTTCTTCATAATCAATTCCCGGCATTTGAGAAAAACCTTGGGCAACAAGTCGGACTTTATATCTAACAATTTCATTTTTCTCATTGCGTTTACGCACAAATACCCATTTAAAGCCCACTGGTTTTATGCCTTTTGGCGTAGGGACTATCGGTCCAAAAACATCACATTTTTCAAGTGATTTTAATTTTGTCTGAATAGCTTCATTCCATTTTGGCCAATCATGTCGTTTCCGACATTCTTCTATTGTTTTTGGCTCATTGTCATTGTTTTCATTCATAAAATTTGTGGCAATGGCATAGACAAATATCTCATTAATATCAACATCTTTACGATTCCATTGTATTCCAGTAGAAACATAGTTTATTGAAATTTCATAATTATCAACGTTTCTATCATTATCTGGAATATCTTCCTCGTTTAAGGAAGTTAGATTATCATGTGAGATTTTTGTTTTGTCAATATCATTTTCTATGCCGGTATTTTCAAATTGTTCATTTTCTTGTTCAGAAGGATGAACATCTTTGGCATCACAAATCAATTCCTGCCTTTTAGTTTTTCTTGGTTTTATGTCTTTTGATCCAAGTGGCCTGTCACACTTTTTGCGTATAGAAGAATCATTTGCAAGAGATTTTTCAGAATTCTCTGCTGGGATTTCGATTCTGGCAGGGGCATTCGTAGCAGGAATATGTGACTTTGTCACTTTCTTTGTATCTGTGAATGCATCAGGCAACTGATTTGCAACATTTTGTAAATGAATTATCTTTTGCACCTCTTGCTCACATATATTTGATCTTGAATCAAGATGTGATAATCATGTTGCATTCCATGTAATTTCTTTCGTACTTGGGTCTAATTTATTATTTTCTCCCCCTAAGGTTGAGAATACTGTCTCATTGAAATGACAGTCTGCAAACCGTGTTGTGAATAAGTCACCAGTCATCGGTTCGAGATATTTTATTATTGAGGGAGATTCAAATCCAACATAAATTCCCAACCTTCTTTGAGGATCCATTTTTGTACGATGAGGTGGAGCAATCGGAACATAAACAACACAACCAAATATTTTTATGTGTGCTAAGTTTGGCTCTTGTCCAGCAACTAATTGCATTGGAGAATATTCATGATATGCAGTCGATCTAAGCCGAACTAAATTTGCTGCATGTAAAATAGCATGTCCCCAAGCTGATAAAGGTAAGTTACACTTCATTAATAATGGTCTGGCGATTAATTGTAATCTTTTAATCAAAGATTCAGCAAGACCATTTTGTGTATGGACATGAGCAACAGGGTGCTCCACATCAATCTCAATCGACATACAATAGTCGTTAAATGATTGGGATGTAAATTCTCCTGCATTATCAAGTCGGATTCTTTTTATAGAATGATCCGGAAAATGAGCTCTTAATCGTATGATTTGAGCAAGGAGTTTAGCAAATGCTAGATTTCTAGTTGATAACAGACTGACTTATGACCAACGTGTTGAAGCATCAATCAAAACCATAAAATATCGAAATGGCCCACAGTGTGGGGCTATCGGCCCACAAATATCTCCTTGAATCCTTTCTAAAAATGCAGTTGATTCAGTTGCAATTTTGTTCATAGAGGGCCTGATGATCATTTTGCCAAGAGAACAGACCTTACAAGGAAAATCCCTTGATATTGGAACCCTTATATTCTTTAATGGATGTCCAAGTGAGGTCTTAATGATTTTATGCATCATTACCTGACCTGGGTGACCTAAACGGTCATGCCACAACATGAATGTTTTCTGATCATCTAACTTTGTGTTAGAAACCAAATTTATTTCAAATGGACTAATATATGTGAAATATAGTCCTGAGGAATATGCTGGCATTTTTTCACAAATATATTTAGTGCCAGATTTAGTTGTGGTAAGACAAATATATTCCTTTTGATTTTCATTCATGGTTTCTATGTGATAACCATTTTGACGCATATCTTTAAAGCTCAATAAATTTCTCCACGATTTGCTGGAGTATAAAGCGTCACATATGCTTTCCCAAAGCTTTCAATGAGCTTCGCAACACCTGATATGGTATTGACTTTAGCATTAACTAAAGTCATTTGAGAGAAATATATTTTATTTCTCAAAATGGTGTGCGTTGTGGCGCTGTCTATCAGACACAGTTCTTTATCATTTGAGTGATTCATATCTTCAATATATAAATATAAGTTTGATCATAAATTATGCATTTTATTTAACATAAGAGTATATACATTACACATATTTATTTAAAAGCAAAATAAAAAGGGGAAGAAAGAAAAAGTACATAAAATTAGTATTGTACAATCATCAGGAGTCTACTATTTTATTTAGTAACATTTTGGTTTATGGCAAAAGCATCGTTCATAATGGCATCATTCGCGAAAAAGTCAGACACGTCAAATTTTGGCAGAGGTGGAGTTGTGTCATTGACATAATTAACTTCCATATTTTTGCCTTTGTTCAAATTCATGGAAGCTTGAAATAATTCCACCAGATGTTTCACAGTACGTCATTTGTTAGCCCAATGCCCCGTCATGCCACATTTATAACAAGTCGTCTTTACCGAGGTTTTTGGAGGGCGATTTATTTGATGAGCCTTCTGTTTGCCCTTGCCCTTATTATTTGGTCTATTGACCTGTTTATATTCTCGATGTGACTTGTTTTTATGACCATGAAAATGCCCACGTTGAAAATGCCTTCTACTGCCACTGTATGTTGCATTTGATTCAGTGGCTAAATTATGACCAGATGGACCATAAACCGAATGACTAGAACCAGTGGTTCTCAGATTATGATTTTTCATCAAAAGGTCATTATTTTGCTCAGCTACCAATAATACTGATATTAAGTCGGAGTATTTTTTAAAACCCTTTTCTCTATATTGCTGCTGTAGCAGCATATTAGAAATATGCATCGTAGAAAAGATTTTCTCCAACATATCAGCATCAGTGACTTTTTGTTCGCATAACTTTAGTTTAGATGTTATTAGGAACATGGCAGAATTATAGTCACTGATTGATTTAAAATTATGGAATCTTAAATTGATCCAGTCATACTGAGCTTTTGGCAAAAGTACCTTTTGTTGGTGGCCATATCTCTCCTGTAAATTGTCCCATGATTCTTTTGGGTCATCAACCAAAAGATATTCAGATTTGAGACTTTCATGGAGATGGTAACGGAGAAAAATTATAGATTTCGCTTTGTCCTGGGAGGATGATTGATTATTAGCCTCAATAGTGTCTTCCAGACCGTTAGCCTTCAAATGTGCTAAAGCATCCACTTTCCATTCCAAATATTTTTGTCCGGAAAGATCAAGAACATCAAATTTTCTTTTGCTAATATTTACCGTTATACTGCAGGATTTATTGATGTAGATTATTACTAACCATATAATAATTATCTGAAATTATTATTTAAGTATGAATATATCCATAGTAGTAATATACTACGTAAAGTAAGTAAATATTTTTTCAATTATTAACATATGTGTAGTATGTATTAACCAGTCCAGTCATACACTAAATATACTAATTGCATATGAATATAAAATTTATCAATGATTCAAATATTATTGTCTAACTTGATTTGAATGTGAAGGTGCCTTATTTACATTTTACAAGATGAAAGTTTTAAATTGAAATAATCACCGGTACTTGAGTTAAAAATCAAACAACAACGAAACTTAAGTTATTAAGAGAGTTACCTAGTGACTTATACAGTTGGTGGAATATATGGACTCCGACCCCCCGGTCTGCCAACTACTGGACCTGGACAGCAGCCCACACACGTTTAGAGGATATCATTCATATTATTGTACATTATTATTATTATAATTATTATTATTCAGATGTTCTAGATTAGTTTTTTGTACTATCAATCCATTTATGTAACCGGGTCTGTCAGACCCATATTAGAGGTCCAGACCCGGATTTTCCCTATATATACTCCTTTAGGAGGCTACATAACTCATACAACCAATATTCATTCTATACACATTTATCTTCTTCTTCTTCATTCCCTACTACATTCTTGTTCAAATCTCATTTTCATACAATATGGGTATCAATTATCCAACAATGGTGCTCTCGTTGAGAGGTTTGAACACAATCAAGTGAGAAAACCTCACCGCTTAACAAAAAATCCACTGAACCACACAAAAAATCCATCCAAAAACAATCGGGAATTTCAAAAAAAAATGGAACTATCCAGATCTGGAGCAGCTCTGGTCAGATCGGAACTAACTGGTCAACGGAGCAGCAAGCGAGCAATCAGGTCTGGCCCAGTCCGACGCGCGACGTGCATTCCAATCTTTCTCCAGCGTGACACCACTTCCTGAAATCCGTAGGAGCTCGCGACGGACGGGTTAGTCCGGACCAACGATGGATTCCAACTCGAGGCCAAAGTTATACTGGAGCTTCATCAAGCTCATATGTAGTGGTGACGAAGGCGTCCTGTATTCGAGTAAAGAAAAGAATCCAGTCAGGAATGTTCTAAACAAAAAATCCAAAATCAGGAGAGGAAATGATGAAATTTGGAAGTTCATGGTCGAGATTCAGCAGCTCTAGGACGTCATCTTTATCACCTTCGCAACTGGGAGCCAGAGAACCCCGACGCTCCAAGATCTCAGCCGCTGAGTCAGAGGTCCTTCGTGGGTGGGTGATTTTGGCTGGGGCTCGCCGCCTCTGTCCCGCTGCCTACTGCCTCACTCCACCATGATGTCACGGTTTCCATCTCTCCGGTTATTAAGCTCAACCTCGAAAATCCGCCATGCTGTCTAAGCTCAGACGCCCTCAAAACTCAGGGAAGGACAGACTGCCCTCTAACTCATCGCCACCACAGACGTCTCTTACGCTCCTGCGCACTGCCCATCTTCCAGGAGCTCCGGTCAGCCGTCACCTGTCGCCGCCCTCTAGTCGAGGATGACTGAACCTACTGCCACCGTCCTCCATGGTCGCTGCAACGTCTCCTGGAGAGCGCGGGCGCCGTTGATGAAGTAGGCAACAATAGCCGGAAGGCTACTCGCGTAGGGGCTTGGTTGCAGGCGGGATCTACTTGGCGCAGTAGATAAGTCTGGAGCCACGTGGACGGATCTGCTCCAGAGAATCCAAAGTTGTGGTCTATTATTAGGAGGACAAAGTTGGTGAAAATAGATGGTGGGCTTCCCCATTAAATCAAAAATCGAGTCTCTATGCAGCCCCACCGTGATAGTGATACAAAAAATGCCTCAATGGCTTCGGTGGCCGAAAGAGGTTGGCTAGCTGGACTGGTGTGTGGGTTCCATTTGACTCAGTCAACTGTCAAAAGTGCTGCCCTAACCCATGATAGTCAACAACACGGTAGTAGGCCAGGGAAGATTGGGCCTAAGTAAGAAACGATGGCCAGAATACCTTGGGACCAAACAAGTTACCGGACGGGATACAATTTCACGGGAATATTTCAGCCCAATCAGTCCATTATTTCATCCCACTTCAAAAAGATAAGTACTCTTTAATTCTCATATTATTTATATTTATTTTAATCAATATTTTTGTTGTCGGTTAAAAGTCATAATATCACGCAATTATGATCAAATGCCTAGTAGAGTGTGACTTGAGACCCATCACTAAGATTCAAAGCCTTGACTCCTCAGGCACAAAGCCCTGACTCCTCAGGCACGAAGACCGGTCTTAGTCATTCCAAGAGTGGCGACCGTTGCGTACGAATGACTCACACCTCCACTCTACTAAGTATTTTATCATTACATCAACAATTCACATTTCCACTTTTTTCAAGTGACGAACTCTCGATCGGAAAACCCCAAGAAAAAATTTATATGCATGTTAAATGTGTAGGTACGAAGATGACTTTACTCATTTTCACCTCGACTCTACTCGCCTCAAAGAGTGGGGGGTCGGGGGACTGAGAGGTCAGAGTTTCTAAATGAGCAGAAAATATCACGCATGAGCAGGAACGAAAGCTGAGTCGGATGAAGAGGAGCTAAGCTAGACAAAATCGATTATGCCAGAGGCACTTACCTTCCTTGTTTCATGTTGGGGGCGCTAGGTGTACTCTTTTTCCCTTTATTAGGATTTTTTCCCACAGGGTTTTTTCCTAGTAAAGGTTTTTAACGAGGCACCTCCCCATCATGGACAAGGGTGGTTGTCCCCGGCCGGAGAGGAAGAAATCAAAGATAGGGAACGTTGCAGATACAGTTTGGACTACTCCCTTTCGCCTCGAGTACTCTCGACTCAGGGAGTGGGGGACTCCTGATGGAATATATGGACTCTGACCCCCCGGTCTGCCGACTACTGGGCCTGGACAGCAGCCCACACACGTTTAGCGGATATCATTCATATTATTGTACATTATTATTATTATTATTCAGATGTTCTAGATTAGTTTTTTGTACTATCAATCCATTTATGTAACCGGGTCTGTCAGGCCCATATTAGAGGTCCAGACCCGGATTTTCCTTATATATACTCCTTTAGGAGGCTACATAACTCATACAACCAATATTCATTCTATACACATTTATCTTCTTCTTCTCCATTCCCTACTACATTCTTGTTCAAATCTCCTTTTCATACAATATGAGTATAAATTATCCAACAACAGTTATACTTCGTATATGCAATACACGAATAAATATATAATGGACATTTAATTTTGAATTTATAAAATGAATACAGCCAAAAGTTTATCAGTTATGTTTATCATAGCATGCATGTGATCTTATGTACAGTCCAATTTCTGACAATCATGCATGTGAGTAAAACAAGGCCCGTGACTCAGTAACTAGTTTTGCCTATATTTTATATGCCTTATTTATTTCAGCAGCTTATTTACCTTTGTTCCTCTTCTTACGCATACTTCGTATTATTTAAAACAACTAGCTGAACTAAGTGTCAACTTTCTTAGAGTACACGGGGTACTACAAGTGCAAGATTCTTTCTTTAATTATTATGGTGTATTTCACTCATTTTTTTATGAAGAGTTCATTCGGATTGAAGAGTGCTTAAAGGTATGTCCGCATGTTATCTATATTTTCTTTCCGTATATCATAGAAAATTTATTTAAAAGGGAGAATAATTTTCAAGTTTGAATAGTAAAAGAAGATAATAGATATTCATGTTAATACATGCAGGAGATGATGATTTCTTGAAGGTTTTGAGCAGATTCTGCTGATAACGTGTTATAAAATGAAGAAGATCAAGACTAAACTTAAAAGATAGATATATTAATAAAAGCTCTAAATTACTTCTTCTTAATATAACTGATTTCTCTGAATTTCTGAGTTTTTTTTGAGTGAGTTTACAATGAATGAAACAAGCCCTATTTATACTAGCCAAGCTTAGGGATGAATCATATAGGAATGATTCCACATAATTTGATGGCAGTATTGAATCTAGCCATGTCTGTGATTACAAGTAGGGCTGGGTTCAGTTCGGATCCCGAACCAATTCACCATATACCCGAACCGAACCGATATTTCGGTTTACAAAATTAACAAAACCAAAACCAAACCGATATAATATCGGAAACCGATTTTTGGTGCCCAATTTTTTCGGTTCGGTTTACCGGAACCCGAAAAAACCGACTCAGTTGTAATAATTAAATTTAAACTAATATCCAATAGACTAAAATCCATTGAAACATGCTAAATTTTGAGCCCAATTAGCCTAATGGCAACCTAGAACGTGTCTTAGCTGCCTAGAATGTATCTTGCCATTCTAAACTGAGGGACCTAGTTTATATTGATGATTTTGGAGTAGGATGCTACTCATTTTCCGGTGTGGGACAAAATGGAAGAGGAAAGAAGCCAATTTTAAAAAATCAAACATTACGGATGCACGCAAGAATCGATCCCCCGACGTTACGAATGCTACTCATTTTCCGGTGTGTTTGCTTAGTATCTTGATTACAAGGATGAATATTCACACTTGTCAATTTGGTGGTTTTACAACAGTAAGGATGTTGTTTAATTTTTGGTAAAAAAGTCAAATTAGGACAAATGACCTTATGGTGGATACGCACCGCACACCGCCACAGCTCTCACGCACTCCAATTAGCGTCTTCAAAGTGCGGTCCTTTCACTACAAAAAAAAATTACGGGATTGACACGGAATTTGGCACGGATTTATCGATTTTTCATGAAAAATAACTCGTGCCAAAGTATTTTTGGCACGTATTTGGCATATCCCTGCCAAAATCTCTGCCAAATCTCTGCCAAAATACCTGTCAATCCCATGTTTTTTGTAGTGTTTCTAGTAAATAAAATACAACAATGCTTGATGTCCCACCCTTATACCCACTTTATATTCACACATTTTGTGTTAAAGTGCAAACTCAAATTCCCTCATATTTTAAATTTATCATTTGTACATGAATAGAATGTAGGAAAAATGTGTTAAAAATTGCATTAAATGGTCAATTTGGGGCAATATTTTGAGTGGGGTCCACTTTCGATTTGGGTCGGTTCAAAGTGGTTTCGGATTATCCTTGTTAAGGGCTACAATTCGATATGTGGTACACTCAAAACAGATAACGGCTGAATGAGAAATTGATTCTCAAAGTTCACTCGTTGAAACGGAAAAACTGGGGAAAAAGATGAGTTTCTAGTGTGATTTATCTCACACCGGAAAACCCAAGAGATTTTCACTCCCTTATAAAGGGAATCCTCTTTGAAGGAGTTAAGATTCCTATCGGGAAAGGCTCTCTTCGCGCGTAGGGGGTGTGCCGATCAAATCTCGAAAACGGAGAAGAAAAACCGCGACTCGTGTGCGCGAGAGACCTGCGAACACGAATGTCGTCCGAAAATCTATCATTTCAAGATACGATTTAATTTTTGTTTCTTCCCGTAACGTTTTATTTTTTCCCGGAACCAGAAGACCATGAGGTCTTCTGGTGGCTTCCGTATAGAACACCACGGAGGGGATCTGGTCGCGCAGTTATCAGCCGTTACGAAAGTTAATGCCCAACGTTCTTATCTTTTAATGCTTCTTTAAATGGAAACTTTTTTGACATATTAGTGCCCAACATGTTGGACATTTATGTGCAACATTCAGGTCCATTAACGTTCGGATAACACACCACAAATCCTCCTACAAATAGCTGACAGGTGCTTTGCAACAAACACACGTTCTTACACGTTCAGAAGCAATCTGCACGTAGTTTTTAGATCTAAAAACACTTTCAGCTACTCCGAAAATTTCCTGAGTGTTCTACCTTGTTCCCGTTCTACGGAACTTTCGTTTGTGTGCTCAAACGTTAGTTCGTAAGCCACCGTATCCTGGGAAACGGTCGTTGCAGCGCTCCTAGCACTGTGGGAGGCGACGAATACGTATTAAGGACATCGTGCGTAGCACGAGCTCTGACTAATTTCTTTTCCATCTATTTTCTGTTTTCTTTAATTAGTCATTTAATTTATTAATTTTTATTAATTATTTTCTTTTTTTTTCGAAACACATCCAACAATCTTAAAACGTATTCGGTGATTGTTCTACTGCGGTAAACAATCTAAAAATGTTGTTGTCACTGAGGTGAACGAACTTAATTTTTTTTTGTGTTTTCGGAAAACTTAAGAAACGAAAATGACTTCTCAAGAAATTCAGAATGTTGGCGGACAGAACGTGCCAAACGACAGTCACTCTGAAAGTGGAACTCCGGTGAACAATGGTTCACAACGCGGAGCATCTACTTTGGGCAACCAATGGGCAATCCCTATGGTTACCGTGCCGAGCAACTATGTGGAGAAACCTGAAACATTTAATGGGTTAAACTTCAAGAGGTGGCAGCAAAAGATGCTAGTTTACCTTACTACTCTCGGTCTTGCTAGGTTCTTGACCGAAGATGCGCCGGTAGCAACTGAGGTGAGGTGGATATGCTATCATTCAACGCGGTTGACGCATGGAAGCATTCTGACTTCCTTTGCCGAAACTATATGTTGAATGGGCTGCATGATGCTTTGTGTGACGTTTATAGCAAATTAGCTACGACTAAGGAGCTATGGAATGCTTTGGACCACAAATATAAAAGTGAGGATGTCGGTGGAAAGAAATTTGTTGTCGGCCGATTCATTGATTTTAAAATGGTGGATTCGAAGACGGTCTTGAGTCAAGTTGAATAAATGCAAATGATCTTCAACAAAATTCGAGATGAAGGAATGACGGTTAGCGAGTCTTTCCAAGTGGCGTCAATTATCCATTTGTTGCCGCCGGCTTGGAAGGATTCCAAGAACTAACTTAAGCATAAGCGAAAGGAAATGAACTTGGAGCAATTGATCCTCCGTCTGCGGATTGAAGAGGATAACCGGAAGAACGATGAGAAACTCCCCATCGTTACCAGCGCCAAGGCAAACGTGGTGGAGCATGCAAAGGGCTCCAAAACTAAAAATAATGGGAAGAACAAGCTTGTTCCCAAGGGAGGCATATCCAAGACGGAGTTCAACGGAAAATGCTTCAATTGCAATAAAAACGGACACAAGTCCGCGGATTGCAAGGCACCAAAGAGGAATAAAGATTCTCACGTCAACTTGGTGCAAGATGGGCAAAAGGATGAAGACATCATCCTTGCGGCCGTGGTGATCGAGGTCAACCTCATTGGATCCAATTCCAAGGAGTGGTTCGTGAAAACCAGTGCAACCCGATATATTTGCTCAAACCGAGAGCTATTCACGACCTTAGAGCCATCGAATGGTGAGAAGATGTGGATGGCAAATTCTGCTCATTCTGCGGTGGAGGACGTGGGCATGGTGGTCCTGAAGATGACTTCGAGCAAGGAGCTGACTCTCAACCAAGTGTTGTTGTTCCGGAGATACATAAAAACCTGATCTCTGGCTCGTTGTTGAACAAGCTTGGCTTCCGCATGGTTTTTGAGTCAGACAAACTAGTTCTTTGTAAGTCGGGAATGTATGTGGGGAAGGGGTATACATGTGATGGGCGGTTTAAGCTCAATGTAATGACTAATAATAATAATAAAACTCCTTCTGCTTACTTGCTTGAGTCTTCCAATGTGTGGCATGATAGACTAGGACATGTTAATTTTAATTCTATACGTAGATTAATTAACATGGAACACATTCCTAAATTCACAATTGATGTGAAGCTCAAATGTGAAGTTTGTGTAGAGGCAAAACTAACGAAAACGTCTTTCAAATCGGTTGAAATAAAAACGGAACCACTTGAATTAATTCATAGTAACGTTTGTGATTTTAAATCAATACAAACACGTGGCGGTAATAAATATTTTATTACTTTTATCGATGATAGCACTCGCAATAGCTATGTTTATTTATTAAAAAATAAACATGAAGCAATCGATAAATTCATTCTTTATAAGAATGGAGTGGAAAACAAACTTAATCGACGGATTAAAACGGTTAGAAGTGGTCAAGGTGGTGAGTATGAAGCACCAATTGGTGACTTCTGCGCGAGCGTGGGTATAGTACATGAACGTACCGCACCCTATTCACCTATATCAAACGGTGTTGCCGAACGAAAGAATCGCACATTAAAATATATGATGAATGCAATGCTAGTAAGTTCGCGCCTGCCACAAAACATGTGGGGCGAAGCAGTCTTGTCAAGCAACTACCTTTTAAATAAGATTTCCCATAAAAAATATGATAAAACTCCATACGAGTTGTGGAAAGGTAGAAGGCCTTCCTATCAATATTTAAAAGTGTGGGAGTGTCTTGCAAAAGTGCGTGTACCAACACCTAAGAAAATAAAAATAGGTCCAAAAACGGTGGATTGTTTTTTATTGGATATGCACAAAATAGTAGTGCTTATCAGTTTTTATTGTACGATTCGAATAATCCAGATGTACATAAAAACACAATAATTGAATCAAGGAATTCCTCATTCTTTGAAGACGTATTTCCATGCAAGTCCAACGAAGGACCTAGCACGTCAAAACGAACATTTGACGTAGCTATGGAAAATACTAGCGAGGGGTTTAGAGAAGAACCAGAACCCAGACGTAGCAAACGTGCTAGAGTTGAAAAATCCTTCGGACCAGATTTTCTCACCTACTTGGTAGAATTTGACTCAGATATTCTAACGTCTATGGTAGAAAATGAACCGGATTTTCTAACATGTTTGGTAGAAAATGAGCCACGAACTTATACGGAAGCCGTGACGTCTATCGAAGGTCCTATGTGGAAAGAAACCATCAAAAGTGAGGTGGATTCTATCCTACAAAATCACACGTGGGAATTGGTTGATCTTCCTCCGGGAAATAAACTTTTGGGATCCAAGTGGATTTTTAAACGGAAAATGAAACCTGACGGTTCCATCGATAAGTACAAGGCCAGACTTGTAATCAAGGGATACAAGCAACGTAAGGGCCATGATTACTTTGACACGTATTCTCCTGTGACGAGAATAAATTCCATTAGGATGATACTAGCAATTGCAGCATTGCGGAAATTGGAAGTTCATCATATGGATGTAAAAAACGCTTTTCTAAATTGCGATATAGATGAAGAAATCTGTATGAAACAGCTTGAGGGTTTTCGTGTTCCTGGCCAAGAAAGGAAAATGTGTAAATTAATTAAGTCATGGTATGGATTGAAACAAGCCCCTAAACAGTGGCACGAAAAGTTCGATCACGCAATGTTAATTAATGGGTTTAAAATATATGAAAGTGACAAATGCGTGAATATGAATAGCACAGTAGAAGACTATGTCATTTTATGTGGATGATATACTCAACGTGGGTAGCAATAATCTAATGATTAATTCTACCAAAAGCATGTTAAATTCTAAATTTGACATGAAGGATATGAGGCTGGCCGATTTAATCCTTGGGATTAAAATAATTAGGGGACCTGACAGTCTTACGCTAAGCCAATCCCATTACGTTGATAAAATCCTTACGAAATTTAATAAGGATGATTATCAAGAGGCTAGTACTCCATTAGATAAAAACGTACACCTTAGCAAAAATCGTGGAGAGTGTATTTCTCAAGTAGAATACGCTAGGATTATTGGAAGCTTGATGTATCTAATGAGTTGTACCAGGCCTGATATTGCCTTTGTGGTTACCAAGTTGAGTAGATATACTAGTAACCCCGGTGATGAACACTCGAAGGCAATAATAAGGGTTTTGAGGTATTTACGAAAACCCAAAACCTTGGACTGCACTATGGAAGATATCCAGTTGTACTTGAAGGGTATAGCGACACTAGTTCGATATCCGACATTAAGGACTCAAAGTCCACAAGTGGATATGTTTTCACTTTGGGAGGTGCAGCCATGTCATGGAAATCCTCAAAACAAACGTTAATTGCTAGATCCACGATGGAGTCTGAGCTAATAGCCTTGGATAAGTGCACTGAAGAGGTTGAATGGCTACGTCATTTCCTCGAGGATATTCTAAGTTGGGTAAAGCATGTCCCTCCAATATGCATACATTGCGATTGTCAAGCGGCAATTGAAAGGGTACAGAGCAATATGTACAATGGTAAGTCTAGACACGTTCCTCGTAGACATAACACCATTAAGCAACTCCTCACAACGGGTGTTATCACGGTTGACTACGTGAAGTCAAAGGATAACATAGCGGATCCGCTAACCAAGGCATTGGATAGAGAATTGTTGGAGAAGTTGTCACGAGGAATGGGACTAAAGCCCGTGAATTGAAAAGTTCTGTAGTGGATACCCAACCTAGTTGGTCCTAGGTTCAAAACGGTCAACTAAATTATAGAGCGAAGGATGGTCACTGTGAGGGTCCCGGACTCCTACCCACTCCTCGTTGAAACAGTGATTCCTGCACGAGGTTAGCAAAATGTTTGCTTTAACGATTCAGAAATGTTGATCTACTCGATAACATTAGAAGAGTATGCGGGATACCCAAGGGATTTTCAACCCCTTATAAAGGGAACCCTCTTTGAAGGAGTTAAGATTCATACAGGGAAAGGCTCTCTTCGCGCGCGGGGGTGTGCCGATCAAATCCCGAAAACGGAGAAGAAAAACCGCGACTCGTGTGCGCGGGCGACCTGAGGACATGAATGTCGTCCGAAAATCTATCATTCAAAGATACGATTTAATTTTTGTTTCTTCCTGTAATGTTTTATTTTTTCCCAGAACCAGAAATGCTCGGCAGAACCGCTCCGGACCAGAAGACCGTGGCTTCCGGACAGAACACTATGGAGGGGTTCTGGTCACGCAGTTATCAGCCACGAAAGTTAATGCCCCACGTTCTTATCTTTTAATGCTTCTTTAAATGAACAATTTTTCGACATATTAGTGCCCAACATGCTAGACATTTATGTGCAACGTTCAGGTCCATTAAAGATCAAATAACACACCACAAATCCTCCTATAAATAGCTGGCAGATGCTTTGCAACAAACACACATTCTTACACGTTCACAAGCAATCTGCACGTAGTTTTTAGCTCTAAAAACACTTCCACGTACTCTGAAAATTTCCTAAGTGTTCTACCTTGTTCCCGTTCGCCGGAACTTTCGTTTGTGTGCTCAAACGTTAGTTCGTTAGCCACCGTATCCTGGGAAACGATCGTTGCAACGCTCCTAGCACCGTGGGAGGCGACGATTACGTTTTAAGGACATCGTGCGTAGCACGAGCTCTGGCTAATTTCCGTTTCATCTATTTTCTGTTTTCTTTAGTCATTTAATTAATTAATTTTTATTAATTATTTTATTTGTTTTTCGTAACACACCCAATCCAACATAGAACACATCCAAATCAAGGTCGTCGATTGCCAAACCAGCATAACAGCACAATCCCAATTCTTCAAAGTATGAGTACTATATTACGTTAGTTGATGTGGCTTGGGGATTCTGGCCTAGTGGCCTTTTAGTTTTTAATCCCGATTCTGAACTTTTCTGCTCGGAGCTGAATTTTTCAAATTTGAGTAGATATGAATCTTTCTAATCTTATTTGATATGATTTTCTTTGATATGATCTCAATATTTCTGATGCCTTTTGTTAAAGGTCAATCGATCTATATGAAGATTGAAGGCCGTATAAGAATTCAATATTCAAGAATGTTAAAAGATTGAAGAGTGATTTGAAGATTTGAAAAATCAAAATTCAAATTAAAGATTTGAACATCTCAAGAATGAATACTTGAAGATCTCAAGAAGGTTTGAATATGTGAAGGATTATAAATTTAAATTTGGCTATATACGAACTTTGAGATGGAAACAGACTCATAGAGAGTTCTATCTCTCTTACAAGTACCTCGATGACTATAACATATATTGTTGCAATAAATGTTGGATATATAAAATTTTGATCCTGAATGTCCGATGATTTATGGTTTTCAAGCACCAATTAGATATAGGATTTATCAAGATTGATACTTAATTTTCTCTCTTCCCAAACATCCAAGCATTTCTCAATGCGACTTTAATGAATATTTAAAATATTTTAACCGGTTAAGATTGTCATTGAGATTCCTTTAAATCTTATTGGGTCAATTTTAAATTCGACTACCCATGATGGTTGTTGGATATTATCAAGCGGAAAATTGTAATATGGTCCTTGGGATAAAACTTAGTTATTAAATTAATTTTGATGATTTGAGATATCCAATTAATCTCATTAGAGAATTAAATGAGTTTATTAAAGCAGTGGGATCGGTCATACTGAATTCTCTATTTTGATTAACAAGAAATACCGACCCAATATATAAGAGATATGATTCAACTTATGAAGAGTGCGATTTTTTATGCTTCCGCTCTTTTTTAATTTCTATTTTCGAGTATTTTGGTCCGGCTTCTTCATTGGCCGAGAAATTTGTCCGCTTCATGTGAGCGTGTGGTATGTTATTCTCCTAGCAATGTCTAGAGGCGGTGTGTTTCTAATCAGTGTAATCGATCTAGTGAATTTTCATTGTTCATAGTTGGTAAAGCTTTTTCAACATTGTTGTTCTCATGCTTTAATTACCCGCACACCATCTGAACCACCGCCTCACTGTGGAAAGAAAAAACCGCTCAATTGGATCTTCCTTTCCGGTGGCTAGTGAAGTCGGATCATTTAGTCGTAATTTTTTATTTTTTTCTTTGGAGTAGCAAGAAGTGCAACAAGACTGTTAGACTGGGCTGCATTATTGCCGGGTTAGCGATCTGGAAGGATTTATTGAATTTTTTCCGTTTTAT
The DNA here is from genome assembly GCA_945859875.1 of Cuscuta europaea. Lineage (NCBI taxonomy): Eukaryota > Viridiplantae > Streptophyta > Magnoliopsida > Solanales > Convolvulaceae > Cuscuta > Cuscuta europaea. The sequence continues at coordinate 4,592,337 of CAMAPE010000035.1, read as the reverse complement.
ATATCATCTCATTGTAGCCTAAATTAGGCTATTCGCTCTCTTGTATTTTTGCTATCTTTTAATAATAAATTAGTTATTTAATTTTTCAAAAAACAAACTTATGAAGAGTGCGATGAACGTAGTCAAGAACTCTGTCCATATACATTAAGAATAGCTACAAATCTTGTAAAGGAAGCTATCTGGATACCTGCACAAAATCTGATTTTTCTAGCTATGAAAATACAAGTAATTAAATGAGTCCAAATCACATCCTTGAATATAGGGTTATGCATGGTCCAAGATGACTCAATATTTGTCGAACTAATAATCATACTGTGACTATTTATAAGATTCGATTAAGTTTTATTATAAAACCATTCAATATCATTCTACTTTTAAACTTTACGATACCATACCAATGTCAAATAATGATATTTTTTTCAATTGTTTATAACAAGGAAACTAAATATCACCGTATAACGAGTCCATAAACCATATACATGCATCAATGTTAAGAAATACTCCAAAACTTCATACAATCAATCAATATCTGATAAGCTCGTATTTCAACATGAATTTGATGCGTGTTAGAATTGATTTCTGCCACTTTTTCTAATCTATATGAGTCACAAAGCGTTTAATTGGCTCAAGTCACGGTTTACCAGGTTTGGTTTGCGTTTGTTGTTTTTAGATGCGAAAGTCATGAAATTGAACTCGGCATCGGCGTTAGAGATAAATTTGAGAAGATTTGGGACATTTTTGAGAGATGACAAGAAGCATCGGAGATCCATGGGGCGATTAAGGAGCATGTTTAGAGTCAAAAGAAGTCAAAGAATGAAGGTGAGATCGATCAGGATCGAACGAGGAAGAAAAGAGCAAGAAAACAATCCAAGATAGGTCCGCACGCCCGCACACCGCGCAGACGATTCAGAGAGTATGAAATCCGGAAATCTGAACCGCACGCCCCGGGCGTGAGTCTGCACACCGCGCGGTTCAGAACGTAGCTGCAGAGAGGTCCGCACAATTCGACCATGCGGATGTCTGCACGCCGTGCGGACTGACATACAATGATACAAATTTGACGGAAGCTTTTGTGCAGAGGTCCGTGCCGTTGTCCGCACGCCATGCAGACGACCGTGCAAACCGAATTTCACCCACTTTTTGTTGGTTTCTATAAATACAACCCGCTTTTGTCTGTTTTTCATTATTAGCTTAGAGAGATAAACCCTAGAATGATTTTTGAGAGCTTTTCAAACCTTGGATTGCCAAACTTTTGGGATTCTTTAATTTGCAAGTTCAATCTTTTTACTTAATGACAATTAATTCTTTCATTCTCCTTTCTATTGTTAATTCAATTATGAATTGTGAGTAGTTTTAATTAGGGATTTGAACTTGATGAAGGAGTTAATCATGATCTAGGGTTAATTTCTTGATGGTTTAATTGGATGATCTTTATTTAATTTGTGTTTGAATAATTTAATTGATATGTTTTGTAACTTGGAACGACCGCTAGGATTATAAATGCACATAAAATAAATTAAGAGATATCTAATTTGTTCGAAGACACTTTCACACACACTTAATCATTCCCTAAGAGATTAGTAATGGTTAGGGAGTCATACGCTCGCTCGGTAAGAACTTGTTGCATGAGAGATCAGTCTGGTTCCCTAAATTATTGTACTTTATGCCCCCGCGAGAGCGGTAAGAACTTAGTATTGACCATCATTGCTCAACTAATTAATTTTCATGTGATTAAGCCTGATCAACCCCAAAATCTGATTAACCCGAAATCAATCCATGTTCCCTTTCGTCATTAATTACAAAGAGCCTTTTAGTTTAATTATTGCTTATTCGCATTTTTATTTTCTAAAAATCCAAAATTTCGCACAATTGCATTTATTTTATTTATTGTAATCGCTAAATTTATTTAATTCTTGATTCCCCTTTTCCGTCCCTGCGGAGACCATACTTGTACTTATACCTTATACTGCTACATATTTTTTGGGCAAGAAAATTCACATCAATATCCAAATTACGTAATTAATAAAATTGAGTTGTATTCGATAGTGTAATACATTAAGAGCCCGTTTGGTATCACTAAAATTGGTTGAATTGGCTGTTTCTGCTGAAATTTATGAAGTTCTGGCTGAAGTTACTATATTGGCTGATTTTGTTGATTCATGAGAAAATTATATTTCAAATATTTGTTATTAATAAATTAAATAAAAAATTATATGAAAAAAATGGCTAAAATGATTCTGTACAGTAACTTCAGCCAAAACAGCCATAAAAGTAACTTCAACCTTACTTTTTCTGGTTGGAATTAAATAATTTCAGCTAAATAATGTTACGTGTGTTGTAAAAATAACTATGTTCGTGTGTTCTTAAATTCTTTTATTTAACATTATGATTTTTTAGCTAACTTTAGCTTGAATAATAGCGCGAAAGTAAAAGTTACGTGTTTGGTGAAAAGGTTGGTTGATAACCCTAATAAGTCAAAAAACAGTGTTGTCAAACGGCCTCTAACTGTACTTCAAACTTTCCTTTATCCTATATGCTCTTATCTTGAATATAAGTTTCCAGCTCATTCATACATGGTACTTCCTTCGTTCCCTTTTAATTGCAACACTCAACATTTCACATTTACCAACATACAAACTTTTAAGAAATTCAGATTTTTAAAATTTAGAATAAAAAGAGTTTAACAATATTTTTTAAAAATTTTAATTTATAATACATTAATAAATAAAATATAGTCAAAGTAGAATATGTAAATTGTGAAAAAGATCCAATGTTGCAATTAAAAGAGGACGGAGGTAGTATTATTCAAGCTAAAGTTAGCTAAAAAATCATAATGTTAAATAAAAGAATTTAAGAACACACAAACAAAGTCACAAAACTACAATTCTGGTAAGAAATTTTATCAATCCAGGACCTGAAAGATAGACAAATTATCAACCCAGGACGTGAAAGATGAAATGTATCAATATAGGACCTGAATGATGAAAACTTATCAATTTAAGACCTGAATGATTGAAAACTATCAATCTAGGACCTAAGTTGTCATGATTTTTTTTTATTTCAAATATTTTAAATATCATTTAGTTTTATTAAACTAATAAACTTTTGTGAAGAAAATTTTATCAAAAATTAGCAATGAAATTAATAAAAAATAAAATAAATAAAAACCAATGAAATTTTAGGTCTTAAATTGATAGTTTTCCATCATTCGGGTCCTATACCGATACAATTTATCTTTCAGGTCCGTAATTGATAATTTATCTATCTTTGAATCCTGAATTAATAAAATTCTCTGCACTGCTTAGGGGCAACTTTTATCTTCACTAGTAGCTAAGCTTCCAAATTTTACATTTTCCAATTTAACAACCGAATCAAAGGAGTTTAAAACACAGTTACACAAAAAAATAGTTAACCAAATTGAGAGCTATAGCAGCGAGCAGTGAAGTAGCTAAGTAAAAAAGTATACTGGTATTAGGAACTTATGATAAATTAGGGTAAATGCATTATGTATAGAAGAACTAGTGAATCCATACTTCGGTGTGGTCGGGTTCAGAACGTGTTCTCATTTTATGAGAAGCAGTCATCTAAGGATTTGGAACCAATCCAATTTGGTATCATCCCGCCGGTACATGTGTGACGAGTAATCTTATGGCAAGGACTTCTTGACTAGAACCACTGTCCAAATTGCGCCGTTTGGGCCCCTTTATGGAGGAATTTTTTGAGGAACGTTTTAATACATGTTATTCATCAAATCTAGTTTATGCTCACAAAATTTCAGATAAAAATTCAGTCAGGAAGATAGTCAAATAATTATTGGAAGATAACTGTGCCAAAATATGCATATAAAATGTAACTATCTTCTGAAAATCATTTTACAACCTTCCCGGTTGAGTCTTTAGGTGAAATTTTGTGGGAATAAACTATATTTGATGACAAACATGTCCAAAACATTTTGTCAAAAAATTCTATCGGGATAGGAACCAAAAAACGCCGTTTGGATCGCGGTTCTGTTTCTAAAATTCCGAACCTGAACTTTTCTCTATAAGTGACTTAATAAATTGAATTGGGTTGAGTTGGGTTGACTTATAACTCCATTTAAATTGGGCCATTCAGATGGGGGCCCAGTGTAATGTTATCAGGCTCAATATAGACCTTCTAGGATTCTTGATGGATGCCGAGAAGACTAGAAACGTGGCCATATATGATTAGTCCGGCGTAGGTCTCAATTAAGTTTATCCAATAAATAGTTTTTATTTAAATTAAATAAAATATATAATACTCCCTTTGTCTCATTGACGGTTCTCGAAAGTAAATGACAAATGTTCCAGGTCAGCTATTCGTTTAAAAATTTCAAATTACAAAAGTGATCCCTGTACTAGCTGATATTTGTAAGCCTGGTTCAAGTATGTCTGATTTCCACTTTCCCCTTCAGTCGTTCCCATTCTCTTAATTTCCACCTTATCCCGATCTCCTACGACTATACTGTTCAATCGCCTCCTAAGCATCTCCCAACCTTATCTGTGGGCTTTAGTTGTCCGGTTGTCCAAACCAAATCTCACCATGCTCGGTAAGCTTCTCCTTCATTTTATATTTTTGTCTTCTCAGTATTTCATCCTTTCCAAAATATTCATTTCATATTATTTTAACCGTTGTACGTTAAATTTATTAGCTCGAATTTTCATTTTGGGTTGTGCCCTGAACTTAATTGTTGTTGCCATGTACTATATATTTCAGCTGGGCAAGATCTGTGAGTGGTGTGTGATGGGTTCTTTCTCTTCATTTCCCATGGGAGTTCTACTCATAGCTCTGGTGTTACAGTTGGTGCGTGTTGTCGGTGTTGACAGATGGTTTTGCCTAGGGGGCATGGAAGAGATTTTTCAAAACCAGGTTCCTATGCGCCAGCAACTAGAGACCCTGGAATGAAGGACCCAAATTCCAAGGGAGAAGCAAAGAACTGGGTGGCCGAGGCTGGATGGCTGCGCTGGAGCTTTCTTCAGCAGCTGATACGCGCAGAGGACATATTCTCCCAGAGAGATGAAAATGTTAAGTACATCAAAGTTTAAATGAATCATTCTGGTGGTCTTTTTTATATACAGTATAAACCTTTCTATATGATATGTTTCAATTTATCTAAATTGTTAAGCTGTAGTTTGGTTTGATCCCGATCTTGTAATCCGATTAATTAATTTGATCTTTATGATCTTATATTTATATTTGATTGAGTCTTATGAAATTATTTGCTTATGCTAAAACTATTTGTATTGTTATAGTCTGAGTTTGAACCACTTATATTATCCCCACAATTTCTTTGCTTCCAAACTTCTCATATTTACTCCTTTCCATTCACTTTCCTTAACATCTTCCAAGTTCCTAACGGTCCCTAAAAGTTTGTGTTTAATTTTTTTGCTTTACCATTTGTTGTATCAATGATAATGCAGATGCTTGATGACTTTGTTTGATGTTAGTATGTTACCAAAGACGAGAAGCAAATGATCCATCTCTGGCATTCATTATTGATATAACAAAGGTCAGGACTTCCTGCTACCTTGAGCTTATCATATGAAGGCATTTTTTCTACTGAAATATATTATCTAGTGTCTTGTCATATGCCATATGAAGTCGATCATATTCTAAATCACTAAGGATAGCTCCTTTAACATTACAATGCACCTTCTCATATGAATTCCAAAATGAGAACCATTATTTTTCAAGTCATGTCTAAATTATGAGTAATTTGATTGGCTACTCTCTTTTTTATACATCGGAAAAGAATTTGATTGGCTACTCTAAATATGAGATGGAATGAATTTATAAAATCCTTCTTACCTGGAATTCCTAGCAGTGATTTGCTTCTTATTGTTTTTTGTTGTGTTTACTTCTTGCTGCAGGTCTAAGGACTTGGTAAAAAAAATTATCGTCTGCTCCTTTTGCGTGGAGTTGAAACTTTGAGGGATATGATGAAATTAATCATCTGAAATGTGTTATGCTGTCGCGCGTACTATCAAACTGTTTAAAATACATTGAAGATCTAGTTCATTACTTTATCAATCAGTGTATTTTCAATTTGCAGAATGGAATAATGAATTATGTATTGTAAAAATGATAATGCAGCACATGTGCACAACCATTTGCTCTAGTATCATGAACATGTAACTTATCTTTGTGCCACATTGTGTTATCATTAAATCATTTCTATAAATTAGTTTTTCATTTAGAAAAGAAGTGTGTATGTATTGAGAGTGCAACATGAGAGTTGGAGAATGCTGGTTTTTTTGCCATTGTCATGATCTAAGCCTCAGTATAGAATATAAGAGCTGTCAAGGAAAACAGAATGAACCTCTTTTACTACAAATGATAATGGACTGGTATCGCCCAACTTTCTTAGCTTCGTGTTCAAAGTTCTCATTTGCAACTTGAGTAGTTTTTTACTACATAAGGCTGACCACAACTCATCCCCGTCAATAAATCAAATTTACCAGCATTTTATACGTATTCATTCAGTCAATTAGTTTTTCTCTGCAACCCAGCACCGTCAATATATTCACTTTGCACTTTTTTTTTAAATAAATGTATAGATTATTACTTTTATTATCACACATCAATTATATGATAAATTTATTTTTACCAATAATTATGATTTAAAAAAGTCAAACATTTCGATGTAAAAAAATATTTTTTTTCGTTAAGTATTAAAAATGTTTTTTTTTTAATTTTAGCCAGCCAAAGAGCTGGCCTTCTGTTTCACCGAAAGACCAAGCCACACTCAAGGACATTCACACCACACTCGCCTGCGGACCACACGAAGTTGCTGCAGAAGGTTGTCGCTTGGCTGCCAACCAGTGGCGGATCCAACCCGAAAGGTTATTGGGGGTAAGATTTTGGTTTGATTTATAAACAAATGTGTATAGAGTATATATTTTGAATGTGTATAAAGAGTACCATTACACACATTTCTTCTTGAACTTAATATATACGTACTCCCTCCGTTTCTGAAACAAGTTCCACATTTGACTTCACACATATTAAGAAAAAAATTGACTTTACTGTGGAGTGCACTGTTTGGCACTGTTTGAACACTGTTTGGCACTGTTTGAACACTGTTTGACACTGTTTTGATGTAGATAATTTGCCAAATAAGGAAATGTTTGAAAGTAGAACTTAATTTTGAATCTGCCCGAAAAAGAAAAGTGGAACTTGTTTCAGAAACGAAGGGAGTACTTCGTATTTTTTTGTACAACTTCTTGAACTTAATGTCTTAATATAAAATTATGATTTTCGAAATGATATTAAGGAACAAATAATAAAAAATGATTATAAGAGGCTATCTTTCTGTTGGTAAAGGGTGGTTTTAACTTTAAACTCTTAATAAGTACTACCTCTGTCCCCCTAAGTTTGGGACAAGAGAAGGTGACACAATTATTAATAAAAGTGGGTTTATGTGGTTTATATTGTATTGATAAAGTAAGAATAAAGTAAGAATGATTTAGAACCACACAAATTTTACCAAATAAGGTATGTGGCGATCTTAGTGGGACAGAACGAAAAGGTAAAATGAGACAATCATAGCGGGACAGAGGGAGTATTAAATATTTGATGATATCTTCATATATATTTATTTTTCGTATGTTATCGCTTTTCATTTTCTTATTTATATGTTAATGATGTGCAAATTATTTTTTTGCTAATTTCACCTGAAATAAATTAATAAGAGTGCAGAATTTAATAGAGTTTTTCGGCAGAATATTACAATTAAATTTCAACGACGAAAAGAGTTCATATTTGGTTATTCGGAAATCATATAAGAAATGGTAAAAGAAATTAGACTAATGAATTTGTTAATGAAATACAAGTGGAAATAGAAGTTGTATTGAACTAAAAACCAATATACAATTATACAATTTTGTTAATGATGATATTGAATTATTAGGGGTTAGGATAAACCACCTCATTTCGAAGTGTTTGATGTTTAAAGATAACATTATAGAGACGAAATTATGACATACTATCTATATACTCAATCATATCAAAATTTTTAATGAATAAATAAAATATTTTTAGATTTTGATGTAAATTATTATTGATCATGGTGATAAATGAATTAATTTTAGTCATAATCATATCAAACTTTTTAATCACATACTATTTCTTAATAAAAAATGTGAGATAATTTAGGTGGATAAATTAGTGGTTTATTTAGAAATAGATGAAGTACGTTTTATTTCATGTGTATGAAGTTAAAGTTTACAATTAAAGAAAATGATGATAAAACATTAATACGGAGTATGTTGATGTGCTATGTGATTATGTGGGCTGATCAATTTTGCTTTTTATTGGGGGCAATGACTTATTTTTATTGGGGGCAATGGCATATTTTTATTGGGGGCAATTCCGGGCAAAGCATCCTATTATTAGTTTTTTGCAATGAGTGTGCTAATTTATTGAGAGGTTATTGGGGGCAAGTGCCCCCATTAAGATGTATGTGTATCCGCCCCTGCTGCTAACTGGGGCCACATCAGAGGCAGCTCATGCGGAATTCCTGTTGTTCTAACGTGCAGCGGAAAGGCAGCGTCAATAGCCCCACTCAAGGGAGTCCCCTGCTCCCACTTTAGCCTTCCCAAATACATGGGTTGTTGTGTTTTTTTGGTGAATAGATTAAATTTAATCTATTGATCCTTGGATTGTGACTTGTGAGCAGCCTAATGGGCTACTCTCAATTGTCAATGCCATGTTCTCTGACACGAAGAGAAGGTATCATGTTGGAGTAGTTAAAACACTTCTCAATCATTGAAAGGTTTTGTCCAACTCCAGATTGGGTGTAAGATGCAACTTTTTGACTTCGTGACATAACCCGATATAAGTTTGTTCTAAAAGGCGCTAAGTGCTAGTCGGGTAGTGATTGGCCGCCTAGCGCTTAGCCCGCCTAGGCACCTAGCTATTTCCTTTATTTTTTTTCATTTTCTATGAATTTAAAAAAAATACTAATAATTTTATAATATTTGACAATAGAAATAGCTCATATAATCATTAAATGTTATGCTTTTGTCATAAAATTATCAATAATAAACAATTACTCTGTAATAGATAAATTCAGAGATTTGCAGTTTTTTGTTTAAAAATGTTTATATACATTTTAATAAGTTTATATACATTTAAAAATTATATTTTGTTGTAGGAATATGATACTTAATTTTATAGGAATATAATACTTATTGATCAAATGGTGTTTTCACGTAGAATGGAAAAAATAAGTTGAATCGGGAACAAATTTAGTCCAGGCCACCTAGACGTCTGACAATTTTTCTCAACGATTACCACAAAGTCTAGGCGACTGGCGATTAGCAACTAGGCGGTGACTAGGCCTTTATTTAGAGCTTTCATTATTGTACCAAGTTAGACTTCTTAACTAGGTAGATATACAAGCCCTTTCTAAATCTATTTCCCTCATCACTAATCCTTTTAAATTACTGATATCAGTTTATTAGTTAAATCTCACTTAAAAAATGCGAACTGAACTACAAAGAAGTCATAAACCATTGCACTTCCTCCGGTCTTTTAAAATTGTAACAGTTTGGACTTGAACAGTTACATATACGGCAAACAGTACAAAGAGTCTTTGAGAATAGCTAAAAATGAATTATGGAAGTATATGAGGCAAAACTAAGCCATATCATGATTTCGTAAACATTTTTAGTGGAGGGGAGGAGACCATTGATACAGATTTTACAAGCAGAAGCAAAATTTGGCCAAAACACAGACTTGTAAGAGAACTCATCCATGTTAGTTCATCTTCATCCATGTAACCAACTCAACAGGTTTAGACTTGAGAACAAAGAGTTGCATCTCTGCTACTTGAACCAGCATAACTGCAATAACAATTCTCATGTCAAAATTCATTAACGGGGATTCAAATATTGACAAGAACAAGCTTAACAGTTAAATCATTTCAAACAAACAATCAAAAATAACATTTGTTTTGTTTTTGAACTTCTGAAATAATAACAAAGTATGATAGATCCGTTCATATATTTGATTCACATATGATATATTCAAAAAAGTTCATATGTTTCTAGAGCTTTTGTGGTGTTATGTAGAGATTCCTGCGAGAACCGCCACCTATGCTAACCTGAACAATGGCTCAAGAACGAAGACATACTGTTGTCAGGTGCACTGGGCATGGTACAGATAAGTCCACAACTGTTAATTCACACAATCGAACTCTAAATCACATACACACCTGTATTTAAATCAACAAAAAACTCAATTACTTAAACCTCACTATCCTTAAAGAGTTTTTTGACTTGGAAGTTGGCGAAGCACTTGTTGGGACAGAAGGATGGTGAATGGAAGAATACAAAATGAGAAAATCTTGCGTGGAATTTCAGGTAGTTTAACTTCATGCTGCAAAAGTTATAAGATATCAGGGAGTATGTGTACTTCCCCTGTCTAAAAGCAAAGTTTTTCCAAGGTTTTTTTTCTCAATCAAATTAAAGTAGTAGCTGAATATGATAAACTTATTTAAACATACAAATGGTCTTATGAAATATATGTAAGATTTCATGGCTTTTACGAATTGTACTTATCCACAAATTGTACCTTGAACAATCAGGACACATTTTTGGGCAAGGGCATCTTTCTAATAACCATAACATTTTTATTAACTTTTGATTAGCTGCTTTGATCTACAAAACAAATTTATCATGTTCCAACCTTATGAACTGTCTAGTGTTGTTCTCACATATAAAAGAGGATGAAGTTGGATTTGAGGAAACACTCTACTACTGCTTTCTTTTCAGTTTGGGAAACACAACAAGCTGAAAATAAGAGCAATCACAATTTAAGATATGGAAAGAAACTAATCCTGTAATCGAGTCATTAAAAAACAATACTTAGGTTAATCAAATTAACACTAAATTTGTTGAAAAGCTTGATGGGATATGAGTTTAGAGAGGTATCGAGTAAGTCCCCATATAACTTAAGTGATTTTCATCATCCAAAAAAATCGTTGAAACACTAAAGGAAACATCCATCTACATTTTGTCACAAAAACATTGCAATACCTACTAAAGAAATGATGAAGTAAATAAGATATGAATATAGTACATGTTAATTTCCTTAAACGTTTCTCCATAAGCACGTCAATGGACCTATATTTGGGAGACACGTCTCTTGAGTCACAAGTAATAGGAAAAAGTTGCAGAAAAACTATTTAGTTACTACCGCCTCTGACCACTTTACATTAAAGGCTTTGAAGTGCATTAAATCAATCAAGAAATGTGTACGAACTAGTGGAGATGTGGATGATGTGGTTATGTTTTTTATCACAACTGCTGCTTTAGAAGTTCTGAGGAGGTTATCCAAGTCAAAGTCTCCTTTCATTTAAAATTGCCTTCAGCATTACAAGCTATATGTTATCCACCATTTAAGTGGATGCAGAAACGGATTCCTATCAAGCCTCTAGCCAAAGAAATGCAGGTTGGTTTCTCATTCTATGGTGTAAAGCTTCCATCGGATCCCCATTATTTTGGTGGGTGCATTTCACTCATTATATTAAGACATTGGAGGCTTTTCATTTAGGTATTTTCTTAGCACTTTCTTACATATAAACTTAGTCAAAATACAAATGTCTTACGAAAGTTATGTAAGATTTCATGGCATTTAGGAGTTGTACCTATCCAAAAAAATTGTATCTTGACCAATCAGGACACACTTTTAGGACATGGGGTATCTTTTAAATAACCATATCATTTTCTATCAACTTTTGATCAGCTACTTTGATCTACAAAACAAATTTATCATAAATAAAACCTTAACAAATTTACAATGCAGTTTAGGACTTCTTTTCATAAGGAATTGCACTAAACACATGCAAGTCTTATTGCAGCCTTATATAAGACTCAATTGTCAAAAATATAAAAACTATGCAGACTATTCAAAAATAGTACGGAGTAGTTTACAAGTTTTAAGTAAAAACAACAATAGAGCACTAAACCTCTAGTTAAGAAATACCCAAATGTTCCCTCCTACACAAAGACAATCACGACTTAAAGAACAAACATTCTAAATAGTTTTGCCTTGTTAGATGCGTTGAACTGAACTTCAATAAACTTGACACTAAACCAATTTGCAATTCATCAAAATGCAAACCAAATCGGGATAACAACTTAATTGGTGAAGAGTGAACAAATCAGAGACGATACACTTACCTTGAGTTGTTCCAAAGTGGATTGAGCCACTTAAGGATGACGAGGCCGACCTTTCGTTTGGCAGATATGTGCGACCTTAGCAGACGCCGTTTCTTCCTTTAGAAGACGCCCATGTTTTCCTAGGACGGTTTCTTCCTTTAGCAAGCCCCAACAGCCTCCTGAAGCCTTGCCGTAGGTTCCATCTCTGGCCTGGTTTCTTTCGTTAAACAACAAAGGGCGTATCAGAGAACTGGTTTGGGGAAGGAAGGGCCTCTTTGCAATAAACGTATTTTAAAAAATTATTGTGACATGGATTAAATAACCTATGAGACGATGTCAACTTTTGGATGCACCAAAACATTCCATAAAATAAATGCACCATAAAATTTTCCAGGTAAAAAAGAGAGGAAACAGAAAATTTAGAAAAAATAAAATGTAGAGTGAAAGCAATTAAATGGAGAAAAGTTGGGAATAGACTTGACATGTAATGAATGAAAAAAGAAATTGAGTAAACGTGTAATTACAAAGAGTAAATCATTTCCTAAAATGTGATGAGAACATTTAAATGAATCACCCAAAAATTAGAAAAACCGGATGCCCGTCTTAAATCTGAAAGACGAAATCTCTAATTTTGATTCATGAAAATATAATCCAAGGTCAGATTTATTCTTTATTTTTATCTCCTTCTGTTATTTGTCGATCCATATTTTAGTCAATACATGTTTGTGTTCGTGTTTGTGTCGGGGACAGGGATTTTATGGATCAGTATGTTTTGATCTCATGGCTTTGGAAGCTATGATTGCGAGTACACAATTTGATGTTTTTGGTGGGGGTTTTCTTTATTTTTGACCCTGAACTCTTGAGCCCATTAAAGTCTTATTTAGACTTTCTATTTTGGGAGCTAATAATAAAAAGAGAAAACTGTCATATAGGTCCATGTACTTTTACCAAAAAGTCAATTGAGTCCATGTACTTTTTTTCGAGTCAATTAAGTCCACCAACTATCAAAAAATGACCAAATCGGCTTTTTAGTAGGTAATCAATCGGCTACTCAGTTAAACGCCTAGCTACGTGGACGTCCGAGTTGGCTTTTTTTACTGTTTTTCCAATTTTTTTATTTTCTCCGCTCCTCTCTTGTCTGGCAGTCCTCTTCTCCTCTCTCAGTCCGAACTATATACCTACCAAACGTGAGTACATGACCATTTGAGACTATACTATATGAGATTGGAAAATTTCAAACTAAATGGACATGTCTTCTACACATCTACGAGGTTAGCGTGCTCTATATATATTTCGAAACATTTGGATGAATCAATTTTATAAAGATAACACGTTATTAATTATGGTAGTTCAATGTAAATACTTAATCTGCTAGGAAGTATAATGATTTAATCTGCTAATTGTCCGTCTTGTATGTGTGGTCTTTATGGTTTTACAAATTAGACATTATACATATGTGCAATGCATGTGGTCTTGATGGAGATCTGCCTGGAGGTTGGAGAAACAAGAAGACGGATCTGAGAAGGTGGATGGTCAGCAACGATGTCCGTTTCGGACATATCCTTAGGGAAGCAAACGGCCCAGCACATTTAATTTCCAGATATAATTTTGATGGTATATCTGTTATTAATAATTTCAACACTCTTCCTAATTATATTAAAAGATCTTTGATGGCTGATAAATTAGGTCTTTCAATTGTTAGATTTAATAAATTTTTTCATTTGTAATTTTGGAGAGGTTTCGGTTTGGTCCCCCTCTTCTTTGTATCATCTAATTTTTTCAATAAAACTCCGGTAAATGACTCCCGGCATTTACCCCACTGATTTTGGTGGTTTGCCTTCCGGGATAAAAAAAAATAGAATAAAAATTTATTTGAAATTATATTTTATTATGATGATACATGATATGATACATGAGTTTATATGTTGTAGATTGGCTCATTACAGAACGGAGTATATAATAGTGGCTATATGAAAATAAATTTTGGCTCATACGAAAATTTGCAAATAAAAATTAAAATAAATGATAAGATGTAACAATAAACTCTATTTGACATTGGAATCAATAATAATATAATTAGAAGTAGGACTCATAAACTATAAAACAGAAGAACCATACTACGTAAATGTTTATACTTTACAAAAAATATCATATCATTTCAGAAACATCTTTATAGACCTAATTGATAGTTTTTCCAAAAATAAAAAAAATTGGAAAACAATAAAAAATGCCAGCTCAGACGTCCACGTAGGCATTAACCGGGTAACCGGTTGATTACCTACTAAAAAGATGATTTGGTTATTATTTGATAGTTGGTGGACTTAATTGACTCGGAAAAAAGTATACGAACTCAATTGGTTTTTTGTTAAAAGTACGTGGACTTGTTTGACAGTTTTCCCAAAAATAAAAAAAATTGGAAAACAGAAAAAAATGCCAGCTCGGACGTCCACGTAGCCGTTTAACCGGGTAACCGGTTGATTACCTACTAAAAAGCTGATTTGGTCGTTTTTTGATAGTTGGAAGACTTAATTGACTCGGAAAAAAGTACATGGACTCAATTGACTTTTTGGTAAATTTACGTGGACCTATTTGACAGTTTTCCGTAATAAAAACAGGGTCTGCCAACTATATAAATATACAAGGACAAGAGCAAGACAGAAATTAGATGTAGTGAAAGTCAAAATCGGGAGTGAACTGCTCATCCCGTTTTTCAGCAGGTAGCAGCAGAAAAATTTCGTTTCCCGAAGATTGAACCGTTGGATCGTCGTGATTTTTGGATCATCTGTACAGTAGATATTTTTCTGGTGATATTTTTATTGGCTCTACTTTGATTCCATACACCTTGATGTGCTTAGTTCCAAGGATACGATGATTTTGTATGCCTCTAGTATTATCTAGAGAAGACTTTGTACTGCTCCTCTGATGATGATTGTGGATTTAAGTGGCCAAAATGGTCCCGTGGTTTTTCCTTAGTTTATGGGTTTTCCACGCTAAAATTTCGGTGTCTTTGTGTTGTGTGCACTTACTGTTTTTAGCTCAATATCTTGGTGCATAGCAGTGGTATTGTGTGTGTTCTAATTGGATTAATAATACCCTATTTGTTTGCATCCTTAGAGGTTCATTCAAGTTGAGAATACCCTATTTGTTATTAATTACCGTTTGTGGCTATTTTTCCAATCAAATTGGTATCAGAGCCGAGTTCTTCTGTATTGGGTTAGACTTGTTTGAATGATGGAAGCTAACACAAGTAGGATGATCAATTTGAATGGTTCTAATTATCATGTTTGGAAAGGCAAGATGGAAGACCTTCTTTATGTGAAGGATTATTACTCCTGAGAGTAAAACTGATGCAGAGTGGAATATTTTGCATAGACAGGTTTGTGGGTATTTTCGTCAATGAGTTGATGATAATGTTTTGAACCATATTAGCGGGGAGACTCATGCTCGCACTCTGTGGAACAAGCTTGAACAGTTGTATGCTAGAAAGACCGGGAACAATAAATTATTCTTAATAAAACAGATGTTGAGCTTGAAATACCATGATGGAACTCTTGTCACTGATCATTTGAATTCTTTTCAGGGAATCATAAATCAACTTGCAAGAATGGGTATCAAGTTTGAAGATTAGATACAAGGCTTGTGGCTCCTTGGCACTTTACCAGACTCATGGGAGACTTTTAGGACATCATTGTCCAACTCTGCACCAGATGGTATTATCATCATGGAATTAGCTAAAGGCAGTATTTTAAATGAAGAGATGAGAAGAAAGTCACAGAGTTCCTCTTCACATTCTGATGTCTTAGTTTCAGAAAAAAGGTGGAGAAGTCAGAGTAGAGGTCCAGGTAACAAATTCATAGAAAAAACTTCTATGATTTAAACAAATTTTTATTAACATATTTGTCTAAGGAATACATATAAAGTATTAATTATTAAAAGCTTGGTCTAAAGGGGAGAATAAAAGAATACATACATATATAAAGACCAGCTACCGAGTCTAAAAAATCTATCTTTGGCCCTAAAGCACTCGGCCCTTGCAGTCTCCTAAGGCCGCCATTGTCACTAAGCTAAATCACAATTTTGAGTTATCATTACTATTGTGGGGAAGATAAAGCTAAAGCCGATAAGATTAATTTTGAGTTATCATAAGTAGAGTTTGAGGCATTGTTTTCTTCAAAGTGAGCTCAAGTGTCCAGTGTCCTAAATAAATTATGAATTTAAGCTTCTCTTTATTAAAAAACATCATCGTGTTATAACTCTTTCATCGTTTATCTCATTTTTATAAAAAGTATATAAGAATTAATAATTTTTTACAATCTTTCATATGACAACAATACTCCATATATGAAATTAAAATATGAAGGGTTTTTAGATGACCTTATTCTTTTCAAACATCGATACGGATTATTCTGTATTAAATAAATAAATAATTTCTGATATATGATCAATATAAAGATAATGGGTACAAATATGACGTAATAATTTCTGGTGACTATAATTTTATTTAAAATTATATCCAAGTGACAAAGGAAAAACGTCTCAAATAAGTATTTATGGACAAACATGTCACTAAATTTGCTACGATTACACTTTTATAGTTACTGTGATATACTTCGTACTATCCTCTGTTTCTTATAGTTGCAACATGGAATTTTTTAAACATTCACATATTCTAATTTAACTACATTTTATTTATTCATGTATGAGAATTATATTTTTTAAAAATTATTGTTGAATTCGTCTCATTATAATTTTTTATAATTTGATTTTATATATTTTTTAAAAATAGAGAATTAAATATAATGATGATCAAAATTGTACACCGACAACGTGAAAATGAGAATGATATGTAACAACTAAAAAGAACGGAGTGAATAAAATAAAACATAATTATAATTACCAAAAGCTAGTAGGTCACATTTTTTCCACTATTCTTCTTTACCAAACGGACTCTAAGTAACATTTTAAATGAAGAAGATGTGCACCATATAAAAATCACCATCTATTCATATTCTAGATTTAGGTTCAAGTGAGAATATCATCTTAGGAGAGAAATGAGAATGATTTATAGCCATTAGATCTTGAAGTCTTTTAATATTTCATTAAGGGTAAATAAGAGAATTTGGCACCATAATAAACTTATACGGTTACTTCCATTAATCTTTCAATTGTTTCCATACATGACTCCCTATAATCATGGATGACCAATCATCCGATTTGTTTTTTATTACTTCACAATTCCAAAAGAATCTTTATCAAATTATTTTTCATTTGCTTAGCCAATAAAAATAAAATTCTTTATCTCATCATTTGATTCTTTCACACTTTCATCATTCTGAAGTTCGATATCACGGAGGAAGACATCTATTTTCCCTGTTTTGTATAAAATCTCGATCATTTCATTACTTTATGTTTAAATATATCTTCTACTTTATTTTTTAATGCATTTCATTTATTATTATACTCTATCTTTTACTAAAAAATTGCACTAATGTAATTATAAATATTGCACCTTTTTAGTGTTATAACTGCATTGCAATGTCTATGCAAAATTTTAGAAACGTGTGAGACGACAATGCACTTTTATTTATATTTAAATGCACATGTTTAAAGTGCATTTCATTTTGGGTAACATATTATCATTGTAAAATTTTATAGTGTTGTATACTTATGCACTTTTGTATATACTTGAATGCACATGACAGTATAACCATGTATTTTTTATACCCGTGTCTACTTGTTTTTATTTTTTCAATTCATTTTGATTAGAAAGATGTAGGGAAATGCACAATAGTATGTTTAAAGTGCAATTTATTTTTCAATTACGATTAGTGCAATTAAAATATTCAAATATATAATAAAATCAGTGATGCATAATTTTTCTAATAAAAGTGCATCGATTTAATATCGGAGTGTAAATGGACAAATCTAGATGGATTCTGTTGATGAAATATTAAAAATAATGCACAATTAGTATATTTTCTTTACCAAATTAATTATCCGAATTTTATGTGAGAGAATACAAAATTTAGAAATAAAATTTAATAAGAGAATTAATGTAATTTATTGTTTGGAAAGAATCGTTGCAACCTTCACAATTCCAAAGTGCAAAGGAATTTGAATAACAGTGCACCCACACAATTGACACATTTAATTGAATATCTGGATTGCATTTATTATGTAAAGTAACAACCTAAATAAATTAACTATTAAAGGAAAAAATAGTTTGAATCAACAGGCTTTATGTATTGCATTTAATGATCCAATCCTATTTGTATGAAAAAATTGAGCTACATACGGTTATATGTTTCCAAATTAAGTGATGATGACTTTTACACTTTTGCCCTTAGACTTAAAACCGTTCCTTTTAGGATACTAATAGCCATTCAAACTTCAACATAATTACCATGTGCCATAATTAATTTGTATTCAATCTCAGCCTTTGATTTCATGTATTTGATGGTTAGATTTTATTCTCATTTCTCTCCTGAGACTCCTTTCTCACAAGAACCCTCCCCTCATATTCTATATATATAACAAAGTAATAGACTTATAATATACCATTTGCCCTTTAAAAATGACACATGTACATTTGTCGTCCATATTTCACTCCCATACTCTACTTCTCCCATGTGGCATCATAAATTGAAAGATAATCCCAAAAATGGGGAGCAAACAAAACGGCTAGCAAAATTCCCAATCATCTACTCCGATGTATTTTTTTCATCAACAACGTTATTTCAGCCCAATGCATATTGCCAATTATTTTCTAATGTTACTTGATTTCGTTTAACTAAGCACCGAATTGATTGGAGATATGAGTATGATCGCTAAATCGCTTTCTTATGGTAATTTCATATATTTGAAATATAAAATATTATTTTGTTTTTTGATGCGCTGCTGAAATATGAAATAATTGTATTATGCAGTAACTAAAATCAATATCTTCCTATTTTATAAAATTGTTCTACACTATTTAAATATGAAATTGTTAATTTATGCACTCGATTAAATATAAGAATTTTTTTGATTAATATTACTCTTGGAAACATCGAGGGCAAAAATATCTCTTAGTAACTTTTATTGACTATAATTATTTTCACTACGATGTAAAATTTGAACACAATTATAGTCCCTAAAACTAGAGTTTTTTTCTGGAATAAAGCTAATTAAATAAATAAATCCCAAAATACTATAGAATTAAAAATAATCCCCAAAATACTGATAGGGTTAACCACCATGCTTCAAGTGGCGGTGCTTCTATTACAGAAGAAAAAACCATGTTCACATCTTATTCAACCGGAAACAACACAAAAATCTGCTCATTACAGTACAATCAACTCAGAAACATCAAACAACTACTCTTCATAGTCAATATAGGTTGCTAAAAAACAAAACATAGTCAAGGCACAACGAATCAATGGAACTACATTTGATCACGACACTACAAATATCACATTAAGGTTATAATAAATCAAATGTTTCATAAATCGATCAGCTAGTTCATGTTTAACAAAATAAATGAAAAGTATAAATATCACAAGTGAACGTGATCATCACCGTAAAGCTCATGTGGATGTGTGTGTGCCTAACGTCGGGGGCGTCTGCGCTGGT
Organism: Cuscuta europaea; assembly: GCA_945859875.1. Taxonomy (NCBI): domain Eukaryota; kingdom Viridiplantae; phylum Streptophyta; class Magnoliopsida; order Solanales; family Convolvulaceae; genus Cuscuta; species Cuscuta europaea. The sequence continues at coordinate 4,572,544 of CAMAPE010000035.1, read as the reverse complement.
TACAAGGCTGAAGAACCACTCTATCATGTCGTCGTGCGTGTGAAGACCCTATTGTGGATGTAGATGCCGTGGAATACTGAGAGGTGGCCACATATCCATGGTCTACTCGGCCTAATACACCATCACACAGTGCAGCAATGCCCGAGCATACCTCATGATATCCCTGTACATTTTGCCCCTCATCAAGTACAACAGTCGCTCTGTCACGGATTGTATGCAAAGCCCGTATGTGTAATGAAAACATTGTTATTAGTGATAAACAAATGAATAAATAAATAAATAAATAAATAAATATATAAAGTGATTTATGTGAATAAATTGTGTACCGTTATATGAAGAGCGACTGAGCTAGGCTGGTAATGATCGATGGGTAGAAGAAAGCTGGGAGAGATGAACACCCATGTCATGTTGTCATACAATCTCATGTAATCTGTAGAGACTGTGGAGACTACTGATGGGATCTCATCCACTATATACGCCGCTCTCTCAGCCCACATGGTGATATATTGAATATGGTGCATCCCCCAATCTTCAGTGTGCTTCCCTCGCCTTTCGATCTTGGGTATAGGGGTATAGAGGTCGAGCTGAAAGTTGTTGTCAATCACTTTGATCCAATTATCCTTCGGGAAGATGGTGTAGTCAATGGTTGTCTGTGTTGTTCCTGTCATACTGAATTGAAAAGAATGGGGTCAGCACATTAGTCCCCCTTTTTTTGGTATGGTCTTTCTCTGAATTTTCTGATGTTTTTGAATTTTTCAAAAGGGGCAGGTGGACAACGTCGAAATTTTCAAAGGCAAGACCTCAAGATCACGATCTCGAGGTTTAAATCACGAGATCATGATCTCAAGGTTTAAATCTCGAGATTAAGATCTTGAGGTTTAAATCTCGAGATCACGATCTCGAGGTTTAAATCTCGAGGTCAAGATCTCGAGGTTTAAATCTCGAGATCCAGATCTCGAGGTTTAAATCTTGATATCAACATCTCGAGGTCTAGATCTCGAGATCAAGATCTCGAGGTCTAGATCTCGAGATCAAGATCTCGAGGTCTAGATCTCGAGATCAAGATCTCGAGGTCTAGATCTCGAGATCAAGATCTCGAGGTCTAGATCTCGAGATCAAGATCTCGAGGTCTAGATCTCGAGATCCCTTCTCGACGTCGAAACGACGAGATCGAGATCCTGAGATTTAAACATCGAGTTTTTGAATCTCGAGTTTGCCTCGAAGATCAACGATGATACCCACCTGCAAGAAACAATCAAAAATATACAAACGAAATCAAAACCACTACAAAATAGGTTCGAGTTCGTCGATTTAGTTGTGTCCGAAACCAGGTTCTTCGATTCGAAGTTTGAGGAAACGATTGCAGAGTAGTTCGAAAACCTTGAAATGGTTAAGATGGAGATTTGAAAACGTGTTTCTACCTTTAAAATGTTGCGAGAAGAACAGATCGATTTAAGGGAAAGGGTTCCACAAAGAGAGATTTCGAGGGCCGTAACGAAATCAATTTCAACCTAGGGTTTCCATTCCTCTCCGTCATCCATGGCTCGTAACGAGGAAAAAGCACAGTCGATGCTCAATCGGTTCATCACCATGAAGGAGGAGGAAAAGAAGAAGCCGACGGAGCGCCGTCCTTTCCTCGCTGGAGTGTAGAGACCTTGCGGAGGCCGACAAGTGGCGACATTAGATCCTGTGGGAGATTGGCCGTAAGGTGGCGGAGATACAGAACGAGGGTCTCGGCGAACACCGACTTCGTGACCCTAGGTGGATCAATCTGATCCACAAATAACTCTCTCCCTACACTACTCATTGGCACTGCTCGTAACCAATGAGTTGACAACATGATCTCTCCCGATGGAAGTGCTGTGATGAACTTATAATCTAACTTATCTTGATGTGTTGTTAAGGATTTAGCAAACTCAAGAGATACAAAGGAATGTGTGGCTCCAGTGTCAAATAACACATTAGCATATCTATTAAGAACAAGTATCTGACCTATGATAACACTGAGGTTAGTTTATCGATGCCTCTTCTTTTTAGATGGTGAACACTCTAGCAACCGGGGCCTCTGGTAGTGCCTCAAGATGTCCTTGCTGGATGGACAGTCGCTGAAGGTACTGAATTCCATGATGTCTGGACAAACTGATAGCCTTGCTGATTCTTTTTTGGACATTCTCTGGATATGTGGCCCTCAAGATCGTAAGAGTAGCAACCTCTGGAACAAAATCTGCATTGGCCTGGATGGTTACGACCACATTTAGCACACGGCGGGAACTTCATTTGTTTATTCTGGTGTCGTCCTTATGGTGACCAGCTCCCTTGCCATTATTGCCAGTAAAGTTTCTCTTCTTGTTACTCTTCGAATTGTTCGTGTGTCCTTGTGACTGATTCTGTGACTGCAAAGGCATAGGCTGCGGTTGAGCGGGCACTGGTTCGCTAGGAAGTTGGTACTCCTTTTAAGTTGCTATAAGGACACTAACGACTAGTGTAGTTGGGGTCTGGTCACCGTTCTCCAAGTGAACTTCTATATCCTTCCTAAGAGCTGCCAAGAACATCCTCACCTTATATCTCTCTGTCATCAAGAAGACGCTTGTGTAGCAACACTTCTCTGCTTACGAATTCTCAAAGTTTCTTCCATCACCACACTCCTTTGATTGATCGCAATCAAATGGTCGATGGTCTATCGCTGTTCCTGTAATTGCTTCTGAAGTTACGCTACAACAGTTGCTAAATCTTGTCCATAGATACTTCCTTTCTCATTATTGTTTCCTTGCTCATTGCTACTTCCTAATGGATGATCATGGGTTCTTCTCTTTTTCTTAAAGCACATATGCGTAAACTTCCATTTATATGCATTACACACCTAAACTCAAAGTATGAGATTCTCACTTTTGTTCTCTATCTACTAAACTCTTCTTACTCATGTACAGAACTTTAAACTTAAACTTTAAATACTTACTTGGAAGATGATGAACACGTGTACGGTAGAAATGAAATTACGGGACAACCTGAGCTTTGATACCAAATTTGTAACGACCCTCTCAGAGTTAAAGGAAACATTACATAAACTTACTACTTAAAAAAACTGCAATATAACGGCCGTTTATCTAAGAAATAACCTTGAAAAAATCTCAAATATAAATAAAATATAACTCCAAAATAAAAGCTCAATAAAAATCTAGTTATCACCAGCAAATGTGACAACCACTTAGATCCTGGAATTTATCCAAACTTCAAATCCTCAAATAAATTAATTAATAATAATCTCTTTATTTTAACAATTGAAATACTGAAATAAAATTATAACTAGCTAGAAGCCGCCAAAGTCGTTCCCGTTAACTCATCTTGGCACGCGTTCCACTCCCTCATCATCTTCCTAGGCCTTGACCTTACCCTTAGTATCTGTACATGCGAAGAAAGAAACTGATAAGCTTTACGCTTAGTAAGTCACTATGGATCCACAAAATATTTACAAGTCTATGTCAATTTATCAATAGATAAATTTAGACTATAAGAATGCTCCTAACAAATACTTTGTTAGGAAATTGATGTAATGTAACTCGAAAGTACGGCAGCAGAAGTTTAAAATTTTTCCAAACAGATCTTTCCTGATTATGACAAAATAACGAATATGATAATTATAACAGATCTGAGTTAGAACTTACAGATCTTCCAGCCTAGCGGTGATAATCCTTGACCTTTGGTATCCACGTGATTTCTCCTTTCCGAAATAACGGTTAGATCTCCCTAAGAGAAAGGCTAGGAAATTTCTTCGCAGGGAAATAAACTGGTAATACTGAATCTGAAAACTGGTCTATTAATTATGAAGGAGGATGGTGTATTTATACTAGTTCTAAACTAGTTTTCCAATCACAATGAAAGTCTTACTCATTAATGAGTTCTAGTCCAACTAGGCTCAATAAATATTGTACTTAATTAAATAAATAAATCAATATAAATAATTGTTAGAGGGGAGGATGGCTCACGCCACTCCTTCCTCTCCTAACATTATTTATATTCTAATTTTCCTTTAATTCTAAATTATAAAGAAAATATCAACTTTATTTAATTAATATTACATCTTAATTAAGTATAATAAATCTAATTTATCAAACTTAATTAATTCTATCAAATAGAACTTTCCTTCAACATGATGAATTAAATATATTAATCTAATTAATAATTAACTCATCTTATTTTCAGCATTATGAATTAAATATTATTTAATCCAATTAATAATATTTAATTCCTTCTAACAATTCAATCGGAAGGTATAATCACTTGTTGTGTGACCCATAGGGCCTTGTATATTAAGCACTAATCAAATTAAGGTCTTAGTAGAATCCCTAGACGATTTACCAGACAAACTTAACATATAAGGACGTTTGCGAGGACTATTCAAACTCCCTGTAATATAGAGTTCATAGTGGTACGGTCCTTTCATTCAGCGAACATTCAACTAAGTCTAGAACATGATATAGTGTCTATCCCAATAACTCAGTCTCTGTCTCTCAATCTTTCTAGATGTTCCATAACGATCATATTCGATATCCAAAACGAATATATCTTTGCATTGGCCAATGACTTTATGATCCATCTAGATATGAGAAGTAGAATGTTCTCTCTTAATCTATTATGAGGAATGAATCCTTTCTTGGCTCAACTACTACTCCATGTGCTTCGTGATGCACCCAACACATGCCGTATCTACCCCGATTGGAGTGCAAGCGTTGGTCATGGTCAAAGTACACCACTCCGCACATGTAGTACGTATTGACCTCAAGTCGGAGGGCTATTACACTACTCTATACGCTGATAATCCCATAGACACATGAATAGAACTTATCAAATGGTTTCTCGGTGGGTATGCCAATATTCTCTAAAATATCTATGTGACCATCATGAATTACAGGAACTCATAGTCGTGAGATCAACTATACTTTCTAAAAGTATGATGCAGTCCACATACCAATCTTATCGCATATCATCAATATCCCATTCTTGATGATCATTGATTGGGGCTATTTTAGGACCTTATGTTATATCATATAAGCTCTCACTTACTTATTGACAACATAAATCCAAGGGAACACAATTATGAATAAAACATTGACAATCGAAAACAATCATTCATAAAGTGTAATACCATGTATATATCAAATATAAAAACTAAATGTGATCAAGTACACATGTCTTTAAAAAAATGATTGTCGCTAGGACATATATACTAACAATCTCCCACTTGGCCTAATGCCAATCACCAATGCGTCTAACACCTAGATTCTCAAAATGTCTAGTATGTTTCTCGCAGCTCAAATGTTTGGTGAAGGGATCAGCCAAATTGTCCTTAGTGAAAACACGTTCTATTGCAACCTCTCCTCTTGCTATCTGCTCTCGAATCACATGATAGCGTCTCGGCACATGTCCATTCCTCTTGTCGCATCTTGGTTCCTTGCTTGTGCAACAACACCAGTATTGTCACAATAAATGGTTATTGGATGACTATCATTTGGAACAACCCCTAATTCTTTGAGGAATTCACGTATCCATACGGCCACTTTAGCTGCTTCTGATGCAGCAATGTACTCGGCTTCTGTTGTCGAATCAGCTGTAGTGTCTTGCTTGGAACTTTTCCAGTCTACTGCTGCTCCATTGAGATTAAAAACATATCCTGATTGTGACTTATAGTCATCCTTATCTGTCATGAAGCTAGCGTCAGAGTAACCAGATGCTATTAGTTTCTCTTGTCCACCATAAACCAAGAAATATTCTTTAGTTCGTCTAAGATACTTAAGAATAGTCTTAACAGCACTCCAATGCCGTTCTCCTGGATTATTTTGATATCGACCAACAATACTAAGCGCATAAGCCACATCTGGCCTAGTACAGATCATAGCATACATGATTGAACCAATTGCGGAAGCATATGGAATCCCTCTCATGCGTTTGATCTCATCATCAGTTGAAGGACTATCCTTCTTTGATAACGATATCCCATGACCCATCGGGAGGAATCCTTTCTTAGATCTTCCATTTTAAATCGATGTAGTATTTTGTCAATATACGTGGATTGTGAAAGACCTAACATCCTGTTAACTCTGTCTCTATAGATCTTAATCCCAAGGATATAACAGGCTTCACCTAGATCTTTCATCATGAAGATATTGGATAACCATTCTTTCACAGATTTCAATAAGGGGATATCATTCCCTATGATCAGAATGTCATCAACATATATGACCATAAAGACCACGCTATCCTTGCTGCGTTTTGTATACACACACGCATCCTCATTGCTTCTGATGAAGTCAAACGATTTTACCGCTTCATCAAAACGGATATTCCAACTCCTTGAGGCTTGCTTTAGCCCATATATGGATTTCTCCAATTTACATACTGATTTGGTATTTGACTTGGATATAAAACCTTCAGGTTGTACCATGTACACCTCCTCCTTGAGGTTTCCATTAAGGAAAGCAGTTTTGACATCCATTTGCCAAATCTCATAATCATAGTATGATGCTATCGCAAGCAAAATTCGAATGGACTTGAGTTTTGCAACTGGCGAATAGGTGTCATTATAGTCAATTCCCTCTCTTTGACTATAACCTTTAGCCACTAGCCTAGCTTTGTATGTTTGCACCTTGCCTTCAGCATCAATTTTCATCTTGAAAACCCATTTGCATCCAATGAGTCTAACCCCAACAGGCAAGTCAACCAAGTTCTATACTTGATTGATATACATCGAGTCCATTTCAGATTTCATGACCTCTCACCACCTCTCTGAATCAATATCTAATATTGCTTCAGTGTAAGTCTTAGGTTCATCCTTGTCAGGAATTTCAACATCATCATGATCCTCCATGAGGAAGCCAAACCTAGTTGGTTCATGATGAATCCTAGTAGACCTACGAAGTTGAATATTTTGCGATTGTTCAGGCTGCTCATTCTGATTGTGAAGAGGTTCTCTTTCATTGGACTGTCCAATGCTCGGAGAATTTTCTGGTGCTACACTTTTAAGTGTTTCCAGAGAAGGAGAAGTAGGTGCAGAAGGAATGACAACCATGTCATTTCTTTCATGCCTAATAGGAACCACTTGCTGGTGCGAGGTGCTTCTTATATTACTCCCACTAGCTGAAGGATATCCTCCTAGAGACATATTTCCGCTTAATCCTCCCACTGAATCCTTGTTATGACCATCTAACAAGTCTTCATCCTCTATGTTATTTTGTGATTCTTGAATTTCTTCTAGTACTATCTTCTCGCGATTGAATTCCTTGAAGACCAAGTCTTCTTCTAGGAATAATCGTGCATGTCTGGAAATAATGATTTTATGTTCCTCAGGATGATAGAAATAGTATCCCCTAGTTTCTTTAGGATACCCCACAAAATAACATCTCTCACTTCTAGCTCCTAACTTATCAGTGTGCAATTTCTTTACATAAGCAGGGCAACCCCACACTTTAATATGTGAAAGAACAGGCTTCTTATTACACCATAACTCATATGGTGTCTTTTGCACTGATTTAGATGGAACTCTATTCAGAATGTATATCGAAGTTTGCAATGCATACCCCCAAAGAGATGTTGGAAGAGACGTGGAATTCATCATGGACCTAACCATGTCTAACAAGGTTCTATATCTCCTTTCAGAAACACCATTCAATTGAGGTGTTCTTGGAGGAGTCCATTGTGACTGAATTCCCTGACCTTTTAAGTAATCAAGAAACTCCTTACTCAAGTATTCCCCTCCACGATCAGATCGTAGAGTCTTGATACTCTTGTCAAGTTGCTTCTCTACTTCAGCCTTATACTCCATGAATTTCTCAAAAGCTTCTGATTTGTGTTTCATAAGATACACAAATCCAAACCTAGAGAAATCATCAATAAACGTGATGAAGTAAGAAAACCCTCCTCTAGCTTGAGTTGGGAATGGTCCACACACATCTGTGTGAACCAATTCAAGCACTTCTTTGGCCCGTAGTCCTTTTCCAAGAAAAGGTTTACTCATCATTTTAGCTGAGAGACACGAATCGCAATTACCATATGATTCAAAATCAAATGGTGTTAAGTAATTTAATTTACTTAACCTTGCTATTTTGCCTTCATTAATATGACCAAGCCTACAATGCCAAAGATATGTGGTATTTTCAGATTACTTAACCTTGGTCTTTTATTTTGTACATTTAATATGTTATGTCTACAATTAAGAACATATAAACCATTCATAAGAGGAGCATTTCCATACACAATACCATTTTGTGAAAAACAACAAGTGTTATTAGCAAAATGAAAAGAAAACCCCTCAATGTCTAACATAGGAATGGAAATTATGTTCTTTGTTATAGAAGGAACAAAATAACAATTATTTAGTTCTAATCTATAACCACTGGGTAAATATAATATATAAGTCCCTACACGTTCAGCAGCAACTTTTGCTCCATTTCCTACACTTAGGTCAATCTCACCCAGCCTAACTGCTCTACTGTCATTTAGGCCTTGCACACTATTGCAAATGTGTGAGCCACAAGCCGTATCTAATACCCAACAGTGAGAGTTAGTTGTAGACATATTAATATCAATGACAAAAATGCCTAAGCTAGAAGCACTCGGTGCTTTGGCTAGATTAGCCCTGTATATCTCACAATCTCTCTTCCGATGTCCTATCTCTTTGCAGTAGAGACATACATCATTTGGTACCTTAGCAATGTGATTTTTCTGAATGTCCTTGTCAAACATGGCTAATTCAGAAGAGCTAACATCAAGGATCTCGGGTACACATGTATCAAATACATGTTCGATATTTTCTTGCCTAAGAACGAAACGCATATTTTGTTCCAAGTCTAGAAAGTTTGGTTCAATCAGATTATTTGTATCCAAGATACTTCTCAATGATAAATTCGACATACCTAAAAGATCTAAAGAAGTTCAAATAGAACGGAATTAAAATCATATATTAATTCCTATGATCACATCTAGTTAACTAAATAATATGGACTTTTAATTATTTAGTTCCCACTATTTTTCATGTTCTTTGACCCCAATAAAAAGAACATAGATTGTTTTTACAATCGTAGTGGCCAAGATCCACATTCATATTATTATAGTCCCAGATTGGGCTGATCACTACAATAATATAATGGGTAGGTCCCTAGACCAATTGCATCAAAGCAACTCTTGGTTGATCAATTTTTCAAATTGATCGACATCCCTAAATTAACACTGACGCTTGGGCGACTCGAGCTAATTTAAGTAAGTCAAAACCATCACACGATCACAAATATGTGTATCTATAAATTAGTTCTATATTTTGTCGAATGGAATAAACACTTGGGTGAAATATTCTTCAACGAAAAAATATTTCTACTAATTTAATTATGAAGGGTGATGTCGTTATCCCAGATAAGACTTAAATTTTAATTTATGGGGAACATTTAGCGGGGTATTAAACTGCTTAATCAAGATGCTAAAACATATTATCAAATAATATGTTAATGAGATCTAACTCAAACATATAAAATCAAAGCATGCAATATAAATCCAATTTATAAACGAATATAATAGTCAAACACCTTTATATATAAGCATGATTAAAATAATAATAATCATGATTAAACCAAATAACTTTATTTGGTTTTATCCGGATGACTAAAGACTACTACGTCTCTAAGACTTCTACTACCAGTAAGTAATAATAACTAGCTAAATAATCAAGGAGTTGGTATTTTACTTGAAGTAGAATAGTGACTCAATTAATAACTGATTTTAATTTATCATTTTAAGGGGATGCCTACCGCCTTAACACCATGAAGCAGCAAGTAACTTCAAATTCAATTCTGATTTTCTTCAAAAACGTGAACGCCGATAATTGGTCTAAACTCCACAAAGTTAGAGATCCAGTTCCAAGCTAAAATTAATTAATGGTATTAAGAGGCAATTTTCTTCCCGGGACAGTGTTTGTCTAGACTATCAATAATGATAAAAAAATTCCAGGTTGTCGTAACTTGCCTTATCCGATTTCCATGAATCGCGATGAACACGGACTAATTTTAACGCAAATAAAATATGGAGTATAAAGATAAAAAATTATACCGAGTATAATTTTATCTCACGAAAATATCTACCAAAATTCGTATGATATCATTAGAATCAGTTTGGCTCTGATACCACTGTTAGGAAATAGATGTAACGTACCTCGAAAGTACGGCAGCGGAAGTTTAAAATTCTCCCAAACAGATCTTCCCTGATTATGACAAAATAACGAATATGATAATAATAACAGATCTGAGTTAGAACTTACAGATCTTCCAGCCTAGCGGTAATAATCCTTGACCTTTGGTATCCACGTGATTTCTCCTTCCCGAAAGAACGGTTAGATCTCTCTAAGAGAAAGGCTAGGAAATCTCTTCACAGGGAAATAAATTGGTAATACTGAATCTGAAAACTTGTGACTAATTATGAAGGAGGTGGATGTATTTATACTAGTTCTAAACTAGTTTCTGAATCACAATGAAAGTCTTTCTAATTAATGAGTCCTAATCCCGCTAGGACCAATACTCCTTATTAATTAAATAAGTAGATAAAACAAACCAAAATAATAATAATAACCACAATAGAGAAGTGGTCTTACGCCACTCTCTATTTATTATATATATTATTATTTAGTTTATTTACTTTTCTTTTTTAATTCTAAATTACAAAAGAAAATATCAACTTTATTAAATAATAAATACATCTTAATTAAGTATAATAAATCTAATTTATCACACTTAATTAATTCTATCAAATAGAACACTCCTTCAATATCATGATTTATATATATTTAATCTAATTAATATTTAATCCATTTTCAGTATTATGAATTAAATATTATTTAATCCAATTAATAATATTTAATTCCCTTCTTCCACGATCAGATCGTAGGTATAATCATTTGTTGTGTGACCCATAGGGCCTTGTATATTAAGCACTAATCAAATTAAGGTCTTAGTAGAATCCCTAGACGATTTACCAGACAAACTTAACATATAAGGACGTTTGCGAGGACTATTCAAACTCCCTGTAATATAGAGTTCATAGTGGTACGGTCCTTTCATTCAGCGAACATTCAACTAAGTCTAGAACATGATATAGTGTCTATCCCAATAACTCAGTCTCTGTCTCTCAATCTTTCTAGATGTTCCATAACGATCATATTCGATATCCAAAACGAATATATCTTTGCATTGGCCAATGACTTTATGATCCATCTAGATATGAGAAGTAGAATGTTCTCTCTTAATCTATTATGAGGAATGAATCCTTTCTTGGCTCAACTACTACTCCATGTGCTTCGTGATGCACCCAACACATGCCGTATCTACCCCGATTGGAGTGCAAGCGTTGGTCATGGTCAAAGTACACCACTCCGCACATGTAGTACGTATTGACCTCAAGTCGGAGGGCTATTACACTACTCTATACGCCGATAATCCCATAGACACATGAATAGAACTTATCAAATGGTTTCTCGGTGGGTATGCCAATATTCTCTAAAATATCTATGTGACCATCATGAATTACAGGAACTCATAGTCGTGAGATCAACTATACTTTCTAAAAGTATGATGCGGTCCACATACCAATCTTATCGCATATCATCAATATCTCATTCTTGATGATCATTGATTGGGGTTATTTTAGGACCTTATGTTATATCATATAAGCTCTCACTTACTTATTGACAACATAAATCCAAGGGAACACAATTATGAATAAAACATTGACAATCGAAAACAATCATTCATAAAGTGTAATACCATGTATATATCAAATATAAAAACTAAATGTGATCAAGTACACATGTCTTTAAAAAAATGATTGTCGCTAGGACATATATACTAACATACTTCACAAATAAAATTCTCAAATAGCTTCTGAGAGAGATCTCAAAAGAAATAATTTGTGAAATAATTTCTTAAAACTGATGAGAGATCTCAAAATACCCTCTCAAAACATTCTTGTAAAACTTTCTGAAAGAGATCTCATAAACTTTCTGTAATACTTTTTATGGTTAATTTTTAACTCTCTGGGCCCGTGATATATACTCATAGACGCCAATCCAACAGCTTAGGGGAGCGATCCACTAAACATATCGGACTCTCTGAAACTCTGATAACTCGATGGAAACTTGTTCCCGAGTACATATCACTTAATCTTTCACTTTAAATATTAGTTCTTTTTACAAGGACGTATGGATAATACATCATTAAAATCTTAAAATAAAAGTACTGACATAATCTTGACTATGCCAGATAATAAACATAATTTAATACAACAAATAAAATGACTCATTAAATAATTCACTAAGCTCACATAGTAGTAAATAGTCTAAAATCATCTACTAAAAATCAACCAGATTTCTTTCTTTCATTTGATTGAACAAACATGTACAGGTGGTAGTGAACTTACCTGTTATCAGCAGAACTCAAACTACTCAAATAATTGTGGCACCTTGATAACGTCTTCTGATAAGCTCTTCTTTGAAATCTTTAATTAAATATTAAATATATCATTACGATTAAATCTCATTATACTATAACCAAAGCTGAAATTCATTGTACTGTAAACCAAAACTCTGTAATTTAAACGTACTGACTGAAAGATCGATTAAATGTTCTTTATCTTTTATAGTCAAAATTGAAGTCAGTTGTAAAAGAATGATCTAGACAGCCCCTCCTTGGCCTATACTAAACAATTCATTTTGAATCAATATATCCAAGTTCCAGATGAAGAATACGGTAGTACCATAGCCAACCCAAAATTAATTAAACTTGCTATCATTCTGTTTAAATTTTCGGAGAATGAAAATAAGGTGGTTGCTCTATAAAACCTAAAGAAATCCAACAATGAACCTCTAAAACAGACTTTCGCATGAGACTAATTTGCTACTCCTGTTTTGAATAAATCAAGAAGATAGATTAGCTGATTTAAAACCAATATAAATAAAATTTGTCTTCTGAAATCTTTGGCTTACTATGGAACCAACTCAACTGAGATTTAAAGTTAAATCATGGGCTGTTCACCGCAAATCAAATCACTTGGTAGAATAGTTTGAAAAAGAACGAATTCAACTGAAAGAATAAATTAGTGGGGATATAATACACTTTACGAGAGAACCTATAAACTGTTATCTATGAAATAAATAGATGTTTTGCCAACCTTTATTTGACCAATGAAATAACAAAAATTCGTACTCTAAACAATATTGATAGAACAATATAAGTAGATAGAATACAACTCGAACTTCAACTTTTCAGGTTTTTGACTTCTTAAGTGAGAGAATTTTCGTATAGGGAGAAAGAGCAAAGAGCAGCCGCAATCAAGAGAAGAGAACAATAAATGTCGACTAATATTAGCTAAAGAGCGGACCAAGGGTTTTCGAGTGCTTCAGCGGCTCATATCGAAGAAAGTAGCATAACTTCTCTAGGGATTTAGGGGGATGTATTGTATTAGGATTTAGTGTCAAAATTTTAAAAGTACACGGATTTTAAAAGTTTAGGTGTATTCAATGTGGACTTTTAAAAGTCTATAAAAGTCTAGGTGTATTCAATGTAGACTTTTAAAGTCTATAGATGTCTAGGCATATTCAAAGTTCCGTTCATTCTTATGGATTTCAAAAATCATGGATTCTCGTGGAGTTTTAACTCATTTTTAGTACATTGAATCTCTTCAATTGTCTCTTCTCCTCACTAAAGATTTTCGTGGACTTTTCTTATATCGGTCTTCATCCCGTCCCACCCCATCCCACCCCTCTTGCCCAACTCTCCTCTTCTTTAGCCAAGCCACCTCTTCCCCTTCAATCTTTCTTCTTCTTCTTCAGCCCAGCTCGCCCCACCCCTCTTCTTCCGTTCTTTTTTCTTCTTCAGCTTGCCCCACCCCACCCCCCTCGAGCCCCCCTCGATTCGTTAATCCCATAATGGTTCAATTCTTGAAGTTTCTAAAAGAATTTGTATAAGAATCTATAGTATTACATCGTGAAATTCTGATACGTCGTCACTTAACCATTAAGAAAATAAATATTTTAACTATTACTTTCTTTCATTGTTAAATCGCTAACACATAAAAATATAATTTCAAATTAATAAATATATAACTGTAAATAAGCACACAAAATTTTACAAGATAGAAATGAAAAGAAAACATTTATTAAGAAGAAAAAGTCGATTGCAACTATGATTGTATCACATGTAGCAATTAGTGTAACGGTTGTGTAACGATTAATGTTCTTACTCATTAATAAAATGACCAAAATTCTTGAGCATTCTTGAAACTGAGTGTTTTTAATAAAAATAAATTTTGATTATTATTCTTCATTTATTCTTGTAGAACTTTGTGTTGCTATATGAATTACCTTTGTTTTATTTATTTATTTATTTATTTGGTTTGTTTGTTTGTTTGTTTCTTATCATACTCCGTATTATACAGAAGAAATTATTCAGGGTAGGACTAAAACATAGCATTCTTCTTAAAGTATGATCATATGATTGGTTTTCCTTAAATAGGACTAAATATTACATATTCACCCCTAATTTAATAAATTAATTAATATAATTAATTGTCCCTAGTTCCCTTGCATAATCAAATCGATATTATTGGTGGCGGATCAGTTTGATGACGACATCGGATCAGTCCGATGATGACAGCGGAAAACTCCGGTGACGGAGGCGGATGGGCAAATCGGTAGCTGCGATCTAAGTGAAAATTTCGACGACCAAGAGTGGTGGTCTGCATTTAAAAGTCTATGGACTTTTTGAAAGTCAATAAACTTATCCATGGATTTAAAAGTCCTTAGAATTCATTCAAAAAAAGTCTATGGATATAAAAGTCCATTGATTTTTTTAAAATCCACGGATTAAAAAAAATCCACCACAATCCATATTCAATACATCCCCTTTAGTTTAAAAGAGACTTACTTGGGTTAAGATTGATTTGGGCTCCTAATATTCTTAAAAAAAACCAACATTAAAAGTATTCTCTATTTTAAAATAAACTGATTAAGCTTTAAAACATTACTAATAGCTATCCCGCTCCCGTCCCGGTTAATATCGGTATGGGACCGGTTCGGGATGAAAAAATTGCATCCTAAATGGGTCGGGATAGTTCCGGAACGGTATCGGGATTTTTCGAATTGGGACACCGGGACCGGGATTTTCGCCCACCCCTACTTGTGTAAGTCCACATAAGTATCACAAGGTGTGGGAATAACCTGCTGCAACCCGAACTGTCGCAGTACGCGATCAGGAAAGTGATGCTCTACTACATCAAAACAAATCAAGGACACACGTGCTCGCCATGTCTCACTGTGCTCTCGGTCAACAGGAGGCAATTGTCCTAGAATCTCATGAGCGTATGGCATCCACGTCATCTATAATACAAAATATTATGACATCATTGTTTATAAAAATGTAAAACAAAGTAGTTATACTTAATAATATACATGGTATACGTGATCATCACACATGCCATCTAATGTATCTCGATAGTACCATAATCCAGCAGCAGATGATGTGTGAGTGACGTCAGGAAAAAGCCATCTGACACAGTAATGTAGAAGAATATAAAATGGATTCCAATACGGCATACATAAAATAAAAACAAATCAAACAAAATTCATAAATGTACCTACGACCCAAAGGGTCCTCGCCACAGACATGAAGTGGTCCAAGTACAGATCGATCGTGCAGATCCAAAGCATCATGAGGACCACCACCATCTATCCCATGATATTGCAGTATGATAGGTCTACCAATAGGAACATGCTCCCACGACCATAGGTGTATGAGAAAAATAAAAAACCACTCATCTCGCCACCTTGAGAATGGCAACCTAGACACAACTGCTTATATGGTATGCTAAAGTCGCACAACCCCAACTATAAAGCGCTGCTACATCAAAAGTGTCCAGAAGGGGTAAGTAAAGAACCTGCACACCTCATTACCGCTCTAGTCCTCAAATGTAGAGGCTCCCATAAACATCAATATAGGCTCTCGTGTACTGCTGGACAACAACGTCATCAGCATCAGCAGGTAAAGCAGTAAAATGCTCTCTCAACCAAGGCATCCTCAAGGCGGACCCCCCGAATATCTATCCTAGGCTCTGGCCGTACTCCCAGTAATATGTGTACCACATCAACCCATAGTCTACATGCAATCTCAATCACAGCCCGACCCTGGATCGTAGACCTGTCAGTACAGCCACATCTCCCAATGTGATCGGCACCACACCCCCAAGTAGAGCGGTGAGTAATGCTCTATCTAAATGCAGAGTCAGGACTAGCCCGTGAACACCGTAAAACCCGTATAATCGAACGTAATGTAAAATCCTAGCGCCCACCTGCACGTGGAATATTTTGCACAGGTGCTAACGACACCTATCTACCTGATCATCCAGGCCACGCCACACATCCTCGCTCTGGTGTGTGGCCTGCAATGTCAGGACTGAAGGATCAAATTGTCCGGGATCCACTGACACCTGCATCGGCGTTGTAATAGTAATATATGCATTATTTATTTTTATTTTATTATTAAAATTAATTTATTTACTTTTTAATATTGCTAATGCATTTGTGAATAAAAGAACAACATTACCCAATGGAACTCCCTACGTATCCCTGTGATCTTCTTGCACATGTCATCATGTTATGCCTTGTTTGCTTGCATAAATCGCATCTCACAGTACCTCTAGGACCTTCATCCATTTCGTTTCTCAATCTTGTAGCCTTCAGATGACCGTTAGCGTGAATCATTGACAGGTCATGCACAACTCGTGGTCTTGTGTAAGTAGGTCGATAAGCTATATTCGGTATGAGTTTAAATACTCTTTTATAAGAAGCCACATACTCCGATGATGAGAAAAAATATCAACAAAAACATCATAGGATAAGCTACGTTCTCTGCATACCGCTAAGATATGTGAGCAAGGAACCTTATAAATATTTAGTTTTTGACATGTGCAATGGCGACGGTGCAAATGCACCTTTGTTTTGTACCACCCTTTCCCACAGTTCATCCACCACAACCCGTCTCCACTTGGTATAAACTATGGCCTATGTCAAATGTTGTGACCTTGTGATGCTTTGCTTTTTCCGTATTTTTCTCAATCAGTTCAGTCACTTGCTGGTAGTAGTGATGCCCTTTTGCTAACCTTCTCTTACTAGTTTCTCTCCTTTCAACAAAATATGCATTCACACGATAGAAGGATAACTCAACTAAGGCGGTTATAGACATGTATCGTTCACTTTTTTCATGACGCTATTGAAAAATTCAGCCATGTTCGTGGTTGTGGTGACATACTTGTACCCCCCCCCCCCCCCCGTCGTGGTGTAAATATCACTTCTCCAAACCAATGTTCACAAGATATTGTCGTGCTTGTGCCTGCAGTTCGCCTATCCTATTAAATCCACCATCAAATTTTTTCTTTTTCCATTGACTAGCTGTCCAAATGAACAAATTCTTCAAGTGGATGTCTTTAAATTGAGTATGCAGATTAGAAGTAGCACGCCGTATGCAAAGCCTATGTCGTGCATCCGATTCCTCCCATCCACTACTTACGTCATTAAGTGCCTTCACTATTAAAGCATGTCGATCTGAAACAACACACAATTCTCTGCGTGTGATAAAATAACGTATGCACGCCATAAACCACGATCAAATCTCTTCATTCTCTACTTCACAAATAGCAAACGCCAAAGGGAACAGTTGATTATTAGCATCACTATCCATCGCCACCAACAACATACCTTTATACTTTCCATATAAGTGTGTTCCATCAATGTTAGTAAGAGATGACAATGTTTAAAGCCCTTAATGAATGGCTTAACACCAAAAAACTCTGTGAAACTGCACACAGTCGGTGGTACCCGAAAGACGGAGAAAATTAGGGGCACGAATTTAAATGTGTGTAATATGATACAATAAAGATACTAATAACTCGTTGGTACCTGAAAGAGGTGGGTACCAATGCACGACCGTCCTGGATTGGAATGCTGTATTGCCAACATTAAATGGGGCAAGTCAGAATACGACGTCTCCCAATCTCCAAATATTTCACCGATTGCTTTTTGCTTAGCCAACCAACTTCGCTTGTACAAAGGTACATACTCGTACTTTTCCTTCATAAGCTCACTAATAGTGCGAACTTTTAGTGATGGATTAGTACAAAGAAGATCAATAATTTCACGGGATATAAACTGAGTTGTGATACCAACATGGTCATTGTTATCGACATTACCTAGACAAGTAGGTATATGTGGATCAGCATAACGAACAACTTTGAACATATCTAGCCCCACATGTTTCTTAGTATCCCGGATCCACCAAGTGCAACCACATTCTTTTTTCCTTTTACACTTTGCCACCTATTTGTGTTTGTGAGGCTTTGCAAGTGCGAAAACTTGGTTCCTCTTTACAGAGTACACTCCAACCATGTTACAGTTGTTTCTTATCATCAAACTCTTGCCCAACCTCAAATTCACCATTGGTAGAGAAGTGGCTAGAAGTTGTACAACCCCTCCATGATTCATCAAATCTCGCAGGGAACTTATAAACTTTAGTGTAGTGGCTGAATGGAGCATTGACACTTACGAGATCACCACCATCTTCATTTGAATATGTTAGTGTGTCACGGTTCACATGTTCAGAAACATTGCATCATTGTTCATGTATCTTCCATTCTCATGTGTAACCATATTCATCACAACTAAAACACTTGTGGATGGGCAAGATAATGACAGGTTGTCAGGTTGTATGGGCAACACAATCACTTCTTTAACATATATCTACATGGTGTGCACAGAAAAATTCGTGATTAAGGTCCACATTCCCGTAACGGCTTTGTCCTCAGGAAGATGCATCAACATGTATGATCCACCATGAATGAGATATTTAACATTCAAATCCAACTTGTTCATACAATTGACAGATGTGGCGGTATAAATTTTATTCATTAACTTAGCCACATCCACCCCACACGAAACAACAATTATCTTTCGACTTCCTCTTTCATAATGAATTCCGTTTTACTCCTCGATAATATTTCCTCCTCGATAATATTTCCTCCTCGATAATATTTCCTCCTCAATGAGAAACATTCCAAACAACTATGATGTATGCCGCTATTTGAAAATTCCACTACAATTACTTTAATTCAAACGAATTGTATTAAATCATATATATCGCTTTTATTATTAGATTCAATTTAAAAATTAGATAGATACATATTAGGATTTCATACAATTTCATTTAAACGGATTTCTATTCACTCAATCCAACCAACACAATAAATAGTTCAAATTCTACAAATTATATAAATTCAAGCATACTAACAACATTAACAATTTATATATTTCATAACATCAAATACAAAGAAAATAATCCAAAACAACAGCAATTTCGAGAAAAAAATATCTAGCATTAGCAAAAATGGTGAAATACATCGATTCAAACGGTTGAAAGTGGGCAGAATAGAGCATAAACTGATAAACGCCCTCGGGTACACCATGTCTCTTTTTCCCTTTGATTTGAGCTTCGTTTGGACGATATCCGGCTGGAACTCTGACTGGGGTCGCCGTTTTGTAGCAGCAGTCGCAGAAGGGGGATATTTCGCAGAGGAGGGTTTTGTTTTGTTTCGTTCATCGTCTAGGAGGAAGGAGGGGATAATTCGTTTATAAATCAGCCGCTACTCTAAGTGGCGGCTTTCGTACAGTAAGAGAAGAGCTATCACTCCGAGTGGCGGCTTTTGTATTGTAAGTGAAGAGCCGCCACTTGAAGTGGCGGCTTTCCTTAACCACAGTTAACCCAAGAGTATTTTGGGAATTATTTTTAACTGAGCAGTATTTTGAGAATTATTTATTTAATTAGCATTATTCTGGAAAAAACTCCTAAAACTAAAGTTACTAATTCGTATTTTTGTCCACTATTTTTATTAGTAATATTAGTGGAAAACAAATCTAAATATAAACCTACTCCATTAAATGATTATCAAGCTCATTATCCAACTTTTTTTTATCAAACCGCAATTCTTGATTTCGCGCACTGAGTTCTTAATAATCAAAATAATTAAGATTTAAATTGCTTTTTCGACTGATGTGTAGCGGGTCATTTTATTTATTTTTCATATAATAGCTAAAATAGGTTCAAAAATGATAATAACATCATGTGCTTATAAAAACTATTTGCATTGTAATTATCCTGGAAAATAACAATATGTTATTTACTTTTCATTTTTCAGAAAAACATCGCAATGTTCAGAATAATGTCAATGCTATCAAATGTTATATCACTTTATTGATAAAAATATGAAGCTTCACATATGAATATCATTAGAGAATCATATCACCCTTGAAAGCAAAAAGTTTTGTTGAAAAATGTCAATATCATTAAAAGTAGCATTATTGGTAAAATGTGAAAATATACATTTGAGTGTCATTTCAACTTGACATGAATTTAATGAAACTAAATAATGTTTTTGTCAATTGATCAATTTAATGAGCTTATTTGTTTCATGGAGTAGTTTTTAGTATTGACTATTTATATAAACTTTTAGATTTTAAATTTTGATGAATATAGAAAAATTATAACATTCTCAACAGCACAAATCAAACAATTAAGATTAAAGACATTATTGTAAATAAAGTTATTTATATTCAATCCAATTTTTGACGTCTCATAAGAGTAATACTTGCTTTTAATAAATAAAGAAATTGAAATCATTAGATTCATTTTAACCGAAATCGAAATATGTCTTACCATAGTCCCGTCAGGAAGATTTACACGCTCACTCTCCCTCATTTGTGTGTGTTTAACACTTCACTCCGGTAATCGCCTCTATTAAATTAAAGAATGTATCACATAATAATAGATTTCGCTATATGCAATGTCCAAACACATATTTGATTGGTTATCCACAATCATGTACATCATAATTTCAATTCAGAATGTAGACCAACCATGATCCGATCCAACTCTATCTTTACAACATTATATTTCTGTATTATATAATTATTAGTATAATACAATTCGAATATGTAAATTTCAACTTCAATATGGTTTGTAACAACATATAATTGAGCGGAAGAATTTTCTTTCTCATATATAGTGTCTTTTGGTACTCCGTATAAGATAAGCGGACTTAAAAATGATCGGGAGAATTTTCTCTCTCATACATAGTGCTTTTAAGTTTTCCCATCATTTGCAATGGAGCCAAAGGTTCATTTTTTTGGCTTGAGATTATGATGGAATAAAGCAAAATGGCTCACTAAACTGTCTGCGCTTCTTTGTTATGGAGCAGCAGTCGGTCCATGCAATTTTGGACGCGATTTTCACTATGGGTCATCCGGAAACAGTCTCTCTGTGCTTTAGTACAGGGGTAAGACTGCGTACATCCGACCCCCCCTTACCCCACCGTAGGTGGGAGCCTTTGCGGCACTGGGGTAAATGAAAATGAAATACATAGTGCTTTTAAGTATAAGAAGATAAAATAAGATAAATGTAGTAACAACTCTAATTGAACGGGATAATTTTCTCTCTCATATATGTAGTGCTTTTAGGTGTGGTAGATAATCTGACTAATAATTGAGTGGGGACATTTTTTGTTACATATGTAGTGCTATTGGATACTCTCTCCGTCCCTTAAAACATTGCCAAGTTTGACTGGCATGAGGATTAATAAAGTAAAAACTGTGTGGTTGAGATTTGTGTAGACGAGAGAGAATTAACCGGAACCACAAATTCTTTACTTAAAAGAGAAAGTGGCAAAGTTAGTGGGACATCTAAAAAAGGAAAGTTGGCAAAGTTTTAAGGGACAAAGGGAGTATAAGATAAACGAACTAATAATTGAACGACTGAATTTCGTTTCTCATATGCAGTGATTTTAGCTAGGTATAATAACCGGATTAATAATTGAGCGGGAAAATTTTATTTCTAATATGTAGAGCTTTTACATATATGAGATAACATAAGATAAACAGACTAATAATTGAGCGGATGAATTTTCTCTCACATATGTGTTGGCTCTATCCTTTCAAAATCAACGTGTTGACCGTGTTGCTCCTAAATTGACCCCAGTCACTATCTAGCTCCGAGAATTGACCTGCAAAATAATCACTAAAAAGAACTAAAAATATATTAGTGGCTCGAGACGCGGCAGACGCTGTCCTAAGGAATTATTTCCGGCGTATGGAAATTTCCCCCAAGATATAACGAGCCCTTCGATTATAAAACCGGTGCGAGAACTAACGAGAAGAAAACAATATATAAACCCAGTAATAAAAGTGTACTGTTCATTTGCCGTATACTTGTATACACACTACATCACCGTATATACTTTATCATCTAGAAGTAAAGCATATACACACGTATTAATCTATGAAGAGTAATGTATTCATTTTCTCAAGATTTGAGTATGACTATTCCCCTCTTAAAACACATTTGTTTTCCACCGTTGTGCACTATGCATCGAGTATATATACTCCTTACTCAAAGTAACGTTCAAGTATTAAGTAATATATTAATTAATTATAATTAATAATGATAAATGATTCCCCATGCAGCCAAGCTAATTGCAAACGTACGTTTAGAAAACTACACTCATGAAAATGCTATTTTACTAAAGATTAATGACAGTAAACGTTACCTTAACATTATTACTAAAGATGATAAAACCAAAACACATTTAATACTCCCAATGTATTTTAACAATAATATTTTATTCATTTAAAATACTCTCAATTTTCCAATAATCCCCCACATATTTCAAATGAATAATATTAAGTATTTAAAAATATTAATTCCTTACTGGGTTTCATATATGGGGTGAGATTTTGCAATCTGGTGTCCGTAGACTTGAACCAGACCTAGACGCCTAAGTCTTTAAATACCGAGTTTATTGGTGAAACGTATAGTTTCTATGAACCAATAATCTACTTTGGTAAGTCAGTGTCTTAGGGGATCATTTTTCACCCCCACCTTTCTCGTCGTTAACGCCGTTGTGCGCCTCTAGGCCGTGCGCGTGCTTGGTTTTCTTGAGTGCTCTAGAAGCATTGTCAATGTTTCATGGAGGCGGCCCTACCTCACACTCATATAGGTGACTTCATCAAGTGTGTCCCGCACTTAACACCACCTGTAAGGGCTATGACAGTCATTAAGAGTTTTAACTCAACCTCACAAAGAGATGCAGTCTAGCCTTTCACATCATAGAAATGGACATTTTACAAGGCTGGCAGAACAAATAGAAGACTTGTTATTACCCATTTCAACTTGCTTCATGGGATCTCCAATCACACAAGTTGGGTTCCCATCCCTATTTGTTATCAAAGTGACATTAGTCCATTTCCCTCGATGTTTAAATTTATCATTTAACGTCCTAGGGATTCTATCAAAAGGAGTAGCTAATTCCTTTTAACTTCACAAAATTAATGGAACAATTCCATTCTCAAACATCATTGCACCACTTTTAAGGGTGAATGGATATCCACTATTTTATCTCATGTGAGTCGACTCATATTACGTCGTTGTATCCCGGCAATACAACGGATAACTCTCAACAAAATATACATCGATGTGACACTTTTGTACATCGGATAATTTCACTAATATGTTATATCCTAACGGATAATTCTCAATGAAATATATATCATCATTGTATCATTATAGTACAATAGATAATTCTCATATATAACATCGTTGTACCTTTCTAGTACAACGGATATTTCTCAATTAAACATATGATCGTTGTATCAATATATTACAACGGATAATTTGAACCATAATTAATGATACCTCTCGAATATCTCAATAACTTAAGGTATCCCAACCATCACATTTGGATTTCATACATTGGCTCAATCTTCAATTCCATCATTTTAAAAACATGAAGTGTCACACACATTTAATTGTAACAAACTCATACTTTTTATTTATTTATCAAAGTCATAAGGGATATTCACATTTTGACATTGAAATGTCAAACTTCTTAAGAAGATTCTCAATACAATGATAGTGAAATACCAACATCCATCCTTGTGACTTTAATACTCAAAATTACTTTTATTATATTTATATATCAACTCAATATAGCTATTGAAATAAGCATATAAGAAATCCCAGCAAAAAATATTCACTAATGCACCACTTAATGTATACACATTATTTTTCAAAAAAAATTACCATATTAATCTCAAAGATATTATAGTTTAAAGTATTGCATACTAGCAGATTAATTCTTCAATTTAAGAAAACCGTGTATATGCTCCACTATTTCGTCTTATGTAAAAGCATCCAAAAGTTGCAAAACTCATTTTTACTCAATGAGATGGGTAGTAAAAATTTAGCTAAGCGCCCCCACAATTTTAATTATTCCAAACCAAGTGCATAACTCTTCTAAAATTCAATAATATCTATTTTATGAAGATAATTTCTAGCTCAACTTTTATTTGCACACCAAGATTTTACCATAGCTCACCTTTAAATTTAAAGAACATATTAAAATTTAGTGTATATAAAAAAATCATCAGTATAATGTATATAACATCATCATACCATTATAGTATGAAGGATAACACTCAAATATAACATCGTCGTATCATTCTAGTACAACGGATAATTCTCGATAAATTGTGTCATCGTTATACTCATTTAGTACAACGGAAAACTTGATAGAATATATATGACATCATTGTATCGTAATAATACAATGGATAATTCTCAATAAATTATTCCATATTTCATTAATACAATGGTTGTTTAGCTCACCAAATACATTTTTGTGTTTTCGAGTTCATCACAATCTTCCGACAATTTTGCCGGATCTCAGATAGTGTGTTAAGTTTAATAAATTCACACTTTGAGCATCAAGATAAATTTCTATAAAATGAACAATATCAAACTACAAAATTATCCTTAAAATCCAACTCAATATATCTCCACGCTCAATTAATAATAAAATTGACACATATTATTTGCATCCACAATTTTTGAATTTCACTACAAATCAATTAATACCCAGTATAATATACTACGCATATAAAAGCACACCACACATGCACAACAATTATTGTATCTCAAATACCCCCACATTTTGAATATTTGAAAAAAAAAATTAGGCTCATAGACAATTCTCATATAAAAGAAATGGTCCATAACATTTTTTTTTGAGAAAAATTTAATACGCAGTAATTATAATAAATTTATAATGTTGGGAATACATGAAGTTCAATTCTAACTTTTAAGCACCGGGCAAGCTTTTCATATGAATAGCTTTAAACTTCGGTCATTTAGCTATTCACATTAACATTACATGGCACTGCGTAAGAAGTAATATGCCACATATTAAAAATATCAAGCAAATTGAAAAGAGTATAAATTCACTCAGTAATTTTAAAATATTTGGCACACAAAATTCATGATTACAATAACTTTGTCTCAAAATTTACTCATTATTTTCCATTAGTCAAAACCACATTTTTTCAAAAGGGAAACATAAACTGAAATAAATCAAAACTCGGACACTTGGAATACGTTATTTAAAGATAATAGTTTTGCATTCACAAATGAATTTTGTAGCCTCAAAATCTACCAATTATTCATTCACATCCGTCTCTATCCAAATTAAAAATTAACCGCAATAATTATATAATCACCCGCAACAAAATTTATTTTTATTTTGATGGAATTTTTCTTCTTCATAATTTTCATTATATAAAAAAATGATGTTTATACTAAAGGTTGTTTGTAACGAGAATAGTGATAAACGCATACCACAAACTTGATCATTTAGCGGGAGCTAGAATTTTCACCTCTTGTCTCAAAGAGAATTTCGGGCACGTTGACAATTCCATAGGTGTAATCTTTATTCGGAAATAATTCCTTAGATTGTTGGTTCTATCCTTCCAAAATCAACGTGTTGGCCGTGTTGCTCCTAAATTGACCCCAGTCACTATCTAGCTCCGAGAATTGACCTGCAAAATAATCACTAAAAAGAACTAAAAATATATTAGTGGCTCGAGACGCGTCACACGCTATCCTAAGGAATTATTTCCGGCGTATGGAAATTTCCCCCAGATATAACGAGCCCTTCGATTATAAAACCGGTGCGAGAACTAACGAGAAGAAAACAATATATGAACTCAGTAATAAAAGTGTAGTGTTCATTTGCCGTATACTTGTATACACACTACATCACCGTATATACTTTATCATCTAGAAGTAAAGCATATACACACGTATTAATCTATGAAGAGTAATGTATTCATTTTCTCAAGATTTGAGTATGACTATTCCCCTCTTAAAACACTTTTTTTTTCCACCGTTGTGCACTATGCATCGAGTATATATACTCCTTACTCAAAGTAACGTTCAAGTATTATGTAATATATTAATTAATTATAATTAATAATGATAAATGATTCCCCATGCAGCCAAGCTAATTGCAAACGTACGTTTAGAAAACTACACTCATGAAAATGCTATTGAGAAATGGTGCTAAATAGGAGCTTAACTTATGGTATGTAATTAAATAAGAGCTTGACTTTTTTTACTCCTAAATAGGACCTAATTTTAGGAAGTTTCCAAAATTGCCCCTGTTTCTTAAACTAATACAGAAGCTCAGATTTCCGTTATTTTCATTCTCTCGTTCAGCTTAGCCTTCCAAATTAGATGATCTTCATCTCACCTTCGATGAACTGCTGCGATCGATGAACTGCCGCCATCGATCAACTGTTGTGATATTCACAGACTATCGCTCACATGTTATTTGCTACGATCACATAGTTTTATCGTTCGCTTTTTGTTTGCGACAATCATCTTCACCTTCATCTTCGTTTTAAATTTCAGGTAATTAATTTTATATTCTTGAATTGTATGATGATTGTGTATCAGAATTGTTTTCATTTGTGTTTACTTGTTGATAGTCGTATGAAGTTTTATTGTAGTTCTATGATTAGGAGAGTTGGAAGTATTATGAATGCTTTATCATCATTATCGTTTTTCCTGTCTCTAATCTTCTTTAATGTTCATTATTTTTTCCTTCTTTTCATATTTCTTATTACATACGCTTTACTCTTCCTGATTTATCTTTGGTTTGACATTGTAGATAATTCATGACATTGTTTTAAATTCATGTCATTTGTTGTATTTCCAGGTGTCGCAGACATGGATAATAATATTCTTGTCATGGTTAAAGTTGATGGATACTGGAATCCTGAAAATGTGTTTCATAATAAGCACACGCTTGGTGTTTCTGTTTTGTTTGGTTCTTCCTATAGTGATTTCTGTGATAATTTGATACATAACATTTTCAAGGGAAGAATCGATAAAGATTTTAGGATATCTTACATTGTTGAGTCATGTCCTCCCCCTATTTTTATAGATGATGATACAAGCCTTACTTTTTATCTAACTTTGAAAACCTTACATCCATCTTTTTCCTAGTTTCCAATTTGTGTTGAGTTCATTGCACATCAAGTTCCTTCAAAATGTCATACCTCTCATAATACTTCTATCCTCATACCTTCAGAAAGTATATCATTTGATTCACCAAGTGTTCCCTCTTCTTCTTCAGTTGATTCTTTTTTGTCAACTGGTGTTTATAAGGATGTTAAAGTTTATACGCACACTGATCCTACCACTATAGCATTGTATGTTATATACAAGAATAAACATGATCTTATATATCACTTGAAGTTGTATGCCATTGAGAACAACTTTCAGTATGTGACTAAAACTTCAAGAAAAGAAAGTTTACATGTTTTTTGTCCTGATGAGAAATGTGAGTGGGATGTTCGTGGTGTTCGTCTTCCTGATGTGGACTTCTTTCAGATTCGCAGGTTCAATTGCAACTTTAACATTTTTATTTATTTATTTATAGTTGTAATTATCAGTTACATTAACTTTAATTTTCACTTCTTCTTTTTCAGATTTGATTCAACTCATTCTTGTTCAGTGGATTTCAGAGAGGGTGATAACAAGCAGGCCACTTATGACATTGTTGCAGGCATGGTTATTCATCGTTACTCCAATGCTTCTAAGAAACCCTATCCGCCAAATGACATAATTGACGACATCCGTAGAGAATTTGGCATCTCTTTGTCTTACCGTAAAGCTTTGGCAGTTAAGCGACATTCAATGAAGCTTCTCTTTGGATCCAATGAAGAGTCATATCAATTATTACCTTCCATGTGCCATGTCATTGGAAAAGCTAATCCACAGTTTGTCATAACTCTTGTTCGTCATGCTGATTCTGTTTTCAAGTACATGTTCATGTCATTGTCTGCATGGAGGGAAGCTTGGGATCACTGTATTCTTGTCCTAACAGTTGATGGTACTTTTATGAAGGGCTATTTCAAAGGGACTTTGCTCACTGCCTGTACCAGGGATGCCAACCTTCAGCTTGTTCCATTAGCTTTTGGGATATGTGATTCAGAAAACAAGGATTCCTGGAAATGGTTCTTTTCACAGTTGAAACTGGCTTTATCTTATAGACACAATTTATATATTGTTTCTGACAGGAATGCTGGAATTATTAAATCTGTTAAAGATGTCTTTCCTTCAGCTGGACATGGTTATTGTGTTCACCATTTAGCTGGTAACATTCGGTCGCAGTTTAAGGGTTCTGCTGATGGTAAAGAGTGGAAGTTTAATGCTGCAACACGAGCTTCTACTTACAAGGAGTATCAAGAATATATGGCTTTGTTGGATTTGGAGGATCCTCGTATAAGAGCATATTTAGATAAGATTGGAAGTGATAAGTGGGCAAGGTGCATGAGTGGTCCGTATAGATATAATATCATGACTTCTAAATGGGCTGAGTCCATGAATAATGTCAACATTTGTGCTCGAGAGTATCCAGTAGCAAAATTAATTGATTTTATTCGTGAACGAATGCAAAAATGGTTTACAGAGCGTCGTGATTTAGCACATTCAACTACAACTATTTTGCCTAAAGAGCGTGAACATGAGCTTATAGTTCTGCAACGTGAAGCATTTCGTATGCAGGTATGACATTGTGTTTGTTAATGTTTGACATTGCTTGTTAAAGTTGTTGACATTGTGTTTAAATCTTTGACATTTTCTCATAATAACTGAATTTCATTTTATTTTTCCTTTTTGCTTAGATTAGTTATTTACTGTTGCAGGTGAAGCCTTCTTGTGCTTACGAATTTCAGGTTGTTGATAGGCGCTGTCGATCTTTTTTTGTTGATTTGAAGAAAAAAATTTGCACATGCTGTGCATTTCAATTGGATCAATTTGTTTGTGTACATGCTGTAGCAGCGATTTCCAAAGCACCAAACATGTCATGTTATGATTTCATTTTCTCTTTTTATAAACGTGACGCGTTGTGTGCTACTTACAATGGGATTGTTCATCCAATTTGTGATGTTGCTGCATGGAATGTCCCTGCTGATGTTCAAAGTATGATCTGCGAACCACCTAAGTGTGAAAAGAGGCCAGCTGGAAGGCCAAAGAAGAAGAGGATACCATCTGTTGGAGAGTTTCCTACATTTAAAAAATCAAAAAAACAGAGATGTCCACGTTGTACTGGTGTTGGGCATAATCAGAAGACTTGTAAAAATCCAATTCCCCATGTTTAAAAAAATCAAAAAACAGAGATGTTAAAGTTGTACTGGTGTTTTTGCACTTTAGCAATACATTTTTACTGCTAAATACTATTGGTGTATTTGACATTCTTATATTTAGAATGACACTTTTAAATTTAATTTCTGAAATTTAGATTGAGATGTTCACATTTACCATTTCATTTTCTATCCTTTGCAATGATAAAACATTTCTAGAATGGCATTCTGGCTATAAAATCATTCTCATTGTCATTACATTTTCAATGTAATTTTTCAATATCAAATATATTTGGATAATG
Source organism: Cuscuta europaea (assembly GCA_945859875.1). Taxonomy (NCBI): domain Eukaryota; kingdom Viridiplantae; phylum Streptophyta; class Magnoliopsida; order Solanales; family Convolvulaceae; genus Cuscuta; species Cuscuta europaea. The sequence goes on along the minus strand of CAMAPE010000035.1, from coordinate 4,542,640 downwards.
TCATTTTCTAATTTTTCAATATCATTTGCAATGTCATTACAATGGTAATGTAAAAACGCATTCTGGCAATAAGATCATTGTCATTGTAATTACATTTTCAATGCAATGTCATTTTCTACTTTTCAATGTCATTTGCAATGTCATTAGAATGATAATGTAAAGACAATGAATGCATTGATATTGTGAATGTCATTGAAATAACAATGCTATTTCAATGTCAAAGATATTGTCATGACATCTGAGATACTGTTCAATAAAATGGAATGACATTCAAAATGCACTATAATAACATTGGAATGTCATTTGCATAAATTGAACAAAATAACGAAGTGCAATAATTTGTTCAATGCAAACAGATAGTAGTTGTTTCACTAAGTATATTACACACGATTGTATTAGAATATCATATCATATCATATAAAGCACTTCAGTCCTGCCCACATCTTCACTTCGCTGCCACATCTTCAACCCAATGCTTCCTTCATCCTTCTTTCGTTATACAGTATCAGCTCTGTCATCATTTTTTCTCTAAATAGGGGCATGTCTTCAGATTTGATTTCCTGAATATCCCTTCCCATCATCAGAAATTCAGCAAATTTCAAAACAAACATTCCACAGTTTCCACTGCATGAAATAAAGGAAAAAACACAACATTAAAATCTAATAATTTTATTAGACAAAAATATATATATATATATCAATATATTGAACTTACCAATCATCCTGTTGTGGACAATTTTCCACTGCTTGAACTGTGAACTTATCATCTTTTATATGTTCCATCATGTCATACACTCCGTAATTGTCAAGGATAAGATGTAACATCTCTTTCAAGCAAGGAAGATATTCAACAATGTCTCTAAGTGATTGACCCCGATTTGCTTTTGAATTGTAAACCCTTATTATTTTGGTGGTCATTTCTATAACCAGTAACACCCAATGGCTACCATTACACACAGGCATGTACACAAAATCTGATTCACTCCATGGCATTCCATATTCGCATGTCATTCCCAAAATTTCTGACACTATAGTATCATGGTCAGATGCATCTTTCAATGTCTTATTGTTATTCTTTATTTCGTTATGTGCTGTCTTCAGAATTTGAATGAAATATGGACCCACAGAAGCATATTTCTGTGGTAATTTGTATTGTGCTCTTTTGAAATTCAAATAGTACATGCACACTGCCATATGCTGCAATATAAAGAGTTTCATAAATATTTAATAAAATTATAAATTTACATAGCAAACAATTTGAGTATTTATTATATTAAACCACTACTTACAGAATCAGTCAGCCATTCTTGATTGAAAAACAGTTCGTAGAGCCATGTTTTTGACCTTATCTCAAAGTCATCAACTATAAAAGGCATTTTGTCCAGAATCTCAAAATTCTTTTTGTACTTCCTAGCATCCTCAAATTTCCTCCTATTTTTCAGCAGTCCAATATTCAAATAAGTCCTTGTTTTCTCAATTGCATTAACAGGTGGCATCTCAAAAGGGTCAAGTGAAAATGGCCCGTACAATAGCTTTCTTTCTTTCATTCTTAGTTTCAGCATTTTCTTCTCTAGCCTTTCCACCTTAGCCTTCTTTCTTTGTTGCACAAGTTCTGTAGGAGTGTATTTGTCAGGTTGAGTGGCAGTCCTTTTTGGCCTTTTAAACTTTGCCAATGTCTCTTGAATAGGTATTCTTTTTGTATAAACCTGCATTGTGAAATTCAAATTATATTCCACTCCCAATGTCATCCGCAATGGTATTGATAGAAACTATGTAATTGCCAATGAGATGCCATTAGAAATGCCATTATCAATGTTATACTATTACCAATGTCATTTCTCAGAGTCATTGTAATCGCATTGTACTTCATACAATGACATTCGAAATGGCATTGCCAATGGCATTGTACTATATAGATTGCCAATGTTATGGCATTTTAAATGCCATTGTCAATGATATATCTATAACATTCTCATGACATTTTTAGGAAATCTTATATTATCACCAATAAAAATTTATGTTGTTATTTAATTTACTATTTACCACTATTGCTTTTTCATTGTTACTTCTGAATTCCTTTTCTCCAGAACTCTGACCATCTTTATCCTGCAGTAACAAATCTGAATGTCACAAATAGACCTATAGAAATGTTTTCAATTATCATTGTCATTACCTTGTTTTTTATAATATCATTCACAATATTATCGACCTGCTGTAGATCTTCAGGTGAAAATTGAGTGTCTCCCAACAATGGAGATTTTTCATTGTTAGACATTGTCTTTTCAGGAGGTGTTGGAGTGAAGTGCAAATCAAAACTTGGCATATCAGAACCCCCCATATTCTGCACTTCTTTAACATTTTCTTTTTCAAACACTTCTTCTACCTTTTCTTCTTCCATTTCCTTTACAGAAACTTCGTTTTTAGAGATTTTATCCTCCCCAGATTCATCAGACTCCTCAGCATCTGGCTTATTATCATTTTTTTCACCCTCCCCAGACTCCTCAGCATCTTTTTCTTCCCCAGACTCCTCAGCACCTGGCTTATCATCATTTTTTTCACCCTCCCCAGATTCCTCATCATCTTCTTCTTCTCCAGACTCCACAGCATCTTGCTTATTATAATCTTTTTCACCCTCCCCAGACTTCTCAGCATCTTCTTCTTCTCCAGAATTATCAGACACCTCTACATCTTCTTGTTCACTAGAATCATTCTCTTCATATTCTTCCTCAGTTGTGTCATCATCAGAACTTGTATTACAGTCAAGCTCAACTTCTTGTACAATCTTCTTCCCCTGCACTGTCTTGCCAGAATCTTTTATTTCATACCCTTTCTTCAGAAGCAATGCCAATATCTGCTCAAACATTTTATCATGTTTCTTTAGGGTATCTTTGATACCCTTCAGCTCTTTCAAACATATTACTTGAAACTGATCTTGTTCAGAGTTGCTTTGACTCTCGGTTTCTGCCTGCTCTTTACTTTTTTTTGCCTTTTGTTGCTTTCCTTCTCAAAGTAGTACTTTTCTTGGCTTTTTTGAATTCAATTTCCGATTCCTCTTTACCATTCTTGCTTGATGCTTTTCTTTTCAAAGCAGTTTTTTTCGGTATTCTCTGTGATCTTCTTTTATCTATTCGAGACTGCATCTTGCCTTCATTGTCACTCTCATAAATCACCTTCTCCACAGCTGCATTCACATCCACTATGCTTTTCTCATTTCTGGTTGTCCACATATTTGCTATATTAGCATCTTCAAGCTCTATTGTTGTTGGAACAATAGGCTGGAACTCAAACTGCAATGGTTGTAATATCATAAGTTTAACAAATCAATATATCTTTTAAAATTATAGATTTAAATGCATTATATTAAATTAACAATGTTATCAATTTCATTTCCAATGTCAATGTCGTTCAAATGTCAATGTCATTGGCAATGATAAGTCATTGCCATTGTTGTGTTATTGGAATGTTATACCATTTTCAACGACAATGGCAATGTAATAACATTGTCAATGGCAATGTGATAACATTGTCACTGGCAATGTGATAACAATGTCACTGGCAATGTGATAACAATGTGATAACAATGTGACTGGCAATGTGATAACATTGTCAATGACAATGTAATAACATTGTCAATGTGACTGGCAATGTGATAACATTGTCAATGGCAATGTGATAACACTGTCAATGGCAATGTAATAACATTGTCAATGACATTGGTAAAGAAATAATAAAAATGAACTATTTTACTGTAATTAGTATGTAGTTACCTTTTTGTTGTCAAAAATATCCTCAGAAACAACTTTAGCAGAAGGCTTTTTCAACAAGCACCACCTTGTGATCCTTGGAACTGCATCCTTTTTGGTAGTAATAACTTTGCACATCTTCGCTCTTGATAATGCTGGGAATGTTTCAAATGCCCAAATTTGTATGGCAAACATATATCCAGGAAAATTATATCTTCCTTTGTCAGATTTGGACATGTTTTTGGCACATTTCCCAACATTGTCAACAAGGTCCTTCCAAACAACCTCACCCCATGCATAGGAATTAAATTTATCCAGATCATTCACCAAGTTAGCATAGGCCATTGGCATTGTAATGGAGGTCTGATTTCCCAGGAGCAGATTTGATAGGACATACAATAGTGCCAGTTTCACGCCATCACCTGGCTTTGCATTACTGTCCTTCCTATTAAAATTTTTGAATGCCTTTGCGACATCACCTCGGTACAGTGACCTCTTCTTGTTCTGCTGGAAGTATCTTCTCCAAATATCACCTTCTTCAGATTTTTCAATATCTTTGTCACCGGTAAATCTTAAACCTGTGAGCAGACAGAACTCCTCTTTGCTGAAGGTGACAAGTTTGTTTTGTATATGAAATACAAGCATGTCTTTAACAACATTGCCATTAATTTCAGTGACATTGCTACCAACTAAATATATCAGGAGTTGGCCACTTATCCATTTCATATCTGCAATTTCCAGAATGCTTCCAAATGATGTTGTTCTGAAGTTATTGAGTTCTTCTTCATTCAGTTTCATCTTCAGCAGTCCAGCAACAGAATCAACGTTGCAGTAAACATTTAATCTAGTATCTGCAGAACTTCTTATCCTTTCATCACGGCATAGCCTTGTAATAGCCTGTAACATTTCATTACACATGAAATAAGTACAAATAAACCTAATTTAATGATCAACAATAACATTTTTGTTACATTCTTATGTTTATAAAACTAAGAAATTACATTTTAAGTTAATTTTAATATGAACACAAGCATACTATTTACAATACTTATAGTAGAAACATTTATTTAGACATGCAACGAGAAGTTGAACTAATTTAATCAAAACAACATTCATAACACTTCGAGACTGCAATATAACAATAAAAGTAAACAATAACAGTAAATTTAAAGTTGTAAACAATTATATAGCAAATAACATACAATGTTACTGAAAAAACTACAATGACATACAATTTATTTATGCGTGTTCACAAAAATAAAATTCTCGTTTGAGATAAATAAATGTAAACAATGATAACAATGTTACTGAAAAAACTACAATACGAACATATATTTCAATTTATTTGAGATAACTTTAATCAAAATAAGAGAAAAATATAGCAAATGACATACCAGTGTTTGGTTATCTTCTGCAACTTCCTCACTACTTGCCATTGCAATGTCGTCTTCAACTTGCTCGCTACTTTCTTCGAACCTAGACTTTCGACCTCGGCTCTCCACTTTTTCGAGTTTCAAAACTGCGCTCTTCGCTTCTCTGAAGTTACGAGCATCGTCTCTCCACCTTTTGCTTTTGTGTAAATTTAATGATGGTCGCGGTTTTTTTTTAGAGCAGGTAGTTGCCACCGCTCAACAAAACCGCTCCATGTGTCGTTTAAATTTTTTCAAAATTTATATGTTATTTATTTGTTGGACAACTTTAATGACATTATCAGACATTGAATGGCATTGTCAATGACATTTAAAAAGTTGGTATGGCATTGCAAATGACATTGCAGAATTTTAGTTGTGATTTTTTTAAATTTATTATATAGCAAAATCCAATTTTCTTGTATGTTGTTCTATTTCAAGGGACTTTATATGTTAATGACAATGTCTATATTTAGTATAATTGATAAATATCTTTTATTTCATTTATCAAAGGCTAACATTTTGATTATTTGTAACATTTGGATGACATTGTATTATTTTTACCAATTTTGCTGCTCTCGTATTAATTAAGACATTGCTTTTAAATGACATTGGTATTGCCATTGTCAAAAATTTATTTGTTATTTATTTGTTTGGCAGATTTTATGACATTATCAGACATTGAATGGCATTGTCAATGACATTTAAATGTCGGTATGACATTGCAAATGACATTTCAAATTTTTATTAAATATAGACATTCTTTTTCATTTAATATTTAACCAATGTCAATGACATTGTTACTTTTAATTACAGAATTTCAGTTGTGAATTTCTAAAATTTATTATATAGCAAAATCCAATTTTCTTTTATGTTGTGCTATTTCAAGGGACTTCATATGTAAATGACAATGTCAATATTTAGTATAATTGATAAATATCTTTTATTTCATTTATCAAAGGCTAACATTTTTATTATTTGTAACATTTGGATGACATTGTATTATTTTTACCAATTTTGCTGCTCTCGTAATAATTAAGACATTGCTTTTACATGACATTGGTATTGCCATTGTAAAAAAAATTATAGAATGACATTCGTACATTCATTGACATTCGGAGTATTTTTCATGCTTTTGACATTGTACGCTTACAAAACAATGTCAATGTTTTATAAAACAGAATTGTAAACACAAATCGTAATACATATGCATCTATTATGTAAATGTGTGAATTTTTGCAGTATGATGACATTGAACAATAAATATAATTCTACAAATAAACCTGATGATAAAGATACACAATAAAAAACAACAGGATTTTTCCGCAATTCTGTCGGAAATCATACATCACAGGTGTGTTGTATTTTGCAGAGAAGATATCTTCAAAGAAACTAAATTTGTAGGAATCCAGTCAGAAATCGATCGAAGGATGTCGAAGGATGAAAAGCTCTGCTATCATATTGATGTCGAAGGATGAGTCTCTTACCGTAGTCAACGAAATATGAGTTTCGACGTGAACGGAAAGCGCGATTGGAAAAGAATCGATCTGAGTTTCGTTCTTCAATCAACGAATTATTCTGCAATTATTTTGCGAGGAAGATTGTTTTGCGAGGAAGATTGATTCGATATTCGTCGTTGTCAGCTGAGTCCGGAGATTCTTCAATCGCGATTGTACGGATCGGAAGGGAGAGTCAGCTGGTGAGCTGGTCTGCGAAGAAGCTAGATCGGTAGTAAAGAAGTTGGGGGTATTTTTGTCCGTCCGGATGAAATTAGGTCCTATTTAGGGTTTAAAAAGTTAGAGCTCCTATTTGCATACGAAGCCTATGTTTAGCTCCTATTAGAGTCTTTAACCCAATGCTATTTTACTAAAGATTAATGACAGTAAACGTTACCTTAACATTATTACTAAAGATGATAAAACCAAAACACATTTAATACTCCCAATGTATTTTAACAATAATATTTTATTCATTTGAAATACTCTCAATTTTCCAACAATATGTAGTAGTGTTTTTACGTATAAGATAAACAGATTAATAATTGGGCGACAAAATTTTCTGTCTCATATGTAGTGCTTTGAGATAAGATAAACGAACTAAGAATTAAGCGTAAAATTTTTCTCTATCATGCATAGTATTTTTTAGATATAAGACAAGTGGACTAACAATTGAGCGGAAGAAGTGATTTGAAGCATAAGATAAACAGACTAATAATTGAGTGTGTTAATTTTCTCTCTCATACGCGGTGTTCTAAAAGGCATGGGGCGTGACAAGGCATCGAGGCCAAGCCTCAAGCCTTTGAAGCCTAGGAAGGAACAGACGGAGCCTTGGCGTGAAAATGTGTTTTAGATTTCTATTGATAATTATTATTATATAGTGATATATGAAGAAGAAAACAAATATCCAAAATATATTATATAAGATTGAGTCTAATTTCTATTTTGTTTAATATATATAATTTTTGAATGTATAAGAAGTGAAAATACAAAATGATATATTGTTGTTTTTTACTACGAGTACTCTGTATTAGATTTCATATATAACATGTTTCAAAAAGTATTTTATTTTTAAATTTTATCAGCTTTTCCTTTTCCAAAAATATTTCATCTAAATAATATATGCCTTTTCACGCGTAAGTAAGCACACGTAGGCTTATGCCTTTTCACGCCTTTGGTGGTCAACTCTTGAGTTGACCGCTTTTTCCACGTCTTTCTACAATGCAAGGCGTTTCTCCGCCACCTCACGTCTAGGCGCGCCTAGACCCCGCCTTTTGTCGCCTTTTAGAACACTGCTCATACGTAGTACTTTTAGGTATAAGCTGATAAGCATGCTAATAATTGAGCGAAATAATTTTTTATCTCATAATTGGTGCTTTTAACTATAAAATAAAAATAAGATAAGCGACTAAAAATTGAGCGTGTAAATTTCTCTCTCATATATAGTGTTTTTAGATATAAGATATGTGGCATTGTCGAGGGTTTAGAAAACATGAATTGATGATTTTAATATATAATAAGAAAAGAAAAGCATAGACGTTACTATTAAAAGTTTTCTTAAAAGTACTTTTTCAAAATTCTAACAATTAAAGTTAATATTTCATTATCCGTTACAAACAAAACTAGTTATTATTACATATCAAATTCTAATGGATCGTGTCTATATTTTTGACTTTAGTTTTCTTTCCCTTCGAATATTTGTTGTATGGATTAATACTTTTTGAAATGGAAAAAGGTGCAAATAAGCCCTCGAACTAATCGATAAAGTGCAAATCACTCCTTTTATATGAAGCTCTGTCCTGCCGTCACCATTTGGGGTGGTTACCGGTGGAATTTTTTGATAAATTTTTTTGAGCATCTTTTTCATTAAGTCTAGTTTACCAATACCAAATTTCAGGTAAAAACTCAACAGGAAAGGCAGTCAAATGATTTCTGAAATATACTGCACTGTTTAACCTGCGCAGTTATCTTCAAACATTTATTTGACTTCCTTCACGATTGAATTTTTAGCTCAAATTTGGTATGCGCAAACTAGACTTAATGAAGAAGATGGTCAAAAAATATCATCAAAAACTTCCACCGGGAAGCAATTCAAATGGTGACGTTTGGACAGAGCCTCCTATAAAAGGGGCGATTTGCACTTTTTCGATTAATTCGAGGGCTTATTTGCCCCTTTTCCCTTTTGAAAAACACTTATTGTACTCCATTTTTGAAATGTTGTAAAAGTGTGAAAAGGAATTATTTTTATATTTAATCAGATCGTGAATAAAAATATATATGGACCATCAAATAGCACTATTATTTAGATAAAGTACTATTATCTAGGACTATATTTAGATAAAGCGTACACATAGGAATAAATATGTTTTATTCTTAAAAAAGTATTTTGTATTCAAAGTATAAAATGAATGCGTCTTATTTGTGGAAGAACACAACAATAATCTAATTTGTACACCAAATGTAAGAAATTTGATCTTTTATTAAATGACTTTTTAATCCAGTGTAAGAAAATTTGATCTTTTATTAAATGACTTTTTAATTATTGAGCGACAAAAAATGAACTTGCGGTAAACATGGATAAAAAGTGGAAAAGTTACATTGGTGCATAAAATTTGTCACAACAGACAAATTATATACACCTCCTAATTGGAGATGTACACTCCTTTAAAAAAAATGTCAATTGCTCGTGTAAACCAGCAGTAGTATATTTTATTCTAAAAATAAAATTTATTTCATCGTGTCAATTGACCGTTAATTCAATTTTTACATTATGTCTATCTTTAGTTTTTTTGGCTGAGGTGTCTTTGGCTATCTTTACTTTTAATTAAAGAATTTTACCGTTTACTAAAAATAAAGTCACTGTTAATTGAAAAGACTAAAAAAGTTAAAGCTGTGCGGTGAACGTGGATCGAACACGTGACCTTCAGATCTTCAGTCTGACGCTCTCCCAACTGAGCTATCCCCGCTACTTGATTGTTGTATTTTAAATTAGTTTATATAGAGAGTATATTATAACTATAGTTATCTACAATACGTAAGTACGTATCACGTATTGGACGAAAACTTTCTTTTAGACTGGCTTTCAAAAGAATCAAAACTATCAGTTTTGTTAAAAAAAGATAAAATTGTCAAAAAAAGGAGTAAATATTTGCATTTGGACGGAAATAGCGTCCGGTGCCGTAACATTGCGCAATCGTTGCCATCTTCTGCAATTCATCGCAAACATCTCTTCCTCCCATGGATCTGAACTCGTCATCGACTCTGGCCTCCCATCGCATAGGCAACCAGGTAAGTCCTCTGCTTCTTCCTCTTCCTCCCCCTCTTCTTCTTCTTCTTCTTCTTTCTTCAAATTTCTGGTCTTCTTATTTTTTGCTTCTTCTTCATCTTCTAATCCTCTTCAATTTTATGGTCCCCTATTCTCTTCTTCCTTTTCTTCTTTGGATTTGAATTTTATTTACTAATTTGGATTTTTTGGATTTGAATTTTACTTCATAAGCAAAATGTCACTTTTATAATCTGGGAATGTCAAAAGTATTACTAGTATTTGAAAAAACTGTCATGTTTGTAGCAGTACATTTATCAGGATGACAATCTGAAAACGACATATGTTCATAAGATAATGTCATTATCATGTCATTTATTCATATCAAGTGGCATTCTCATCGGAGGCTGCACAGACTTGAATGACATAAAAGTGTCATTTTTTTAAAAATAACCAATAAATATGACATTCTTGATTAAAAAGTGACATATTGTTCAGAATCATTACTCAGAGCATTTTGAGATTGAAATATATCAAAATTGATTAGAAGAAATTCAAGTTAAGTATATCTTCGTTGGAAACTTTCACATTCATGCAATATTTTTCAAATTTGATTGATAATTTTTTTTAAAAAAAAGAAAGCAGAGATCCAGGAACAGGGCTACAAGAAGAAGATGAAGAAGAATTAGAAGAAGAAAAAGAAGAAGAGGAGGAAGAAAAGGAAGAAGAGTACCTGGGAGAGCAGAGAGCAGATGACTACGATGATTGCGGATAAAGCCGTTGACGATGGAGATCGAAGCTGCGATCGGCCAAAGGGAAAGTCGTAGGGGAGAAGTCTGGCGGTTCATGGAGAGTCGATCGATTATTTTTAGAAGAAGGGTAACAAGGTAATCTGGAATCCTGTTTGTGAAATATAAAACTTGTAGTCCTACTTTGGAATTTTAACCATGTTTTAGTCCTATTTATGATAAAAACTTTAAAAAAAAAACTGTCTATTGTGCCGCAAATTATTTGCTACACGATCATGTTTCACATGTCACAACATGTTCAAAACTACTGAAAACTTAAGTGCACGATGCTTAATTTAATAAAACACTTAATGTCAGGTTTTCACCTCTCCAGCTCAGACCATGCTCATACAGCACACAACCAAGCACCACCGGAAGGGACAATCACACTCAGGCCAGGCCAGCCATCTCAATGCACGCCAAAGGTCAGAAAAGGGGAAGCACAGAGAGAATCAACACAAAGGGACCGGAAGAAGAAGAGATTGGGAGTCTCTCTCTATTCTCTCTAACCTCACTCTCTCTCTAACCGAAGACCTCAGCGTCAAGGGAAGACGAAGAGGGTCTTAAGTACCAGGGCTACAGGGGAAACCCTAAAGGAGGGTTCCAGAAACAAGGCTAACGGCAAAACAACATGGGCCAGGACAAGAGACAACCAAACAGGCCCAACAAGAGTAAAGAGGGCTGTCATGGCCTATGGGCCAATACCACCACACTCTCCACCTTATTGGCCATCATTGGAGGTGCATGGTATCACAAAGTAACATGAGCACGTGGTTCATCATCGCTGGGTCACCAGTGATATCCTAAAGACATAACTGGCAAACAAATTGGAGACACACAAAATACTCCCAAAAGGAAATTGGAGAAGTACCCAAGGTACTCTCCCTAACCATGAGAGCAGATTCTCTCAAGCACTGCGCTTTCAAGAATCTACCCTCCCACATACCCAAAACTTGTAAACAGAGTTAACCGCAGTCCAAATTTAAAATTCGTTTACAAGACAATAATTTTTCAGCAGACAGACACTTCGTCCCCATATCTGCAGGGTTGAACTCTGAGGGTATCTTGCACAGCTTCACCTTACCTGCATCTAAAACATCACGAATAAAGTGGAACCTCACATCAATGTGTTTGGTTTTATCATGAAAGACAGGGTTTTTGCAAAGCTGGATAGCAGACTGGCTATCAGAAAACACAGTAACATCCTGTTTAATAAAACCTATTTCAGTAACAAGACATCTTAACCAGATGGCTTCCTTGAAGGCTTCTGTAGCTGCAACATACTCAGCTTCAGTGGTTGATAAGGCAACAATAGGTTGTAACTGAGATTTCCAACAAATACAAGAACCACACAAAGTGAACACACAGTAAGTGGTAGATTTCCTATTGTCTTTATCATTAGCATAGTTAGAATCAATATAACCACTCAGTTTCACACCTTCAGTACACTTGGTAAAAATCAAACCATGATTTGCAGAAAATTTCAAGTACCTCAAAAGCCATTTTAACGCATTCCAATGAGGCATACCAGGATTAGACATAAACCTACTCAAACAACTCACAGCATAGGCAATATCAGGTCTAGAACAAACCATCAGATACATCACAGAACCTATAGCATTAGAGTAAGGAACAGACTTCATAAGCTCAATTTCAGAAGCAGTCTTAGGAGACTGATTCTTACTTAGCACAAAGTGAGAGGCAAGAGGTACATGCACAGGTGCAGCAGAAGACATATTAAACTTACTCAAAACCTTCTCAACATAAGAAATCTGATTTAGAACAAGAGTATGCTTGCTCCTGTTTCTAACAATGTTAATCCCAAGTATCCTCTTGGCATCACCAAGATCTTTCATAGCAAAATTCTCACAAAGACATTTTTGAACAGATATAATAGATTTAAGATAAGGGCTAATAATCAACATGTCATCCACATAGATTAACAAGAACACAGGAACAGAATTAGTATTCTTGAAATAAAGACAATGATCACAGGCAGATTTCACAAAGTTCATAGACTGCATACACTTGTCAAACCTAATATTCCACTGCCTAGGGGATTGCTTCAGGCCATACAAGGCCTTCCTAAGCAGACAAACATGGTCACTCCTCTTGGGATCCACAAAGCCCTCAGGTTGAGTCATGTAAATTTTCTTATCTAATTCACCATGCAGGAATGCAGTGGTGACATCCATTTGTTTCATCTCCCAATCATGGTGAGCAACCAAAGCTAACATGATTCTAACAGTAGTAAACTTAACTACAGGAGCAAAGATTTCTTCATAATCTACCCCCTCTTTTTGAGTAAACCCCTTGACAACTAACCTAGCCTTATACCTAATGTTGTTACCCGGTTTTTCCTTGACCTTAAACAGCCACTTGCACTCAACTACTGAGCTGGCATCAGGTCTAGGAACAAGGGTCCAAGTCTGGTTCACTCTCAGAGAGTCCATCTCACTTTTCATGGCCTCAAGCCATCTCTGAGACTCTCTGGACCTTATAGCTTCACTATAGGTCTTAGGTTCATTTAGGTCTAGGGCCTCAAACACAGTGAAAGCAAAATCAGATATATCACACGCAATAAAAGGACAGTCAGACAAAGTATCAGTTTTTCTCTTAATAGTTCTTCTACCCCTATCCCTAACAAGTTGGTAGTCATGCAAATCAACATTATCATTCTCAGCAGAATCATCAAACACATTGGTTTCACCGGACAGAGAATCATTATGCACATGATCATCTTGAGTATTGAACTCCACCTCACTGGAGGTAGCAGCATCACTAGAAGTATTAACATGCACATCAGAGGGGATGACAGGTACAAAAGGAGGAGTGTCATACATAACATAAGGAATAGTAGGCACAGAAGGGGCCTGAGGCTCCACCTCAACACGTGTCCTCTCAGGTTCATGTTCAGAAACAGTTTTAAGCAAGCAAGGAAAATCAAACTCATTGAAGATAACATCCCTACTTATAACCACCTTAAAACCAGGCACACTTCTATCCCACGACCTATATCCCTTTACCCCATCAAGATAACCAAAGAAAACACACTTTTTGGATCTAGGATCTAATTTATCAGTTTTCTGATGAACATAGGTTGCACACCCAAAGACCCTAAGGTTTGATAGGTCAAGAGGCCCACCAGTAAACTTAACTTCAGGGCATTGACCCCCTATGGGAACAGAGGGAGATCTATTAATCAGATAGATGGCAGTGGTAAGTGCTTCACCCCAAAACTTCTTAGGTAAACCTGAGGTAGACAACATACTTCTAACCTTGTCAAGAAGGGTTCTATTGATCCTTTCAGCCACCCTTGAAGTGGCACACAGTTGGTCAAGCTCATGCTTACAGAACTCTAGGCCATTATCAGTCCTAAGGATCTTAACATTCTGTCCAGTTTGATTTTCTACAAGTGACTTCCAGGCCTTAAACTTCTCACAAACATCAGACTTATGTTCTAGAAGGTAGGCCCACACTTTCCTAGAAAAATCATCAATTAAGGACAAGAAATACTGTTTCCCCCCATGTGTGGGAACACTGGCAGGACCCCAAACATCAGCATGCACATATTCAAGCACAGAGGAGCACTTTATCATATTAGGATAAGAGGATAGAGGGAACTAGACTCTATGTTGGTTACCAAGCACACATGATTCACAGAAAGTCAAAGAGTTCACAGAGTCTTTACCAAAGTAACCATGTTTATGCATGATCCCTAAACCTTTATTACTCATATGCCTTAGTCTATTATGCCACAACAAGGTTTTATCAGTATGCACAACATTCACAGCATTCAGAGAGTCAATATAAGGTTTAGCATGACACACATAAAGGTTGTTCACCTTCTCAGCTTTAAACAACACCAGAGAATTTTTTAAAATTTTCATACACCCATTCCCCCACTTTCCCTCTAATCCACTACCCTCCAAGGCAACAACAGATAACAAGTTGGGACACAAATCAAAGACATGTCTCACATTCTTAAGAGTAAACACGGAGCCACAAGAAAACTTGAGACATATATCACCAACACCCAGAACATTGCATCTCTTATTATCAGCCAAGGAAACATAACCCATATCACATTTCTCATATTTAGAAAACAAAACCCTAAAAGGAGTCATATGATAGGTGCACCCAGAATCAATTAACCATTCATGCTCAGTCAAGGTATTATGAACAGAATTAATATGGTCACACACCATGAGAACCTCACCAAGGTCATCTCTCTCTATAGCTACACTAGCCTGCTCAGGTTTCTTGGGATGGGGACAGTCCTTTATAAAGTGCCCAGAAATGCCACAGTTGTAGCACACACGTTTTCTAGACTTATTCCTCTTCTTACCATTTGGGTTACTATTTTTAGCTTGGGCATCTTGTTTCTGATTCTTAGACCTACTCTTAGATCTACCCCTCACAAACATAGCCTCAGTCGAATC